>OY776088.1:2505000-5005000 GCA_963675205.1 Catocala nupta | reverse complement strand
CCGAAGGCTAACGATACCGTAAGTCTATACCAGTGTCAGGATATTATAGGGCACTGACTTCCCAATTACGACAGCCATAGATGTTCATGGCAGCCGGGACCGACGGCTTAACGTGCTCTCCGAGGCACGGAGCAGGCGATAATTGTCAATCAATACGCATATAATTTCGAAAAGCCATATAACTTCCGAAAGTCAGAGGTGCGCGACGTGGGTTCGAACCCGAGACCCTCTGCATTGCAGTCTGTTGGACTCCCCACTGAGCTATCGCTGTCACAGTGTATACGATGCAAACGCTAAACAAGTCAGTGCTCCACACATAATGCATAAAATAACAACATATTTGTATCACTGTAAGCAAATTATCTAATCTTCGGGAGTATATTTACAGTGGGTTTTAATCGTGGACCAGGCAAAACAGCGCTCCTAAAATGATCTGTGATGAACTATGGTATATACACTTATATAGACCAATATTCAGAGATTCTGCGCAATAAAAACCTGCACCGTTTTATACATAGACACATGAATACCTATATGCCCAATTGTAATATCATCTAACAGGCTTGGTGTCATGCTGAACATGAGCAAAATCCTAATCCTAACTTTCCTAACATAATATTATAAATACGAATGTGAATTTGATTCTTAGGCTTTCATGCCATAACTAACTTACTTTACTTTATTAACAGTAGAATAAAAATGTAATAGTAGAAACAGCCTGAAACACAGGGCTCCGACCTAGTTCAGGTAATAAAAACAGGCTTCATAAAAAAGTCTCTTGTGTCCAATATTTAAATTGTAAATGTTTTCCTTTAGATTAAATATAGTTTAATGTGAATTTAATACAAGCCCGTAATGTGTATATAATTTTATTTATTGAATATAAATTTATTATTATTATTAACTACACAATCGATAATCATGAAATTTCACATAGGTACACATAATCAGGGGTTCCGGATACCTTTTATCCAGGGAAAACGTATTCCTGAGGGATAGAAAATTAATAAAACTTACATTTATACGAGCGAAGACGCGCGCAAAATCTTATTTATATCCAATATCACGTAATAAAACCCAAAAGTTCAGTGGAGAGGTGCTAGAACTTTATCATTAATTGAGGTACCATATTTTATGAATATTAATGTATATGTATTTTCAAACCTTTACGAAATAAAGTTATTATTATTATTATTTAAAATTTTAAAGAAGTACATATATTTACCAAACATTAGTAATAATCCTAGCCTTCCTCAATATAAAATACAGCTGATCTTCCACGGCATGTTCCAATCTCTTCAGTGCTGCAGGAACCTTCCTTAATGGAGTGGGAGCGCGGCGGAAGTGGAATAACAGCCGTGGGCAACACGAGCGGCCGTGGGTCTCCCATGCTCCAGTAGCGTTGATGTTGACTAGAGCTGCTGTGGTGCGCCCTATCAGTTCAGTTCTGGAAGGAATAATAAAATACATATTCTTCTTTGTCGTCACACTCTTGGCAGAGTGGTCGTGGGACTTCACACCCTGTTCCTCTACAGTGGCAAGCACAATTCGTCGCTATTCCTTTCGTACTGTTGCTTGCCTCGTGCCACATTCGTGGAGTGGACCATTTAGTGCAGTTTTGACTTGGTCGGTCTAGCGCATTGGTGATCTACCGCGCGCCCTCGTGCCCTCAATTTTGCCCTGAATCACGAGTCGCTCAATAGACGTGTCCCCTCGACGTATAATATGTCCAAAGAAAGTGAGAATACGACCTTGAACGATGGAAGAAAGACGTTGCTTTATATCCAGTTTATATATCCAGTATCCATCTTCTTTCTCTCACTTTCTCTTAAAAATACATGTAGGTACTTATTATTAAAATCAAAATAAATTTATTCAAATTAGGTTACAAGGTAACACTTATGAATGTCAAAGTTACACGTAAATTGTTTTTCTGTGAATTTACATTTACTGCCACGTTCAGCAAAGCAAGGGTGTGTAGGGCTCATGAGAAGAACGGGCAAGAAACTCATAGCCACTCTTTTTAATCGCCAAGTGTACAATAATATTTCGTTTACATATCATAACTGTAAGGTGCTGCAACCATTTCTCCATGAACTACTACTCAACATACTCAAGCATTTGATAAAAATTGATGGTAGCCTCTAAAGCAGCAGTATGGTAAATAGGAGCATCCACTTACATGTACATAAATAATCAAGACAAGACGTGATTGTAGTCCGTAGTTTAATCTAATTGTTTAAATAAAATGTAGTAAGTAAATTATCGAATTCCACTAAACCAGATTATTATATTATTATACTGCACTTATAAAATATGTATTTTTCTGTCAATCTCTAACATAGTAAGGAGACAAAATCAGAGCAAATTAAATTTTAATTTATTATTGTTTCTTCCTAGTTCACTTTGTTGTTATTTTTATTTGTTCCTCTCAAATTTGCAATTAGTTAACTTGGCTTATAATTTGGTAATATCTCATTGTATTCTTAAATATAGTAAGTTTAACAGATTCTTGTTTTGTTTAATGTTATAAATGCTTAATGTATCTAATAGGAATGCATATCTGAACTTGTCTTATATTAGTTTTTTAACAGTTCTGTTCAGTGTTATATAATTATGTATGAATGCTGTTGATACTTCTAATAAATAAATAAAAATGAACCACTGATATATGGATAGAAAACTCACGCCTGTTTTCCAGAGGGGTAGGTAGGGACTACGGATTTCCATTTGCTACAATCCTGACAAACTTCTCTGACTTCATTCACTTTCATCATGTCTTTTAATACCATTTAATTACCCTTGGATATAATAAATTGGAGGCGCTCATAGCCAGTTGCACTCACTGATCAGTAAACGATTAGCGAGGTTAAGCAATGTTGGGTGCGGACAGTCTATAGATGGGTGACCACTTAATGGTATTTCATCTGAGCGTCTCTGTGCTTCAGAGGGTACGTAAAAAGTCGGTCCTGGTTGTTGCCAAATTGACAGCAGTCATTAAGCCATGTCAAAGGCCTACGGGCAGCTTGAACAACTCTTGACAACAGGTTGGCCATTAACCACACGAAAAGGAGAAAGAAAAGAAGATTATCCTTGAAATCATTTTTTTTTTTATTTTGAATACATTGTAATTGTGGTTTAATGTAGTACTTACTAAGATTTGGTAGTCATTAACTAATTATGGTTTGCCTATACAATTTAATGGACTTGCACCTCTAAAACAGATAAAATATATAAATTTGAGTATCTGTATTTAATATGTTGGTATTAATATTGCATTAAGTTGCTATGTACCTATAATATAACAAAACATGCACTCACCTATAGGCATCAATTGCTTTAAAAAGCTGGAGATATCCAAGATCAAAGACTGAAGTAGGTGATGACAGGACCACAATATGACACAGATGGAACAGCAAAGCTATGGCCCTACAGGATTCTGCAGCCAGTTCTCCGGAGGCCACCAGCCAGTTAGCTGCATCGGCATCTTTTTCTGAGCCTTTGCCTTCATCATCGAGACTTGCTGAGAGAGCAGTGAGGCGCTTGGTATCAAGGTACGTAACTGCATGTAGGTATAGGATACTGCGACGTTCATCCCAGTAGCACTCAATCCCATTCTGTTGATAATTTATAAAGATAATTTTCATAGCCTTTTTACATACATTTGTTTTAGTAAAAACATACAATTTCTATGATTAAAATAATGATGAAGTGTTAATTTTTTTTTGTAATCAATTGTAACGTGAAACTTACTTCTTCAGCCTTTATAGAAGGTAAAAGTGGGGTTGCTTTATTTGGGTATCTATACGGTGACTTTCCAATAACACCGACTACAACGATACGTTCTTCATCCGAAAATTCAGGTATATCGGTTATCGAGAATGTTTTCATTTTGTTTAATTCATTACAATCACAAGTAATTATATTGAAGTTTACAACATTATCTTTTTGACGTTTGACACAACAATGTTTTTGTTATTTATTTCCATTTTCTGTCATCTCATATAGTTAACAAATATTTAAAAAAAATTAGTTAATTTATTTGGAATAATGCTACGTTTCTATAGAGAAATAAGAATATGTCTTTAAAATGCTTATTATTTATTAGATTTTACTATAGAACATGGCTACAAGCTTTAATATTAATAAAAACGATATCATTATTTGGGAATTTACCTTTGTAAACGCATATTATAGTGAAGCCACTACGGCGAAATTCATTAGTATGTACTAGTATTTTGTTGTACTATGTTTCCTATTTTGTTCTCCAATCTTTATATGTAATTTCATAGCGTATAACATCAGTGAACCTATTCGTAATTAATTCAAGAACCAATTTATTTTAAGGTGCAGAGAATCATGTAGTTTTAATTTATTTAATACACATTACAACCACACATTGCAACCACATTCTTGAAAAGCTGTAAATCTTCTAGATATGATTATACTAACTCAATTAGTGATCTTACTGATTTTCAAATAGAGTATTGGTTTAAAACAGTTACGTTATAGTTACCGTGGTGCAGCGGTAGTGGATGTGACTGCTGATCTTGCCGGAATTCGCACCCAAGACCTCATGGTCTCTGGTTTGAATCTCGGGTCGGGCCAACAAAGGTTTTGGGTTTTTCTGTTATGAAATCTCAATACGAGCACGGAGTTAAGAAGTTGGCAGTGATAGACACCCTCGTAAGTGCCTCGGAAAGCACGTAAAGCTGTTGGTTTTTCTGATCTCTCTCCGGTTGTGTCGGATTATCCGTCCCATCAGGTCATGAGAGTTAGGGAATAGAGAGTGCACTTGTGTTTACGCACATACTTGAGCGCTATAATATCTCCTACGCTGATGGCCAGTCTTCGTTAAGATTGGCCGCCGTGACCGAAATTCGGTCAGGACGATATTATAAATAGGAAAGATTTGTATTTTTGTTTGTAATGAATAAAGCAAAAAAACTAAATAGTCAACCGATTAAAAAATCCTTTCTTGACTAAAAAATTACTTTATTCAGATACAACATAGGCTATATTATAATATTTATAACAATAAGATACGAGCTATGAGAGGAGGACAGCCAGTTTGTAATTGTGTAAGTTGTGAGTTAATGATTTACTTATTTTCAAGAGTTGAAGACAAGTTATCTGAATATTATATATTACCTAAGTTTAGAGTACCAGTACCTACCATATTACCTGTTTATAATACTAGTAACTGATGGAGTACCAACAAATATGCTACAACACTATAAATGTCACGTCATTGCGTATGTCAACTGTCACAGTCACACGTCATCGTCAGCTGGCCTAATGTCCGCTAACCTTTCAAAACCAAACTCAAGGTAGTCAAGGTTGCGAAATCTTATTAAAATGGAGAAATGTAGCAGTTATCAATTGTAAATCTGGACAATCGCACGCGTTTTTGTCGCGCGTAGCAACCAATTAATCAGATAACTTATCAACGAAATAAAGTAAGTGTTTTGTGTTAAGTGTTGTGATTCGGTGAAATGTCTTTAATAGTTGAAGATGTGTGCGAGCTGCTAGACAGCTATGGTGGCAGAGACAAGGTATGGTATGCGGAAGGGAGACGGCCTCACTATTTCGCACTTATACTGGTCTAACCAGGCAATAACACGATGTTGATTTATTGGCGTCTAAAGGTGTATTGCTCACCTTTTGACTTATGAACTCTGCTAGGAATGCCTAATATTAATAATAGAACTATATCCAAACTTCTTACCCTAGTTTAGTTTTGACTAGTTTTTATAGCAAGTAATAAATTAATAAAAAGCAATGCAATAACATTTAAAAGAATGCCCATGATGTCTTTGCCAGAAAATAATATACACCATGTCGCTTTAATAAATCAGATCTAATAACAACTTATCATTATTTATTATTCTTATATTATTTATTATTATTATTCATTATTCTTATATTATTTATTAAATTTCACGAAGATGTTTAGGCAACAGAACCTTGCATATAAATAGATATATTAAATATACATCCAAAAATTATACCCTGCTTTCAATATGGTCAGGTAAAAAAATGTCATTATGTAAAAATGTGAACATTAAGTCATATTATTAATTTATTATATACCTACTAAACAATATGCTAACTAAGTATATGATTTAGTTTTGATCATTAGATTGCACAGTTGTTTATCTGGACATCTGGCTGCTATCAATAGTTCGATTATAGCAGGTTTGATTTTGGAACAAAAATATCTATGCTAGTGATATCACATCTTTAAAAACAAAGATAAAATAAAAATTTTCAAATTTGCTTGTACATAAGACAAATATTACACATTATTGGGCTTGTAAAATATATATCAGACCTATTTTATTACCTTAGCCTGTGATCTGGACATAGGTCTAACTCTTTTAATGCTATATATGAGATCTCTATACAGGAAATTAATACCATCATAAATTTTACAGACATCTGAAAATTCTTAAGTACAGGGTTTTTGTAATGTTATAGACAAAAACAAACCGTGTGCATGACTTTTCATGAAATTCGAACTTCTCTTCTAACAGAAATACACTTACCTATTTTTAAGATAACTTGATAACTTTAGCAATAATACTGGAAACCAGCACTAAAATTAAATAATATTGCATTGAAATTGTTCTACTAATTTTATAGCAATCATGCATCATTTATATATAAAAAAAATAGCTGGGTGTAAACATTAAAGGGTTAAACTAAAACAAAAAATCTAAAAGTAAAACTATAATAGACCAATGATTTTTGAATTCTAAATTATGGTGAAGTAAAAACCAATAACATAGCACAAAGTCACAAACTGTACTTGATAGACAACCATTAGCTCGCCTCTAATAGGATTTACTTACAAGCTCAAAGTATAGATGGCATAATCACAGTCTAATAAACCTCTGCCTACCCTATCAGGCATACACTGATGAGACTATATATGTATCGTCTTGTATCACAGGTCGTCCGTCTCGCTTGCTATGCATGCAAGCTGTATGGATGCGTAAAAGATGAGAAGCCATGGCAGAAGGCTGGCTCCCAACTCTCGCACGCGCGGATGTTGCTACGGCTCTTCGACGATATACCCACCACCAGGGACACTCTCACATATGGCTTAGGCAGACATGTAAGTAAAGAATATTCTTTTAAGGTGAACTGTCTGGCTTAGCTGCGGCCACGCCTTTGCGCTAACTTTGGACTTTGATTTCGTCTGACTATATCATTGCGATGCTACTCACACCGAGTAGCATCGCAATGATAAATCGGCTGTGCAATTTAAAAACTCAGTAAGAGACATCTTAAAGAAAAACCTGATTTTCCATTGTGCTGCTCACTAGGCTGTAATGCATCGATTTACAAAATTTCTAAATACATTTATTAATTACACCTAAAATAATTATTTTAAAAATTATAACTAGCAGGCACTAAGTAGTTATACAGTAAAACGTATAAAACAATCTAAAACATCTAGCATGTAAAATTTGCATCATGTCTCTTACTACTTAACCCCTTTGACGTTCATAAGTGTTACTTTGTGACCTAAATGAATAAAAGATTTTTGACTTTGACTTGACTGATTTACTAGGTAAGTTTTGAAACTGCACAGCCGAAAAAAAGGGGCGTAATTTAAAAGTAGTAAATCTATCTGTAAAATTATGTTAAAACGATATACGTAAACTTTACTGTAGCTACATAAGAAAACGATAGAGCGCATGTTTTCAAGTAAAACAATGGGCAGCTTAGCACAGCTGCATAAATACTATAAACATATAACAGGAAATGCAGGCATTAAAGCAAACGTTAAGTAAGTTAACGTTGAAACTATATATTGTTGTCACGCTGGGATTAAACGAAATTTGATCTCTGAAGTCATCGTTTCGTATTCCCATTTTCTCTCCTGCAAAATCTATACTAGCGGTTTTAATATATTAATATACTAGCGGTCGCCTAGTGGTCAAAATTCTATCAAAATTTCTAAGCTTGCCACTTTGTTTTTTGATTTTCTCTATTACATAGGTAACCATAGTTACAAAGAATTGTACGACGTCAAACGAACAATGTCGAAATACTACGAACACGATTCGACTTTGTGTGTCAAATGCATGGTTGTGTGTGTAGTGTTTTTCATTAATTTAATGTATTTTAATGCATATTTTATAAAAATATTAAGATTCGTCCCTCCTTCTCCATATAAACTTTTGCTGTACCAAATTTCATACTCCTCCGTCCGCGGAATTTTCGTAAAAAGAGGTAAAAAGTTTTTGCTTCACGTATTAATATATAGATTTTCCTAAATAATACTAGAAGCATTTTCACTGCAAAGATGACGTAGTGGTTTAGGTGGTCGCCTCGCCACTACCATTGCGTCGAGTGTAGTGGCTTGGAATCCGACGGGACAAACTTTTGTGTGATTCACAAATGGTTGTTCCGAGTCTAGATGTTCTTTGTGTCCGTTGTTAAATGTTTGTAAAGTCCCCCGCGACACAGGAATTATCCTAGTGCTGAAAATGTCATTTGGAAAAATTTAATTCCTTCTGCATGATTTTATATATTTCATCAGCTTCGTTAAATTTGTTTGTTGGACGTCTCATAGTATAATTAATTAAGAAAAAAGGAAAACAGGAACGTGGCGGTACTAGATATACCATTAATTTTCCTCTAGTGTAATTATTCTGTGAGAAAACAGGAAAATACTTTTGTATTTATTATGTATTGGAATTACCGCTGCTCACAATTTCACTCAATATATTTTCCCGCGGCTTCGCTTGCCTAAATGTAGGTTAGGTTAGTAACAGTACTATTTTGTAGATGAAGAGTACCCTATCTCCTTTTCGGTTCCCCTAAAAACGTGAATGCAAAATTTCATGATGATCAGTCGAGTAGTTAAGGCGTGAAAGCGTAACAAACAAACTCACATTCGCATTTACAATATTAGTTAGGATAGAAGCGATAGCCCAATGGGAAACCGTTGTACTGCCACGCACAGGCTTCGTAATCTATCCCGAGGCATGCACCTCTGACATTTCGAAGTTATGTGCGTATTAATTTGTTAATTATCGCTCCTTTTAACGGCGAAAGAAATCATCGTGAGGAAACCTACGTGTATGAGAGGTATATATATTTTTCTCGATGTGTGAAGTCTACCAACTCAGACTAGGCCAGCGTGGTGGATTTTGGCCTTACTCTTCTCAAACTGAAGAGAGACACACATAATTATATTATATAAAGTGATTAGAAGCATTATATTTTTATTTACCATTATATTTTTTACTATGACAACTAGAAGTGAAGACTTGTAATTGGCTGTCAAATTACTACATCTATTGCCATATTGTTATTTTACCTGTAAGACTGCCACAATAAATAAAAAGAATAAAAATATTTTATATCTAATTATAAGCACATAACCTATGTAATTATATTTGTGCCTTCAGAGGCTCAAAAGAAGCAGGTCTTTTAGTAGCGAAACGAACAGAAAATTTACTCATTTGTTTCTAAAGTTGACCTCCTCAAAATGTGCCCCAAAAGTAATCCTTACTGATATTATAAATGCGAATGTGAGTTTGTTTTCACACCTTGACTAACCTTGACCGAACATCATGTAATTTCGCATTCACGTTGCCAAAGTTGCAGAAACGGCCGTAGGGTACCTTTCATCCAGAACCAATGTAGTGTAGAGCGTGCGGAGCCTCGGGCAAAACCTAGATAAAAATATAAATAGCTAACTTCAAGATTATTTGCAGGAGTCATCGAATGCTGCAGCAGCGTTAGGTGTGATCGCCAACTTGGTGGACCAAGTCTACCTGCCTGTGGAGAAGGCCTGCTGGCTATATGAGTTGGGTGTGCTGAAGATAAATGACAGTAATGCTGAGAAACTGGACACTTTCAGTACCGTGCTGTGGGCAGCTGGACTCATGATATCGTTTATACGGTGAGTATTCCACTACTGCTAGCATTGGCGTATATATGAGCCGGTCAGAGGGTCGCCACGCCATAATGGTTTGGTCTCATCTCAGATTTGATGGCCTCTTTAGGATGTTAGGTTTCAACTCTAAATTCTACGGTTGTATGAAGGCCAACTGGTAAATAAGACTAACCAAGACTACCAAGGCCGCCAAGGTTTCGAGGCTTTGAGCTGCAAACTAGAGGGCCCTAATAATCCAGTCCAATTTTTACTTGCCCTATTAGTATACTCGACTCCAAATATACTAGGTAAGTATTTATCTGACTTCGAGCCATATTTACCGAGGTGACGACACTGTTAAATGTGAACACAAATTAATGAGGAACACATACCCTAAAACATCTTCTATTTTCATATTAATTAATAACAAATATCAATCTGTGTGCCGCGAATCTTAAACGAAATCATCTTGTATGCAACGATTTGCAGACGCACGCGTACAAGCGTCGCTCCAGCAACAATAAAATAATAGCAAGGAGTACATGGTTCTTACTGCGCATGCGCAGCTTTTTGCTCATTTACTATCTGAAAACCTACGTTAGAAATATGAATATTAAATTAATGTTATATGGTTAAATATACCTGTTTCTTTATGCTGAAAAGTGCCGAAAATGCAGGTCACTTGCAATAGTTGTGTAAAAGTCTGTTATACCTATTCAATCTAGTTCTCATTGTGCTTTATTGAAGTCATCCACGACATGTAAATGAAGTCCTAACTGCCTAACTAATATTATAAATGTGTAAGTGAGTTCGTTTGTTACGCTTTCACGCCTGAACTACACGACCGATCATCATGATATTTCGCATACACGTTGTCAGGGCAACAGAAAAGAACGTAGGATACCTTTCATCAACAAAAAAGTAACCGAGTGCCACGTTTCGGCACGAATGTGGCGATTCGACCGGAGTGATACCACGGTCTCACAGAAAACTGGCGTAAAATAGCGTTTGCGTTGTGTTTCGTCGAGTGATTGAGGGTACCGGAGGACTAAGCCCCCTTCTGAGGGAACGGGGTGCGGGTAGGGACAAATTTAAAAGGCCGGCAACGCACTTGTGACTCCTCTGGTATTGTAGGTATCAATGGGCGGCGGTAATCGCTTACCATCAGACGATACGTCTGTTCATTTGCCTCCTATAACATAAAAAAACTACATTTACGCGAGCGAAGCCGTGGGAAAATTCTAGTTAATATAAATAATAAATAAAGATAGAACAAGATTCCTGGATAAAGTAAAAGTTAGACAGCCTATATACGCATAACTACGCTACATACAAAATAGAGAATTGTCGGCAAGGGACAGTGCATAGTGGTGTCGATGTAATGGTAAGGATAAAGCGTAACAAAAATATAACGCACTCGCACGATTCGCAGCGTTCAACTTCTAATACTTCAAAATCCAAACAGTCTTAGTTGATGCGTCGCTGTGTGTACCTATTGAATTTTTGAGTTAAGTAATTCTTTGTAACGGTTTGGAACTGTAACCTGTAGTCGAAAAATAATTTAGTAACTATGAGATCTAACATCATAGTTGATAAAATGTGGGTTTAATAATAGAGGTATAGGCGAGAGAGATATAGGCATGAAGCTAGGTTTATATAATGTAGACATTATGCAATCTAATTATGTGCCCTACTTAACACTAAATAGTGAAAGTTATATGAGCAGTCGAAATTCCACAATAGCAAATTAACGTCTGCTCAAATAGTATATTATGTATAACTCGATTTTAATCGCTGCTTCGCTTGACTCGGAACTAGGGTATAACATATTATAAAAATTACCCGCTGCTGCGTATGAACAACTTTTTTATATATTAATAGTGTAGTTATGATTTGTGCCTCGATGATGCAGTGGTAGTGAATGCCACTGCTGTGCATACGGTCTACTACAGTTCGATTGCTGGGTTAAACAAAGTGTTATTAAAATTTTAATGAGTAGCACGTTGACTAAAACTGTTCCCAAGTAGCACCTGTTAAATGGCAATATGCTCGCCACCTATAACACACTTGGTGAAATGTGGGTGATTAATACTGCTCTACTTACCTCTTCGGGACTATAGGCGTAAGAGTAAATAAGACAAGAAACATTTACTATACCTATATATGTATGTCTTTTTAATGATAGGGTACAATGGAACTGACAAAGTAAAGTTTAACAGTACTTAGTAGTTCAATAGTTTTAAAAATTATGTAATAATAGAGTTTTTACTATAAACAACGCGATAAAGTAGTTCAATTTTAATGAACTTACCTATAACATTCACCTAAACGTAAGACAATGTTATATCCGACTGGATAAAAATCCTAAATAATAAAGAATAGGATAATCTCTGTTGTTCTCATGCGAAGAGTTTCTTGCATGTTTTTTCTCATAGGTTCAACCCTTTGCCTGAACCTGGTAACTAACCTAAATGTAGCTTCAGTAACTTAGTAAACTCACTAACCTATATATTTTGACGTTCATAAGTGTTACTTTGTGACCTAAATGAATAAATGATTTTGACTTTGACTTGACAGAGTACCTACGTGAAGCTTAGAGACTAAAATACATAAATTCTGATATATCTCCTGTCTATTTGGCAGTACTTCTGCCCACGTTGGATAATAAAAGCGATAATAGCAGTGTTATCTATATCTAATCAGCGCAAAAATGTCATAATTTTAATAATGACATTCTTTTAATCAATACATACATACACTCTCGCCGTTATTTTTCCCGAAGGGGTAGGTATATGTGTTACAAACAAGCTTACGATCGTCTTTAAATATAAGCCACTAGATTTTGCCCTCGGCTTCGCTCGCGTGAATGTAGGCTTTGTGAATAAATTTCTATGCCTAAAAAACAGTACTTTTTCCTGGATGAAAGGAACCCTATGTTTTTATCTGTAACCGTCACAACGTGTATGCGAAAGAGTAGTGCCCACTACCCATAGTGACTTTGGCCACTAGTGCCCATATTTAAAAACATATTGAAATTATAGTATGCAATGTCATTAAACGAGTAATCAAGGAATTTAATTAAATAAAAGTAGGGGCAGATAATATATTTTATCTTTTCACCGATGACAAGATTTTTATATGTTATTTACTCACGCTCTCGTCACATATCATCATTATTATCATACACAATTAAAAGATTGTCTAAAACTGAGCATTATCAAACTTGTTTGTAAATAAAATAACAAAATCACAACGAAAGAAACATAATCACGCAAACCGAATAAGCAAGGAAAGCCGATTTGTGTTATGACAGTTGGTTTCGGAGTTGCAAGTTAAAAACAAAAAACACTGATCAATATTTTGTGGCGTATGTATATACGCACAGGCAACATATAACTTTACGAGAAACCTGGAATCGAACGGAGCATCGTACAACTAGCCGCGCCGAAACCAAGCGACGCGCGAAGGCGATCGAACGGAGCATCATTGTCTAGCCGCGACGATATCAACTTTCGAACTGGTGACGCGCGAAGCTTCCCTCTGCTTTTTATACGTGGCACTACTTTTATACTCGCGAACAGATTTCCAAGAAATCATTCGTAAATGTTAGATTTTTGTTTACTTGTCGCTGATTGGTGAAAATGTTTATTGTACACATTACTGTTAGCGTTACTTGCATGACTAATAAATGGGATATAAGATAGGTGAAAAATTGTAAATATATTCTCAGTTGAATCAGTCTGCGTGTTTTAATATAACCCTAACGCATACCAGCTACGGACCTGGCTTCTGCCCGCCGGCTGGTAACGCGTTAAAATTTAATCGATATTATTATTTTGCTTATTACTGACGTAACAACATAAAATATTATATTTGCTTTATTATTTGTGGATTATTAACTTATAATAATACCACTATGCTATCTTTATCACTTCTAATATTTTTATTCAATAATATTAGTTTCTTTTTTACGTTGAAATTATAACGTGGCAGCACTGGTGATTATAACGAGATGCTATCTTCTTTCGGTAGATGAATATTATTAGAAATGATAATATATTATTTTTTCATCATACGTGTAATCTTGGGCGGCAAAAAATTACACGTTAGTCGGGCAAACCCCACCCCTTTCATGATGATTAGTCTAGTCGTTAAGGCGTGAAAAGTAACAACCAAATAAATAAAACAAACAAACAAACTCACATTCACATTTATAATATAACTAGATATTGTCTGCGACTTCACTCGCGTTAATCAAAGTTTTGTCAATAACTTTCTACCTTCGGGAACTGTACTTTTGTTGTAGATAAAAGCTGCTATAATTTTATTATGTCCTTTTCTGTACCCCTACCAATGTATATGCGAAATTTCATAAAGATCGGTTGAGTAGTTACAGCGTGGAAGCGTAACAAACAAACAAACTCAAATTCGCATTTATAATATTAGTTAAAGACTATCAGGCTCAAACGAAATCTTCACAATATAATGACATAAAGAAAACATACATAGCTTATATCCTCGAAATGTTAGACAGAAACCTAACACACATTTCGTTGGCTATATTTTTCTCACGTAATAGTGGGCAAGCCAATCATCGCTTACACAGTTCCAGACACCGTTTCCATTTCTTGACAGGAATAATATAGAATAAACCGTGATAAAAACTGTTTAATTTCAATATATAGCATGCGCGTAAACGTAAGACAATATTATATAAAGATAACCCGATATAAGCAAACCCTCTAACTCTTTGCCCGACTTAAGAATCGAATCCAAGACCATGCACACCAGTCGCACCAACTACCTCAGTATACTAACGGAAGTTTGGTTAGATATTATAATAGCCCTAGTTATTTCCGCATGTGCTAACCAGTTGTAACATACTTCACATTGATAGATCAACTATCTCTACAATAAAGGTCAGCACACGTATCAACTCGGAAACGGATCGTCACCGTATCAACTCGAGTCGTGCAGTATTCTTTGTATGAAACTCCTGCCTTTGTTCCTCCTAATTACTGCAACGCACACTTATCGGAATCGTAACGTAATCGCCTCGCCTCGGGACAAGCTCGTCGTCCCCGCGCTTACGGCTCGTTGTCCCCGCGCTTACGGCTCATTGTCCCCGCGCTTACAGCTTGTCGTCGTCCCCGCGTTTACGTCTCTCCGTGCACTACAGTGTTGCCGAACGTGCTGTCTTTAACAAGACAATTAACAGTGTTGCTGCGCGTGTATTTGATTGAATTTGTAGGTTAGATTTCAAATAAGAAATAACAATGAAAAGGGATAAACTCATTGAAGAAGTAAGAAAATATCCATATTAATATGATTTAAGTGAGCGCGGCGTCGCGCGTCGCCTAGCCATAGCCGAGACGACGTACCGGAGCTGCTGATCCCGCTTAGGTTACGTTAGATTGACGTCCGTTTGACGGGTAGGCGAAAGGCGATACGGTGACGATCCCTTTCCAACTTAATATGAGTGCTATGACCTTTAACCTTCTTATACCTTTTCTGTTTCTATAGTGCAGTAGTTATAATGGTCACATTGTCACGTTATGTGTAAAATTACAAACTAGTTTTAATTTAATTATCTAATTGCTTCGTTGGACACTTGGTATAGGTTTTCATTTGTATTTCGATTCTCGGACGACGCATTATTTGGATTTGCTGTTAGGTAATTTTCACTAGAAAAAAGAGTCAGCAAATTTGTCAGGTAGATAAAATCTGCGTTCGTCCATATTGGTGAACCTAGGGAAGCATGGCTCTTAAACAGCGATAGGCTACATACAATGCTAGAATTTTGAGTTGAATCCCAACGCCGCCCGTGCGATGGACCCTTGACTTTTTTGGGGTTGTTTCAGTCCTAGCCCACATGTTTAGCCACCTATAATCGCCAATGCTCGTCCTGTATTACGTAGGATATAAAAAACAGATAAAGAAAAAAGATATATTAACCAGAATTGTGATATATATATTAAAAAATGTTTTGACCGGGTAAACTATTATGTAGAATTTTCGTCGGAAAATTAGTAGCATGTAATCAAGATTTACGTAACGTGGTGACTAAAGTTATAGAAATATGATGTAGTATAGAGGTGTACTGCACCCACAATTCTATAACTTTAGGTCCAGCCATAATAATAGGTCTTTACCTATGAAATTGCCGTTCTTCGTAAAATCGTCATTTGTTTAATAGTTAGTGTTTTGTTTTCATCGCATTCGAACATTTTTCGTCATTATCGATACGTTAAAAATTCGAGTAATTATGGAGTATGAGTACCGTCGTGGCAGCAAAGCGGCACAAGCGGCACGCAACATCAACGACGTTTACGGAGCGAACACTACAAACGAACGCACCACCCGTTATTGGTTTGCCCGGTTCCGTTCTGGAAATTTTGACCTGAAAAATAAACCCCGTGGTCGTCCGAAAACTTTGGTCGAAAATGACGAATTATAGGCGATTGTGGAAGCTGATGATACTCAATCTACGGCTGTATTAGCAGCAGCTTTCGACGTTAGCATCAAAACAATATTGGTCCATTGGCATCAAATTGGAAAGGTAAAAAAGCTTGACAAATGGGTACCCCACGAACTCAATGATCGCCAGAGCGAAGTGCTTTGCACTGCTCAACAGGCATACAAATGAAGAAATTTTGAACCGCAAATGGATCCTGTTCGACAATCGTAAGCGCTCAGCAAGTTGGTTGGACCCTGGTTCAGCACCCAAACAATGCCCTAAACGAAAACTTACTCCTAGAAAAGTGATGGTCACTGTTTGGTGGTCTAACGCCGGTGTAATTCATCACAGCTTCTTACCAAACGAAACGAGCATTACTGCAGATGTGTACTGTGAAGAAATGAACACAATGATGGAGAAGCTCGCATGTCTCCAACCAGCTTTGGTCAATCGTTCGGCTCCACTGCTCCTGTACGACAACGCGCGACCTCATAATGCACAGCAGACGGTCTCCAAGCTACAAGAGCTGGGGTTGGAAGTTCTCCGTCATCCGCCGTACTCACCAGACCTTGCGCCTACAGACTTTTACTTTTTCCAGAATTTGGATAACTTCTTGGCGGGAAAAAAATTCAATACCCGAGAGGCAGTACAAAATGCCTTTGAAGAATTTGTTGCCTCCCGTCCAGCTGATTTATTCAAGAAGGGCATCAATAAGCTACCAATGCGTTGGCAAAGATGCATTGATTGCATGGGTGATTACTTTGATTAATAGAAGTAAAAAATATAGAAAAAAAAATACGCTTAATTTATTTCATGAAAAACGGCAATTTCATAGGCAAAGACCTAATAATAATAATAATTGTAATAATATATTTATTTGACAGAATATTGTTATTATTCTTATTTATTATATTAAATTATAGCCGTGTAAATAAAATTTATGCATGTCTCAAACTCGTGTGATATTAGTGTAAAGTATAAAATTAATTATTTTTGATTTTTTCATTTGCGATTTAAATTATTGTTACCAATAGCAGGGGGTACCAATTAGAACAAAAAGTAAACAGTCCCAAAAATAGATCATAGATGGCACTATGAGTTCCAATGTTAATATTAAGATCAATCAAAACGCTTTATTGGAAGAAAATTGACCATAAAATGATATTATAAATAAGCATTGTACATATTTAATTAACGAGCATCAAGGTAAACGCATTTATTTTATGATTTAAAGATATCGATATATCAGTATCTTTTACATCACACATAGGTAATCTACCTATCATTGTATTTTACCTAAAGGGCTAGATGAGACGCTAGATGGCTCTTTTATATGTTTATACAAGTCTACAAAAACATTGTGTTTTTATTTCATACCCTTCTTTTGGTTTACTTCAATATTTGTTTATTACCTACTGATACTAAGAGAATTTGATATTAAGAAATTACTTATAATATGAAAAATATGTATGCTTAACAAATGTCAATGTATTAAACAAAGCGTTTTGTTGTACTACATGGCATTATAGGTATTTAAACACCTGGTCAGTTCTCGTAACTTCTATTGTCAAATTTCATTTGCTTGTGCGGCAGTAGATATAGCGCAGTCGTCGGACTAGTCGGCATTACAATAATCATTATCTCTGTGCTACCTACTTATTTTGAATTGAATTACAAACAGCAGGGTAAGACCCGCCCACCCCCGCTACAAGGCCAAGTATGAAACGATGTAAATTACTATTTGTTTTGCTTCGAAAAATATAAATTATGAGCAATATTTTTAAAAATTGGTGGAGCTTTGCTTCTTCCTGTTGTCGACGTCACGTGACGATATTATGACATTTATGACATAACATTTTGTTTCGAATATTATCATTTACTATTTTACTCACATCACTCACTCACCACATCACACTCATTATTTTTAACTAGTTACTATTAATGTGTTCATATCTGGTTTGGTTGACATTGTAATAAATATTCGGATGTAATAGTAATATTACACGAGATAAATATTTCTTGGACGTCGTCGTCACCATATATCCTTATAATTATTATTTAGACACGAATATTTAAATAAATCATACCAAAGCATGAATAGTGTTTTAGGATTAGTAACATCACATTTATCATGGTATATTAATGTGATCTTTACTTACATAAGTACCACAATATTCATTAATTAAGTAGGTAGGTACTTATCTATTGTTTTGTTACTTGACTTTTAACTATTATTACATATTAATTATTGATTTCCCTACAAAATCAATAATTAATATTGACATAAAAGTAAAAGAATACAATGTCAATAATTATTATGACATAGTTAAAAGATTACGAGCCATGACTACGTAAAGCATACCTACTAACTCAGTTGTTTTTTTTTCTATTAATAGGTAGGTACATTGTATTTTATAGGAGGTATATCAATAATTATATTATTAGCTTTAACTTCTGTTAAAGTATTAAGCAGGTCCAGATAATTAATATTTCATAACAAAACTTCAGTTGACAATCAAACTTCGACTCTATTGAGAATCGACGCGGCAGGCAGGCGCGCTACTCGACGCCGCGGCTACCGGCAGCGCTCATACACGATATCAGGTATACACGAAAATTCACGTAACTGACCGGAATTCACCGAACGCCGCCGCCGGGCGATACTCGCGCGTGCGTGTGATTTGATTTCAAGTATGGCGTAGTGGTTTAATCGCTTAAACCGGGTACTTATCGACGGAGTATATATTGCGGAGTGTTATGGGTTCGATTCTTACACAGAAAATAAATTGTGTTCAACAGATTTTTTTGTGTTAAGTCTGTTATACGGCAAAAGAGTAACCGTATGAGTCTTTTAAAAAAAAGTGCCGGTTATTATATTTATTTTTCGATAGTTAAATTCAAAATAATCTATGTGATGTATTTTATAAATAGTCATCACTCAGTAAATTTCAACAGAGACTAAATACTAGGCATTGCACAGTTGTTTTCAAAAATCTGAGCGCAATAGTTTGTTATTTTATATTTACAATTATGGTGAAATATAGATCACTAACTGCCAAAGTAAAATTCTATATGCCAATGAGTTATTTTCAAAGTACCCGAACATCAATCGCAATCGCATACATAATGAAATATATTGTTTAATTAATACTTTTTAAAACGCATTCATTAAAATTATATGAAAAAAATTCACGAAAATCCGACCGACTAAATGAGAATCACCAAAGTGAGATCGTACGCATTTCGGCACACAACACTATAGGTAGATAACTTTTATTTTCAAGGTTGCGCACGTTTTACATCGGCTCGTTTAAATAATATGTTCTATCCGTGGTAAACAGCACAGAGTACATTTGTATATAGGAATATAGAGACGTCACTCAATGAATTGGCGATACTAGCGCCAACTGGCGTTCGGTTCAAGCAACTTTTTCAAATACATACATATGTCCACACATATGTTTGTATTTGAAAAAGTTGATGAGTAGATGTAGATATATTATATACCCACGTATATAATATTTCTATTATAATGATGTAGTGATTAATGAATTTTCAGACTAGCGAAGTTTATAGTTAAGAATGTGTATACTTAACTATAAAATTCGCTAGCCTGTACATTCACTTAAAAATGAAAACCAAGATCAGGGCAAGTATGGAATTGTAAAAAATAAAACAAGGTCTTGAGTTTATTCAACTTCAACTTCAACTTTTCTCGGTGTCAAATGGCTCCATCGAATAGGTACCGATGATTCTGCCAACGTCAGGGTGGAAAGACATAAAAAAAATATATATATTAAATAAATGGTTTGATCAGTAGGCAATAATGTGACCATTGACCGGTCATTAGAGCGATGGTTCTTCTTTGGGCTACAACAAAACAACACAAATATTAGTAATAAATACATATTAGTAAGGTTAGAAGAATAGAGAGGACAAGCAAAACCAACGACAGACATAGAGATATAGATAGACGAGGACAAGAGCGGCAGACTATATTTTGATTTTGTTAAGGGAGATAAATTTATATAAAGTTTTTATGAATGGGGTGTGTGCCAAAGTTAATAGGAAGGGTATATTGACAGGACGAGGGATCTGTTCAGGAAGTAGATCATAAAGAGGATACAATATTTTAGGACAAAAGAAAAATAGATGTTCCAAGGAGCCCTCTTCGAGACCACACTCGCAAAGAGAATGATCTCTGACCCGAATTTTGGCTAAGAAGACTGGAGAGCAAACAAAACCCAGACGGAGACGGATAATTACAGACGTAGCCAATTTATTTACACTCTTTTGTCGATAAAACCACGGTCTGGAAGGGATAGAAGGTTGAATAGAACCGTAGAACTTTCCTTTAATCAACCGCGACGTTTGCCATAAGTTATTCCAAGCATCAATCAAAGAAGGACGAGCCAAAGAACGAAGTTCACAAGGGAAGCAGTAATTATGGTCCGAGCAACCAGACACCGCCGCAGCCTTAGCACAGGAGTCTACAAACTCGTTACCTGCTATACCCACATGGCTTGGGATCCATGCCATAGCCACCTCGATGCCCATTAGGTGACACCTATACAACGATGCTTTTGTCCTAAGAGTAATTATAAAGTTGCCACGACATCGAAATGGATTTTTTTGTAAATCTGCTAGACAGCTCCGAGAATCCGAGAGGATAAGCGCCTTGTTTAGCTTGTGTGACTCAATAAATTTCATGGCTTCTAGCAAAGCTAAGGCTTCACCAGCAAATATAGAGTTCTGTGGAGGACTCTTAAAATTAAGAATAATGCCGTATTTAGGAATCCAAACAGCAGATCCAACAGAACTTTTACTAGATGTTTTGGAAGCATCAGTGTATAGGGTCACCCAGTCAGACCATTCCCTTGACAATTTCGCCGAAAGCTTGACGTTAGCGTCCGAACAGTGCTTACTTATACCGAAGTCAAGGTAAATCTTTGGTTGGAAAATCAGAGACTGGTACTCCACTTCGAAGAGAGGATTGATAGTAGATTGTAAAATAGGAGCAGGAAGGTCCTTAAACTTACTAAAGGAATTGACAAGGGGAGGGGGAGTTTTATGCTTCCAATAGGCGGAGGAAGAGATAAGAGGTGCCAAGGTATGTAATATGTGGAATAAAGGATGGGAGTTAGTTCGAATGGAGTTGGTAAAGAATCTGTCCGCAAGATATTGTCGACGAAGATGAAGGGGAGGATCCAAGCACTCCACCTGAAGAGCATTGATCGGAGAACACTTCATAGCTCCCGTTATAATTCGCAAGCACTTAGACTGGACCTTCTCCAGACTGGATAACGCAATTTTATTGCAAGGCTCTAGTAAAAAACAGCCATAATCAAAATGACTGCGAACCACAGCGCCGTATAAAAGTTTTTGGCTAAAGGGATGGGAACCCCACCTGACACCAGATAGCGCCCGCATGACATTCACACCCCTCTCGCCCTTCCGAACAATGTAGTTCAGGTGGTGTATGCCTGAAAGTTTGGAGTCCAGGATAAGGCCTAGGAATTTGACATGATCTTTGATGGGAATAACTTCGTCGTCTACCGAAAGACTAATGTCAGGAACGTGTCTTTTGCGAGTAAAGACTACAGCATTACACTTGGGAACTGAGATAGAGAGATTATGAGTTAAAAGCCAATTATTTAGGTAAAACAATGCGGAGTTAAGACGAGAAGAAGAATCAGCAAAGGAAGAAGAAACAGAATAGAGAACAATATCGTCGGCATATTGTAAAATTTTGCAGAAAGAAGATACAGTAAGGTCTAGATTAGAGGTATAGATATTGTACAGAAGAGGGCTTAGGACCGACCCTTGCGGCAGACCTATCCAGACATTGCGCGGGTCGAGAATAATACCACGATGGCGAACTGAAATGGAGCGGCACATTAACATACTGCTGATTATGTTGATCAGTCTCACAGGGATACTCAGCTCGTGCATTTTCTGCCTGAGTAAAGGAAGCTGAACACTATCATAAGCTGCAGAAATGTCAAGAAATACGCCAATAACGTGCTTGTCCTGAGAGAACGCGAGGCGAACATCAGAGGTAAAGATACTCAGGCTATCTAGGGTACCCATACCCTTTCTAAAGCCAAACTGATTTTTGGCCAACAGGCCTCTGCTTTCCAGAATCCATTCCAGTCTGTTCTTAATCAGGTTTTCCATTATTTTGGCTAGCACGGATGAGAGGGCAATCGGGCGATAGGCTAGAGGATCCAACGGGTCCTTGCCCGATTTAAGGATTGGGATAATGATCTGAGTTTTCCAGGAGGTAGGGATTTTGCCAGAGGTGAAAATCGCATTAAAAATACTAAGAAGAAAGGATTTGCTGGAGTTTGAGGATTTGCAGATAAAGGAGTAGGGAATACCATCAGCACCAGGGGAGGTATCACGAAGATGGTCAAGAGCTAGGGTAAGTTCATGGAAAGTGAAAGGATCATTCATTCTGTCAGAGGAAATAGAAGATGAGATAAGATCAGGTGGAGAAAGGCAGTCAAGTTCAGGGACAAAGGGAGGAGCTAGTCTACAATGGAAATCATAAAGAAAGGAGTTGGGATCGTTCTTGGTGACATTCGGATCTTGGTAACTTCTGCGATATGACTTAATCCTTTTCCACACCAAGGAAAGAGGAGAGCAAGGGGAAAGGGATTCGCAGAATTTACGCCAACCAATGGATTTCTTTCTAGAGAGAAGTCTGGAAGTGCGGGCAGCAGTTTGTTTGTAGGCAATGAAATCTAACATATCCAGGGATATTGCAAATCTGTTTTCCGCCTCCTTACGCAACCGGACGCTCTCAGAACATTCAGCATCCCACCAAGGAGGAGAGGGAACCAAGCTGCGGGAAGTGGGTTTTACTGGAATAGAGGATTGGGCAGATTCCAATATGGCAGAGATGAACTGATCATATAAGAGAAGGAAGTTATATTGGTTGCACTGGGGGAATAAGTCAATTTCTATGTCTAAAAGAGTAGAGAATTGTTCCCAATTAGCTTGTGCTAACCGGTACTTATGGAGAGATTGATAGGGTTTGGGAGGAGGGATAGTAGAAGGACAGAAATAAGAAATAGAAATAGGGAAGTGATCGCTGCCAAACGAATTTGGCAAAACCGACCAGGTTATAAGTGGAACTAAAGAGGGAGAAGAAAAGGAAAGGTCTGGGACACTAATATTTTGGGATGGAGATACTCTGCGAGTGGAAGATCCATCGTTCAAAATACATAGGTTGATGTCATCCAAAAGGTCCAATAAAGAAGACGAACAAGGATCATTATAGTGGGCACCCCAAAGAGTATGTCGGCAATTAAAATCACCAAGAATGATTAATGGAGCAGGGACAGAAGAAAGGATGGAGCGTAATTCAGAAATTATGTTAGGATTAGGATGAGGGATGTATACAGACACAAAAGACAAATTTGCAGCCCTAGCAGCTACAATGTGAAAGCCAGTATTGTGATCTGGTATAGAAATTTGGGAAAACTCAATGCATCTATTAATTAGTAGAGCGGCACCCGCCCTACCGTCATCCCTGTCATCGCGGAGACACGAGAAGCCCGAAATTCTAAAATGAGATTTAGGACTGAGCCATGTCTCCGAGACAGCAAAGACAGACGGTTTATAGCGATTCACTAGATAGATAACATCTTGTTTATTACGACGGATGCTTCTACAATTCCATTGAAGGATCTGCAGAGCCATTGGGTGAGTTGTTACGAGAGAGGACAGAAAGTAATTGTTCTACAAGAACAGAGACATTGTTCGGTAGGGAATCTGAGAATTTGGATAACATATTAATTAGGGAGCAGAGCAGGAGTTCAACAAGGTTATCGTTAGGAGTAGCGAGAGGAGTGGTTTCAGTGGGGGAAGGAAGAGCACAGCCATTAGGCTGAGAAAAAGAAGGAGTAGACACAATAGCATTGTGATAAGCCCTGTCGTAGGACTTGCCTAAGACAGGCTGGGAACGGGGAGGAAGAAACACAGTCTTCCTATAAGAAGTAGTGGGTGTAGTAAAACAAGGGGTCAAATGGGTTTTTTGAGGGGAAGTAGAGGGAGACTGGGTCGAGGCTGCAATTTCCGAAAAAAGACGCTTAGGGAGGGGATAACGTGCTGAAGCTTCCAGGTAACTGATGTTTTGCTCAGACATGACCATCTTGATAGATTTCTGGCGGGCATGCTCAGGGCATTTGGGATCTATAGCCTTGTGGTTACCCCCACGGCAAAGAAAGCATGTAGGATTTGAATCCTGAGAGGGGCAGCTATCTCCACTGTGCTTTTGAGAGCAGATGTAGCAGCGAGGCTGGGACCTGCATTGTTTGGCAATATGTCCAAACCTGCAGCAATTGCGACATTGAATTGTTGGTAGCTGGTAGGTTGTAACAGGCAGTGAGGCATTATAGCAATATACCTTTTCAGGTAGGGATTGTCCCAGAAAAGTTAACACCACTGAATTGGACGGGATCCAATTCGCGGTATCATCCCTCCGAGACTTAATGTTAAGCCTTCTAGCTCTAATTACCTCACCACAATGTCCAACAGTGGAAATACCATCTAAAAGGTCTGATAGAGACCAGTCCGTAGGGATATCCCTAACTACACCCATGCGGAAAACCTGGAATTTTGGTATGTATGCCTCATAATTGTTGCTCTCCAGTAAACTTAATTCCAGAAATTCATTGGCACTCACAGCTGATTTAAATTCTATTGATATCTTGTTGCGACCAAGATTTTTTATGCCACCTTCTTTAATGCCTGAAACATTGTTTTTATGTAGGAATTGGGCAAACTTCAAAATTTTAAATGAATACCCTGCAGAGGGGTCTGGTTCTGCTCTAGAAACATACACAGTAAATGGGCCTTTGTCAGTTGCCGAAAATTTGACTTTACTATTAATTTCGAAACCAGGCTTCGTGAATACAGATTGGATTGAATCTGCCGGAGAACGGGCTTTTTTAGATTCAATCTCGATCGCCAGATCGACATCAGCAGGTCTTTTTGAGGATCTAGGCTTATCAGGAGGTAAACCTCCACCCCCGTCCGGAGGTTCCTCCATACCTACTTGATTCCCAAAGGAATCAAGCAGATATGGATGCGCCCAGACGAAACGACAAAAGAATAAACAGAGGATTACCTTATAAGATTAAGCCACCACCGAGTCAACACAACACACACGAGTTAACAGCCACAAATAAAAACAATACGCATGAAATAAAGATAACCTATAAACAACTGACACTCTCAACCAAGCGTCAGACCAGAATCCCTGTCACCCTTGAGTTTATTATTCAAGAGAGAATAACGGAATGATAAAATGTCAAATTTGACAACAGCTTTATCTATGTGACAGGTCCGAATCGTTCAAAAATAAATAACATTAATCAAATATGGTAAGCGATAACTTTAGAACTTCCTTTTTAAAAACAAAATTATTGTTTGATAATAGTTTTATGTATTAAAAGCTAAAAATTATTACGATAATTAAACAATTGGTAATAAAGTAAAATTTTCATAAACTGATTTCCCCGTCATCAAGCGGTTGTCACATGCAACTTTCAGAGTATAACACAACTAAATTGAATATCACTTAGTTATCTTATAGAAAGCCAACATGGTAACCTATGTAATTTGATTACGTTATAATTCAACTGTTTTCTTCTAAGTTTTAACACCATGGTAAACAGTCAAGTAAGTACCTATTTTACTGTCACAACGCCATCTCTTATGAGCTGTTATCAAATAGGATTCGGAACTTGTGTACTTGTTATGGGTAGATGGCAGTAGTGGCGCTAGTTTTGTGCTGCCATCTAGTGTAAAAAGATAGGTACCAAAATAGCAAGTAGAATAGCCAGAGTTAGGCGTGTCCAAGATTTTTGTATGGGATTGAGTATCTGTACTAGTATAGTATTATATTATCTGTGCCAATAGTATTGATTATTAGTCTTTTAAACTCAACAAAAGTTTTTTAACCATATAAATATGGATACTTCATCTGAACAAGCTGCTCAAATTGTGGCATTGGTGCGAGAAGGCTAGGATCAACGAACGATTGCTAGAAATTAAAATTTAAACCAGTCTATGGTTTCTAGAGTATACCGAAGGTTTATAGAGACAAGTTATTACAAAAGGATACCCGGTACCGGCAGAACTCGAGCAACCACCCGTCGTGACGACCGATTTATTGTTTCAACTTCCCTACGAAATCGTTTGAATCGTTTCAAATCTTAATTTATTGAAATAAAATCGTATTACTATTAGAACTTAACAATACAGGACAAATCATGAATCAAAAATGAACGTGGGTTTTCGGAGCATAGGTACACTATGCCTAGTTCTCTTTCAAGGGTGCTATTACGATTGCCCATTCTCCTTTGTGGTACTATTTTATACACCTTTACTGCCTGTTACCTGCCCACCTGTAACCACAATCCAAACTCCATACTCGCTGATCGATCTTACCTGTGTTGGGGACATGCACAGAGAAACTTTCACCTTTTATAAAATGACGAAGGTCTGGCCGTCGTGAGCTATAGCCAAATATTCTCTGATTAGATCAGCTGCATTTTGGCGAAAAGGCAGGATAAGAGTGCCCTAAAAACGTGCACACATGAAAAATGTAATGAAAACAACTAAAGGAAAAGAGATATAATAGAATGGTAGTAAAAGGAAATTGGTAGTTTCCACCCTACGTCTTCAGGAAAAATCTTTGATTCCCAGCATGACTCTACATACAACGCACTAATAAAAATAACTGTATTCTACTTCTAGTGACGTGAAATCTTGGGATCTTCCCACGTAGGAATTAAGTATACCTAATTGAAGAAAACATGTAGCATACAAAACTTACTTAATTATATTGTTTATATTTTAGATCTAAAGATGTGAGCCGTGAGAAAATCTTCAAATATTTAAACCTTCTGTAGTTACTAAGCGTTTCTGGAGACGATAATAAAGAATTTTAGTATTTTCCAGAAGCTATGCGGCGGCATAGCTTAAACGTCAATGCAGTAAAAACGAACAAGGCTAAATGTTATTCCATCGAGCACTTTTCGCCGGCGTTATATTATGTAAATACTACCGTTTGTATAACCAAACTAGAATAATAAAAAGTTTATCCGTTTTATAGATAATAATAATAAATATGATTACCACTCACAAAGGCCTCGATATTATTTTAACCTTGGATTTATTTTGGCAGTTTAAGTATTATGCAGTATTATGGTATAATGCACAGAGTACCTTATATATAGTATTATGTTTGTATATGACATGCGATGCTACCCTTGTTCGATAGTAAAAAACCAAATTTTATTTAACTTTGGTTACATATTAGAAACTCTTTGAATGATTTTTAGCAATGCTCTTTTCTTAAAGGCTTTACCTGTTGTAAATAGGCGGTAAGATAAGATAATTCATTATTTGTATAAACGTGTGTGATAGAATGCACGTGTTACATAAATACCTATTATAAGATCCATTCATATCTCAGTCATTCAATTTACCTATATTTATACAATACAAAAGGATCCTTTCCAGCATTTATGATACTTAATTAACATCCATAAACATCACTTAGTAGTCTTAATTTTAATTTTCTGTCCTCAGAACTTCCCGTTCAATACGTCAGTTATGGTGGAGCCGTGATTGCCTCCAAAACTTGTCAGAAGATGGTGGCGCCGACGCTAGAAAGAATCTGGACGTCAGACTGGCTCTAGAGACAATAGTCGCTGGAAAATTGTGTCTGGATATCACACACGCAGTCAGCTGTCTGCCTAACGGCTGGCTGTGGGGAGAAAAGATCGGATCGACAAAAGTGGCTGGTATTGCTACTACATCCTCGGTCATAGGAATAGCAATGTATTTCGCTAAAAAACGGCTGTTGAAATAAAATTGTTATATAATTAACTTTTGGATTAAGTTGTATTTATATACAGAGTTTTATGTATGTGGACGGTGATTAGTAATGTGAGTAATTGTATTCGAATACATTTGTGCACTACGCGAGACCTAGTTTGAGTGGTGTATAATCTAGTAATATTATAAAGCTAAAGAGTTTATTTTGTGGTTGAACGCGCTAATCTCAGAAACTACTGGTTCGAATTGAAAATTTTTTTTGTATCCGATAGCCTATTTATATAGGTAGGCTATATAACATCACGCTATGACCAATAGGAGCGGAGCATCAAAAATAAATGTTGCAATAACGTAGAAAATTCTCTTATGCGAAGCAGACGAAGTTGCGCGGGTCAGCTAGTATCAGTAACTAGATGTGCCCGCGGTTTCACCCGCGTTTATCGTTATTGCGCCGCCCCCGTGGGTCGTAGCGTGATGCTATATAGTCTATAGCCTTCCTCGATAAATAGGCTATCCAACAGTAAAATAATTTTTCAATTCGTACCAGTAGTTCCTAAGATAGGCGCGTTTAACCAAACAAACAAACTCTTCAGCTTTAGTATAGATATCGATACATTCGAATAAATTTCGAACACAATATTATGAACATTGCTAGTGATAATATAACACGTGTACTGTGTTTTCGTTGTGGCGAATTATGAACATAGTTATAAATATGTTAAAGATAATTAAAAACCGAAACACACCTCAGTGTGTTTCGATTAGGACCGTATTGATTAATTCCTGAGAGTAAATTCTGTATTATTCTATAACGATAACGTAACGTTGTTTTGCACAACCTAAATACAAAAAGTTACAACAGATGTCGTTGTACTTAATTTGTCTATTTTATACAAAATGTAGTAGATCGCGAATCGCGCTGTCGAGATTTGCAGAAAGAATTACAACTTCTCTCTGACTATATGTACTCAAGTAGCTTGGCTAAGCTACATGCGCGAGCTACCTGCAAGAGATAATTATATTGGGTACCCACACGTGTATCGCGAGAGTCGCATTTTGCAATTTGAGTCATTTTTGTATGCATCTTGGAAACGACCGACGTTAGTCAAGTAACATCTATGTTTATCTCGTGCAAGTAGCCCACGCGAGTACGTAGATCGTATGTAGCGAGTGCCAGCAACTTGCATCGTTTAAGACCACCATTACATGATGCATACAAACCGCGCAAGTGATTTAACTTGCGTAAGATACCTCGACGTATAAAGATCTTAATTGACTATAGTTATAATAATACATTTCTTCCAATAGTATTACCTATATGTGTATTATAAAGCCGTAGATTTCTTACGCGTACTTTAAAAGTAAGAAGTTATTAATTATAGCACATTTAAATCAGAAGGCGCCTGTTCTCGTTATAAAACATATTCAAAATAGAGTTCTGATCTATTCTACTTCAAATGTAAAGTAAAAGCAATATATGTATAAATTTACATTTGACGTTCATTTTATTCTACGAGAATACCTTTTGTTATATATTACTGACAATGAGCTTAGATCGGAACTCTATTTCAGCAGTCTTTCTTACGAGTATAAGGCCTCTTTTCACCTAAAACAAGGCGCTATGAACAAGGAATTGAAAAGCTATAGATTTAAGATAACCATCTCTGCTTATGTAATTTTTGGATCTTCTTTCTTACAACTTATATACACATCAGTGAGAAATATAAACATAGTGCAAATTTATAGGTTCGTGCAAGGAGACTGAATTTTTCGCGTCATTTTATATAGACGTAACATGTCTATCGTATGTAATATATTTGATTTCTTCCTTTATCAACAGGGTATGTAGCACAACGTTAAATACCTATTAAATAATTTCGCATTAATTATGTACCTGTTAATGTATTATACGTAATTATAATTGTATTATTTATGTTACAATCACCGAGCACAGAATACTGTGTGCCTCTAAACTAGAGAAAAAGTAAAAGCAATATCAGCCTTGTATATAAACTGTCGAAAAACTCTTAGACATGCAGTTTCCTTCACTGTTTAAAGCGAGCGACAATTAACTTTCTAATACGGACATAACTTCGAAAATTGACTTCTGGAACTTTCTGGAACTCGAGACCTTTGCGTAGCAGTCTTTAATATATACTATGCTGCGTACATAAGAGACGGAAGCGCAACCAGCTACCAGGTCTAAAGTAAAAGAGTCATTTTATATTTTCAAAGTTAAAGTCAAAAATCTTTATTTCCATAAAAAAGCGTAAACATTTCTTGGACACGTCAATTAATTATTAATAAATAAATAATATTGTTTGTGTAATTATTATTGTCACTCATACGTGCGGTTTTTCCATAATATGACTTGCTCTAGTAGAAAGCTAGCGTATGCCGTGCTCTGTGATCACAAGACACCAAATTGTTTGACAGCGGATTTTAAAACGGTTGTTTGTACAATTTACAATAAAAATGTATGAGTTAAAATTTTATTGTCTTTTATTCGTAGTAAACACCAAGGTATTATCTCTGCTTTTTTATACTTACTACTTAGGTGGAAAACAAGCATACGGCCCACCTGATGGAAAGTGGTCACCGTCGCCTATGGACGCTTGCAACACCAGAGGCATCACTTGCGCGTTGCCGACCCTTTAGGAAAGGAAGTGGGAAGGATAAGGAGCGAGAAGGGAGAAAGAGGGTGATTGGACCTCCGGTACTCTCACTCACCGAACGAAACATAACAGTAGGAATAATGCTATTTCACGTCGATATTCTGTGAGTCCTTCCCCGGTCGAGCCGGCCCATTCATGCTTAAATCAGCGAGGCTCTACTACTGTTTACTTCGTACATCAACATTTTGCCAGCTGTGGCATTTTGTCGGATGTGAGTTCAAGTTCCACGTAATACTACTATGATACTTACTATTATGATCTTCTTTAGTATATGTAAGTGTATATTTCATGCTAATGTATGCACCTACTACTTTTTATATCTGCCTCACCCTACGGTTGACTGGTAGATAATGCCTATGGCATTAAGTCCGCCGATGTAATTTCTTTGTGCATATAGTTTTAAATAATAAAGGGATTTGTCGGCATCGATGGCGCAGTGGCAGTGTAACCGAGTGCCACGCCTGAGATCGCGGGTTCGATTCCCGCACAAGTCAAACATATGTGTGCATGAACATGAATTTTTGTCTTGGTCTGGGTGTTTCTATGTATAATATGTACGTATTTACAAAAAAAGGTATATATATGTATGCATGGTTATCCATAGTACATACAAGCTCTGCTTAGTTTGGGCTAGATGGTGTTGTGTGTATGTGGTTGAATATTAGTATTATTAGAGGGCGATCTATTGCGGTCAACAGGGCACATTTTCAGTCTTCGTGCTAAAAATGTTCATTCCATATCACTTCCAATCCAATAATTGAATTCGAGAACTCATACACTGCCGACAGTGGTAGTGAATGTACACTAATCCTGCGCCACAGAGGAATATTAGTATGAATTGAAACGACTTTGCTTATAGCCAAAGGTATGGTGGGCAAGCAGGCAGACATAAATTGGATTTTGCCGCAGGCTACATATAATAGTTTGGTTGCGGTAAACCCAAGATAATGATTGAGATAAGATTATAAATACAATCTATACCTATACGTATTTAGGTAATGACATAATGAATGAAAATTATATGTTTTATATAGGTACCTTTTATGACTGCAATGATGGCGTGTCAGCGGTGAGTAAGCGAGATACAACTATAGGCATTTATTGATATTATTACCTCAAAAGTCATGTTGAAATTGTGCGTCAGATGACAAATTAACGTCTAGGCATGTAACCATATTTAATAATAATAAAACCACCGTCATCGTAAGCCCATTCGACTTGAACGGTTTTTATCATAGTTGCCATTGTACCAGTCCATTAAACACCCTTCTCTATAGCCCATATATATTAGAGTCCATACACATATAGCAATAGTTCTACGCCTGCTGCGGTTTGTACCACTGTACGTGTTCCATCCCACCTTTGATTAAAATTCTCTAAGGGCCTATTCACGTCGGACTTATGTCTCCGTGTAAGCCTTCCAAAGGGCCAGGTATTTTCCTAATATAATATGTTAGAAAATACCTGTGATAAGAGAAAGATAATAATTTTATAAAATATTTAATTAGCGACATCATAAGCCTGAATTTCTCTTTTCAGAAGTACTGACTAATTGTGGCAGTTTGTGACTAATTTCGACCAATTAACGACTAATTATTGGTGCAATCAGATTATCGCTAGGCATTGTGATTCCCGAGATATTGAGATGGCTGTGCCCTTTGGTATATTTTAAACGGTGGACCAACCAATTCTGCTATGTTACGACCAATTTCGACTAATTCACTACTTAAATAGATTTTCAGTTTGCGATGGTGGCTGTGCCAAGATGAGCCATACAAAGAACCCATTAATTCTTTCGCCAAAAAAAATGTATTGCGTACGATTTATGATTTAAGTAAATCTGTTTTCAGGCTCCTCGTCCAAAAGGGTAAGCGGAGGTTAAAGAATGCGTGCCTACTGCAGTTCTAGAATACGTGCTGCTACTGAAAATTTTATTTATATTATTTATTATAAAATACTTCCAAATCTTTCATACTTCCCTCTAATCCTTCGTTAGCTCGTCTCCGACATCGCAATACATCTGTTTTATACTTCATTTAATTAAGATACATATATTTATATAAACAATAAAATAGTACAATAAATAACAAAACAATAGGCAATAAAAGTTTAATTACCTACAAGCTAATTTTACACTCATTCATTTGACACAGAAGTTAATGACTAATTGCTGTTGCGCAATAGAAGTTTTTGTTTCAAAGTACTTTATATACTCAAGCCTGTTTACTCGATAAGCAGACAATACGGCAGTAATAATAATAATAATAATAATACATACATCACTAAAAGAATTAGGCTTACATAAAAATTCATATATAAAACTACAGAAATCCGTTATCATCGATACTTGCTCTATAGTCCGGCGATTTCTAACATCCACTACTCAGACACCTACAACAATACTCAATGAACCGACCCACTTGGCGTAAGCCCGTGACAGGTTCACACCCACCAGCATCAAAGCTGAGAATTGAAATATTTTATAACCCATAATAATAATAAACTTTATTGGGCTCAAAAAAACAGGTTACAATTATTTTTCCACTATTTAAATGTACACTAAGATTACTTACAATTTGTTTTGTTTTGTTAGTGGAAAAGGTTACCTGTGCCCTATGCTAGTTGAAAAATTGTATTACAGGGCACACTAAATATTTAACTTATTTAAGAAAAGGAGGTTTTCAATTCGATCTGTATATTTTTAAAAAATACTTAGCCTGATGATTCTGGTACACGTTGCGGGTAACTGGTTATACTTAGGCGTGGAATATTCGTAAGAGTTACTACTACCTACAACTGCTTCAACTTGCGTACCTACATATGTCACACGATCGCGTATAAGAACATTCATCTATACTGCCGTAAGTTTTCACTGTAGCCTACGATTCTATCGCTACAATATGGGTATCACTCGCATGAAAAAATTATCCCTGTGTTGCGTAACTAACAATTAATTTGCCTTTACACTCCCTCTACACGTATCTTATTAACTTCTGTAAAGTTACAGGTGTTTAGCTCGGAATTTACTTACATAAGCAAAGATAATGATATCATTTCATTTACGACCATAAGTTCAATGCCTACTTTTTATTTGTGTGGTTACTTAAAATCCAAATTATTTTAGTATAGGTACATGTTTGTTATGTTACAATTAGTGTGCTTATTAAATAAAAAAGGCACTTTCCAGCCTAACAGCTCAAAATTAAAGCAGTGATTTCAATCGGCCCTACACTACTTGTCTTCGTAGTGGAAACGTACTTTCAGGCCATGTATTTCAGATACGAATGTTTTAATAACCACGGTCAATGACGAGGAAATCAAATACATAAAGATTAAAGATGTCGATTGACTATCTTATCCCGAGCACTCGCGATAACTTACATAATACACAAACATTTGGCGTATGATCGAGTGTGGACGGTATCTAATCGTGCGATAACACGTGACGGCTGGTCATTGTGGAGGTAAACACCAACGGGAGAACACCATGGAGGTGGTCGATGAGCTCGCTGACCTGCTGCAGACACATGCCAACAGGGATAAGGTATGACTTGCAGAAATTGAAGTTTTACCACTTAAGTACATTCTTTCTTTAAAATTAGGTAATGTTTTTTCTTTCATTGAACAATAAATGATGTAAAGCCTAGCGATTTTTTTTATTATTCCTTTTACTGTCATATTTTGACAGTTATATCTCTTTCCAATTTTGAATTTGGAACTGGCTAGATTATAAGATATAAACATTTAATATACCCATTTTTATTGTTATTTTCTTAATTATTTTCAATAATTTGGCAATTATTAATTTGATTCCAGCTTTAAATTTGGAACTGGCTTGATTAAAATAAATAAAAATACAAATGTTAATTTTAAAATCTACGTTCTTTTGTACCTTTGCACGTTAGATGATGTTCTTTAAGTTGTTTTTAAAAGTCTCTCTACTTCACATTTTGTCTCAGTTTCTAAATAAGGCAAAACCGATATATGTATAATTTAATTGTTTACCATATTATTTCCTCTTTATTCTTACATTTTAAATTGAACTTACAGGTAGTGAACCTAGCAAGCTATGGTCTTAAGTTCTTGGGCTCGACGACCAACCGCCAGGAGTTACTGGCGGCTAGCGCGCGCCTGGCCGCCGCCCGCGCGTCTATGCGCTTATACGATGACGCGCTCGCGCTCAAGACTGCAGTGAAATATGGACTAGGAGCTCAGGTGAGATATCAACAAATAAGAATGTTATTAAAATACACCGTGGTTAGGTTAGTTATTCTACAATGTTTTTTAATAAAGCTTTGGTTTATTCTTAATATAATAGCTTGCCGTACCCCGCGGTTTAATCCACGTTTATGATGATTCCTGTGGCTAAAGTAGGTAGCTAATATTAATATTATTTATGATACATGAATTCTCCTGCATCACATGACATGGTAGTCCATCATGATTCCGTGTTGTCAACCTTTTTTCATTGCTATAGGTAGGTTGGGCTATATGAAGGTGCATGGTGGTCTCTACGTAATTTATTAAAAGGTTTTATGACTTAATTAAGCATGCCGTTGAACCGATTTATATGAAACTTGGTCCACATAGTATCTATACTAATATTATAAAGCTGAAGAGTTTGTTTGTTTGTTTGCTTGAACGCGCTAATCTCAGGAACTACTGGTTCGAATTGAAAATTTCTGTTAGTGTTGGATAGCCTATTTATCGAGGAAGGCTATAGGCTATATAACATCACGCTACGCCCCACGGGGGCGGCGCAGTAACGATAAACGTGGGTGAAACCGCGGGAACATCTAGTCTTAAATATAACTGCACGGATGGCGGTTTTTAAGTGGTCCCTTCACTATTGCCACAAAGCTGAGTAATAAATACCACAAACAATTGTTTTGAGTCTGGTTATACAGACCTACATTGTATCCGTAAATTGTATATGTTCATAAAGACCCCAGATCCCTGTGACACAGTTCTACTACAGTATATTTTAAAAAGAATTGTTGGCTTTTTAAAAGGAATATAAGTTTAAAAACTATATTCATAAAGCTAACAAGAGGGTTATAACGTCATTATAAATAAATATCCAAAAAAGTATCTGTTATAAATTATAATCCTAACTGTCCTAATGCTATCTTCCTAACTTCCTAATCCTTACTAATATTTTAAATGCGAAAGTGTGTTTGTTTATGTGTTTGTTTGTTTGTTACGCTTTCATGCCTTAACTATGACCGATCTTCATGTAAATTTGCATACATGTTGTCAGGGGTACAATATAGGACATAGGGTACATTTTACACAGAAAAAAATACTGATACTAGTCTAACATAACTAAACCTACATTTATGTGGAAGAATACACGGGCAAAATGTAGTATTGAATACGTGAGAATACGTGCTTGCCTAATTATTATTCATGCTGTAGGTAATAAACGTTTATAAGTTTGTTTTACATGCATTTATTGGACATACTAATTATTAACCTCTGAGTCTTCTTCGAAGAGGTCAATGAGAACACTATGTGGGTGTGGTCTGTCTGTTAGTAACAGTTTGTTAGTGACAGGCATAGCTCCGGAACCACTGGACCGATTGACTTGTAACTTGGTGAACAGACACCTTTTGGTCATCTCTCAGTCGAATTTGACTATGAGTCATGTGGCTCAAAAGACCCCCGGGATATAGAGGTTTTAAGGTCACGGGATATCCACCAACAGAGTGATTTGGAAATCCAAGGGAGAGGCTTTTGCCTTGCAGTGGGACATTACAAAAAGCTGATGGAAAAAAAGGTCACATGAAGACGAAGAGGTTGAATCCTTGGTTTTTACACCCATCTCGTTTTAACTACCCATCGTATTAAGTCTTTAGTAAGATATTTTTTATGAATAAGGCTGTAAGATTAGTATCATGTGGGTTTGATATGCTTGCAGGACGGCCCCTGGGGACTTTTCGGCGTTGCGGCGGGAGCAAGTACCCTGGCGTATCTCCAGGCGGAGAAGTTGAGCTGGCTCATCGATACAGGCCTGCTGGTCGTATCCAAGGACACTGATTTTAAAGTGAAGACCGCACACAAACTATTCTGGTCTCTGTCTGCATTCTTCGGCTTTATCAGGTATGTAGTTTAGTATTGAATTATTTCTACTGTCGACGTTGAATGCGGTAAATGTTTAGCCTACGTATATTAAAATAATGAAAAAGCACATTTTCTAACAGGTACAAGAGATCTATTTACTGAATAAACTACTCTGACAAATAGTTTACGCAAACAGGCGAACCGCCGACAAAAAAGTCTTAAACTAAAGTTCTAGACTATTAACCTCTGAGCATTGATGTTGATACATCAATGTCTCTGAGTCTACTTCAAAGAGGTTAATGAAAACACTATGTGGGTCTGTGTGTTAGTGACAGGCATAACTCCGGACCACTGGACCGATTGACTTGTAACTTGGTGTGCAGATACCTTGGGGTCATACCTCGATCGAGTTTGAATATGGGCCCTGTGTGTCAAAATACCTTCGAGATATAGGGGTCATTTCTTTTCATTATTTTTACATTTAAGACGAAGAGGTTGAATCCTGGATTTTTACACCTCTCTCGTTATTGGTTGCGAGAGCATTCTACAACTTAAGCCCCTGATTATACACTCTTAGAAAAAAATATTTATACGGCTAAAATCAATTCTTATTTATAAAATACCTCCATATAATAGAAGTTTGATGACGGTATCTTGCGCAAACTGCTGAAACCGATTCTTACAGAGGTGGGAGATAGCGAGATCTTTGAGGTCCTAGATGCTTTATATAGGACATTGAGTTGTGTTCTCGGTTTCCAAGCTCCTGAGCCTATTGAGTGGGAGCACACCGACGGCCAGGCAGAATAAATAGGTTATCAAATTATGCTTGGCATTTCAACAATTCACAGGTTAAGGAAGCGCTGTGTGAGCAGGGAACTAGTAATCTTGGTGCCTTACATTTGCAGCCATTCTTTTTTTATAGGTCGGCAACGTGAAAATAGTCCGTCAATAAAATTTCTTTAGATATACCTACTTACCGTAAGCTTATAAAAGAAATAACTCAATCCTTACATTCACAGGTCAATCAGAAGTCTGCACGCATGTGCCGAAGCTCTGAAATCCCCGGAGCGTACAAAATGCGCCTCAGCGCGGTTCACACAAGCCTCACTGACTACCACCAAGCTACTCCTGGACACCATACATGCCGTCAGCTGGCTGCCTCCAGGATGGCTCTGGGGGAGCGCACTCAGCACTCAACAGGCCAGCGGTGTAGCCACTGCCGCCGCTGTGTTAGGACTGGTCATACATTATCATGGGAAGCGGTTTTAGCAAATTAAAACATCGTCTGTAACCGTCCGAGACTTCCTATCTAGCTTTCACGAAGCCTGGGACTCTGGTAACGATCCGGCTTAGTAATCGCATTGAACCTTTAAGAGCTTTAGCTTCCTTTGTAAAATTTGTCTAAATGCAATCTCAAACGGTCGCGGCCGACATTTTATATAGCTTTAGCGTTAAACGCTCTGATAATTAATTATGCAAAGAAGCGAGGTAATCTATACACAGAAAACAGTGTGGTTTGCGTCTTGTGCCGGGCGACGAAGCGCCTTATCTCGTTTGTATATATATTCTGTATTGCTATGGTTTTAAACATTTCTTACCTAAGAAACACTTTGAAGATCAATAATCATTATAGACATTTAGAGATATTTGGATCACTCATGACTCTCCTGTCTGAAAACATTTAAGTACCTACGTTAAATAACATGTCACATAATTTCATTTACTTATTCTTTTTTTAAAGATCTACGTCACGTGTTAATGCTGTTGTAGGAACTTTCATGTCTAGATTTATAGATCACATAATCTGCCTCTGAAAATGTAACAACTTAGGTTATTTATTAATTAACAATGAAGCTTAACACGGCTGACCGCCGGAATTCGAATTATATTAATAATGTACATAGCTATTGCTAGTAAGGCGTATGGCCATTTTAGTTTTAAGTTAATAATTAATATACAGTGATGTGTTTATACCTTTGTTTGTAAAAAAAAGTCACGTGTTACCATTGAGCTAATATTGTTATTTATTTATCGAGTCTCGAAACAATTTTTTGTAGATCACTCATTATTTTATCCACTGTGGAGTTCGAACGAAGCCCAATAAAAAGGATTCGATTTAATTGGAAAATACGCGGCTTCTTAAAAATGTCAAAACTTTTCTCTACAGGGAAATAAAAGTTAAATAATAGTGACGACGAAGTGGCCACGTGAATACAACGTGTATGTATTTATTCAGATTAGATAAATATAGTAATATATCTCACATGACAGTTAGTAATGGATGGATAATACTTAAATCCCTGTACTATATGTACTTACGCCTAGTATAGTATTATATAAATTATATTATCTATGCCTGCGTATAAAATAGTTGTGATCATATTTAATGTAAAACTATTTGTAATATTATCTGTAACGTAGATTAGGAATGGCGGTATTTGATGTTCTGATATATTAGATACCAATATATGTTTTAGTATTATAATGTAGTTATACAGTAGGTGATAAAATAAATAATAATGATTTATTGTTTTAATATTTGGTAATTGAATTGTACCCTACTTCCTACACTAGGATTTCCTGATATGATTTTAAATTACGAATAGTTGATAAATATTAATAATTTAAAATTGAAAGTCTAGCTATTTTGAGGTAAAACGCATAATTATAAGTTAACGTAGGTATATAATAATATCAGCCCTGTATTAAACTGTCTCACTGCTGGGCACGGGCTTTTCTCAGTGTCAGTCACATTCTACGAAATAGATTAATGTGACACATTTATGCGATATCTACATCAAAATATTCATTAATTGCAAAAAGAGCCATCTGTAGTCCTGTGAAGTTTCAAAACGTCATGACAATAAATTGAAAATTTAATCAAATTACATTACAGAGTGTCAACGACGAAGTTATTGTTACGGCTAGTGCCATCTGACGGCACTGTGGGGAAGACTCGGCAGTCCCGTCTAATAATTTATTGCAGCACCATCTATTGACATCCTGCGGAACTACATAGTGTCGGTGTGAGCACAGTAGAGAGAGCGTTAGCACATTCTCGAATCATCATGCTGTTGCGTGCCGGGTATGGCTTTTCTGGAGGACTCCAGAAGAGCTTTACCCCTATTGTTTTATATTCTTATCCGTCGAACCCAGCACGTAACATTATTAAGACGCGCAGTCTTAATAATGTTACGTGCTGGGATCGAGCGAAATGTGCTAAAACAGGCGGTCACAGTTAAGTTGATAAGATCAACATTGTCCAATACAAATATAAAATATACATTTACCATGACAATGAATGTGTTGACAATTACTCCGTGTAAAAAACTTAAAATAATTAATATTTTCACCTACAAAATTACATAAATTTGCATGTAAAATGCAAAAGCGTAAGCTCGTCTTACGTGATTTTTAGATTATTATAGTAGAAATCTATCCTATTTTACAGCTTAAACGAAACATAAATAGTTGTATTGCAATTTGTCCGTCCCAAATATTTAAGTTATTGGTTGAGAATAAAGATACATATTTATCAAAAAGTACTTCAAATCATATAGATATATCAATATATATCAATAGAGAAGCATAGGCACCCGCATAAAAGAACACATACCTAGCTGACGTAAAACACAAGCGCTCGTTGAAGTCTGCTGTGTGTGAACATGTACAACAGGGGACCAACCACTACCTGAGATTTGACAAACCACAGGTTCTCGCTAAAGAACACCGATTCCTACCAAGGATGCTTCGCGAGGCTATTGAAATCAAAAAACATCCCAATTTCAATAGAGAAGATGGTTGAAATGTACCACCAGGTTGGGATCCAGTACTTCAAATAGTCAAAGAACAGTCAAGAAACAAACCACAGCTAGACTTCATGATATTTTGAGCTCATTCTGCGTAAATAGAAACACCAATAATTAAACTATGTTCGGGTACTTTGAAATAACTACACTGGAACATTGAGACAACTACCATCTTAGTCTCCCCGTGACCATGGCTGCTGAAAAGCAACCGATACTTCGGGGAAAGTGTAAACCAAAAATAAATAGATTTAATAGTTTAAATAATTTTATTAGCTTATAAATTAGTAAAATAAAATCAATAGTAATAGCAGTGTAATATTTTCAAAATTTTGTAATACCGTGCTAAATAAACAACGCGATAAAATCTGTATATAGTAGTTTAATTTCAATGAATAGCATTCGCGTAAACAGAAGACAATATTATGAAAATCTCCATGCTTATCTAGTCACATAGCAACAGACAGTTATTAAATCGTAGTGATTATATTAGTGAAAAACAATGTTTTCAGCACAATGGTAAAATTCAACTAATCAGTCAATTCAGCACACTGCAGTCCACTGCTGGACATAGACCTCCCATTCTTTTAGTGGGATAACTTCTAAGTAATTGGTCAGGCAACAATAATAAAACATGCTACAATTTGTAAAACGCGCGCCGGCATGCCCGCGCCGCTTAAGAGATATAACCATATAACCTATACCTAAATCTTAGTATTAATTTTAAACAAATCTATTTTCCGAAGTGTCCGTCATAAAATGTTTTCGTGTGCATATTGGAGTATTATAGAAAACGTAAATAATTTTTCTTTGCAGTTGGTTCTGGCGCAAACAATGTATGGACGAGGAACAATCTCCTTTAGATTTAGATTAAACGTTAAACCTAAACGAATTCTAGAAAATAATTTAGATAAGTGTGTTATGATATTGTTGTGAGACTTGTGATGTGACAACAAAAAGGTAAGTTTGTCAAAATTAATATACCTATATAAAACCAATTAAGACGCTACTGAATAATATTTAACAATGGGTTCGGCAAACATTGCTGTAAATATTTTGTCAGAAAATCAATTTTTAGTTAATGAATTGAGGCTCGCAATGTACGGCATGAAATGAATGATTAAGTCTACTTATGTTGTAATATTAAATATCCTAATTATTTACCTAGAAGGGACACAAATGAGAGTTATGATAGTCGCATTTGGTAGTGAGAGCCCACTCTCACTACCAAATGCGACTATCATAACTCTAAAAGAGGTCGTTGTAGAATTAGGCTATCAATGTTAGCCTTGATTCTATATAACTTATCATCGTCCAAATAATGTAACAAAAAAATGTAACAGTGGGCAAGAAGGAGGATGATTTATGTACACAAAATAATAAGGACAATGTTTTTATATGTTTATTACAAATACTCATTTATCAGATATAGTACCTAAATCTAGACTTATAACTATAGATCATACAATTTTTTGTCCCACTACACTGAACACTGGCAGCTACGAAATGACAATTCAGTACATTGCACCATAGGCGTAGGTGAAATTAACTTTTCTGATTAAATTGACTCATGCAATTTTATTAATGAATGACCTAAATAAAATATTATACGTTTCTGACCAAGGTACCGAGGATAGTGCACTATATAACGCTTTTTAAAATGTTTTGGTCAGGCTGTACCAGCCGCTGTCAGAAGTCGTGGTCAGTCTGCATGTGACCACGGCCTGTGCAACCCGACTAAAACGTCGAGCCTTACAAAAAGGTAGTTATGTAAATACTGCATGCACAAATGCAATAATACCTGTTTGCCGTAAATCTTCATATAAATTTGCTTGAGAGTAAAATAAATTCAATAAGTAATATCGTAATTAAAGATATTGTTGCTTACATAGATATTCCATTTTACAGTAGCGTTTATTTCTTTATTCTTACTTCCAAGGCGCTTTAGGAACTAACTAAAAACTAGAATTTACACCGCCTATTCCTTTCGTTGATTTTGCTGTTCGTAACCTCATCCAAATAAATAAAACTAAACAAATTTTGTTTTATATACCAAAGTAATTATATTATGTTTATGACAGTATAAAGAATTGGTTCACATTTGTCATTTCTGGCACGGCATGTGCTGCGATCGGTTTGACTGTCCTCGCCATACACTTCGCATCTAGCCAATACTTAATAAATATTATATTTGCCTCTGTATTATGTCTGTGACATTTTGTAGGAGATGCCTTAATTATGCAAATTAAATAATGTTAGTACTTGTGGTTGTTTATTTTCCTCAAATGAAGCCAAATTAGTAATAATATTCATGAAAATAAAATCTTGACATTAGAATAATAATTAAATACCAAATAATGAGTCATTAACATTAGCTACGCGTTTATTTATTAAAATGTATAGTTAGACTAACTAGTCATAAGCCTTAGAATTATTGTAGTTCTAAGCAATATTGATAAAAACATCCAATCGTGTAATTGTTAAATTGACAATTGGAAAGAAATAAGTACCTATTGAAAATTAGTATTTATAAATTTTCTATCAATTAAGTGATAAATGTTTGTTACACAATAATTTAATTTAAAAAGAAAAGCATAAAACAAAAGATGTAAATTTGCCTCTGAAATCCCCGTTATACCAAAGTACTTCGAAACGAAGTTTAACAGAATAATAACAACACAGTTAGTAGATAAACATTTAAAAGTAACATAACTCAACAACAGCTGGTTTATCATTTTACATCACTTTTGTTGCCATTTGATGAACAGATTTAACAACTCATCAAAATAACTCATCTTGGAGAAAGGATAAATATATCATATAAGCTAACACCAACATAAGCTTTGTTATTGCTCTTAGATCGTACTATAGAAATTTGTTAGTTTAATTTCAATGAATAACTTTCGCGTAAACAGAAGACAATATTTGTTATATTTTACTGATTTTATAGTTTCATGTACTTGACAAAGATCAATTACAGGTACAGTCAAAGACTTAACATTTCACATTCTTTTCGTTCACATTCGCATTTGTAAGGTTCACATTCGCTTATTGATCCGAGCGAATATCTTTGTATGTGAGGTTTTAAAGTAAACAATGAAACATAATTTAATGTAATGATAGTAGGTAAAGTTCGTCATGCGCATGTGTGCAAGGCGAGACGAAAACGAGTTCTTGTTTATATAACTATTCTTACGAACCAGAAGTGAGAAGAAGAAGAAAGTTTTAAAAAAACCAACGCTTAAGTATTTATTAAATTATTTATTTAACAATCAAAATTTAATAACCAAAATTACCATAAATGATAATTTAGAAGTATAACATATAAAACTCTAATTACTGCAAGCTATTTAATGACTTACGAAATAATTATATTGCAACCGAGTAACAATATAAAAGCGAGGGTAGCGATGTTCACACGTTGCCGACCAAGAATCGAATGAAACTTGCTTTTTTTAAGCTATTGCATAGCTTCTATCGCGGGCCTTGAGCGTGGAGACCGAATCCAGAAATTCGTAACGAAAATAACCTAACCACCCCCCACTCCGACCGGCACAGCGGTGATACTTTTTAGTTTTGCCATCTACCGATGAATAGCAGAACTTTTAATGACTTTTTGAAATATCACGCTTGTCTCTTTAGTTCTGCAAATCACCTCTAGGTAGCATTGGTTGTATCGGCGTTACTAATTATAATTACATAAGTTGATAAAAATGCTATGCAATAGCTTTACCGCGGCAGTCTCCGAATGCCACACGTATTTTTTTGTTTCTGTCTTAGTTGTTGGCCTCAGATGGCCTTGACAACTTTACGCGGACTGTGGAAGAGCGCAGATGGCTCCCAACCTGTGAAAATTGCTAAGCGCGCGCCGCGTTATATAGCGCACAGCTCAGCCCGGATCTTGGAGTGAGGGGTTTCGCTAAGACTATAATAACTAATATCCCTTATATTCAACAACAGTATCTCTGTTAGTCCGCATTTACAATTAATGCTTTTTGCCTATCTTATCGCAGGTTGCGATAGCGGCGCGGTCAACGAGTCTTCTCACCTTATCATTAAAATATAATGACGGTGGTTCAAATCCTGGGGTCCTCTACTTCCATTTTTTGTTATTTTATTACTGAAATTTTCAAATAATAAAGATATATGTTATTTTTGTTTACTTATTACGCTAGAGTGATACAGTGTTATTTTTAGTAATTAAACTAGTTTAATTATTTTATTATTATAATAATTATTATTTATCAGAATTAGTTTAATTACTAAAAAATCACTTTGTTTTTATTTTTACTAAATAAATAAATAATGCAAATTATAATTGAGAAAAAAGAGTCGCACTGTTCATCACTGTTGTAACATCAGTTACTTCTTTGTTTGAAATTAATACTCACAATCATAATTAGAACAGGCGACAGTATAGGTGAGGCGGGTTTCTACACAGAAACCCGCCTCACCTATACTGTCGCCTGTTTTTGTCTGTACTGTCGCCTGACCTTTTTAATAAAATCATTGCACACATACACATGTGTGCAATGATTTTATTAAAAAGGTCGTAAGTAAAACTTGTCGTGATTCTATCGCTTTTTAAAATTGCTACTCGACTTTTGCACCTAACCGTACATAAAAAATATCTAAACGTGTCATTTGTAATACTAATAAAAACGATGACAGCATATTGATTAACATTCCAAGACAGATTTGTAGATATTTTTAAATTATTCGTTATTTTTTTGCACTTTGCACATCGCTAAACAAAGATCAATCGAACGAACGACTTTTGTTCTCCTTTATACGGATTTTATAGCGTTATTTATTTACATAACACTACCTTTTTAACAACCGTGGTCACAGGAAGCAGTCTCCCTGTGACCATAGCTGCTTAAAATATATAACCCTAAAATATATAGGCCTAAAATAGTAGTAATGTATAACGGTACCTAGTAGTTTAATGGTATCAAAATTGTGTTTCTCTTTCTTTCAAATAAAAAAACTAGTTAGAATTCGTATAGTTTAACTTCAATATCATTCGCGTAAACGTAAGACAATAAAATGTCTTTTTCCTTTAGACTGGGAGCTCAGCGCCCTGTAGGTACATGTAGAGTTGCAAAGTTGGCGATTGAAGTTGCAAGCGTTCTTTGCATGCTAAGCGTTTACCGTCACTGATATCTATTATAAATAAATACATATATTATCATATTATTGTTTAGTGTATTGTGTAGAAGGTTGATTGATTCTAAGCCTCTTCGTTGTTTGAGACGAAGTCTGGCTGACAAAGCTCTGGCCAAACGAAATAGCTTAAAATATGTTGACGTAAAGTACGGCATAGATCTCCATTAGTTGTTATATTATCAGAATAATAATCCGGGCTACACAGAATCTCTCTCCATTTAGAGATGTCAATGCGTCTTACAATTTTCAGAACATTTACTGTTAAGTCATAGTATCTCATTTGCCCTGCTGTATTTAAGAATCCTGTTTTGAGAACGATCTTCAAGAAATCATCCAAATTGTTCTCATTAATGTTACTTTCGAGTATTGACATAAAGATAGTCAAAAAATTATTTAAATTCTTAGATAAAACTTCACATATTAGAGACTTCTGATCGTGTACTATTAACAAATTAAAAATATATTCATTATAATTTTCTATAATACGTCTGAATTCTATATCTATATTTAGTTTTTGATCCATTATATTTAAAACATTATTTGGGCTTTCAAAAAGCATAGTATTCAATACAAAACCACATATCTCTTTCTGTTTAGGCTTACTTTTTTCATTTTTCAATAAATCCGTGATATATTCGACTGCGAAATATTCAGTAAACGTCATATGTATGAACTGGGGAATATTGTTAGATACGCTGTATATTAGTCCAGTCTTTTCACGACCCTTTTCAATTTTAATTATCATCTTTTTAATTTCTTCTAGGCTTTCTTTATTGAATATTTCGTGGCCGTTATTCTGGAATATAGCATAAGCTGCTAACTTTTTGTGCATGTTAATAAAATCTTTGCGTACTATTTCATACGTCTCCAATACATCTGGATTGTCAATGTCCATTTTATTTTTATCTTGGAAACGTATATTTTTCAATTTGCTTTCTAAGAAACTTTCGTATATAGCATATGTGTTGATATCTAAGTCCCATTGCTTCGATGTTTTACAGTCATCTTTAATTATAGTCAAGAAATAACTAGCTACTAAATACAAATGTAACGGAGTACCTACAAATTCTAGCATTTCGTTAATACCTCTCTCACCTACACCCTGCCGAAACCTGTCCTGCGCAAGCTTTGTAACTCTTATTGTGTAATTCAGTGTCATCTGATATTTCCAAACTACTGGAAAAGCCATCGGCATAATCCTCATTTGACTCTCCAAATATAAAATAAAATGGAAATAGACATTGTTTAAAAGAAAATTTTGTGGCTTATTTACTCTATTGAAGTTATCACTAAAAACACATTGACGTCTTTCAATTATAAAATTTATAAATTCTTTAACATTTTGCAACTGTGCGTCATTGAGTTCATTCAATGTTAAATTATGTTTCCAGAATTTATCTAAATATATTTCTTGATCGTTTTCTGAAAATGGTTCCAATTCGTATGGATTTGAAATGCCAAAATTTTGTTGTAAAGCAGTTTTTATTTTATTGTACGGTCTGCTAGTTATCCACATTTTAGGTTTATGAGGATAACTTCTTATGGCATTTAGAAAAGATATAACTTCCTCTACATAGTTCGGACATATTTCATCAAAACCATCAAATAAGAATATCAAATTGCCCTTCTTAAGAAAATGAAGGAACATTTCCAATTCAAATGTTATCCATTCATCGTGGGTAGGATTTTTTAAGCATATTTCACCATTATCCATTGCCAGAGAGATATTTAAGTTGCTTGTATCTCTTAATTTGTTCTTTAGTGTAACTTGGCACATAAATGTTAACACCTCCAATGTATCTATAAGTGTTTTATTCTTTTTCCATTTACTGAACACTTTACAATAATCCAATAAATTTACTCTAGTTAACCAAAGCTTTACATATTCTTCTTTTGTCTTGATCGATAAGTAGGAAAGAAGAGTTGACTTACCCATTCCTGGTTTAGCCGTGATGAGCACAATATCATCGTTTATGTCAAGAAGTGTTTGAATAATGCTAGAACTACATTCTCCTTGATCCGAACTGCAACGGACTCTTCTGTCTATATATAATTCTTTTACTTGGTATTGCAATCGTGTCTTATCGTAGCTTAATAATTCAAATGGGCGACTCGGGAATTCGAGAGCGTCACTTAAAGTGATGGTTTCATTCAAAAGTATTTTATTTAACACTGCTCCTTTTATGAACACCGCAGATGCATTATCAATAAGCACGTCTAAACACAATTCTTGGCCTTGGAATATGGTCTTAGCATTTTTCGTTATATTTGCCCGTGAATCTTGCTCTAGGTCGAATAAACTGTTACCTTCATCGTTAATTACTTTAGATCGTGGAAAATGTTTCATTATTATATCTACAAATTGCTTATTTGTAATGGCAATTATATTTTTGTCGTTAACTGCTCGTGCTATATCTTGTAAGCTTCTTTGCAAAGTGCTGGTGTTTTGTAAGCAGTCAGATACAATTATGACGTATTTTTCTTTATTTACCTTCTTTAATTCAATGATCAATGCTCGAAAGTCACTTGCTAGTAAATTTATCACATATTTCAAGTCTAAAGCCACATAATCATTGATATTTAAACTTTGGATCACTTTAATAAAAGTTAATTTGATAATATCTGTAACAATTATATTTCTTGTACAAAGGCCTACTAATTTTAATGACAATCTAGACGTTTCTGTGAATATGCACTCAAGGTTCCTTATTTCACTCATATACATCATACTTATAACGCTTATCATTGGATCATCGATGATATTATTTTTTGCCTTATCATAGAAATCGCTCGCTTTTGTAAGATATTCTGCTTTCTTTTGTTGCATCCACCATTTTTGTATCTCTTCATGGTAGTTTAGAAATATTGCATCAGTCTTGACTCGGAAATTTTTTGCGTCAGCGCCTTCGTAAAAATCTATCTCTTGTTTCAAAATGTTACCTACACCCTTTTCGTCCTCTTGGCTTGTGAAGAATACGAGTTTGCTAAAAAATTCATTCACCAAACGTTGATCGCTACGGTCAAACGAAAGTTTTGGAAAATCTTTGATTCTCACATCTACCCTATATTCTTCTAAATTACTGATTTTATTTGTAAGCTTTTCTAATAGAGACCTGCTATTTTTTTCTAAAGATGCAATATTGTCGGTGAATTTTAATAGATTTGTATCTTTATCATATATTAGTAAGTTACCTACGGCGCTACCAAGGCCTCCGTTGAGATGTAAAAAACCAGCATCTGTATTTGTTTCATTTATCGTAATAATGTTATTTGGGGAATATTTATCGAAAAGATTTAGGAGATGTTTAGCTATATAACTTAGTCTCTTTTCTCCTTTTAACATGATATCTTTATTGCCAAATGCAACTGGTATTTGAAAATAGAAAGGTTTACCTAACATACTTTTAATAGCAACTATAATCGCTTTATCTATTATAGATTGTGGCAGATTCAGTCTTTTCATTTTGTGGCATAAAATAAGTGGCATACTCCTAACGAATTCAAACCGGTTATTTTTATAAGTTATAACATTTTTAATAATTAGTTCGGCTAGGTTCATATCCGAAGGATCGTCAAAGAATTGTGACAGTAAAGTATGCATCGCAACCTCGTCTAACTCCTTATCTATCTTTTTGTTGGCATGTCTTTTAAACACTTCATTAAATAATTGATCTCTAAATAACATAAGATCCGTTTCCTCTTTAATGCACAGAAAATCAAGCCTAAATGTCCCTATCCTGTATCCTTTGGGTTGAATGTCAGAAACGTTGATTACTTTCTTAGCTAATATAACATGATACCGTAAAATAAGTTCGTCATTCATATCATTTTTTTTCTGATAAATAAACTTGCAGAATCGTGTGGCCAGCATTTTGATTTCTTCACTCAGAGCTACTTTACATAAGAAGTCTACATCTTCGTTAGAGTAAAGTGGTCGCGAACCAATATCACCTGTGGCTATCAAATCATTTAATATATCGGCAGAACTACCATGAAATGGCTCATTGAAGTCACCTTGCTCAGTCGTATATAAAACAAACAGACAGTCTGTGTCCTCATAATTACTATTAAACATTTTATCGTTACTGTTGAGATCAAATTTCTGTTTAATTTTAAGAAAACTTTCAAAATATTTGGTTAAATTACTTCTATTATTAAGTATCACCATTTTGTTATCATTCTCTCTGTGTTTCGCTTGTATAAATACTGCTATTGGTCGACATTGTCCTTTTATTGTTGCTTTAATACATATATCGTCCAATGCGCCAATGTCGTCTAGATTTGTGCCCAGATAAAATTGTTCGATGTTGTCGTTATGCTGTGCTCTAAATAGTAGTAAACTCAAAAGCTTCGTTTCATACAAGTGTCCACGGACGCCTGACGTGCCCGCACGTTTCTTATACATTGTCGCTTTTAATTGATCGCTCATGTATCTACACAAAACTATTTTCTTGCAGCTCACTTGACTAACGATGTCATGTGCTTGATTACATTCGTCTACTAACTTTGTCGTCAATTGAGGATTCTGTAAAAGAAAAGACTGTTTTTAATTATTTTATATATCTAGTAACGAACCTTCCTATTATGGAACATCACGTCCGCGAACTATGAGAGCGTATCTTAAGTATAGTTGACACAGCGTTTTGATAAATAAGGAAGGGAGCTGGTTTAGAATATATCACATTGCGTTTCTGTAACTATTTTGCTATATTATAAATAGTATAAAAAATAGTTATTTAAAATGATATCAGCCTGGTTTGGAAATACAAAAACGCATTCGGGCCTACGAATAATCAGTAACAAGAGATATGTAAATTGATATGATATATATATTATGTCATTTCATATTGACCATATCAAAATTGGCTGTAATGGGCTAGGTACAAAAGCTTCGTAAGAAAATATCTTGAGTGAGCTCTACAGGCCATTCCATCAATGCCAAATAAGGGAGGAGGATTCTTAGATAACTAGATAACCAAAGAAGCTGCCAATGTAATTATTTTTTACTTAAAAAGCCGGTTGCTGTACTTGCATGCCTTACTGCATTCCATAAAATATAATAATTCATAAATCACACCAAAAATCTGATTTTAAAGGAGTATAGCTGCAATAGGTACATAAAGTTTTATACACGTCTGTACACTGAGGCGCGGAGCGACAAATGACGCGCATTGCCTTCGCATTGTCGGCCTCGATAACGTAGTGGTTAGTGTCACCGACTGATACGCCTGAGGTCGCGGGTTCGATTCCCGCACAAGTCAAACATTTGTGTGCATGAACATGAATGTTTGTCTTGGTCTGGGTGTTTGTATGTATAATATGTATGTATGAACAAAAAGAAATGTATATATGTATGTTTATCCATTGTCTAGTACCCATAGTACAAGCTCTGCTTAGTTTGGGCTAGATGGTGTTGTGTGTATGTGTTAGAATATTTATTTATTTATTTACTTAACTTTATGCTGTGCCACTTGTTTATATATGAACCGCGTTTGCTGAATGCGCGCGCTCAAGCTCGTTACTTCGTCATAATAATTTTGTAATATTAAATATTAGTTCCCTTTGTATATAACTTCTCGTATGACTGAATCTGTGTATATAAATAGGCAAATTTTATTGTTCAATATATTCGTACTCTACAACATATCGAAAGTTTTACTCTGCATCTCTGGCTCATCAAGCTCATCAAGCTACAGTACCTAACCCTGCCTTTCAGGAGCAAATTCAAATGTATAATTCAGTGCAGGTGATAGACCTAAGTATTTTAATTCCAATATAAAATTATTTTAAAATATCGGTCTGTTATTTTTATACAAAATCCTACAATTTCTATACAATGTTCTATATAACATTATTTATGTTTTCCTATCTAGGTGTTTTTAAAAACATTGTTATTCATGTAATTTAAACGCAATTTTGTTGATCAGTCCCTAATGCATAATTTAATCAATGTATTTAATATATTTTATCGTTTTGTTTTGTAAGCTTCCAACCGCTTTTTTAACTTAACTTTTACATACTATAGGTATATAATATTATTCCCATAAATGTATCGCTTAAAACGCGACAAAATGTACCTAAATAGTTTTTATCTCAAACGGACACAGATTAGATTGATATTATCATTATCATTATTTTATTGATACCTACCTCATTGTACATTGATAATAATTTGTCGATTGTTGGAATGTCAGAGAAAATTTAAAAAAGACCTGCTTTGGCCGGCCTCCGAAATTCCGCTGCCACTTAAAGTTAATAGGTTATAAAGAGAATTGATAATACAAGTTAACACATACATATTCTGTTAATTTTACAATATTAATAAATATATTAGAGTTCAATCACATTTTATTTTCTTACTTATCTATATAGATACGTGTTTAGAATTTAATTGATTGAAGATTAATCCTGTAACAATTTCTGACAAAGATCTGTTCTGGCCGCGTATAGGTATGTGTTTATAGCAGGCTCATCATTTTTAATCCCGCTTGCATCAAAATAGTAGCAGGTATTGTTTATTTGATTTATAGATAAGTATAGGTAATTTGTTTGTATTACACAGAGAAAATAATTGCTTTTTAGTACAATACATTTTTGTTTGTCATGAATAAAACGCTCAAAACTTATTTAAAAAACTATTTCGCTATTAGAAAGCTACTTTATCCAAAAATAACATAGTCTGTAGGTATACTTCGTAAGCAACGGGAGCATGCATTATTTGTAATCATAAACTTGTGTGAAAGCGTATCGCACAGCTAGTTTGTTAAGGTATTATAATTTAAAATTCAGCTGCTGTATTTTTGTGTCCACAAAACTCGATTGAATTTAGATTTTTAGACAAGATTGTACCTATTTCTATATAAGAGTGTATATACATTTTTTCGAAGTCTCCTCGAAATAAGAAATAAAAATATATTAAACTGATCCATAACAAAGTGTGACGGAGAAAATAAATCAGATCTAGACACTAACCAATAAATTAATACTTACGGTTTAAGATATAATCCCGCCGATTACGTGACAAACACACACTATGTTGGTCCAATAATGCACATTTAATAAGTATAATATACCTACAAATGTTAAATAATACCGTCTGGTTCACAATATATACGTCATTTCGAGCCATACGTTAGTTGCACTATACAAACATTGATGAAATACGCTACAAGTGACGTTCAGACACTGCGCAGCAGGAAAAAGAAATAGATATACATATATTTACGTGCATAATACTAAGTCATGCAATAATATTCTAAACTAAATACCTATATAGGTAATCTGCCTGACGTCATAGTAATGGAAGGCATATTATTTTATATATTAATAATTATTTATTTATTTACGTATAGCGATAGCCTAGTGGGAAACCGTTGGACTGCCACGAAGAGTCTCAAATTCGATCCCAAGGCGCCAATCCCTAACTTTTCGAAGTTATTTGCGTGTTTATCGCTCGCTTTAACGGTGAAGAATAACATCGTGAGGAAACCGAAGGTATGCATAGTCTGCCAACTCGCACTGGGCCAGCGTGGTGGACTATGGCCATAGTATTCTCACACTGAGAAGGCCCGTGCTCAGCAATGGGACAGTTTAATACAGGGCTGATATTATTGTTACTTTATTGGAACACAAAACAGTTAGGTACACATTAAATGTAGCAACAATTTTTAATATATCAAGAAAATAGTTAATGTGTAACCCACGCCAATGACCGCGAATTAATAGATATTAAAAAGATATAGGAATAAAATAAACACGCGCGATAATTGTGAACGGAAAAATCTAACATTGTGAACAATTCTATAGCTTGTCAACAAATTTTGAATACGGGAGTGCAAATATATTTAAGTCAGAAAGGTGTGTTATACGTTTCAACAAATAATTGGTGTTGTGTTGAGAATTGTAAACTTACAAGTAAAGCAATATATATGGCAAGAGCTTATGCGAAACAGGTACCTATTTTCATTCTAACGATTGAGTTTTAAATGTTTTACAATTTGTTAAACCGATTTTGTTTTGAAGCTTTTATGTATATAACTAACAGTTAATCTATACTGATATTATAAAGCTGAAGAGTTTGTTTATCTGTTTGGTTGTACGCGCTAATCTCAGGAACTACTGGTCCGATTTAAAAAATTATTTTAGTGTTGGATAGCTCATTTATTGAAGAAGGCTATATAACATCACGCTACGACCGACGGGGGCGGCGCAGTAATCATAAACGTGGGTGAAACCGCGGGTACATCTAGTTATAAATAAAAAGGTATCTCTAGATGTGCTAATGATAATCAATAACTAGCAGTAACTGCGATTTTGTACATAAAATCAAAAATAGTTTACGACATACTTTTTACGTATATATACCTATATCTTAAAAATTTCCCTTTTTGTTTTAGTTTTAAAAGAACTTCAGCTCTAGGAATAATTCCTGTATTGCGGGGGACTTAACAAACACTCAAGCAACGGACTCATATCATCCAGACTCGGAACAGCCGTTGGTAGATCACACAAAGTTTTGTCCCGTGTGGGATTCGAACCCACACCACTCGGCGCAGTGGCAGCGGCGAGGCGACCACTTAAACCAATACGCCATCCGTGCAGTCCATTATATTTTAACTAGATGTGCCCACGGTTTCACTCGCGTTTATGATTACTGCGCCGCTCCTGTGGGTTATAGCGTGATGTTATATAGCCTATAACCTTCCTCGATAAATAGGCTAGCCAACACTATAAGATTTTTTCAATTCGGACCAGTAGTTTCTGAGATTAGCGCGTTCAAGCAAACAAACAAACTCTTCAGCTTTATAATATTAGTATAGATTTCTAAACCGAATATAAAACAAATCTCTTTTTTAAATGATTTCTCATTATATTGTCTTATGTTTACGCGAATGTTATACATTGATATTAAACAAACTTTATACGGATATTATCACGTTGTATATTTTTTATAAAACACTATTATTACATACTTAATTTTGAAACTTTAAACTACTATTGTTAAACACTTTTACTAGTTACTGTTTACTTAAATTTAAGCTATTTAAATTATACAACTATATAGATTTACTTTTACACTTTCTCCGACGTTTCGGTGACCATGGCTGCTGAAAAGCAACCGAAATGTCAGGGAAAGTGTAAAATAAAATCTAAATATTAAATTAAATCAAAAGTGTGGAATAATAGTGTTCTATAAAAAAATAAACAACGCGATAAAACCCGTATAAAATTGGATTAATTGATGAAAAAAAATCCAAACCAACCCAGCTTATCTGGCTACATTGCTAAAGCAACATCCGCTTTCGCACAGATAAATTTTCCACGTCATTGCAAACTAATCTGCTAATGCCTGTATCGCGGAAGATTTTACAAGTACCATATAAAATAAATTATTGAAAAAAAAATGTATATATGTATGTTTATCCATTGTCTAGTACCCATAGTAAACACAGCGACACATCAACCTAGACTGTTTGGACTTTGAATTATTAAAAGTTGAAAGCTGCGAATCGTGCGAGAGAGTGCGTTATATTTTTGTTATTTTGTCTCACTCACGCTGAACGGGACGCGACGATCTATCCTTACCATTACATCGACACCACTATGCGCAGTGTTCCTTGCCGACAATTCTCTATTTTGTATGTAGCGTAGTTATGCGTATATAGGGTGTCTAACTTGATGTGTAGCCGTGTGTACAAGCTCTGCTTAGTATGGGCTAGAATTCAGAGTTTCCCAGACTTTTATTCTCATTGACCACTTTCAAAATTTTTCTGGTTCTGGTGGACACCTCTGCAGCTATAAATATGTATAATCCGCCAAGTAAAATCGGTATATTCGAACCAAGGAGTAATTTTGTTTTTAGAAATTCACTTGTCTTCACCGAGTGGTATTCCTCAAAATATCCGTCATTGTCTGTCTACATTGATAGGCTTCGCCTATCCATGTAGACAACATTTTAGCCCATCAAGGCAACATTTTAGTTCTTCAATATCAAAAACAAATAAATTTTCGTGAAGCCCTGCTTACGAATTGTGAACCCCCATTTTTTTTGTTACGCCGACGCTCGTCAAGTCTCCCGTGCACACCTGGGAGTCCACCTGGACCACTTTGTAAACTACGGGGCTAGATGGTGTTGTGTGTAATATTATTATATACTACTCAAAACAATTATTTACATCTGTGCACTTTAGTAAACTGAAAGTAACTGATAAGTAGCATTATATTGATGTTACGAACTCTTTGGTGTTTGATCTCTTTTATGCTGGTGTTCGTGTTCCTAATTTGAAAAGTATTGGCCATAATTTTAAGAAAAAAATAATTGGATGTTATTCTTATGATTTTCTTCGATTGTCTTCTTAACTTGTTTCGGTTATTTTAGGGCAAAAGTTTAACTTTTTCAATTTTAATTGATTCATTTATCATCTCGCGTTAATCATGCCACCAGTACGAAGGCATATGGATACAATTACAGCAACCAGAGCCATAACTATGATTCAAGAAGGACGTTCTCAGCGTTACGTGGGTTTGCAGTTGGGTTTTTTTCGAAGAGCTGTCCAAAATGTATGTAATCGCTTCCAAGAGACCGGCAGTGTTGCCAGGAGACCAGGTTCAGGTAGAGTTCGTGTAACAACGGCGCACGAGGATCGGTACGTCCAACTAAGTGCTCGTCGTGATCGTACAGTAACGGCCCGTAAGTTACAACACCACCTACGGCTGACAACGGGTACCCGTGTCAGTGATCAAACTATACGTAATCGATTGCACGAAGACCAGCCAATGTCAAGACGACGAGTTGTTCGAATTCCTCTGACCAGGGTTCAACGCGCAAACCGTTTAAGATTCTTCCGTCTGTATTTGAACTGGGGGATTAATCAGTGGGGCAAGGTGCTTTTTACAGACATGTGCAAAGTAATTTTTTTTAATGATGTTCGGCGTGTTAGGGTTTGGAGACAACGCGGCGAGCGGTTTTCGGAGTCCTGCATCCACGAAGTTGACCGTTTCGGTGGTCCCAACGTAATGGTTTGGGGTGGGATTAGTTTACACGGTAAAACCGAGCTCACCATTTTAAAAGCGGGTACCGTAACTGCAGAACGTTACATCGAGGACGTCATCAGGCCTCAAGTGATCCCATTTGCACAGCGAGTGGGGCCTGGATTCATCCTGATGCAAGACAATGCCTGTGCACACACAGCTCGATCGACCCAAACTGTCCTAGAAGGGTCTCATATTGAGGTATTACGATGGCCAGCTAACAGTCCGGATTTAAATCCAATCGAGCAATTGTGGGACCAATTGAAACGAAGGGTTAGAGAGAATGAGCAAGGGTCTACAACCAACAGCAGCTGATTGACGCTTTAAAACGTGCCTGGGAGGAGATTCCAGATGAAAACGTGAGGAATTTGATCCAGAGTATGCATACGAGGATTCAGGAGTGTATTGCTAAGCGAGGAGGACATACTCGTTACTAAAAAGAAGAAACAAAAGTGACAAGAACAGTATTTTGTCTTTGCCCAGTGATTTCTTTTGTTCATGTTTTTCATTCAAAATGGCTAATTTAATTATGAACTTAAAAAAACAATACATGATCATTATTTTAAACAATTGTTAGCCTATATTATAACCAATAACATTATTTTGTAGTTACATAAGTTAAACAATTTAATGTCTTTATTTTTTACATGGTACAGCAAAAAATCTTAGTGGCCCTTATTTTGTTTTGAGTAGTATATATAATAGAGTAGTGCCAACGACTACGACCACTTAGACTAGTACGATATACGTGCATCAGTGCATCTTCTATACTTATAATAAAATTGTAGAGAGGTCAATTCTGTACATCGAAAATATTTATAAAATAACTATTGAAGGTGATTGGTAATCAATATTAATGCCAAAAATTCTTTTTCGAAGAGCTGTCCAAAATGTATGTAATCGCTTCCAAGAGACCGGCAGTGTTGCCAGGAGACCAGGTTCAGGTAGAGTTCGTGTAACAACGGCGCACGAGGATCGGTACGTCCAACTAAGTGCTCGTCGTGATCGTACAGTAACGGCCCGTAAGTTACAACACCACCTACGGCTGACAACGGGTACCCGTGTCAGTGATCAAACTATACGTAATCGATTGCACGAAGACCAGCCAATGTCAAGACGACGAGTTGTTCGAATTCCTCTGACCAGGGTTCAACGCGCAAACCGTTTAAGATTCTTCCGTCTGTATTTGAACTGGGGGATTAATCAGTGGGGCAAGGTGCTTTTTACAGACATGTGCAAAGTAATTTTTTTTAATGATGTTCGGCGTGTTAGGGTTTGGAGACAACGCGGCGAGCGGTTTTCGGAGTCCTGCATCCACGAAGTTGACCGTTTCGGTGGTCCCAACGTAATGGTTTGGGGTGGGATTAGTTTATACGGTAAAACCGAGCTCACCATTTTAAAAGCGGGTACCGTAACTGCAGAACGTTACATCGAGGATGTCATCAGGCCTCAAGTGATCCCATTTGCACAGCGAGTGGGGCCTGGATTCATCCTGATGCAAGACAATGCCTGTGCACACACAGCTCGATCGACCCAAACTGTCCTAGAAGGGTCTCATATTGAGGTATTACGATGGCCAGCTAACAGTCCGGATTTAAATCCAATCGAGCAATTGTGGGACCAATTGAAACGAAGGGTTAGAGAGAATGAGCAAGGGGTCTACAACCAACAGCAGCTGATTGACGCTTTAAAACGTGCCTGGGAGGAGATTCCAGATGAAAACGTGAGGAATTTGATCCAGAGTATGCATACGAGGATTCAGGAGTGTATTGCTAAGCGAGGAGGACATACTCGTTACTAAAAAGAAGAAACAAAAGTGACAAGAACAGTATTTTGTCTTTGCCCAGTGATTTCTTTTGTTCATGTTTTTCATTCAAAATGGCTAATTTAATTATGAACTTAAAAAAACAATACATGATCATTATTTTAAACAATTGTTAGCCTATATTATAACCAATAACATTATTTTGTAGTTACATAAGTTAAACAATTTAATGTCTTTATTTTTTACATGGTACAGCAAAAAATCTTAGTGGCCCTTATTTTGTTTTGAGTAGTATATATAATAGAGTACTGCCAACGACTACGACCACTTAGACTAGTACGATATACGTGCATCAGTGCATCTTCTATACTTATAATAAAATTGTAGAGAGGTCAATTCTGTACATCGAAAATATTTATAAAATAACTATTGAAGGTGATTGGTAATCAATATTAATGCCAAAAATTCTATCAGTAAATTTTTTGTCTGTCTGTATGTGCACGCATGGTTTAAAAAACTACTGAAGGGATTTGAATTGAAAGAGATAACTGTCAAAATAGTTGGTCTATTTTTATCACAGAGCACGGAATACTGCGCGTCATCTTCTACTTGAGACAAAAGCTATAATAATATTCGTGTCAAGAGAGCAAGCAGTACTGATTATTGCAGGTATCTTCTCATAAGCTCAACTCTTTGCCTGAACCTAACAACATTCAATAAATTTAGTAATAGTGAGTTTACAAAATTTATTGAATTTACATTAATGATGTGACATTCATAAGTGTTACTTTCTAAGCTACATTTTTAAATGTTATTTGATTTTGGCAATAAAGTCGTTATATTTCAATCATCTGTATAGTTGTCGCTGAGACGCTCCGTTTGCTATACTAGAGTAAAACAGAAACCCGTTTGCCATCCTTGACAAACGATTTAGGTTTAAGAATAACTTTAGTTCTCATAAAGAATTGCATACATAATTCACTTACTGAGAACCAATGTTCAGAACTAAGATTAATATTTAGAGCGCATATAGGTAGGTACGTAAATAAAATAAAAACAAAACGAGAAAAAATAATAACGATGTGGGTAAACAAATAACATTGACAGTATGACACTCGATCCTAAGCAGAACATGGACGCATGAATCGATTATTATAGAAGTGGCATTGATGGCATAGTCTGCTATCATTAGAATTTTTGTAATATTTGGGTTTTATTATTATAAGATTACTATATGTTTAGTTTATTATTCTATTTATATGTTTTCAGTATATATGTAGTTTATGGACCATTTTGGATATTGCATTTATTTGTTTGCGTTTAGTTTAGGAAACTACCAATGTTTAATTTTTAATTTAGAGGTATTTTCTTAATCTATATGTTCTATGTGTATTTTATTTATGTGTTTTGTATAGATATAATATAGTATATAAATGTCGTTCCTTTTCTTTAATATTATTTGCCTGCTTATTTGCATGTGTTAATTGTATGAATTTTGAGTAGCTTTTTGAATCGGGAATAACTTTTTCTTCTTTTATTTCTGATGGTAATTTATTATAAATTTTAATGCCCTCAAACTCTAAATTTCGTTTTCCATAGTTAGTTCTTGGTGGGCGAGTTACCAAGTAACTAGCACGACTTAAATTAATCTTTTGTGTTTGTTGTTTTGTTACAAACTTTAAATTCGAATGGATTTCTTTATTTAATATTTTACGTCACAATACATCTGTAGTATACGTACGTTTGTTTTATATTCATTATTTTTGTTTCCTCGTATATCTTTTCAGTAGGTGTCCGAAAATTATAATTAAATAAAAATTTTATTAATCTATTCTGAACCCGTTGAATTGGATCTATATTAGACTTTGCTGCTGTACCCCAGATTTCAATTAGGTAGTCGATATGAGGCTTAACCAGAGAATTATAAATTAGATATCGCACTTGTCGAGGGAGACAATTTGTTATGTTGCGTAGTGCCCCCGTAAGAGAAGTTAGTTTAAGTTTAATTTTTTCTAGGTGTGGTTTCCAAGTTAAGTTACTATCTAAGATAAGTCCAAGATATTTTTCCTTTGGCTTTCGTTCAAGTAGTTGACCATCTATTTTAAGTTCAAAATTACCATTTATTCTTTTATTTTTTGCTGCAAAGATTACATAATTTGTTTTCTCGATATTAATAGTTAGAAGATTTGATTTAAACCATTCCTTTAGCAGATTAAGGTCATTCTGAGCGTCAGCTATTATAGCTTCGATTGAGTGTCCAAAGTAAAAGAGACTTGTATCGTCTGCATAGAGAGAGATGTCTCGTTTGAGATCCAGTTCACTGATATTGTTAATATAAATAAGGAACATGAGTGAACCCTGGGGCACACCGAAATTTAGGACACTGGGATTGCTTTCATATTCGCCTATTTTTACAATTTGTTCGTGATTCTCCATATATGATCCAAAAATTTTAAGTGCTTTGTCTGTAACACCATTAATTTCTAGTTTTTGTAATAATATGTCATGACTGATGGTGTCCAAGGCTTTCCTGAGGTCAATAACTATACCTAAGACAATTTGTTTTTTATCAATTTTATTTTTAATTTTGGTAACAAGATCAATTGTAGCAGCGAGAGTATTCGATTGAGGTCTAAATCCATATTGTTTAGGGTAAAAGAATTTTTTTGATTTAAGGAATGATTCTAATCGGCTATAAAGGATTTTCTCAAAAACTTTGGAAATCACCGACAGAACCGATATAGGGCGATAATTGCACGGGTCATATTACTGCCAGATTTATGAATTGGTACAACTTTTGCTACTTTTAAATCGTTAGGAAAAATACCCCGTGCCATACAATAGTTAATGCAGGCTGTAAGTTCCGTGGCAATAATATCTTTTACGCTTTTAATAGTTTTTGTACTAGTACCATCAATGCCGGATGCAGTATTACAGTCCAAATGTTTAATAATGGTAATAACTTCCTTCGTGGTTGCTGGTTTCAGTACCTGTAATTCCGTTTTATCAGTTAGACTACACTCCTCCACGAGTCGACTTCCTCTTCCTTTTGATTTTTCAGAAATCATATTTGCCAGGGTTGAGCCAATGGTCGAAAAGTATGAATTGAAACTTTCGCATATTTCTTTTTGGTCTGTAATTGTACCATCTTCGGTTTCGAGTTTGTCCAGTCTAGTTTTGTCACGTAGTTTGTTTTTCGACAGATCGTTTATGAGTTGCCACATTTTTCGTGGTTTACTTGAATTTTCTTCAAACCTCTTTAAGTAGTAGTCTCTTTTCGCTTTTCTAATGTTGTGTGATACTCTATCCTTTATATGCTCATACTCTGCTTTTAATTTCGTGTCTGTTAATCTGATTTAAGTATGACAAACGGATTTCTGTTTTATGGCAAACGGACATCGCGTACAAAGCCGATGTATTTAGTTCCGTGCTCTGTGATTTTGGCATTGCACATCTTCGTCATTTTAAATGAAATAAATAAAAACTGCATGGGTTTATATTTTTTTATTATTCTTACATCCATAAATCATATAAAATAACTCATAAATAAATATTTTGATGTCAAAGTATAGAGAGGATATTAACATTTCTTGCTACATTTTTGAAACATAAACTTGATTGGGAAATTATAGGTGTGACATTTTTTTTAATATACCTATTATCTATGTTTTATTATATATACAGCGTGTAATTTTAATTGTCTTTTAATTAATATAAAATAATATATTTGCATTTTTCTTTTGATCGAATTTAGGAAGGCTATGATTTTATTATTTGTGTAGACTTTATTATCAACTATTTTCTCATCTTATTAAACTGGTTAACTAACCACAGCCTGTATGGCTAAAAGATAAAGGCGAGAGTATCTTTTTTCAATTTAAAAACAGCTACTTAAGAAATATAATCCATATAACCTACATTAGCTTAGGAATTTACAAACACCATCTTGTTATCAAAGTTTTGACGTACAAAAATTCCGGGAGCATGTGTGAGTGAATAAAATATTTTTGTAATTATATATTACGTATTTAGGTGATAAAAACAATCAATGACTAACATTAGTACCTACGCAGAATGCCTCATTGTTATTTGTCTACAACCCAATTGACGTTAATATAACGCCTTTTGTCGCGTAATTGCCAGCCGACTGCAGTAGTGTGTGTGTATGTTCAGTGAGCTGCAAAAATGCATACCCATGTCAAAACTAAAATGGTATAAGTCGGTAATTGACGCCATCTAACGGAAATCGATATAAGAACTATGAAATAGTTTAAAGTATATCGTAATAGATGGCGGTGCACGACTATAAAATAACTAAATTTGGATAAATTTACTTTAAGCAATTTTTTAATCTATATTTATTTAAAAAGGAACACATTTCTGGATACAACAAGAAGCAAAGAATTACAAATGAATTTATATATTTATAGTGGGTAGTTTATTTTATAGATACTTTTGATGACACGCTATTCTGTTAGAACGCAAACATTATTCTGTGTTCGAGTGTCTTTTCTTCTGTACGCATGGCAATATTTATAAAACAACGCCATCTAGTTCACTCATATTCATTATAATTCGAGTGTTCACAGGATTTTGGACTTTAAACTTTTTGCTGTTCCTTAATAGTCACAATAGAAAATCTATTGTTATGCTCAGATGAGATACATTGGACAGGGAACCTGGTATTCATGCAACATTACAGGTGACTGTAAAGCGGTCTGGCTGACATGAGAGAGAGAGCAATATATAGTTAGGGAGGTGCCTATTCCTACTGTGATTATTTGATTACCTACAGCTAGTATATAGCTATGTCTTATTTAATTCGTATGAAAAATAATTGTCATGTTTTGGGAACAGCCTCAGAGCCAGTGTGATTAGTTTGCTGTGTTGTGGCGCCACAGTCCAGGCGGGCAGGTCGCTGGGTGACGTCACAGCCGACGTGAAGGCAGCCTCAAAGGCGCGCCGCGAGTTGTCGCCCGGGGACATCATGTATTGTGCGTAGCGGCAGAGTACGCGGTGTCTGCGGAAGGAATGGTTAATATATCTAATGGTTACGGGCACGGCATCTGAAAAATATTTTTGAGATTTCCTATTATGAAAATCAGTAGCAACACGAAGTCTAAAAATGTACCCAGATGTAAGTCTGTCCGATTATCTACCGACTGTCTCTATGTGGTCACAAAATTGTTGTTGTTTGATGTCTCAAACGAAAGTCTTGCTGGGATTAGAGCGTAAGCGTCAAAAAGGCACGTGCGTCTCGCACATGTTGACGTCGCCTTTTTGAAATAAATTAAATTAATATTATTTGATGATAATTGCACCTGCCATTGACGCGGTGAATGGTCTCTCAGCGATATGCAATAGTGACACAGGTATCTGTTGTATGACTTACAGCGGTGTGGGCTGGTCGGTGCTCGCCTGCATGGTGACCCTGCTGAGCAGCGAGCGTCGCTCTTGCTCGCTCCAGCGCGACAACAGCGCGCGCGCGCTCAGCGACATGCAGTAGTGACACAGGTATCTGTTGTATGACTTACAGCGGTGTGGGCTGGTCGGTGCTCGCCTGCATGGTGACCCTGCTGAGCAGCGAGCGTCGCTCTTGCTCGCTCCAGCGCGACAACAGCGCGCGCGCGCTCAGCGACATGCAGTAGTGACACAGGTATCTGTTGTATAACTTACAGCGGTGTGGGCTGGTCGGTGCTCGCCTGCATGGTGACCCTGCTGAGCAGCGAGCGTCGCTCTTGCTCGCTCCAGCGCGACAACAGCGCGCGCGCGCTCAGCGACATGCAGTAGTGACACAGGTATCTGTTGTATGACTTACAGCGGTGTGGGCTGGTCGGTGCTCGCCTGCATGGTGACCCTGCTGAGCAGCGAGCGTCGCTCTTGCTCGCTCCAGCGCGACAACAGCGCGCGCGCGCTCAGCGACATGCAGTAGTGACACAGGTATCTGTTGTATGACTTACAGCGGTGTGGGCTGGTCGGTGCTCGCCTGCATGGTGACCCTGCTGAGCAGCGAGCGTCGCTCTTGCTCGCTCCAGCGCGACAACAGCGCGCGCGCGCTCAGCGACATGCAGTAGTGACACAGGTATCTGTTGTATGACTTACAGCGGTGTGGGCTGGTCGGTGCTCGCCTGCATGGTGACCCTGCTGAGCAGCGAGCGTCGCTCTTGCTCGCTCCAGCGCGACAATAGCGCGCGCGCGCTCAGCGACATGCAGTAGTGACACAGGTATCTGTTGTATGACTTACAGCGGTGTGGGCTGGTCGGTGCTCGCCTGCATGGTGACCCTGCTGAGCAGCGAGCGTCGCTCTTGCTCGCTCCAGCGCGACAATAGCGCGCGCGCGCTCAGCGACATGCAGTAGTGACACAGGTATCTGTTGTATGACTTACAGCGGTGTGGGCTGGTCGGTGCTCGCCTGCATGGTGACCCTGCTGAGCAGCGAGCGTCGCTCTTGCTCGCTCCAGCGCGACAACAGCGCGCGCGCGCTCAGCGACATGCAGTAGTGACACAGGTATCTGTTGTATGACTTACAGCGGTGTGGGCTGGTCGGTGCTCGCCTGCATGGTGACCCTGCTGAGCAGCGAGCGTCGCTCTTGCTCGCTCCAGCGCGACAATAGCGCGCGCGCGCTCAGCGACATGCAGTAGTGACACAGGTATCTGTTGTATGACTTACAGCGGTGTGGGCTGGTCGGTGCTCGCCTGCATGGTGACCCTGCTGAGCAGCGAGCGTCGCTCTTGCTCGCTCCAGCGCGACAACAGCGCGCGCGCGCTCAGCGACATGCAGTAGTGACACAGGTATCTGTTGTATGACTTACAGCGGTGTAGGCTGGTCGGTGCTCGCCTGCATGGTGACCCTGCTGAGCAGCGAGCGTCGCTCTTGCTCGCTCCAGCGCGACAACAGCGCGCGCGCGCTCAGCGACATGCAGTAGTGACACAGGTATCTGTTGTATGACTTACAGCGGTGTGGGCTGGTCGGTGCTCGCCTGCATGGTGACCCTGCTGAGCAGCGAGCGTCGCTCTTGCTCGCTCCAGCGCGACAATAGCGCGCGCGCGCTCAGCGACATGCAGTAGTGACACAGGTATCTGTTGTATGACTTACAGCGGTGTGGGCTGGTCGGTGCTCGCCTGCATGGTGACCCTGCTGAGCAGCGAGCGTCGCTCTTGCTCGCTCCAGCGCGACAATAGCGCGCGCGCGCTCAGCGACATGCAGTAGTGACACAGGTATCTGTTGTATGACTTACAGCGGTGTGGGCTGGTCGGTGCTCGCCTGCATGGTGACCCTGCTGAGCAGCGAGCGTCGCTCTTGCTCGCTCCAGCGCGACAACAGCGCGCGCGCGCTCAGCGACATGCAGTAGTGACACAGGTATCTGTTGTATGACTTACAGCGGTGTGGGCTGGTCGGTGCTCGCCTGCATGGTGACCCTGCTGAGCAGCGAGCGTCGCTCTTGCTCGCTCCAGCGCGACAATAGCGCGCGCGCGCTCAGCGACATGCAGTAGTGACACAGGTATCTGTTGTATGACTTACAGCGGTGTGGGCTGGTCGGTGCTCGCCTGCATGGTGACCCTGCTGAGCAGCGAGCGTCGCTCTTGCTCGCTCCAGCGCGACAACAGCGCGCGCGCGCTCAGCGACATGCAGTAGTGACACAGGTATCTGTTGTATGACTTACAGCGGTGTGGGCTGGTCGGTGCTCGCCTGCATGGTGACCCTGCTGAGCAGCGAGCGTCGCTCTTGCTCGCTCCAGCGCGACAATAGCGCGCGCGCGCTCAGCGACATGCAGTAGTGACACAGGTATCTGTTGTATGACTTACAGCGGTGTGGGCTGGTCGGTGCTCGCCTGCATGGTGACCCTGCTGAGCAGCGAGCGTCGCTCTTGCTCGCTCCAGCGCGACAATAGCGCGCGCGCGCTCAGCGACATACAGTAGTGACACAGGTATCTGTTGTATGACTTACAGCGGTGTGGGCTGGTCGGTGCTCGCCTGCATGGTGACCCTGCTGAGCAGCGAGCGTCGCTCTTGCTCGCTCCAGCGCGACAATAGCGCGCGCGCGCTCAGCGACATGCAGTAGTGACACAGGTATCTGTTGTATGACTTACAGCGGTGTGGGCTGGTCGGTGCTCGCCTGCATGGTGACCCTGCTGAGCAGCGAGCGTCGCTCTTGCTCGCTCCAGCGCGACAATAGCGCGCGCGCGCTCAGCGACATGCAGTAGTGACACAGGTATCTGTTGTATGACTTACAGCGGTGTGGGCTGGTCGGTGCTCGCCTGCATGGTGACCCTGCTGAGCAGCGAGCGTCGCTCTTGCTCGCTCCAGCGCGACAATAGCGCGCGCGCGCTCAGCGACATGCAGTAGTGACACAGGTATCTGTTGTATGACTTACAGCGGTGTGGGCTGGTCGGTGCTCGCCTGCATGGTGACCCTGCTGAGCAGCGAGCGTCGCTCTTGCTCGCTCCAGCGCGACAACAGCGCGCGCGCGCTCAGCGACATGCAGTAGTGACACAGGTATCTGTTGTATGACTTACAGCGGTGTAGGCTGGTCGGTGCTCGCCTGCATGGTGACCCTGCTGAGCAGCGAGCGTCGCTCTTGCTCGCTCCAGCGCGACAACAGCGCGCGCGCGCTCAGCGACATGCAGTAGTGACACAGGTATCTGTTGTATGACTTACAGCGGTGTGGGCTGGTCGGTGTTCGCCTGCATGGTGACCCTGCTGAGCAGCGAGCGTCGCTCTTGCTCGCTCCAGCGCGACAACAGCGCGCGCGCGCTCAGCGACATGCAGTAGTGACACAGGTATCTGTTGTATGACTTACAGCGGTGTGGGCTGGTCGGTGCTCGCCTGCATGGTGACCCTGCTGAGCAGCGAGCGTCGCTCTTGCTCGCTCCAGCGCGACAACAGCGCGCGCGCGCTCAGCGACATGCAGTAGTGACACAGGTATCTGTTGTATGACTTACAGCGGTGTGGGCTGGTCGGTGCTCGCCTGCATGGTGACCCTGCTGAGCAGCGAGCGTCGCTCTTGCTCGCTCCAGCGCGACAACAGCGCGCGCGCGCTCAGCGACATGCAGTAGTGACACAGGTATCTGTTGTATGACTTACAGCGGTGTGGGCTGGTCGGTGCTCGCCTGCATGGTGACCCTGCTGAGCAGCGAGCGTCGCTCTTGCTCGCTCAAGCGCGACAACAGCGCGCGTGCGCTCAGCGACATGCAGTAGTGACACAGGTATCTGTTGTATGACATACAGCGGTGTGGGCTGGTCGGTGCTCGCATACAGCGGTGTGGGCTGGTCGGTGCTCGCCTGCATGGTGACCCTGCTGAGCAGCGAGCGTCGCTCTTGCTCGCTCCAGCGATCATAGTGACACAGGTATCTGTTGTATGACTTACAGCGGTGTGGGCTGGTCGGTGCTCGCCTGCATGGTGACCCTGCTGAGCAGCGAGCGTCGCTCTTGCTCGCTCCAGCGCGACAACAGCGCGCGCGCGCTCAGCGACATGCAGTAGTGACACAGGTATCTGTTGTATGACTTACAGCGGTGTGGGCTGGTCGGTGCTCGCCTGCATGGTGACCCTGCTGAGCAGCGAGCGTCGCTCTTGCTCGCTCCAGCGCGACAACAGCGCGCGCGCGCTCAGCGACATGCAGTAGTGACACAGGTATCTGTTGTATGACTTACAGCGGTGTGGGCTGGTCGGTGCTCGCCTGCATGGTGACCCTGCTGAGCAGCGAGCGTCGCTCTTGCTCGCTCCAGCGCGACAACAGCGCGCGCGCGCTCAGCGACATGCAGTAGTGACACAGGTATCTGTTGTATGACTTACAGCGGTGTGGGCTGGTCGGTGCTCGCCTGCATGGTGACCCTGCTGAGCAGCGAGCGTCGCTCTTGCTCGCTCCAGCGCGACAACAGCGCGCGCGCGCTCAGCGACATGCAGTAGTGACACAGGTATCTGTTGTATGACTTACAGCGGTGTGGGCTGGTCGGTGCTCGCCTGCATGGTGACCCTGCTGAGCAGCGAGCGTCGCTCTTGCTCGCTCAAGCGCGACAACAGCGCGCGCGCGCTCAGCGACATGCAGTAGTGACACAGGTATCTGTTGTATGACTTACAGCGGTGTGGGCTGGTCGGTGCTCGCCTGCATGGTGACCCTGCTGAGCAGCGAGCGTCGCTCTTGCTCGCTCCAGCGCGACAATAGCGCGCGCGCGCTCAGCGACATGCAGTAGTGACACAGGTATCTGTTGTATGACTTACAGCGGTGTGGGCTGGTCGGTGCTCGCCTGCATGGTGACCCTGCTGAGCAGCGAGCGTCGCTCTTGCTCGCTCCAGCGCGACAACAGCGCGCGCGCGCTCAGCGACATGCAGTAGTGACACAGGTATCTGTTGTATGACTTACAGCGGTGTGGGCTGGTCGGTGCTCGCCTGCATGGTGACCCTGCTGAGCAGCGAGCGTCGCTCTTGCTCGCTCCAGCGCGACAACAGCGCGCGCGCGCTCAGCGACATGCAGTAGTGACACAGGTATCTGTTGTATGACTTACAGCGGTGTGGGCTGGTCGGTGCTCGCCTGCATGGTGACCCTGCTGAGCAGCGAGCGTCGCTCTTGCTCGCTCCAGCGCGACAACAGCGCGCGCGCGCTCAGCGACACTTCCTGCTCGGCGCTCGTTCGCGCAATTCGTGCAGCGTAGCAGATCCAAACTGCTACTATTACTTCATTGTCTATGCTGCTAAAAATAATGCAGATATGAGCCAGACGAAACTCACTCATTAGCAAATTATTCGATCAGTAATTTGTTTAGAATGTTGTTGACTGAGCTACAGTACAGTGTTGAGTAAGTCAATGTTTCTATTTCTTATGTCTAATGCTATTAGAAACTAAATAGAAAAGTTATAATTTTTTTAATAGGTTTTTAACCCAGCATATTTCTAGTCCGCTCGTAAGACTGTTAATGCTAATGCGTTCATCAAAGTGTATTAATTAGCTTATTTTAGAGTGTGATAAGATATACAAGTGACTCACAAGTGTATCGGCGCGGTGAGCAGCGCTTGCAGCGTGGCCAGCGAGTCGGCGGGCGCGCGCTCGTGCGCCAGCGCGCACGCGTACGCCACGTGCGGGCGCGCGCGCGACACCAGCGCGCTCGCCTCGCGCCACGGCGAGCGCGACCAGCCGGCCGACAGCTCGGGCCAACCGACGTTGTCATCTGGAAACAAATTAATGACTGGTCACTGATCGGTACGATTTGATATTTAGGAAGCCCGGTGCTGGCAGCAGAGAGATAATAGCTCTTTGTTCTTTCAACGGGCAAAATACCGAATTCTTTTATTCAAGGATGGTAACGCATTAGTTATATCTATGATATCGCAAGTAACTGAAGGTAAGCCTTCAGATGGACTGTATGCTTGTTTGCTATCTTAGTAAGTGACCTTTCCTACAGATGTGACGTGAGTTACCTTTCCATAGTAGCGCGGCCTTGACAGCGGCATCCCCTATGGCGGCGGCGTGGTCGCGCGCCGTCAGCGCCGCCGCGCCGCGCGTGCACGCCAGCGCCAGCGGCGCGCCCGCGCGCGACACCCACGACACCCACACCTACGGAACAACACACGTCAGGCCTGAGTAAGACATTATACAGTTATATAGGCTCCTGTTACCTGAAGTCTGATTATCAGCTTGACTTATCGACCTGGTATCTAAAGCCAGATGGTATACAGCGTGTCCCGAAACTCAACGATAACCTGCTACCGAGCCAGAGGCCAAGGTACACCAGTTATGAAAAAAATAAGAGAAAATACCATGTCACTTAGTCAAGCGATAATAGACATTTTTCGAAAAAGTTGAAAATTTGACACCCTCGGTCGCATTTTTAAATACTGTGATTATAATTTTCACAATTTTAACATTGTTAACTAAGTAAAATAAATTAAGTTTTGACGAGTTATAGTTTACAAAATTATTGTCAGGTAACTTTGACACTCAAAGTTGGAAAAAAAAATTACCACACTACCCTTGGCAAGTTATTTCAAAAGATTGCCTATTTAGTCTTGATTTCAAAATGGTACTACACTTGCCACTTTTCTTGCCAATGAAAGTGCTACTTCGTATTATTAGAGAAGGGACACCTCATTCCAAAAAAATTACCTATTACTCTTTTGTTTAAAAAGGTCGGCGTCTCCAACGTTTGTAATGAACAAAAGTAATAAAATGAGATAGATAGTAGTTATGCTGTCTGTCAGAGCGAGACAGATTGTCATTCGACTTTTAGGATGAGTGAGACGGGTAGTGACGCCGATGTTTGATGAGTCGTTCATGATAGAATAAAAATAATAACATTTAGTATGCATCGTTTCTTCGTTTACTGCGCATCTCACGTAATCGTGTAACTTTCGTACACACGGCTACACATCAAGTTAGACACCCTATATACGCATAACTACACTACATACGAAATAGGGAATTTTCGGAAAGGAATTTTTGCATAGTAATGTCGATGTAATGGAAAGGATAGAGCATAACAAATTATAACGCACTCTCTCGCACGATTCGCAGCGTTCAATTTCTAATAGTTCAAAGTCCAAACGGTTTAGGTTGATGCGTTGCTGTGTGTACTATCGACTTTGGCTTGTATTACCCTGGACTTGATACTCCAACCGTACTTGACGACTCTGGCTTTGTTTTCTGGACTTTGTCCTGTGCAAACTGTGTGTGATCAACATGCCGTACTTGTACACATCGGAAGAACATGCAAATATGCATCTTATCTACGGTGAGTGCCGTTGTAATGCCTCTGCCGCAGCTAGATTATATCGTGAGAGGTACCCGAATGTGGAGCGGTATCCAGATTATCGTAGCTTCCAAAATGTGCACGCATCATACTCGGAAGGACGACTGCCCAGTGCTCGTACGTCTGGTTTTTGAATGAAGTTGAAAATGACTCCAGTACTTCAGTACGTGCGATTGAAATTGCAACGGGAGTACCGAAGTATTGCTCATCGAATTTTAAAACGATACGAATCACATCCGTATTATGTGCAACGTGTGCAGAGTTTGTTACCACGTGATCACGCACTCAGAATTACTTTCTGCAGAACCATGTTGGCAAAAATTCGTGAAGATCCCGGATTTTCTAAACAATATTTTATGGACTGACGAATCGACGTTCAAAAGAGATGGTTATTTAAACTTACACAATCTATATGGTTGGCACATGAAAAACCGGATTTAATGCGTGAGGACCGATCCCAGTACTAATTTAAAGTCAACATGTGGACAGGAATTTTAAATGGTCAAATAATTGGAACATTTGAGCTGACTGAAAATTTAAATGGCGCCACCTACTTGCATTTTCTCCAAAATGATTCGCCGACATTGTTAGAAGATGTACCACTGAACATCTACAGAGAAATGTGGTCTCAACAAGATGGTTGCCCAGCTCATTATGCTCGGCCTGTACGAGAATATTTAAACGAAGAATATCCCGACAGACGGATCGGACCTTAGATCAATTTTATGGCCCTCTCGTTTCCCAGACCTACATCCAGTAGATTTTTTTACTGGAAATGCTTACAAGAAAGTCTACTCAAAACCAATACTAAATCTATTAGAATTGTTTTATCAGAAGAAATAAATACGAGTAGATGTGCACGACTGGTGAAGTGGTAATTTTTGAGGTGATGCAGAGCTTGCATTATCTACTTTAGTTTTAGGAGGATGTTAAAGTGTTATGATAATTGATTGTTTTATTTTGATTAAATTTTCCATGAGGTCCCTTCGCAAAAAATACGAAGTATCACTTTCATTGGCAAGAAAAGTGGCAAATGTTGTACCATTTCGAAAACAAGACTAAATGGGCCATCTTATGAAATAACTTGCCAAGGATAGTGTGGTACATTTTTTTCCAACATGGAGTGTCAATGTTAACTGATAATAATTTTGTAAACCATAACTCGTCAAAACTTAATTTATTTTACTTAGTTAACAATGCTTATTACTTTGATTTGTGGTTGCGATTAATAGTGTTATTTGAGATTACATTATTAACAAAATTACTGTAAAATTGTGATCACAGTACTTAAAAATGCGACCAAGGGTGTAAAATTTTCAATTTTTTCGAAAAATTTCTATTATCGCTTGACTAAGTGACATGGATTTTTCTTTTTTTTCATAACTGGTATACCTTGGCCTCTCGCCCGGTACCAGGTTATCGTTAAGTTTCGGGACACCCTGTATAAATGTACATAGTGTCGATTAACCTATTGAGCCGCAGCGGCACATCGGTGGCCAGACTATATTTTTTTATTTTGTCTGGTATTCCAAGATTTGACAGATTAAATCACTTGCAATATTGAAAGAGGCGACTATCAGCGCAGATTATCCAAGTCCAATTTAGTGTCAACTACAACACCCAGATCTCTTATGTTCGAGACTACATTGATTGAAATATCGGCAATGTAATAAGTTGCAGGCGTAGGATCCCGTTTCCGTGTGAATTGAATATGATAACATTTAGAAGTATTAATCGTCATTCTACTTAAAGAGCATATGAATTTGGAGTAAATTAATATCATTATAATTAGGGATAGTTTTGTATAACTTAAGACAGTCAGCATAATATATTAAATAATTGAATGCTATGGCATAACATAGGTCAATGACATACTAGGTTTGAGCCCTGGGGTACTCCAGACGGGACCATTCTAGCTATAGACTTGTAGCCTCTAATTTTCAAGGGCTGTGATCTATTCGTGAGGTAAGATTCACACCAACTAAGTAGCGAGCCACAAATCACTGCGTGGGCTAATTTTTGTATGAGAAGATTATCATCAACCACGTCAAATGCCTTTGAAAAATCCGTATATATAGCATGCACTTCTGTACTGTTTTCCATTGCTTAATAAATTTCTGCGACGTAGTCTTTCGTAGCGTTGGCTGTTGTCCGTTTACCAGGGCATATACTGATTGAAAGTGTTCGGAAAGATCGCTGATTGCTTGGCCGACTTGAACTTTATTATCGTTTAAAAAAATTCATCTGGAATGTCGCCACTATTTGATCATAACGATTTTATAAAAATCTTATATCATTTTAGGTCCTATTTAATTAATACTAGATGGCCAAACTTACAGGTAACGCTGCTGAAGCCGCCGGTTCTATGCACATGATGACCAGTGCTCGATTCAAGAGCTCTTCCAATTCACCATCTGAGCTACTTAAAGGTGTCACTGGAATACAAAATATGTTTTTAAACTGGACGTATCATAAATACATGTTGCTGATTTAAAACATATTTTCTTTTATTATTGATATAATTAGTATGTATCCATGCGCCTAGGAAGCGTTTGTTGCGAGGGGACCGGCCCAGCTTCACGCTAGTTTTAATAATAATGTCTTCTAGATCGGATTTCGGACACGGCGGCCAATCTTAACGGAGACTGGCCATCTGCGCGGGAGATATTATAGTGCACAAGTATGTGTGCAAACACAAGTGCACTCTCTGTTCCTCAACCTTCATGATCCGATGGGTCTGATAATCTGACACGACTGGAGAGAAATCAGGCGCAGGACCAATGGCTTTACGTGCTTTCTGAGGCACGGTGGTGTCTAAAACCGCCAACTTCCTAACTCCGGGTTCGTATTGGCATTTCTTATGCAGAAAAACCCAATAACTATTTATTGGCCCGATCCAGGATTTAAACCCGAGACCTCATGTACACACAGTGACACATCAACTTAGACTGTTTGGACTTTGAACTATTAGAAGTTGAACGCTGTGAATCGTGCGAGAGAGTGCGTTATATTTTTGTTACGCTCTAGCCTTAACATTACATCGACACCACTATGCTCTATCCCTTTCCGACAATTCTCTATTTTGTACGAAGCGTAGTTATGCGTATATAGGGTGTCTAACTTGATGTGTAGCCGTGTGTACAGCAGTCGCGTTGAATACCGCTGTGCCACGGAGGCAGTTAGAAAACGCAACTTCCGCCCAGGAAGCGTTTGTTGCGGGGGGACGGGTCCAGCTGCACGCTAGTTCTACAAGGGTATCAGTACCGTACCTAGCTGTGCGATGGTGTCGAGCAGGCGCGCGCTGTGCGCGGGCACGTGCGGCGCCAGCGGCGGCGCGGCGGCGGCGCGCACCCACTGCGACACGCCCAGGGAGCGTTTGTTGCGGCCCGACCCGCCCGGCTGGACTGACGTCGCGCCGGGGGAGACCGACAGGTCACACGCCAGCAGAATTACTCTAGCGACGATATTTGTTATTTAAATATCGCACAATATGTTCAAGACCAACATAACGATATCCGTACGTAGGTAAAAGCTGGATACCAAGTAGGTGCTGCAAATTTTTATTAGGATTAAATATAATGGCCATCAAAAATACTAATTGCACAGCAAAATATGCTTACTGAAATATATCATACCGAGCATCTATACGCCTCATCACTGCATTCCGTCTCGGTTAGGTTATGTTAGGTTCCTTCTTAAACCCACCCAAAAATAGACCATCGACATAGTTTGATCTCTTTAAATGTATTTTGCTGTGCAATTAGTATTTTTGGTAAGCAAATTTTGTTGTGCAGTTAAATACTACCCATTTTGATTTTTGAAAAGCGTCCGACCACGTCGATTACGCTATAATTAAAAAAATATATTATCATTATTATTTGATACCCAGCACCTAAAGTTCGTGGCAGACTATTTTAGGCACCGCAACCAGTATGGTAAAGTTAAAAATTGTCATTCGAATGAATATTATACACGTTCAGGTATAAGTCAAGGCATGGGGTACCAATAAGAACAAAAAGTAAACAATTCTAAAAATTAATCATAGATGGCACTATGAGTTGTAATGTTAATATGAGGAATAATTAAAATGATTTATTGAAAAGAAATTGACCATAAAATGTTATTATAAATAAACATTTTACATATTTAATTAACGGACATCAAGGTAAACGCATTTATTTTATGATATAAAGATATCATTAAACTAGTATTTGTTACATCACACAAAGGTCTATCATTTTATTTTACATATAGGGTGATAGATGGCTCTTTTATGTGTTTTTACAACACATTATGTTTTTATTTCATACCCTTCTTTTGGTTTACTTCAATATTTGTTTATTACTGATACTAAATAATAAGAAATTATTTATAACATGAAAAATATGTATGCTTAACAAATGTTAATGTATTAAACAAAACGTTTTGTTTTAAATTTGTTGTACTACATAGCATTATTTTCAAATACCTAGTCGATTCTCGTAACTTCTATTGTCAAATTTCGTTTACTTGTGCGGCAGTATAACGCAGTCGTCGGCGTTATATTATCATTATCTCTGTGCTACCTACTTATTCTGAATTGAATTACAAACTTACGATAGACATGCCGATAGAATTGGAGTTTTAGTAAATCATAGCAACATTTTACTAAAAATAGTTAGGTAAATATTAGGTAACCTAACTTAATAATTATTCTATAAAATTAAAGCCTGTTATTTGTTTATACCGCTTTGTTAATTTGGTTTTTACGCAATTTCTGGCATTATTTGGTTACTAGACGCAACTGGACTAAATCTGTTTCAAAGGGCCTGAAAGCTATTTAGTTTCCGTAGTATATTTAGGCACAATTGTGTAATCACAATTGTGCCAACTTTATTTTGAACAAATAGAGTATCTTAGGTAAAAAAGTACATGATCTGAAAATTATTTAACCTGTTTTTTGGTAACCATATTTTTGTTAATGCTAGTTAAATCTAACAAATATTTATTATCAAGGAAAGTCGTAACTGGATGTTTACTAAATTTATCTATATTAAGGTAGATAAACAATTGATTTACACAATTTAGGGAATCTTTATAGCGTTGCTTTAAGTTAAAAATTTAATAAAACCTGTAAATGTTGTCATAGGTAAAATAAAGTAATTTCACGTCCTTTATTTACCTACTAAAGTGTAAATTAAGTTTACCCGAAATAACGTACAATACTTTACTATAAAGTATGGTTGTCAACCGTAGTTGTGCTTGTGAATTTCATGTCCCTTGATGAAATACGTGACGATCAAGTTAATCATGCTAACTATCGTAAAGGAAGGTAGTTCGTAATAAACGCTTTTTTTAATCAACCCGTGACTACGATCCATGCATGTCGGTCGAAACGTCGGGCAATCAGTGTAGGTATTTATTACCTTTTAAATACTTTATAGCGAGAAAGACCCGTTAACTAGCATTATATTAAGTAGTTCATAATAGTCTGAGAGTCAGATAATGTCTTAGTTTATGTACAATCGGGGTCTCCTACAACAACAAAACGAAATCTTTTGAGACAGGATCGCACTCATCGCTCGCGCTGGTGCGGGCGCGGGGGTGCGCAGAGTAAGACCTAGATAGATCTAGACCTTATTAGACGTCGTCGTCACCATATATCCTTATAATTATTATTTCGACAGGAATATTTAAATAAATCATACCAAAGCATGAATAGTGTTTTAGGATTAGTAACATCGCATTTATCAGGGTATATTAATGTGATCTTTATTTACATAAGTACCACAATATTAATTAAGTAGGTACGTACTTATCTATTGTTTGTTACTTGACTTTAAACTTGTAGGGTTGTAGGGAAATCAATAATTTATATGGATATAAAAGCAAAAGAATACAATCTCAATAATTATGACATAGTTAAAAGATTACGAACCATGACTAATAAGCGTAAAGTATACCTACTAACTCAGTTGTTTTTTTAACTATTATAATTATAACTATAATAACTATAATATTCTACTACATACACACAACACCATCTAGCCCAAACTAAGCAGAGCTTGTACTATGGGTACTAGACAATGGATAAACATACATATATACTTTTTTTTTTTTTTGTAAATACATACATATTATACATAGAAACACCCAGACCAAGACAAACATCCATGTTCATGCACACAAATGTTTGACTTGAGCGGGAATCGAACCCGCGACCTCAGGCGTTGAAGTGTGTATCTATAGTATCGTGTATGAGCGCTGCCGCGGCTACCGGCAGCGCTCATACACGATATTATACACGAAAATTCACGAAGCCGACCGAAATGAACCGAACGCCGCCGCCAGGCGATACTCGCGCGTGCGTGTGATTTGATTTCAAGTATGGCGTAGTGGTTTAATCGCAACGGGGTACTTATCGACGTGCGGAGTGTTATAGGTTCGATTCTCACATAGAAAATAAATTATGATCAACAGCAGAGACTAAATATTAGGCATAGTACAGTTGATTACAAAAATCTGAGTGCATTATTTTATATTTACAATTATAGTGAAATATAGATATAACTAACTGCCGAAGTATAATTCTATACGCCAATGAGTAATTTTCAAAGTACCCGAACATCAATCGCAATCGCATACATAATGAAATATATTGTTTTATTAATACTTTTTAAAACGCATTCATTAAAATTATATGAAAAAATACATATATACAAGGTCAAATTTTGACAGCAACACGATATATTCACGAATATCCGACTGAGTAAATAAGAATCACAAAGTGTGATCGTACGCATTTTAGCACACAACACTATAGGTAGATAACTTTTGCATCGGCTCGTTTAAATATGTTCTATCCGACCTAAACAGTCAAGTACATATTTTACTGTCACAACGCCATCTCTTATGAGCTGGTATCGAATAGGATTCGGAAGTTGTGTACTTGTTATGGGTAGATGGCAGCAGTGGCGCTAGTTTTGTGCTGCCATCTAGTGTAAAAAGATAGGTACCAAAATAGCAAGTAAAATAGCCAGAGTTAGGCGTGTCCAAGATTTTTGTATGGGATTGAGTATCTGTACTAGTATAGTATTATATTATCTGTGGTCAAGGTAGTACACTAGGACCTACCCAAGTCCTAATAATGATTAACTATCTGCCTAATGATCTCTCTACGGCAGAATGTCTGATGACGCTGACTGACCATTATAGCGCTCTCCGTAAGACACTAATAGTCCCATGGCCAGGGGCGATTAACACCATAAATAAATTTCTAAAATATATGCCAGACACAGACATATTGTTGTCGATGGTCATAATGTAATAATTACAAATATATGTGTCTAATAATCCTAACTATAATATAATAAATGCGAATGTGAGTTTGTTTGTTACGCTTTCATGGCTCAACTACTCAACCATTCATCATGAAATTTCACATACACGTTGTCACGGTTACAGAATAGGACATAGAGTACTTTTCATCCAGATAAAGTATTATTACTAACATAACTTAACCTACTTTTACGCGAGCGAAGCCGCGGGCAAAATATATATAATATTACTTCACTTATTGCCATTCATTATTCCATGTCATTGCACCCCTCCGCAACAATTCGTCGAACAGCAACTAGGAGTCCAACGCCCAGAATCTGATCAGTTTGTGTATAGTTTCGATCGCGCCTCTAAAGAAGATAACGATCGTCAAATAATTCATTAGTGCTACAAGTGTCATTGAGCCACGTCTCTTTTAAACAGATTACATCGTAATCATTTAAGCCGAAATTTCTAAGAAATGTTGACGCCGTTGTCCGCAAATCACGTACATTTTGATAATATATATCAAAAGGCATTTTAAGATTGGAGGTACCTATAAGGATAGCATAAAAACATTAACTCAAAGCGAATATTTGGTTGAACGCGCTAATCTCATAAACTACAGGTTCGAAAAAATTCTGTAAGTGTTGGATAGCCTATTTATCGAGGAAGGCTATAGACTATATAGCATCACGCTACGACCCACGGGGAAGGCGCAGTAACTAGAAACGCGGGTGAAACCGCGGGCACATCTACACTCTTTGCGCTGTAGCATGGTGCGGGTGACAGTTGCCTGTATGACGTTGACATTTGTCAGTACCACTAGGGATGTGACGTTATGCAATTCATTTTTATCACTAACGATACTCGCAGCATAAATCTAGTTCTCATTAATAATAGTGTTATGAAAATTAGTGTGTTATTCAGTTGTGCAGTGTAACTACGTGTATAAACTTGTCAATATATATATTTTATGGCTTCATAATAATATCTTTGTATTTAAATAAAATAATCAAAATCGGGTTTATGATTTTTTTTCGTGACAACATTTTTGCTCTATGACGCATCGGCGCAGCGGCCATTATGTTTACTTGTATGTTAAGTACTGAACCCTAAGGAATAACGACGACGCAGCAATGTCGTAATTATTTGGAAGCAACTTCAAATCGCCGACGCAGCAGTTGCAGCATCGCCGATGACATCCGTTCGGGCACGTTTCACTGACGCATCAACTTAATTTTAATAATTCTAGTTAATAAAATCATCATTCCATATTCTCGCATCGAATAGGTTTCATTTATTTTAATTGTAATTTCTTTGATAAATGAAAGTTAATTTTATAAGTAACTTTGGTTTTTTTCGAACCTCCGGCTGCAGTATACGTAATTTGTATGTGACACGTATTTATTGCTATTTCATTGTTTGTTTTCATTTTTGTTAAATTGTTATTTGTTATAGTTTGTTGTTTGTAGTTATTACCATGCCTAAGCATACAAAAAAAACAGTTTTGGGTAGTCAGGCCAGCGAGCTTGTTGTTCGCCTCCGAGACTACTTTGAAAGAGAACAACAAAATAATGGACCGTTGTTACCATTGAATCGAATTGTAAAACGAGTAGCCGAAGCTCTTAATATTGGCCGCAATACTGTTTCGCGTATAACACGTGAGAACATTGGCCAAGATATACAGCCACTCTGAAAATAAATTATCGACACCCAACAAAAAGCGGACCAAGGTGAAGCCAATCACAGATTTAGATGATTTTGCTAAGGTTGCTATTAGAAATCACATTTATGATTATAGAAGAATGGAGCTACCCACATTACTCAAGCTCCTAAAATCATTAAAAGAAGCTGACTTGTTCAAAGGAGGTATTACTTGCGTTGCGGCAAGTTACGAAATATATTGGCATTGTTTAGAAAAAAGTTAACAAACGGAAGATTATTATGGAGAGGACTGACATTGCCCTAGCGAAATGTTCATTTTTAAGAAAGGCTAGAAACATAAGTTATTCGAGCAAAGTTGTCTTTTTGGATGAAACCTAGCTAAACGTCAACCACACAGTGGGTAAAAGTTGGACCAACGATACAGCAAAATCGTGTACCAAAGTGCCGGAGGGCAAAGGCGAACGCCTTATTATTTGTCACGCAGGTACAACAAGTGGATTCGTGCCTAATTGTTTGCTGGCTTTTAAGTAAAAAAAATACTACAGAGTATCATGAGAAGATGAACTACGAAAAATTTAAAGATTGGTTCATAGGTCTATTAAATAATTTAAAAGAGCCTGTGACCTTAATAATGGACGACGCACCCTACCATTCGGGACAAGTTAATAAACCCCCAAACCAATCCAACCGCAAAAGCGAGTTGCTGAAGTGGCTGAATGAAAACGGAGTTACAGTAGATATAAAAATATTAAAGACAGAGCTTATTGCCTTAGTACGGCATCATAAGCCACCAACTCCTACCTATGCTCTGGACGAAATGGCAAAAGGCCATCAGGTTCTTCGACTACCACCCTACCATTGCCAGTATAACGCTATTGAGCTGTTTGTGCTCAAATAAAAGGTCATGCCGCAAGAAACAATGCTTTTCCGCCATTTACGGCAAATAAGATGTTGGCCCTATTGCAAGAGGCCATCAATAATGTTCAATTCAGGTTGAACATTATTGATGGCCTCTGGTCGAAGGTTGTGAATAAAACAAAAAGGGACTAATGTCTGATTGGGATCGTGACATCCATATTAACAATATAATGGAGTCATCGTTAATAATATCCATCACAGATACAGATAATGTATTTAGTGACAATTCAGATGATCCTGACTCTGATAAAAGTTTAGTTTAAATCTATTTTTTATATATTTTCTGTTGTTTCATTAATATAATTATAGACTTTTTACAATAATCATTGAACTACGCCCAATATACGTTTTTTATTATTAAAAACATCGACTATCCATCGTAGCATTACATCCCATCACTAAATACGTCTATGGCGTTACGTTATACGCATAACACTTTGCTTAATTTTTCTTTCCATTAGATTTTATTTATAGACTAGAACACTCTGGTTGGGTTTAATTTAATTTACTACAGTAATTAATGATTCAATATATTACTAATGTGATACAGCTGAAATACTAAGTCATAATTTGTAAATCGCAGCAACCTTCAAGAGTGAAACGAAACGTTACTAAAACTGTCACCCGCACCGTGCTACAGCGCAAAGAGTGTAGTTGTATGTATAAAAAAGAATGTGTCATTTGTAGTTGAATTGTATAATGCTTCTTTGTACTTTTTTTTTGTATTTTATATTGTACCAGCTTTAGCGCGCGGCTCAGCCCGCCTGGCGCACGCACAAACACGCGGAGGCGTACGCACACGCACTCCCACATTCGCGAACGCGCACACACGCCTGCATAGCCAAAGGATTAATTACCTGAACTGTGGTAGGTCATGGTAGGGCTGTGCCACGCTGTGGTGAAGTCTGTAAAATCTGTCTAAGGCTTCATCAAGTGCCAGCTCTGGCAGGCGGTGCCACGGCAATTTACATGCCTTGTCGAGAATCTGATGATACAACACATGATAATATAATTGTCGTTAAAATATTTGTTTTAGGTAGATTACAGCAAAACTACAAGAATGGCCTAGTGGTTTATGTGGTCGCCTTGCCACTGACCCCGCGCCGAGGGTTGTGGGTTCACTCCCCACACAGGACAAAACATTTTGTTATATCCACAAATGGTTGTTCCTAGTCTGGGTGTTCTTTGTGTCCGTTGTTTGAATAATTATAAAATCCCCCGCGACACAAGAAATATCCCTAATGCGGGAGTTGTCTTTTTAAAGAAAAGAAATACAATTGATAATTATATCCGCCCTGTGCATAAACTGTCCTACTGCTGGGCATGGACCTCTTCTCAATATGAAAAGAGTGACGTGCACCTCGCCGTCCAGTGCGGGTTGACAGCGTATCAAAGCGATAAGGTGTCAGGCCCAGAAGAATATGACAAGACAGCCTGGACACCTATTAAAACGGTTGAGCCCAGCTTACAGTGTATAAGGAGAAATGAAAAAAAAACGGTCAAGTGCGAGTCCAACTAGCATACGAAGGGTTTCGTACCATCATACAAGATATAACACTATGTACTTTTTAAATAATTTTGTGAAAGTAACAAAAGGGGTGCTGAAACATATGTTAAAATTTCTTTGTTGTTTTATTATTGTTAATAGGACTGAACAGACCTACCAATACCAGTATTAGTTTGTTATTTATATGCATGGCGGCCAATATCAAATTCACCAACTTGGTTTTATATTATTTGTTGTTATAGCGGCATTAGACACACATTCTGAGAATATCCTACTCTCTACCTATTACGGTTTATGAGATATAGCCCGCTGACAAACGGACAGGGGCGGAAGGTTAGTAACAGAGTTCCGTCTGCACCTTTCGGATACGGAACCCTAAAAAGAAGGGAAGATTTATAGTGGAACAGGAATTAAGCTTCTAATAAACAATATGATATTACCTGTTGCGAGAGCGGTAACAAGGTCCCGGTGAAGAGATACAGCAGAGATGCGAGTCTTGGAATGAGCTGATCTCCAGCATCACGCAGCAACGTGTCCGCTGTGGTGCTACGCCATGTGGAACAGCACCAAGTCGTCAACTCGTGGTCAGTACAACTTGATACCTGTACAACGTAATATATAGGGTGGTGATTAATGATTGGTAAGGTAGGTTATGATTTTTAATACGATATGAATATATTTGGTTTGAAGGGAAAATGACGAGTGTCTTGGTATGATTGCGTATGACCCCTTAATTACCGTGCTAGATATTACTCTGATTTAAAAGTATCGAAACAAATATTTTATTTGCCAAATAGGGTATACATTAGGTGCTACAATCATTTAAACAGTCCTATATTCCGTTAATTATTAGTTATTATTCTAATGGTATTTTAAATAAATATTAAAATGGACGTATCTTCTAAATAATCTGTAATGCAATAATACATTTTATCTATTACTAGCTTTTGCGCGCGGCTCCGATCGCGTGGTACTTACATCAATAAAAAGTAGCCTATGTACTTCCCCAAGTTTTAAATTATCTTTGTACTAAATTTCATCCAAATCGATTGAGCGGTTTAGCCTCGAAGAAGTACACTAGTAAGGATTATTATAATTTTTTAGATAATAACATAGCTAGTTTAGTTAACCCATGAATACTTTAATGGACATACAATGTGCATTTCTTGCATTCGCAGCTTTGTCAGTGGTACGTGTAATCTATCCTTATGCTGAGTTCAGCTATCGTAAAAAGTGGCTTTCAACTATGTAACTGCTCCATGTATGGCTCGTATACACATTTTTCCAGCTCGTATCCTAACTAATATTATAAATGCGAGTATGTGTTTGTTTATTTGTTATGCTTACACACCTTAACTACTCGACCAATCATCATGCAATTTCGAAAAGACGTCTGGAAAACAGAAAAGGACATAAGATACTTTTTATCCAGAAAAATGCACTTTTACTAACTTAATCTAACCTATATTTACGCGAGCTAAGCCTGGGCAAAATCTAGTACACAATAATGATCAAATACACGCTGTTTACCTGCAACATAACCTGTAGACTTTTCCCATAAAACCACTGGTGTTCGTTCCACGGCAACTTGGCTAACTCAGCGAGTAGCGCGGACGCCTGCACGCGGCTCTCCTGCATCACGCTCGGTGCGTTCGTCATGCTCGGCGTGCTTGTCACGCTCGGGACAGCTTGCACGCTCATGTACGTTGGAACACACCATTCGAAGATTTGTTGTAGTAGGTAGATTTCCGTTCCTGAAATAAGTTGTCGATTAGGTACTTATAATATAAATATAAAACACTGGCCGTCCATTAGCCTCGGTTTCATCCACATATATGATGCTCCCGTGGCTCATAGTGTATGTTATTGCTACTTCTTGATAAAATAACTGTATAATAGTGATAAAATTCAGTTCAGTTGTGTCAGAAGTTTTTAACAAACAAATATGTATGACATTTTTATAATATTAGTATAGATGCATAGAACCATGTATATATATATTCTGTCACATTCTGTCACATACACACAACACCATCTAGCCCAAACTAAGCAGAGCTTGTACTATGAGTACTAGACAATGGATAGACATACATATATACTTTTTTTTTTGTAAATACATACATATTATACATAGAAACACCCAGACCAAGACAATGTGCGGGAATCGAACCCGCGACCTCAGGCGTGGCAGTCGGTTACATCAACCACTACGCCATCGATAATCTGCTTAAAATCTATGTTGCTTCATTCTTATAAGATTGATACGAGTGAGTGGGTATCTAATCGTATAAAAGAGCAGCGATAGCTCAGTGGGGAGACCAGCAGACTGCAATGCAGAAGGTCTCGGGTTCGAACCCACGTCGCACATCTCTGACTTTCGGAAGTTATATGACATTTCGAAATTATGTGCGTATTGATTGACAATTATCGCCTGCTCCGTGTCTCGGAGAGCACGTTAAGCCGTCGGTCCCGACTGCCATGAACATAGCAGTCGATATTGGGGACGTCGAAACAAAAGATCCCACTGGGTCGAAGTGTCACCGGTCTGTGCTGACTGGTCCCCATTTTTTTTTTTTGGTATGACGGTAGCAAGCGAGCAGACGGATCGCCTGCTGGTAAGCGATTACCGCCGCCCATGGACACTCGCAACACCAGAGGAGTTACAAATGCGTTGCCCGCCTTTTAAGTTCATTCCACAGTTTATTTCCATACAAGATAAGATAAGATAAGAGTAGGTATCTTAACCTCCTGAACTCCAACTCATCAAGTAGCCGTAGTCACTAGTTTTCCACATAAATAGTCGAAGTGTAAGTAAGTGTGAGTTGGTAAAATATTTTAATATTCATTACATTACTTATTTTATGGATAAAAAAACAATCAATGACTGACTTTACTACGTAAGAATGTCACATAATTTCTTTTTTTTTTGTTATATAATTTATATTACCTTGTCGTATCGAGTAATGTCGGCTGATCAGCCGACTGCTATATGTATGTCTATGTACAGAGGGCAATTATTTTTATTGGGGAGATGCCGTCTGTATAGTAATGATGTGCACTCACCAGGACAGTCGAGCATGATCTGGTGTATGTTATCGACGAAGTGCCGCAGCATGGGCGTGTAGCGCTCGTCCGCCGCGGTAGAGGGCAGTAGCGGCGCCGCGCCCGCGTGCGGACACACCCACGCGCCCCACGACTCTTGTAGGGTAGAACACGCGTACCATGCCACTGAGGAGGACATTCTTCATGTATTGAGGTCATATTCAAGATATTGGAACTACACGGATGCCGTAGTCGTTATGTGGTTATATCGTCACTGCCACTGTGCCAGGAGTTATATTCGATGACGAAACATTTGTGTCATACCCAAATATTTGTCACGAGTCTGGATGTTCTGTGTCTTTTTCGTACGAAACATTAATAAAATCTGACTAATTACAAAAAAGAAACTGCGGACTTAATCTAATAATTATATATAACCATGGCTCTTTACCATAATTAATACTGTCTTGTTGCCTAAGTGACTGCTTCATTTCATAAGATATCTAATTCGATGCCCGTGTCAGACAAAGTTCAATCTTGCCTTGGCTACACTTCAATCAAATTTAAAAATATTCTAACAGAACAGGTTAATGACATATCATACAATCCGCTACTTTTTTTCATATTATCATTAATGTACACAACACTCATAATAAAACAGCGACTCAACACGACATTTGAATGTTAAGCAATTAAAACTCTTAACTTTCAGACTATAGAGTTTAAATTGCCTAACTTCGTGCGACATGAACAGAGTAATTCGAACGTGTACCTCTTTCAGGCTCATAGCTGAGTTGAACGGCGGCTGCTACGAAAGCTCGCTGTAGCGCGTGTAGCAGCGCTGCTACGTGCGGCGCGTAGGCAGCCAGCTGTGCTACGCTACAAGCGGGGCCCTTGACGCCGGTACGCGCTTCCCACCACATCACACCTAGTTCCCGAAGTAAGTGGCCAAGCTGCAATACAATATGTATATAAGCTGGCCCACTGCTGGGCACGTGTCTCTGCTCAGTGTGAGAAGGATTAGGCTATAAGTCATCACGCTAGCCCAGTGCCAGTTTTCAGATTTCACTTCTTATCGAAAACATTATAAAAAACTCTTAGACATCCAGGTTTCCTCACGATCCTTTCCTGCTAAAGCGAGCGATAATGAACTATTTAATATGCACATAACTTCAAAAAGTCAGAAATGTGTATATTGGTGTTCGAACTCGATACCTATGCGTGGCAGTCGGTCTTCCCTCTCCTATTGCCGCAATGCAACATGCGATCAACCTCTTAACTATGGAGTCACGAAGCAAGAACAAGGTGGATACATACACACATAGCCTATATTCTTGAAGGGGTAGGCAGAAGTATATTACATTCATAATAAGATTCAAACAGAGACAGTAACAAAGTATTAAAGTAGCAATCTAAACATTCTCATAACCAGCGATGCAGTCAATCGATCGTCACCATATAAATGAAACTTCAAGGATATTTAAGTAATACTAAATGCTTATTGCTTTCTTTTTTTCTTACGTGTAGGCATACCATATCCCTGTAATGAACTATCGAACTTGTTTGTATAAATATACAGGGTGTTTGGTACATCGTTTGCCAAATTGAATTGGCTGAAAAGGAGCACTTGCTATAGTTTAAGCAGCCTAACCGACTAAAATATCTACTAATAATAACTACCGACTAAAAATAACTACTAAAAATATCTCGTGGCGTGAAACGAGAGTTTGTGTTACTTGCAAGTAATTCTAAATTTTATTGAGAAACATAACGGTAAACATAAAAACAAGTACAACATTTTAAGGCTATATCAGCAATTTTCTTTTAAATTTAGGTTTAAAAGCTGAGTATGCAAAGGTTTCAAAAAAAGAAATGTTCGTTATTTAAAAAATATCTCGTGGCGTGAAAAGTCGGTTAGGGTGCTTAAACTATAACAAGTGATTTAATCTTTCAGCCAATTTAATTTGGCAAATGATGTACAAAACACCCTGTATTTTTAAATATATTAGTTGTTCCTCGCGGTTCCACATACGTTTATGATTACTGCTCCGATCTCGTAGATCGTAGCGTGATATTATTTGCCTTTCTTAAGAATTAAGTAAATAAAATATTTCAGAGATTAGCGCTTTCAAACAAAAAACAAACTCTTTAGTTTTATTATAATTACTAATGGAACCAACAGACGTCTTACCGGAAAGTAGGCTTTAGAAATATTTTAGAACCCGATCACAGCATCATTTACCAGAACCAATTGTGAATCTAATCAATTCAAGGACCCACACAGACACAAAAAAATGAAGTCATTCAGTCATCCTGTTTCGGAGGAGGTGGTCCGACAAGTCTTAAAATACCAGACATAATTTTTTTTTTTTTTGTGTTTAGCTACCGGCGGCGTGCCGCCGCGGTTTCAAAGGTAAAATATACCTGCTCAAAAGGCACGCCCCCAGCATTATTTTCGACAGCTCTCACTACGTGCACCCAGTGTGTATGCGGCAGCTTGTTTTCGAGCGAGCTGAGCACGCAATTCTTCACATGGGAGGGGAGCACGTGTGACGTCACGACGAGCGCGGTGTGCACGCCTAGTATCTCGACGAGCATGTGGTCTTCGGGTGGCGGGGAGGCGCCGGCACGTTGCACGGCTCGGAGTGCGGCGTCCAATATGGAGCGGCGTTGGGTAGCGTCCGCTGATTCTGACCAGCGGTACATCTCGAACTGTATATTAAAATCAAAAAAATATTAATTTTCTGGTATACATAAATTCGATCCTAAATATACAAATATCATAAATAAACAACAAATTTAAAATTTTCATCATAAAGTTAAATTGTAATGAAGCTAATTGATGTAAGAGCTGTGCTCAGTTTTTGCATTATTTTTAATAGCACAGTTGACTATCACATACAATAGTATCAATATATTAAAACAAAAACGCCCTATTATTCTAACAGCCTATTATTCTAATGAAAGGATAATTACTGATTATTGATTTTCCGAGTGCGACTGAGCACCATATGTATTTCTTCGCCGATGACAGCACAGTAGTATTTAACAATGAATGCATCAAGGAAATTGAAAAAGATATAAACAATAGTTTGATTTCTGTAATTGGCTAAGTGCGAATAATTTAAAAATCAATCTTTTAAAAACTACATTGATGGACTTTCAATTACGACAGAAACTCCGCTCATTTGCACGTATAAATCACAAGAAAACCAGTTGATAGAATCAATGTAACGAAATTTTAAAGTTGAATCTCGACAGTGACATGTCATGGCAAACACATATTGAACATGTCTGTAATAAACTCAAAAAGTTTTCCTATGCAATGTATTTGCTAGGTAAAATCGCGAATCAAAGTGCAATACTAGCGGCATATCACAGTTATGTCACTTCAACCTTAAGATATGGTGTTATATTCTGGGGCAATGCCGAAAATAACGACGAAGCATTTATTGCCCCAAAAAAATGCATGCGAGCCATCTGCAAACTCAAAGGGACGGACACGTGTAAGCCACATTTTCAAAAATTGGAACTTTTGATTTTAAACTCGTTATAATATATCTATGAAGTATGCATCTTTGTTAAAAATAATCTAAAACTATATAAGTCTATAGAAAGTCAGCGTCGTTCTGATAAACTATACACATCGCCAACTATAACAAGGATTTAACATAGAAGTATATACGCAATGGCAACTAAACTCTACAATAAATTGCCAAATGACAAAAAAAATTGTACAACATTTAACGAATATAAACATAAACTAGCCAACATGTTGAAAGATAAAGCTTATTATATATATTACTCAGTAAATGAGTTTTTAACGATAAGCTCTAATTTATTATTATTTATGTTACTAACATATTGACTATTTTAATCTGACATTATCTTAATTATAATTGTATTTTTTATTAATTTAACTATTTATTTGAATGATCCTTTTTTTATTTAATGTTTGTATTTTAATTTTTAATGTGTAATGTTATAATATTTACCATTGATTCATTATTGTAATATTTGTTGCAATTAATATTTTGTATGCCTTTTGGCGGGACATAGATAGTTGCTATATTTTTATAACTTAACAACTTGTAAAACCTATGGACACAAAATAAAGAACTTGAACTTGAATTATCCTATGTCGCCCTTGGTCGTGCCGAACAAAAAATGTTCTTAATAAGATTTTGCAAAAAGTTTGGATTTAGATCAATTTCAAATGTAATTAGATACTATACATACCGTTTATTCTATCCAGTTCAACTGATATGTACAGCTATTTATGTTTTTAATTTTTCTCTGTACATCCTAGCAATTTACTATCGAAATTTACTATCAAAATTTCTATTCTAATTACTGTTTGTGGCGGTTGGAAAACATTGATGGATACACTGTTTATAATCATTTATTTTTTAATGGATAAATTGGTAATCTACTATCACAACTGTAGAGGTATCCGTACTAAGCTTAATCTCCTATATATGAACATATTATCCAATCACTACGACGTCATAATCTTAACGGAAACGTGGTTAATTCAAGAAATTTTTGACAGTGAGTTTATAGATAACCGCTACACGGTTTATAGATGTGACCGTAATCGTGTTGCTTCCAATAAAAAGGAAGGCGGCGGAGTATTGATAGCGGTTTTGAAAAATCTGGGCTCCTCTCTTGTGACACTAGATATGCTAACCATACCATATATAGAGCATCTACTTGTTCAGTTGCCAAGTATCAATAATACAAAGATACTTATTAGTGCGGCTTATATGCCTCCCAAATTAAATCAAGATATTTATTTAAGTCATTTTAATCAATTGCAATACACTATAGAGAAACATAGTCCAGAAAAATTCTATCTATTTGGTGACTACAATCTACCCGATGCTAAATGGCAGCCGCACAATATTGACAACCAAGCAGCACTGAGCTGTTCTGGTAACAGTTTGTTAATTGAACACATATGTAACTTTATGGATTTATTAGATTCTTTTCAATATAACCATCTCGTTAATCACAATGGCCGCATCTTAGATCTTTTAATAAGCAACGACGATTGCGTTATAAATACTCCGTCTTCTATTTTATTACCCATTGATGTCAACCATCCACCTTTCTGTGCTACTATTATTTTTAAATGTCATATAAAAATGATATCACAGGCAAAAATAAATAAGTTCAATTTTTATAAAGCAGCTTACGAACAAATTAACCAAGATCTCTTTCTAATTAATTGGGCGGACATCTTTAATTATACATCAGCCGAGGAATGCGTAGGTACTTTCTATGACATCATATACGGATCAATAAAAAAACATGTGCCACTGTCTCGCCCTAAATCCACAAAGTTTCCTGTGTGGTTTTCAAAAGCACTAATACGTATCTTTAATAATAAGCGTAGGGCATGGATAAAATGGAAAACTTACGGCAACCTGACAGAATATGAGCAATTTTCTTACCTTAGAAGAAGATTTCACATAGGATGTAAGAATCATTATTTTAATTATATGAATAGTGTAGAGACCAACATAAAAAAGAATGTAAAATGTTTGTGGCGTTACGTATCCAATAAAAAAAAAGATGCTGGGATACCTGCTTCTATGTTTTACAAATCTCATAACACCAACGATCCAGAAGCAATCTGTCATTTATTTTCAAACTTTTTTCATTCTGTTTATGAACCTTCAACGTTTGATAGTACTAAGTGGCAACCTTCTGAAGCCCATGCAGATAACTGTGATACTATTAACCACATTACTTTTTCGTCAGATCAAGTTCTAAAAGCTTTAAAGCTATTAGACATTACCAAGGGTCCCGGCCCTGATGGGTTGCCACCTTACTTTTTACATAAAATAGCCGATAATGTCTGTGTTCCACTAAAAATCATTTACAATAAATGTATCACTGAAGGTACTTTTCCTAGTGTTTGGAAGAGGGCCAATGTTACGCCGATACATAAAACCGGTTCCAAACACGACATTGAGAACTATCGGCCAATTTCAATCTTGTCCGCTTTGTCGAAGCTTTTCGAAAGACTCGTACACAATGCAATCTATCCGATTCTTCACCGCATCATACTGAACCAACAACATGGATTTGTGCAAAAAAGGTCTACCGTTACTAATTTGTTAATTTTCACAGACTATGTATTCAATAATATGGATCAACGGATACAGATAGACGCTATTTACACGGACTTTCGAAAAGCTTTTGACAAGGTGGATCATGAGCTCCTTCTTCGCAAACTTGCATACAACGGCATTCGTGGAGATCTTCTGCGCTGGTTTGCGTCGTATGTGGCAAACAGATCGCAGAGAGTTGTTGTAAGAGGTCACCAATCTGATTCTGTAATTGTTACATCTGGGGTGCCTCAAGGGTCAATTTTGGGACCACTTCTATTTATAATATTCATAAACGATATCGCTAACTGCTTTCTTAATTCAAAATTTTTGTTATACGCAGACGATCTCAAAATTTATCGTACGATTCGTAAACAATCAGATTGTAGCTTATTGCAAGCTGATTTAGATCGCTTTACAGAATATTGCACTAGAAACAAAATTTATCTTAACCTATCTAAATGCATATCTATTACGTTCACCAAAAACAGGAATATTTTTGATAACACCTACAATTTATCCCAAACAGACCTGAAGAGGGTTTCCTCTGTAAGAGACCTCGGTGTAATACTCGATGAAAAGTTACACCTCGATCAACATATCGAAAAAATTGTCAGCAATGCTTACCGCATGTACGGCTTCGTAATGCGATCCAGCAAAGATTTTAAAAGGACTAGTACTTATATTCATTTGTACAAAGCACTCATCAGGTCCCAATTAGAGTATGCCGTTATGATTTGGAATCCTCTGTATAAGAAATACACAGATAACTTAGAAAGGATACAGTGTAAATTCGTCAAGGCATTGCAATACCGTTGCCGCAATAATTTCATAGCCGAAACAAATATTACGAGTAACACTAAATTACCTGATTTAAAAGCCAGACGCCTTTTTCTAGAGACAATGTTCATATATGACTTATGTAATAACCGATACGATTGCTTAGATTTAACGAGTAAGTTATGTTATATTGTGCCGAGAACTGTGATGAGACGTGAAGTGCGCGGACATAATCTTTTTGCTGTTACATCTTGTCGCACAAATGCTGGCGTCCGCGCACCTCTGCGTCGCATTACAAAAAACTACAACGAACATTTTACCGATTTGGATTTATTCAACTTATCTGCTGGTCAGTTCCGAAAGCTTTTAATTAATGAAATTAATAACTTGTAGTCTGCTATAACTTTATTTGTTTTCTTGTTTACTTTGATTGTAATTTTCTTATTTATAAAGACAGTAATGATTCACTCAAGTTCAGTTCTTGCTTTTACAAATCAATTATGTAAAATACGTGGAAAACGTTGTGGGTTTCACATATACCAAAATATTGTTAACTATACCTACTTTTTATCAATGTGTGTGTGTAACTGTTTGTTTTTCCTGAAATAAATAAATAAATAAATAAATTTGGGTTATGAATATTCTTGTTTGTTAACCCTTCCAGCTAAGCTAGAATGCTTGTTAGAAGCAGCTTTACGTCGATAATGCAATGAGTGTGTCTCGTGACATTCGTCTCTGTGCAAATACTACTCAGCAACATCATATACAATAATTAGTAGTAGGAGTAGTATACAATTTGACAAGACTCTACCAAGTCTGTGGTAGTCCGCTAACCTTCGACAGATAGTTAAACAGCGCGTATGAAGGCAGCTGCGAGTCAAGCAGTGCCGTGTAAACTGCCGGCCAGTCGTGCGGTGCCAGGCGGCGCGGCGACAGTAGCATGCCACACAGCGCCTGCTGCAGCCCGCTGCTGCCGCGTTTGCCCCACGACGACAGCCGTTGGAAACATACGCGCTTTTTGTCGCATATGACAAGATACTTTACAACCAAGCCTGCAGTAGTGCACTAACCTTGGATAGATAGCTGAAGAGCGCATGTGAAGGTAGCTGCGAGTCGAGCAGTGCCGTGTAGACTTGCGGCCAGTCAGACGGCGGCAGGCGGCGCGGCGACAGTAGTGCGCCGCACAGCGACTGCTGCAAGCTACTGCTGCCACGTTTGCCCCACGACGACAGCAGTTGGGAACATGCGCGACCTTTGTCGCATATCCACCGCTGCATACATTTAAATAACATGTAAAATTATGTCATGTATGACATTGTCGGCCTCGATGGCGTAGTGGTTAGTGTAACCGACTGCCACGCCTGAGGTCGCGGGTTCGATTCCCGCACAAGACAAATATTTATGTGCATGAACATGGATGTTTGTCTTGGTCTGGGTGTTTCTATGTATATTATGTATGTATTGACAAAAAAAAAGTATACATGTATGTTTATCCATTGTCTAGTACCCATAGTACAAGCTCTGCTTAGTTTGGGCTAGATAGTGTTGTGTGTATGTGGTAGAATATTATTATTATTATAACAGTGGAAAAAGACAGGATCTAAATCTGCGACCTTGACAAACTGTGCCAATAAGCGATTCGCGCTCTTACGTCAAGAACTGTTTGCCTCTGTTATAAGCAGTGATCGGAGTAGGTAGATTGAAATGGGGTCATTGATCCGAAACGTATATATTAATATGGACATTCCTCCGGAATAGGTGGATTATTAAAAAAAAACCGGAACTTATGTAGGAATTTTATTCTGCCAGAGTGGAAGGAGTCATTTGATGATTTGCCATCCTCAAAAAAAGGTAGGAGTTGTAATAAAATGAGCAATATTATTCTTTATTATTCTTCATATTTTTTTTAACGGCACACAGTCACGATTTGACAAAACCCAACGACCAATCAGAACAAAGGATCATGGGTGGTACAATAACCGGTTATCAGAACAATGCGTACGCCCGCCGACGACATGCCAGGTAGCTCACTCGTTTACTTCGGTTCGTAGAGTGCGCATCTTTGTTTGTTACTGTGTTGTGAAAACGTTACTTGACCCTGGCTTGTGTACATACTGACTTCTGGAATCTGCTCTAAACCACGATTTGGCTCGAATATACGGACTCAGATTTTTCACTATTGAATTGGATCTACATATTTAAACCAAGCTTTGGTAAGTAATATTTTACTAGTTACAAGGAGTATAAAGCATGTTTGGATGTACTATAAGAATATTTTTAGTATTGTGTTTGTTCGCTTAACCTGCTGAACATACCATGAGTCTTAATATTGTTAAATCTTTAATAGAGTATGAACCAGTGAGCTTAGTGCGAAACAAAATTATGATATTCTAGTAATGTAGTCGCAATTCAGCTAACTCCACTATTAACCGACATTTTACTGGAATCCGTATATAATTTGAATGCCCTGTGTCCTCTTGCAATGTATTGGTAAAATAAATTACTATAGGCCTTATCTACTTCTCTACAAAATATTCTACGTAACAAGCCCTTTCATTTGATATATATATATATTGATGGAATTGTAAAAAAAAAAAAAATGTCCGCCATCTTGTAGCGGCAGCCATTTTGGATTGACAGGAAGAGGGTGAAATTTCAATGACTAAATTTGATCCACGAAAAATAAAACAAACGGAGTAAGCTAAATAAACTAAATAAAATGTAATTTTTTCATGTCTTTGTTTTAGGTGATATATACGAGGTTCCATCTCTAAAACAAAGTTCAGATATGGCAAACGTCAAGGCTGAAACTGTAGAAAAATGGATATCCGGTCATCCCGAACTACTTTACGATCACGCTAGTGGTACAATATACTGTTCAAAATGTGAAAGCCATTTGAAAACGATAAATAAAGGAAACGTTAAAAGACATATCGAAGGAGCAGTACACCAGGGAAAGTTTAAGCGGCCCGAAGAGGAATTTTATTTCGATCTTATAAAATTTCTCATTTTGTGCAATATTCCGTGGTCTCAGATGAAAAATACTACTTTTCAAGATTTCTTTAAAATATATATGTGTAGTACCTGTTGTTGTACGTGTACTAATCGTACTCTGCCAGATGAATCACAGTTACGGAAAGTTTACTTGGACAAGTTTTTTAAGAATAAAATCAATTCGATTCGGCAAAATTATAAAAATGAGAAACTATGGATATCATTAGATGAAACGACAGACTTTTTAGGTCGCTATATAGTCCATTTTTTAATAAAACCATTACATCCTAGCAATTTGACTAGACCTTATTTGGTAGCATGTAAAATGCTAACTGTAGTTAATGGACAAACAATCACGCAATTTGTGTTAGAATGTTTGGAAAACTTTTGGGAAGATTCTTTTGAATCGAAGGTAGGTAACATTCTTGTCCTCTGCACTGATAGCGTTGCATATATGCTGTCTGCAGGACGAAATTTAAAACAATACTTACCTGAAATGAAGCACGTAACATGTTTGGCGCACTCTCTTCATCGCGTATCTGAGCAAATTAGGTTAGAATATCACGATGTTAACATTTTAATAGCAAATGTTAAAAAGGTATTTTTGAAAGCCCCAAGTTCAAAATTTTAAAAGAAAAATATCCAGATTTGCCGCTACCTCCCCAACCAGTTGTTACAAGATGGGGCACTTGGTTAGAGGCAGCATTTTATTACGCTCAAAACTTTGAAAAAATAAAAGAAGTATTATCTTGTTTAAGCAGCTCTGATGCGGTATCTATTCGAGAGGCAAAAAATATTATAAAAAAAGAAAATTTAAAAGAAGATTTAAATTACATTAAAGACAATTATTTTATAATTCATTTGTCTTTAAAAGAATTGCAAAAGCATAATTTATCGTTGACAGATTCACTTTTAGCATTTGACAACGTCAGAGATGCTATAAATCAGTGCAATTCAGAAAATATAAAAAATAAAATAGAACGTGTTATGGAACGAAACCCAGATTTAGACACACTTAGAGAATATAGTGAGGCCATTGAAAAAAATGAAGCACATAATTTAATAACTTTTTTAAAATTTGCTCCTTTGACATCGTCAGATGTAGAACGGTCTTTTTCCATTTATAAATGGACTTTAGATGTTAAAAGAAATAGGTTGAAAATAGAAAATATAGAGAAACTCATAGTTATATATTTTAATTGTAAAGATCAGGATTACCAGGATGCTGACATTGTAATCGATGAAGATTAAAAATGTGAATAAATGTAAAATGTACATATTTAACAATAAACAATCTTGATTTTTATCTTTTTTCTTTATTCTACCCCTTTTTTTTGGTCCTAAAATCTGACTAAAATCAACCTGTTCCTTCGTATGCCCTTTACGTTTCAGAGTCGTGGTGCATCCTTAGAACAGTCTCACGACCCCAGCAGGCATTGGCCCTCTATGGGGCCCCGTCATTTATTCTACCCTTAATGCAAATTACCATGACCCCTATGAAAATATTTAAATTTAAGTGCAACAATTTATGTCTATCTATAAAAGTTCTAGCCATAAAAGGCTAAAAATAAAAATTAAAGCTTCGATCGGAATTCGATTGTTTTTATTATTCAACAGATAAATAATGAATTAATTTAGTTTTGATACCTTCCTTTAAATTTTGAATTGAGTAGGAATAATATCACTACCAACATTAACAATATTTAATTGAATCCGGAAATACCGGAATTACTTTCCGGGAAAATGGCTTATCCATGTTATTCTTTCTGTGTGCATTTATGATACAAGTACCAAAAATCAATCTACCTACTCCGATCACTGGTTATAAGGCAACTACTTCGCATGGGATACATATATTTTGTCGGCCTCGATGGCGTACTGGTCTGTGTAGCCGACTGCCACCCTGAGGTCACGGGTTCGATTCCCGCACAAGTCAAACATTTGTGTGCATGAACATGGATGTTTGTCTTGGTCTGGGTGTTTCTATGTATAGTATGTATGTAATTACAAAAAAAAACGTATATATGTATGTTTATCCATTGTCTAGTACCCATAGTACAAGCTCTGCTTAGTTTGGGCTAGATGGTGTTGTGTGTATGTGATAGAATATTATTATTATTATATAAGAATGTATATAGGATATTGTAGTGTATGTGAACAATATTTCATGTGCTGCCGTTTTATGCATACAAGCCACGCACTGTAATGCAGTGAGGGTCGCTTCTCTCTCGAGTACTTTGACGTCTTTGACTACGGAATGTAATAGATGTGCGAGCGGTTTGTATAACAGGGGAAATATATACACACTACAGATGTGGATATTGACAATAATAAACCGTTGGACTGCCACGCAGAGGTCTCGAGTTCGATCCCAAGGCGCGCAACTCTGACTTTCGAAGTTATCTGCGTATTAAATAGTTAATTATTGCTTGCTTTAACGGTGAAGGAAGTCATCGTGAGGAAACCTGCATGTCTGAAAGTTCTTCATAATGTTCTCAAAGATATGTAAAGGGTCCGTTCACACAGACCGGCTCGGAGTGGAGAGCAGATTTTTATCACGTTGGAAACAGAGTTTTGAGTAATTGTAGTAAGGTTTATTTTTGCATGTGCACTTCTTTTATCATTAAGAATGCTTGAACGCGCTTCGTGTGAAATAATAAGAGGAGCCGACCGTCTCCGATTGGGTGCTCTTTCTCGCTTGCGCAGCCGATCGGCTCTCATGGATCTCTTCCAGCCGGTCTATGTGAAATAGTTGGCGGCTCCGCTGCGGCCAATTCCAAGCGTATACGATCCGGTCTGTGTGAATAGAAAAAAGCGGGCCGATGCTCTCCGAGCCGGTCTGTGTGAAAGGACCCAAAGTCTGCCAGGCAACACTAGGCCAGCGTGGTGGACTATGGCCTAACCCTTCTCACACTGAGAAGAGGCCCGTGCCCAGCAGTGGGACAGTTTAATACAGGGCCAGTATTATATTATATAATACGTAAAAATAACAGTGTGCGTATTCATGTCGTCGCGTCGATGGCAATACGTTAAGGTTTTCAACCTCGCGGATTTTATTTTCGTTAGCTTTTGATATAGTTTTTTGTGATCTTTAAATACAGTCAATTATTGTTAAAGAACTGTTTAAATTTGTTGTTTTAAGAGGTAAAGCCGCTAGCTTTTAAATCACACAAACGTACTCCTTTGTTTATTATCTAAATAACGACACCAAAACATAACATATTAAACATAGTCACTAACTACCACGTCCATGTTCCTATGCTTTGCTTCTTTTCATAATTTATTAATTATAGAACTAGAAACTCTTAAAAATTACAAAATTCATAAGAATACAATCCAACAATCAAATTTAACGTCGTTAACTATTAATAAAGATTGAGAATCTTTATGCTCAAATTAGAGAAACATTTGGCGTACATGAAGAATGCGATAAGAGTACTGTTACACCCAGTGCCATCTTTCGGCATTGTAGGGAAGACTCAGCAGTTCCGTCTAATAATTTATTACAGCGCCATCTATTGACATCTTACGGAACTACGTAGTTTGTCGGTACGAGAAGATTAGAGAGAACACTGGGACATCTTCGTACTGTTTACATACCGGGTATGACGTTTCTAGAAATCTCCGGATACGCTTTATTCACGTATAAAAGGGTAAAGCCAGGTTGTCAAGGCCATCTGAGACCAACAACTAACAGACACACACAAAAACAAAACTTGTCGAGTCAGTTTACAATCGTAACCGGTTAAGTTTACATCGGAGCAAATGGAAACAAAAATACTACAGAGTTTAAAGCTAGTTATAGTAGAAAAGTGTAGTACAGTGTGTGTTGTGTTTTAAGTTTAATTGTGTGTTAGAATAAAACGTGTTTTAGTCGGTAATATTGTTTACATTCTTATCCCTCGAACCCAGCACGGAACAAAATATAATATAATTTACTGGATTTACAGCTGTCTCAAATATCAAATTTGAGACAGCTGTAAATCCAGTAAAAGGCAGATGCTATATACCTATACAAAAATTTAAAACCATATGCAAGCAAGCAAGATAATAATGTAAGATAAAGAAACCTTATATTACCTCAGCGAGGTGTGTGACGAGCGCGGTGAGAACTGTCCTGGCGGGTGCGCACGCGCCGCACGCGCCGGCGCCGGCGCAGCGCCACGCACGCTCCGCGACGCGCACGCCCGCCTCGCTGCTGCGTGTGCGCCTAACGGAATTATTCGATCATAATTAACTATATTTTTGTAAGATTCATTTAAATTTTGAACCACGTAATAAATGCAATATTAATTAAGTTGTAGACACGTATCTAAGTTGTTAAAATTTTAAAACTTACAGTTAGATTACGTCGTATTGTGTTGTGTTAAAAAACGTATAGTCAACCACATCAGTCGATACATATTTGCAACGTTTCAATCGAATTGCAAGCGTGCAATAAAAAATCGATACTATTTGTTCATATCTGTACTAAGTAAGGTACAACGAGGCACTGCATAAACATGGTAACCGGTACATTAGTAAAACGCATTAACGAGTAATACGCATACCCAGGCGCCACTCGAGTCTATCTGTCAGTAAATAACCAGTAACTCACGCACCGAGCGATGGTATGCAGTGCGGCGGCGGTGCGCGCGGCGTGCGGGCGCGCGCGCGCCAGGCGCCGCACTCGAGCGAGCGCGCTGCGCCGGTTGCCCGCCACGCCGCGCTCCGCCTCCGGGCTCAGGCGCCACTCTAGTCTATCCTGTCGGTAATACAACACCATCACTAACGTTATTCGACTTTAATTCGCTTTCCAGACGAAAGAAAAACTGCGTAAGCCACAAATATGTATATTTGCACGGGGGACAATCAGAAAGATTTGCGAAAATAAAAAATGTGTTCTATAGAAAAATATTTATTTATTAAATCTTTTCAAAGTACTCTCTATCTGCCTCTATACAAAGTTTCATGGGTGTGAACCAGTTTGCCAAATACTTTTTTCAGTCTACCGCAGACAACTCGTTTACAGACTGCTCGAACGCTGACAACGCATCTTTCGGCGACGACAATTATATCCCGTTGAGGTGCTAGTTCAGGGCTGTAAGAAGAGTGACCCAGAAGTTTGACCAGCGTGCTGTCCAGGAAATCCCTCATTTTCAGCGCGCTGTACGCAGGCGCGTTGTCTCGGTGGAGCAGAAGCCCGCAGAGCCCTAAGTTTGGTCGCTTGTTGCTCACAACAGAGAAAACTTCTGCCAGGCATTTAGAACTTGGAAGTATACCATTAGGCGTTGATGCATCTTTGGTTCCATAAAGGAATTGACAGCAAGTAGCCAGTCAAATTGAAAACTCGCGATCAAAATCTTCCCTCCGCTTCTAGATCGCTTCACTTTGGTAGGCGTTGACGATTTGGGTGTTTCAAAACGAATGTTTTGAAACACCCAAATCGTCGACCGACGCTTCGTTTTTGGGTCGTATTGCTACCCGTAATTATGTCGCAGACATGACGAGCCTGCTTCAAATTTGTTTATCATATCACGGCACCATTCCACCTGAGCCTGCTTCTGAGCATCGGTGAAGGTTGTCCAGTACCCAGCGTGAAACTATCCTCCTAATGCGATCATGCACGTATAAAATCTCGTGAAGGCTGTCCGACCCAATCTACAGTATATGCTGAATCCTCTGATACGTAACTCGCTTATTGTTTGGATTCAATTTTGCACTGCTAGCACGTTTTCTTCCGTAACAGCCGTCAAAGGGCGACCACTTATTTTTGCATTCCCCAAAATTGGTCGACCGCGCTTGAATTCGTTATACCAATGATACACGGTTGCCTTGAAAGGGCCTTCATCCATGAATGCCATTTAAAGTCTATCGTACGATTCATCCGGATTCAAGCGACACATGAAATCATAAAAAAATCATAGCGCGTAAATGTTCCCGGCGCAGATCCATTTTTCAATGAGACGCGATAATTTACATTAGCTCGCAAAAAATGAGGAGGGAAATTTTAAAAATGGAACATACCTATTTTTACAGAAATAATCATATTTTCAAAATAGATATAACCGGCCAATCTCGCATACATAAGTTTGAATGTCTGTAAAGTTGCCCGCGACACAAGAATTTTAACTAATGCAGAAGTCGTCATTAAAAAAGCAATTATATCTCTGTCTAAACCTTCGGTTAATACAGACGTAAGTATGTGAATGTGTGTGGATTAATTAAATAAGTGCATTTACCGAAGTATCAAAAGTGATGGGTAGACATTTCTTGTCGCACTGTTTCTTGACCAGCGGCAGAGGCCGGCACACGCGCAATTGTGCCACCAGCTCCCACAGCTTGCTGTCCAGAGCTGATATCTTCGACACTTCGAAGCACCATTCTCTATCAAACAAATAGCAGATAGCACTACTCAAACATACGTAAGTATAATAAAGCCAACGAAATGAGAGATAATATGTAAACATACGTCTCTTCATTAACTACTGGGCACATTTCCAGATGTCATTCTACTACTGAACATTTCCAATATACTACATAATTACTTCAGTCGATCTTGGTATCCATTATCTATCTATACCCTAAACATAAAAATCTGTTGCACTTCTACGTAACGACTCGACCGATTTTTATGATTTTCTTATGTATATTTAGGAAATAGGTATGAAAGTAAGTCGTGAAGTACATCTCATACCGCTAGATGATTAGGACGTCCCTATCGAATGAATTTATATGGCAAAACAACGTTTGTCATGTTAGCTAAAAACATCATATAACTCCAAAAGGTCATGCCTTACAGAGTACTGTAAGGCATGAGGACCTTTTGGACTTACGTGTAGTACTTTGTAAGCCATAAGGGCCGGAGGGTAAGTAACTTATGTGTAGTTACTATATCTAGTATGCTAGCAGCTTAGATGAGTTCACCCCCGACGCGACATGCAAGTGAAATTGAAGTATAAAATTAGAACAAAATGCATTTCACTTTACTTACTAATAAAAAGCCATCTAAGGCTTATCGTATTCTTAAAGTACAGACACGTCTCTTCAGGCTTTGGACCTACGCTCTCATGATCGACCGCAAAAATTTCCAATAGGCTTAAAATCCCTACTACATAGTTTGAAACGATTGTATCTTATTTATTATTTTGTAGGAGCAGCGATAGCTCAGTAGGGAGACCAACAGACTGCAATGCAGAGGATCTCGGGTTCGATCCCACGTCGCGCACCTCTGACTTTCGGAAGATTTATGACTTTTCGAAATTATGTGCGTATTGATTGACAATTATCGCCTGCTCCGTGCCTCGGAGAGCACGTTAAGACGTCGGTCCCGGCTGCCATGAACATCTATGGCAGTCGTTTTCGGAGAAGTCGACCCAAAAGATCCCACTGCGTCGAGGTGTCGCCGGCCTGTACTGACTGGCTCCCACACAAGATAAGATAAGATATTATTTTGCAGAATTCAAAAATCTTTTTAATTTAATATATTAATTGTCAGCTACTCTATTGTATGCAGCGCCATCTTTTGACAGTAATCGTAACTTCATCATCTGTGTGGAGTTACTACAAGAATAATAGGCATGACTTACTGGGTGAGCGCTTCGATCTCTTTAAGGTGTTTATCGACGAGTGACACGAGTGTTCGCGCGTCTTGAAAGTCCACGTCCTCTACCGGAGACTTGATCTCAATTCTCTGACGTCTGCAACAATATACATGCAACTACATACATACAATACTTATTTATTTCGCTGGTCCAGTGACCCAAAGTTGATCTAGGCAGCCTATATTAAAGTACGCTATTACTTTCTATGTTCTGCCAAGTCGGACTAAACGGGCACATTCATCTCTTTCTCCCCGATCTTTGACTATTTGGGTTCACCGGGAAATGTTTTTTTTCGACAGCTATCGCACCAGGAGTAATTCCTGTATTGGAAGCTTTACAAGCCTTCAAACAATGGACAAAAAGAACGGGCGTCCACTTAAATGACTATGTCATCTGTGCGGCTAACTAGATCCGCATATAATTCTGAAGCCAATGATATATAAACTATAGATAACGTATCTATAGTTCGCGCTCTGTAGTGGCACGATGAATGCAAGGTAATTACCAGAAGTCCATTTAGTCACGTACCAACCGGAGCCGCGTGCACCGGTACGTAACATAAAAAAATGCCGTTCTGTGATTTAAGCAAATTTAAAAATTATAGTACAACTGTAAAAGATAAAAAGTATCATTTCACGCGTGAATCAAAAGAAATGGATTTTTTTTCTAGCCTTCTAATGGCGTCTGGAGCCTGTCTGAGGTAAGTCACGTGCCGTTAGCGTTCGCGCTCGGCCAATAAGCATGCACCACAGAATGACAACTTAATTAAATAAATATATTTAATTTTCTTTCCCTTTCTTCGTGCGTCTAAGTAGCTGTCTAGCTACCGATAGTATTTACGCTGTTTTCGAGTGCCGTGATGTTCATGCATGACGCGTCTATTTATATTACGTCATTACCTGAAACTATATTAAATTAGCGATTTAAAAGAGTGGTCGTGAGTTTCTTGCTATCTTCTCGTAGGCTTAACTCTTTGCCTAAGACTAACTACTAACCTAAATGTAGCTGCAGTGACTTAGTAAACTCACTAACCGCGTTACATTGTTACCCAAATGAATAAATGCTTTATGAGTTTTAATATATCAGATCTGGGTGCGAATAGGGCACAAATTAGAGCAGTGCCTTTTATAACCATACAGCAGATCGTAGACTAATCATTCTACGCTAGTTCTTATGTTGTGATATCATCGATATTAATCCATTACCGAATTGCGTATGTCTTTAGTTTTCCCGATGCCCAGGTACAATGCTTTATATAATATTATGGCTAGATTCCGCTTTTTTTATGTACCTCTCCCGCACTAGGCATTAATCCTGTGTCGCGGAAAACTTTACTTCAATTTAACTAACGGACACAAAGAACATCTAGACTCGAAATAACTATTAGTTAATCACACGAACTCGAAAAGTCAGTCAGTCAAAAATCTTTATTTCCATAAAAATGTGCAAACAATTCTTGGACACGTTAATTCACTATTATATTAATAAAAATAATAATAAAAATAAATAGAATGAAATAAAAATTTTGCATTGAAAAAAGCCTGTTCGAGGAGAAGAGCTTTCATGAGAAGAAGCAGGCAAGAAACTCATGGCCACTCTTTTCAATCGCCAAATGTTTACATTAATACAATTCAATGTTATATTATTTTCCTTATATGAGCTGCTGTGTGTAATTGTTACAGTTATTTATTACAATAAGATATAAAAAGTAAAAATTTGTTAAATCTAAGATACATATTAATAACAAATGAAATAATAGTAACAGCAACTCATATTACAGTTAGCTTAATAATATGATTAGAAATAACCTGTGAGTGGAAGCAACTCGATCCCAAGCATTTTTATCTTCTATATATTCAGTGACTGAGTAATAACCTTTCGAATATAGTTTACGTTATACAACTGTTTTAAATTTATTACAACTTAGATTTTGAATGACACGGGAGTTTATTGTAAAAGCGCACACATTGACCTTTAAACGATCTAACAACGCAGCGGCACTGGCGTGGCGACTACCTAAACCATTAAACCATCCATGCAGACAAGTCCATAAGTCTGGTTTCCAGCTAATTGTAAGTTAAATACATACCTTCTCCGCGATCGATCCTTAATTTTGAGTATACTATCGACGGCTATGTGGAACGGAGTCTGCGGGGGTGTATTGTCGGGGGGTGGCCGTGGAGTCGGCAGAGGAAAGCTGTCCAGGTCCTCTGAAGGTACTGGACGCGTGACCGCTCGCCTCCACGCCGCTTCCAAAGCCTGGACGAACATATGATGTTACATACATACCCCTAATGGGGCAGGCACAGGTGTGCTACAGTATATTAATAAAAATAATAGTATTGCCCTGTATATAAACTGTCTCAGTACTGGGCCACTTCTCAGTGTGAAAAGGATGAGGCAAGCTGACCCAATGCGAGTTGGCAGACTTTTTACATCATCGAGCGATAATTAACTATTTAATACACACATGACTTTGAAAAGTCAGAGGTGCGTGCCTTGGCTTCAAACTCGACACTTCTGGACATTCCAACAGTGTCCCACTAGGCTACCGCAGTTCCATTTTTTTCATACTTTATATTTTGCAATCTAGAAATATACTGTAATTATTTTTATACAACGTGAAATATAAAATGTCTTTGACCTTTCATCCAGAAAAATAAATTATAATATATTAATATAATATAATAATATAATTATAATAATATAATAATAAATAAATAATATAATAATAATATTTTAGTATCAAATATTACAAATGCGATGGTAACTTTGTTTGCTTGTTAGGTTGTAAAAAACCAGTAAGTTAGGTTGAACCTTGAGGAAGTATATTATTTTCAAATGGAATCGATATATAGCTATAGCTAGTTAGCTGTAAGTTCACTTACGTGTTCGGGAATGAACCTGGCTATGTCTACGTGGTGCGGCATCGCGCGAACCTTGTCACCCTGCTCCAACCAGTTTAAGTACTCGCTCACCATCCTGATGACAATAATAATAATAATAAGTTTATTTGCATCAATTTACAATTGTTTTACATATTACACAGTAAATAGCTTAAAGTAAACACTGCATAGTTTATACGGCCGGTGCTTAAAAAAGGTAGACCTGTACTATAAGCACCAGCACCCTTCAGTTTCACAGAAAATTTAGTGTTTAGTTATACATGGAAAATAGTAGTTAAAACATTAAGGCCTGACATGTATAAATATATGCATGCACAGACATATATATATATACATATACAAGGTATATATCTTTACTTATTTAACAGCTTTAGGCTCACAGTGTGTGTATGTGTGTGTGTGTGTGTGTATATGTGTGTGTGTGTGTGTCTGTCTGTCTGTCTGTGTGTGTGTTCGCGTGTGTGTAGCTGCCAAGTATGTGATTTTTAAGTATCCCTGTATAATTACAACAAGAAGGATCATCGATTATAGAGACGGACGAATAAGTGTTTCTGTTTCTGCGTATGTCAGTTTTTGTAGGTACTTAGTGATAATCTTCTTAGTCTCATAGTTAGTTTTAGTGCAAAAGTCAAGCGAGTTATTCAGTTTATTATATAAATATCGTCCTAGAAAATAATTGAATCTTTGCGCAAAGGATGTTTTACATGTGATTGTTCGCGGTATAGTGTTTTTACGTTTAACACGGGATTGGGCAGAAGCTTGTGAAGAGGATAGCGCAGTAGTGTGCTGTTTTACTATAGTCTGAGCTATAAATATTTGCCGCACTGTGAGAACTTCGCAATATTCGTAGAGATCTTTAGTAGGAAAACGGTACGGTTTGAAAGTACAAACCTTCAGCACAGCTCTTTGTGCACGTTCAAGTTTAATTAAATAGGTTTTTGATGCTCCACCCCATGTTATAATACAATACCCCAATAGGGACTGGCATAATGCATAATAAGCCATCTTTATAACATTAGGTTCAGCTACGTGCCTGAGGTGTTTAAAGACATAGATCAGCTTACGAATCCTACCTGCCATCTTGTCAATGTGCGGTTGAAAAGAGAGATGTTCGTCTAAAATAACACCCAAGTAACGAGTAGAAGCCGTTTGGGTAAGTTTGGGACAGGTACATGAAGTACTGCACTCGGTATTGTTGTGTATCCTGATAGTGTGGTGATTTAACAAATTTGAGGGGTTATCCCTAATTTTAAAAGTAATATAAGAAGACTTATCGCCATTGAGAGTTAGTCGATTTGCAGACAGCCAATTAGTTACAGTATTTAGACCAAGTTGAGCCGCGTGAAAGGCTTCTGTCCAGGTTTGGCCCTTGAACATCAGCGTAGTGTCATCAGCGAAAACCACCATCCTGCCGTTTTCAAACGTAAGTTCACATAGCTCATTTACGTACACGAGAAATAAGGTGGGGCCAAGGATACTTCCCTGTGGCACACCGTAAGTCACAGGAAGCTCTTCACTAATGTATTCACCCACCTTTGTACATTGAGTACGGTTACTTAAGTAACTTTGGAATAACTGTAACTGATTACCCCTAATTCCTAGCTTTTCCAATTTATAACACAGCTTGGGGACAGAAACCGTGTCGAATGCCTTAGACAAATCGAGAAATATTGACAAGCATTTTTCTTTCTCGTCCAATGCGTCTACAATAAAATTTGTTACATCATGGACTGCATGATCTGTAGATTTCCCATTTCTGAAACCATATTGCCTATCGGAAAGGAGGTTGTTAATCTCGAGATATTTCTTTAGCCGATTATTAATAATTCGTTCCAATATTTTAGAAATAGCAGGCAATACAGATATAGGCCTGTAGTTCTGAACACAATTTCTATCCCCAGATTTATGTATGGGATGGACTAAAGCTTTCTTTAGCTGGTCTGGAAATACTCCTGTACTAATACATAAATTAAAAATGTATGTCAAAGGTGGGACTAATGTAGATTTGTGCTGTTTAATTACATTTGAAGGTATGCCATCAACCCCAACCGCACAATCGGGTCGAAGGCTTGCAATCATTCGTTCCACCTCAGCCTCATCCGTTTCTAGGAGTACCAGGGATTGTAGTGTACTGTTTCCAGGACCAGCGTCAAGATTGCTACCACAAGCCTCAGAAAATGAGAACCTCTCCGCCATCTCGCGACCAACGTTAACAAAGTAGTGGTTTGCTTTATTTACGGAGGCATACGGACAGTCAGATGTTAAAAGCAAGTCATTAGATGTGGAAATCTCTTTGGTTGAGTGTGTGACTTCTCTAATGGCGCTCCAAAGCTTTTTAGGGTTTGCGTTAGCTTTTCTAAGTTTATCAGTTTCATATTGCCTCTTAAGATTTTTTAGTATATTGTTACAATAATTGCGATATCTTTTAAAAGTTAACCTTAGAATTTCATTGAATGGAGACTTTTTTAGTTTTACATACATGTGATCTCTATTTCTCATGCAACGTAATAAACCCGGCGTAATCCATGGTTTAAATATTCTCGCGCGATGAGGTATTACTTGAGTAACAGAGCTTAGGTGTATAGCTCTAGAGAGAGAGTTAATAAAGTACATGGTTGCCGCGTTTGCATCGGAGCATTGATAAACAAAGGAATAATCTATATCTTTAATGTGTTTTTCTAGTAGATCTTGATTAATTTTAGTTTTTACTTTGTGAATATTATTCGTATTTGAAGGCTTATTCAAACATAACATAACTGAGCTATGGTCAGTTACAGTGGACTCAAGTATTAATACTATACTATTTCGTTTAGTCTTAAGAACTACGTGGTCGAGGCAGGTTTTCGAATGAGTTGTAATGGTGTGAGCGGGTAATAGGCCATGACTAGCTGTAAGGTTTAAATATTCCGATGCTTTGTGATCAGTACTAGTTTCTGAAATATCTATATTTATGTCGCCTAACAATATGACATTTTCAAATCTTATTTTATCAGTTAGGATGTTGTCTAGAGAACTGAGAAAGTTATTTGTGTCTCTAAAAGAAGGTGGCCTGTAGATCGCTACTATACATGTATCGTTGCCAATAGTAATTGTAATACAATTTGCATCAATAAATTCTGGCTCAGTGACTCGAACACATGTTATGTTATTTCTAATATACACTACTATTCCATCATTTTGGTTAATTCTTTTACAATATTATTCGACATAATATAGATATCTGTATATACACAAGGGGTAAACGTTAGATAGGGAACGATGTGAAGTGGAATGACGACAGGCGTCGAAGTAATGCGGCGGCCGATCAGCAAAGTTCTGCTATCTTCGGCTGCACGAGCGTCGTTCTGTTTGTCGTAATACATTGCTCACCTCGGTCCAAAGCACACACCGCATAGCGATATTTCAAGAATAACGTCATTAAACGAACAATAACAAGAACGAATTACAGTTGACAGATAACGTCAAATAATTAAAAATATAATTCAGTTGGCCAGGTCTAGTCAATAATTTATTATAGGAAAACGAGTGGAACTTACTTCTCAGCAGACAGATGATAACAATGCAAGCTTGATCTACACTTCTGCGTCTCACACGGCTTACTCGTACTCTCTTCTCTACTCGCTCTCTCACTTTCTTCTAAACTCTCATCCGAATCACTCGAGCTCTCGGACTCGCCCGTCAAATCGACTATCGTTAGTGCGGGCACCACGTGATTATCGACTAAAACCGCGTTACTTCTCGATACACTGTTAGTCGATTGTGGTAGATTCGTTTTGATCGATTGTTTTATTAACGCAGCTTCCTTGTGATGATATGTAATTGTTTCTTGGAGACATTTTTTTATTTGTGCTAGTGTTCTTGATTTGATTAGCCCGCTGAAGAATAGCGGTCCCACTGGTGGTTCGGTGTCACACCTGTTAATAATAATAAGTATGTTTAAATATTCATACTAATCAGGTCGACAGGGTTTGGCAGGTCGTAAACCTGTAGGTCTACCATAAAACATCAATGCCGAAGTTTCGGGCCGACTGATCGTAACGTCAAACACATTTATTTCAAAACTAGTCCTGTTCAAATTTTTGGTACGTAACCCATCGAATCCTCCTACACTCTTTAACGAAGTAGTCAAAACAAAAGAGTCAGTTAAGACGATGAAAACGTTACGAGCTGAAATTCGAAATGTGTTTTATGGTTTCATTTTAAAAATCAACTGCCAATAAATTTAAAACATTTAAAACTGCTTATTATATTATACTTATTTTGCCATTCGGATAAGGTTATGTGGCGTAAACATATATGATACCTTTAAAAATAATACCAGTGAATTCGCAGATCACTAAAGTATAAAACTCACATATAGTCCGGTGGTCTTTCCAAATACACATGCAGTAGGAGACGCCATAAGGTCAAGTGGGCTGGATGGTTCATTGGTGCTAACAGCGCCGCGGTCGCCGCGCGGTATATTACTAGCTCATCTGAGGTCAAGTTGGCTGCTACTTGCTATATTAAAACATTGACCTATATTAAATATACAATTAATTCATAAAGCATTAAGATACGACTTTGTAATTTTTTAAATGTGCGTCGTCCATGGAAGCTTGTTTGATTTGATATACTTAAAGTTTATATGAATAAAGAGTGAAAGGATAGAACAGAGGTTCACAGACTTTTTTTGTCATAGACCACTATCAAAATTTTGCTGGTGCCGGAGGACCCCAAATTTAATGCGCGAAGTAAAATCGGTATATTAGGAGCAAAAAAATTTGTTTTAAATGTTCTCGTGTCTTCATTCGGTTATTCCTCAAAATATCGGTCGACTGTCGTTTAAACAAGTAACAGTCGCTGAGCTTCTTAAAACATTATCTGCCTACATTGATAGGTAAAGTCAAGCCAACATTTTAGTTCTTCACCATCGAAAGCAAATAAATTTTCGTGGCTCACGAATTGTGAACCCCCATTTTCTTGTCACGCCAGCGTAGACCCTCGTCGAGACTCCCATGGGCCCCTGGGGGTCCACCTGGACCACTTTGGGCACTAAGGGGATAGAAGGTTGACATTTAAGTCAACTTTCTATCCTTTCTTCTTTTTAGCAGTCGAATTTCGAACACTGGGTGAGCACTAGTAGCTTTTATTATAGCACTGATGTGGGAAAATGTGTGTGCGTTAAATGAGCAGCGTAAATACAACAAACCAACGAACTAAGTATTTTTTAAAACATCTCCCGCCCTTGGAATAATTCCTGTGTCACTGGAGACTTTGCACAGCAATTTGTGGATGATACAATTTTTGTCCTGTATGTCTAAGGTCATAGCACACATATCAACTTGGAAACGGATCGTCACCGTATTAACTCGAGCCGTCGAGTATTCTTTGTATGAAACTCCCTACTGCAACGCACACTAATCGGAATCGTAACGTAATCGCCTCGACTCAGGACAAGCTTGCAGTTCTCGCGCTTACGGCTCGTCGTCCCCGCGCTTACGTCTCTCCGTGCACTACTGTTGCCGAACGTGCTGTCATTCACAAGACAACTAACAGTCGTGTAGCGCGCGTATTTTATATAAATATACGATCCCTTTCCGAGTGATATATGTGCTGTGACCTTAAACAATACTCGCTACAGCGACCACTTAAACCACAACTTAAATAAGTATTCATATAGATGACTGTAATGTCTTACCATGAATAAAATTTTTAATCTTAAAATACCAATAGTATATAAAGGTGTGTGACCTGAATGGCATTATCGACGTGTATCCTGCCACCGGCGGCACGTTGCGCGTGCAGAGCGCTGAGCACGCGCCCGTAGCCGAAGTGCACGAGCGCGTCGTGCTGCGCGTGCTGCGCGCGCAGCGACACCTCGCACAGCAGCGGGCACGTGCTCGCGTTGCGCACCGTGTGCGATATGTGCTCCTTGCAGTTCTCCTCCTGTGCACACGATTATGTTTTACTATTACTGACATCAGCTGCATATGGAATTTCTGTACTGAATGCCTTAAACTTCAATTTAATATGATTAGAGTGATCATCCATTCCTTCTCAACTGCTGATGATGTCGAATACTTAAACGAACCACAGTAAAATTTGAAAGTGCAATATCTTGTATAGCTCTGTGGAGACTCACTTTGAGAGACCGGGCTTTGACACCACGTCTGAAGGTAATCATCCTAACATCCTAGGTTATCGTATATTTGTTGTACAAGACTGCAATTTGTGAAATTAACATAAAAAAATACACTCAGCGCGCTGGTTGGCATGCTCACAATACAACGAGGCACGTACCTGCAGCAGTACATTGGCGTACGCGTCCAGCTGCGGCCACAGCCTGGTGGCGCATGCGACGGTGTCCACTATGGCCAGCGCGCTGGGTGGCATGTTAGCACGCCATAGTGCGTGCAGCCACGCGCTCTGCACTGAAGCCCGGTAAGTACTAAGAAAAACAATTACTTTATCGCTTTAATAAGAGAATAGGGCACGGATGCATGGGCGTTTAAACTTGGACTTTAGCTCTACGTTTATATAAATCAAATTATTTTAAGAGAGAATATAGTTTTAAGACATTTATGAGGTATCAGCAGCGCGTATGGTTGGTGGCGGCACAACAGCAATTCTGATCAAATTAGTAATGAGTGGTATTATTATAACAGGCCTGGTGTATTTATCCTATAAATAGTTAACAATGGTTCAATTTTGAAAAATAGTAGACATTGCAATATTGCAAGTGAGTATCAAGTTTTATGTAGGTGTGTGTACAGAATATACGAACAGTCCTGCAGTAGGCTGCGCTAGCTGCAGCAGCACGAGGCGCAGTAGCAGGTCGGCGCCGGGCGCACCACCACGCCGAAGCGCACGCGCCACGAATGACGGGCCCGCATTTAACAGAGCGCTGAATACCTCCGCAAACCTATGTAAGGAACACACTAACTATAAGTGTACTTATAAACAATCAGTTTAGCTTTAGGACGAATTTGAATCATAGCATTATCTCCTCAAATTAAAACTTTATTACATTTTGGCCGCGGCTTCGCTTGCGCAAATGTAGGTTAGATTAGTCAGTAACAGTATTCTTTTTTGAATGAACGGTACTCTATGTCCTATTATGTACCACTGACAACGTGTATGCGAAATTTCATATACTTACTTTTGTATTTATGATATTGTAGGATCATAATAAACAAAAGAGTTAAAGCATTTTCCTAGACTTATCTAAGGCCATTGACACCGTCCCTGTATACATCCTGTTGAGAAAAATGGAGGGCCTTGAAATTAGGGCTTTGTTTTCAATATTTTTGCCAATTGTCTCATATATGAAACTCAGGTTGTCAAAATAGGGCAATATGTAAATTATAAGACATCACATTGGAGACTTAAGCGTGCTACTACATATAGCAAATGGTCGCATTGACTGCCCCGAGCTATTAGCCGCTATATCACTGCGTACCAACTTATTAGGTTTTCGTCACCGGCCCGTACTTAGTGTTGCCTTTGCGCCAAGTAACTACAGACGCAATGCTTTTGCTATAAGAAGTGCAGCTAGATTTAATGACCTACCACGGGACCTTAATATCGATTTATTCTGTACCAGTGTAGCGACAATGAGACGGCTTTTGGCTAATGCCTATTTTTAATAACGTGGAGCAATGAGTACAAATCTTAGTAAATTAAATTGTCTCCTTCTTTTAATTGTGTTAATTTGTTTCTTCTTTGTTATTTTTTCTCATTTGTTATACTTACTGCATTTTGTTATTTTAATCTTAGTTTTGCTCTTTATAATTGTATAATGTTATTACTTTTTTTCTCACTTGTTATCGACAATTTTATACCCATTAGTGGGGGCTTGTAATTGGCTAACTGTTCATTTAATTTGTAACTTATCATACATGTATTAGTCCGTAAGCCCTCTTTAAAAGTAAATAAAAAAAAAAAAAAAATAAGCTTAGGGCGTGCCTCAAGGTAGGATTTTGGGTCCATTCTATCTTATCTATAATGATGACTTAACTCCAACATTGTAAAATTCTTACATAGGCTGACGACACAGCCCTGGTAGTGAAAGTTGTCGAAGATATGTGAAGTCTGCCAATCCTGCGGGCTAGTGAACTATAGCCTAACCGTTCTCACACTGAAAAAAGGCCTATGTCCAGCAGTGGGAGGGTTTATATACAGAGCTGATATTATTATAATACTAACTTGGGCGTGTAGGCCACCGATTCCGGTGAGTGTGACATTACAAGCATGATGCCGGCGATGCAGTGTACCGCGTCCCGCGGTCGCTGAACTGACAACTTGGCCAGCGCCGACACACCCTCGGAGCATATCTATACACACAATAAGTATGTATTACTATAATAAGCCTGGTGTATTTATCCTATAAAAAAGTAAACAATTGTTCAGTTTTGAAACATAGTAGACATAGCAATATTGCAATATCAATCAATAAAAAAACATATTTTAAATTAATTTTCTTTTTGCATAAGTCTGCGATTACATTTGTGGTCAGGTGAAGGCAAATATTGCTGTAATTTTCAATAGATCACGTGCTGCGATTGATATCGCAGTAAGTCTATTAGTGAGCCCGGTTCACAGCACTAGGCGCGCCCGCTTTTATGTGGGGCCAAAACATAGATGGAGAAATATAGGTATTTATTTATTTATTTATTTTTTTGTTGGAATGCTTACAGGCTAATATTCTAGAGTATAGTTACAATGTGTAATGAATGTTGCTATTAACAAGCTTCCACAAATATTTTTTATGTATATAGGTACCTAATTTAAAAGATACATATAAATAAAAAGAAAATAATATAAAGAAACAAAAAGCAAAAGTACAAAATATATCATTGAGAATTGCATTCAATATCTATATCCACAATAATATTACAATAATATTTTATTAAAATATCACTTCGGGGATACATGAATAAATTACAATAGTAAGCAACGCGTATCCACTTGTCATCGAGTGACCTATGATCAGCACGTGACATCACCCAAGAAGTGCAGTTGGTTGTAAAAGTCACGTGCACCACCCGTCCCCTCTCGGCGCGGCGGCGATCTAACCGAAGCTATAAAGGGCGCACAGTAGACCGCCGCGTGATTTTTGATCCAGCCTTGAATCTTTGTATCACCGTGGAGTCATGCCCCGGGATTGTGCCTTTTGTTATTTGTTTCAGTTTGTGTAAATTGTAATTATATTCAGTACAGTTAGGGTCTTATCGTCAAATTTTTCTCCAGAGTACTAGATCATTATTAAATTTTCTAAAGCACATGCTCGTTTGGAGGTTGGCTCCTAAAGCCTCCCTACTAGCCTTTTTAGTTACACCTGATATACTTAGATTTTTTAGTAAATTCCTATTATGGTCTACTTACCAAAGGTATACAATGTCCCCATGAAGTGGACAGCAGCGCGTACGCAATAGAGAACAAATCTACTGGTTCTTCGTCAGGGGGCGGCGCGTCTAGTGGCAGCTGCCACGCGCTACGGTGCGTGCGCAGGCGCCGGAGCACCGCCCACCAGCATTCGGGGACTCCACCCCCCGGTAACGTCTCGCGCACGTACGCGCAGAGCCACGTGCCAATAGTAAGTTGCACGTCTAACGGAAGACCGCTGGAACAATTAGATAAAACGCTCGTCTGTCAATATATATGTATAATATGTCATGTGTATTCTGTGCAACAGTCTTAACTTCATATACGATAAAGTCAAGAGTTGCCTAAGCTGGATCTCACGTAGTACAGGAGCAGGTGCTGCAGCAGGTGCGGGCAGCGCCGCGCCCAGTCCTCCAGTAGCGCGCGCACCTCACCTAAGCTAACTCACGTAGTACAGCACTACACACTACTCACACGTGAGGCGTGCAGTCGAGGAGCAGGAGCAGGTGCTGCAGCAGGTGCGGGCAGCGCCGCGCCCAGTCCTCCAGTAGCGCGCGCACCTCACCTAAGCTAACTCACGTAGTACAGCACTACACACTACTCACACGTGAGGCGTGCAGTCGAGGAGCAGGAGCAGGTGCTGCAGCAGGTGCGGGCAGCGCCGCGCCCAGTCCTCCAGTAGCGCGCGCACCTCACCTAAGCTAACTCACGTAGTACAGCACTACACACTACTCACACGTGAGGCGTGCAGTCGAGGAGCAGGAGCAGGTGCTGCAGCAGGTGCGGGCAGCGCCGCGCCCAGTCCTCCAGTAGCGCGCGCACCTCACCTAAGCTAACTCACGTAGTACAGCACTACACACTACTCACACGTGAGGCGTGCAGTCGAGGAGCAGGAGCAGGTGCTGCAGCAGGTGCGGGCAGCGCCGCGCCCAGTCCTCCAGTAGCGCGCGCACCTCACCTAAGCTAACTCACGTAGTACAGCACTACACACTACTCACACGTGAGGCGTGCAGTCGAGGAGCAGGAGCAGGTGCTGCAGCAGGTGCGGGCAGCGCCGCGCCCAGTCCTCCAGTAGCGCGCGCACCTCACCTAAGCTAACTCACGTAGTACAGCACTACACACTACTCACACGTGAGGCGTGCAGTCGAGGAGCAGGAGCAGGTGCTGCAGCAGGTGCGGGCAGCGCCGCGCCCAGTCCTCCAGTAGCGCGCGCACCTCACCTAAGCTAACTCACGTAGTACAGCACTACACACTACTCACACGTGAGGCGTGCAGTCGAGGAGCAGGAGCAGGTGCTGCAGCAGGTGCGGGCAGCGCCGCGCCCAGTCCTCCAGTAGCGCGCGCACCTCACCTAAGCTAACTCACGTAGTACAGCACTACACACTACTCACACGTGAGGCGTGCAGTCGAGGAGCAGGAGCAGGTGCTGCAGCAGGTGCGGGCAGCGCCGCGCCCAGTCCTCCAGTAGCGCGCGCACCTCACCTAAGCTAACTCACGTAGTACAGCACTACACACTACTCACACGTGAGGCGTGCAGTCGAGGAGCAGGAGCAGGTGCTGCAGCAGGTGCGGGCAGCGCCGCGCCCAGTCCTCCAGTAGCGCGCGCACCTCACCTAAGCTAACTCACGTAGTACAGCACTACACACTACTCACACGTGAGGCGTGCAGTCGAGGAGCAGGAGCAGGTGCTGCAGCAGGTGCGGGCAGCGCCGCGCCCAGTCCTCCAGTAGCGCGCGCACCTCACCTAAGCTAACTCACGTAGTACAGCACTACACACTACTCACACGTGAGGCGTGCAGTCGAGGAGCAGGAGCAGGTGCTGCAGCAGGTGCGGGCAGCGCCGCGCCCAGTCCTCCAGTAGCGCGCGCACCTCACCTAAGCTAACTCACGTAGTACAGCACTACACACTACTCACACGTGAGGCGTGCAGTCGAGGAGCAGGAGCAGGTGCTGCAGCAGGTGCGGGCAGCGCCGCGCCCAGTCCTCCAGTAGCGCGCGCACCTCACCTAAGCTAACTCACGTAGTACAGCACTACACACTACTCACACGTGAGGCGTGCAGTCGAGGAGCAGGAGCAGGTGCTGCAGCAGGTGCGGGCAGCGCCGCGCCCAGTCCTCCAGTAGCGCGCGCACCTCACCTAAGCTAACTCACGTAGTACAGCACTACACACTACTCACACGTGAGGCGTGCAGTCGAGGAGCAGGAGCAGGTGCTGCAGCAGGTGCGGGCAGCGCCGCGCCCAGTCCTCCAGTAGCGCGCGCACCTCACCTAAGCTAACTCACGTAGTACAGCACTACACACTACTCACACGTGAGGCGTGCAGTCGAGGAGCAGGAGCAGGTGCTGCAGCAGGTGCGGGCAGCGCCGCGCCCAGTCCTCCAGTAGCGCGCGCACCTCACCTAAGCTAACTCACGTAGTACAGCACTACACACTACTCACACGTGAGGCGTGCAGTCGAGGAGCAGGAGCAGGTGCTGCAGCAGGTGCGGGCAGCGCCGCGCCCAGTCCTCCAGTAGCGCGCGCACCTCACCTAAGCTAACTCACGTAGTACAGCACTACACACTACTCACACGTGAGGCGTGCAGTCGAGGAGCAGGAGCAGGTGCTGCAGCAGGTGCGGGCAGCGCCGCGCCCAGTCCTCCAGTAGCGCGCGCACCTCACCTAAGCTAACTCACGTAGTACAGCACTACACACTACTCACACGTGAGGCGTGCAGTCGAGGAGCAGGAGCAGGTGCTGCAGCAGGTGCGGGCAGCGCCGCGCCCAGTCCTCCAGTAGCGCGCGCACCTCACCTAAGCTAACTCACGTAGTACAGCACTACACACTACTCACACGTGAGGCGTGCAGTCGAGGAGCAGGAGCAGGTGCTGCAGCAGGTGCGGGCAGCGCCGCGCCCAGTCCTCCAGTAGCGCGCGCACCTCACCTAAGCTAACTCACGTAGTACAGCACTACACACTACTCACACGTGAGGCGTGCAGTCGAGGAGCAGGAGCAGGTGCTGCAGCAGGTGCGGGCAGCGCCGCGCCCAGTCCTCCAGTAGCGCGCGCACCTCACCTAAGCTAACTCACGTAGTACAGCACTACACACTACTCACACGTGAGGCGTGCAGTCGAGGAGCAGGAGCAGGTGCTGCAGCAGGTGCGGGCAGCGCCGCGCCCAGTCCTCCAGTAGCGCGCGCACCTCACCTAAGCTAACTCACGTAGTACAGCACTACACACTACTCACACGTGAGGCGTGCAGTCGAGGAGCAGGAGCAGGTGCTGCAGCAGGTGCGGGCAGCGCCGCGCCCAGTCCTCCAGTAGCGCGCGCACCTCACCTAAGCTAACTCACGTAGTACAGCACTACACACTACTCACACGTGAGGCGTGCAGTCGAGGAGCAGGAGCAGGTGCTGCAGCAGGTGCGGGCAGCGCCGCGCCCAGTCCTCCAGTAGCGCGCGCACCTCACCTAAGCTAACTCACGTAGTACAGCACTACACACTACTCACACGTGAGGCGTGCAGTCGAGGAGCAGGAGCAGGTGCTGCAGCAGGTGCGGGCAGCGCCGCGCCCAGTCCTCCAGTAGCGCGCGCACCTCACCTAAGCTAACTCACGTAGTACAGCACTACACACTACTCACACGTGAGGCGTGCAGTCGAGGAGCAGGAGCAGGTGCTGCAGCAGGTGTGGGCAGCGCCGCGCCCAGTCCTCCAGTAGGGCGCGCACCTCGCCCGCAGTGGGCCGCCACGTAGGCACGCACAAAGCTTGCACACACGTCACATCCAGAGATTCCACTACAAACAAATCGAAAAAGATTCCTAGTAGATTCCTAGACATACTAGAGGATATATCTTCAGAATATTTTTGTAATACGAGTTAAAAATGCGTAATCTTTAACGCACTTATCACCGAAATTACTACTTCAGGGTTAAGCGAAATTAAACAAAAAGCTTTATGATGCAATGGAAAACAGTAAAGAGCTTCTTCAATTCAATTCATTTATTTGTATAATATGGGTTTAACAATAGGTATTACAACATTAATAGTATCGCCATATTCAGCCGTTCAGCATGCAAAAATTTGCTACATTAAAATTTTATCACAATATCAATAATAAATAAATATACAAGTTACAAAAATAAAAATAAAAACTATTCAGTCAATCTTAATTGTTAAGAGGTAATAAAATTATGTCAAAACTAAATAAAATTAAATTAAATGTTTGTATCGTTCAAAAATTCAAACAATGAGTAATAAGTTTTTGTTACAAGTAGATGTTTTATCTTCTTTTTAAATACATTTATATTATTTTCATTTCTTAAAGCTAGTGGTATCTTATTGTATAATTTAGGCCCCATGTATAACACACTCTTATGCAAAAGAGCAGTTTTTGAAGGTCTAATACATAATTTATCGGCATTCCGTATTCTTTTCCGTTGATCAAACAAATGAAGATTCATTTTAATAAATAAAACAGTCTCAAATATATATATGCAAGGTAGAGTTAAATTTTTTAAAGTTTTAAAATGAGGTAGGCATTTGTGTACTTGCTCTAGCAACAAATAGCACTCACGCATCGTTTTTGCGCTCTGAATGTACAGTCTACATCAGTTGAGTTACCCCAAAACATCACACCATATCAAAGGATGGACGATACATATCCATGGTATGCCGTCAATGCTGTTGAGATATCAACGACTTTTCTGAGATTACGCAAAGCAAAAGAGTAACTGTTTAACTTATTACTTAAAAACTCTAAAGAGATAGACCCATTATTGTTTCCGAGAATTTATAGATTAACTCATAAAATTTAATAAAACATTCTAAGAAGTACACCTCAATGTCCCAGTTTTAAAGTTACAGACCCAAATTTAAAAAAGGATATATTTTCTTAAAATGAATAGTCAATGTATTTTTCTAAACTAACTTTCCCTTTGATTTCCTTAGTTATTTTTTTATCTTATAACCTAGTTAAACTTTTTAGCTTTCAAATGAGACCACTTTGAAGAAAATACACCGTTTACATAAAGAGGGAAAAAAAATTTAAAGAGTAGATTTACATTTTTTTTAAATTAATGTTCCAGGGTTTTTGAAGTTAGTACCTTAACAATTTATTTTCCCGGTATTTTATCGATAATATTTTGTCTAATATCCGCATATTTCGTTTGATCAAGTATAACAATAACACATTGTATACAAGTTGGCTCATGCAGTATTAAAGACTCTTTATTTAAAGGGTGTGTAGGATAGATCACAGCTCGTAAAAATCAGACCGTCATGAATAGTTCACAGCTTGTAAAATATTAGAGGCTACAAAGCTGTAGCTAGAATGATCCCATCTGGAGTACTCCAGGGTTCACCCCTAGGTCCCTTTTCCTTATAAGTCAATGTTAACAAACTATGTTCTTCTATAACATTCAGTTACCAAATATTTGTAGACGATCTTAATTTATACATAACTATCTATAATCATAAATATATAAATGACATAAACGCAGTAAATCATTGGTGTTCTTAAAATGGAATGACGATTAATACTTCTAAATACTATCACATTCAATTCACACGAAAACGGGATCCTATGCCTGCTACTTATTACATTGCCAATATTTTAATCAATGAAGTCCTGAACATAAGAGATCTGGGTACAGCACACAAAGTTTAATTTAGTTGATACTAAATTAGACTTTCACGAACCAGAAGTAAGGGAGCACGCTTAAACTTAGCTGGTTTTGTGATACGTCAAACAAAGTTCTTTGATGATTATGAAATTCCTATTCTTATTTTCAACTGAATATGTGAGGTGAATTCATATATATTGCTGTCTAATATAGATCCCCTCTTATGCAGACCATATTTCTAACCAAGAAAATCTTCAAAAACAGTTCTTATATAATTTATCATATTTACACACTTAATCTATTCCATATTCGAATGTCTAATGGTTCTAGATTTAAGCATTTTAAATTATTTCACTGAAACAAACACAAAACATTGCTGACATTGTGTAAAACTAGATAGACCGTCTTTACTTGGAAAGTTAAATTAAGTTATTAAACGTCCAAGCAGTCGTACGCGAAATAGAAAAACTGTTAGCTTGCACCTTTGACACCCTAATTACAGTCAGCTCTTACCGTTCATCCGTATGTGATCTGCCTGTAATAAGGTTTGCAACGAAATTGATATTTTTGGTATACCGGTTCATTCTTTGAAACACTACTTAACTAAAAAAAATGTATTCTTCGGTTAACGGTTAAAACTAAAAGATTTCGATTTAGTTTGTAATTGGAACTATTTGTGATGAACATAATCAAGCTTTTTAAATAGTGTGCCGTGTAGTAAACACGGCACACTATTACATATATTATATATATTATATATATACATACAAAACAATTTGCAATCAGGTTGTGTCATATTTAAAAAAAATTCATAGTTTTCCTAAGTTTAGTGAACCAGAATAAAAAAGCAAGCTCATCAAATTCATAACAATAGTAAAAATAACTACTCACTGGTATTCAATTCGGCGATCATATGCAGGCCTACAGTATGCATGTACGGGTGCGCAGCAAACAGCCGCGGTAGACAATTCTGCGCAGCTGTATCACATAATTTTTTACACTCCACAGTCTTGCGTGTGAGACCAGTCTGTGGGAAGAAGAATATATACAGAATCGATTTTATCACACTCATCGACTGGTCTTGAGTTAAATACAGTGATGAGCGTTATCGCATAACACTGATCATAATAATTTTGTATATGACATGTAATTGAATGTGTGACAAAAGAGATACCGCAACTCTTTGGAACATAAACTATTGTTTGTAAAATATAGCTTGGGTTCCGTGACAGTTATGCCGAGGGCTGGGACGATGTTAATTATATTTGATTATAAATTATCGATTAATGTTATTATTCTCATCGATTGATTTTCAATACATGTTATTTAAAATAATTCGAACTTTAAATTGTTTTCTCGTTTTGTATATTATAAATAAAACCTGCATCCGAATTTATATTGTGCTAAGTTATTATAATATAATTGATAAATGAAAATCTCGGTTTATTATATTTGCATGCTCGATACTTGATAATCCCTTAACAGTGACACAACAAAAAGTATGAAATTGTTTATCGACTTTCTATACCGTCATGGCCTTGATGGGCGTGATACGAATGACAAATTCTGTTACAGTATCCAAGCTATATTTTACAGGCTATAGACGACGTATTGCCTGTATCTTACTTTAGTTTAAAATTAATATACCTTTAGTACCTTTAATAGGAATGTGAGCACTGTCTTGGCTAGTTCGTGGTCCATCGTGCGGTCTACCGCGGCCTGGGTCACGATGCGCACGCGCTCCCTGCACGACAGCACCGCCACCTCTAACAAAACCAAACACAATATATCATGGACTGTCTCATGGTGAAGTAACGGCGAAGGAGTCGCCATACACTTCATATAAAGCTTTTATAACCAGCTTTATCAAATCCGAACATGCATCCTTTGTTCGACATCGTATCTCGAGGGTGGTCAGGTTATTGTGCCTCTGTTGTCGCTGAACTCTCGTGTCATTGCGCCGACTGTCGAGCTTTTATGACCACTTTTATCAAATTCGAACATGCATGAAACACAGGTAGCGTGTCGTTTATGAATATAATAAAAAGAAGTGGACCAAGCAATGAGCCCTGAGGTATACGCTGGGAATGGCAAACCAATTTGATTTAGAGTTGTTAAGTGCCATAGTCTGCGACCTACTCTCGCTATGAGAAACCAACCCCTGTAACATGTCGTCATGGATACCAATATGCTACATATAGTTCTTTTACCTATAAGAATCTGGTGATCTAGCCGGTCAAATGCCTTACTGTATTCAGTGTATGCTACGTCTAAATGCTTGCCAGCGTCCATAGCAGCCGTCAACAAATCCATTTTAATTGGGAAATTTTATATTTTCATTAGCCGCGGCATCTCAAAATATTGACTTTTTGACAACTTCGTAGTAGTGTATCCCCGCAGCCATATGTAGGCTTGAGTCTATGTACGCAGGAGTGTGTACGAACATATCTATACTTATATTATAAAGCTAAAGACTTTGTTTGTTTGTTTGGTTGAACGCGCTAATCTCAGAAATAACAGGTGTGAATTTAAAAAATATTTTGTGTTGTAGGTATAGCCCATTTATCGAGGCTATAGGCTATATAACATCACGCTACGACCAATAGGAGCGGAGCTTCAATGAAAAATGTTGCAAGATCGAGAGAAATCTCTTATGTGAAGCAGACGAAGTTGCGCGAGTCTAGGCGAGTCGAGTACTAGATATATCCGCAACTCCGCTCGGTTGAACTAAGTACTAAAGTCGTTACGGATAATAAACAAGTTTTAGTTCCTTTTTCACTTTTAAAAGACAACGCCCACACTAGGGAAAATCCTGTGTCGCGGCTATCGTCGAAAGAGTCTAAAACAAATAAGTGCACAAACGGACATACAGACGAGATTTGTACTTGCAACCACCCATGTAGTTTTAGGCTAGTGTTGTTTTCGAGTCATTCGATTATTTTCGAGAAAACTATCATGCATCAATATTGTACGTACCGTGTAATTGGTCAATGTAAGCGACGCAGTAGTTTCTAGCGGTGTCGTCTGCGAGAAGCGTGGCCGGCAGCCGGTGGATGTCAGTCGACTCGAAAAGCTCGAAACCCTCGAAGAAAGCGGCTTCCAGCTCCGATGATAGCTTCTCTTTAAGTCCTGGTGTGTAACTATCACTACGGAACATAAAGCAAATATGCACTCAAGAAGAAATACACCGATCTCGGAGAAATCGACTGCAGGGTTGGTCGCCTTACTGCGCCAAATTTTGTGGTTTGGAGCCCCAAACGGGACAAAAATTTGTGTTGTCTACAAGAACTAGTGCCGAATCTGGGGATTCTGTGTGTTTTTTGTTTAAATGTTTGTATCCCGCAGCACACGATATATTTTTTGTATGAGAATTACATCCAAAAAAGACCTCTAAAGGCGACCATGGATCGGCAAACACTACGTAGCTAAAAGATAAACGAAATTCGAGGAAGACGCTAATGGCACGGTTGATTTTGCTATAAGTTACTTACGGAATGTTCGCTGGATCTTAGGTGTGCTATGCTATAAGTGAAGAGACTCACCAGCTCAACATATGTAGACAAGCGAGTCCCCGCAGTGCGCGAGCGGCGATGTCGCGGAGCGCACGCTGGAGGCGCGCGTACGTGCGGTGCGCTATGAGTGAAGAGACTCACCAGCTCAACATATGTAGACAGGCGAGTCCCCGCAGTGCGCGAGCGGCGATGTCGCGGAGCGCACGCTGGAGGCGCGCGTACGTGCGGTGCGCTATGAGTGAAGAGACTCACCAGCTCAACATATGTAGACAGGCGAGTCCCCGCAGTGCGCGAGCGGCGATGTCGCGGAGCGCACGCTGGAGGCGCGCGTACGTGCGGTGCGCTATGAGTGAAGAGACTCACCAGCTCAACATATGTAGACAGGCGAGTCCCCGCAGTGCGCGAGCGGCGATGTCGCGGAGCGCACGCTGGAGGCGCGCGTACGTGCGGTGCGCTATGAGTGAAGAGACTCACCAGCTCAACATATGTAGACAGGCGAGTCCCCGCAGTGCGCGAGCGGCGATGTCGCGGAGCGCACGCTGGAGGCGCGCGTACGTGCGGTGCGCTATGAGTGAAGAGACTCACCAGCTCAACATATGTAGACAGGCGAGTCCCCGCAGTGCGCGAGCGGCGATGTCGCGGAGCGCACGCTGGAGGCGCGCGTACGTGCGGTGCGCTATGAGTGAAGAGACTCACCAGCTCAACATATGTAGACAGGCGAGTCCCCGCAGTGCGCGAGCGGCGATGTCGCGGAGCGCACGCTGGAGGCGCGCGTACGTGCGGTGCGCTATGAGTGAAGAGACTCACCAGCTCAACATATGTAGACAGGCGAGTCCCCGCAGTGCGCGAGCGGCGATGTCGCGGAGCGCACGCTGGAGGCGCGCGTACGTGCGGTGCGCTATGAGTGAAGAGACTCACCAGCTCAACATATGTAGACAGGCGAGTCCCCGCAGTGCGCGAGCGGCGATGTCGCGGAGCGCACGCTGGAGGCGCGCGTACGTGCGGTGCGCTATGAGTGAAGAGACTCACCAGCTCAACATATGTAGACAGGCGAGTCCCCGCAGTGCGCGAGCGGCGATGTCGCGGAGCGCACGCTGGAGGCGCGCGTACGTGCGGTGCGCTATGAGTGAAGAGACTCACCAGCTCAACATATGTAGACAGGCGAGTCCCCGCAGTGCGCGAGCGGCGATGTCGCGGAGCGCACGCTGGAGGCGCGCGTACGTGCGGTGCGCTATGAGTGAAGAGACTCACCAGCTCAACATATGTAGACAGGCGAGTCCCCGCAGTGCGCGAGCGGCGATGTCGCGGAGCGCACGCTGGAGGCGCGCGTACGTGCGGTGCGCTATGAGTGAAGAGACTCACCAGCTCAACATATGTAGACAGGCGAGTCCCCGCAGTGCGCGAGCGGCGATGTCGCGGAGCGCACGCTGGAGGCGCGCGTACGTGCGGTGCGCTATGAGTGAAGAGACTCACCAGCTCAACATATGTAGACAGGCGAGTCCCCGCAGTGCGCGAGCGGCGATGTCGCGGAGCGCACGCTGGAGGCGCGCGTACGTGCGGTGCGCTATGAGTGAAGAGACTCACCAGCTCAACATATGTAGACAGGCGAGTCCCCGCAGTGCGCGAGCGGCGATGTCGCGGAGCGCACGCTGGAGGCGCGCGTACGTGCGGTGCGCTATGAGTGAAGAGACTCACCAGCTCAACATATGTAGACAGGCGAGTCCCCGCAGTGCGCGAGCGGCGATGTCGCGGAGCGCACGCTGGAGGCGCGCGTACGTGCGGTGCGCTATGAGTGAAGAGACTCACCAGCTCAACATATGTAGACAGGCGAGTCCCCGCAGTGCGCGAGCGGCGATGTCGCGGAGCGCACGCTGGAGGCGCGCGTACGTGCGGTGCGCTATGAGTGAAGAGACTCACCAGCTCAACATATGTAGACAGGCGAGTCCCCGCAGTGCGCGAGCGGCGATGTCGCGGAGCGCACGCTGGAGGCGCGCGTACGTGCGGTGCGCTATGAGTGAAGAGACTCACCAGCTCAACATATGTAGACAGGCGAGTCCCCGCAGTGCGCGAGCGGCGATGTCGCGGAGCGCACGCTGGAGGCGCGCGTACGTGCGGTGCGCTATGAGTGAAGAGACTCACCAGCTCAACATATGTAGACAGGCGAGTCCCCGCAGTGCGCGAGCGGCGATGTCGCGGAGCGCACGCTGGAGGCGCGCGTACGTGCGGTGCGCTATGAGTGAAGAGACTCACCAGCTCAACATATGTAGACAGGCGAGTCCCCGCAGTGCGCGAGCGGCGATGTCGCGGAGCGCACGCTGGAGGCGCGCGTACGTGCGGTGCGCTATGAGTGAAGAGACTCACCAGCTCAACATATGTAGACAGGCGAGTCCCCGCAGTGCGCGAGCGGCGATGTCGCGGAGCGCACGCTGGAGGCGCGCGTACGTGCGGTGCGCTATGAGTGAAGAGACTCACCAGCTCAACATATGTAGACAGGCGAGTCCCCGCAGTGCGCGAGCGGCGATGTCGCGGAGCGCACGCTGGAGGCGCGCGTACGTGCGGTGCGCTATGAGTGAAGAGACTCACCAGCTCAACATATGTAGACAGGCGAGTCCCCGCAGTGCGCGAGCGGCGATGTCGCGGAGCGCACGCTGGAGGCGCGCGTACGTGCGGTGCGCTATGAGTGAAGAGACTCACCAGCTCAACATATGTAGACAGGCGAGTCCCCGCAGTGCGCGAGCGGCGATGTCGCGGAGCGCACGCTGGAGGCGCGCGTACGTGCGGTGCGCTATGAGTGAAGAGACTCACCAGCTCAACATATGTAGACAGGCGAGTCCCCGCAGTGCGCGAGCGGCGATGTCGCGGAGCGCACGCTGGAGGCGCGCGTACGTGCGGTGCGCTATGAGTGAAGAGACTCACCAGCTCAACATATGTAGACAGGCGAGTCCCCGCAGTGCGCGAGCGGCGATGTCGCGGAGCGCACGCTGGAGGCGCGCGTACGTGCGGTGCGCTATGAGTGAAGAGACTCACCAGCTCAACATATGTAGACAGGCGAGTCCCCGCAGTGCGCGAGCGGCGATGTCGCGGAGCGCACGCTGGAGGCGCGCGTACGTGCGGTGCGCTATGAGTGAAGAGACTCACCAGCTCAACATATGTAGACAGGCGAGTCCCCGCAGTGCGCGAGCGGCGATGTCGCGGAGCGCACGCTGGAGGCGCGCGTACGTGCGGTGCGCTATGAGTGAAGAGACTCACCAGCTCAACATATGTAGACAGGCGAGTCCCCGCAGTGCGCGAGCGGCGATGTCGCGGAGCGCACGCTGGAGGCGCGCGTACGTGCGGTGCGCTATGAGTGAAGAGACTCACCAGCTCAACATATGTAGACAGGCGAGTCCCCGCAGTGCGCGAGCGGCGATGTCGCGGAGCGCACGCTGGAGGCGCGCGTACGTGCGGTGCGCTATGAGTGAAGAGACTCACCAGCTCAACATATGTAGACAGGCGAGTCCCCGCAGTGCGCGAGCGGCGATGTCGCGGAGCGCACGCTGGAGGCGCGCGTACGTGCGGTGCGCTATGAGTGAAGAGACTCACCAGCTCAACATATGTAGACAGGCGAGTCCCCGCAGTGCGCGAGCGGCGATGTCGCGGAGCGCACGCTGGAGGCGCGCGTACGTGCGGTGCGCTATGAGTGAAGAGACTCACCAGCTCAACATATGTAGACAGGCGAGTCCCCGCAGTGCGCGAGCGGCGATGTCGCGGAGCGCACGCTGGAGGCGCGCGTACGTGCGGTGCGCTATGAGTGAAGAGACTCACCAGCTCAACATATGTAGACAGGCGAGTCCCCGCAGTGCGCGAGCGGCGATGTCGCGGAGCGCACGCTGGAGGCGCGCGTACGTGCGGTGCGCTATGAGTGAAGAGACTCACCAGCTCAACATATGTAGACAGGCGAGTCCCCGCAGTGCGCGAGCGGCGATGTCGCGGAGCGCACGCTGGAGGCGCGCGTACGTGCGGTGCGCTATGAGTGAAGAGACTCACCAGCTCAACATATGTAGACAGGCGAGTCCCCGCAGTGCGCGAGCGGCGATGTCGCGGAGCGCACGCTGGAGGCGCGCGTACGTGCGGTGCGCTATGAGTGAAGAGACTCACCAGCTCAACATATGTAGACAGGCGAGTCCCCGCAGTGCGCGAGCGGCGATGTCGCGGAGCGCACGCTGGAGGCGCGCGTACGTGCGGTGCGCTATGAGTGAAGAGACTCACCAGCTCAACATATGTAGACAGGCGAGTCCCCGCAGTGCGCGAGCGGCGATGTCGCGGAGCGCACGCTGGAGGCGCGCGTACGTGCGGTGCGCTATGAGTGAAGAGACTCACCAGCTCAACATATGTAGACAGGCGAGTCCCCGCAGTGCGCGAGCGGCGATGTCGCGGAGCGCACGCTGGAGGCGCGCGTACGTGCGGTGCGCTATGAGTGAAGAGACTCACCAGCTCAACATATGTAGACAGGCGAGTCCCCGCAGTGCGCGAGCGGCGATGTCGCGGAGCGCACGCTGGAGGCGCGCGTACGTGCGGTGCGCTATGAGTGAAGAGACTCACCAGCTCAACATATGTAGACAGGCGAGTCCCCGCAGTGCGCGAGCGGCGATGTCGCGGAGCGCACGCTGGAGGCGCGCGTACGTGCGGTGCGCTATGAGTGAAGAGACTCACCAGCTCAACATATGTAGACAGGCGAGTCCCCGCAGTGCGCGAGCGGCGATGTCGCGGAGCGCACGCTGGAGGCGCGCGTACGTGCGGTGCGCTATGAGTGAAGAGACTCACCAGCTCAACATATGTAGACAGGCGAGTCCCCGCAGTGCGCGAGCGGCGATGTCGCGGAGCGCACGCTGGAGGCGCGCGTACGTGCGGTGCGCTATGAGTGAAGAGACTCACCAGCTCAACATATGTAGACAGGCGAGTCCCCGCAGTGCGCGAGCGGCGATGTCGCGGAGCGCACGCTGGAGGCGCGCGTACGTGCGGTGCGCTATGAGTGAAGAGACTCACCAGCTCAACATATGTAGACAGGCGAGTCCCCGCAGTGCGCGAGCGGCGATGTCGCGGAGCGCACGCTGGAGGCGCGCGTACGTGCGGTGCGCTATGAGTGAAGAGACTCACCAGCTCAACATATGTAGACAGGCGAGTCCCCGCAGTGCGCGAGCGGCGATGTCGCGGAGCGCACGCTGGAGGCGCGCGTACGTGCGGTGCGCTATGAGTGAAGAGACTCACCAGCTCAACATATGTAGACAGGCGAGTCCCCGCAGTGCGCGAGCGGCGATGTCGCGGAGCGCACGCTGGAGGCGCGCGTACGTGCGGTGCGCTATGAGTGAAGAGACTCACCAGCTCAACATATGTAGACAGGCGAGTCCCCGCAGTGCGCGAGCGGCGATGTCGCGGAGCGCACGCTGGAGGCGCGCGTACGTGCGGTGCGCTATGAGTGAAGAGACTCACCAGCTCAACATATGTAGACAGGCGAGTCCCCGCAGTGCGCGAGCGGCGATGTCGCGGAGCGCACGCTGGAGGCGCGCGTACGTGCGGTGCGCTATGAGTGAAGAGACTCACCAGCTCAACATATGTAGACAGGCGAGTCCCCGCAGTGCGCGAGCGGCGATGTCGCGGAGCGCACGCTGGAGGCGCGCGTACGTGCGGTGCGCTATGAGTGAAGAGACTCACCAGCTCAACATATGTAGACAGGCGAGTCCCCGCAGTGCGCGAGCGGCGATGTCGCGGAGCGCACGCTGGAGGCGCGCGTACGTGCGGTGCGCTATGAGTGAAGAGACTCACCAGCTCAACATATGTAGACAGGCGAGTCCCCGCAGTGCGCGAGCGGCGATGTCGCGGAGCGCACGCTGGAGGCGCGCGTACGTGCGGTGCGCTATGAGTGAAGAGACTCACCAGCTCAACATATGTAGACAGGCGAGTCCCCGCAGTGCGCGAGCGGCGATGTCGCGGAGCGCACGCTGGAGGCGCGCGTACGTGCGGTGCGCTATGAGTGAAGAGACTCACCAGCTCAACATATGTAGACAGGCGAGTCCCCGCAGTGCGCGAGCGGCGATGTCGCGGAGCGCACGCTGGAGGCGCGCGTACGTGCGGTGCGCTATGAGTGAAGAGACTCACCAGCTCAACATATGTAGACAGGCGAGTCCCCGCAGTGCGCGAGCGGCGATGTCGCGGAGCGCACGCTGGAGGCGCGCGTACGTGCGGTGCGCTATGAGTGAAGAGACTCACCAGCTCAACATATGTAGACAGGCGAGTCCCCGCAGTGCGCGAGCGGCGATGTCGCGGAGCGCACGCTGGAGGCGCGCGTACGTGCGGTGCGCTATGAGTGAAGAGACTCACCAGCTCAACATATGTAGACAGGCGAGTCCCCGCAGTGCGCGAGCGGCGATGTCGCGGAGCGCACGCTGGAGGCGCGCGTACGTGCGGTGCGCTATGAGTGAAGAGACTCACCAGCTCAACATATGTAGACAGGCGAGTCCCCGCAGTGCGCGAGCGGCGATGTCGCGGAGCGCACGCTGGAGGCGCGCGTACGTGCGGTGCGCTATGAGTGAAGAGACTCACCAGCTCAACATATGTAGACAGGCGAGTCCCCGCAGTGCGCGAGCGGCGATGTCGCGGAGCGCACGCTGGAGGCGCGCGTACGTGCGGTGCGCTATGAGTGAAGAGACTCACCAGCTCAACATATGTAGACAGGCGAGTCCCCGCAGTGCGCGAGCGGCGATGTCGCGGAGCGCACGCTGGAGGCGCGCGTACGTGCGGTGCGCTATGAGTGAAGAGACTCACCAGCTCAACATATGTAGACAGGCGAGTCCCCGCAGTGCGCGAGCGGCGATGTCGCGGAGCGCACGCTGGAGGCGCGCGTACGTGCGGTGCGCTATGAGTGAAGAGACTCACCAGCTCAACATATGTAGACAGGCGAGTCCCCGCAGTGCGCGAGCGGCGATGTCGCGGAGCGCACGCTGGAGGCGCGCGTACGTGCGGTGCGCTATGAGTGAAGAGACTCACCAGCTCAACATATGTAGACAGGCGAGTCCCCGCAGTGCGCGAGCGGCGATGTCGCGGAGCGCACGCTGGAGGCGCGCGTACGTGCGGTGCGCTATGAGTGAAGAGACTCACCAGCTCAACATATGTAGACAGGCGAGTCCCCGCAGTGCGCGAGCGGCGATGTCGCGGAGCGCACGCTGGAGGCGCGCGTACGTGCGGTGCGCTATGAGTGAAGAGACTCACCAGCTCAACATATGTAGACAGGCGAGTCCCCGCAGTGCGCGAGCGGCGATGTCGCGGAGCGCACGCTGGAGGCGCGCGTACGTGCGGTGCGCTATGAGTGAAGAGACTCACCAGCTCAACATATGTAGACAGGCGAGTCCCCGCAGTGCGCGAGCGGCGATGTCGCGGAGCGCACGCTGGAGGCGCGCGTACGTGCGGTGCGCTATGAGTGAAGAGACTCACCAGCTCAACATATGTAGACAGGCGAGTCCCCGCAGTGCGCGAGCGGCGATGTCGCGGAGCGCACGCTGGAGGCGCGCGTACGTGCGGTGCGCTATGAGTGAAGAGACTCACCAGCTCAACATATGTAGACAGGCGAGTCCCCGCAGTGCGCGAGCGGCGATGTCGCGGAGCGCACGCTGGAGGCGCGCGTACGTGCGGTGCGCTATGAGTGAAGAGACTCACCAGCTCAACATATGTAGACAGGCGAGTCCCCGCAGTGCGCGAGCGGCGATGTCGCGGAGCGCACGCTGGAGGCGCGCGTACGTGCGGTGCGCTATGAGTGAAGAGACTCACCAGCTCAACATATGTAGACAGGCGAGTCCCCGCAGTGCGCGAGCGGCGATGTCGCGGAGCGCACGCTGGAGGCGCGCGTACGTGCGGTGCGCTATGAGTGAAGAGACTCACCAGCTCAACATATGTAGACAGGCGAGTCCCCGCAGTGCGCGAGCGGCGATGTCGCGGAGCGCACGCTGGAGGCGCGCGTACGTGCGGTGCGCTATGAGTGAAGAGACTCACCAGCTCAACATATGTAGACAGGCGAGTCCCCGCAGTGCGCGAGCGGCGATGTCGCGGAGCGCACGCTGGAGGCGCGCGTACGTGCGGTGCGCTATGAGTGAAGAGACTCACCAGCTCAACATATGTAGACAGGCGAGTCCCCGCAGTGCGCGAGCGGCGATGTCGCGGAGCGCACGCTGGAGGCGCGCGTACGTGCGGTGCGCTATGAGTGAAGAGACTCACCAGCTCAACATATGTAGACAGGCGAGTCCCCGCAGTGCGCGAGCGGCGATGTCGCGGTGCGCACGCTGGAGGCGCGCGTACGTGCGGTGCGCTATGAGTGAAGAGACTCACCAGCTCAACATATGTAGACAGGCGAGTCCCCGCAGTGCGCGAGCGGCGATGTCGCGGAGCGCACGCTGGAGGCGCGCGTACGTGCGGTGCGCTATGAGTGAAGAGACTCACCAGCTCAACATATGTAGACAGGCGAGTCCCCGCAGTGCGCGAGCGGCGATGTCGCGGAGCGCACGCTGGAGGCGCGCGTACGTGCGGTGCGCTATGAGTGAAGAGACTCACCAGCTCAACATATGTAGACAGGCGAGTCCCCGCAGTGCGCGAGCGGCGATGTCGCGGAGCGCACGCTGGAGGCGCGCGTACGTGCGGTGCGCTATGAGTGAAGAGACTCACCAGCTCAACATATGTAGACAGGCGAGTCCCCGCAGTGCGCGAGCGGCGATGTCGCGGAGCGCACGCTGGAGGCGCGCGTACGTGCGGTGCGCTATGAGTGAAGAGACTCACCAGCTCAACATATGTAGACAGGCGAGTCCCCGCAGTGCGCGAGCGGCGATGTCGCGGAGCGCACGCTGGAGGCGCGCGTACGTGCGGTGCGCTATGAGTGAAGAGACTCACCAGCTCAACATATGTAGACAGGCGAGTCCCCGCAGTGCGCGAGCGGCGATGTCGCGGAGCGCACGCTGGAGGCGCGCGTACGTGCGGTGCGCTATGAGTGAAGAGACTCACCAGCTCAACATATGTAGACAGGCGAGTCCCCGCAGTGCGCGAGCGGCGATGTCGCGGAGCGCACGCTGGAGGCGCGCGTACGTGCGGTGCGCTATGAGTGAAGAGACTCACCAGCTCAACATATGTAGACAGGCGAGTCCCCGCAGTGCGCGAGCGGCGATGTCGCGGAGCGCACGCTGGAGGCGCGCGTACGTGCGGTGCGCTATGAGTGAAGAGACTCACCAGCTCAACATATGTAGACAGGCGAGTCCCCGCAGTGCGCGAGCGGCGATGTCGCGGAGCGCACGCTGGAGGCGCGCGTACGTGCGGTGCGCTATGAGTGAAGAGACTCACCAGCTCAACATATGTAGACAGGCGAGTCCCCGCAGTGCGCGAGCGGCGATGTCGCGGAGCGCACGCTGGAGGCGCGCGTACGTGCGGTGCGCTATGAGTGAAGAGACTCACCAGCTCAACATATGTAGACAGGCGAGTCCCCGCAGTGCGCGAGCGGCGATGTCGCGGAGCGCACGCTGGAGGCGCGCGTACGTGCGGTGCGCTATGAGTGAAGAGACTCACCAGCTCAACATATGTAGACAGGCGAGTCCCCGCAGTGCGCGAGCGGCGATGTCGCGGAGCGCACGCTGGAGGCGCGCGTACGTGCGGTGCGCTATGAGTGAAGAGACTCACCAGCTCAACATATGTAGACAGGCGAGTCCCCGCAGTGCGCGAGCGGCGATGTCGCGGAGCGCACGCTGGAGGCGCGCGTACGTGCGGTGCGCTATGAGTGAAGAGACTCACCAGCTCAACATATGTAGACAGGCGAGTCCCCGCAGTGCGCGAGCGGCGATGTCGCGGAGCGCACGCTGGAGGCGCGCGTACGTGCGGTGCGTGAGAGCGGCATGCCGTAACACGCGCACGAGCGCACGTGTCCCTATGCACGCACGTAGTACGCCACGACCACCGCTATTATCACCCCACTCGTGCGGTCGAGCCTGTTTGATATCCTGCAACACCAGAATTAATAAAATATAAAGCCGATCCAGTAAAAGTACGTGCGTACGTAAGTACGTCAATCAAATTATACGTAAATACAATTTATTCGCTTATGGAATTATTGTGTTCGTAAATTTCTAAGTCAAGTAAAAGAAAACAAAAAGTGGTCTTACATTGTGTGTGAACAGAAGTATCCTGGCTACCAAGTCTCTTAGAGGCAGAGCATAGAACAAGGCCAGTAGATCTCGCTCTCTGAGCGTGCCCTCGCTCACAGCACCGCTGTCTCCGTGCTTGTCTAATTCCTCCCATACTTCTTCTGCCTCTAAAGACATACATACACATTATATTTCTTCGCTTTCTTTAAGCCTGCTTTACATGTCGGTCTAGCGTAGACCAACGCAAGCGAAAGCTAACTGATACAAGGCAAGTACTACCGTCTAGACGTTCGGTAAGTTTGAAGAAAAACAATGCAAACGGCCAATTTAGACGAGCTTTGTGGAGCTGTCCACACGTTGAGCGCAGTCAGTCTTTATTGAGCATTGAAACAATATGGACGTCGCAAAGGTTATGGCAGCTGCTGGTATTTATTTAATTATGGCACTCCAACGACTTATTCACGATTAATAAGCGCATATAATTTTTGGACCTCAATGTTATACACTCTGCCTGATGGTAAGCAGTCGTGTGGTCTAAGAGCAGTGAGCTGTGGCCTCCACACCGTCCTTATAGCAGCCGAGACGATGTTGAGGTCTCTACTTTGACGGCCTGAAAAGGTGCTTTTTCACGCCCCGCTTAAAGTATACTGTAGTAGACTTGTAAAAAAAATACATTTTGTACGTGTAACGGCGATGTTCGTCAAGCGCGAAATGGCAAACAGACCAACATATGAACGCCGAGCGCAGACCAACGCCTTCGATTTGTGTAGAAAATCCGACACCGCTCCGAAGTGATACGAGTGGTCCCGAGCGACTCCCGAGTTGTTACAAGCTACGCTAATTAAGCTCTATACACGTTGGCGCTTGCCTTCACTCGGCCGACTAGGCGAGTGAGACCAAACAATGGCAAGGTAAAGCAAATACATCGTCTATACGTTGGTATTGGCTGTCACTCGGCAACGTTGGGCCAACATGAATTGCCGGCTTTAAATTAAAAAACAATGTCACGGGAAACGTTACCAAGATTCAAACAACGGACACAAAGTACTTAAGCTCCGTGTAGGGATCATACCTACAACATCATACCCGTAGTATAGTATCTCTCTACGTGAGGACTAATACAGAACAAAGGATCTGTATTACAAACCTTCCGTGCACTCTTGAGCGGTATCAAGCCGTGTCCTAGAGAGAAGTATTTCAAGCAATGCTAGAACTCGCGCCGGCGACTCGATATCCACGCGTACTTGTATTATGCGGGACGCCCAACGCACCGAGCGGGATTGTCTGTAAGTACACAAGCGTTAACATTGAGACAATATGGCATGTCATCGTGTCGCATGCTGCATTGTGGCGTGCCACAGTTTTATTCCGTACTTAAAGTATATATACTACTTAAAACAAAATAAGGGCCACTAAGATTTTTTGCTGTACCATGAAAACAATAAAGACATTAAATTGTTTAACTTATGTAACTACAAAATAATGTTATTGGATATAATATAGGCTAACAATTGTTTAAAATAATGACAATGAATTGTTTTTTTTAAGTTCATAATGAAATTGGCCATTTTGAATGAAAAACATGACCAAAAGAAATCACCGAACCGAATACCGTCTGTAAAAAGCACCTTGCCCCACTGATTAATCCCCTAGTTCAAATACTGACGGGAGAATCTTAAACGGTTTGCACGTTGAACCCTGGTCAGAGGAATTTAAACAACTCGTCCTCTTGACATTTGCTGGTCTTCGTGCAATCGATTACGTATAGTTTGATCACTGACACGGGTACCCGTTGTCAGCCGTAAGTGGTGTTGTAACTTACGGGCCGTTACTGTACATCACGACGAGCACTTAGTTGGTCGTACCGATCCTCGTGCGCCGTTGTTACACGAACTCTACCTGAACCGGGTCTCCTGGCAACACTGCCGGTCTCTTGGAAGCGATTCCATACATTTTGGACAGCTCTTCGAAAAAAACCCAACTGCAAACCCACGTAACGCTGAGAACGTTCTTCTTGAATCATAGTTATGGCTCTGGTTGCTGTAATTGTATCCATGTGCCTTCGTACTGGTGGCATGATTAACGCGAGATGATAAATGAATCAATTAAAATTGAAAAAGTTAAACTTTTGCCCTAAAATAACCGAAACAAGTTAAGAAGACAATCGAAGAAAAACATAAGAATAACATCCAATTACTTTTTTTCTTAAAATGATGGTCTATACTTTTCAAATTAGGAACACGAACACCAGCATAAAAGAGATCAAACACCAAAGAGTTCGTAACATCAATATAATGCTACTTATCAGTTACTTTCAGTTTACTAAAGTGCACTTAAATGTAAATAAACTGCTGGCCCTTATTTTGTTTTGAGTAGTATATATTGAGTCATTAAAGAGTATACCTAGAACATCGTTTGCCATGGTAACATTTTGTCAACAGTATTAATCAAAAAGATCTTCACACCATTTCTATGGATAGAATGTGATTTTGCTTGTTTGTTACGCTTTTACTCGTTAACTACTTGACTGATGATTATGAAATTTCGCATACGTTCTGCACCTCTGACAGGTACAGAAAAGGACAAAGGGCACATTCGATCCAGAAAAAAGTAGTGTTCCGAACGATCGAAACCGCGGGAATTCGTTTTCGCTCGGCATGAGTTAATTTTTGTGAAATTTGTACCTTTTTTTAAACGCTAGAAATACCCTGATGGACTCATACTGGAGTACATAATGGACGGACGAACTGCATCAAAGTTCAGGATTACTTTCGAATTAATATTTTTGATAAGTATGCCAACTTTTTAGATTAAATTAAATGAAAATGTCAAGACTGTCCATTAATCATAAAAAGAAAACGAAATTTAAAAATAGAACGGCAGTAAAAGATAAAATTATAGCCGGTAAAATAGAATGCATAGTCTCAAATTCGTGTGCTGTTAGAGTAAAGTTTGAAAATAAATTCTGTTTGTTTTTTTTTTCATTTGCGATTTAAATTATTGTTACCAATAGTATTGATTATTAGTCTTTTAAACTTAACAAAAGTTTCGTAACCATAAATATGGATACTTCGTCCAAACAAGCCGCTCAAATTGTGGCATTGGTGCGGGAAGGCTTGGATCAATGAACAATTAGAGAAACTAGAAACTAGAACTAGAAATTTAAATTTAAACCAGTCTACGGTTTCTAGAGTATACCAAAGGTTTGTAGAGACAGGTTCTTACAAAAGGAGACCCGGTACCGGCAGAACTCGAGCAACCACCCGTCGAGACGACCGATTAATTGTTTCAACTTCCCTACGAAATCGTTTCCTCATGTCAGTAAACATCAAAACAGAGCTAAATGAAGTACGTGGAGTAAACGTGAGTTCACGGACAATAAGAAGGAGGCTTAAGGAAGCGACAATCACCCATTTTAGACCAACAAATGAATAATTTGCGCATGAATAATTGGACTGAAGAGCAATGGGCTTTCATATTGTTCACCGATGAGTGTAGGACATGTTTAAATGGTGCAGACGGTCGCAGAAGAGTTTAACGTCGATGTGGGAAGAGATATGCTCAAAGTTGCATTGAGAAGCGTGTTCTTTTTGGAGGCGGTTTGTGTATGGTGTGGGGTGGCATTTCGATGATCAGGCGAACGGAACTTGTGTTTATCGACATGGTTAGTCAAAACGGTAGAAGAGGTGGTTTGACGGCACTACGCTATATAACAGAGATTTTAGAAGCTCACGTGCTACCTTACATGGGATTAATAGGCGAAAATGTTACTCTAATGCAAGATAATGCCCGATCCCACGCAGCTGCACAAGTTCGACAATATTGCGAAGAGGTTGGGATACGTACCATAAATTGGCCAGCAGACAGCCCGGATATTAATCCCATTGAGCATGTTTGGGACAGTTTAAAAAAAGCTGTATATGCACAAAATCCTGTGCCCACAACAGTGACAGCACTAAGAACAGCGATTTCACAAGAATGGAACAATATTCCGCAAGACCGTTTAATAACCCTAATCAGATCTATGCGGAAGCGATTAGAATCTGTAATAAGGGCACGTGGAGGCAATACACCTTATTAAATGAAAAAGGAACCAGTGCTTCAACTTATTTTTTATTGTAAAAACCAATTTTTCAGTAAGCCGACCAAAACCAATATTTGTTACATTTATTAAGTTTGTTCAAAAAAATAGCAAGGTCCTTTCCAGTATACAAACATAGATTTAAGTATATGATACTACGCTGTTTGAATACTTGGTTAAAATGTTTATTTCAAAGGCGTCTTGAACATTGATGCAGTTTATGAGTCCGTCAGTGTATAAACAAGGGAATACGTCTAGTTTTATAGAAAGGTCTAAAGGCTAGGACTGACTTGAAGAGATGGTGCAGCACAAAGAGCAGCTGTCGCAGGTCCCGCTGGTCTATCAGCGCGGCGCTGAGCGCGGCGGCCCAGCGCTGCAGCGCGCCGCCCAGCGGCTCCGCCGCGCCGCTGAGTCGCAGCGCCGCCAGCACCAGCGATAGAGCCTCGCGGATCACGCTCTTGTCGCATCGGGTCATCTCTGATATTAATTCTTCTATCTATTTAAACCAAAACATATTATTTATGCTAACTTAACATCGAACATTCAGCTTGTAGGGGTTAGGTAGTGCATACAGCACATACTGAAAGTAGCGTAAGCATATAAATGTAACCGCAACGCAAGCAGGACACACACTCGTTAATCGTACATTCATGTAATAACTTGTGACAATATATAACTTCGTTTTAGTGAACAACCTCTTTTATTTATCACCAATACCTAAAGTCCCACGAACAAGTGAACAAGTGCAACTTTCAATTTATTTTTCGAAATTTATTCTTTGGAGCTTTGCGAAATGACTATTCCACCCCCTACAGCCGAATCGGAACTGGCAGCAATCACTCTGACCCAAAAAATCCCCGAGTTTTGGACAGACCAACCCGGAGTATGGTTTATTCGCACCGAAGCAATGTTAGCGCCACAAAAACTTTCTGATGACGCTAGGTATGACATTGTAGTATCAAAATTAAGCAAAGAGGCTTTACAACAAGTCACTGATATTTTGACAGAGCCGCATGCAGCAAAAAACTTTTAAGCACTCAAGAACCGCTTGTTACGAATATACGAAGAGTCAAAGATCAGACAGCAGCAAAAACTGATAAGTGAGATGGAGCTTGCTTGGTGACCAGAAGCCCTCGCATCTATTGCGGCATATGAGGGAGCTCGCCAAAGATAAAATTCCTGATGATACTCTCAGAACATCATGGCAAGGTCATTTACCAGACACCATTCGTGCCGTTTTGGTAGTATCACAGATAAAGGAGTTGGGTCGCCTCTCTTCAATTGCTGACAATGTTTTCGAAAAGTCGCGCACTGTCCATCAGGTCAACGAGGTGTCGCAACCACAGCAGTCCATGATGAGCCGAGAAGCAGAAACTATTATGGCTGAAATAGCGAAGCTGAGTCTCAAGGTCAACAAGCTGGAAAGATCACGGCTGAAATTTAAACGTCAGTGGAATAACAATTATCGATCCCGTTCCGCGTCGCGTAATCGCAACCGCGAACTATACCACGTCTATACCACGGCGCTCTCCCGATAGTCCCGACTGGCTCTGCTAGTATCATTATCGTTTTCACGCGCGGGCAAAGAAATGTGAAGAACCGTGCACTTGGATAAAGTCGCAACAGGAAAACTAGATGAGGCGCAGTCAACGGCGGAGCTCTGCGCCATTATCCCCCGGACACCGCATTAGTATCAAAGACATCAACAGTTGACAAATTTTTTTTAGCGGAGACCGGCGCCGATGTGTCAGTTCGACCGGTAAATCGAAAGTGCAGTGCTAACCAGTGCAGTGATTATAAGCTATTGGCAGCCAACCGATCGGAGATAAAAACGTATGGTAAAAGGTTTTTAATTGCTTTTAAATTTTAAGTTACGCCGGTCTTATTTTGTGATCGCCGACGTGAAGCAGCCAAGCGCAGATTTTTTGAGTCACGATAAGCTTCTTGTCGACGTCGGGTCACTAAAACTTATCGATCAAGTAACCGATTTGAATATTATTGCAACATTAACATGTATGTATGAACCTTCTGTACTGTCCGTTAGCATTAACCATCCTTATCATGAACTACTATCAAAATTTCCTAGCATCACCAAACCGATGTCATTCACAGAATCTCCGCTTATCCTCCGGTACAGCATTGTATTGAAACCACGGGACCCCCAGTTTTTGCTAGAGCTAGGCAACTCTCACCGGCTTGTTATAAACTCGTTAAAGCTGAGTTCCAGAAATTGCAAGATCTCGGTGTCTGTCGGCCATCAAAAAGCGCCTGGGCAAATCCCCTTCACCTAGCTCAAAAGAAAAATGACGACATCAGACCACCGTGTGGCGATTATCGCCGACTGAACGCAATCACAAAGCCCGACACATACCCAATCCCCCCTTACAAGATTTATATATGCATATGTATCGCGCGTACCATTTTTTTTCAAAGTTTTATGGGTTCAATTTTCAGAGGTCTAGATTTTGTATTTAATTATATTGATGACGCCTTGATAAGTAGCAAAAAAGAAAGTCAGCATATTGAACATTTATCTATCGTATTTCAAAGATTACAAAATTACGGTATCACGATTAATTTGTCTAAATGTGCATTCGGTCAAAGTTCATTAGAATATCTAGGGCACCATGTGTCAGCCGAGGGCATCCACTCGGCAGAGGAGAAAGTGAAGGCCATCATCGAGTAGAAAAACCAGAGACAGTTGAGCAGCTGCGTCGCTTCACAGGTATGATTAATTTCTATCGCGCTCATTTGCCCAACGCAGCGTCATATCAGTCCTTATTCAACAAATATGTAGGAAGTGCCAAAAATAATGACAAAACAAAAATCCAATGGTCGGAAGAAACGAGGGTAGCCTTTGAATAATGTAAGCAAGGTCTTAAAAAGGCCGCTACGTTGTCACACCTACGGGCTGATACGACACTATCGTTGATGACCGACGCTTCCGATTTTTGTATAGGTGCAGTATTACAGCAGAGAATTAATAGCGTTTGGAAGCCTCTAGGTTATTTTTCTAAAAAGTTATCTAACGCCCAACTTATGATCGTGAGTTGCTGGCTATATATTTATGTCTATAACATATTTCCGTAAATTATTCGAAAGACGTCAGATCACTGTATATACCGATCACAAACCATCAACGCATTTTAAAAGCTAGGTAAAAAATCAGATGAGGTTCCCCGTAGAATTAAGCATTTACTTTACATTAGTGAATTCACTACAAATATTTGTGACATAAGCGGGCACGAAAATGTCGTCGCAGACAGCTTATCGCGCATAGAAACTGTGCGCATATTTAGTGGGCATATTTGCATGGCACGTAAACGATTTTGTCGAATTTTTGTAAAAATTGCGATCGATTTACGTTGAGACACTGCGTGCGCGAGGTTTATGTCGTGCCGTAATTTTGGGCATTTAAAAGTAATTAATTAATTTGAGTTTTATATAAAAAAAGTTTTTAATACATCTTGAAGACTAAGATCAAAATTGAATTATAAGTTTTGCTTCACCTATAATACAATTTTGCTTAGGTATAGGCAATAAATTCTAAGATCTATCACTCATTACAGAAACAAGGATAATAATAATAAATAAATATACAGGGTGATTTTGAAATCGTGTAATTCCTTTTAACCACGCATTCTACTCGTGATATAGAATAACCCTGACCATATTTTTATTTAATTAGATTTATTTTTTTTGAAAAAATATTATTCCGTTTTTTTCGTGAAATGGTGTCAGATAGTCATATGTTAACCAACCGAGGCAATTTTAATTTTTTACTAATTAAAATAAAAAATCATATTAATAATTAATGTCGTAAATAATAACGGGCGGTCCTTTTTATTGCCCCTTATTATTTACGACATCAGTTGTTGTTATGTTATTATTTTTAAATTAGTAAAATATTAAGATTGTGTCAGGTGGTTAAAATATGACTATTTGAAATCATTTCAGGAAAAAATCTGTACTCTAATTTTGCCGAAACCATTATTCTAATTAAGAAAAAATATGGTCAGGGTTATTCTATATCACCAGTAGAATGCGTGGTTAAAAGGAATTACACGATTTCAAAATCACCCTGTATATATATATATATTTACCTGATAATACGCCAAGAGAGCTTCATGCTGATGATGACAATACGAGTCCTGGATGTCTATCAGCAGCGCTTCCAACCTCATCTTAGCTGTCGGCAGTTTATCTCGAAGCAACTCGGCATGCTCATATGTTGCCGTCAGATCCAAGTTTTGACCACAGGAACATTTCTGTACTAAGTATAATGCTTTTTTTTCCACCTTCCAAAGTTGGTTTCTACCTCTCTCTTCGTCTGCAAAGCTTTTTGTTAACAATATCCGTTCTCGTTCTACTGCCATTAAGGATGATCTGTAAATGGCATTAATACTTAAGATTAGACATTTCTCGCACGCACGGCATAAGTCCTATGTTCGGACTCAAAAAATACCCAATCTCGAACCAAATGGATATGTATCACACACAAATAATTGTTCTGAATCTGGGTGTAATTTCTGTCTGTTTAAACGTCTGTAAAGGTTATCTAAAAATTAAACAAGTAATGAAATTAGAACCTTCCTTGAGACTGCGCCGAGCGTAAGACGCGGTTTGGAAGTGCTTTTTTGATAAATATGTATCATTATTGTCAACCAATAACTTAAATATTTGGGACGGACAAATTGTAATATAACTATTTATGTTTCGTTTAAGCTGTAAAATAGGATAGATTTCTACTGTTATTAATTTATTAATCTAAAAATCACTTAACACGAACTTACGTTTTTGCATTTTTCGTGCAAATTTATGTAATTTTGTAGGCGAAAATATTAATTATTTTAAATTTTTTACACTGAGTAATTGTAGACACATTCATTGTTATGGTAAATGTATATTTCATATTTGTATTAAACAAAGTGTTGATTTTATCAACTTAACTGTGACCGCCTGTTCTGGCACATTTCGCTCGGCGCAGTCTTCAGCTTTGGGCTATCAAACGCCAAAAGACGTTTTCTAAATCCGTCTAGTAATTCCAGAGATTAGCGCTCACAAACAAAAAATCTCTTCAACTTTATAATAGTACTAGTTGACCGGCGCAACTTTGTCTGCGTCACATAAGAGATTTTCCCTGTTTTTGCAACATTTTCCATTGATGCTTTGCTCCTATTGGTCGTAACGTGAAATTGCATAGTTTATGGCCTTCATCGATAAATGGGCTACCCAACACTAAAAGAATTTTCAACTCCAACCCGTAGTTCTTGAGATTAGCGCGTTCAAGTAAACAAACAGACAGAAAAACTCTTCAGTTTTATAATATTAGTATAGATAGATTATGAGTGAATTGTACAAACTTACCTAAAAGTTGACAACAAATCAACGAGTGGATGTTCAGGACCGCTTGAAGGACCAGCCTCCACTATTTCTTCCTCTCTCTCACTCATAGCCCTCACTTCTTCCATATCCCCTCCACTGTACAACCTCATAACATCTTCTATCGGCATACATTGCAGTTTTACCTTTTGTTCTACAATTACTTCTTCATATGACATATCCTGGGCTACTTCATCTTCTATTTCAAAACATGGCGCTGATGGTGCTACATCCTCAATGATTACAGGAGATTCATCTAAATATACTATTTCTATGGGAGGAGGACTTAAGAATTCGAATTCTTTTTCCTGTGAGCTGTCAATAACATTATCCTTTATTGTAATTCTATCTAATTTTGTAGACAAATCCTTATAAGTATACTCTATGGTTGAAGATTGAGCTTCTGTATTTACAATTGATTTTGTGCTAGTATCTATAGATTGAGATTTTTCAATTGATTCAGCAATATCTTTAATTTCTTGATTAACTATACTAGTATCTAAAACTAATTCTGTTTCTTGATTATGTTCGTCTTTTGGCATACTACTACTATTTTCGTCTTCTATAACTGTTGCGGCTTCCTCAGAATGATGTTCAATAGTCTCCGCCGATGCAAGAACATATTCTGGTGATGTCGGCGGACTTGCTGTGATAATTGAATCATAATATATTTCTTCAGTTAGGGCAGTACTCTCTATCGGTTCAGAAGGCAAATCTCGGGTAACACTACTTCTGGAAGAGTGTTTCGTTTTTGATTTCTTTTTCTGAAAAAGTAATATTGTAGACATGATTTATTTATTGCCTACATTGTTTTTACAGTTTAACATAATTCAACAATGTAGTACTAAGACACAATAACATTACTTTGTCAAAAACCCAACCCAGTTTAAATTCTGCTAATGTGCACATGAATATGTAAATTCTTAAGGGATGCTGTTAATAGTTTACTGCTTGAACAACATCATTTAAAACAAATTAATAATATAAGAAAGATGCCTTCGCCTAGTTTATTTTACCATGCTTACTTATAGTTGAGACAATGTCTCTAACATACCAGCACTGGGAGTAACTTGCAAAATGTTAAAGTGCTGCGAAATGCTATATGATATGTTATAGAGTAAACTAAAGTTCAAACTTAGAAATGAGGATTAAAGACCAGCATAACTATCATGTTAATGCTGGCAAACCAAATGAAGTGATAATGGACAGGACTCCTGCTGAGCCACGGTCTGGATATATTAAGTAAACAGGTGATGCATTGGTATCCCAGGAATGACAAACGTAAAAGAGGATTCTGAACAAACCTACAAAATTATTAACGATTTAATCTATGCAGACAACACACATCCAACTAAATAACTATCTAACCTAAATATAAATTATCTGTTTTCCTAAAAGAAATGCTTATTAATTTAGTAATGTCATGAAATAACATATGTTTAAAGGTACTTTTAGATATGTAGGACAATTATAAGACAGAGTTTCTCAAATGGAGAAGGCTTTTAAGTAACCTATCCCCTTCGACGAGTCGCAACATTTTGACATTCATTATTTACATGTAATATTTACAGACATTTGATATTAATAAAACATCTGTAACCAACCTTGGTAACAGATGTTTTATCAATATTATATATCTCCAAGAGAATACAATCTGTGTGGCAAGAGTAAACAGTAAACATCAAATACAAAATTAAATGTATGAAGCAACACAAAGGTCTTAGTGCATCCCCTCAGAGTACCTTTTTGTAGACATAGATTAGGAATAATGTTTAAAAATTATAATCCATATAGATAATTGAACAAAGGAATTTATGGAAATGTAATAAAATGTCAGACACAAATAACTTGTATTACCACATTTTAATCTATGAATATGATTTCGTAACTGGATATATTTATGCATAGATTTGCAGATATATATTAAACTTATTGAGTTATGAATAATACAACATGCATTCATCATCTATCTCTTACTGATCTGATTATAAGATGGTTCTAGAAGCTATTGTGTAAATAGGCAATGTTGTTATTGATTAGATGTTGATTTACAACCATGTAAAAGCTATGAACATGCATGCTAAAATTCTACCAGAAAAGCGTAAGTAATACAAAAAATAATTCTTATGAAGGTTTTGTTCAAATTATTTTACAATGTCGTTTCAAATAAGCGGAAGCAACTATGTTTATCGACAATCATTCATGACTACGCATATAGGAACTCACAATATACACATTCCTGACTATTTAGGTACTATGTACTACCTACTTCTAGTGCGTAAAACTAAAACAAAGAAATGTTTTTAAATTTACATTTTACATACCTCTTTAGGTTTTTCCTTGACCATAGTCGCCATGATCTTAGAAAAAGATTCAACTGCTTTTCTAGCAATCAATCACAAATGTTTATATTTTTCTTTCAAATTACGAGGCACAATCACAGTCATGTTTTCCAAAAATCAAAACAAAATGTGACAGAAATTATTTTACTTGTCAAGTTTTGACAACAGGATGGATTAAGCGATTTCATACAAGAGTGAAAAGGACAGTAATATTTTAGTTTTTTAAGTAATGCAATGTATTGCTTTATTTCTACATTATGAAGTATCGAAACGTGCAAATCAGCTGTGAATCCAGAATCAGTGTTCATAGATTACTGTCAGTGTTGATCCTGTCGAGCAAGGGGAATTCCTCGTACACATATTAAAATTATAATGTACCTATTTTAGATAGCAATCGCAAACGTTGCAGTACTCTTTAACATTGAGCCGCAGTAGCACACCATAGGACACAATATATTTTGCCTGGTCACCGGACACTTGACAGATTGCTTATTTTATTTACATATTCTACATAATTTGATTGTTCCACATTAGATTACCTATTTAGGTACAAGGGCATTGCAGCTGCATTGATTATATTATTTATAATTATGTCTATTACAAGTTTTCATCATTTTATTGCTATCCAAATTTTTGCACGTTCATTTTTTGTTGGGGTGCTCTTGTATTCTTAGTTATCAGCTTTACTTAGGTACATACCTATTGGGATCTCTTTGTTTCGCCGAATTTTTTTTGTCCTTATTTAATTTGGTAAGTATAACGAGTTAGGCATAATATTTTTTTGTCATATATTTCAGTAGGCATAAAATATATCATTTAAGCTAATGCTTTTCGCCCTAATATTGATTGGCATAAAGTTAACTTATAAGGCATATATTATAACTTGGTTACTATAGTGTAACAATAGGGTAGGGAGCGGCAGGGGCGGCCCTTGGGCCACACTTAAGTCGCCAACATATGTATTTATTTTATATGTATGTACCTATACGAAAAGCTTTTTATTAAATGCAAATACAAAAATTACAAAACTTTCACATTATGCTTTAGAATAGTAGGTATGCTTGACGATTATTATGCTTAGCTATAGTAATTATGCTTAAAAAAATGATGACTGAACAGTTTTGCCAAATTAATATTCTGCGTAACTATTATTAGGATAAATAAAAGTATGTTAAATTATGACTATGACATATCATTTTATGCGAATAAATAGGGAACCATATCTACCTATTTACCTACTACCTACTAAGTATTAAACCTTTATAGAAAAATGTCCCAATGAAGTAAGTAACATAATTAAACTCAGGGTAAGACTACGGATTTTTAAAGGGCCGCTCGGTCGTGGGAAACCACTAGCCCAAACGGGAATGGAATCTTTTAGGTAAGGTGAAGTAGTGAACTGTTTTGCTATTGTTTGAGTAATTAGAGTGGATACAGTACATGTAAGAACTATATCCACTCAAACAATACCGTACTTATAGTTTACCTATGTAGGATAATATTAGACATCAATCAGCAATAATTTTAGAGTCGTCTTCTGAGTAGTAGGTAGCTAGCAGGAATTTAGCTCCTGACATACAGAAGTAAAACTTATGTACCTAAATCTACATCATTGTATTTCCGATAGGTATCTTTTTATTTATCCTACAGGTTCTATCAATACGCCATTGATCGTAATCCAGAAGTCCATAGGCATAGATAATATGTATAATACTATACTAGTATCATAGGATATGCTCAAAGCTTAAAAAATCTTATTGTTTGGTTGCAACAGCACAAGCACGACAGAACAAGACTATTACTGTTCATTATAGAAACGAGAAGATAGGTCTGAAAATAAAATTGTATTAGAATAGGAATATGTATTTAACTTAGAAACAAGAGTTTAGTTCTGATAAAGAACTGTTCACATATAAACAAGTAATTTTCATAAGACGTTATTCTTCTTCTTATTCAATATTAAAAAGTTCTTTTCGGTGTGGTGGCTAAATACATATAAGTAGGTACCTAAGTATAATTAACTTATTATTAACAAGGAAATTCTATTCTACGAGGATAACTTGAATAGGTACTGATTCAATACATCTGTTGGTACATAGGATCAAAGTTTAGGGGAGAAAAATAGCTTGTAACGTTTGTATGTAGGTACGCCAGTAATATAAGTCAATGTTTGTATGCTAATTATTATTAAAACACGTTCAGTATTATTTAAGTTCAGTATTGCGCAATGTTTATTTATATTTCATCTTTACACACGGCACGTCAGTTGTATTCTGACACACGTAATGTTATAGGAGGTCAGTCATGACTGGTGAACTTTGTACATCTCGTAAAGCGGATAATTTCAAAGTTCAAATGAGCCATATTTTTTTATTTATCATGTGTCACTTCTCGCTCTGCTATCAATTCCTACGTGACGCGACGCAGGGATTTACCAACATTCAAATAATTAATACCTACCTACAGAGAACATCTTGACTCCTTACAAATATTTGTGAATAACAAAATATTTTAAGAGATCGATCCCATAATATTCTTTATAGCAGCAATGGCGAGAGACATTATATAAAGGAAAATTGCCCAATTTATGTCATTGTCTATTTGATGAAGTTGTCTGAGAATGCTAACGCTTTTTCCAAGACTGGATTTAGATACGCTTTGCTAAATCCAACTTAGGTTTTTTGTTTTGACCTCTACATAAAGAGGCATGAATGTTAAAACTATTCAACACATTAAGCTTTTAGTAAGATTTTCATTTTACAAATAAAACCGTAAGACTTTAATTCGGTGATTACAGGACTGAATCATATTAATCATGTATAACAAGATTATCACTAGTTCATTAATCGTTGCATCATGATATCTACTATTACCTGGTGATCCGTAACACAGATGTTAAAATACCTATCACAGGCACCAGTCTTTCACAAAACATTGAGAAAATCCTTGTATTATGAAGTTTGTATGTAGTAGGTATGTAACTTTACTCATTTTTAGGCTAATAAAATTATTAAAACTATTTATACTTATTTAGGTTTACACTTTCCCCGAGGTTTCAGTTGCTTTCCAGCAGCCATGGTCACGGGGAGCTCCCTGTTAAAAATTTGTAAAGTTCAATAGTAGGAGTAGTGCAACAGTTTCAAAATTATGTAATACAGTGTTAAATAAACAACGCGATAAAATCCTTATAAATGAGTTTAATTTCAATGAATAACATTCGCGTAAACAGAAGACAATATTATGTAAATTAATTATTATTTTTTTTTTTTTTTTTTTTAATCTCATTTGTTTCGTGGTTTTTATTCATAAGAATATGTCAACCACATCATGCCTTATACAATCTACATACAATAACTTATTAAACCTATAAAATATTATTGTTAAATCATCTATCGAAAGAAAATGTTAATCGATGAAGTACAACAGTTGACATAATCTCCTTGCAACATCGGACTTTGGATTCGCTAAAATTGTTTGTACTAAACCTACTTCTAATATATTTAATTGAAACTCGTCAATTAACATTTTCCTCTCATTATGGTTCCTGACACAATCCATCAGCAAATGGTGTACATCCTCAATCACATTACAAGTGCAGCAGTTTGGTGAATTTGCTTTCTTCATTAGGAATGCAAACTTTGCTGATGAATAGTGCCCGGACCGCAGCCTTAATGCTAACTTAACATAACTTCTGCTCAACCTACAGCCTTCAAACCAGGGTACATGTGGAAGTTCATGTTGTATGCTTTTGTACCATATTCCTTTTTCTTCGGATTTAATGTTAAAATATTCCTTCCACTTGTTAAAACTTTTTATTTTAAATTTTGAAATATATTCTACATAATCTGGTAAATAATTATACTCGAGTCCTTCCTTCGCTGCTAATCTAGATAGCTGATCTACTTCCTCATTTCCTCTCAAACCCACATGCGCTGGAACCCATTGCAATTTTACTTTCATACTCTTGCTATTAAACATTGCAATGATATTTAAAATGTCGTAGGCTACCGATACACCTCTGACACCAGAGGCGCATCGAGCCACGTGTTGCAATGCACTTTTACTATCTGTAAAACAACAATCTTATCGTAATTTTTGCTCATCGCATACAACAGAGCTTGTAAAATTGCAATGAGTTCCACCGTCATGACAGTTACATCTGAAAGTATCTTAAATCCTGCCCTATGATTACAACTTTGGTCATAAAATGCCGCTCCCAATCCATAAGTGCTCTTAGACCCATCCGAGTATAATTTATGCCAGTATCTATAATTTATGTTTATTTCATTTACCACATTATTTAACAATGTATTAGGTTCATATCTAGATTTAGCTAATGAAATACTTTTTAAATTAATATTTAAACGCTCTTGTAATTGAATCGCTGACAACCAAACATCGAAAGAAAACATTTTAAGAACATCCTCAGACATACAATTAATTTCTTTAATATCTTCATATGTTTGGGTAAGTAAAGGTATTTTTTTCCTAGTCCAAAATCTAGTGTGACACTGAGTACTAATTTCAGTGATTAGAGAGATGGTATTATTATGAAATCGAGAACAGTTTTTTAATAAATATTTATAGGCTAGATATTGTCTCCTAATATGAAGGGGTGGTATGTGCATCTCACTCTCCATAACATGTATGGGAGAACTTTTGATGAAACCTCCCACAACTCGTAAGGCTTGATTCTGAAGTTTATCAAGCTTACTTATATGTTTTTTAGTGCTATTATCGTATAAAAAGGACGCATAGTCAATACGACTTCTAATAAGGGAAATATATAACCTACGTAGATGAATCATATGCATGCCCCAGGAACTGCCTGCTAACAACTTAAGAATATTTATGAATTTTGAACATTTTGCGACCACCTCGTTAATATGCTTTCCCCAGTTAAGACTCCTGTCTAGCCATATTCCCAAGTATTTTATATTTTCGCTGTATGCTATGGGACTTTCTATTTTTAACGTTGGAATATTTCTTCGCCGACCTCTGCTGAAGAGACAATACTTAGTTTTGTTGGCAGATAGTGTCAATCCTAAGTCTCCTAATAACTCAACAATAACATTCAAAGCATCTTGTACATATCCTTCAGCAGCTTTAACGTCCTTATTACTGGTATACACGACAAAATCATCCGCATACTGCAATACTAATACATTTTGAAGTGTGTGACATATTCTGTAAGTAATTAAATTGAAAAGTAACGGAGAGAGGGGGTCCCCCTGCGCAAGGCCTTTGTTTGTATACCTGGTTATAATACTACCGTCGGTCATTCGCATTCTTAAATGTCTCTCGCTTAAGAACCGCCATAGATAACGACAGAGTTTCGAACCGATATTTATGTTATCAAGCACTCTTAACGCAACATCAATAGACACGTTGTTATAGGCATTTTCGATGTCTAAAAAACAAGCCAAGGTTGGTATATTTTTTGAGAAGCCAATCTGCGTATAAGTCACTAAACGAGTTAAGCAATCCAAACAAGATAGTGATTTTCTAAAACCTATAGTAGACGATGAGAGTATTTTTTCTTTTTCTGTAAACCATTCTAGTCGTTTGAAAATTAATAAATGAAATGTTTTACATATACACGATAGCAAGGATATGGGTCTTAATTTAAGGTCGCCATTATTAGTTTTGGGGATAGGCACTAATTGGATATTTCGCCACTGAAAAGGTATAACACTATATTTCAAAATACTATTATATAAATTTAGCAGATACTTTTTAGCTACATGTGGTAAATAATAAAGCATTGTATAAGAAATATCGTCATCCCCAGGGGATGTATCCCTTTTTTTAAAGACATGTTGTAGTTCCTGCATTGAGAATTCTGATTCTAGTAGATTATTTGTAGAAGTGAATGTTGGTTCTAAATTTGAAACATAATCAGCTGTAAGAGAATTTAACAATTCATGAGACTTTTCAAAGGAGGGGTATACCCTTGGTTGTTTACACCCCTTCATCCATTTCATGCGTTGCCAAATGTGGGAAGGTGAAGCTTTTTCATCAAACGAATCACAAAACTTATGCCAACTCTCTGCTCTTGCTCTTCGAATTAGTAACCGAGACTTCTTCGTGACATTCTCTAATCTAGTTAGGTTATCAGGTGTTGGGTTACGTCTGAAGGTAGCTAGAGCTAATCTTCTTTGCGCGACCACCTTGGATAGCTCTGGATTCCAATAGTCTTTCGGCTTAAATTTTTTATCCGGTTTATTACATATTTTAACTAACGGTATATGCATATCCGCCGCCGTGTTAATTGCAACTAATAAATTGTCATACATTTCTTGAATATTCTCGGCCGGGCAATTTACAAATATATTATTTTGTGAGATCGTTTTTGAATATTTTGTCCAATTTGCACGTTTATAGTTGCGTTTTTTTATATAACTGAAAACATCAGTGATATTAAGTGACAATTTAATTATAATGTGATCGCTTCCTAAATTTTCGTTACTGACTTGCCAGCAAAAATTAATGGCTATGTCGGTAGACACAAACGAAATATCGGGAGAAGTCTGTTGCAGATATCCGTTTACCAATTTTACCCGTGTAAAATCTCCATTATTTACAGATATGAAGCCATTTTCTAAAGCGGCATCCATAATTTGGGAACCCCGTGTATCTGTTTTCACCGACCAATTAGTATGGTGACCATTGAAATCCCCAGCTATCAAGGTTTTCTTCGAAAACTGTGAGAAAACGTCATCCCAGTCCGCATTCTGTGTATGAACGCTGGAGGGACAGTATACTGACGTTATATATTCTAAATCCTTGCAATTGATTAACCTAACACAAACTACCTCTATACCAGAATTACTAATATTATATGACTGTAAATACGACTGAATGGACTTGTGCACCATAATGGCAACCCCACCGTACGAGTCTCCTCTATCTTTTCTATAAATATTATAGCCATTAATATTTATATAGGAGTCAATATCTAGCCAAGTCTCACTAATAATCGCTATGTGAATAGATTCTCGTATTAATAGATCAGAAAATGTTCCTAATTTCGGCCGCAAACTTTGAGCATTCCACTGGATTATGTTAAGCCTTATGTGGCGAATACTATCCATTACAAATATCAATAAAACTTGCTAATAAATCACCTCTTAATAACTTATTAATAACAAAATTCTTTAGTTCATCCCATATGATTTTAATCACTGACAATGCTTTTTCTTCTATGCTACCCTCAGACAATATAATACTTTTAATTTTAAACCAAAACTGCTTAAACTCAAACTTATCTTTCAAAAGCTCCCTTCGTTTCCTTTTGTCTTCTGTATCCTGTGATTCTTGATGTTGAATTTCCATATCTACTTCTAAACAGCTCTCACTGGCCTCCAACGTTGTAGACAGGTTCCTTGTTTTCTTTTCTGGCTTATGAACTGACTTCTGACTCACACTAGTGACACTTTCTCTGAAAATTCCGCTCAATCCGTTTTCTACCCCTTGATTTACCGCTACCGCCTGTTTATGTACCGGGTCCTTGCTGAGTATGCTGCTGTAGGTCTCCCCCTCCCTTAGTGTGTATAATGGAGTGATGTTAGCTGATGTTATTGTTCGTCCTTGCGTATCTATATGCTTGCTGTTCTTCTTTGCTTCAGTATATAATTCTAGAGCTTTTTTATATGTAACTAGTTTTGTGCTCATAATCCTTCGTATTTCTTTCTCTCTTACAAAATATGGGCATATTCTATCTAGCACAAAGTGGTCACCTTTACAATTCAAACATTTGAATTCCTTCTTATCGCAGTTATCATGATCTGGATTACCGCATTTAGGGCATAACATCTTCTTAATAGAGCAATACCTCTTTATATGTCCATATTGCCAACAACCTGTGCACTGTGACACGGGAAAGCTGTATGAGTCCACTTTGAAACGGCATTCGTATGCATATATATATTGTGGTAAAATATTGCCCTTAAAACATATCTTTAAAGCTTCACTCGCTACCCATACACCGTCTGAATTAATTCTATTCAGTCTTTTTAAAGACAAAATTTTTATATCACTTTCAATGATTTTCATCAGTTCTTCCTCGCTCAAATCAAGGTCAATACCTTTTACAACCCCATGGATCACATTTAATTCATGTGTATATTGACTACGGTAGCCCAACTCTTTTATCTTTTCGCATTTCAAAAGATTTTCAGCATCCTCTTTCCTAAGAAAAGTTATTATGGCTTTGTTTGTATTTTTATACTTGATACGATCAATTCCTGTAATATTATGTGATCTCAGTAGTTTTGCCATGGCAATCTGTTTTGGTAAAGATTCTAAAGCAGTGATGCATACTTCGCGATTTTCCAAGCATTCCAATTCTTCCTTATTTTTTTCTAAATCTACCCTCAAATTTATTTGTGTGTCTGTCGAATCACTCCTGATTAATCGTTTAGGTCTTCTTCGAGTAACTGTGCTAAAGCCCTCTTCTTCATTATTTGAAACCTCTTCTGCGCTGTTTTCATCTCTTTCTTTTCTCTTTACCGCATTCTTCTCAACATTTTCGTAAATACTGTTTTTACGATTTCCATGAACCGATATACCTAACTCTCGTTCAACATTCACTAAAAACTCTGAGTCACTTGTGTCCTCGTCACTTTTACTCTCGTCCATCTTGCAAAAAGAATCGCGAATACAATAAAATAAAATATACTGCAGGCAGTACCGACAATTATGTACGTGTTTACTGTATGACAGCTCGCGCGAAACTGAATTATTATTATTATGCTTCTCTTATCACAGGTATTTTCTAACATATTATATAAGAAAATACCTGGCCCTTTGGTAGGCTTACACGGAGACATGGGTCCAACGTGAAAAGGTTCTTCGAGAGTTTTAATCAAAAGTACGATGGAACACCTAAGGCGGTGCTAGCCGCAGCAGGCGTAGGGCTATTTCTACGTATGGATTCTAATATATGGGCTATGGGTATGGGTGTTTGGTGGACCGGTATATTGGTAACTATTGATGAAAAACGGCGTCTGCCCTGAATACTCTAATAGCATCAATGCAATGGGCAGACGGTGACTCGCCATCTCACTAGATGGCCTTCCTGAATAGCCACCATATGCATACACGTCAGCAGCAGAAAGCAACACCGGTGTGAGCGGCTAGAGGTGTCGAGCGGTGCGGCGCCGGTTTCACCATCACAGGTCTCGTGAGAATGGAGACTCAGGGCGGATTTCCACGTAGTTATGCCCTTGAAAATGACACTTCCAACCCCAAGCATATAGCTCTAGCGGGCCCCCTCTGACCGGCCAACCAAGGCTAGCCAGAGGCTAGACTACGGGCGCTCTTGAAGTTCCACCCCAGCCTACTAGTAACGGCAAGCCGGGGACGAGGTCCTAACAGACTCTCAGAGGCATTCAGGACCGCAGTGTCGCCACTCACATTCAGCTCACCACAAGCTGCCCTGCGGTTTGTGCGCTTTTATTTAACTGATGATACATTTTTTGGTTATAATTTATTACCTATGTTATACAATCGAAGCGTCGTAATTTTATGGGTTGGACTTTTACAACCCACATTGCCTTACTGTTATAACGTTTAACGGTAACGGCCTTAATGATTGTGTTACAGGTAATACGCATTAAGTATTAAGTTTTAACCTCCTGTAAAACAACGTATACCTGTAACCTCCTGTAAAAACAACGTGTTCACCACCTGTAAAACAACGTGTACTAAGCACATGTTAACACACGAGTATAAAGTACTATCGATCTCCATGACAGATTATAACATTATGGATTAAAAATTCATAATGCGCTGAAGATTATTTATGACGTAATCGTATATATTAATGTATGCACCATATTGTCAATGTTATCCTTATCACTTGTACGTGACTAGTTATTATATAGGTGTTCCAAAAAATAGTGACAAGCGGCAGTGCACAGATATACCTCCATGTGTGCAAACTACAAAAGATCGCCGATCATAGGTAGGGGAACCTATGCTCGGCGATCTTTTGTAGTTTGCCAATTATGATATACTTTATTTATCTAACGCAATTGTGTTTACATCTGATATCACAGCCAATAATAACTGAATTCAATGATTGATAAGAATTCTTAACGTATCAAAATCAAATATGCAATGCCAACTAAAACATATTGCTACGTTTTTTAAAATCGCTTCCATTACTAAATAAAATTCTAATTAACGATTTTAGTTAGTAGCACTATCGTACAACTAATACCCATGATGTACTCAGGTTTAAAAACTAATCTTGGTTTATTAAACATTTTTGGGTTAACGGCTATAGACATAGACAGCTTGTGAAAATATCATGACTACTTATTATGGTTTATAAGATACAGCCTGCTGCCAGACGGACGGACAGACAGCGGAGGCTCAGTAATAGAATCTCATTGTCATCCTTCGGGTACAGAATACTGAAAATCACAGAACATAAATTGAAGTGATTGGAGTAGGAATGTTTTATCACTAGACTGCTTGACTCTATATTTTGCTACAGCCTGTATATACCTAGTAGTAGGTATTGATTTAGATAAGTCCATAAAGAATAAAATGATTAGCCACTAAATGCGCAGTTCTTTAATCCTAGTACAAATTAATATCTTGGACACACACTTAATCGCGTTGTAGCTAAAGAAATTATAGGTATGATTTGAGATATGTATGGCGTCATCGATACGAGTATCGGTCATTCGCACACTGATAAAATCAGCTGACACATTAGTAGATATCGATGCATCGTATGATCGAGCGAACTCATGAGGATGGCACGATGTGATTTTTGTTCGAATTTTAATTTCTTGCTTATTTTTTATTTACAAACATTGAAACAACGGACACAAAAATCATCCAAACTGGTAACAAAATGTGGATCTTGCAATTTTTGTGCCGTTTATCGAGGCCTCAACACTAGGCGCCGTACAGTAGCAGTAACGAGACGACCACTTACATTTCACTAATGCTGTAGCTTTAGCTTTATGTGGGGAGGACATTTGCCCTTCTCATGACGCTATCCATTACATAATTATTAAACAACTATTTGTTGACCGCTGTTTCCTACAATATAAGTTTGCTCGTACTAATTCAAATATTTATATTTTGAATTATAACCAGGCCATTTAAAAATATTTAAATGGTTCGGATATTCCAAACATATTTCTCAGAAGCTATATAGGTGTATTCTATAAAATGGCTGTTATTGCCGGCCAATATATTGGAGCACACACTGCAGTAAAAATAAGGATCTCTATTCATTTGCATAAATTTTAAGACATAATATAACATGGCATACTTTTGTTTATCCTAATTATATTTACGCATAACAGCTGGCGTGTATTTTTTTTATTATACTCACCTATATTACCACAACTAGCCGCCTGGGGTGGCCGTAAGGCTACCACGCGACAACCCAACGAACTAATTACTCGCTTCGTAAGCAAGGTTGGGTAAGGAGACTTCCCCAGATTTGCTGTATGCCAAAAACAATGATGACAAAGTATTATTATACCTAAAAAAATATGCCAAAATAGTTAAGTAAGTATGCCAAAGTATATTAGGAGAAATCACTATGCGCAAAGAAGGGACGCCTAAAATAATACCTGTTTAGAAGCACCTTCATCGGATTACATCGCGCAAATATAATTTCCGTGTACATCCGATAATCGCGTAATCGCGTTCTATTAGAGCAGAGGTTCCCAGACTTTTTATTGTCATAGACCATTTTCAAAATTTAGCTGTTTCCGGTGGACCCCCTGCAGCTGGAAATTTAATCCGCCAAGTAAAATCGGTATATTCGGACCAAAAAGTTAAATTAGGTTAAAACATTGATCAAATCTCTAGAGGTGACCTTCTTTTTTCTTCTTTTTTGGAAATTCTCGGTTCTTCAGCGAGTGGTATCCCTTAAAATATCTGTCGACCGATGCTTAAACAAGTAACAGTCGGTGAGCTTCTTAAAATATTATCTGCCTACATTGATAGGTGAAGTCAAGCCAACATTTTAGTTCTTCACTATCGAAAGTAAATAAATTTTCGTAGAAACTTATGAATTGTGAACCCCCATTTTTTTGTCACGCCATCGCCCCCGTCGAGACTCATGTGGACCTCCGGGGGTCCACCTGGACCACTTTAGGAACTAAGGTATTAGAGCGACGTCACCTATTGTATTAACATTTTGCAATATCTCGTTGTCCACTCGACATATTTTTAACTTCCATCACCGAGTTTCGAAATGAGTCGAGTGCATGCATCCTCTATAAAGGAAAACTCAATAACATTTCTTGTAATCGCAGAACACAACCAGCCGTACGTCTGTTTGTCCAAAACCTCACCTAAGATAGGCAGAGTTGTATTACACCCACACAACCGCACATAAGATTTTGGTACCTCTAAATTTTTGGATAGGGTATTGTAACAGAAACAACAATTTGGTGGTTATTGTAACATCTACGAACTACTAGATTCCGTGCTAAGAATTTTCAAACAGAAACACAGTACCTAAGTCTATAAATCAGTAAGACTATAACAAGTGATCCGGAGATCGAACCCACGATCTCACAATCACAAAGTCAAAAGTTTGTGCTTGTGTTTGACAAGCACAAACTTTTGACTCGCGTGTCAAAGCAACGATAATTTTAACCAAGGTTATTAAAACAACAACAAATAACAATTTCATAATAATATAATTTTTGTACTAAAGTAAATGGGATAAATAAATCCTTAGCATCGTATTAAAATAATTTATACTCTGCTGTACCATAGATGACAACCACGTCAGCAAATATAAATATTTTTAAAATATGTAATACTAACAATAACGTTAACGTTCGAGTTTGTGCATTATAGGTAGGTCACAAAACCTCAACGAACATAATTATAGTACCTACAAAACAACAAAATACGTATATTGAGTAATATACAAGCGCTACGTAATTTGACCGTCTGCCCATATCTAGTAATCTAATCCAGTCAAAATTTCTTTCACATTCCTAGTCTATTTTAATAGATCAAACAAAAAAAATGTTTTAACTGAAATAATTATTGATTTTTGTAGACAATAGACAATTAATATCTAATAACGTATTTTTCAAATAAAATTTTATTTGAACAGATAAAGAATCACATACTTATCCCTTTCAGACCCGGCGAACACGATTGTGATGTTTGTTTATAGCAAAAAATTTCATAGTGATTTTATGAATATCTAAACGGGCCTAACACCGTACGATTGTGACGCGTATGTTCTTTCATTAGAGCGAGCGAGATAAGTAGCTTACCTCGCGTGATTCAAGTTTGAACTCGTTCATTTTCGCCTCGACGCGAGCAACGGCCAGCCGACGTGTGAGTATATATTTTGTCACGTAAATAATGATTCCGTTAAATGTTATTGTTAAATATATTAAATAGTGAATAGAATTATCTAAATACGAATAAATATCTGTATTGTTTTAGGTATTTCTGATTAAAATCGTAGTCTAAATAATAACGTCACAATTGTATTGTACCGGGCCAAAGCATATATAGTCGGCAGAATGACCAGTCGGTGGAATGCGATCAATGAGGACGAAATTGAGGAGCTTTTGGAGCGATCCGATTTAGAAGACGCTGACGAGAATGACGAGATATTTTGTCCCTTTGAAGACCAGTATTCATCGAATGACTCCGAGTCAGATCAAGAGAATGAACAGGCAATGCCAGGTCTCCAGCCCCAAAGCTCAAGCAAATGGTTAAAGAAAAGGTTCCGTAGCAAGGATTTACCTGACGAATTGCCTGAAGAGTTACCAGATCTTAAATCACCAGCAGAATACTTTGAAGCTTACTTCACGGAAGATCTTTTTGAGCAATTTGCTAATGCCACTTCTCAGTATTACATCGCCGATAAAGGACAGCCTATGCGACCACATTGTACTCCAAGCGAAATAAAAAAGTTTTGTGGTGTCCATGGTATGATGAGCATTGTGAAATGTCCGCGTATGAAGATGTACTGGAATCAAAAATTTAAGTATGATCCGATAGCTAATACCATGTCTCGCGAGCGTTTTTTTCTACTGCGAGTAAATCTGCACGTTGTAGATTACAATAACGTAAGTGACGAGCAGAAAAAAGCTAACAAGCTTTGGAAAATACAGCCAGTTATAGATGCTGTAAGAAACCGTTGCCTTCAGCTGCCACGCACCACCTACAGGTACTCCATCGATGAACAAATGATTCCTTTTACGGGAAAAACATCTGAAAAGCAGTACGTACCCAACAAACCTCGACCAGTAGGTTTAAAAAACTTTCTTGTGACGACTCCTCAAGGATTGGTGCTGGACTTCGAGATCTACCAAGGTGCAACAACAGATTTACCGGACAGGTCTTTCGGATTAGGGCCTTCAGTTGTATTAAGATTAGCCAGAACAGTACCACGAGGAAGCTTATACTTTGACAGGTATTTTACAACTGTCCCACTGTTATCAGAGTTAACAAAACGTAATCTAGATGGGACTGGAACGTTAATGACAAATCGATTTAAAAAAGACTTTTACGAATTTAAAAAAGATAGAGATATGAAGCGAGGTGATTGGGAAGAAGTTTGTAGCCCTGATGGTAAATTATGTGCAGTGAAATGGATGGTTAATAAAAGTGTATTGATGGTTTCAACAATACATGGCGCTGAACCCAAATCTTCTGTTTCTAGATGGGATAAAAGGACAAAAGTTTACAAAAGCGTACCCTGTCCATCAATCGTCCAAAATTACAACAGCAACATGGGGGGCATCGACCTGTGTGACCAAATGATGAAGACGTACAGAACCTGGTTTAAAACTAAGAAATGGACTGTGAAAGTGATTATACATATGTTTGATCTTGCAATCGTGAATTCTTGGTTCGAATATAAAGAAGCTGCTAAAAGAATTAACATTCGTAAATCTGACATAATGGACCTCTTGGCCTTTCGGTTGTCTATTATCGATTATTTGTTAGATGGTCCTGCTAGAAAGCGGAAGCGTGACGATCTGGAGCTCGCTGAAATGCCGGCTTCCGAAGAGTATCGACCTGCAGTCCTACCATCTATAGATAGAAGATACGATGGTTTCAATCATTGGCCTGTTATAGATACTATAAAAGCCCCACGAAAATGCAGACTGGCAGACTGTTCAAGTAGATCTCGCACGCGTTGCACAAAATGTAATGTGTATTTGTGTCTCACGAAAGATAAAAATGGTTTTTTTAATTTTCACAACAAATTGTAATACCCATTTATTTTAACATTTTTCATTTGTGATTTTAAGTTTTAAGTAATAGATTTGATCTCAAAATGCCATACCAAATAAGTGATAAAGCAAGAGGCTCAGTAACTAACAGACTGATTTTTATATAATTTGTATTTGTAGTTTATGATTCGTTGATTTTTGATAATATTTTAATAAAGATTATTGAATATATAGTAACTTTAATTTATGGAAATTACCTATTTTATAGCAGTAAGTTACAAATAAATCATCAAGACCCACGCCCGTCACAATTGTGATGCTCACAATCGTGACGGTGGATCAAATAGGCCCGAGTTAATACAATTGTACGCCACCTGAAAAAGCAAGATGGCGGCCTGAAATTACTGAAATATTAAAATAACTGCCTACTTAGGGTCTCGAATAGCTCCAATTACTACTTTATTTCTATAAACTTTGTTTTGTTATTCTTTGGGTCTGAAAGGGTTATGACCTCAATAAGTAATCTGTACTTCACTACCTGATGATACTACAAGTTTGGAGTAGTTTATCTATAATATTTTAATATAGGCACTAATGGAGCTAAATACCCATCAAAACCAAACAATTCTTACATTCCTCTGCGATTTCAATAGATCCGATTACATACGGATTTTTCGACTTCTTTCATCAGCTTCCGAAGCTACCATCTAATTTGCCACAATACATTTAACTTTATGAATTTAAGATGGCGGCTGCTCCTGATACGGTATATTTTCATCTTCATATTGTATATTTGTTGTTAAATTGTGTTGTGCGACTATAAAAACCGGTGACTTCAGTTTCCTCGGCACAGGTGACGGGGAAGTAGAATAACTTCTAGTCTGTGTTGTAGAACTCTGCATTTTGGCGCGAAACATGACATTGTCTATGTCATGCATAGCTAAATCGCGTTGATGTTCGTCTAATTTTCTTAATTTTTTAGCCAATAGCTGTCCATACAGGTCGTATTCATCCATTTCGCATTTTACACCATCTATCTTCGAATAGGGGACGGTTTCGTCCATTCGTTTCTTGGGATAAGAGATTTTGGCATTTTTCTGACACGCAGCCAAAGGCTTATTTTGTCGTCCCATAATCACATTTTTGTCGGAAATGTTTAGGCTTCGGTTCATATTACTCGTATGGTCTGGTTGTGGGTTGTAGTTGTCGGTCGTGAAGAACTGCAAAAATGAAACGGCATTCTTAAACACTGACATTTCCGAGAATCTATATTCTATTGTCAGGTGTATTGGTACCTACCTATCATTTATATAATAAACATCTCTTATTAAAAACAGCTATTTTAATTTTAACTACACGGATAGCGAATTGGATAAGAGTGCGCTTCGCCACTGTCGACACTAAACAGGCCGTCATACTGAGTGTTGCGGCTTCGAATCTGACTTAGATATCTATATAATATGTGATCTACGGGTTATTGTTGTGAGTTTGGGTATACTTATTGTCCGTTAATTCTATGTTGCTAATCTGCATTGGTTCATGTGTTTTAATGTAATTTAGGTATGTATTGTACCTAAGCTATTTATTAAAAATGTTGAGAAAATGTCATACAATATGTAGATATCCATTTATTTAGAATACCTAAATACGTAACGAATTATAGGTATCTACCCGCAACACTACAAACCTACAGACTACAAAGGGTAAATACAAAATAGACCATTTCGATTTTTTTTTTTTTAAATACCTGCGTAGTTACACTACTATATTTTCTTACCTATTTAAAAAATACCAATATGTAGGTATTTAGTTAGGTACTTATTGCATCTGATTGTCGAAAACTAATTTAAAAAAAATCATAATTAATTTAATTATATTATACCTACTTAGTTAATATGATCCCACAAACAACAGAAAAATATGATCAAATATTTGTGTATATCCCATGTGGGCCAACTTATTTTGTGACATACATAACCAATATCACAAACAAAATATTAAAGCCATTACGCAATTGGATCAAATATGAACCAATACCGACCAAGTCTGAACATTTAAAACACACTTTTATAATTTTAGATAAAGTAAATTGCATTAAAATATATATTTCATTTACATAAATACTGTAATAACGTAAATTAAATATATTTTGCGTACCTCATTTTCCAATTGGTTTGTACTATCGCATTCGTATTTGCCGCCAAGAAAACTCTCCATTTGAGGATAAGCGAACCAAGTGGTACGATAACCATCTTGCGTTTTTTTCTTACTCAAATGCATCCTGAAAGATGTCATTAAAGATTCCTTTTTCTTTTTGAGATCAGTAACCGAACAATGTATACTTATTGACGCTTGTATCCTACTCCAGGCTTCGGCAACTTCGCTTCTATTTCTATGGAGAGGATGTTTTGGATCCCACAAATGTTGTTCTCGTCTATACAGTTCTAAAAACTCCAACACAGTATCGTTTGTCCACGACATTTCCAATATAGTTTAATAAAAATTACAAGTTTACAGGAGCGTAAACGTCTTATTTGATGGCCAAAACAAAAGCAACTGAGTTTATGAACCAATCAGAAGAGGTCGCTCATCCAATGTTTGTATGAGTACGCATAGATGTTGGCGGCTGGCCTCGTTCCACAAATGCAATCAATGTTCGTCATTGGCATTTGGCGACCAACCAAATATATTTGTCAAAAGTTGTTGTAAAAAATATTTCTTATTTGCTTATTCGGCATTTCCTTACTTATTTTATATGGAAAAGTGATACATTTTAGAAAAGTTTTTGATAAATATTTAAACTTTTAAAATACAGACATTGTTAGATGGTTATTCTTTTCAACCTCTATATTTTGTCTCTTTTGCGCATTAAGAGTGACAGACATATTTTGACGTAAAAGTGAAGAGAAATGTGGACCAAAATAATGATTGACTAATAAGATAGACGATTCGGTTTTAATCTACTAGACATGTAGCAATCTTTCTCAAACTATTCAAAGTTTACAGTATCTATGTAGTCACGTTTGTACTAGCACTGATTCAAAAGTAGGTTCGGGGACTCATACAACAATATTTGTTGAGTGCTTGGTTTTATCAATAATTTCAAACCCTACTAAAACTACTATGTTGATAGACTTTGCAAATCATTTCTTAGAATTCGTGTAGAAGCTTTGAAAGCCAAATAGAATAAATGTATAAGTAATAAATATAAATAACTTAGCCCTTATATTATTTGGCTTTCTTGGCCAACTGCAAATTTTTCAAACCACACAACACTGTCTTAAAATAAATACCTATACTAAGTGATATCTACTTACATTTTTACTATGAGCTTATGTAATACGTAATACATGATCTTAGGCTTTATTGACCTTAACTACCCTTGGAGACACATCTCGAAGGGTAGTTAAGACAATAGATTACGGAACTGCTTTATGTATGTATGTATTATGATTAATACAATATTAGACATAAGGTCTTAATCCCTCTTACAGAATATCAACGTAAAATAGCAGTATTCCTACTGTTGTGTTTCGTTCGGAGAGTGAGAGTGCCGGAGGCTCAATCACCCTCTTTCCCCCTTCGCGCTCCTTCTCCTTCCCACTTCCTTTCCTAAAGAGTAGGCAACGCCCAAGTTATGCCTCTGGTGTTGCAGGCGTCTATAGGCTTCGGTGACCACTTACCATCAGGTGGCCCGTAAGCTTGTTTGCCCCCTAAGATGAATAAAAAAACAAAAACTCTTGGCCACAAGTTACAACCAATACAAGTTGGTCCTAACTATTGGAATTAATTAAATATACTGTACCAATGTGATTAAGAGCTATGGTTGAATATTATATAAATCTCATCAGAAAAAGAAACATATTATTCGTATTAGGCTTCTGCCACGCATGTAATACTTTAGTCGACTATATAAAAAGCAACATTCCTTACTACAACGCACATCACTAAAGAATTGGTGTCGGTCAAAGTCCAAACAAAGCTTGCTTGAATCATTGAAAAAATAATAAAATATTAATCATCCTCAGGCACTTATCTGCTGCATATCGCGTATATATTTTGTACTTTAGGCTCATTGCACTTCAGTCTGTCTTGTGAAACGAGTTAAGCGAGTTAATAGCGTTATTTTAACTTTATATTCCGCTAATTGGAAAGTATATACCCAGTAATTGAAAGTTTATCGTAGTTTTGTAAATACATATTAAAAAGGTTGGTATAATAGTTTTTAGTACTAAATAGTATCGATTACGATTCTATGTCTATCAGATAATCGGTATTTTCCTTAATCCGCTTATTTGTTCGTTTTATTCTGCACATATAATTTCTTTTTTGTTATGTTTGCACATCTACCGACATAATTTGAGTAGTCATATTTTTCTCCTTTTAACTGATATAGGTACTGTAATTATCTTAGGTAAAAGCAATTATTTATTATATTTTTGTATCTTTATGTGTGTAATTAGTAGTTATGATGAAATACATTTGATGATTTTTTTACAATGGTTCCCACAGTTTTGTCTTTAAAAGCGTTTGTATAGTGTTATAATTTAGTAAATTATTATGAAACAAAAGTTATAATTACGTTTTCAAAGTTCAGAGTGTGTTGGACGCTTATGTATTCTCATATCCTCTATAATCATAATTTACCAATCCCCACAATCAAAGAAAATATACTATGTTGCAATTTCTTTTTACTTTATTAACATGATTGATTTGATTTTTAGTGTTGAATAAACATTTAATATGTAGGTTGCAGTTAAAACAAGTATTTAATGTCTACCATACAGTATAAAAATAATTTCACATAATTGGCAAATTTCTACCCACATAAGCAAATTAAGTTGTTGTACATTGTGCATTTATACAAATAGTTATTATTAGTGCAGTTCTAGTATATTATAGATTTTCCTGTCCCATATTAATATCAAATGCTGCTTATTGGACATCCTAGGGTAATATTGCATTGTTGAATTATTTGGTAACTATTATAATATAATAATAATATTCTATTACATACACACAACACCATCTAGCCCAAACTAAGCAGAGCTTGTACTATGGGTACTAGACAATGGATAAACAAACATATATTTTTTTTTTGTAAATACTTACTAATTATACATAGAAACACCCAGACCAAGACAAACATCCATGTTCATACATATGTGTATTGGTAGACACCATGTGCCTGAGACTTCAAAGTCTTTCAGTGCTTAAGTCTATGTCCAGCTGTGGGCTATTACTCTTATGATTATATATAATTGTGAATTACATGTTGATATTTTGTTTGTTTGACACAGATGGCAACAGAAGTAAGCGCACCATCAATGCCTCAACTCCAGTCAGTGCAGAAAGCCATGGCATTGCCCACTGTTGGGGCTGCCGTTGGACAAGTTGGAGCCTTCTACACTAAAGTCAAAGGTAGGTCTTTGTGTGTTGTAATATTTATAACAGTGACTGCAGTTTCAAGATTCTATTTTTAGAACCAAGCTCATGTTATTTCTTTCTTTAAAAATAAGATTTTGGGATGTTGCTGTTTATTTTTGTCAGCCGGTCACATTTTCTCAATATAAATTGTTATATTATATTTTGTTTTATTTTTACAATGTGGGTAGATGTTATTAAGAATTCTGTATTTGGTTTTGGGATTTGGCATTGATGGATATGCTTATTTAAGCCCATAATAGAAGAAAACTGTACTTTTTAAGGATTTAGAAAATAAATAGGCGGCATGTATCAAGTCAACAAAAAACAATTTATTAATCTATAAGTTAAAAAAAATTGTATAGTGGGTAATTGATTGACAATAATTATAAGGTACACTGCATATTTAATAAAAATAAAATGCTCTGGCACATCTCATGTCATAGAAAACACTTATTTTACCTAAACATATATAAAAAAATATATAAACAATAATTCTTATCTACCTACCTAAACTAATCGCCATATTATGTTCTCATTATATCTTTATTAAATTAATTGCTTGAGAGCCATTAGAATAATTTTAGGCTGGCAGTTATCAATGTCTAACAAATACAATTGAACAGGAGCTCATTCACTCCTCGAATGGGCGCTTTCCACTGCGGAGGCTGGAGTAGTCCTCGCAGCGAACACAGCAGTGCCTTACGTGGCTGCGCCGCTTGCAGCTGGAGACGCGAAGGTGGCCGCTGCTCTGGACGTGCTCGAACGCCGTGTGCCCCTCGTCACAGAACCTCCTAAGGTCATAGTTGAGACCACCAAACAGGCAGTACTATCCAGAATCTCCCCACATGTGAACAAGGTAAGAATTGATGCAGCTAATTGAACTTTGGTTGTAAAATTACCTTCCTAGAATGTTTTTCTATGAATACTAATAACATTTTCCAAAATGAGATTGCACTGATGGTGTTCTGGTTTAAGTGGTCGCCTTGCCACTGCCACTGCTCCGAGTTGAGGGTTCGAATCCCTAATGTGATAAAAATTTGTGTTCCACAAATGGTTGCCCTGAGTCTGGATGTTCTTTGTGCCCGTTGTTGGAATGTTTGTAAAGTCCCTCGCAATACAGAAATTAATTTTTAGAGTGAGTGAGCGAGCTGTAGTCTTTAAAATAGAATTGAAAATATAGCGATTTCCTAAAATGTTGTAGGTACAAGGGTGAAATGACAAGTAATAGCCCTGCTGTATTTGCCATTGATATAAACAATTGAATATAAGTGCTTAAAATAATAACAACAGATACTTCAGCATTGAAGCCATAGTGATTGGCTAACAGAAATAAAGTTATAGAAGGAGTTATTATGATTTCATAATTAGATGGGACAAACATTTGCATTAACCACAAATTGTGGTGCCTTACAGTCCATTGTTTTAATGTTTGTAAAATCCCTTGCGGCACAGGCAAATAGTCAGAGTAGGATAAAATTAAATGAAAATTCGAAGGCTAGCTTTTGCCCGCGGCTTCGCTTGCGTAAAAGTAGGTTAGGTGAGGTTATGATAGTAACAGTACTTTTTTTTAAATAAATTATAGCCGTTGTTACTTGGTGATAACTGATAACTGATAATACATATTTCTAATGGTGTAAGAATTTCTTAAAGCGATTAAATAGTTTTTGAGTTAAATCCTGTCAAAAAACCACGTCTTTCCTCTTTATAATAAAAGTATAGATGTGTCTGTACATATCAAATATACCACAAAATGTGTTCTAGCTTTTTCCTCGACACTCGACTTATTGTCCATTATAGCAATATTTGTTTTTAATAAAAGTAAATACGTTTATCTGGCTGTTGTATCGAGAGCCTGATAATCCTCATGACGTGCCCACTTATCGCCGCCTCTTATGAAATAAGGGAAACTGGAAAGTTAAGTAGGCATTTGTGTTATCAGTGGCGTGGTGATGTACGTAATACTGCTGATTTTGTATAAAAGTATAGAGAAATTTCGTTGTTCTGTTTTTCATATAAAACTATATCTGGAAACACATCTATTGCCTTAATGCGTATACAAAGATATTAGATTTTAGGGTACTAATCATGATGACCAGATCACGCCTGGTTAAGTAATGATCTCACTTTCAAATATTAGACTACTAGCCATCCTTCGAGAGCAGTACTTTTTTCTGGACGAATACTGATACTTTTCTGTATCCCTGACAACGTGTATGCGTAATTTAATGATGATCGGTCAAGTAATTAAGGTGTAAAACTTAAAAGCGTTACAATCAAACAAACTCACATTTGTATTTATATTCTAGTTAACATTCTTGCACTCAGAATAACGATTTAAAAACAAGTGAGAAACGGCAATGAATTGCCGTAAATTTTAGTTTGAAAATATGCTTCAAGTACCTAATATGCAAAGGTCACGGGATACCACGTTACCTTGAGGTCAAAGGTCCTAGTAATTTCGGGGGTATATCGACTATGCTGAGTCGAATGGCGTTGACCGCGAGTCTCTAGCTCTTACGGTTCTTGAGTTGTAAGTTGTATAACAGACAGACGGACGGACAAAGCTGTTGTATAAGAGATTTTCGAACTATAAAAAGCTTGTCATTGAATTATGACACACAACCACAACGCCAGGAACTATTACTTAATTTACGTTTGTCGATGCGTAATTCCCATGCTCTTTGCCCACCACTGAACAAATATCCTTCCTCATCTGATGAAAGTCCGTACCGTGTGTATTTGTTTTTACAACTAAAGGTTTACCTCTATTGCGAAGTAGTAGTAACAGAGACTCATACACGGTCACTGGACTTTGAGACTGATATTTGTAACAGACGAGATTATATCGTGTATTTGAACAAGGTTTGCCTGTTCTCTTAGTTCACGTATTGCTTTTTCTCATACAATAAAAACTGACTTTATCTAAAACATCCAATTTGATCAGAAAATGTTTGCTGAAGTTTTCCATGTCTAACGTACCCTTTTCTCGTTCTTCATAATTACCATATGAGTCGGTACTAATACTAATACAATATTAGAGATTTAACAACAATTTAAAGTGAAAGAATTCCATACAAAATCTTGCATACAATCATGTATGGATATATTCATTTGTAACTATGACCTTGCTCTGAACATACAAAACTACAAAAGAGCCACATACTAAACGGATATACATAGATCATTAACGTTAATAACTATCTGAATACATGTTTTTGCCTAAATCCTATTTAGCTACTTATAACTTAATAACGGTTTCGGAGAAAATGTCATGCCAAAGTCTGTTTATACAACGTGTCACAGATATAACGCACGACCTCAAACACCATTATTAGATTATTAAATCGTAATAATATTATAATCATTAAAATGTTACTTTTATGTACTTAAATATTTTAATTTAACGAATTAGTTCTCCTTATTGTGCGCGGATAGTATGGGTATATTACAATAGATCTAATATTATTTGCCTTTATTCCATCAAAAACCTTTTAGCCTTGAATTATGATTCGTTTTCGTTTATTTCGACTGTTTAAAGAAAAGGATGACTATAATTTACGTAGTTTTAAAATGTCAGAAATGGATCAGTAGCCGATTCTGAACAAAGTATTTTCAGGTAGTGCGTTTAATGTTACTCTTTGTATACAATGACCTTTCTGCCGATCGTGATACCTTCAGATAAGCTCAAAATTCCGGCTTGCCTTAGTAAAATGCTCAATGCAGAGTATATCATATTTATTTATATTTGATTGAGTACTTCATTGACCTTATACAAGACATCTAAATTAAATTATAGAATAAAGGGAACAAAATAGTAGCTATTTTTTAGCTCTACTATAAATACATAATTTTCAGATTGCCTTATTCTGAAAACTATGCACTCCAGTGCTTGCTGCCTTGGTTTTTTTTCTAGATAATACTGCATACGGCACATTAAGTAAGGGTATAAAATGGTTTTATTAGACAAGCTGCAGAAGTGGCTCAAGTTTCGTGAAACTTTATGCGTGAATTTGATAGCCAGTCAGGAACAGAACTATTGTATTTAAGAAAAGCATTAAAAGGTACTATTTCGAAAGCTTTAGACATCCGTGCGGATGTCTCAAGTTTTACGTCGCATACAATAAATAGAATACCAAATGAACGCCGTGTACCTATTTGATCGCTGTTATCGAAAAAATACCCGATTCATAAATACCTGATCTAATTCTGTGAACTTTACTCGACATTTGCAAAGCATACCTTATAGAAGAGAGATCTAGAGACGAGAGAAATTAATACAACAAACTTTACCGTATTGCTAGATATTGCGGCAACAAGTACCTAATAATTACTGTCAACGTATAAGGAAGTCTTAGTTATAAATAACTCGCAGTGGCTGCGGTTGCAGGATGTTGCGTATCACCGCACTCTAACAATGATACTGTATATTTTGTAATTTCTCTGTGGTTATGTTTATAAAACATGATACGTACGTGAGAGTGGGATTGTCTAACACTCGTCTATTGTTTAGAAACAGCTTAGAATAAATTGTATAAGTAATCATATTAGGTATAACAATCAGCACTTCTAAAATAAGCGTCATTTGCGAGAACTTGATTTTTGCAATGATCGTAAAGCTATATTTTCTGTCACTCTCATAGTGCGAAGAAAGAAAAGATTGAAAGAATAATTATTATATTATTGTTTGTTTTTCATTAGAATAACATTATCGCATTATAGACTAACCTCATTAATAAATAATTAAAAGATCATAAGTAAAAGAAGCCACCAAATGTCTACTAATAATGACGTCAAGTAATAAGTTGCTTAAAAAGAATTCCTAAGTACCTTCCTACCAAATATTTTTTTAATAATATTATTTCATGCTTGTGTGCCTCAAAACAATTTGAAAAATAATTGTCGTTGCCAATTAAAAACAAAACATTTAATAGGTAGGATGTCTATATTTACACCATCCTCTGTTTCAAATCGAAAAGTATATAAGTGAGCCTTAGCACACGATACATGGATACGATTGCACGGATGGCGGTGGTTTAAGTAGTCGCCCTCTTCATTACCACAGCGATTCGATCCCCACACGCGAAAAAAATTATGTGATCTCCAAATAGTTGTTCTGATCTAGGTGCTCTATGTGTCCGTTGTTTGAATGTTAGTTAAGTCCCCCGCGACAGGAATTATTCCTAGCAAGTGGCGATAGCCTAGTGGGTCCGTAGGATTGCCATGCAGAGATCTCGAGATCTAACACAAGACGCATCTTTGACTTTTCGAAGTTATGTGCGTATTAAATAGTTAATTATTGTCATCGTTCACTTCAACGGTGAAGGAAAACATCGTGAGAAAAATTGCATGACTGAGAGTTCTCCATGTTCTCGAAGATATGTAAAGTTTGCCAATCCGCACTGGGCCAGCGTGGTGGACTTTTGGCCTTACCCTTCTCACACTGTGAAGAAGCCCATGACCAGTGGAACAGTTTAATAGAGGCCTGATATTATAATCAGGTAGTCTTTTAAAATTGAAAATATTGACCACCCATTGGCTTCCGTAGTACTAATTGTGCAGCCAATACAAAGGTTCCATGTTTACAAATTCACATGACGGTAACTCGACGCCTGAGCATTGCGGCTGCATTTCCGTCTGTTACGGAATATTTCCAACGGTTCGACCGGTTCGACGCGACCACAAATAGAGATTGTTAGCAAATGTTTTCTACGAACTGTTGTGCCCGTCGCGTGTTGCTGTTCAATCAACGCGAGCAATTTGATGCACCCAATGCAATAGCTGGAGGGGACCGTAACAAGAATACTGGTAATTTGCAACCCAAATTGCTAGTAATCATTATGTCGCAGCGATCGTGTTGAATAGAATTTATGATTGTTAATTAATCAAAATCTGTATTAGCATCGTAATAGATGGATACGAATAGCTTGTGCCTTCAAAGACGCAACGAAATAGACCTAAATTGAAGTATTTTTGTTTTCACTATTGTATACCTACTCGTAGTATAGGCAAAAATACTTCAATATGATATTTTAATATTAGATAAAATATGTAATAGCCTAACTATAATATTATAAATGAGAACATTAGTTTGTTTGTTACGCTTTCATGCCTTAACTACTCCACCTATCATCATTAAATTTCGCAAACACGTAAGGCATATAGAAAAGGATATACCTTCATTCAGAAAAAGTATTGTTCCTGATGAATAGGTACCTACCTAGCTATCAAAATCTTTCTATATATACGAAAATATGAATATAATTATAAAATGCGAAAAGATTTGTATTTTATTTGTAACGAATAAACTCAAAAACTAATAGACTGATTTTAATAATTTTTCACCGTTAGAAAGCTACTTTATCCTAAATAACATAGGCTATATAACATCACACTAGAAGTAGTACAGGAGCGGCGCAGTAATGAAAAACTTAGGTGAAACAGCAGGGGACAGCTGTCATAAATTCATAATACAATCTTATATTTCAAGACCAGTGACAGCCTTCTGGTTATACCTACTGTTAATCTGGCACATACAATATTTTCGTTTTCAAATTAACGCGATCATGCATATAGTTTATTTTTAGTTGCTTCATGTTCTTGAAACCCGCACTAAGCCACTTGCCCTTCTCATACTGAGAAGAGACGCACCTAATGACAAAACAAAACAACCTGCTATTATAAATACGAATGTGAGATTGTTTGTAACGCTTTCACGCCTAAATGACTGGACCAATCATCATGAAATTTCGCTAACACATTATCAGGGGCACCGAAAATGATACGGTGTCTTTCATCCAGAAAAAGTAGGTACGTTCGCGAAGGATAGAAAATTTACATACAACTATATTTACGCGACCGAAGCCGCGGGCTAAGTCTAGTTAATAATATTAGTTTGTACCCGCAGTTTCTAGTCCTTGAAACTCGTAATAATATTGAATGTGTTAATAGGACACAGTCTATGTGTGTGTTAAGTTTAATAAAATCCGTTGCACGAGATTGTATATCAAATACCTAAACATCTCAAAGCTTCCATCCATCCATTCTAATCGTATAAGTGCAAAAATAACTTTATTGGTTTGTTGCCTTTTCACGACTAAATTGCTAAACGTATCTTATTGAAATTTAGCAAGGCGATAGATTGTATGCTAGAGAGCCTATGGCCTAAGTATGCTACCTTTTAGCACAGCATGCCTGACCATTAGATTCTCGTAGGCACAGACTAGTACCTACATTACATTAATAGGATTATAAACTTGTATCAAACGGACATCCACAAAAAGTAACTATCACAGCCAGTCGTGATCACAGTGCACCGATAAGATAAACTGCGTGACACATAATAATATCACGCAGTGTACAACGTTGGACAGTGAACCGGAACGAGCCGTCCTTCGACCGTTGAACATTATCACTAACTGTTACAAATATCACTGCTATGTCTGTAGGTCAGCGATTATGCTGTTGTCAACATATGCAAGGGCGTTGGGACGTTTGGTCACCAAGCCGTTTTAGGGCTTATGATTAGATTGGTTAGGTTTGTTTTCGGTTGATTCTGTTTTAATTGGAAAGCGTATGATAGGTACCTACATATATAAACTTATTTGTATCGCTGTATGAGTAGACTGGAGTTTGCTAGTAATTTAGGTTTGAGTTCAACATAAATGTTTGTACCAATTTATCGGACACTTACTACCTAAAAGGCATGTTGGTAAATTAGTACCAATATGCTTTTTTTTAAACACTAGGTTCCCTCCCACGAGTATTAATTCCTGTCGTGGGGAAACACTTCTCGAAATAACTATTTGTGGATGATGTTTGGCTCGTGTAGAGATCGAACCTCCATCATTTGACGCAGTGGCAACGGCAAGGCAACCATAAACCATTACGACATCAGTGCCGTCATAAAATAAACGAGATGGGTGTAGAAACCCAGGATTCAACCTCATCGTCTTCATGTGACCTTTTTTTTGCATCAGCTATTTGTAATGTCCCACTGCTGGGCAAAAGCCTCTTCCTTGGACTTCCACATCACTCTGTTGGTGGATATCCCTTGACCTTATGATCCCTATATCTCGGGGATCTTTTGACCCACAGGGTCCATATTCAAACTCGACCGAGGGATGACCCCAAGGTGTCTGTACACCAAGTTACAAGTCAATCGGTCCAGTGGTTCCGGAGCTATGCCTGTCACTAACAGACAGACATACAGACTCGCATAGTGTTTTCATTAACCTCTTCGAAGAAGACTCAAGAGTTTAATAAATAGTTTGATCCGGGAATACAAACCTGCCTCGTATGTTTTGCTGTTCCTTTGAGGATCCGAATTTCTGTTCTGTAGTCTATAGCTGTCTGAAGGCATAATCCGTACTACTGCGCAGCGATAATTTCTCTACGACAAATTCCTAGGAATGATTATTAGCAAATTGGGTTCCAAATGATTAGCTAAATGCTTATAAGCCAGTTGGCGCCCGTATTGAAATGATTGTGAATCGATATCACGTCCTTTCAACCTCAAGTCCAATGCTTTATTCCTTAACCGTCTCTCAAATACACTACCATCAAAACTCAGGACCAACAGGCATCCCAGACGCTTAGCTATACCAACGAAATTGCTTATGTAAATGGTAAACAAACCCAAGGGCATGGCGGTCGTGTAACGCTCAGGCTAATTTAGTACTTATGTTAAATACCATTAGGTCTATTTCTCTTTGAGTATAGTTCTAATGTTGGTCATGGAAGGAGCTAGAAATCTGTAACGTCGTATTTGTTGTTGTCGAGTCGTATTGTGCAATCGATGATTTAGTATTTATTTAAAACTTAATATTATAAATACATTGTTTCACGAAAGTGTAGCAGAGGTGTCTTGCAGCCAAATTTTATGAGCTTTGGTTTAAAGTCTCATGTAATAGATGTTTACTTATTGCAGTCTACCGAACGTAGTACTAGACCGGAGTCTGGTACGTATGTCCGTATGAAAGGTTTTTTATTTTTTTAATTTTTTTTTATTAGGGGAGCTTACAGCTACATACAAGTAGTTATATAAATACAATCAATAAATGCCACTAACAAGCTTCCACAATTCGTTTACAACTTGATTATATGACAGCTTAAGCTTAAAAGAAAAGAAAAACAAAAAATTGTACTTAACAAATGGATTATCAAGGTTGAGTCCGTATCCCGTATCCAATATTTATAAATTTATAAATTATCAACAAAGAACTTGGTTAAACAGGATCTGGCAGAATATTTACTAGTCGTAAAGAGATCAAAACGACTGTCAACATTTAATTTGTTAAATTCAATGAATACTCTAGGTAGAAAGCTATTCACTCTAAAATTAGTGTGGCACGGAGGTCTATTTAACAAGAGATTTCTACGTAAATTTCTTATTGGAATTCTTAGCTTTATTTTCGAAACAAGTTCAGGACAGTCGATCTTACCCTGAGCAATATTGAGGAGAAAAGTCATGTCTGAAATGTTACGTCTTACATGCAAAGGCAGAATATGCAATTTTACACAGCGCTGTCCTTTTCTGTGACAAGTCCGGTAGAGAGCAATAAGTTGATTGTATCGCATAACGACAATAAGTTGTGAGGTCACGGGTTTGAATCTCACCCATTGCTTAGCTGGAGAGGTTAACAAGTATACTAGTAATTTGAAACCCAAATTGCTAGTAGTTTAAAAAAAATAAAGGCCCGGTAATCGTAATCTCATACACTGCAGTTCACTACCTCTTAATCACCGAGGCAATATGTTAAAGATGCATTCTTTAGTAATATTTACTAATGTAGATGGCAACTGTGGTCAAGTTTATATAAGTTGATGCCACCTCATAGAAGCCTTCTACCAAACCAAACGCTTAGTTTACATAGAAAATAAAATTAATATGTGTAACTTACAGGTGTAATAATGTAATAACATAATGTATAGGAAAACATCGAACACACCTGCATATCAGTGTTGTTCTCAGAGATATGCGATGCTTGTCATCATGCCACCAGCCTGGTGGACTATGGCCTAACCTCACTTACACTTAGAAGAGAAGAGGTCCATGTGTAGCAGTGGAACAGCTTATATACTTTGCTGATGTAATGATTATTACAGGTATACGGCGCCCGTGTGGCCGCCGAACAGCGCGTGGCATCCCTCAAGGAGCTGTCCTGGGCCAAAGCCAACGCTCTTCTCTCCACCGCATATGGCCAGAAGGCTGTCCACAGCGTCGACGCTGGCGCTACATACGCCATGCAATTGCTCGACCACTACCTACCCCCTCTTGGACCTAAGGAGGAACCCAGCAGTAAGTATTTAATAACTTTAATTATGTGACGCATGATAATGTACAAGGTGTTGGGTCTGCTTTCTCGGCACATTTACAGAGGTAAAAAGTATTCTTACCTAGCACAGGTATTTTCAAAACTTAAAAGGAAACCCCTACGTAAGATATATTGTAGAATTTGTATAATGTTTCTGAAATAAAGCAATTTTTTTTGTTCTGTAAACGAGTAAATGATAAATCATTTATTTACTTTCGTATTGATAAACATAACACACAAAAATCAATTACTATGCAAAGATACTTTGAAGCATGAGCATCGCCGAGCTACAATAATGCATGTAAAGCGTTTATTTATATACTTATAAATAATTAATTGGAAATAATACGTAACTAATTATTATAAATGCGAAAATGAGTTTGTTTGTTACGCTTTTACGTATTAACTACTCCACCGATCATCATGAGATTTTGCATACACTTTGTCAGGGTTACAGAATATTACATAGGGCACCTTTCATCCTAAAACAAGTTCTGATCCTGTGGGGATAGCTTGTAAATTATAAACCCTTATTCCAGTAATATAAAAGTTAACAAAATCGTGCAAGAGAACTCCAATGTCACTCTATGAACTCACGATATTTTCCTTCATCGTTTCATCGAGTGATAATTACGCAAGTGATTAACACAAGTCAGAGGTCGTCGTGCTTGGAGATTGAACCCTAGACATACCAACCGTCACTCCTTTAGGCTATCACTACTTGAACTGATTTCAGTAGGTATTAGATATTTGCGCGTTATGTAATTTACAATTGAATATTTGATATTTATACTAATAGTACATAAAGACAAAACATATTGCTTTTTGGACGAGCTTGTCATTGGAACTATAAGTAAAATTGACTTTTACTAGAATTTGCACACGGCGTTAATCTACAAATTTGTCAATAAAATCCTATCCCTCGAGAACGGTACTTTTTCTGGATAAAAGGTACCATATGTCCTTTTCTGTACCTCTGCAAAGGTGTATACAGATTCAATGATGATATGTTGGATAGTTAACACATTTATATGTAATATTTTAGGATTTTTCATTTTCTCGCCTATTTATTAAGTAATGTTCTCTCTACCTTATTTAAATATTTTAAAATGCTTAGCTCTTGTCAGTAGAGGGATCGCCACATATATGTCTCATGACTCTCTTTTAACTCTTGATATGACACGACTCCCACTTATTCCTTCACTTGTTGGACAAGGGTAAGTTCCTGTCTTCCCCTTTCAGCTATCTTTAATGTTTACTACAAAGATAGTTTTTAACAAATATGTACGTTGTATCGTATCAAGTAGCCAGTTAACTTGCCTCTCCTTTTATCCGCGTAAAATAAGGTTATAGGTTAATTATTTATGATTATGGGATTAGGATATCTTACATTACGCTACGATCCATAGGAGCGTGATAAATGGAACCTCGGGTCACTGCTAATCATTTATATGTAAACGGGCACTAATTAATAAAATCAGATTGTCAGCTTAATATGGCAAAACAAAGTCGCAAACAACCACTGGTCCTTGGTATTGTTTCGGGTCACGTGGTCAACGTGGGCATGCCAATAAACCTAAAAGATTTGACATTTAAAAATATCCCACTAGAAACTGCCGATTTCTTAAAATATAACAGGCCAAATATATCTCTAACAAGGATGATGACTTAGCAAGAAACACATTTAATTAGATGTATGTCAACTTTAGTTGGATGCTTGTCGAATTTAGTTAAAAGCATGCCATTTTGAGTTATGTACACGTTGACCTTTGTTAGACGCGTATCAACTTTAGTTAGTTACTTGTGACTAGCTGGGTATATATTGAATTTTGCTTGGTGCATGTGGAATTTAGTTAGGTGCATGACAAGTTTAGTTAGGTTCTTACGACTAGTACGGGTATTGATAACTTAGTTAGGTAATCGGGACGAGGTGCATGTTGAATTTAGTTAGTTGCATGACAACTTTAGAAGCATGAACAATATGGTTAGGCGCATGTCAACTTTAGTCTCCTGTTGACAAGCTATTTTGAACGTGACGATGTGTAATTGTAGATGAAATTGTAGCGGTGTCGAACGACCCTGCGATGCATACGGTGCAGACTGTGGGACGACTCAGCGCTGTTGCTGCGCGCCGCGTGTGGGCCAACCTCGCTTACAAGATCAACGAACTGAGAAACTCAGGTAAAATATATTTTATATTCATATTTAGACTGTTTTTCTAAGAGTATACTGAACGGACAAGCTTAAAGATCCATCCTTTATTTGTACCTGTTTATTTTGTTAGTTGTCTCTCTTTAATTAATTATGGATACCATTATGGTGTACAGGCACAAGATACCGGTTGTTAGTTAAGTTCACAATACTGCGGTCTGCGCGACTCACTGTTGTCGATTCGATCCTAACACGTATCAAAATATTCAATACATAGATGTTTCAGGTCCTGGGTCCTGGTGATCTTGGAACATATAGGTACTTTGAACATAGGATATGTTGGAATATTTGTAAAAGTAAACTACATATAAGATTTAAAGTATAAACGAAATATGTATGAGTTATCTTTATAAATCAAACCATAAGACATTTGGTTAGTTTGATTTAATTGTTTATTATTAAACATTGCACATTGATTTTGTCTCAAGTATAGCATTGTATACTACTCGTAAAACAAAGCATCAATTTAATATGTAGGTATGAAAAAACTAAATGTATCCGTTAGGCCATTCTATTTGATATATGCGTCGGATTATGACGATAGCAGATAAAATGAAAGTACTTAATATAATAATCTTGCATTTTATCAATTAGATAAAAATGTTTGCGTTTGAAATGTTATATGTAGGTACTCTAGAGGTTTTGGAATGCCTAATTTTTTGTCGTTATGCTTAAAGAGCAGCTTCACTTGGCAAGAACTTTTGTTTTGTAGAATATAGTAGCCAATTTATCTTGAATTGTGTACCTATAGTAAAGTCCCTGAAGGTTAAGAGATACTAATATCAGCATCCAAGTCTTTTAAATTTGCAATCCTGTGATACGGGTACCAGTGTGGCAGTACGTTTGTACCGGTATCAACAGCCTCCTCACCGCTGCCCATGCACCGTGGGTAATGGTTTCGGCACACAGGACAAACATTTGTATGATTGTCAAACAGTTGTTCAAAATCTGAGTAGAGCACCCACACTGTGTCCGTAGTTTCAATGTTTTTAAAGGCACTAAATTTAAACCTACTGCAGTTATTTTATAAAAAAGGGACAAGAGAACTAGATGATAATTTTAATTTAATAATATTAATAATAAATTTAATATCTAAATTTCGTGGTTCAAGGATAATAAATAATTTGCATCATTTCTAATTCCGTTAACAAAGAAAGCTTTGTAATCTTATCTTGTCAAATAGGGTATTATTTTGGATATCGACTAAGCAAGATTTATTGCAGGTGTGGAGTTAGACGTGCGCCGTTACGTCACCGCGTTGCTAGCCGCGCTGCACCTTGCCAAGGTCACCAGCGAGCAGCAAGAGAAGGAAGAACAGGAGAAACAAGAGAAACGGGAGAAAGAGAAGCCGAACACCGCAGAGGCTGCTCCCCCAACAACTCCCCCTCCTAAAAACCCTGAGGTGACTACATCCTCCCCCACCACCACCAACCAGGTGAAATCCACACCTGAATCTAAATCTACTGAGAATTCTAATTGATATTTTCCATTTTTTATAATTATCGTGTAAGTTTGTAATACGATGCTATTTTTAGCATTGGAGCTGAATTTGTCGTTGTATTGCGTTGCTGAGTTAGCAGTAGCAATGCTAAGCATAGCACCAAGTTGATAATATTTATTAAGGCAATTTTCTGCCACAGCGCCGGTATACAGGCTGTACCGGCATTGTTCTGGCGCGATTAGATTGTAAGTCAATTTGAATGTATTTCTATTTTAAAGACTGCCTAATAGGTCTTACATTTAGATGTATTTATCGCTTTTCTATGGCATATTGTAATGGAAACTATTTTGTATTGTGTAGAGAATTTTGAATCATATTATAATAAAATGATTTTATACTGAAATAAAACGTTTATGTAATATAAAGAGGCATTTGTTTTATTGGTACCTTCATAGTAGAAACCCACCTATTAGCCGCTTATAATTAATCAAATGGAATTAAAAAATAAAGGAATGCGAATTCAAATTTGACTTCATATGCGAACGAAAGACACAAGACTTTTCTAAGGCGTAATACTCGGATCATTTTCGAAGTATTACTTTATTATTACTACTATAAATTATAGTATTGCTAAAGAATTTCGAAGCAAGCATAAGCCGAGCAATCTTTACGATCCGTCAGAGGTGGAGCGCGACTGTTCGCTTTCCTTTTTCTATCAGATTAGGTACGTTGTTTTGTCACCCGGCCCGCGTTCTCTTTTCCAAAGGGCACATAAGGTACTAACAACACATATTTGTAACTTAGAACTACATAATAAACCACATTACACACAGCTACGCTCGGCTACGTACTTGCCCTTGGGATCACTGCTTGTCGAGTAAAGCGCTTCTGGATTTTGGTGGCCGCTGCCACACAAATATGATGAACAGAGCGTTTATAAAAATTTGGGCACGCCGTTCTTGTTTGTTAAGCTCTGGAACTGCTAAACAGATTGCTAATAATTCATCCAATACTTACTAGAACTCCACACTATTTCTGGGTAAACATAGATCATGTTATGACATATGTAGGTACTTACCATTAGAGCGAAGCTGCTGAGAAAACCTAGTATTATAATAAAATTAAATAAAACAATGTTTAATTGTTTAATATTACTTTAATACGCAATATATTACAAAGAAAAATGTTTTTGTTTGTATGTTAGGCCTCTCTGATATTATGAAGATATGAACTGATATGAGGTGTGTGTCTAACGCTCAGGTATCAACACAATATTTATCTCTTACGCAGTACTTCGATACTGTAAAGTTTAAAAATGTAGAAATGTATACAAACTAACTGGTGACGAACAGTCTTATGGTTCGCGAATTAGTGCCGACGACATTCAATAAGGAGCTATGTGGACCTAAATGTTAAAAAGCGAGTCAGATAGGTTCAGAATGTTCCATAAGGTTCTCTGCGCAAGATGGCATGGCAAGAGATGTTTAAGGTAATGAAGAGTAATGTTACATAATACTATATTTTGGGTGAAATTTCAATGAAAATAGCTACAAAGATGATGCTACGATATGACATCTTTAATCTTACAGCTGCCATGTTGGAAATTGAACTGTAATGTAATTCATTTAGTAATATTTCTATTCGTTATCTAAAACATCATGTCCGCCAGTAGGCGCTGGGCATAAGTTTGGGGCGTTTTGCGAGTGGGGCATTTGCAAATAGAACAATATCGATAGGTTTTTTGCAACGATATGACATAAACGACATTATTTTATGCGAGATTGACTTTTAGTACTGATACGATGCAAACTTAATGGCGGCTCTGAACATCGTATGAGTCATTGCGCAGAACCCAATATTAGGTGTCAGCGGCACGGGGCAGCAGGGCACCTCCCCGCGCGTCCTTTCTTTCACCTGCACTCGCCCTTCGCGTCTTGTATGTGTGTGTGAGTTATATCCGTATACTGCACACGTGCGCGCTTTCTAGTCTACGTACAATCGAGCTCATAATAATTTGTTGTTGTTAATTGTTTTGTTATTTTTCTAGTTAAGTTTTGTTTGTTCTGTTAAGTTTTTTAGTAGTTTAGTTTATTGTTATTTTCGTTAGTAACGTTAAATTTCTAACTGTTGGTTTTTCTTAACCTTTCTTGACAGTACATTTAACATTTTTCGTATAATAAATATGTATTCATAATACTTATAAAAGTTAGTAAGTACTTAGGTATTTCATAGTTTTATGAACACTTTAAACCAATAAAAATAAAAGGACCTGAAACGAAATGACTGTACCTGCGCACATCTGCACTCGCAGCTAACTTCCGAGCCGCCATTAAGTTTGCATCGGGCCGTACCAATTGATTACATTAAATACGGATGTAATTGTTTTATTTAATTGCTCACATTTAGTCAAAACCTCGAAAAATACACTATTTCACCCTTTTAGATTTGTAATCAATTACTAATTCAAAAATATCTCGTCTGATTTTAGTACGTACTTATTATAGCAAAATCCTTTTGCAAATTGATTCATTTTTATCACCTAAAATGGGGCTTATGTCAATGTTATGTTCAGCAACTTACCCGTTGAATACGAAAGGAACATACTGAGCCTAGATAAATCAAAGAAGCCATTATATAGAATTGAGAGTAACTGTAACAGATTTAATAGAACGCAAGTCTAGGGTACACCAAAGACGTACCTACTGCATACGAATTCTAACAATTAACTTCATGCAGGAGATCCAAGATCGAATAGCGAAATTCTAAATGTATGAAAATATAAGTAAAGTTGAGATTACGATCGTGACAGATAGCAGAAATTAAGAATGCGGATAGGTAATACTGGAATAAAACTTACAGGGTCTCAAGACCGGCGCCTCAGGCACGGCAAGGAAATTTTAGGGGAAGAATAGCACTTAATACAATGACATTATGCTTGAAATTCCAATAGTAACTTAAAAATCAAAGCTGTTGTCTCGGCATTGCCAAGCTTACGACAGCTTTGGTGAAATTGCAATTATAATATCATAATATTAAGTTACATTATTCTTCGTCATCCCCGTTGTGCCGATCCGCCAGTAGGCGCTGGGCCGTAATACCTGCATTTAATAAACGAATAGTTTTTGATGCGAAGAATTAAAAGACTAAGTCAATATTGTTTCTTGATATGAGTTTAGAAGTTTTGTCGGCAGTGGTAGACGGGCCTTCTGATAGTAACGCACGGAACGAATGTTTACGCAGGTCACAATTCGTACACAAATTAATTTCATAGGTACGTATAGCCGTCACACAACAAGCTCTAAACAATATATTATATATATATATACTAAACAATATTGACTAAGACATTTAAAGTTCGTTAGGGTTGCTATACACATAAAAAGTTTATTGTCAAACCAGAGCCGACTCAAAGAAATTCCTACATAGATTCGGTTGATATACTTTTCGCTGTATGGGCAAATACGATCGCCATAAGTCGTTAATGTTGAACCCAATACATATACGATCGACAATAATACTGCTCGGCATGTGCCGAAACATACTTATTACATTTATTTTGACAGTTGAGACGAACCAGTGCATAGCAATCCTAATACAAAACTATTCATTTTGAAACATCATACATAAAACAACAGGATTGATATATAAGAGTATTGCTTTATATTCCTTCGCCACATTTCTCGCGCTGACCACGAACGTATAACCGCAACAACATGTAGGCTTCTTTTGGCACAGACTATTGGTCACTCGCCGTGTTACATGGCGGCGTGCATTTACTAAACATCTTTATAACTTAGGCTGCTTTTACATTAACTGCGCATACTTTACGGACTGCCATTATGTAGGTATTAAAAACTTAACATCTTTTGTGTCGAATTAAATGGATGCGTGTTTGAGTTAAGATCGGATTGTGCTATTGAAGTGATCTAACTAACACAATCTTCTAGGTTAGCTGAAGAAGCGGTAAATCTCGTGGCCAATTATCGAAACTCGGAGCTCAAATACAATGGTTTACACTGTCTAATTTTCGGCAAATTGAGTATTAGGACTATGCAATATGCATGTATCATAGCTGCTAAATACGGTACTGTTCCTACCCGGCTGCCCTGACGACTGAAGCAAGCAAGCAACATTAGATATTGTGCCATCCTTTTTAGTTAAAATATTGCTTGGTCGAGCCAAGCCCTTTTATACACATACATCCTAAAACTATGCGCAGTTTAATGAAAAAGAAACTACTTTGTAGTATGACAGTACGTATATCTTATTAATTACAAAACTAAGTCGTGCGATAACTTAATCTAAACATTAAGTACATAATAGTTGCCAAGAACCTAGTGTAACTATGCTTACACAATCAAAACTGCACGTGCGATTATATCAAACTAAAAATAACTAACTATTAAAATAGAACTAATATCTAGTAAGGTGTCTGTCAACTATACCATACATACGTATCAAGTAAGATGTAAAGGCCAAACTGTAGCGCTCAGAGACGACTACTTTAGTCATGATCTTACACAGGAAACCTCTATAAGGTAGTCAATCAAGTCAATTTCTAAGGCGGCGAACACATCGCCCCGGCGCGGCGGCGGTCTGCGTTCTGCGGTCGAGTTCCTCTTTGATAAAATACAGTTTCTCTTTGACCGCCGCGGTTTGACTGCTTTTATGTGTGTACAGTTCAAAGACACCGCATACATGACAGTGAACGCGGAACGCAGAACTCGGAACTCTGACCGCTGACCGCCCGCAATGTGGCCGGCGCCTAAGTGCGCCAAAAACTGCTATTACGTCTATATAAGACGGCGATCGATTAAATAATTTTTACGATCAGATCTTCGATTAATACTGAAATCTTCTTCATACATAGCATTCTGTCAAGGGAAGCAGGTCGATCATACACACGATCGCAGCCATACAACCTTGTGTTGCGTGTGGTAAGTGGCATTTTCGGGCCTCAGCCTCTTAAGCCTTAGATTGAAAATAAGGTCGACGGTGAGATCAACTGGTTCCGCTACGACGCGCATCGAACGATAGAGAACGATCAGCTTGACGTTAACTCAAATTGATAGAAATACTAATATATTTTGGCATTTGTTAGCATTTTCTTGGTTATAGTATGCTACGTCATAGTGGGCAGACACCTTATATGGAAATTAGAGTATAGTGACATCTGTTCAGCTGATATATTCCAACTAATAGAATGGTAATTCTCATATCTGTTCAAACTTGTAGACAAGATATAAATAACTACATTTTCATTAAATATGATTAATAAATTATACAAAGTATTGATTTAAACGCATTTTGCTGGTTATAGGCTTAGATACATGTATCCGTAATAAATTTATTCTCTGTTTTATAACTCCAAGTTAGTTACAAATGAATGTTTTAGTTTTTGATTCAATATATGTTAGTGTTAGATACATTCAATATCGAAAATATGGCGCTTAATTAAATCTTTTGCTACCCATCGAAGTTATTGGCACATTTAGCTGTTTTTTTTTACTTTTGTGTATTTATCCGATAATACAAAGGAAAAGTTTACGTCTCGAAATCGATGCTGTAAATAACATATCTTATTGCGTGCGAGAGAACGAGACAAAACTAAACATACTGTTACGCGATATCTCATTCTCATAAACAATAATAATATTACGAGACTTGGTGGTACGGCCTCAGAGCTCATACCTACAGCACATCTTGCAAATTCAAATGAATACTTATTTTCTTTTTGTATATTTTAAATCTCTGCTTACAAGTTTGAACAGATATTTAGACAAAGAGCTATATTATCTTACAAGTCTGTTATATTCCAATTTGCATTGAATCTATCTTCTGACAAAGTACAATATAATATGTTACATAATTTCCACGGACAACGCGACCTTAGATACAATGATATTGACAATATCAAATTTGCTTACTATAACAATTCTAATATCAAAATACATTTGACGTAATGTTGTAGGATCCCGGATACGTATGGTGGCGTTGCGTGCTGGGGCGAAGGCCTGCCGTTTAGCCGAGCCCGTGGTCCTCGAAGAAGCCCTGCGGGGTCTCCTCCTGCAACAAGGGTCATCACTGAGCCAGTGTCGCTCGTGGCCGCGTTAGACCGAGCAATCGCTTTTCGGTTTTATTTAAAAACGTAAAAACAGACATTACTTGATTTTTATAAGGTGTTAATGAAAGTACAAATTGATAACATGTAAAATATATTTTATTAGAAATATGTTATTTTATCACATAGACACATGTATCAACACGAAACATTATCAAATCGAAGATATCAATACATTTTATTGCACAAAACTCCTTGATTAGTGATATAAAAATGTCACAAAATGCATAAAATAACTGTTTCTATATATCAACATTTATCATTATACATATAAAAAAATTTGGCATACAAAACGGCGGTCATGAAAATATGTGAATAAAAATTAACCTAAGTAGATAAGGGAAATATAAAAAAATCAACATCAATTCCATGAACGATAATACTTTTTGGAAAATTATTTGTTGAAATAACCTTATAATATAATTGCAATTATATTTCAAACTCGATTATTACTGGTATTTCAACAACCATACAAGAATGTTTTCTTTTTTAACTTGTCTTGTTTTGAATAATTATTTATTTTATTTTATATCGAATAATTATGATAAATCTTAAAAATCTTTATGTGGTTCATTGACCATAATCGAATAAATTATTTAAAGTATCTTATAGAAAAAATAAATTCATTTTATAAATTAATAATTCGTCAATTTTATATTTAACTAATTATAAACTTAAACACTTTAAAACAAAACAAAAAGAAAAATGATAAAATAAATAATAATGAAATTAATCTAATTGCAAAAACAGATTATATTATTATTTTTATTTATATGATTGTGATTTAAACACATGCATATTAAAAGGTAAAATGGGAATTTAAAAATAATTTTATAGTTAGACCCAACATAGCCGTATGCATTAACGTATTAATGTAGATGTGTCGGTCTTATTTTCACTTATAGGAAAGAAGCAGGAGAGAGCGAGATAAGGCACGGGCTCTTCTACAATTGTCACTACAATTTGGCTGCTCTTGCTGTGTGTTACGTGTACTGAGCGACAAATTGCCCATGGAGTAATCAGGTGACCCTGGTTACACAAATTGCCACAATAATCAGGCGAGTAGAAATTTAAAAATCTGCTAGTCAACGCTTCATACGCCTACTCAGGTGTATGAAGCGTTGATCAGCAGATTTTATTCATCGATCAGTATATTTTCTTTTGACAATTCATTACTTACTACATCATTACTAGAAAACCGAACGAGAAACAAAAAAATATTTAACCCCATAATTAAAGTTTAAAAACGGCAAATAAGCTCGTTGTTAAATATTTCGCATCCATCCCAACATTTTTCATAACAGATCTGACGACACATAACTACAGACAGCCAATGCACGCGACTATAGGGGATCCAACTATTACCACCAATTTCTGAAAGGCTAATCGACCACATATCATAATCAAACTTATGTCAAGTGATATTACTGGCTATTGCTAATTCTGTCAGCCAATCACCGCACTTGACATGCGTTTGACCGTCTTTTAACAAATTGTTATGTCGATCTGCCTTTCAGAAACCGAGGTTTAATCTCTTGGTCCACTTTAATAGTTCTGAATATGTTTTTCATTGCAACAATTTTTATAATAGAAATACTTACCTAACTACATTAAAAAGGAATGTTCGTAATACAAAATATTTTACCGCCCAATATTTTGGTTGGACACAACCACCAAGTTAATGTGTAAGAATTTATCGGTACAAGACTAGAGCGCACTTTGTAGACCGACAGTTATTATATAACGGGTGAAAAGCCGAATGACTTAAACGCTTACGACACAATATCAACGTGTACCAAAGAGACGCAATATCAGGAAATTGTTTGGTTATTGTACTAGCTTTTCACTTATTATGTTAAGAATGTTTCCTCTTCTCGAGCTCTGGCTCGGTATACTGAGTACCTGCCTTGAGACCCTCAGAGAAAAGGTGGCTCAGTACCCCTCGGTAACAAAAACTGTATCTTCTACTTTACTGACTATTGTTGATGTGTGTGTTATTATTATTGTTATCGTTATTATTGTGTTATTTAGGTTTTTGGCTATTACTCCGGTGGCTACTAGTATGGGTATTATTTTTGTGGGTGATACTATACTGTAATTATTATATTAATATAATAATTGTTTGCTGTACATCTTAAGCATAGGTAACGCATTATCAACAAATTAGGCGACTCGCATGACTTAGACCTATTTAACACAAGTCATTCTAGTTTTATTGCCGACCAGTGGTTTGAATCGGTTCTCTAATTGCTCTAGTTTTTGATTATTTATACAGTCCGTGTTCTTATTGTGTAATTGTTATCAAGCACTAAATCCTAAAATGTGAAAACGTCTAAATGGTTCAAAGATGTTTATATAGTTGTTAATTAGTTTTAAGATACTGTTTGATTTGCAAATAAAATAAAATAAAATAAAAAGTAATGCTTTTATGGTCGTATTTAACATGTTCGCGCATCTTTCATTCGATTGAGATGACATTCGACACGTACATTTGTAATTTTCTATCACTTGCACGAAAGTTTTTAACATTCTACCGTCAATGTGCAATAGAGAGACCTCGAGAGACACTGTATTAGTTTAATTTTAATAAGATCTGCGTTATGCATAGTGATGCACAACGCAGCTCTTATTAAAGTATACACTAAAATCCAATATATGTAAAAATAAATAAAAAATCTTACAATTACCTATTTAGAATATATAAAATTAAAGAAAAGTTTTAAAGAGAAGATAAGGAAGCGATATGAAGATTGAAACAGCTACTAGATATACTCGAGTATAAAATTTAGAAATAAAAGTAAATATTGTAATGACCTAACAAAAATGATATGCAATTTCTGTCACTTGTATTATGAAACCAGATTTTCAAAATAGTTTTGCGTTATTTCAGGTAGACATTGATAATGTTGATATTAAAAGGGCGTTTAAATAAATTTGCCTTTTACCCGTTAATATAATTATAATACATTAGTCAATTTCAATTATGTATTTACATTTTATAGTAAAATATATGGCATAATTGTGAATTATAAAACACTGGACTGATATGGGCGAGTGAGATGAATAACGGCCATGAGAGTCCTTTGGCACTGTAGTGCATGGAAGCTTGTAGGAAGTGTCGTCGGCGGAGTCCTCGGGCTTCGGTGACGTTCATAGGAGCCCCACCTCCCGGAGCGCCGCGTCCACTGTCTCGTCCTAACACAATCCACGCCGTAAACATGCAGCTAAGCTAAATGTTTTGCAATGTGATACTGACTTGAACGTCATGCCTCAGTCATTTATATCATTTCAATGTTATCCTACATCTGATTGTACTAATCTATTAATCAGGTTCAACCCAAATGTATGCTGATACTGAGCCTAACTTTAATGTGCATTTATAATACGAGTGCTATTAGAAAATATATAATAGAAAATAGATATAGTATGTATTGAATTTAATATATTGTTTTTATATTCTGCCTCAGATAAAATATGTTTATAAGACAAATAGCTAAAAAGGTTAATAAATCTTTAGATATTAATAGTAATATACATGCTGTTAATGTTTTAACTAACCCACACCAAAGGAAAGCGTTAGATAGCTTTCAAGAACATTGCTTGGGCGACACCATGTTGGACGATGGGAAATCCGTGGCATGAGTCGGATGCATGATATTTTTACTAGAGATTTAATTTACCCATTACTTTTCAAAATGACTTAAGGTCTATATATTTTATTTGCCTACCAGAATGACTGCTAAACATGGTATTTTCTGCAGAAGATGTAAATCAAATATAAAATACTTCATAACATGAAACAGCACACAAAACAGATACAACAATAATAAACAAAACACGCTGCATAAAAAGAACAAGTAAAAATTACAACCCTATAATAACCTCATGCCACGGAAGCCAGGATAAAAGGAATTTGGTACATGCAAGAAAACAGATTAATTTATTCATATAATGTATTTCGACAACCCATTACAGAAATGCACGAACAGCCAGACCATTACCATAGAGGACACTGTTTTACAATTTACAGAACGATATACAATACTACACGTATACCCTGACCACGTGAAATGGCTCATATTAATGGAATGATTCGAATATGGAGCAGGGTTCGAAATAATTAAGATTATCTGCAAATTATCATATGCAATTATAATGACAACGAGCCAATAAGTTTCTGACAAATATTTTACCCATTAATGATTAAAATGTGCAGCTGCATCAACAACACCAAAAAATTATAAAATTTTAATTTATATGTTTATATTATTCTTTCGAACCCTGGTATAAAGTGACTGAGATTTCTCATGCTGCCTTCTTTATAAGATCTTAGCTATATATGTATGTATCACGTAAATCAGTGTCCCAAATACAATGTAATCATCATATACTTTAACTACACATGTATGAAGCAACGATATACAGATAAACTATTTATAAATAACCATAATGACGCCTCGCCCTGCTAACTAAAAATACACAATATCGCATGAAACATCTATATTAGAGATTATAATATGAATTCTCTAAATTATCTTAAATGTATATACTGAGAGTGTGTGTAAATGAAGCTAAAATGTCATGCGAAAATTGCAAAGAATTGAAAATGTAAGCTTCGTTCAAAACACCTTCGACGCAACTGAATTCATCAAAAAGAAAATGAGAAATATCATTCCCACGACACTACCGATAGTGTAGCTTGGTGATGCCGCGAGTAAGTGGTATAATCTGACTTCGAAGAAAATTAAAAGGAATATACACATAAATTAAAATGATAGTGAAGCGCATGCAATAAAAGCACTAGAGACATACAGAGACTTATAGCTTATTTGTTTGATTGTCCGAGTTGTGCGACACGCGTCAGTGTAACAATCCATCGTTCAGGTCCTGACCGCCATCAATGCATGCATATCACACCAAAACAAAGGAGAAAATTAGCAGAGTGCAATAAGTAAACGAGAACTTAAGCGTTAATTGGAGAGACAGACGGCGGTCGACGACGACAGTTGAAGAGATACAACACAATTGAGCAAAGATTGATAGATTTAATATTGCAGCAGGTAAATTACAAGTGACGTAAGCGTCGTTATCTGAAATATAACTACTGTGGGTTTATACACAATTTTTCTGTGTGAGACCTGAAACACTGGACCTATTAGAAAAGTCGATGTTACTACTTATTCCGCTGCACCATGCGTGACTTTACTTGAACCTGGCGTTACATCAGAATATGATTTAGTTCTTAGTAATTTCTTTTCTCATTTCTCTACATGTACTGTGTAGATTGACTGGTAGAGAATACTTGAGGCATAAATGTAACTAAATTTGCCATAACAAGTATTACTTAGTGGCTAGCTTTAATTTCGAATTCCTGTAATCGTCGATATCGCTAAATAATGGTAAAGTATATTTTCTATAAAATCGGTATATGATAATGTAATAAATTAATTAAATTCCCACAACGTTTCACAGTTAATTGCTAACTCGTCAGAGTGAGACACAGAGCGAGTAGAACATTTAATAGGAAAAAGATAACAAAAATTAATCATCGGCCTCTGTCGAACAGGCACTTAGTTTTAACTGTTTACTTTCAAAAGATGTACGGTATATTAATAAATAAAATCTAGTTTTAATTATTAAAGTTTTAGAAATGAGTGATATGATAAACATCTTTATTTTTGTACTTCTAAGAATCTCAGTACATATGTACTATTTTAAAATTTTCGGTAAAGTAAGTTGAATTGAAAGACTATTTTACAAGGCGTCTGAAAATTATCCATTCTGCGACATACAAAAGAACAATCTGTATATAAGTTTAAAGTCTATTTAATTTTCTGATAAATGCCTTATACAAAAAGAGATGTCAGGCCCGGATTCCATATTATCTTACTAACTTACGATTGAACACTGTTAGATCTTGAAGGACCAAAGATGACGAAACATTCTCAAGCATTTCAATTCCTTGAAGATCAATTCTTGACTTCACGAATGATTATTTAAGTAGGTAAACACGTCAATCGCTATTCATAACTACACACTTCATAAGTATATTATCGTACAAATCACAAGAAAAAAATGTAATCGAGGATTTGAAAGTCTCTGATTCTACTATTGTCCTATGAAACATAGTTAAATAATAATATCAGCTCTGGATATAAACTGTCCTACTATACTACTACTGGGCACGGGCCTCTTCTCAGTGTGAGAAGGATTAGGCCATAGCCCACCACGCTCGTAAAGTGCGGATTGGCAGACTTAAACCATCTTCGAGAACATTATGGAGAGTTCTCAGATATGCAGTTGTTCTCACGATGTTTACCTTCATCGTTAACGCGAGCAATAATACAAGGCTAAGGTGCGCGCCTTGTGGTCGAACTACATAATACATACATAAATTCACGCCTGTTGCCCAGAGGGGTAGGCAGAGACTACGGATTTCCATTTGCTACGATCCTGACACACTTCTCTGGCTTTATTCACTTTCATAACATTCCTCATACACGCTCGCCGGTTTAAGGTGCTCTTAACTTGGCCTTTATCCAGAACGTCTCCGATCAGATCAAGAAAAGTTCGCCTAGGTCTTCCCCTTGCGACTGTTCCATTCACACTAGCCTTATAAACTTTTTTAGTCACTCTTTTCTCGTCCATTCTTTCTACATGCCGAAACCAACTTATCATATCCTTTTCTATTCTCGTCACTATATCCACTTTTATGCCGCATCTCTCTCTATAGAGATCTCTATCCAACGGGCTCCCACTAACCTGTCCCAAACAACTCTTAAATTATTTACAAGCCATTTAACGTAAAAATTGAGCAATACAAGTCGTCGATCGCCGTCCGTATCTCCATTAGTATTTTTCATTAGTCTGTTATTGTATGCAGTATGCAGTAGTATAAGTGTACTTATTATTTGAGTGCGATATTAGAAGTAGTAAGTAGCAGTATAAGAAAATTATTCTTATAATAACATAGTATTAATATATAATTAAATATACATTATAAATTGACTCGTCTAAAAGACATCAAAATTTAGCATTGATATGTTGAATATCGTCTAATAAATAAATGTTTTGTTTCCTTAAATGTATTTTAGCTTGCCTGCTGATAAGTTTTCTATTGAACCAGATTCACTACGGTAGGTTCGAGAGTATAGTTATAGATATTATATTATATTGTTGTCGTGTATTTTACTTTGTTATAAGTAGATAGATGTACATCGGAAAACGTATTTATTTAAGCGACTTCAAAATAGGACTCGGTATGAATCACGCGTATTTTTTTCTATTGCAGTTATATAGGTGATGATTTTATAATACTTTTATTGAGCATATACTTATTAGAGTGCTTGTTAGCCCTTCATCATTATATATACCCTTATTCATTTTATGTAATTTTAGTATTGGAAATAGATAGAAACACTCTTCTGGCTCATGTTATATTATAATTTGAATTGCACATCTCCCAAATCTTTTATTGTTATTTCACCAAACGAATCATATCGCAAAGCAAAATATAAAGAAATCTAACAAAACTATAGTATCATCATGCTTTCTTCATTTCCAAAAGAAATATATTTTCATTGTTACATTTATTATTATTTGCAACTCAGTTTTCGACTGTTTGAGAATAAAGTACCATATAAAAGTTGTAATAGCCTTTGTACAAATCAGCAAATGTAATTACAAATTAATTGCAAGAGCGGTGGAAACTGCCGCTGCAATAATATATTATCCGATGCCTTACCATATATGTAGCTATCGAAGCAAATTATAAAGAAATAAATACAGTTTCCGATGAATGTATAGTGAAGCTACACAAGTGTGTAAGAAGTTGATATGTGTCAAGAGGTAAGTGCTTGTTCAAAGTTTATCTAAAAGGCAGTGCTCCTACACGCGTACATTAGTGATATATATATATATATATCTAATACATAATGAAAAGGCACTACCGAGGCCACTGTCCTAGTAACTGGTCCACTTTACCTAATATATTATTATATAATACATTAAATCTATAAAACATCGAGATTTGAGACTAGATTTCAGTTTTTCATATTGCTTATGGCAGTTTTAGTATAAACACATGTTTTAACGTATATCCCATATACATATTTAAACAACCCATATGTTTCAAGTTAGTAACTATTATATACTAACAATTAAAGGAACAAAAGACTGATATCCAGTATGTAATAAAACATTAGTTGGATACTTTAGGAACTACAGAAACAGTAGTTTTTGTTTATGGTAATAGACATTATCACCGCACTGGTATTCAAATCTACACGTATTTTTAAATCTTTGAAGTTACATAGACAATCTGTTACAGCATTATACTGTTTTTTTTTATAGTGCTTCAACAGTAATAATGCAACTTAAAAAGTTTAAAAAAGACGTTATATTTACAATCCCATTGCGATGCCATTAGCTATTACTATAAGCAATTTCATAATAAAAATAGATAGAAGAGTGATTGTTCGGCCTAAGATTGATCAATTTCTACTAAATTTGTAAATAGTATTGTATAACCTAAAAGTAAATATTTCAATATAAGAGCACAACTTCAAAACTTTACAACTGACATATTAAATACTGAATTAAAATAACAGTTTACGCCCACATAACGACCTGAGTGCGGCCCTGGCAGCTATAATTATTTTCTTCTTTGTTGTCATGTATATTCTGTTGTAAATAATTTTGATTTCACTGCATCTCTTTCTTACAAGGGCAAAGGAAAAACTGGACTTTACAACTGCCGAGTTTGTCTGCCTTACCTTACCAAAGTTGGACAAAGCATGATATAGGTAATTTAGGTGTAACAGGGTGTTTCTCGAACATCCATATGTTTACACAATTATACAAACACTATCAATATCTCTCAGAGGAATTAACAGATAAATAATATCTTTACAATGTCTTAATGGTCATATTTTGAAAATATAATAACTTTTATTAATTTCTCTCTCAAGTATGCTTAGCCATCTCAATACAAAGCCTTAGATTTTTTTATTATTCCTGGAATTTAATTTTATTTAACCCACAATAATCTAGTATTTCCAAGTGTGCCTTGGCAACGGTTCACGCCAGTTTTTTGGAGGCATAGGTAGAGCTTACAAATACGATACTTACAATACACTTAATATTTGCATTATCCATAATAGCAAGTCTGTCTAAAATTAACTAATAAAAGAATTAAATAATTCTTCCTTTACTAACATTTACCATAAAACAGACAAGAGTGAAATTAAAATTAGTTACCAACAACAGACTCGACACCTTGGCTCATAGTTTTCAGTATATATATATATATTAGTTAGCTTTGGTTCCCTTGGTGGTATTATACAAGCTCATTATCCTGGCTACTGACCTCTTGCAGCAGATCCTGTGCAGCGATGGCCTTCAGCACGTTCTTCTTGCTAGTCTCTTGAAGCTCACCACCAAGCACCAGCTCGTCCAGAATGAAGTACGCTTTCTCGAAGTTGAAGATTATGTCCAGTTCGCATACCTGGAAATATGAGATAGGCAAACTTGTAATTTTATAGTAAAGTATGCTTTAATAAAGTATGATAAGTAGTACTCAAAATTACGGTTTTTTGTTAACCGGTAATCAAAATAATATCGGCTTGATTGAAACCGTTATTTTTAGAGATTGGTTAATCAATGAGCAGTACCTATTAGAACGGTTTTTAGAACAATATTAACCGTTTGCGAGCGCTAATGCTAGATCTCTGCGACACGGAAGTCATTCCAAAGGGAAGTAGCATTCTAACTAATAAAAAATAAATAAAATAAAAATTGTTTATTGCTAAGGAGATTACAACAATGTAAAGGTATACTGTGGCCCCACACTAGGCAAGCCTGTCCCTTGGGTACCGTGTCGATTACATATCTTTATATACATATATAAATCTTCAGTGCGTGTGTTTGTAATTAAACTCCTTCTAAACGACTGGACTGATTTTCAACCTATCATGAAATTTTGCATACACGTTGTCAGAAAAGGACATAAGGTATCTTTCATCAAAAAGTACTATTTCTGAGCGTTAAACATTATGCATGATCCCGTTATTACCTATTACGAATTATACAGTGTGTCCGGTCACGGACTAGCGATATTCTAAATACTTATATAACAACTATTTTTATACACAAACACACTTAACACTTAGGCCCGATCCACTTCCCCGCACTTGTGGCAACCATTTTGTTTTTTCGTCGAAATATTCCCTACGTGGGTACATAACAATTGATATCTCCCAAAGTTTTGGTCTTATTGAGATAAAAATAGGCTTATTCGAAGGGCAACAATACTGTCTACCGTCTACATTACAAAACAAAGTGTTCACTTGTCCATAATTTTTAAAAACAATATGGAACTCAATAAAAGAGATCAGAAAATTATGTAAATCAATAAATTATTGTTAACTTCAAAAATACCCCCATAACCCTTTTCATTTTTGTACCACATCGACAGACGTTGAGCTAAGCTACAATACGAAATTAATTAATTTGCAACTGTGTGTCTATTACTTTAAAAGTTATTGTTGTTTGAACATAGCCTATGCGTAAGACATTATTAGGCGCTCATCAAACCAAGTGGTACAGAGCTGTAGCGTGTCTACAAGGTGAAGGTGGCCACTTTGAGTAACTGCTGTAGCTATTGTAATTTAATATTGTAAAACCATTAAATAAAATCTAATATGAATGTTTTTAAATTTTTCCTGTTTAGGGATCCGACAAAGACCTTTTGTGCTTGCGCTGCCACATAGCGGGGAAATGGATTGGGTCCAAGTGTTAAGTATGTTTGTGTATAAAAATAGTTGTTATATAAGTATTTAGAATATCGCTAGTCCGTGACCGGACACACTGTATATATATTTTAAACTAACTGTCACCCGCGGTTTCACTCACGTTAATGATTACTGCTCTCTCTCGTGGCTTTTAGCGTGATGTTATATGGACTATGTTAATCCTGGGTACATAGCTTTTAATCGGTGAAAGAATTTAAAAATCGGTCCATTAGTTTTTGAGGTTATTGATACAAAACAAAAATACAAATCCGTACGCCTTTTAGTATTAGTAAATCTGTATAAACCATGTATATTGATTGATAATTTAAGTACAATTTGGAAAAATCATAGATATTCGTCTAATGTTAAGCGATTACCGCAGTCTGTGCTTGCTTGTAGTACCAGGATTACCGGCCTATGGTAGGGCATGGCAATAAAGATAGGATGAAAGCAGTTGAAAGGGAAAAGTAGGTATATGGACCTCCAGAACTTCTACTTACAGGGCAAATTATAGTATAAAAGCTACAACGCCGGTAAGTACAATGACGGTGGTACAGTCCACGACATAAGTCGATGAACATTCATTAGATTTTGAATTGCTTGGTCATACACCATAATAGTAATTTCTCTTCTTTTACTGCAGTAACGGTTAAAGAATAGTTATTTTAAGCACAATCCATTATAATACATATTTTTTGTGTTTCTTTTATAAAGTCATCGCCCGCTCTAAGAATGACTCCTGCGTCGCGGAACTTTACAAACATTCAAACAACGGACACAAAGAACATCTAGACTCCGAACAACCATTTGTGGATCACACAACAAAGTTATGTCCCGAGTGGGATTCAAACCCACAACACCCACCACTTAAGCCGCTACGTCATCAGTGCAGTTAATATGTCGTAGACTATACTTTGCAAGTTTAAGGGTTTGTATACCGCCTCCAGATAGAACTTATCTGCAAGATAAAAGTCTCGCCATCTCTCTTCTTTAACCTAACATGAGTGAGACATCATGCGCCTTATCTTTCGGATAACTTTTACTTATAAGTGGTAGGAGTGGCCGTAAATTTGATTAAATAAAGTATTGAATAAATAATAATTGTAAACAGCCAGTTCTTCTGCACACGTTATCACATTTTTTGCATACATATGTTATAAGGAAAATAGTATGTTAAAACTATTTTTAATAGCAAGCACTCACATGAAGTATGTTATCTGGTGATTGAGGCAATTTATGTTTACCTAACATAGATTTTGTTTGTTCACATTATATTTTCAGGTTGAATGTAATTAATTTGACGGCCTCGATGGCGTAGTGGTTAGTGTAACTGACTGCCACGCCTGAGTTCACGGGTTCGATTCCCGCACAAGTCAAACGTTTGTGTGCATGAACATGGATGTTTGTCTTGGTCTGGGTGTTTCCATGTATAATGTGTATGTATTTACAAAAAATTTTTTTATTTATACAGGTATGTTTATCCATTGTTTAGTATCCATAGTACAAGCTCTGCTTAGTTTGGGCTAGATGGTATTGTGTGTATGTGATAGAATATTATTATAATCAAAATATCAATAAAAAATAATTAAAATATATGAATATTTTACATGACATTACACTATGTCTCTCTCTTGCATGAGGTATTGCCGAGAGTAGTCATGCGATGGAGCCCTTATAACATGAAGAGACAATTAAAGAAGGACTCAAAAAGAACTGGTGATATGAACTGACCATGCATGGAAATAGATTGAACCCAGATTGCAGCTGAAGTGGAAGATGGGGTAGAGGATAGTAAAAAGACATGTTGGAAGTGATATTAATGTTTAGATTGACAAATTATCATTCAAAATAGTAAGAGTAAATAAATAGGAGAACATAAACCAAAGTCAAGTGAAAATCTGTAGTTTCTATCTATCTATCAGGGTAACATAAAAGTATTTAGATTAATATTTTGGTGTGGTTGTCATCCTAAACATCTCTTAGGCTAAGGGAATAGGGACTGACTGTCATTTACTCCTCAGGCCACCATTGCAAATATTTATGGTACAGCACCAAAAAGACAATCAACAATTAATTGTACTTATTTCTTTATGAGATGTTCCTAATATTGATTTATGAAAAGGTTTGATATATTCACCAGGTTCTTTCTTGGATTACAGAGGAATAGACTTGGTGCTAACTATAAATCATATCACATAATTAATGTCAGCTCCTTTCCTTTTAACATGCTTGTGGTTAACAAGTGATAGTGAATATACTCACACTTCCGAAATACTTGTCAAGCAGTTCAACATAGCGGTGGATCAGCTCCAAGGTCAACAGTTCATTGTCCTCCTGCTCCATCGCACAGCAGAAGTACAGTGATGCATACCTGGTGACAATACATTTTGTTGGATTAATGCCAGAAAGTTATATTTAAATAAAGACATCACTATTTATATAAACAAACAAATGTTGCCAGCAACAATATATGCTATTTCTTTAGTCATTTGAATACTTTAACCCCACAAGTTGCATAGTATGGAACTGCTGTGCATGATTTCTGTTAAAAACTTCTCTGTAGAAGCTGGATTCTAGTAAATGAGAGTAAATAGAGTATGGATTAGTCCCTATAGACTGTAAAATGCAAGTCTTATATACTTCTGCCTATACCTTTGAGGATAAATATTTTAGGCTATGTATGTAATAATTTAAAGAGCCAGTACAGCAAGATTGTTGTTTAAGCCTGGGATATCTAAGCTCCAATTGTAGCCGTCAGGAATTACATCAACCCTTCAGAAGATTGCAACATAATAACCTTGAAGTGCATTCTTGTAAAGTGTAGTAGTTTCCTTAACAGCATTTATGCCTTGCAGCTTGTTCAGAGTGGCACATCACTAAGTGTCATATAGATAAGGTAATTAAATATAATTAATTTATTTGAGCTTTATTTATAAAAGATTTTAACACTCTTTTATTTAAAGTAAAACTGTATCATCTATGGAAATTAATTATATTTGTAGTCTGTAGTAGTGTAAATGATGAGATGAAAATTTTGGATACATAATGAGCATAGTAAAAGTACTACAAATTTAGTTATTTTCCATTTACAATACACTTTCACCTTAGTCTGTAGCGTACACTGCGTTTTTTTTTAACCTTTTCACTGTCCCGTGATAGACACAATAGAAAATCTATTATATATGTATATTATATGTACCATATGTGATTCATCAGACAGCGAATATGTTAAAATGAAGACCAAATAAATTAATTATATTTTAAAAATCTCATGATTTGAGACTTTTGTGACTTTGATAGTCAGAACAGGCCACAAGGTAAAGTAACATAGAGTATACACTCTTTAGATGAAATTATGCTGTTAGCAATAAGCAATGTTTGCTACTAGCAAAGGTAGTAAAGCAATCTGTTGTTTGATGTCAATGCATGAATAATACCTATGTGATTCCAAACATAACTGGGTTGAGCAGGTGGGCACCAAATTTTTGTGTATCATCATAATGAATTAAGGACATTACTGATAAAATTATTTATACTGATTGAACATGTTTTTTGTTTACAACTTGGAATTATGGTTGTAATGTAAAAGCTCTGGACTTGAATATATTGCCAGATTAATTTGGCTTTTGTTTAAGCTTATTTTTGTTAATGTACTTATTATATTAAACTTTGTCATTTAATAAACTTTGTAATATAACTTGATTAATAGAGATTGTATTTAAGTATAAGTAGTTTGAAAATTAGAACTTGTGGTGCACTTCAGTATTGTGTTACAATATCGTACAATGATTTTGAACAAAAACACACAGTAACCAATGCAAACTCTATGTATACACGGCCAGCACATACAATGATCAGAATTAAATTTATGGATATACTACATTTAATATAATACATTTAATAGTTCACTCATAATATATGGGTATTGGATATGCCATACAAAAAGGGAAACTTTTATGTCCCAACATGCAAACACAACCAGTTTATGATATTTTACTCATAGCTCTTTTTAATAACATGAGTAGTGCTTCTTACCTTTTATAAACAATTTTAACATCTTTCCATTCCAAAAAGGAACACATTTTGGGCTTCCTTGCCAGAACAGTAGTGATCAATTCTCTAGTGATCTTCTTCTTTAACTTGTCCGGGTGAGCCACGTACCATTTCTGAAGCCTAAGTTTGCCTTGTCGGCTGAATAATAACATAAACTGCATCTGTAAATCACCAAAAGAAATCATAAGCTATATTTGGGTTATGTGTGATCTACTGTTGACTTTACATGCTTACTCACAACACTACAACTGTTATAATAACATAATTTATCGTCTAATTATGAGCATAGTGTATATATAAAGTTAAAACCTTGTATAGTAGTAAGTAAGTTTAAATTACAAAAATTGAATCTGCAAACGGAATTACTCACCATCTTTACTGCTTATACCTAATTAGCACAGAATACAAAATAATGGAATGTTAATTTAAACTTGTGTGCACGATTACAACAGCATTACATTTTGTTATAGGAAATTTCATAAATAAAATTATTTATTACACCAAAATTAGTGTTAGTTTATGGCTGACGTGACGACATTGACAATTTGACATGATCAATCAATCCTCAATGACGTCATTCTACTAGTGATATAGACTCCTTTGTTTAGTAGATTAGTAACAATACTAAAGTAAATGTGTGCAATTATTAATTTATTATATCAGTTTAGTAATTTAAGCATGTCGGAGACGGTCATTAGTACGAAACGCGACACGAAAGTCAAGATATGGCAGCACTGTTGCGATGACGTCAGCATGCAGCTCACTTCGTGTTACGACAGAGCCTACTTAAAGGCCGTCACAGACGTAGCTATAATATATATTAATATGAATCATAGCAAGGCATATTACGACATATTTTCCATATAAATTTCTGTACAGGAAATTTCTGTACAGGTGTTCAAATATTGAAATAACACTGTAATCAATCTAGGTACCTAAATGAATTCGACAAGAGCACTTCCTTTAGGTCTAATTGAAAATACCTCAGAGGATGATTCCGATGCTGAATTTGATATGCATGTTGCCTTGTTAGGAACGAAAAATAGAACCATCTGGGTTGAGTCACATATAAAACAAAAGAGAACTCGTGGCGAATTTAATTTGTATCATGATTAAAATTTATCAACGAATAAATTTGCACAGTATTTTAAAAGTTCAAGATCGGCATTTATCGAGCTTCATGAAATGATAAAAAATGATTGAATAAAATGCGATACGGTTATGTGCAAAAGCATTAATTCTGAAGAACGTCTTGCAGTATGCTTGAGGAAAGAAGTCTAATAAAAAAACAAATCATATTTCAATCATTTATTATAATTGCAACACTTGTATTTTAATTCAATAAAGTACGTAATTTAAGCTCGTGCGCATCGAGCACGGACGTCGGGCAGGCGTTCAAATGGAACACCCCTATCCTCAAAATATATCAAAATATATATTAATATACCAAAATATATATTAATATGCCAAAATATACCGAGACATATTTTGGTGACGTCATAGAAATATATATTATAGCTGCGTGTGTGGTCACTCGAAAATTTATATAGAAAATATGCCGTAATATGCCTTGCTATGATTCATATTAATATATATTATAGCTACGTCTGTGACGGGCTTTAATGCTGGCGCGCCCTATATTCGACAGGACCGTTTCGTCGAGTGTGGACCTCCTCGCTAGGAACTGTCATTCGTTTTGTGCAAGACATTCGTGTTAATTTATTGTGAAGACAATAAAAGTGAGAAAGACAGTCCATGGTGTTACTGACGCACTTTCTCTATATCCGACAAGCATATTTACAATAGATATGGAACAATTAAACTTAAACTTTATTGCGTAAAATAATACAGTTTTAGGTATTTAAGACATTATCAGCCGGCAGGCATAAGCCAGGACCGTAGCTGGTAACCGTTAAGGGACGGTAACCGGACCCGGAGACGGTCAAACGGTTTGATTCCAACACGTAAATTTTGGTTTGACTTAAACCATTTTGATCGTTTACAAAGTTAGCTAGTTTGTACGATTTGTCAAATATTAACGGGTTTGGACCATGTTTGATGACATTTCATATTTTTGGGTGATATTTGACACGCCGTTTGATCGTGTTCCGACGCGTTTGAACAAACTCGGCTCAGTTTTGCGCTGGATTTTGTAGGATTCAACTTTAAGCAATTATATTTTGTAAGAAACATCATCCATTCTAAGAAAGTTCTTACAATAATCTGGTGCAGTAATTTCTAGCACTTTCTGTAGATGTTCGTGTGTGAAACGGTATCTTAGTTTGTACCGTTCTTTGGACGCAATTCTTTTTCTTTTTTCTCTTTTTACGCAGGACATTAACGTAATAAACACGAGAAAATCGCGATCCTTATTCGAGGGCATCTTACAATTTTATTTGTCTGCGTCACAAGTCTAATTACTGCCTCATTAAAGTTACAGTAGTTATTAGTACAGTTGTAGTTTGCGGTTGTTTGTGTGATCGTAACGAGACGAAAGGACGAGAGTTTGATTTGTGAATCGGTCAATGTTATTGGATTGTTCTGGTAGGAAGTTTTCAGTAGCATTACCAAGTCTAACAATGCAACTGGTTTAATCTACAGCATTATTATGTGGGACTTTAAACATAGTTGGAGAAGAAGGTGGTGTATTACAATATAATAAGAATAGAATATAGGAACTTTATTTGTAAACATAGGCAAATATTACAGTGTGATCGATGTTATAGAACTTTCTTAGTAGCACTATGTTTTGCCTGGCGGCGTACAAATGTAATTTATGTAGATAATTATATTGTGGCGTATGTACATATATACGCACAGGCAACATATGAGTTACATAATATTGTCTTCTGTTTACGCGAATGTTATTTATTGAAATTAAACTATGTACTATATACGGATTTTATCGCGTTGTTTATTTAACACTATATTACATAATTTAGAAAACTGTTCCACTACTATACTACTATTAAACTTTACTAATATTAAGCTAATTAAATTATTAAAATTATTTATATTTAAAGTTCAAAGTTTACACTTTTCCCGACGTTTCGGTTGCTATTCAGCAGACATGGTCACGGGGAGACTAAGATGGTAGTTGTCTCAATGTTCCAGTGAGTATAGTTATTTCAAAGTACCCGAACATAATTTAATAATTGGTGTTTCTTTTTACGGAGAATGAGCTCAAAGTATCATGAAGTCTAGCTGTGGTTTCTGAGTCTTCTTCTTGGGTTTGACTATTTGAATTACTGGATCCCAAGCTGGTGGTACATTCCAACCATCTTCTCTATTGAAATTAGGATGTTTTTTGATTTCAATAGCCTCGCGAAGCATCCTTGGTAGGAATCGGTGTTTTTTAGGGAGAATCTGTGGTTTGTCAAATCTCAGGTAGTGGTTGGTCCCCCGTTGCACATGTTCACACTCAGCAGTCTTCAACGAGCGTTAGTGTTTTATGTTTTACATCAGCTACGTGTTCTTTTATGCGGGTACCTATGCTTCTCTTGGTTTGACCAATGTATGAGAGTCCGCAGCTACAATCTATTTTATAGACCCCTGCACCTTGTAAAGGTAATTGGCACTTGACGGATGGTAAAAATTGACTTATTTTCGTTGGCCGTTAAGCGCGGCGTTAAGCCCTGGAGAAGTTAATAGATAGACATGTCAGGGAGGGAGCATTATGGAAATTCTCCCTCCATAAGCTACAAATGTGCCTACCAGTCGGGCAAATCCACTGAGACGGCACTACATTTTGTGGTAAATAAGGCAGAACATGCATTAGAGAACCGGGAAGTTTGCATTGCTGCATTCCTGGATATTGAGGGAGCTTTCGGTCGGACCACCTTTGATGCCATCAGTGTGGCATCGGCAAATCACGGCATAGAGCCAACCATTTGCAAGTGGATCAATTGTATGCTCAGGGGTAGAATCATTAGGTCTGAGTTGTTAGGATATGAAATGTATGCAACGACAACCAAGGGCTGGCCTCAGGGTGGAGTACTCTCACCACTCTTATGGTGCTTGGTAGTCAATTCACTCCTAGAACAACTCAACAAGGGTCAGTACTTAACGGTCGGATATGCGGATGACTTGGTGATACTCGTCAATGGAAAGTTCCCGAGTACGGTATCTAGTCTCATGCAGAAAGCCCTGATTACGGTGGAAAAATGGTGCAGTAGCAATCATTTATCGAACAACCCAGGGAAAACGACTGTCGTGCCGTTTACTAGGATGAGGGATCTGACAGGGTTGGGAACTCTCTCCATGTATGGTACGCAGTTACAATGGTCCATGGAGGTGAAGTATCTAGGCATGACCTTAGATAGCAAACTAACGTGGAAACCTCATGTAGACAAAGTCATAGAGAAGGCCCAGCGGGTCTTCGGCATGATTCGTTCTACTTATGGGAAGACCTGGGGGCTAAAGCCCAAGGTCATCAAGTGGCTATACACGATGATGATAAGACCTATACTCACGTATAGAAGCATTGTCTGGTGGCCAAGAACTAAACTAGCTACATACAGGATCGCGCTGTCAAAGGTGCAGCGATTGGCCTGCATGGCTATAACAGGGGCGTTCCCGACTACGCCAACGGCAGCGTTAGAGGTCCTGCTGGATCTAACGCCGCTACACATTGTTGTGGAGTCAGAGGCGACTATCTGTGCATGGGCTGTGGAGCGTCAACATGCCGGTAACTCGACACACAAAATTGGAGATTTCAAAGGATCTTAAAAGGATTATGAGCATGGGATGCGACAAAATGCAACCATTGCACATATTCAAAAAGAATTTTAAAATAAAGGACGAATGGAGACAAGGTCTACAATCCCCTGACAAGGGTTGTCTCATCTGGTACACTGATGGTTCCAAAATGGAAACAGGATTGGGCGCTGGTATCTATACCAATGACTGCAAGGTGAGCCAAAGCATGGGCAAATATGCAACGGTCTTCCAAGCGGAAACCTATGCTATAATTTCCTGTGCTCAGGAGAATATCAACAGTAATGTCACTGACAGGACTGTGTATATTCTCAGTGACAGTCAAGCTGCTCTCAAGGCTCTGGACTCGTGTAGGGTAGACTCCAGACTGGTCCTGAACTGTGTTAAGGCCCTAAACAAACTTGGCAGGAAGAACACAGTCAGACTGGTGTGGGTTCCGGGGCATGCAGGGGTGCAGGGCTATGAGGAGGCTGATGAATTAGCCAGAAAGGGCTCGGAGCAACTGTTTGTGGGCCCCGAGCCATTCGTGGGACTCTCTGAGAGCACCGGCAAGGCAGCTTTGAATGCACATGGCAATGACAAACACAGGCTAGAGTGGAAGGCCCTGAGGGGTCTGGAATACTCCAAGAAATTCATTGCAAACAGAGCCACAGGCTTCACTCGGAAGTTCTGCGGGTATAACAAGAGCCAAATACGCCTGCTCACAGGAGCGTTCACTGGCCATTTTGGCACCAACGACTTCCTGTGCAGATTGAGATTGGCTCACAATTCGATCTGCAGAGCCTGTGGTGAACAGGACGAGTCCATATCGCACCTACTATGTGAATGCGACGCGTTGGCTGGATTGAGGATGGGTCTGATGGGATTGGCATATCCAAACCCTGAGGACTTCAGGCTTCTGCCTCTGAAGTGTACGCTACGACTGATGCAGTACATTCATAGGGAGATAGCTAAGGGATAAATCTTGGGGCCGACACAAAATACATACATAATGCTCGCTTCAAGATGTAGCCAATCTTGTCAGTGACACGCCTTACATAAGGCAGTATAGCCGGCTGGCCATCGACTGTGGCTGGCTTTTCTCGGGATGTGACAGCGGCGCGGCTGTTGGAGCTTGTTGTCTTGCCGTACTTGCTTGATGTTGAAACTGGGCGTCCAGGTGTTTCTTGTCACAGATCCCGTGGGCTCTCTGAAGCAAAGACGGTAGCTAACTGTTTAAGATGGTGGTGAGATTCACCGTATAATTACCTACCTATTTGTATGGATCTTTTTCCTATTGTATAGCTTAACCTATTGTATAGGAAAAAGATACGCACACGCTAAGGATTTCCAAGAATTACCTCGTAGATGTTAGAATTTTGTTTACTTGTCGCTGATTGGTGCAAATGAATATTATACACATTAGTGCGAGCGCTTCTTGTAAGAACAATAAAAGGAATATAAGAAGGCTTAATATTTAAAATATATTCTCAGTTGAATCAGTTTACGTGTTTCACTATAACCTTAACATTCACCAGCTACGGACCTGGCTTATGCGCGCCGGCTGGTAATGCGTTAAAATACAAATATTGTGACACTTTTGCTGAATTGCTTGAAAGTGTGTACCTAAGCAAAAAAATAATAGCAGATAATTCTAATATATATAAAATGATGATAAAGCGTGACTTTATATGTTTTATTTTTTTTACTTAGCGTTATGTGTGATCAATTGATTATTCTTTTCATTCAGCTATATCGAATTTATTCTTAATTAGAGCTTAGTAAATTATTTATCCGATATCATCACTAATACTCTACATCCATCTTATGTGTTTTATTATTTAAATATAGTCCGTATAATTGTCTGTTTGTACAGTATCCCAAAAACTGTACTTGTTAACTTGTAAACTAAAATCAAGATCATGTCAGAGAAAGGCATTGTGATCGTATCGGATGCAATCGGATGTAGTGCTTTCATCACTGTAGTAGTTTATTAACGTGGATAATATTACTGCATTTCGCTTAATGTTAAAGACCAATTATCATGCAGACCAACACCGCAATTGCGAAAGTGACGATGTCAATTGGATGGTGGCCGACTTTATTATAATATTTTATATCTGGACAATACCTACCTAACCTTGTCAGCGAGCTGGCGTATAACTATAGCTGCACAGAATTGTCTCTTATGTTTTTTTACCGTATAAGGAGCATAATGTGTTACCCTCACATACAAATAATGTAATAAACTTAAAATAAAAAGAAAACACTGATAAAATGTTTATATATAGAGATTATTTTAAGCTATTTACTTAGGTCATAAAATATTTGATTCTAAAGTACAATATTGGCAATGCCTGGTTGGCACATGTTTATGCATAAATATCACGACTCTTGGAATATTCAGACAATAGTTATGTTAATTTGAACAACTTTGCTCTCCTCTTTTTTCACAAATAACAGACTTTTAACTACAATCCAAAAATATATTGATATTATTATATGAAACAAATTTGTCAAAAAATAATGGAGTCCAAAAATTACATATGAGTTGCTTACAGCTTCAGAAGAAACGATTAAAGTTGCCACAAACATTCCAGCTAGGTAAAAAATGTCAATCCACAGATATATTAGTATTAACGGTGGACTCTCTATTAAAGCGCCCACAAATAAAAACATATGACACAACAACACTTCAGACGCTAACACACTATAAATCGATTCAATCACTGGAGAATAAGATGCTGGTAATCCGTAGCTGCGTAAAAAGTCATTTCCAAAGGGTGTAGCAAGTGTAACACATGCTATTGTAGGTAATATTCCTGACAATGCAATGAGTATTGCAGCAGGTTTCAATGGTATAAAGAATAAACAGTAACTTTGCAGAGGACAATTAAAAAAATTTAGTATGAAATTTTCCTGTCTATCCATTTCAAACACTTTATTGGGTAAAAATTAATATAGTTTGCTCATTTTGTTAGGCACTTATAAATTTTGTTTTCTTTCATTAGAAACAGAAATAATGATTTATTATTATGTCAACGCTGTCGAAATTTTGGTCTAAACGTCTAAATATTTACACCATGGAGTATGTATTGTCAAGCTTGGTTTATGACACCGAGTAGAAACGTTATTCATTTAAAATCTTAGACTTACTTAATATTTTCGCTATTTAAAAATAATATAAAGTACATTCAAAATCTCTTCATATTTTCTTGGGTATTTCAATATCCAAATAAAAACAAACAACGTATTTTGTCATGATTTCTTATTTCTGTTAATAATTCTGTTCGGGAGTTTTTATTTACCCAAATGGCAACACAGCCAACCGTCATTTTTAAATAGTGGGGTTATTGTGGAAGGGAAAAAGTAACTGGGCTCCATGGTGTTAAAACTTAGAAGAAAACAGTTGAATTATAACGTAATTAAATTATATAGGTTACCATGTTGGCTTTCTATAAGATAACTAAGTGATATTCAATTTAGTTGTATTATACTCTGAAAGTTGCATGTGACAACCGCTAGATGTCGGGGAAATCAGTTTTTGAAAATTTCACTTTATTACCAATTTTTTAATTATCGTAACAATTTTTAGCTTTTAGTACATAAAACTATTATCAAACAATAATTTTGTTTTAAAAACGAAGTTCTAAAGTTATCGCTTACCATATTTGATTAATGGTATTTATTTTCGAACGATTCGGACCTGTCACATAGATAAAGTTGTTGTAAAATTTGACATTTTATCATTCCGTTATTCCCTCTTGAATAATAAACTCAAGACCTTGATTTATTTTTTACAATTCCATACTTGCCCTGATCTTGGTTGTAATTTTTAAGTAAATGAACAGGTTAGCGAATTTTATAGTTAAGTATACACATACTTAACTATAAACTTTGCAAGCCTGTAAATTTACATTTAATCACTTCATCATTATAATAGATATATAAATACCCATGCATAGGTATGTATTTGAAAAGTTGCTTGAACCGAACGCCAGTTAGCGCTAGTATCGCCAATGCATTGAGTGACGTCTCTATCTTCCTATATACAAATGTACTCTGTGGGGCTCTCAGCGAAAGATCGCTGAGTAGTGAGCACAGAGTACTTTTGTATTACTATAATAGAGACCTATCTTAAATGTCAAACCGAGGAATAGGTAATAAGCGCCATCTATACGTTGAAGTCATGGAGTTTAAAACGAAATGCTAAAGATACTTATGTAGTTATTGATGTTGTGTTACAAATTCGATAAAAGATGGTTGTCTTTATTGTATACTACAAGAGTGGATTAAATGAAATGCTAAAACTAGACAACCCTCAAACGTAAAAATGTACTTCTTTATGTTCTTCACAATTAATAAAATTAAAATCAAGCTTCATCAATATTATTGTGAAGTATTTAATATGATATATACATGATTTACACCCAGGAACACAACACTTTTTATCAGACATGATAATAAGTACACAAACACAATAGTCAAAGTTAAACAATGTTCTTTTTGCATGTAATTCACAATCACTTAAACGAGTAAACCGGAGGAACCGTAATTCAACTCAACGGATTAAATTCGAAAAACACTTGATACAGAAAACAGCTGATTAGAACAAAATAATGTCCGTTACACGCATCAAAGATACGGCAGCCATTATTTTTCAAAACACGCCGTCCACAGATAACAAAAATAATCTCTGATATATTTATTAAAACGCCATCTATGAATTGAAGTAGAATAGTTTCTACACGTTATAATACTACTAAGTTCAGAAGTCTTAGAAGTTAATAGGTTTGTATGACTTATTTTACTCTATTCTAATTGGTCTCCTTATATCTAATGTTCTGCCATCGTTATTTTACTAAGATTGTAGACCCCGGTAGTGAGGAACGAGCATACAACTTAGTAAGACGGTCTCAACAGTCCGTGTAATTGCTGTGAATTTGGTAATATAGTCCCATAATATTTTAGACGAGTGAGTTTCATTATATTTCAGATGTGGGTTATGTAAGTACACGCAGACATTTTCGATAATCATCTTTTTGTAATGGCGTTATTTTTTTTCTTGTTCTTAAAAGTTTAATTAGTAGATACTTATTTTGATTGTTTAACTGATAAGTATAATACTTTAGTATAACCTATTGTCATTCGCCATCATGATGTGTCGACTTGTACAGTACACTTTACAATCTACCTACATAATTGCACACAGTGACATTATGCGCGATTCCCATAGGAATCATCGCAAATTAGTGTATTTTCGAGTGTTAAAACTGAACGGTTACCTTGAAATACACTTATTAACTCTTTAACTAGAGTGCTGTTGGGGAATATCCTCAGTGTATCCTACATATTCAGCTAATGAGTAAGGTTTACTTTCTGGAGGCAAACATGTCAACAAACCAGGGGTCCGCCTGCCAATTAGTTGAAAACTTTACATGTACGAGTGCAAATAATTTATTTCATTGCATATGTACCTACATTATAATTCTTTAGTAAAGAATTGAAATATGCATTGTAAACTAGCTGCGCTTAGATAATAAAATAACATAACCTATGATTTTCTTTTTGAAACATTAGCATTTACATTGGATCTGAAGAATACTAGGTCAGGGTAGTGTTTTTTTTAGTTCTAAAGGGCCCCATATACGGAACGATTTGTTGTTACGATCCGTTGTTTCAGACCGATCGCAACGACGAATCGATGATGTATGTCCAAATCGTTAACGATTTACTTGATCGACGACGATATCGTGATCGCAACAGAAACCAATACAATCGTGAATATCGTGACGATAGATCGAAGGTTAAGGATAAGTTCCTGTTTTCTGATGCTGTTTGGTAACCAGAACTTCTTCTTCTCCCGAAACCGGTCAAGTTACATTGAAGACCTTCTTCAATCACTCCTGTTACGTAGTTTTCTCTATCAAAGCTATCTTGTGGTGATTAGGTTTTTGAATTTTCAAGACGTAAAAAGTTGTGTAGTGCACAACAAGCCACCACTGGAGAAATATTATTATAAAATAAAAAAATAAAAATGATTTATTACCAAAAACTTATACAATGAATACGCAGTGTCCGTTGGCCCCACACAAGGCAAGCCTGTCCTGTGGGAACCTACAACGATTACAGATATATGCTTATTTTGTTGCTCGGACAAATTTATACCAAACATTGCTTAACAACTATTTTAGTAATATATTTAATAATATTTAATGTATAATAATATATAGTATAATGTGTAGTATAGTATAATAGTTTTGAGTATGTGTACATATATAATTTTAGTGTAAGTATGTATATACATTTGTTATATGAGTACATAAATATAATATTGGGTAAAATCTGTGTAATGTAACTGTTAATAACCTGTAAGTATGTCTTAGGTGTTCAGTTTGTGTGTAAAATTCAGGATAGTTGTTTAAACTAAGTGCACTAAAAGGTTTTCAGCGGAGTCGTATGTCAACGAGGAAAGCCAGTCTATCACCTTTATTTTCGCTTCGTTTAAAGGGCATTGTCTTATATCGCAAGATGAGACCACTTTATTGTATATGTAGTAGTCCTTGAATGGGCTAAAACGTCTTGCAAAGGAAGTGTTGACTTTAGGGACACTAATTCTGTATACACGGCGTTTGAGCAGATCTTGATACTCTTCAGATTTGATGATTGCACGATGTATTTTGAGAAATGTCAATAATATAAATAGCTATCGCACGTTCAGTACTTTGCTTTCCCTGTAAAGTTGAGTAGTGGGATATCTAAAGTGTTTTTTTAGCATAATTTTGAGTACCGAACGTTGGGCTCTTTCTAAAGTTATTAGGAAAGATTTTGAGGCAGATTTTGAGGCACTTCCCCAGCACCCTATACAATAGGTAATCAGTGATTGAGTTAGCGCAAAATATACAGTTCGCAGCGTATTACTTGATGCCGATGACCGAAGAAGCCTTATAATATTTATTATTTTACAAACACGGTTTGAGAGAGCATTAATGTGAGATTTAAAGTTAAAATTTTTATCAATAATAACACCAAGGTATTTAATGCTATCTATTTTTTGTAGTTTTTTACAGTTGTTGTGTTGTTGATTTGTACAACTATGTAACCTGATGTTAAATACATTACTTGGAGCTGTTGCAGCCGTTTTGTGAAAATACACATATTGAGTCTTATTAATATTAATTGTTAACAGGTTATGATTTAACCATGTTGACACACGCTTCACACCCTCTTCTGCGTTTAAAAAAGTCTCTTCCCAAGTGGAACCGTCAGAAATTGAAACTGTATCGTCAGCATAACATATTATTTTATTTATTTAAGTCCAAGTTTATTTCAGTTTTCAGTATTCCAAACCTTGTAACTAAAATCCCGAATACGTTTTGAATTATGCGTCTAGCTCGCGATAAACGGTAATTAAAAATCCTTCTTCATTCATTGAGCTGGGACTTATGAAATGGTTTTAAAAAATCTTCCCTTAAAGCAAATGCTTCATCTCCAATAAACGCATAAGGAAGTGTTATTCCATTTACTGAACGTTGCTGTGGCAATTTTAATGTTCCGTTTATAAGTTTGTGATAAAAATCTGTTTAATTATTCCACCATCCGACACACGGCAATTTGTACCAAAGTGAAAATATATCAGCTCATAATTAGTATTAGCTATTGCCATCAAAACCTGACTATTGAAGTTTTTATAATTATAAAAATATGATCCGGATTCAGGTGGAGGCTTTCTTTTTATATGTTTACGATCAACAGCGCCAAGGCAATTAGAAAAAAATCCATATGTTTTCAAATTAGCCCCAATGGTTTTCTATTCATTTTCGTTCGAAGGTAACTGAAATTAAACAAAATACTTTTATTACAGAGAATTTCGTTGGAGCACTACGCATATATATATATAGCGGCAATGCAGAGAGTCTTGGATTCGAAACCACGTCACGCACCGCAGATTTTCGGAAGCTATATGACTTTTCGAAATTATGTGCGTATTGATTGACAATTATCGCCTGCTCCGTGCCTGAGAGAGCACGTTAAGCCGTCGGTCCCGGCTGCCATGAACATGTGGCAGTCGTTATTGGGAAAGTCAGTACCCTCTAATATCCTGACACTGGTCTAGCCTTAAGGTATCGTTAGCCTTCGGGTTGCGGAGGTCAGGTGGTAGCCGCTCCGTGTAAAAACTGACATCCAGTTAAATCTGCTGAGACTAAAAAAAGCCGACCCCAAGTGACTTGGGAATAATAAAGGCTAAGGAGAAGGAGAATACGAAAATACTTTTGAAGCACAGTCACTAATTCAAAGTGAAAATGCTAAAAGTCAAGATAAAAATGCTGACATCGTGCCACCTCCATCCACATCGAATCGGTTTAAACGGAAGAAACCTTCCCGAATGGGAAATTCTACTATAGACCAAACTTTTGAAAATGTTTATAAAAAAAAATTGGCTATTAAACCTGACGATACATGTGACTTGTATGGTAAAACTATTGGTTCCAAATTAAGATTATTATCTAAAGATCAACGTATCTGGGCTGAAAAATAATTAATGACACTTTGTGTGAAGCAGAACTGGGCAATTTAACTAGACAATCTGTAACTTGGATAAATGATATTTTTAATAATCCTTCCACAAATTGGCAATCTCCTACCTCTATAAACTCTCGATCAGTCGATACAACATCTGCATACTCACAACCACAGACATCTCTGAACATTCCACAAACTCAACTTCCACAACAACAAATAATACATACACCACCACAAGAACAAACATACCTGAAAATCAGTCTCAAGAAAAAAGTTTAATAAGATTTTTTGCAAATTTTAAATCTAATTAGTTACTATTTTGTTGATGTGTATGACGATTATAGTAAAGAAATAAAAAGATAATAATATGAAGTAACTATTTTATTGAAGAAGTTACCTCACAATATTCGTGATACGCTTCGTAAATGGCTGCGCAAGTTTCTGGGATAAGTTTCCCCAATAGCTGAGGTGATATACGATACGATTATATGAAGATTTAAAGTTCTCATCGTTACTTTAAATCTTCATATAATCGTCCAGTAGCTAGAAAACGCAAATTTACTGTGAGACGCTCGTGATTACCGACAGCTTGTCTCATATTTGTATCGCGCTTCTGTATTTTTGGTGATACTAGTTTCAATAATTTTAGGTACGTCGTTTCGGTCATTCTCATATAGTTATTTCTTTTGGGTTGAATCTTAATTCGTTTAAAATATTTACATGTGAATATTGATTTCGCTTTAATAACCATTCTTTTTTTTTTTTTTTTTTACGTGGTGAATGCATTGACGCATATCCCTCCGCGGGGGCGGGCGGAGGGATTATGTCGGACTCGCCGGGGTAAAAGATAATGTACCTCCCGGAATACCGACTAAACCTACCACGGTGTTCCTCGACAAAACCACTATCGACGGGGCCGCGCGAATCGCTTTCGCATGCGGTCGCGACCCCGCCGAGGTTACGGCCCGCCGTATGAAACGGCAGGCCACTACACAAGAGACCTACCCAAAGGACTCACTTCATAAAAATTCCCTACTGTCTCCCCCCTAGGGGGGAGACGGACTCGAAACAGAGGCGCGCGTGGGAACACGCACGCCGCCTCTCGGACCTGGTGCTGAACGGATGGCGGGCAGGCCCACAAAGCCCGCCACCCCCAGGTCAAACCTCAGGGTGGCTGGAGGTCATCGCGCGCCCTCCGGCGCCCGGCTCTGCGGTTGGGGAAAGGGTTTAAACGCTCCCTCTCCCGCTCCGCCGCCTCCTTGATGGAAATTACTTCCTCACAAAAGGAGGCGACGGCGTTCCACGACCTCTCACTCCGGACCATAGACTGAACTACGGCCGGGAGCGAGAGGGCAATCGATCCGACTGCCGCGATCAACTCACGGCGCTGCGATGCCCAGGCGGGGCAAACCGCCAAAGTGTGCAGCGCCGTGTCCTCAACAACGTCGCGGCAGTCGCCGCAGTGGTGACAACCGGGCGTCTCTTGCCGGCGTATACGACACAGGAACTGGCCAAAACAACCGTGGCCAGTCAGAACCTGTGTCAACCGGAAGGTGAGGGCGCCATGCCGCCTCTCCAGCCACTCCTCAAAAACGGGACTTACCGCCACGATCGTGGCGTGCCCGGACCATTTCTTAACCCAAATTTAGGTTTTCTTTTCTTCTGTAGCCGGATTAAACTTGTCGCTACATAGGTAATTAACAGAAGTTAATTATCCATTTTCAAAGAGTCACGTATTGAATTTTTGTAAAGACACACGATTTTTTTTCGCGGTCTCCAATATGAATGATCGTAAATGTACGATCGTAACGATCAATCGTTTCGATCGATCGTTCTGTGAGTTGAGTGGCAATTTGACGCGATGCGCGATGGGTCGTCACACGTCGTATATGGGAGCCTTAAGAGAGCATTGTGCTCTTGCGCGAAATACTTGGACGAGGCTACTCTTCGTCAGTATTTTTGCTGAAACATAGTACCGTTGTTTGCTTAGGTATAGAACGCTTACGCTTACCTAGTCTGAGTGATTTGGGCACATGATTGGGATATTCGTATCATGCGTCGTTACCTTTCAAAATGCATTATATTCCTGCCGGATACTTGGTTGAGGTTAGTGAGGCGACTCTTCAGCAGTGTTGTAGTGTTGTAATGCCGGGATGGAGTGTGTTATTACGTAGATTCACGGGTAAAAGCCTTGCAAAGGCTTTTGTAGTTGTATGTAGATAATATTAATAATTGTACTATTTTATTGATTACTGAAATAATATGACAATCTTGATATGCTAATGAGTACACGATACGCTTGTTGAAAGCGAACTGATTTATTGGTGGTTACAAAATCGTCACGTTGGACGAAAAATGCTGACCGCGGCAAATGTACGGTCGTTGGCTCGTACAGTAGTATTGAGGTAATTTCTTTGTTAAACAAGCGCTGCTAGTTTAAAAAGCTACGCGACTGGAGGCTATTGCCATTGGATTTGGAGGCTATTGCCACTTGATTTGGAGACTATTGCCACTTGACTTGGAGGCTATTGCCACTTGCCTTGGAGGCTATTGCTATTGTATGTAGCGTAGTTATGCGTATATAGGGTGTTTAACTTGATGTGTAGCCGTGTGTACCTACGTTTGTTGTGATTGTATATAGGTTTGGTTTTGGTATAGGTTTTCGAACGGTATAAAAAATCTTTATGATATCTTTTGAATGCATTTAAGTATCGGTTATTAGATAAGATGAAAGAATTTGGACAGACATAGAGATATGTGAAGAGTGAGGTATGGGTATGAGTATTTTATTATGATTGATACAATAGAGTAGGCGTAATTCACGTAATATCTCGACGCATCGATCGAGTTTCGATGCAGTCCGTATGCAGTCGCAGTTAAGTTTTACGTCGGATTTTATATCTGAAACATCAGCTGTCAAAATTATGTGAATACGAAATGTGCTGTTTTGATCAAAACTTAGCTGCAACTGCACTGCAAGTAAACACATTTAAATACGTGAATTGGCCTGGTGGAAATAATTGGTTGATATATTTTGACAGCAATTTGGCTTGATCACCCAAAGGCGATGTTGGATTCGAAAATACCATATTATTATTTGTTTAAATCAGTAGTTCCCAAAGTGATCTAGATGGACTCCCAGGAGTCCACGGGAGACTCAACGGAGGTTTACGTTGGCGTGACATAAAATGAATTTCTAAAAAAAGAGGTCAATCCATAGGGATTTTATAATATTTTTTAATTTTAGTCGTGGAATATGGTAGAAATGTAGCTGCAGGGGATCCACCGGAACAAGCAACATTTTGAAAGTGGTTTATGAGAAAAAAAGTCTGGTAACCTCTGGTTTAAATATTGTACATATTGTATGTTTTGAATAATGAGGTTTCATTGTGAGATTAGAAGTGAATTTTTTGTAGGTACACACAAATGATAATGAAAGAGTTCTGTTCCTTCAATTTGATCATGGTGTAAACGAAATTTCTCTGAAAATTGTTGAAGGTCAAAGTAGCCTTAATTAAAACCCCTTGATAAAATGAAATGATGTAATGAAATGATGAAATAAAATTAAAGTTTATTCGTATGCATATGATACCTACATAGTTACAGAGGATTTAATAAAGGTTAAGGTGCATCATATCTCACCTTTAGTAGGCGTACGAATGTTATTAAAACATAATATTCATTATCAATAGGAACAATAATTAATTAATTATAAACAAGCGAAGGGAATAAATAATATCGTAACTGTATAAAGAATAGTATAAACACTGTTAATTTCCAGTTTAATAATTACATAATAAGTGTCAAGATAAATTAAATATAATTACATTTTTAAATTTGATATAGTATTTATTATTATATTGTTAATAGACATTAATGTATAAAAGCAATTCTCCAATAGCCATTTTCTTAAATTTGTTTTAAATTGGATGAACGGGAGTTCTCTGTTATACTTATGAAAGTGTACATAACTTTTCATTGTTGCTAGCACCATGTCTTTCTGATCGTGTTATAATGGAAACAGTGATTTTAGTTGAGGGTTGTTCTCATTGTAATCTATGGTTGTTCTCCGGGAGTAGCACGGTATCGGATCATCGGATGGCCGAATGTCATGATTGCTTATTTCTGATAATAATTCTGTTCGAGAGTTTTTATTTATCCAAATGGCAACACAGCCAACCGTCATTTTTAAATAGTGGGGTTATTGTGGAAGGGAAAGAGTAACTATAGAGTAACTTAAATATAACTGAGAATAGAGTCATCAGATAAAAAAAACGATTCTTCCGCCATCTAACGGAAATTAACTAATCTATGAACTACGTACGGTCTACTGTGAGGAAGTTGGACAATTTTTAATTTTCATCAATAATTCCAGGTGATGATAAAATTAAGGAATATGCTGTTCACTTCACAATACTAATTAAAAAATAGTTCACTAACTTTGCAGCATAAAATTGTGTTTACTTTTTAATAAATGTATATAGAAAGGCGAACAACATGTTCCCTAATTTTATCAGCATCATAATCATAATAAATGGTTAGGTTTTAAAGAAAATAAATCTAATTTTATTTACAAAATATTTATTTTATTTTCCTGCGTCTTATTACATACTCCAGAGCAATGCTTTTTATTACATCTACAGAATCAACATTTCGTACTCGCCCTTTTAATATATTATTTTTAATTCTGCACCAATTATTTATGAAAAAATGACATGCTAAATCAAAAATTTATTCCATATACTTATACGACTCTATGATGTATTCCACAACCTGGTTTTTATGCTTTTGACAACAAATAAAATTAGTTTCAATTTTTATATACAATATCGTTTTAACGTAATTTTTTATATTTTCTATTTTGCTATTATGTCTTATAACGTAATTGAAAATGTCTTGAATGCTTGAGAACATTTTTAATACATTAGTACAAGGATAATCTAAGCTATGCTTAATATAATTATGTAATAAAATCAAATAAATGATCAAAAAACGGAGCTATGCTTTAATTTATTATACTCTCTCGCCCTGAGGCATTCACTACTTTTTGTTTGGTCATAAAAAAATTCTATACAGCACTTGCAGTTGTGAAATACATTTTGTCTAGCTTTCCGTAATAGGTAGCCAGCTACTTCTTGGGTCATACATTTTTATTTCAAATTCAATAAAAATGTTGTGTTGCATGTAGCTAATATCAATATTTTGAGATGTGTTGTCCTTTTTATTTACTTTAAAAAGTTCTGACATGGATTCGAACATTATATTACATTAATCTTGTTCGCAGTTATAGCCTGACGAATGCGTCCCAGTTGAATTACTAATTAATAGGGACGCAAACGCTATTTCTAATCCTTCTGGGGATGGGCTTATGTTGCGGGACCCGTGGCCACGAATAGCGCCAAAAAAGTTTTCTAATTGTAGTGCGTCATCCATATCGACTTTTTTTTATAATCCCGAAACAATACATCTCGTAAATATTCAAAATTATTGAGAGTATGTAACCAGTTATTTATGGATGAAGTATTTACCTCTTTATCGTTTTTTATGAATTTCATAGTGCTTAATACTTTTTTGCTTTTGCCCAAAAAGCATTGTGCTCAGAAGTTGGTGTAAGTGGACCCAGTAAAAGTTTGCCGACTCTTAGTTCTGAGTTATCCTTGCTTCCATTGCAGAAGTCAAATAAATTGTCGAAAAACAAAAGGACATCTGCTGTTTGATTGCATTCTTAAGGTAGAATGTGTTTAGCTGAAAAGTATGAATACATCTCTAAGTTTTAACTTATTCATTATTATAAAACTAGGATTAATCAAATTACAATGAATTCAATGCTGGTGCATTAATTTAATTAATAAAATAAATATTGCAAATGCATTAGATATTATCAATTAAATCTAAAGTATAAGATGCATATGGATAACTTTAAAAACAAGCAATATTTTTGTATTTATCAGAAAACCATCATAATTCATTTAAAGCCAGTTTCACAGTCATCGGATGAGAGTAACTAAACTATCGGCGAGAGATCGCTGAGTAGTGAAAAACGAGCATTCAACTTAGTAAGATGGTCTCAACAGTCCGTGTAATTGCTGTGAATTTGGTAATATAGTCCCATAATATTTTAGACGAGTGAGTTTCATTATACTTTTTACTTATCTATATACCTACATTTGTGTACCTATACAAACTAATAATTAATAAATCAAGCAGCTTATCGCAGATTGATAGACTCCTGTGCCTGATTCATGTTGCGGCGAAGGCAGATGAGACAGACATGTACATTGTACACATAAATAGTAGCAGAACAATTTACACATTCTATGATATTGGCATAATATGTCTTCAGCTTTATCTCTCGTACCTACAATGGTTAGTAGTAATTGGCCTTCTAAACACAGGCGCGTCACAGATGTCTTGTCATATAGAAATTGTTATCAATGAAAAGAGAACTGGTGTAGATTATAACGGATACAGCTCAGTTGTGAAATAATATAGTTTAAAAAAACCTAAGCAAAATAAAAGATGAGAATTATTTTATTTTATGGATTTGTCATTCAGATTATTACCAATCATTAATATCTCGTTAATTTCTAGAAAAATATAAATTGTCAATCTATGAATCGAAGTTGTCATCTCAATGGGTAGATTTCAAAGATATTGTGGTAGAACAATCAAGGTTAATCGAAGTTTCCCGTGACCAGAAGGCTAGACTTTATTTCGTAGAAAGAATAAGCATTGCCATTCAACGTGGCAATGCTGCCAGTCTTCATGGCACACTACCAGTTCCAGGAATTCTATGACGCCTATAAGAGGGTCTTAGTTTTAGTTATTTCTTTTTATTTCTGATTTATAATATTTTAGCTGACGCGATTGCCGTGGCTACAGATTGGGCAGGACATAGGTATTTAAAATAATTGTACCATCGACTCGATAAGGTATAAGTTAGTTTTAAATAATTGTATAACTTGAATGAGATTGTGATATTTATTAAAAGGAGAATATCTTTTGTAGACAGGTTTAGTTTTATTTTTACACAGTAGCCCTTAGTCTACGCCATTATTTATCATCTGTGCTTGCCCACCTAAAACACCTGTCAAAATAATAAATGTTGTAAACTTGTGAATTTCTATAGTGCTGGAACGCTCGCTTGTATTAATTATTGTATAAATGTAATAATTGGTTAAAAGATTTTAACAAAACAACGTCACATATTTTGATTTTCTGTATAATTAAATTCTAATATTTGGCCACAGTACCACAGTCATATTCAACTAAAAATGGTAAGATTTTGTTTACATCGTATAAATTTATAGCGGCATGTAACAAAATTAGCTATCTTCATTAGACTCACGGCAATAATTAAAATATATGAAACTATATTATTATATTAACAAATACAGGAAACCATCCATTATTTTCTCCATAATACCATAATGGCATATTAATAAACATTTGTTTTCATTCTTCATATAGGTACATTTATTGCTAATTATTGTAAACGACTACAAATAACCTTGTTATCTAGTATCTATTCACTTTTTTTACAATAGGAATAAACACCGTAAGATTTAAACAAAAATGTATGAAACTTTGCCTAGTACAATATATTATTGTGTTTACATAACATTGCATTTCAGAGTGAGCAATATGTAAGACTTAAAGAATAACAATATATTATCTTAACAATTTTGAAAATATGTGGTTTCGAAGTTTTCAATAACATTTTTCTATGTAAATGTTAAACTTTGTAAATAGCAAAATATTAGAAATTTTGATTTTTCTCTTGCCATCGGATAGGGCACACTCTAAGCAACAATTTCGTCGCCTTGCAATTTTTCCTACGCCTCACCGTTTTCGAGATAATGGGGATTTAAGTTAGCCGACAAACTGTAATGCAGTTTGGCAGGAGATTGTGTCTAGACATGTATTTTTTTAAATAAATAAATAAAAAAGAAAAGAATAGTAACAATATTTGGAAGGCAGCCTTGTCAGGACCTGAAAATGCTTCTAGGGAAGTAAAAAATAAGATGGAAAAAGAAAAACAAGTAAAAGTTTTTTTGCCACAATTAGGCTATCCAAAATAAAGTTATAGTGAGTAGCTGATTATATACACATAGTTCAATTCTAACTGCACAGATTATGGAATAGGCAAAACAATGTTATGTGTCCACAAACAGGCAATAGTTTTAGGGGACACCTCATCAGTGTTATTGTCTTGAGCAATGTGCGTTTGTCTAAAATACAGGACAACATATTTTATGGAGTGCAAACATTTGTTTCGAATCAAGTATTCATTGAGACCATTCTTTAATCTTTATGTTGCAAAACAGAGTTACACACTGCACAGGACTTACCTTTTCTAAAATATTGAATACTATTTTCAGTAGTGTTAAAAGGTTTTCTGTCCCATGAATCACATATGACACATAACAATAGATTTTCTATAGTGTCTATCATGGCGCTGTGAAAGGATGATAAATAAATGCGGACAATTTCTAATTTCATGCAAATAGGTAAATAAGAACCTGTAAATTTTACAATTCATTTTAAGATACTGAATTATCATAAATTTATATCATATCTTATCAAAAGTATGATCATTATCTGTTTAGGTACTGCTAAAATTTCATTAAAATTGATTAGCATGGTTTTCTGTGTTTTAAAATGCTATTATTTACATCTTAAATACCACCAATAGGTATTGGTACAAACTTTGTGAATATTCCTTTGGATGTTTTGGTAGTTTATGAACTGCAAGGCACTGATTACTATGCAAGTTGTATTCTTACACTATACTTTCAAATAAACCAACAATGTTGTTTATTACATATGATAAATGATCTCATTTTATACTGTTTAATGTAATGTGATTATTTATTAAAGATGTAGTTTGAATCTAACATATACTTTTGTTATAAATAAATATAATTTTTTTTAATCAATCATGATTAAAATTGCACTACCTATAAATTACAAATTTTCATAATAATACAATGCCTATAAAAATAGAAGTCGACAAGAAGAAGTATACATCATGAATGTAAAAGTGCGTTTATCATTATATTCATTTATCTATGGTTCATGGGTTAGTGTACAGTTATTACATATGTATGCTATGTCTTACCACCTAATATGATATACTATTTATATGGTTTGAGACTTGAGTATATACCATCACCAGTTTATTCAATATTATTTTACTCGCAGCTATGGATTAATGGATTGATATCATTTTGTGCATAGACAAGCCTTATGGACTGGACTAGAGGTGTTGCGAATATTCGCGTCCGCATCGATTTCGACATCTGCATCCGCATCCGCAATATTCAACGCGGATGTTAATGCAGATCCAGATAAAGCATAGGCGTTACAAAAAAGAAAACAGTTGTTCAGTAATGCGTGTTTAATTTATGAACCTTTGCAAAACAGGCTTGAACCTGCGAAGGCAGTGGTATTAGATACTTTTTATTAAATAAGATTTTAATTTTAAAGAAATTTTCATCATCATCCGCATCCGCAATTGCGGAGCTACCGCATCGATTTGGACATCCGCATCCGCGGATGTGAGGCTTTAAATATCCGTATCCGCATCCACGGATGTCAAAAAATCTGCATCCGCCACATCGCTGGACTGGACTATACATCTCATACAAATGACATATGATAGAAGCTGTGCATAAATTTAGTAATAATAATAATATCAGCCCTGCATTAACCTGCCCCATTCCTGGGCATGGGCCTCTCCACAGTGTGGGAAGGGTTAAGCCCTAGTCTACCATGCTGGCCCAGTGCGGGTTGGCAGACTTCACTTATCTTTGAGAATATTGCGGCAAACTCTACTCTTTTGCTCTTACTAATAAAATAAAACTGTTTAATTAGCTTAATATTGCAATCTGCTATGTGAAAGAGTGTGTTTTTCAGTGGGACATTGATCTCTTGGTCAATGCTTAGCATGGGAGTAGAACCTAAACACAATGTTTAGTTTTATTGTGTCTGGTTATCAGAAAATTGATGAGTTAATATTATTATAGTAGTTTTAGTTTTAGTTAGACGTATGTTATCCGCACTTAGCCACGCAATTGGGCCATTGTGCGTAAGTGACCGACGCGAAAAAGTTGTTCGGTTACTCATACCACCTCAGCTCTGTCCAGAAAGACAATAGGGGACCGGTGTTGCACAGCACTTCCTTCATCGTCTCCGGACCGTTTAGTAGTTTCGCCCGTTGGTTGCTCACGCTTTTGCAATGCAGCAGCACGTGAGCCGGTGTCTCCTCGGTCTCCATGCAGCCTCTACATAAAGGGCTGTCAGTGATGCCGATGTTAAACAGGTGTTTGTTGAGTGAACAGTGACCCGTTATTATACCCACTAGATGACGTAGGTTTTTCCTTGAGGAACGCAGCAGTTTGCGTGACAGATGTATGTCTAAGGATGGAAGGGCTTCCTTTGTCTGTCTACATTCCTTTGTTTCTGCCCATTGTTTTTCATGTAGTTTCGTGGTTCTGTCACATAACCATGTTTTGAGTTGGCAGAAGGGTATCGGGACAATTGGTTCGGGTCCTACCATTTTAATGCTCGATCCTCTCTTTGCCAGTTGGTCTGCAGCGTCATTGCCAGAAGAGTTGCTGTGGCCGCGTATCCATTGCAACGTTACTCGATTTTTTGTTGCAATTCTTTGCAGCTCACGGTGACACTCTAGGATGAGTCCACTGTTAAAGCAGTTGCTTTTCAGAGCTTGTAATACCGCGGCACTATCCGAGATAATGCGTATCGTCTTATCGCTTATACCCCTTGATGTAACCGCTGTTGCAGCCCGGGTGATTCCAACACATTCTGCCTGGAAGATAGTGTTGAGGTTTCCCAGGGTTGTTGAGTAATTGATGTTTAGGTCCTGGGAGAAAACTCCGACTCCTGTTCCTGATTTTGTTTTAGATCCATCCGTGTATATTCTCACTTCGTGTATACCAGAGCTATCTTTGAATTCTTCATGAAGTTGGATGTGGTATTTTTTGTCGAAAACAAAAGTTTTTGGTATGATATCACATGTCGCCGCTATCATTGGAATTTCGTTGTATACTAACTCCTTTAGGCGTGCATGAGTTATCCTACTGTCCTGTTTCCAGAGCCCTACCTTTTCAAGCCGTATGGCAGCTGTAACTGCTTCCTGCTGTATGATTAGGTGTAGGGGTCTGAGGTTTAGTATGGCCTCCAGCGATGCCGTGGGGGTTGTTCTCATACAGCCTGTCGTCGCCAGGCAGGCGAGTCGTTGTAGGCTTTGTAGTTTTTGTGTAACTGTGCTTAGAAGAGTGCGGGGCCACCAAACTATGGCGCCATATGTTATCATTGGGCGTATTATGGCCGTGTAGAGCCACAAGGTTATAGATGGTTTGAGGCCCCATTTTCTGCCTATTAGTCTTCTGCATTGCCAGAATATTGTGCATGCTTTGGTTATTTTTGTGTTAAGGTGCTTACTCCAGTTGAGCTTATGGTCGAGTACTACGCCCAGATACTTGACTTCTTGCGATAGGGTAAGGTCAGTTCCAAATAATTTTGGCACGTTAGTTAACTGAGTTTTCCTTTTATGTGTGAAAAGGACCAGTTCTGTTTTAGTCGGATTCACCGTCAGTTCATGATGGTTACACCATTGTTCCATGATCCTGAGGGCTGATTGCATGCGATTACAGATTATGTTTTCTGAGTCGCCTTTGATCAGGATGGTTATGTCATCCGCGTAGCCAACCGTGTAGTAGCATCTGCTATTAAGGCGTTCTAACAGGTCATCTACCACGATATTCCATAGCAGCGGCGAGAGTATTCCTCCCTGGGGACAGCCCTTCGCTACTATGCCTCTCGTGGTAGAGTTCACCGTGAATTGTATGGCCCGCATCTTTAGAAGTTGATCGATCCAGCCACTAGTGGTTCTATCAACACCAAATGTGATGAGTGATTGGTTAATGCTGTTGAATTTTGTCTTATCAAAAGCTCCTTCTATATCGATGAAAGCCCCTAGTGTCATTAATTTGTCAGATAATGCTGTTTCTATTGTTCCCACAACAGAGTGCAGCGCTGATTCCGTTGATCTGCCTTTTCTGTAGGCGTGTTGCTGGCGGTGTAGTGGCTTGAGTCTTAGAGCACCTTCCCTTAGATACCGATCAGCTAGCTTCTCTAGAGTCTTCAGCAGGAAAGAGGTTAGGCTGATCGGTCTGTATGATTTCGCCTGTGTGTAATCTGACTTACCCGGCTTAGGTAAGAAGATTACTTTGACTTCTCTCCACTGGCGTGGTATGTAGTTGTGCGCTATCGATGCTCTGTATATGTTGAGCAGGTGTGGCACAACTGTTGTTTGTCCCCATTTCAAGAGAGCTGGGAATATTTCGTCCAGGCCCGCAGATTTAAAGGGTTGGAAGCTATCTATCGCCCATGATATTCGGTCAGCAGTGACCATAGATTTGGCTACTGTCCAGTCAATCTGGGTTGGTTGATTGTAAGGTGTGTCTTCCCAATTTAGGTTTACCGTCACTTCGCACCCAGGGAAGTGTGTTTCGAGTAGTACCTGACTTATTTCATTGTCTGAAATCGCATAGGTACCATCTTGTTTTCTAATGGCGCCTAGGGTTCTGTTGTTATCTTGCGATAGGACCTTTTTCACCCTGGCTGCTTCATTAGTGGTGTTAATGTTGCTGCAGAAACGCCGCCAAGATTCACCTCTACGGTATCTTATGCGTTTCTTGTAGTGGTATTGAGCGTGTTTGTATCGCTCCCAGTCTTCATCAGTCCTGGTGTTTTTAGCTCGATTAAACAGTTTCCTCAGATTGAGTCTAAGTTTCTCCAGCTCTGGTCCCCACCATTGGGACTTACCTGCTGCTGGTGGTTTTGTGGGGGGACAGGCTTGTTGGTAGTTTTGTTTGATGCATTTGGTAAGTATGTAAGTGTTATGGTCTATGTTGTCAGTGCTGGTAGACATGTCTTTAAAACAGATTTTATCTACCTCATGTTGGAGAAGACTCCTGTACCTTGCTACGTCCGTCTTGCGGGGGTTGCGTTTAGGCAGTTGGTCCGTCTCTGGCACTTGTATAGTATAGCAGATGCGCCTGTGATCTGCAAAGGAAGGTTCGGCTGAAACGTGCCAGTTTGACACTAGTTCTGCCGCACCATCCGATGCAAGTGTGATGTCTACTATAGTTTGGTATCTAGAACTAACAAAGGTAGGCTCGCAACCATTGTTCATTATAGACAGGTTAGTCGAGAAAATATATTCAGTTAAGGACTCACCTCTTTTGTTTGGTGTGTGGCTACCCCACAGTGGATGGTGAGCGTTTGCGTCGGCTGAGATGATGATGTGCCAGCCGTGGTCTTCACAGTGTTGTACCAGTTCAACCAGCTCCTTAGATGGGATTACCTCATCGCCGGGCATGTATACTGAAGCTAGTACTAACGTTTGGTTGTTGGGCCCTGTTTGGAGTCCTACCGCGGTAAGGTCTCTAGAACAGAAGTTTGTTAATAGCAGAGCTGATATTGATCTAGGGATATAGATGCAAGTTCTTGGCTTATGAACCGAAGTATTGTGCATCAACTTACCCCCGATGCTTTTCAGACCGCATATGCTGTCGCCTCTGATCCACGGCTCCTGGATCAGGGCTATGGTCCTTTGGTTAACCTCCAGCAGTCTGCGTAGGGTAGCCGTCGCAATTTGTTTGTGCTGGAGGTTGGTTTGTACCACACTAATCTGACGAGGATCCGAGAACATCGCTGTCCACGGACTCCCCGTCTGAAGACGTGTGGTGGTCGTTGGTTTCCATGGTAGGTATGGGAGTAGCGTCATCTACCATGGGTACCTGTTTGCAGCAGGCTGTGCCTGACGTACTTGGGCCAGTAGGTGGCGGTGCCCGTTTTGATAACTCCTCATTGCCGGTGTTGGGCTCCTCCCGGGGCCCCGTAGTCACCGAGTCGTCTCCGTCCCCGGCAGCGTGAAACTTAACGTAGACACTGCCGGAGACGAAGGAGACTCGGCGACCTCTCTCCAAAATCTTGGCCACTTCAGATTTTGGGATGCCCAGGGTCAGGAAGATGCCCTTCTCCTGCATAGCCGCACCGTACAGCTGCCAGGTTTTGACGCTGTACCATGGGTTCTGCGCAATTAGGAGACGATGAGTCCTCGTCAGGTCCAAACCGATTGACTTCGGCAGCCATAGCGAAGCGCGAACTCGCTTCACTATGTCTGACTGCCGAATGACGGTCAGCTTGGTCCCTGGAATAGGTGATTGCAGCGTGGCTACTGTGTTCTTGAGCCAGGTTAGAGTGCTGTCATTCTCGCACCACATCTTCAGTACTCCCTCTGTGGGCAGAGGTTTCCCTCGGAATGCTGGTGCGGGTGCTGGCTCGTTGTCTGGCGGTGGAGCAAGTGCTGCTTCGATAATCTTCTCCTCTAAGGAGAGTTCGAGCTGCTGTGCTTGTTCCACCGTTAGGTCTGTTGGAGGCGTGGCAGCGACAGCTATCAGCAGGTGCGATTGAGTCGCATCTGCATAGCTTATCGTTGCTCTCCTTGGCGTCTGGTCCAGCTTCGCGCGCTTCGGCCCATCTTTCGGAGACAACGTGTCATTTGGGCGCTCTCTCTTTGCCTTTGCAGGCAGAGTGGGCGCACCCGCTGTGTCCGGACGTGACGGGTGATGCGCATCGGTGCGTGGTCCGCGTTTCCGAGGCCCGCGTTTGCGACGCGAGCCTGTTTTTGTAACGGCTGGGTGAGTCGGCTCTACTTCGGCACCAGCCGTGACCGGATCTGCACGTTGGGATGCCTCCGATGTTGTTCCAACGTTCGCGTCGCGTTGTTCTGTCAGGGGTGCGGTATCCGTCATCATAGGGTCGCTGCTCCCTGACTGAATGGTTCCCGCGTGCCTGTTTTGGCATCCGCGTTCCCCTTGCGTGTCGCGTTTGGTTGGAAGTTCCATCCGAGTCAAACCGTCAGTGTTACCGGTCCTGGTCGGGTCGACTGGCAGAGCGTTCTCCTCAGCCGTGTTTTTCCTGTTCGTTATCTGCGCATCCAGCGGTGCGGGCGCCGACGTAGTCGGTTCGCTTCCTACTGGTTGCGCAGCAGTGGATTTGGCATGCCGATTGCGTCGGTTGCGCCGGTTACCACTTTGTTTCTTTACTCCTGTGCTTGCGTACTTCGCGGAGGCGGCGTTCACATTAGTGCGTACGTCGCCTCGACGCGGTGCAATGCTCCAGGAGGTGTTTGATGTGATTTCTGCGCTGGGCATGGCGTTAGCCAGCTCGCGCAGATGAATCGGCTTTAGTGATCCATTGCTCCCCCCAGAATACGTGGAGCAGCCTGATCCCGAAGGGTCAGGGAGGGATTCTCCAGCGTCGCGGACGCTGGTACCCTCCTGGGGTAATTCAGTTGTGTGGGTCACTTTGTCCATTTTGTTTCCAAATTAAAGTTAAAAGTTTTGTGCTGTGTGGTATGTATGTGTATGTGTGTGTGTGTGTGTGCATGTGGTCTATGTATGTGTGTGTGTGTGTGTGTGTGTGTGTGTGTATGTGTGTATGTGGTGTGTGTGTGTGTATGTGGTGTGTGTGTGTATGTGTGTTTGCTTGTGTATGTATATGTACGTGTGTGTATGTGTGTGTGTGTGTGTGTGCGCGTGTGTGTGTGTGTGCGCGTGTGTGTGTATGTGCGCGTGTGTATGTGTGTGTGTGTGTGTGTGTAACGGCTGGAGGTTTTGGTTACGTCTGTTTCTTATGGAACCAGACCAATAACAGGCGGCAACCTCGGGAAGGATAGTCCACCAGCCTTGCCTTAGGGATCTACACGACTTGCGCTCTCCCCTAAGGCCATTTGCCAGACCCTGCTCCCGACTTAGGTGCAGAGAATGGAAGTATGCCTAAGTCACTTAATTAATTAATACAGAATAAGTTGGTGAGTTGGACCTACTTCCGCCCTAAAATATTATAGTAACTACGGGTTGTAACATTTCATTTAAAAGCATAATGTAAGGATTTAACATTATGTATGGTGATTTCTACTTTTTAGTTAAATTAGTAAAGACTAACAAGCTGTTGTCTATTTGAGTGATTATTTGCTACTTACATACAAAAATATTACAGCAGCGATTCCTTTGTGGGGAGACCATTGGATTGCCACATAGAGGTCTCGAGTTCGATTACAGGGCGCGCAACTCTGACTTTTTGAAGTCATGTGCATGTATGTACATACGGCACAAAATCTTGGAAAATCCGCATATACACTCGCGTGCAAGTAAATCGACTCAAGCCTCAAGTGCGCATAAAAAGTGATATAACTTAAAAATGCCTTATTATACCTCTATATAATGTTTTACATAATTAAAGCCTAGTAATTGAGCTTTAAAATGGTGTAAGTTGCATGAAAATCGATTCAGTAGTTTAGTAAAAAAGGTTAATGCCAATGATAATGTAAAAAATGTTGAAAATTCATACAATTTCACAGTATGGGGTTATTGTGTTTAAATGAAACAAAATGTGCGTAAGATAAAAAAATTATTCGTGTCAATATTTGGTATTTCCTCCTCTAGCTCTGATCACTGCTCTCATGCGATTCTTCATCGACCTTATCAACTTTTTAATGGATGATTGTGGTATTCGACCCCACTCTTCTACCAACGCAGTCTTGAGCTCATTGATGTTTGTCGGAGCTGGATTCCTCGCTCTAACTTTCCTTTTGAGCTCGTCCCATATGTGCTCAATGGGATTTAAATCGGGGCTGAGCGCTGGCCAATGCATAGTGTGAATTCCAACTTCGTTCAGGAAATCACGTGTGGCCCGAGCAGTGTGACATCGGGCATTGTCATGCATCAAGATGAAATTTTCCCCAATAAAGCCTTGATAAGGGACAAATTGATCCAGTAAAACATTTTCAATGTAACGATCACTGGTCAGACCTCCTCCCCGGCCTCCCCCAGGAACGAAAACAAGCTCCGTTTTGCCTTCTAAGGAAATTCCGGCCCACATCATGCAAGATCCGCCACCATATGCAACGGTTTCCACAAAGCAGCACTGTGAAAACCGTTCACCGGGACGACGGTATACCCGACCTCTCCTGTCGCTGCCATGGAGACACATCCTCGTCTCATCTGTGAACAGGACTGACTGCCATTGCTCTATGCTCCAATCCAAATGCTCTCGAGCAAAGTGAAGGCGTGCTTGACGATGAGCTGTGGTCAACTTCGGGCCTGTAGCGGGTCTTTTCGGAGTAAGGTTAGCTTCTTTCAACCTTCTTCTAACTGTCCACTGACTGACAGTCACCCCGCGAACTTGACGTAGCTCCTGCTGTACATCTACGCCGGTAAGGTGTCGATTTCGGAGAGAGGTCGAGACCAAAAACCGGTCGTCACGCTCCGAGGTGCACCGGCGTCGGCTGGTATTAGGCCTCCGAGTGAAGGCACCAGTCTATTGAAACCTTCTGTATACTCTCGAGACAGCGGACTGACTCATATTCAAACGACGAGCGATTTCTCGCTGGTTCAACCCTTCTTGCAATAGGGCAACGACTTGAGCGGCTTCTTCAGGTGTTGTATCCATAATTTTCTTCAAATCACGGCTTTAATTTGCAGAGATGTGTTCAGGTCAACGTCTAATGAGCGACTGATAAGAAAAAACGATTACAGAGGGTTTTTATAGGGGGTTGTGTCGCGCAAGTTGTGTATAGAGCGCAGAGCAGTTTACGGGAGGTTGCGTTCAGTTGCATTCTAAGTACAAGTGTTTATTTAAATTACTGATATTATGCTACCATTTGAAAGCCTAATTACTAGGCTTTAATTATGTAAAACATTATATAGAGGTAAAATAAGTAATTTTTTAGTTATATCACTTTTTATGCGCACTTGAGACTTGAGTCGAATTACTTGCACGCGAGTGTAGTTGTTTGGAGTCTTGGTGTCTGTTGTTTCAATATTTGTAAAGAAATATTGTAGTGCTGTACTATTTAGCCTGTGTAAGAATTCTTACCGAGGTGGTTGGTTAAATGCCGGTGTACCCCAAGGGAGCGTCCTTGGCCCGTTGTTATTCTTGTGCTACATAAATGATCTCCCTAGAGCCATAAAACATCCCATGACTCTTTTTGCTGATGACTACACTTCTATCTTTATTGGGAAAACTTGAACACTTATGAGTCAGAAATAAATGATAGTTTACGTAAGATTATACTGTGGCTAAAAATTTATTTCGAGAAAACCCACGTAATGACATATAGGCAATAAAGCAATGATACTAATATGAATATAAATTATGATAACAACACCATTAGTAAAATTGACTATACTAAGTTTTTGGGAATTTGGTTAGATCAAAGCATGGCATGGAAAATACATATAGACAATATGATAAAAAAACTTAACCAGTATTTCTATGCTCTATATAATTTAAGTAAGGTTGTAGACCGTGATACTGTTCTTAATGCATACCACGCATATGTCTCTTCTACACTCAGATACAGTATAATATTTTGGGGTAATTCGACTGACGGATTAAGCATTTAAGGCCCAAAAAAGTGCCTCCGAGCTGTATGTTAAAATGCACTGACAGCTGAAAAACATTTTTCAAAAAAATTGTGATTTTAACTCTTCCCTGTCTGTACATATATGAGGTAGCCTTATTTGTTAAAAGTAATTTGAGTCAATTTGAAACCCTTACTAACAGAAGTCATAAAGACAAAATACGGAAACAGCAACATCAAACTGCACTTTTTCTAAAAGTTTTCTTGGCATGGCTCCTAAAATATTTAATAAAATCCCCAAAGACGATCTTAGGATTTCAACAAATTTAAGATATCCCTTCACATGATTTTGCTTGAAAAACATATTATTTGATTAATGAGTTTATTGATGACAAGTCAAATTTAAATGTTTGAGAATCCTATATATTTGTAATCCTAATATCATATTAGTACCGCATATATTTATTATTAGTCTAATTTCATGATTTAATTGTAATGAAAATAATAATTAATAATGATTGAAATATGTAAGCTATTAATTAATAATATTAATGATTATTATTTATATAGCCAATATAATGTTGTTAAACTATGATATTGATAATTTATTTGATAATTTTGTTATGATATGGTAATTTAAAATTCAATAAATATTTATGTATAGGTAATAATATATATATAATTAATTTGTACACCCTACATGGCGAAACATAGAGATACATTTTTTTAAATATCTTATAACTTGTAACCATCTATGTTTAACAAATAAAATAATTTGAATTTGATAAACCATCTTTATACAATATGTGGAGACCATACCCTTAATAAAATTTTCTTATGAAATACTAAAATAATAACATAGTCTCACTGCTAAATAGCCCTGATAGTATATGCAAATGTGGACATGGACATATTTAACCAGCTATTTATTTTAGGGACAAGCTTATTGATTTCTCTTCACCACATTTATGGACTCTGAGAAGTTACTAATTGCAAAACTTATTATCCTTTTGACCTACTCTTGACTTCACAAACATTATAGACATAATTATATTGTGGGACCATAGATGCAGGACATTGAAACAATATTGTCTGTTACAGGCGTCCGGAGCTGCAGCAGGTGTTTCTGGTGGTGAATGCGAGGGGGAGGAGCAGGAAGATCCCTCTTCGTCGTCTGTCCAACAAGTGTTGGACGTGGCCAGTGATCTTGACAATTTAAATGTAGAAGACGACTCACAGGTTTCTCTTTTTGAAGTGTTTTATTGTGTTCTGAGGTGGTTTGACTGAATGCCATTTGGATCATTCTCGGTGGACTAATTATTGTAAACTAATCTCTCCTGATTTGTTTGTTTGATTGATGAATTGATGCTGAATAGATTTTATTTATTCTTTCGCCATTAGAAAGCTACTTGATGCAGTAGTAACATAGGCTATATGACAACATGGTACTTCATAGTCATATCTCATAGCGTAGGTGAAACTGCAGGGGCAGCAAGTATTGTATAGTATTCCATAGTATTCTATAATATTGTATTTTACGTGTTAGACATAAAAATCTTTAAAGCAGACTAGAAAATTTAAAAATATACATTGATATATTTTTGGTAACCCTGTTTCCATTATTATATATACTTTCAGTTTATTTCAAACTGATTACTTACTACTTTCACATCCATTTAAAAGTTCACATTATTATAATATATCATAATTAATAATATTTTGCAGAAGGCCGCTGGTGGGGACGATGAGCTGTCAATGTTCCGTCAGCAGTGGCAGCGAGAGCTGGAGGCCACGCCCACTCCGACCAGGGAACAACGCCCGGTCGCCATACCAGAACCCACTGAACCCCTCACTGATGATGAAAAGGTATTTATCTTGTCCTAACTATTTTTATAAATGCGAATGTGACTTGGTCTGTTTATTACGCTTTTACACCTTAACTACATGAAATTTTATGAAATTTCGCATACACGTTGTCAGGGGTATAGAAAAGGACATAGGGTACCGTCCATCCAGAAAAAATCTTGTTCGCGAATGATAGACAATTGCCATAGCCTACATTTACGCGTGTAAAGCCGCCGCCAAAACCTAGTAATAAATGCGAAAATTAATTTATTTGTCACGCTTTCACGCCTCATTTACTCGACCGATCATCATGAAATTTCGCATACAAAAAAGTAATTTCCATCCAGAGAAAAGTACACACGGCTACACATCAAGTTAGACACTCTTATCCATATACGCATAACTACGCACATACAAAATAGAAAATTGTCGGAAATTGACTGTGCATAGTGGAATCGATGTAATGGTAAGGATAGAGCGTCGCGTTCAACGTGAATGGGACAAAATAACAAAAATATAACGTACTCTCTCGCACGATTCGCAGCGTTCAACTTCTAATAGTTCAAAGTCCAAACAATCTAGGTTGATATGTCGCTGTGTGTACTGTTCCCGAGGGATATAAATTTATTGATAAAATCTACGTTAACGCGAGCGAAGGCGCAGGCAAAAACTGGTATTCTGTTACTTGTCTTATTTGGTAAACATGCAAACTCAATATAAAGCAGTTGTTCAACTGTTCTCAGATTATATCCGTTCTCTAATAAATAGAGGTGACAAAAGACAACACAGAGATGGGTCTCTCTCTCTATGTACTATCTTTTTTTATCATGATGGATGAATGAGCTTCATGGTGTGCCCTACCTCGATATATCTTGAGGGAACAATCTATACTAATATTATAAAGCTGAAGAGTTTGTTTGTTTGTTTGAACGCGCTAATCTCAGGAACTACTGGTTCGAATTGAAAAATTCTTTTAGGCTTGGATAGCCTATTTATCGAGGAAGGCTATAGGCTATATAACATCACGCTACAACCCACGGGGGCAGCGCAGTAACGATAAACGTGGGTGAAACCGCGGGAACATCTTGTTATAGATATTTCTGTAAGCTGCCTCCGATGGTGTTTATAGCACTGGAAGGTTTAGCGGGCTTCTCAGTTACAAGCTAAAAATCAATACGCTGTATACAAAGCACTTGCATATTTAAGCTATTATTACTATTATAATATTGTACCGCATTAAAGCCGAAGAAGAATAGTAGCGCTTTAAAGCCGAAGAGATACATCGTGATGCAAAAAGAATGCGGGAATGCTAAGAGTTTATATATTATAATATATTTGACTTTTCTGAGAACATTATGGAGAACCATTATGTTCTCAGAAAAGTCAAATTTATTTTTCTACTATGACCTAAGTCATTTCATTCTAGAAAGAGGCTCATGCGCAGCAGTTTATAATCAGGGCTGATAATATTATTATATAAAATAAAGGACAGGCCTCTGTCCTGCCTCTTAAAATTAGGTGGTAACATTGCATAATTTGTTGCAGGCTAAGCAATTGTTCCTGCTTGCTGTCGACCTGGAGCGTAGTGGCAAGCTATATGAAGCTATCCAGCACTACAAGCGAGCCATGCAGATCCTACCGGATGTTGAAACGCGCCTGTACGACGAACTGCGCGCCGAGTCACCGGAAGGTACCATCGCCTTCTATTTCTTATTTTATTTATTTAAGAACAACCAACAAAGCATACACTAAAACAATGTGATAAAACAAAAAGGATACATTACATAGTGCTGACACGACATACATTAACAAAAAATAAAATATACTTATAATATGCTCGTTTGTAAAAAAATATTAATTACATTAAACAAACTATCTGCTGTAACTGACGACCCGAACTGGTGTGGGGTGATATATACATACAGATTGTGAGAGTTTGTTTCTGGATCTACCTAAGCTATCTAGTGACCTTAGCGATGGTCACTAGTAAACTTTAAGAATTGACCTAGGAATCACTGGAAGACAGCATCCAGTCAATCAATTACATACATGTTTTCTTTGTGTACCAATATTAATATATAACTTATTAAAATTTATACTCAATCACACGTCTATATAACTGGAGAAGGCAGAGTTGTATAACACCTATTTTTCGCGACCTATTTGGTCTCACGTTATAAAGGCATGCATATTCGCGGTTTTAGGTCCCACGTTATAAAGGCATGCATATTACCGTTTACTAAATGCAGTTCTAGTGTTAGCATAGTTGGTGATGCTACTGAGAATTTCTTGTTAGAAAAGTCGACATGGCAATCGAACCTGAAACCTTAAGCTAAGCAGTCCCGTCCCATTCACTATTATTGTGCTAGTGAAGCAGTCACTGTCTAAATCTTGTGCCGTCGCTTTTTTAAATTATAATGTTGAAATGAATTTATAATGTTGAACAAGAGACAGGATGTGTTAAGCGATATTCAATTTATATACCGTTAAGTGCTAAGATCTTAAGCTACCGAAGTAAGGATCAGCACTGCTGAGCAAAATTTTCAGATCACTCGTAGAAATAACATGTCCTTGACTTTACTAGAAATCATATGACCTTGACATTACCGGTACAAATAATATGACCTTAAGACCACCACGAGAAATAATATTACATAACACATTATTATGTGTACTGGTTATGATATGATCTTGATATGGACTTCGATTGATTCTTTTCAGGGTTAGGCTAGTCTTGGATAGTCCACCACGCTGGCCTATTGCAAATTTGCATATTATACATATCTTCGAGAACATTTTGGAGAACTTAGTCATCATTTAGATGGTTGGCAGTCCACAACTGTGGGTTTTTCCAGATATTTTCTGCCTCGCACAACTAAACTGTGGAATAAACTGTCGCGTGCGTTATTTCCGGACCAATACGACCTACAAACCTTCAAGAAAAGAGCGTACTCCTTTTTAAAAGGCCGGCAACGCATTTGTAACTCCTCTGGTGTTGCGGGTGTCCATGGGCGGCGGTAATCGCTTATCATCAGGCGATCCGTATGCTCGTTTGCCTGCTATACCATAAAAAAAAACTGAATTCCTCACATTTTCCGTAATTTATAAAGCAAGCGGTAATTAATCATTTTATACACTCATAATTTCGGAAAGTAAGATGTGTTGGCGAAGAGGCCTCTCCCTCCACCTCTAACTTTTCGAAGTTAGAGGTGCCTTGGGTTTGGACTCGGGCCTCAGCGTGGCAGTCCAACGGTTTTCCACTAGCATATCACTGCTTACCAACAACTTCTTAAACAACAATAGCAGCCATACAGCGCTGTGTCAGCGTGACATCATGGTGGACATCGTGGTGGACTATGATCTAATCTTTTTCACATTGAGAAGAGGCTTGTGCCCAGCAGTGGGACAGTTTATATTCAGGGCTGATATATTATTGTTATGGAACAGAGGAATCGGAGGCGGAGGAGGTGGCGCGCGCGGACCCGGCGCAGGAAAGTGATGACGAGGACGCCGTGGAGGGCGAAGACCTGCTGACGCGCCTGCAGCGCGTGCTGGCTCGCAAGGGCGTACTGTGCGACCAGCACTTCCCTACCAAGGTAGGAGCCTCACCAGGTGACGACACACATCTACATCATCTACATTCTGAGACTTTATATATAGTAAGGGGCCTTCGAGTCCAGATAAAGAACGTAAACAAACGGTCAGCGGATCTTAACATTTTTATTCACTATTAGTATGTCTCCAAAAAAGTATTTATGAGCTTGGCCATCCGCACTAGGGAAATGCGCCGATTGCCATACTCCAGTCCACTAAAATATACTCTCAGACAAATGCAAAAACATTTTGTGTTGAAGTATAATAGTATTTATAACATCTTAGGTATATATTTAACCAGGGTGCCTAATGCGAATTGTTTTTACGTTAACACAATCGAAACGTTTACCGCATTTGTCACTGATTGGTTAAGAGCTTGGAGCGGGCCAATCGGACCGCCGAACGTCATAAACGCGTTAACGTAAAACAAACTCGCACCAGGCACTCTGCCATGTTTTAGATCGCTATCCAATAGGGTGTGAACTTGATAGGCAATTTTTGATATGGGATACCATCTCAAACTAAAAATTCCCCATCAGAAAACCTCAATAAGACCTTACGTTTTATACTCAATCTAACCTTTGTGGAGCTTTTATTACATATAACCCTTACATATCACACAGGGAGCCCATATCTCCTGGCTGCCGTATGAAGTGATCCTAGTGATTCTCCGTTGGGTGGTGAGCTCTGAACTGGATGCCGCGTCACTGGAGCGAGTGTCGGCGGTATGTCGCGGACTTTACGTCGTGGCTAGAGAGCCGGATATATGGCGGGCTTTGTGCGTCAAGTAAGTGTTCGGCTTTTTCATTTAAGTCAGTCTTAAAATACAATTAATTTTGAAATCTACTCAAAAATAAATAAGAAATTGACCCTTTGTTTCTGTAGTAACTGGATGATGTCAAGGTCATATTATTGCTAAAGGTGATCTCAATGTTATGTCATTTTTACCGGTAATATCAAATACATATTATGTCGAAGGTTACTCTCAAGGTCATGTTATTTTTACTGGTAAAATCAAGGACATATTACTTATACCGATGATGTTGACGTCATCTGACATCACCTACCTCATCATAAAGCTATATAATTTTTACTATAATTCCAAAGTCACGTCACTTCTATTAATGATCTCAAGGTTATTTCAATCGCTAATATGTATCGCTTTTATTAGATTTAACGATATTTGTACCGTTGCATGTTATCACTTAGTACGGCACATTAATTTAGTTACAATGGTGTAATAAAACATAAATATGTGTGGTAAAATTGAGAGTGACCAAGGAAAGTAACTTTTGTTACAGTTTACTTACGAAAATTTGCGTAATTAGTTTATACAGGTTGTCCCAAAAGATGTAAATAAAACTGTAACGGGAGATTCCTTAGGTAAGGACCTAGGAATAAAAAAAACAAAGTTTACAAAAAGTACGACTTTTTCAGACTTTTAACTACAAGTGCTTGGTTTATGGCTAATTTTCATAGTTTTCCACTATTATTATTTGTGAAGGATTGATTCGTCAAACAATAAAGGTTTTTTTTTTAAACTGACCTTATTTTAAAATCTTTGTATTATTTTGGTGTATTTTTTTTTGCACCGAATAAAATCTTGTACGTTTGACCAACAACACAACATAATTTTTTAATTTATTTATTTAGATCATTTGATATGTTAAGGAATCTTCCGTTACAATTTGATTCACATCTTCTGGAACATCCTGTATACTAGATATAATTATACATTATAGTAGACTATTTTTTCCTGCGGCTTTGCTCGCTTTAATCTAGACTTTATCAATAAAGGACGAAGGAATCACTCCATATATATCTGGGCCCAGTTGTTATCATAATCAAAGTAGCCTTATTGGAAAGAGAATATAATAACAAGTCGTCACCTAAAATTTTGTGATATTTCGCTTCCCAGAAATTAAGTTATATAAAATAAAGTAAAAGTGAGGTTATATGACATTAATCGTTTGCAAAATGTTATATATGTTTATACGGAGGTACTTTATCGAAGGTTTATCTATTTATTTACCAGTGGCGGTCTATGGGAGAGGCCCATGTTCAGCAGTGGACGTCTGTGGCTGATAGATAGATAGAAGTAGGTACCTCAGAAAACAAACTTCAATATTGCTTTGATTTTTATGTACCTATAAATAAAACGTCCTTGTTTGTAACATGCAGATGCGGACCACTAAAAGACAAAGCAAAGATCCACTAGATTACTTAGATTGCGGCATTACCCTCTATAATAAGTATGCAACTGCACGCATTTTTTCACTTGCTATACCTACATACTTGCTATACCTATACCTATGCATGCCATTGACGTATAACTGATAAAATCGCTTCATCCTCCAAAACTCTTCTGCCAATAGAGTTATTGCGACCTATCGCAATGGTATAGTTCACACAGCGATCCATGTCGTCAATAGGTATCCAATTTAGAAGCGGAATCAGTTGTCTAATATGGAGTGCCAGGTAATTCTAAGTCACAAGATCCGTCGAACAGTCCTTTAGCAAGTCAAAGCCGTGGGGTAAAGCAAACAACATAACAAAACAAGAAAAATACGTGCGCACTCCTAAGGAACAAACCACAGAGTACATTTGGGACAAACCGAACGAGTGTTGAACTTGATTTTGACATTAGCCGTTAAACTTGTCAGTCGGTGACCACAGGTAATTAATAACCAAAACACGATTTTCAATCGATTGAGTTTTCATTATCATCATTCGATTTTAGAACACATGTTGAGATTATACCGATTTAATAATACTCGATAGTATATAATTAGAGATGCATATTAATCGATTATTGGTTAACTTAATTTAATATAAGTTTCTCGCTTTCTATGAAGAAATAATCAAACGTATTTTGGTGGTAAGTACCTAAAAGTATAACGAATTTTTTGGTATCAATTACAATGTGATAACTGGTGGGCCCAGGGGTTCTCACCCTCCTTTCTATTCCATTTCCATCACTTGGGAACAGTACTTCTCTTCTAGATAAAGGGTACCCGATGTCTTTTTCTGTACCCTTTAAAATGTGTATGAGAAATTTCATGATGATCGGTCCAGAAGTTAAACGCGTGGAAGCGTAACAAACAATCAAATAAATAAACAAACTCATATTACCATTTATATTATTAGTTAGGATAGCACATAAATAACTCTGTGATAGGTCCCTATAATGGGTTTCTAGGCTCTTTAAATAGACACTGTGCCCTTAGAAAATTTCTCAAGACATTGTATTACGAGGGTGCGTTTTTAAGTTCGCGGAATGGAATAGAAGGGGATGAAATAATATTACAAAATTATTTTTCCTTTTCAATATATTCACCTGAAACCCTAATACATTTCTCAGATCTATGAATTAACTTATGAATACCTTCATAAAAAAATGTTTTGTCTTTCTCTGAAAAATACGCCGAAACTGCATCCTTCACTTCTTCATCGGTTGAAAATTTCTTTCCTCGAAGCTCTTTTTTCAGATTTGGAAAGAGATAATAGTCGCTGGGAGCCAAGTCTGGGCTATAAGGTGGGTGATCAATGATATCGAAGCCCACCTTGTGCAAAGCAGCCAACGCAACTCGACTCTTGTGAACAGGAGCATTGTCGTGCAAGAGCAGGACACCTTTGGTCAATTTTCCTCTTCTTTTTTCTCTGATTGCCTCTTTTAACTGCTCTAAAATTGAAGCGTAGTGTTCTCCGGTTATGGAAACACCATTTTCTTTGTAATCAACCAACAAAATTCCTTCTGTGTCCCAAAAAACTGTCGCCATGAGCTTTCCCGCCGATTGCGACACCTTGAATTTTTTAGGCGGTGGTGTACCCTTTTTATGCCACTGCATGGAATCTTGTTTAGACTCAGGTTCATAGTGATGAACCCAAGTTTCATCCCCAGTAACAATTCGCTCCAAAAAACCATCCTTGTCTTCATTACACTGGCTCAAAAACGCACGCGAACACTCGACGCGCTTCTGTTTTTGAGGCGGTGTGAGCATTCTAGGCACCCATCTTGCACTGACTTTTGTCATGCCGAGATGATCATGGAGAACCTTGAAAATGGTCGTTTCAGATACTCCAACCATCTCTGCGATTTGTTTTTTCTTCAAACGTGTATCCTCCAATATTAATTTTTCGATTTTTCCGATAAGATCTGGAGTGGTGACCTCAACAGACCGCCCAGGCCGGGAATCGTCTTCAATTGATTCCCTGCCTTGCTTAAAGAGGTTGTGCCACTTGTATACCATGGTTTTTCCTGGACAAGAGTCCCCGTATACAGATGACATCTCTTCCAAAATAGTTTGAACATTTTTTCCTTGCTTGGTAAGGAACTTTATAACGGCGCGGAACTCGATTTTCTCCATACTTCACAATTTCTTCCAGATTGAGTTGCTTGAGGGACGATAGTTCAAAGACTAATGACCTCATTATGATAATACTCGGTATATATACTAATTATTAGTTGCTAAACACGTTAGTGACTGAACAAGCACCCCCACCACCTTCCATACCCTCCATTCCGCGAACTTAAAAACGCACCCTCGTAAGCCTAAATATTTCAACGCAGGAATTTTATCTTGGGCAGGCACCTCTTACTATTTAAAAGTTATTTGTGTCATAGCTAACTACTCGTCGCTTAAACGGTGGAGGCAAGCCTGGACATCCAAAATTCTCGAAGATCGTCGATCGAAAATTTGTGAAGTCTATCAGCAGTGGGTTATCATGGTGGAATCATAGCCTAACCCTTATCTTATCTTGTGTGGGGGCCAGTCAGTACAGACCGGCGACACTTCGACCCAGTGGAATCTTTTGTGTCGACTTCCCCAATAACAACTGCCATAGATGTTCATGGCAGCTGGGACCGACGGCTTAACGTGCTCTCCGAGGCACGGAGCAGGCGATAATTGTCAATCAATACGCACATCATTTCGAAAAGTTATATAACTTCCGTATGTCAGAGGTGCGCGACGTGGGTTCGAACCGGAGACCCTCTGTATTGCAGTCTGTCTCCCCACTGAGCTATCGCTGCTCCAAGCCTAACCCTTTACATACTGAGAAGTAGTTGTAATCACTACATATTATAAAATAAAGACCGCCGCGTCTATCTGTCTGTTTGCGATAAACTCAAAATCTACTGAACGGATTTTTATGCGGTTTTCATCCATAGACAAAGTGCGAAAGTACGAAGCCAGGGGCGGGTTGGTAGTGAATTTTTTCCGTGTGTGCAGAACGTGGGGTATTGAGTGCGGTACTCCTCGTGCGTCGGGCTTCGCCTCCTGGCGCCACATGTTCGTGGAGCGCCCGCGCCTACAGCTGCACGGCTGTTACATCAGCAAGACAACGTACATCCGCCATGGAGAGAACTCCTTCCAGGACCAGTTCTATAGGCCCTGGTACCTCATTGACTACTACCGGTACCTCAGGTTAGTGGCATTTGTGTGTTATCTCATTAAAATATGCTGTGCTAGGTCTGTGTGAGATACGGGTTACTTTTACAACAAACAATTTTATTATCAGTAATTTGCTTTTTCAATTGGACTGACACGTCTAGGATATCGACAAAAGTCGTTATAAAGAAATATTTTCTGTTTATTTTAGTATTACATTATTATTTGTTTTTAATATATTTAACTATTATTAACTAACCCTTTTAATATTGCAATTGGTAGACATCAGTTATAATTAAAGTAAAATAAATTAATAATAGAATTTTAACACATATTAGGTATATTCATCCTATTATGCAAACACTATTTCTACACATGTGCGTACACACTGACGCCGACTTCGTTTGGCGTGGGGTGCTCGAGCCCCGAGCATCAGATGGAACATACCCTCGTCTTTCGCTAGATAAAATAAAAATATAATATCATCAGAATTAATCGAATTATTTTGTGATGTTTTACAAAAATGCATAGTAATGTATCTTACGCTTCAATCTTAAAAATTGTAGGCAGATGTATTGCACACATATTATGTTAATTATATTTTGGATCCCACGTTATTATCTGGAGTCTATTGTCGTCTCCCGGGCACAGTATGAAACTCCATGTAGCTACTAAAACTTGGATTGTAAAACCATTATGCGCGGCCCGGTAATTAGACTCGATGAGACGAGACGAGATTTTATGTTCGGCAGTCGCAGTCATACGGCTGCACCACCGAGACAGTTTATATAGGCTCAACATGTCATGTTTGCCCAGATTCTTCCCCGAGGGTCTGGTGCTGATGTGGACGACACCCGACGAGCCGGCGACGAGTGTGCCGCACCTCAAGTACCGACACGCCAAGCCGGGGCTCGGCATCATGTCCGGACATTACAGGCTTATTGGAGATAAGGTAAACAAACCTCTTACATTTAAAGAAATATTACTAGGCTAAGACAATACCAGCCTAGTAGTCTATACTGCAATAATACCTGACGCAGTTGTCTAATTTGATCTCCATATACCGCCTTCTGTTTAATTGTATTTAATATTATATCTTTTAAAATTTTGAATTTGTGAGATTCAAATGAAACATTTTTTTTAACTTTCTTTCTTGCAGTCCGCCTCTGTTTTGTTACCCACGTTTATGAATTTTGTTTAGAATATTTTTTATTAATAATGTTTAGCTGGCTTACTGCGACGCTCTCGTGGCTTATAGCGTGATGTTATAAGTTTTGGAAAGAATTAAATTAATCAGATATATGCGAAAATATTTTAAAATCCGACTGGTAGTTCTACAGATTAATACATTAATACAAAAAAGAAAAGGTGGCTGTAATCGCCGCCCGTAGGCCTCTGACATGGCTTAACGACTGCTGTCAATTTGACAACAACCGGGATCGACTTTTTACGTGACCGCACCCAACGTTGCTTAACCTTGCTAATCGTTTACCGATCAGTGAGTGCAACTGGCTATGAGCGCTTTTCTGGATGAAAGGTACCCTATGTACATTTCTGTACCCCTGATAACGTTTATGCGAAATTTCATGATGATCGGGGAAGAGTAGGTAAGGTGTTCAAGCGTAACAAACAAATTTATATTCGCATTGATAATATTTCGATCATCATGAAATTTCGCATATGTTGTCGGGGGTACAGAAAAGGACAAAAAACGTACTGTTTCTGTGCAAAGCCGCGGGCAGAAGCTAATGTATGTGTGTCTGTTTGTTGCAGGTAGTGGTAGTTATAAAGAAGACTAACGCGGACAAGAAGGCATCGCAGACATCGGCCCGGTTCCGCGCGCGACGCAAGGAGATGGAACAGCACGAACAGACCTTCCACATGGTAAGTTGTTTTTGCTCTTGCATACATTCACAAATTCACGCATCTCAGCATACATATATACAGTGACTAGTTAAACATTGTACATACTTAAGGAAATGATTATGGTCAGACGTATCGTATAAAAAAAAAACTGTATAACCTGCAAAGAAAACATTAATGAAAATTTGTATAAAATATCCATAAAATGTGGACATTGCGCGCGTCGCACACAGCTGTCGGAGGCTAATGACCTTTAATAAGAAAAGGACGGGCGTACAAATTCGGGAGAGTGCGGGGTGCGGTAGCGAAGGTTTTGATTAGCTTTGGTATATACGCAAGAGTTTCCGCACATTAAGTTTTTATTGGATAAACAGGTCAAATTTTAAGTACCTATGTTTTAGATATTCGGGTCCAGAATCGAGTACTGAATACCCTCTTTCAATATGTCCAGTCTTTTACCAATCAGCCTGTATAGAGGTCCTTCAATCTAACTTTTCCGATAAACATAATTTAGGTCTAACGAAATAGAAGGTGCAAGTGATTTCATTTGACCAGGGACTGAGATTTTACGATTGGCCCAAGCATGCATGGAAAAAAAGCCCAATAAAAATATATACCGCTGTACTTCAACAAATGCGCGATGAAATTCCTTTGTGTTGGTAGAGAACAGACTACCGACAGAACCAGCCAGCGCGGCCGAATGCTCGGCCTAGCGAGACTCGAGGCCTAAGTCACTATACTCTACAGTTTTAGTTCGATATGTGCTCCATTTGACTTGCGTAGACCAGTCTTATAAGCGGTTTCAGACATTACATACGAATAGAAGGAAGTACTAGAATCACTTGTAATATTGAAAACGTTCTTTCAAACTATATAATGTAACATACACGTTTATGCTCAGAACAATCATTCGTGAAATTTTGATTATTGGGGCGAGCACTGCACTCTTCTTATGGAGCCTCGACCGGGATACGCTTAACTTTTTGTAGAAGCATAGCGCAAGGTAGTTTAGTCCCGATTTTCTGTATGGTGGGAATAGTTCTCCAAACAGGTTTATCAAATATAAGTAATATTCCATGGATACCTTAAGATCTAAAATCCTGTGATCACTCGAATTAGAATGAATATGAATGAACTAGATGGCGTTGTTTTACAAATTACAGCTATATTAGTTATATCCTCAGGTTTTCGTTCGTGTGAAAAAAAAAACTTTTGTGAATAGATTCAAAAATTGTTTGAACTAAATTTAACAAAATTGAGCTATTAAGAAATCTGCTTTATTTTATGTTATGGTCGTGCACCGCCATCTAAAACAATATAAATAACTACTGATTTCCGTTAGATGGCGTCAATTACCGGCTTATATAATTTTAGTTTTGACATGGGAATGCATTTTTGCAGCTCACTGTACATAGGATAGCTAATAACGTTGCTCAATATATAGGCTATAAGACTACTCATATATTCTATAACTAGTTCTAATCTAGCTAGGACTAGGAATTAGCGAAAATGACGATTGCCCTTAAGTTCGTAAAATATAGCTTGAGCGTTGTGACAGATGTCATCCGCATCATGCCCATCAAATTCTGATTTCTTAACGGTATAAAATTAAAAAATAACATAATTGTAATTTATTTATTTATTTGATTCACCAACAGTTATATACAAAAAATCATTTACTCATAATACAATTGTTAGGTTTAAAACTAATTGCATAACTAATTATAAACACCTATTGGTGAATACAGCATGCATTTTAATGTTTATTAATAACTATAATACATACATATATTAAATAGTAATCAATCAAAATTATAAATTAATCATAAGTTGAAATAGACACAAAATTTAAGTCAAAATAATCCATTAATTTAATCAATACATAAATCCATTAATTTAAACAACACATAAATTCATTAATTCAATTGAAACAATTAATACAGAATAAATTATCGTTTGAGATATACATAAATATAAAAAAAATATAAAACAGAAATGTTACGTTCCTTGCGTCCTCTTAACGGGATATCGCAAGTAATATAGATCGAGATTTATATTTTTGAAAATGAATGTTTAAATTACATAATACCTACAACATCAAGCAGGATAAAACTTGGATCATTTATATATGAATATAATTACCATCGTCCCCGGTCCTCAGCATAATAATTGTTACAGGAGCCAAGATATATTTTACAAACTTTAGTATACATATTATTTCAACTGTTCGTCGGTTAACTACCTCGGTTCAATAGTAAGCCATGTAAAGAGTGATGCGCCATTGTTATCGAACGACATTCGAATACGAAAAACTGTAAAGAAAAGTGTAACATTTTTGCCACTAAAGTCGCGAGTCGCGCAATTAAGTTTCTCCCCGAAACTAACTAAGGGAAAATGTATTTTTCCAAGTATATTGTGTAGCTTACAGGCTGTTGAAGATTATGTTGTATAATTAAGCAATAACTTAGTACATGAATGAAATCGTAAACTTCGTCCATAACAGGACCGAACAGCATGATGCCAATTTTGAAAGGGCGATATCGCATTCGAATGCAATTGTGCACACCATTTCTTGTCATTACTACTCAACACAAGTGTTATTCAAACTGGGTTGTGATTGCAGGAGTTCGAACTCCGCAACCTGCGGTCCCGGCGCAACTTCCAGCTGGCGTGGCGGCGCTACTCCGTGTGCTCGCGCCGCGACCAGTGGACGCAGTTCGAGCTGTCGCCCGCCAAGTTCCCGCCCTTCGCCTTCAGCCGCGTGCGGAACTACACCGCCGAGACGCAGGCGCCACTGCTGTGCACTCACGCGTATACTTAGCTAGGTGAGTGAGCGTCTCCTCACTTGTTAGTTCGAGCTGTCGCCCGCCAAGTTCCCGCCCTTCGCCTTCAGCCGCGTGCGGAACTACACCGCCGAGACGCAGGCGCCACTGCTGTGCACTCACGCGTATACTTAGCTAGGTGAGTGAGCGTCTCCTCACTTGTTAGTTCGAGCTGTCGCCCGCCAAGTTCCCGCCCTTCGCCTTCAGCCGCGTGCGGAACTACACCGCCGAGACGCAGGCGCCACTGCTGTGCACTCACGCGTATACTTAGCTAGGTGAGTGAGCGTCTCCTCACTTGTTAGTTCGAGCTGTCGCCCGCCAAGTTCCCGCCCTTCGCCTTCAGCCGCGTGCGGAACTACACCGCCGAGACGCAGGCGCCACTGCTGTGCACTCACGCGTATACTTAGCTAGGTGAGTGAGCGTCTCCTCACTTGTTAGTTCGAGCTGTCGCCCGCCAAGTTCCCGCCCTTCGCCTTCAGCCGCGTGCGGAACTACACCGCCGAGACGCAGGCGCCACTGCTGTGCACTCACGCGTATACTTAGCTAGGTGAGTGAGCGTCTCCTCACTTGTTAGTTCGAGCTGTCGCCCGCCAAGTTCCCGCCCTTCGCCTTCAGCCGCGTGCGGAACTACACCGCCGAGACGCAGGCGCCACTGCTGTGCACTCACGCGTATACTTAGCTAGGTGAGTGAGCGTCTCCTCACTTGTTAGTTCGAGCTGTCGCCCGCCAAGTTCCCGCCCTTCGCCTTCAGCCGCGTGCGGAACTACACCGCCGAGACGCAGGCGCCACTGCTGTGCACTCACGCGTATACTTAGCTAGGTGAGTGAGCGTCTCCTCACTTGTTAGTTCGAGCTGTCGCCCGCCAAGTTCCCGCCCTTCGCCTTCAGCCGCGTGCGGAACTACACCGCCGAGACGCAGGCGCCACTGCTGTGCACTCACGCGTATACTTAGCTAGGTGAGTGAGCGTCTCCTCACTTGTTAGTTCGAGCTGTCGCCCGCCAAGTTCCCGCCCTTCGCCTTCAGCCGCGTGCGGAACTACACCGCCGAGACGCAGGCGCCACTGCTGTGCACTCACGCGTATACTTAGCTAGGTGAGTGAGCGTCTCCTCACTTGTTAGTTCGAGCTGTCGCCCGCCAAGTTCCCGCCCTTCGCCTTCAGCCGCGTGCGGAACTACACCGCCGAGACGCAGGCGCCACTGCTGTGCACTCACGCGTATACTTAGCTAGGTGAGTGAGCGTCTCCTCACTTGTTAGTTCGAGCTGTCGCCCGCCAAGTTCCCGCCCTTCGCCTTCAGCCGCGTGCGGAACTACACCGCCGAGACGCAGGCGCCACTGCTGTGCACTCACGCGTATACTTAGCTAGGTGAGTGAGCGTCTCCTCACTTGTTAGTTCGAGCTGTCGCCCGCCAAGTTCCCGCCCTTCGCCTTCAGCCGCGTGCGGAACTACACCGCCGAGACGCAGGCGCCACTGCTGTGCACTCACGCGTATACTTAGCTAGGTGAGTGAGCGTCTCCTCACTTGTTAGTTCGAGCTGTCGCCCGCCAAGTTCCCGCCCTTCGCCTTCAGCCGCGTGCGGAACTACACCGCCGAGACGCAGGCGCCACTGCTGTGCACTCACGCGTATACTTAGCTAGGTGAGTGAGCGTCTCCTCACTTGTTAGTTCGAGCTGTCGCCCGCCAAGTTCCCGCCCTTCGCCTTCAGCCGCGTGCGGAACTACACCGCCGAGACGCAGGCGCCACTGCTGTGCACTCACGCGTATACTTAGCTAGGTGAGTGAGCGTCTCCTCACTTGTTAGTTCGAGCTGTCGCCCGCCAAGTTCCCGCCCTTCGCCTTCAGCCGCGTGCGGAACTACACCGCCGAGACGCAGGCGCCACTGCTGTGCACTCACGCGTATACTTAGCTAGGTGAGTGAGCGTCTCCTCACTTGTTAGTTCGAGCTGTCGCCCGCCAAGTTCCCGCCCTTCGCCTTCAGCCGCGTGCGGAACTACACCGCCGAGACGCAGGCGCCACTGCTGTGCACTCACGCGTATACTTAGCTAGGTGAGTGAGCGTCTCCTCACTTGTTAGTTCGAGCTGTCGCCCGCCAAGTTCCCGCCCTTCGCCTTCAGCCGCGTGCGGAACTACACCGCCGAGACGCAGGCGCCACTGCTGTGCACTCACGCGTATACTTAGCTAGGTGAGTGAGCGTCTCCTCACTTGTTAGTTCGAGCTGTCGCCCGCCAAGTTCCCGCCCTTCGCCTTCAGCCGCGTGCGGAACTACACCGCCGAGACGCAGGCGCCACTGCTGTGCACTCACGCGTATACTTAGCTAGGTGAGTGAGCGTCTCCTCACTTGTTAGTTCGAGCTGTCGCCCGCCAAGTTCCCGCCCTTCGCCTTTCACCTTCTATTTACACTTGGCCCTCTGTTATTTCGGCTCGCCGAAGGTTTCTTGGTCGAAGTGCCTCACAAGTGTCGCCCTATCGATCTATTGTACGTGAGCCATAACGGTGTTAATAAGATGTGAGACTGTAACTAAAAAGGCTAAGTAGGGAGACTGTAGGAGCCAATCTCTAGACGAGCATATACTCGTAGAGAATTGAATAATTATCTAGTACTTAGGAGTTAAATGAGATGAGAGATGATGAATGAGTGAAATAAGACGTTAACTGAACACAATATATTTACAATTTGTACAAACTGAACCATTTACGCTGAACCAAAAAGGCGCAATCAATATCAGGAATACTTAACTGCGCGGCGGCCAAGGGTCCAGCTCGCCGTACACTGCGCGGCCGCATCTTTATATCCTAGGTCGGACCGCCGCTACCATGCCATGCGCCGATCGTGTGACAAAACTATATGAATGTGGCAGTCAACTAATTATAACTTATCGTTTGTTTCAGAGGAAACAGACTGACTGTCGAGTGATTCGTAAGTCCGTCGCCGCCCGAGTAGCCATACATATAGCCTATTTTGTCTAACGCCTAATCTAAGTGTAATTTGTAACTGTGTGAAGAACGCCGAGTCTCTAACCCATCGTGTCACTTTGACCATGTGGGTAACTTTGACCCATTGAATTTTGTATTGCTAGAGGCTTTACCACCATCTTTTGGAGTTCTGGATGAAAAACGGCGTATAGGTTGTCATCTCGGTGTTGAAATTGTTGAGTATTGTGGGTTCCATCCTCGTGGGTGTTCTTTATGTTTCTAAAGAAACGGAAATTATATATTCCTAGTGCGGAAATTGACTTGAAAAAGATTTGTCGTTGCATACACGGGAATAAGATAGTGCGTTACAGAATGTAGCTTTGTCTCTTTTTCGTATGTGCAATAACAATGTGATGGTGGTGTATCCTCAGGTCAGTTTCAGTAGATAAATGTTCATTCACTTAATCAGAATTCCAGATAGATTTTCAAAATTAACTTTACTGGAATAGTTGTGATTTAAATATTTTCCATACACATATACACTAGCTTCTGCCTACGGTTTCGCACACGTGAATCCTACGGTAATTCGTATCGGGTTAAAAGGTATCCTGCGTTTATCCAGGATGTAGATTATTAATGTGCCATATTTTATCAAAACCAGTACAACAGTTTACGTGTCGAAGTCAAAAATATTTATTACCATTTAACATTACATATTACAAATAACTTTATAAGCCTAAATATTTATTATACAAATGTCAACTTTGCCAAAAAGCGTAAGAGGCACTGAAATCTCGGTAAATTTTTTTATGGGATTGCAAAAAAATACTTATTATTTGTCAACCAAATTACTTAGAAAATGATTTCACTCGGTCATTCTGTCTTAAGAAAATGTTGAATGAGTGAGTGAGAGTTAAACTTCATTCACATAAGGCGAGTTTCTTGAAGCAAGTGTCTATCTATCTTTTTTTTTGTCTAGTAAAACTAAGATTAACTTGCTTCAAGATACCTGCATCTTGTAATGGGCTTTTAGTGTGAGAAGCACGCCTCACAGGGACTCGGCGTTCATCCTAAACTTGTAGTGTTGTAGTACTACATAAGTTTTCTACTTGTAGCCATGCACTGCGTCTATGCAATAATTATCGTTATAAGTACAGTTAGCATACGAGCCTAGCTTGCTCTGAATAAGGTTGGGTTAGGGGGTCACTTGTTTTACGGCTAAATAGTGATTTGAAGGCCTTATTTGGCGGAAAATAATGGTTGGGAAGAACCTGTGACTTAATTTTGGAATGCCTAATAAACTACAAGGCTATGGCAGTTGGTAATTCTGGGTTTTGATCCTGTCTCCGGTTACTGGCGTATGGATGATTTTAATATCAAAGGGATTTTATGCGTTACCAAGTCTTTGAAAGAGTTGTATGCATTTCTTGAAGAATCCAATACGTGTGTTTACGTCCTCTCTGCGTAGTCCACATATGATATCAAGATTTGTCCTATGGAATTTGCTGGGTGGCTATGACGTAACATAAAGTCGTTAAGAAGACACATACGAAACATACAACATAGCAGCTTAGCTGCTGGATCATACAGTTAGCAACGTAAATCGATAAACATTAGCGAGATTTTGAAATGCTCTGTCACACAAAATGATGATTATTATTCTCCATTTTTGAGTACTGTATGTAATTATACATACAAATCAAAAAAATACTTATAAAGCTGTTTATCCACTTAAGTTGTTGACTGTATGAAGAATCTATTCGCTGTTAGGCTGCGTTGACAATCCAGTACCATCTTGTTTTAAGCCTCAGTGACGCGCAAGTGATTCCTTTGGTGTAACTAACGTCCAAGTTTACGGTAACCGTTTACTATCAGACGATCCTATAATTTTTTTACCACAATAGTACATTATTCTAGGATTTTCTTCTTAACCATTATTTTAATTATGTAATTTAATATAAATTCGGTATGAGGTAATGTGATTTAATTTAAATTCGGTATGAGGTAGACAAATATATAGTTTTAAATTGGCTGTGCTGTTCTAAAGTGGCTAACCGACGATTACGAATTGATCGATATTGAAATCGTAATCGTTATATTACCTACTATAAAATTTTGTAAAATGGTTTAGTATGTGCTTATATGTAGTTGAATATATCGTGCAGCGTTGGTCAGCGCGGAGGCGATCAGTTGATCGCTCCATACTACTATAATATAATATTATAATGTTTCGTGGTTAATACGAGCAGGTTATTAATCGCGATTCAAAAGCCTAGCTATCGCTAACGCAAGACGCAGAGAGATCGTCTCGGATCGTGTACCGCATAAACCCCGCCAATCATAGACAGCGGAGGCGTAGCGGTTATGGTAGCGTAGCGATGCCGGTGGCATAGCGTTACCGGTAGCGTAGCGATGCCGGTGGCATAGCGTTACCGGTGGCGTAGCGTTACCGGTGGCGTAACGCTGCCGGTGGCGTAGCGTTACCGGTGGCGTAGCGTTACCGGTGGCGTAACGCTGCCGGTGGCGTAGCGTTACCGGTGGCGTAGCGTTACCGGTGGCGTAACGCTGCCGGTGGCGTAGCGTTACCGGTGGCGTAGCGTTACCGGTGGCGTAACGCTGCCGGTGGCGTAGCGTTACCGGTGGCGTAGCGTTACCGGTGGCGTAACACTACCGGTGGCGTAGCATTACCGGTGACATAACGCTAACGGTGGCGTAGCGTTACCGGTGGCGTATCGCTACCGGTGGCGTATCGCTACCGGTGGCGTAGCGTTACCGGTGGCGTAGCGTTACCGGTGGCGTATCGCTACCGGTGGCGTAGCGTTACCGGTGGCGTTTTTGTTGTATGCACATATACGCATACGATCATTCCGGATTGTGTGTGTAATGTTTCAAACTAATTCGAACAATACAAAAATTCCGCCACCGCTGTTGCTCCGCATCCGCTATCTGTGTGTGGCGGTCTTAAGTGAGTGTTATCTGTTTCAACATTTAACAGCAGTAATACAACGTTTAGCCAATGCTTTTTTTAATTATCAAATATTAATAAATAACCTATGACTTTTTGTATTTAAATTTAATTGGTGTAGCGATTGAAATAAAGAGCGCATTGAAAATATGTGTAATACTTGACGAGAAATAATAAAAGGCAGTGTATTTTAAATAAGTACCTAATAAAGGAAGGCAATTTGATAAGCTAGATGAAACTTCAAAAACTCTAAATTTTTTTGGAGATGGAATAAACTATAAAGACTAATTAAAACGAATTATGTATATAAAAATAAAATATGCTTCAAATAATTAATTTGGCTTCACATTTATTTATTATAATATTATTGACCTCTGAGTCTTCTTCGAAGAGGTTAATGAAAACACTATGTGGGTCTGTGTGTCTGTCTGTTAGTGACAGTTTCGTTCAAATCTTATATACGGCTACAATTGACTGTAGTTTCTGTTGCACGTGTCAAATGACGTCACTTTGCATTCTCTTCTTTTTATTTAGAATAAGGGATACAGGGAGTTTGTATTTATATCGCAGAGTAATTGTGTGTGGAGAGCTTTAGATAGCAGAATACGCACGCAATTCGCTCAGCTGTACAATGTCTAACGTTTTTGAGCATTCGTGGGTAAATATGTATAAAATGATCTAAGTATTTGACAGCATCTTGAACGTGACAATTGCTTGACAAATCGATTAAGTAATAAATCAGCTATTATTCAATGTTGTATGATATTAGACAATGGAACTTAGTCGCGATTCATTTTTAATATTATATTAAGTACGTGTACAAATTGCGAAAGTCTAAACTTTTACGATTAAATTTACTCTTACACATACATTTCAAATAACTCTATCTACTAAATTGTGAACCATTTAAAAACATATTTATTTGAGATAAAACTTGTCGTCTCCACACATAATTACTCCATGATATCTCTTGATAGTCGTCTAAAAAAATAACGAAATTAATATATTTAAATTAAAAAGCATTAGTGAATCCACTGTCCAACTTGTTGGATCCAACCCAGTTGTATTGTGAACAGCATGCTGTACAACTAAATGTAAAATAACTATGTTTTGTTCGCATACATAACAATAACTATAAAATAATATACTTAGTCAATTTAAGATAAATTAAATAAAAAAAATATGTGCTTTAGTTATTGATCCAAGTTAGTTTAAAACGATGGAATTTTTGTTTTGTTATAGGCACGCGTTGTGAAATTATGCCTTAGGATAAGTTATTGTAAGTCTGTACTTAGGGTTCAATTATGTTGTGATTTTGTGGTGTTGCCAGACTAGAATATTAAAAAAAAACGCTGTATATACATATATCCTTTCAAAATATCTATTAAACTGTTTTATATATGACAAAATATAATTGTTTTGGTTCCGAAAAGTAAAATGCTTATGTTTGTGATTTTGGTCTCTTACAACCTAAAATATCTTGAAAAGTTGAATAAATATTTTACAAAATTATAAATAACAAATAAAAGCTTTATTTCTTAATTGTATTTCATATCTAAGAAATTGCTCAATGTTATTTTTAACCTGTGAATTGTCAATAATTTCTAGTCGAGAGCGTATTAAGTCATAGACAACTTTCACTTCCAATATGTAATTTTCAGCAGTTATATTATTTTATTAATCTGGCAACCCTATACCTATTATAATAACCCAATATGCGTCTTCACGTAACTGATGAAGTACAAAATTTTATCCTAAAATCTACTTGATTGACGCTTGGAAAAATGCTATATTTTACTACCTATATTATAATGTAAATACTCGTTGTATATTTAATATATTGTAGGCAGCTGTGTCTTCAGTTCAGTTTTTCATATGTCCAGTGTAATCTTAGAAATTATATGGCAACATTTATAAACTACGCGCGAAAGTTTTATATCCAATCTGTCGTATAAATATTGCTTTATAATCTATTAAGCACTTAAAAATCCTTGGATGTTAATGTGCTATCACACTGCCTGGCAGAAAATTTCAATAGTACTTTGCCCGAGAATCGAAACCGTGACTTAAAAAACATAAAAAATAACAGTTTTATTTCTATATTTTCTAAGGTTTCACTGGATACTCACTTTGTTTTCTGCTTATTACTTTTATTTAGCGTTAAGCGAGATGTCTCAAAGACTCTGTGGACCCCAGTGTCCTCTAACTGTATTGTAACTGCTAAAGACAACGGCTCTATGGTTTTAGAAGTGCTTTGTAACTAGTCGTTAAGTCTCAAGAAGAGATAATAAATTTTTAATTGCTATCCATGACTCTTATTTTTCCTCCTCAATCCCCTTCTATCTCTATCCATGATTATGATGGTACCGAAACTTCGGGCCGAACAAAAAACTTACAATGAAGATTTTCCGGATTTCTTTCTTTCAAAACGACACTACTTTGTTGTTGAGACTACTTCATGAAAGAATTTAGGAAAATCAAGAGATGCGTATCGAAATTCAAGAATAATTTCGAAATAATAATTTAGCCAAAAATGTGGTTACCCTATAGTTGAGGTTCATTTGAACGTCATGAAACAACAAGGTCGATTTCCCCTTGCAATAACATTATAACAGTGACCATTGCTCTTTTTACTACGTATTATATTTACGTCATGCCGTGTATCAAGTTAGAAAAGTCAACCTTAGCGATAATTAGATCTCACTGAAACTTTTTTCAAGACTGGTAGAACACTTTCTTGGCCGACTGTACGTTTCATGGTCAAATCTCAATTTTCCTTTGTGATTTTTTTACTTTAGGATTGTTATATGTATACATACAAAGATTCACGCGTTTATCGCCGAAAGGGTGAGCTGATGTGTATTACACACATTTCGTCAACAATATTTAGGTCTAAAATAGTAGGGATTCTACTGAAGAATTTTGTTTTTTCTACAGAATCCGCGTTGTTATGACGACTTTTTAAAAGAAATACCTACTTAATAACACGTAGCCCTTTGAATCGATCCCAAGACGTCGTGCATAGCAGTTGCATTCACTCACGCTTAGCCACTGATTCACTTGTTACATCTATACTATAATATTATAAATGTGAAAGTTTGTGAGGAAGTATGGATGTATAGATGTTTGTTACTCTTTCAGGTAAAATATACTGAACCGATTGCGATGAAACTTGGTATGTATATATTTGGAGACCTGGTTTCACACATAGGCTTTTTATGCCGATATTTCCAAGGGAACGGGACTTAAGCGGGTAAACCGCGGAGAAAACTAGTAAGTGTATAAATTAGAATTGAATATCAGTCACGCTTTTTAGTATTGCTTTTTTAAATACTTCTGCCGCGCTACCAACACTCGAACAACGGACAGAAAGCTGACACCCAGATTGAATAACAATTTGAGGACCACGCATGTTTTTGTATTGTATGGGTAGCGAACTTACAACACTCGGCGCCGCGGCAGTGGTATGGCGACCGTTTAAACCACTTTTGGTCTTTCATAGAAGTTTGGGCACAATATTCTGTACTCTATGGTTTATTTGCACTTCGCTATTATAAGCTTTTGTAGAGCAAATTTCTGTCATAATCTTACCGGAGATTATCTTCGCAGTAGATATTATAATGCCAATTGTGTCCGCAAACACAATTGTACTCACACGAGCACAGAGAGAGCAGGTGCAGGACTATCAGCTCTACGTGTTTGCCGAGACACGGGGGTATACAACACCGCCATCTCCCCAAACTCCGTGCTAAGATTTTTTTATAGAAAATCCCAATATCTTTTTGTTAGGACGCTGTGGGATTCGAACCCTAGACCACAAGTACAGCAGCAGTATTCCAATGCTACCGTTCCTCCACCGAGTAGATATTATTCGACTCAGCCACTCAAGGAATCAACAGTCGTCTAGTGATCATAATTTTTGTCGCGTGTGGGGATCGAATCCACAACACTTGGCGACATGACCAGTGGCAGGGTAACCATATAACTATTGTTGTATATGTACAGTCGAATTGTAGCATAGGCTATTACCATCCATCAGGCACAGTTCTAGACTTCGTGATTACTAAGAATGTCCCTACCACTTTACTCACCTCGGGAATTGGACCCGAGACCACAGTAATTATGGCAATAAAAGAGTATCTAGTAAAATAGTACCTACTGCTTTTGACTATAATCAAATTTCAATTAATTGTTAATTTTTGTCTCTGTGTTTTTCCTCTTTCTGGCTCCGATCCTCTCCTTCCATCTCCTCGGATCTCCTTCACTATAATACCAGCTCCTCTCTATCGTGTGTACCTAACCTAGCGTCAGAATTTTTCTAGCTGCCTACGTGAGTCTGACTTGGTGTTCTAATATCAACTACAGACATTGGCATAGCTAGGTAGAGACTGCAAAGTTATATATCTCCCCAGATCTTTTAATTGAAATAATTAATTATATTTAAATTTGACTGAAATAATTTCCTTTTTAACCAAACAGAATTGGGTCGTTTCCCAGAGGAACAACCCAGCTATGCCAATGTCTACAGGGTACTAATAAATGAAATGGTGTTATTATTTTTTATTTATTTATTTAATTAAATGAACAATAATTAGTTACTTATAACAACTCATATAAATTTCATTACAATAGTGTATGGCTCTATGACAGGTATATACAACTTTATTTATTATTACTATGGATAAACCTAATCTGCTAATTGATAAATTAAAAGATATAGATTTAAATATATAATTTTACATACTTATATTTAATATTTGCCTACTATTTGCTTTACAATATTGTTTGCGACCATTAATGGTAATGCGCTTGTTATCATGGAATCATTTTGTATAATTATACTATTATAAGTAGCATAAGGGTTATTTACGTTAGTGACTAGACGAGGCTCGGTTGGTTATTGATATTTTATGGGTTTAACCCCGCAGTAACAATCACGAATCCATGTCAAAAAAATATGCTACTGCCATCTTTTGACTCAAAAAGAATATAAAGTTAACTTAGAAAATTTACAACATGAAGTTATTTTATTTTTACGGCATCTGTTGTACTCAAATTAAAGCTTTATTGGTAAATAATATTTATCTATTATTCGAAATGCTTAAAATGCTCAAAGACTTATGAAATTGTTTAATATCATTACAAAAAAAAATCTAATATGTGCGTCATCTTAAAAATAAACAATAATTAGAAATATTTAATATTGAAACAAAGTCTGAAATACCCGTATGCTTTATTTCTAAAACAGCGGTCCGTGGCCGTGCCTCGTCTGTTCAGGCTCAATACTGTGTAAATAGCTCACTGTCACTTATGCAATTTAATTAATTGTATCTAGGACAGTACTACTTAGGAAATTTTAAATGTTTCTTTACAAGTATATATACTGGCCGTTGGGTTCTGGTACACAGAAATAATGTAAGAGAGGGTCAAGCACCATACAGAGCTTAAATAGTTTACATAGATCTAGCATCAAGCGACGATCCTGTAGTTTAATAAAGTGAAAGTAATATACGTTCCTCATAAGTGTTGCGAGTACCGAGCACTGCGCAAGCGCAGCGTGCCGCGGGCCCTGACACATGTCCTCCCAGCGCGTACGCAAGTTGCGACGCATCGAAACGCGATGCGTAGAGTCGATGTGTGCGAGCCCACAGTCCGCGCACGTTTCGAATGGAACGTATAAGTATCTAGTTAATTAGTAATTTCAATAGTTGTTTGTGAACATACTTCCATTTCGCCACTCATGAGGAGCGGTCCTGTGCGACAACGTCAAAGGGGACGACGCGACGGGTAGAATAGAAAGGCGGGCATGATATATATGGAGGTACTTTATTTTTATGTTACATATAATTAAAAATTAAACTCATTCACTAAATAAAACAACAATACTAATGACTATAAATTTTATTTTTTTTTATATTAGGTTTATATATTTTTTCTGTTAATAATTTATGTACATGAAACGTGTGACGCGGGGGTGGTAGAGGCAGAGTCCCCGCTGGCGGCGCGGCGAGTCCGCAGCGAGCGCCCGGCGCGCGCGCCCGCCTTGAGCCCGAGGCGGGCGCCCGCGTTAGATGAGGCGCTCGCTCAGCCAGATTCAGGAGTCGCGCGAGCGGGACTCGGCGCGCTCCCGCTCGACCCGCTCGCGCTCGCGCTCGCGCTCGGGGCGCTCGGGGCGCTCGCGGTCGGGCGAGCGCGGCATGCTGGGCTCCGTGTTGCGGCGCCGCACCTTGCCGCGCTTCTTCAGCATGGTGGCCTGCGGACGGGGCGCGACTGGCAGCGGCGGGGCGGGGCGCGCGCGGCGGTCAGGGGCCAGTCGCCGCCGACGACGCGCCGGCGCCGGACCCGCGCTTGGTTTTCTTCAGCATCGTCGCCTGCCACACACGCACGTCAGCGCCGCCTGCCCCGCCCCGCCCGCCACACCCGCCACACCCGCCCCGCTACGTACACCTGACCGTACCTCGCGACGCTTCGTGCTAATGTGGCAGACTCGATCAATATTTACAAAGCGCTCCGAATTGAGATAGTGCCCAGAAGTAATAAAAAGTAATCCGCGTGTGGCGTCATAGCGATATATAGATGTCAGGTGTACGTAGGTGGTCATCCGCCGGTAGCGGATTCGGGCGTGTCGTAAGCCCCGGCTTCAAGCCACGACTACTAGCCACCACTGGTGGACGGTGGTGCAGTGAAACCGGGGCTTCGTATCAACTAGTGGTAACATCGGTGCTGAGTGGATTTTGAGTGCTCGGGCGTAACGTGACTCGGGACGGTATATCGTTATTAAAACAAAATCCCGCTTGATCATACCACTTATTACTCGTAATATTTAGCGAGATGCTCGTGTTATTGTGTTAAGCATAAAGCAGTTAACTTGTCAAAATAATTCATTGCTGTTCGTCTTATCTTGTTGTTTTTAGACGAATGAAATATAAAAGTAAATCTTAGGATAGATTATTCTCGATTGACCAAGCGGAACTTTAATATTGAACACGATGTTTGTTGATTAAATCCAAATAGTAAATAAGCATCACTAAATTTAGAGCCGGCTCGGGCTCAGGCAAGCGAGCACATGCAAACATTTAAAATATAACTGTCAACGTTCTGCTAGAGTTGAATGTTATTCTTGAAATACAAAAATCTTAAAGTAAATTAAAAGAACAAAATTTTCTTTGCGTTTGTATTTTAATTAACTTCTCGATATCATTGAAATTAAACTCAATTATACCGATTTTATCGCTTTGTTTATTTAACTCTGTATTACATTATTTTGAAACTGTTACACTACTACTACTATTGAATTTCACTAATTTTTAAGCAAATAAAACTATTAAAACTATTTATATTTAGGTTTACACTTTCCCCGACGTTTCGTTTGCTTTTCACCAGCCATGGTCACGGGGAGACTAAGATGGTAGTTGTCTCAATGTTCCAGTGTAGTTATTTCAATGTACCCGAACATAATTTAATCATTTTAATCTCGATATCAATCAAATTAATTGCTTAAAAATATGCCTCTGTTGGATACTGGGGCCATTTTAGAATAATAATGATTTAGCCATATTTCACACCTAAATGTGGAACAGACGTGAAAAACATAGACCTTTCTCAGACCACACAAAGTTGTCATTCACTTGTAGAACCAAACTTGTTGATAAAATAATGGTCTCAAAACCGAACGAATTTAGTGATAGTTATGCTAGCTGCTCAAATCTAACAGAACGTATCTCAGAGAACCGTTACTCGGCAGATGTGTATGTACCTTGAGCGCTGACTTGAGGACTACGACTTCGCTCGGCGCTGCCACCCACGGCTCTCCGTCCACCTGCACTGGGATCTCGCTCTTCAGGTTGATCTTGATGTGTCCACCCTGACGAGTACACCGAGGCTTAGTTTTTACCTACTTATGTAGATAGACAAGTGCTGTGTGGGCTGAACTACAATAAAAACGCTCTAAAGTGAAGTTTACAAACCCGGAAATAAAGAGCAAAAGTTAAGATTAAGATATAACGACCAATTTTGTATGTTCCTTTTTGGTTCTGCAATCTGCTGCTAAAATATGAGAGATAAGAAGCTATGCTTAGAAATTCCGACGTGCCTACTGTATAATAGTTATCCAGAATGAGTTCTTTTGTGTTTTGACTAGTTTGGTGGTGATGAACAACACCGATGCTTGGCAGATCTAAGAGGACCCTTCTTGTAGGTACACTATGTAGTGAAATAGGACTTATTGTAATGCGCCGTAGATTCACAATTAAAGTACATATGATCTTTAAGTTACATCCTCATTCGCAGAAGTAACAAAACTTTACTGTAAGTCTTATTAAGTAAGTACCACTTCAAGTATTCTGTAGCCAAGAAACAAGTGATTTCTTTAGTCCTTCTGGTGTAACATAGTTGGTAACCTATCTACAAAACTCTAAGCATTGTCGTTTATAAGTGGTACTAAATTACACAAACGAATTTTTTTGGACTGCATGACGTCATTGCCAGTTTCTTGCCGTTTGCAAGTAATTTCTGTGGATGGAAGCCGCTCTTACCTGCGCTATTCGCATGGCACCGCGCAGTCCAGACTGTATCTGGCCGAGGTGTACGACGCCGGTGACACCGACGATCTCCAACATGCCGTCCCAATGGTTGGGCTTGCTGAACTGGTCGTCCTTCTCCGGACCCCATGGGTTCGCACCGGAACCCCAGCTGCAATATACCGATGTTCATAGCCATTGTTCGTGAGTTGGAGGAAAGGTGTAAAAAGTACTGTTGTAATAGCGACTAAAAGCGGAATAGGTTACCTTAACCAAATAATTTTCAACTTTGAAGATAGTCATGAAATCAAACAGTGGCTGGAATTGGGCAGATAATAATAATAATATTCTACCACATACACACAACACCATCTAGCCCAAACTAAGCAGAGCTTGTACTATGGGTACTAGACAATGGATAAACATACATTTTGTGTGACGGATTACATATTGTAAATATATACATATTATACATAGAAACACCCAGACCAAGACAAACATCCATGTTCATGCACACAAATATTTGTCTTGTGCGGGAATCGAACCCGCGACCTCAGGCATCATAGCAGTTTACTGTTCCACTGTTATATGAACCGAAACCATTGATAAGGGACAAGACCTATCTGTAACTGGTCCCTGAAGTATCTTCGGGTTCTTGACGATACAGGGGCTCTTTCTCTTATAACCGAGAGTGGTGAAGAGAGGACGTTATATCATAAACTTGTGATAGATTGCTTATAGTGCAGAATCCTCCGACTACAAGCGTGTTGTAATCATGGGAATGATTCGGCCGTGGTCTACTGATTATGCTGGCCATATGTGACTTGGCAAATGTCCGAGAACAGTCTAAAATATTTTCGGGCATATATTCTTTTTGTTATGTTTTCTGTTTTAAGATAGATCAAATATTATGTATCGATTATTGAGTGGACAGTATTTATCCTGCCAATTATTATTATGTTACTGATAATTTTTATGTTTTAGATTTTATTAGCTATGGAAGAACTTAGTCATCTGTCACAGGCATTAATTGCTTACTAGGTGACTTCGATCGCTACACAAAAAATGAAAATCTGTTTAATGAAAATAAAACAAATTGTTAGTATTAATTGCTTTTTTGTTTCTCATTCACGGGTATTTCCCTAATACGTTAGGAAAATACCCGGCCCTTTGGGAGGCTTACACGGGGACATGGATCCAACATGCAGAGGCCCGAGTTTAGAGTGAGATGGGACACTTACTGAGATACTAGCCGCGGCTGGTGTAGGAGACTATTGCTACATATTGTTATAATTACTAGAACGCTAGACATAATGGAAAACTGTGTTTGGCCAAAGATGTGCCGCTGCCACTCATCAGAGTAATTAACAAGCAGAAAACTCAAATATATTTTACTAATGATGAATGTTTGGTATACGGTACCTGAGTATATTCAATATGATGATGCCCTCGAGCGCCGGCAGTTCGACAAGTTTGCCGTCCACCTCCAGTCTGATGGCTTTGTGCAGGTCCTTGCACATCTTGCGACCCACCATCTTGCGCAGACCCATCTTCACGTACACACCTTTGTTACGGAGCCTGCCACCGAACACACGTGTGAGAAATCTCAAATAACGTTATATGTATATTAGATGGAAGAGTAAGGTAGTTGATAGTAGCGAAATAACAGTTTTAAAAATAGATACTTTTATAGTTAGTATAGTTATATAAAGTTGTATATTATGTTCAGTAAGTTAAGAATTTATACAACGTAAGAAATTTGTAATACAAGATTTTAAGACAGGCATATCATTCCATATGTTGATGGATTCGAATTCGGGAATGGAAATTACTTAATATTATCAATCTCTTAAAATCAGTATATCTAATGAGTTAGGTATTTTGTTTAGATAAATTCTTTATTCCTGTAATAAAATCGTCAAGAGACTTTTTGTTCGTACCTACGCTTGTGTAGAGTAAGTAATATGTAATATCCATAGTAGTCGAATTGTTCTGTTTGTGGTTTTCGCTTATGTGTTAAGATAGACCGATACGCTAATCTTCAGTGTTGTTTTCTATATATTAGTTACCCATTTAAAATAATATGCCGATTATAAATTAGATTAGAGAGAAGAGGTAAATTGTACATATTTTAGTGTACCTATAGAAAGCTACGGCAACGCTAGTTGTATAATAGAAGGAAAATACCACATACCTGCTATTAAACTTATTGGGATTCTCCTCACGAGCGTTATGGAAGTCCAAGCAGAGATCAGCGTCGATGCCAATGCCGAAGTAGTTGTTCATCACGAGGATCTGAGAGTTGTCCTCGCTCTGCGACCCTGTGGTCACAGATGCTGCAATGTCATGTCATTAGTCAGCACTACAGGTGATGAGCGCGTGTGATACGTTTTACTTTAATGGAGTATGAGCTAAATGTTCTTAACATAAATTATATTATGATGAATTTTTAATGGTCGATTCAGAACCCCAACATTGATTAATTATTATTCATTACGTAGCCTGTTAAAGAGACTCTGTTCTATTAGTGAGTTGCTCTGTGGTTTCTATCTCTTTATAACAGTCAGCGGTGTCACACGTTTAGCGGGTATAGTATAGGTTACGAATGCGTGTTGCTGGCCATAGTTGTGTTCTACCCTGATAAATAATTCAGTTAATGGGAGGTTCTGAATCGACTTGAAGATATGACAAAAGCACAGTCTGAATAAAGTCTAACAACAATCTCTCACCGCTTGATGGTGTGACCAAGTGGTTAGCCGTCCTTCGCATTGTTAATTTTTATGCCATAGTATTAAGACTGTATGAATAAGATTCAGCCAGATGTTTTAGTGAGATGAGAGTGAGTGCATGCATGATTAATGGCTGTGCTTTGGGTTTTGATTGCTGGGTGGTGATTTGGGTTCTACAGGTATTAAGACATTTTCGTTAATAGCACGTAATATAATAAATTGAGCTTATTCTAAGTACGTGTGACTTTATTGATCTGTGCAATAATCCTGGAGAGATAGGCAGATACTGCAGATTCCCACTTGCCACTATCCTGGCATGGAATAAAAAGTGCCAATAGTCCCGTCATGAGGCAAGACCATCGAACTAGTATAGCCAACTGTTTATATAGCAGCTATCGCATTCCTCATGCAACGCTCATCAGTTTAGGATACCTACCGATACTGTTAGGAAGGCCTTTCTCCAGTACGAGACACGCTTGCGCGACAATTTGCGAATGGGTATGTCCCTACTATGTTTACGCCTAGTACTAAGTTTATGAGTTTTGTTTAAGCATTATACTGTCCTACAATCTATATATATGAAATAATGTAACGCTGACTAGCACTTCGATAACTTTCCGAAGCTTCCGTAAAGCTTCTGAGAGTGATCAAAGTACCACTAACCAGGTAGTTGCTTAGATAGTTCTTTCGGCTCGTCCTGCTTGTCCTCGGGGTGGAAGACGACGGTCCAGCGGTCGAGGCGGATCTCTTCGGCGTCGATGACGTCACGCAGAAGAGACAGCGGGTCTTCGCAGCCAGTGTACCCCGAGCCCCAGCGGAGCGTGCGCGCCAGGTCGTTACCTACGGGACAGTGACGTGTACATGTGTGGCAGGGATCATTTATTACTGGTGGGTTATGTTGAAACAAGTTTCTTGTCTAACGTAGCAACTATTTTCTTTAAAACTTTATTTGTTAAATATTTGGAATTGTTCAGTGAGACAAAATAATAATCATTTGGTATAGAAAGTAGTGCATTTAATAACAGCTCTAAATTATAGAACAGCGATCAGAAAATTGGATTGTTATTGTAGTTTTCAAAATTTGTTCAGCTAGTCATGTCGTTGACAGCGCCTATGAAAATATCACAAAACATATTATAAGATTCGCAATTTTGGATCAAGTTGATCGTATGCTGTAAATGTTGTGCTCCTCGTTTGCTGTAAATGTGTAATTGTGTCTAGTTTCTCGTTTCGTATTGAACCAGTTATTTATATCTACATAATTTGTACAAATATATTGACATACATAGACATAGACTGGTAGTCCTTGCCTTTAATTGCACGATACTCGTGCGGTAGTAATATGAATGTGATCTTTAGACGTTTTTTAATCAGTCGGTAATTATTGAATGGAACTTAAGACTTAAATAAAACTTTGCACACATATAAACACAATCCTGGCTTTTTAATTTGGATTTGCGTTGCCGTATAATTCACGCGGTCGAGAAGCTAGTTAAAAAATAAGAAAGAAATATAAGAATAATAATATTTGAAAGGTGTTCGTTACCAGTGCCGAGGGGCACGATGGCGCAGGGTGGGTTGGAGCACTGGGAGTCCTGGCCCACGTTGTCGAGGCACTGCAGCACCCAGCCGATGGTACCGTCCCCGCCGCACACCAGGATCTTGTAGTTGGGAATGTGGCGAAACACGTACAGACTGCCACACACACACACACAAAACGTTACTTACTGCAATCATTAGTATAATAATATGATAAACTCAAGAAGTGCACCGTTCGTTAGGTATTTTCTGTTACCAAAACTCTCAGTAGCATCACGAAGTTTGGCGATGTGCTTGGTAGATGGCAACAGGCTTGCTGCCTGTACGGCAAGTTATAATACCACTATTGGCGTATCGAGGGATATTTTCCAGAGGAGTGCAGGTCCTTGAAATCACGATGACCTACATACTAACATACAATTCTAAGTTGAAATCTAACATCTTAAGGTAGCTTAGGACTATTCTGACATACCATTAAAAAAAATATACCCCAATGTTTACACTGCTCTCTGGGATCTTCAGACGTGAGTCTTCTGTCTACGAATCTATAATTTGAGATCTAATCAGTATATATTTAAATTATCATTGAACAGTGACAATTATTAAAACTTGTTTATTTGCACACTAATTCTGTGATAATAACATAATATTTTCCTATATTGAAATAATTAGGTATAATTTACATTTTATAATAATTTTATATCCGTATAGTAGGTACCTATCATATTATTATACTATGCAATTGTTTCAATAATGAGTGTATTATAACAATTTTCCTTCTGATTTCAACATAATCATTTGAAAACCGATGATTGTTATTTTATATAGATGAATATGTATTTAGGAGAAATTTAGACATTGAACTAGCTGTAAGTACCTCGATTTTACAGAAGATAACAGCTAATAACCTTGTGTAATGTTCCTGTAGCGAGTACTCTAACTAAAGAACTTGTCAACACGGCGCTGTATGCTTGCGACCATTTGTTTTTGCTCCTTGCACTAGGTATACGGTCTGATTTTACTCAGGATCAGTTGCGCTAGAGTGACACTCCTGGTATGTAGTACTATGAGCTACTGTACCCACTTATTGTTTGTTGAGTTGTATAACTAGCGATATGCATAACAATTTACATTCAAATTATATGCGAATATCTTGACAAAGCTATACACAATGGATTGCATGTACCGCTAAGTGTTGTAGGTTCGAAACCCACACTAGAACAAAGTTTGTAGACTCACACATGGTTGTTATGAGTCAAGGTGTACTTTGTGTCCGTTTGTAATGTCTTCCTCGATACAGAAATTAAGTAAGAGCAAGTGCAGTCCTTTTAATAAAAAAACTTGCGTGCGCTGCGTCCTTAATCATGCAACTAAATTTCCTAGCATGCGGGTCATAGATCAATTAATATTGACATGTAAATATTGTTTTAAGTACAACAGTATAGTATCACATTTTTATATAACCTTACTAGCTATCCCGGCAAACATTGTTTTGCCAAAAAAAATGATTCGAACAAAAGATAAAAAAAAAAAAATTGATGTTGGCCGATTCTCAGACCTACTCAATATGCTCACAAAATTTCATGAGAATCGGTCGAGCCGTTTCGGAGGAGTACGGGAACGAACATTGTGACACGAGAATTTTATATATAAGATAATGACATATTATGATTAATATTACTATCTATATAGTAGTTGAAAATTAGAGATTGAAATAAATAATCATAATCAATCTGTAACTATACAACGCGTTGAAACAATTGTATTCCAATATTATTAGATTTGCATTCCTAATTATACATAACTTGATAAAATATAGTAAAGATGTGCTCAACTCACCCAGGCAGTGGACCTCCATTCTCGAGATCGAAGACCTGGTAGGGGTTGAGGAGTTTACGGAAGGAGGAGATGAGCTCGAGCCCCTGACAGCCGCCAGACTTGACGTTGACGAACACCAGCAGCGGCTTCACGCCGCCTGGCACCATCGAGGGCTCGATGCTCGGTAGTAACATTACTATATCGAAACGTATACATGTTAATTGTCTACCTCATATACAATACATAATAACGTTTGTAAGATAAACTTTGTTGTCTTTATGGAAATATAATTTATCACAGAGCATGATTCTATAGGAAGCAAGCATGAGTTGGTTCCACGCTCTGGCCTTATGTGCATTATGGTTGCATTGCCGCGCGAGACTGGCGCCTTAGTGACACTATCATAAGAAAATTTATTAACAACCGTTAATCGATTTTAAATCGAAATCATAAAAATGTTACATTCGATCAATCATATGATAAAATATAAAATTACGTGTTGTTTCCTTGCAAAATTTATTTATAATAAGTAAAGGTTTCTCGTAACTTTTAAGGTATCATTTGACATTACAAATGCTAGCACTTATATTTATTTTATAATGAAGATTTACTATTCAAATAGCCGTGGCGATAGCATTTTTTGTGTCATTCAATCGTTCATTCTTGGTGCTTCATGAATACTCTTCATTATGGACATTAATAATGTACTTTATCATTGCTAACGTAGTTTATAATCTGGAAAGTTCTACATAACTTACCTAATAAATGCTTATCTTCATATTTGGCCTCTCTGAGCGCATAGAGCGCGCGCACCGCCTTGCTCGCGTCTTCGTACGTGATCACCATGGAACCGTACTCGTAGTAGATCGGACCGATGCTGGTGAACTTGTTTTCTGTGCACAACACAACACATGACGTCACAGTAATACTAAAAAACTTGGCTCAGCGCACTGCCGTGCTCCCAAGTAGTAATACGTCACGTCACCGTAATGGTAAGGAATTGGCTTAGCGCTGTCGTGCACCCAAATATCAATCGTGTATGATTCACACACAGTTTTTGTCAAAATGTGATTATACTTATTGTGTTTTGGCTAGTTAAATGTACTTATTTTAAAACTGGCTGGGATGGATATTTTCATAAAACACTATTTCAGATTCCATTGTGAATGACTTGTGGTGCTTTTGGAAAGTACCAATTGCCATTATATTTTATAAACAAAATGTATTCATGGTGTAACTTTACTGTACATAAACTCTTGTAAAGCCGGCATGGCGCGACGGACTACTATGTAAGCTGTAGAATGTGTGTATCTACGTACCGGTGCCAAGGAACTCGACCAGTATGTTCTCGTAGTTTCTCTCGGACAAGCCGGGCGGCAGCGAGGCCACGAAGAGCGCGAGCGTGGGCCCGTGCGGGTCGCGGCGCGGCTGCAGGTAGAAGCGCGCCAGCTCCATGCGCCGCACCGACTCGCGCGCCAGGCGCACCACGATGCGCCACGGCCGCTCGTCCTCCTCCAGCACGCGCTCCGACACTGTCCCACCACACATCGGCATCAGAAACTACCACCACTGGCCCTCATCACATACTATATCATTGGTGTCGATACTGCCCAACACCACCCATCAGCGTTAGAAACTATCTCCAGTATACCTCTTCACAGACGGTTTCATTGGTGTGATACATAGCGTCAGAGAGTCTTCAGTACCTCAGTAAACTCACTAACCGTTAGAAAACCAGTGTTCCCCTTTACAGACAATTTCATTGGTGTTTACCCATCAGCGTCAGAAACTCTTCAGTAACTTAGCAACCTACATATATATCCTGACGTTTATAAATGTTACCTAAATGAATAAATTGTAATTACAAAGGCTAAGTGGAGAGGCTTTAGGAGCTGACCACCGTGCACCTTCCTTTTATAACTTGAGCTGGACCGTCAAAGCACAAAGTGGGCTGAGTGGTGCACGCCGACACGCGCCGAACGCGTGACAAAATTATTTTTTAGTTTGACTTTGGATTTTGAAACTACATATGTACCACCAATGTCCCTCATGTCTTTGCCGTGTATAGGGTTATGTTTCAAAGTAGGCCTCAGCTTTAATTAGCCTTCGTCGGTTAATGATCAGGGTGGGCCTGGGCCCCATATAGTGTCCCTAGAATTTTGAGTTGAAATCTAACATCATGGGGTGGATACCAGACAATTCTGGGGTGAACACCAGGCCCCTCTTTTATACGCCAATGGACGATATGTTTTTATAAAGTTATAGTGCAGTAGAGTAGATTCTAAAGGGGAACTCGGTTCTATAATTAAGCATAAAGACAACAGAATTCTAAAAAAAGTATTCTTAATTCCGTAGGTGACACTTATTGTTGGCGAGAAAATGTGCTGCTATCTAGTATACTACCAGTCTCCAGGCGAATACTGTGGATTACCTAAAAGAAAATTCTAGTATCCTCCTTGAGAGCAATGCCCGATAGCTTGATTTTATTACACTGCACTAACGAATTAGTCGAAAATTATGTAACCTTTGAACGTCTAGTCGATACTTTATTTGAGAAAGGGCGTGATCAATTCATAATTGATATTTTATTGTTAGCCAAATAAATAAGTAGTACTTAACGTAATCAGGTGCAGTGCCTGTTATACCTAAGCACTGCCATCTTTAGGAAAACATTACCATGACATGCTTTGTCTTTATCTGAAGTTTAAGACAAAAAAATGTTTTTTCTTTGCATGAGAAGATGTTATATGATCCCCTCAATAACAACATAAGTCATAAGATGACTATCATGGGGGACCTCAGTGCAACTGTATCGTTAGCAGTTAGTATCTTTACAAAGATATCTAAAACAAAATGTAGCAATTACAAAACAGAACATAATGATGTGTCAAAGTGCAGTGATGTGACTTACCGCCGCGGTCGAGCAAGATCTCAGAGCAACGGTAGTCTTGCACGGCCTGCGCCGGGTCGAGGCCGAAGCGCTCCAGCGCGGCGGCCATGAGGTCCGCGACGGCGTCGTCACCGCAGCACGCCACCGTCACGAACGTCTCGCCTGCACCTGCCACCCGCCCCGGGTATACCCGCACTTCACCCCCTCCGGTCTCCGGTTCCCTATACATCAAATTAACACGCTATATAACCATACTCAAAATAACTATTTTCGGTGAACTTCATCTTAGATTACTAACTTCTGGTTTCCGAAAGGTAGGTCAACAGAAAAACGTCTTAACTACGATAAAGCGCGTTTCAACTGCCGTGATTGGTTCCCTGGATTGAACAGCCACTTCACATGACTTTGATTTTAATACCTCGTTGATTAGCAAAATTAGCAAACTGAAAGTTAATGTTACAATTGGTTTAGTAAATGAATCTACAAATTTCACTCGTAGTTTCCATTGTATGTAACAGTAAAAGGTTAAGAACATCCAACTCCTTTCAAATTGAAGTCTTCTAAATTTGTAAGCAGCAAGATGAAATTTGAAATAGTGATTGTAGGTGCAACACTGTTCCAAAAAGGAATTCTTGTTAAATAACTTTATCACACCCCGTTAATATACTCCGCCTCATTCCTTGAAAAGCTAAATGCTATGACACAGACTTTACAGCGACATCACCATGGCTTTGTTGCGTATGCAATAAACTGTTACCACTGCTTAAAGCACTGGCTTTAAGAGATGGTTGTCTGACGTCAGAGAGACCACAAATATATCACTTACTTGAAGCGCAAGAACAGCGCAGGTCTTTTATTCGGCAGTCGTGTGACGTGGGCGAGCGGAGTGGGGTCTTTGAGCGGTGGCTCGTCGCCGGCGAGCGCGTCCGTCAGCTCGAACAGGTCGGGGTCGCGCGCCACGTGGAACGCTCGCAAGGCGGCCGAGACCAGCTCGCGCTCGTTCCAGTTGCGGCCCACCACCACCGGCCGGTACAGCCGCCGGGACCACGCAGCCTCACCGTCGTACACCTTTACTACTTCTGTTGTGGTGTTAGCAAACATGACGCGTTAGTATAGCAGCGATACAAGACTCTAGAAAAACTGGCTCAGTTTAATAAATGAACAGGTAAGCTGGCTTTGTTTGTGAGAAATTAGTTTTCTTATTTGTTAGATATTGAAAAGACTAAAATCTGTCGGTGTACTGCTTTATGGCTGTTTCGTTATGACCTTGAAGGTCATAACGAAACAGGCAGGATGGTCCTTGCTATAACGGGCGCGGGATATACTTTAATCAGATTAAGAACTCAGGATTGTAAGAGGGACGATACACGGAGTTCTGGTTTATACCAACATGCGTAATTCATACCATTGAAGACACAAATGGAGAGACACACACACGCCTTTGATGCATGGGTGCAGCTGCAAGGCAGAGTCCGGTTGCTACGAACCTGATATGACTCTCTTACTAATACTGTACGTAGTTCTCTTTTCTGACTTCCTTTACTCCAATTACCGTAGATAGGAGATAAAACATAAAGTAGAGTAGTACATATGTGACGTGTGTATCATTACCTTCATCCCTATCGTCAGGCGTGCGGTCTCGGTGCTGCTTGTGGTCGGGGCGGTGGTCCTGGTCGGCGGGCGCGCCGGTGGAGCCGCCGCCCGAGCCCGAGCGGCCCTCGCAGCCCGAGCTGAACTCCTCGCTGACGCTGCGCGCTGCAACACCCATATCGCTCACATACACACCCCTTTTCCCCCCCCACTCCCGAACATTCCACTTTAGTTTCAAATTTGTGAAGAAACAAGACAAGATCTCATAGCGTCACAAGTGTGCACCCGTTTTGTGCAGACAGCCAAGTCACTTGGCGAGTTCATTCACAAAAGTTACAAGACAGTCGGAATATATTAATGCACTATAGGCTTCAAAATCATCTGTAGTGTTGTGTGGACATGTTATTTTTAAGCGGATATTGGGAACGATTTAGTTGTCGACACAGCTCCTAATAAGCGAAAACGCAGGCAATAGGTATGTCAGTTTTATCATAACATTTTTTTATGTTGCTCAAACATCTTATTTAGATTTTCTATACATTAAGATAATAAAAATAAATAAAATTATACAGTTAGACTTTAATAGTTTAGTTTAATTTAAATATCTTGATGCATAGAAAGTTATTGCGTACTCATACATTAACTACTAACATTAATTTGTATGATACCACTCCAAAACAATTTATCATCATAACACACATTATAATATCGTCAAGTATCATACAATAACACATACCTATTTTAAGTTGTCATAGTTTAAAACATCGTACGTTAAATTATAAGCCCCGTACCATAATAAACTTTATTAAAAATATTCACCGATCTATATTTATTTTCACGTATCGAACGCGCATCTTTAATTCTCTTAAACTATGACATCCTAAAGAAAAGCAGCGTTGGACACTTAAGCATATATATACATACAATGTATGTTATTATTTGGTATGTCCGTCTGTTACCTTAGTGCCGTTGGAATACTGCATCATGAGTATTCTTGGGCTGGCCGGTCACGGAGTTGTGTGAGGGAGTGGAATAGTATAGTATTGAATCAGGGATTCATTCAACTACAAGACGGGGTTGAAAAGTTAGAGAAATATGCTTAAATAAGAAAATGAATATTAAATCTAATAATGTCATTTGAAATTTTTATTTTGTGAATACCGATTTGGATGGGTACTTGGCTAGCCGTACGGCGCTCTGCCATGCCCAACTTATAATATGGGATTGATAAAAATATTTTTATCAAATGCATTTTATCTTATTTGTTGACTACCTGTATACGAAGTTTACTTATTAATAAAACGATTGGTGAAATTGAAGGATGAGTTTTGTGAAAAACAATAATCACACGCATTTCTAATTATTTTTAAACGATTTTATTTTGTTAATTATTAAGCTATAAAGCTTTATAAAATTTTGCAAATAAGTGCTGCTACGGAATTTTGTGTGAGGTCTTGTAGTTTCATGACAGAAAAAATTCGACTAACTAGAATCGAGTGACGGTCGGTATCGAGACGTAGAAGTAGAGGGGTGCTTATCTGCATGTCGCCGGTGTTGTTATACGGGTTTTATAAAGCTATGTAGTTGCGTTGCTCCATGCACACACAGAATAGAGTTGAAATAGTGTAGAGTGGAGAATACCTTAAGATTCGAAAGGGATGTATACAGAAACATTGACAATCGCATTAACCTTAAACCTTTACGCTTAAATTTTAATTTACAAAATAAATATTTGTTCTGTTTTCATCCCTTTAGCATATATTATGGTATTGTGAATATGTGATCAGATAAACATAATAGAACAGCTTCTAGAAGGAAGGTGTAAAGCTTACAGCGAAAGCTTTTGAAACGCTCAACTTCACTGAACAGTGATCTGTTGGTCCAGTAAAGTAACATGCATAGAGACGCGCCCACTACAGATTGAGGGTAATAATCGCCTAAAATATTTTTGATTACACTAGCAAACTAGCTCGACGTTATTAATCGAGTAAATTATTATAGTTGGGCACAAGTTACTAAAAAAATAGTACCTTTTATGAGAACACTATGTACTTGGAGCAGATATATAGTGGGCGCATCTAGTTTTGAGGAGATATGCAGGTGTGTGGACGGCGCGTGGGAGCGGGGCGGGTTACCTCTGGAGTAGGGGGGCGAAGCGCCGCCGTGCGGGCTGCAAGCGGCGGGCAGCAGGCGGCGCGCCAGCGTCACCAGCCGCGCCGGCGCCCAGCCGCCCGGCTGGCCAGGCTCGGCCCGCGCTGCCCCAACACACACGCTCACTGCGCCGCCATGTGCCATGTGCCAGCGCCCTACACCGCCTAACGTCCGCCTACACCGCCTACTGTCCCCAGTACCGGGCGCCCTCAGCCACGCACGATCAGCTCCGCTCAACTTATCTAATGTGCATTGTAATTGAGGAGGCAACAAGTGTACTCACGAAAGCCAAAAGTGTTCTTCAGAAAGGTCATAGCTACTTCCAAACCCAATATTATGAGAGCAAAATGCTAATAAAAGATAGTAAAAAATGTCTTAGTTTAGGTATAAACGGTGTTGAAATTAGCTAGAATATTCACCAGCCAAGCTCTGACCGTGTGTGCCTGTCTATGTTGGGACTACTAAGCGAGGCCTATACTAAGTAAGCTCGCCGTCTGACACATGTAGGTGGCGGGAAGCGGTGCGGGGCCGGGCCCACTGCGGGTCATTTCGGGACACTTACGGCATCCGAAGTCCCGTTGCGATGGTGGAGGACGCACGTGGACGCCGATGATGGCCTCCATCGGGACTTCGGTCCGGGGTATCGATACCGCCGAAGGTGGTAAGAAGATTGGTTGAAGCATCCCGAAGTTGCACTCCTCCGGGATCAAAGCACGGCATCCTGCGTGGCACTGTGGGAAAGATAATCTTAAGCGTCATAATGAATTTATGAATACGCGAAAAGAGACTAATTAACTATCACGCCATAAGTTATAAAAAGTGGCTTCATTGTTAAGGCGTTTAAGAGACATTAGCAACAGCATCCTAACAATGATTGCTTCTCGATTTGATTGTCCAATTCAATGTAAGTGGACTCATATAATAACAGAACAAGTTTTGAATTCTAATTTAATGTAATTTTATTTTATGAGTTAATTTTGTTTAGTTAGTATTAACAAAGCCACGTAAAAAAAATAATGAACTGAATTATAATATATAACTATGACATGTAAATTCAATTTTAATTCCAATGTTACTTTTAATATATCCTTCTAATTATTTCTTCTTAGTTATGTTGTTGGTAAATGTATTTCATTGTATTTTGATATAAATGTGTATTTGATAAATATGTTTTCCTAATGCTGACTCTATTTACATTAGTACTTACTATGTATGGATTAAAAAAATCTGAAATTACGTTTTATTATTATTGTTATTATTATAAAATGCTAACTTACTTCAGCAAGAGTCGCGTCGTCTTTTAATTGGTGACCTGCTGCTTTTAACCCTAGCATATACAACTGAGTGATATAGAGTGTCTCTCTCTTGATATCAATCAAATATCTGTATCTCGTAACAGCTATAGAAGGTAGCTACCAACCACATGGCGCTGCCAAGTGGTTGACGCCTCTCAATCTCCCAAGGAGCAAAGCGAGCAAATGATCAACCTTTCTTAATCTCGCAAGGAGCAAAGCGAGAGAGAAACCTCGGTAGCTACCCATGGGTAGTAGGTTGTGGGTTGTCGGTTGGTACGTACCGTACTGCCGCACCACTCGCAGCGGTAGCCGGTGAGGCACTCGGCGGACCAGCAGGCGCGGCGGCAGGCGGCGCACTTGGAGTTGGCCGGCAGGTTGCCCTCGCGCCAGTGGTGCACATGGCGCGGCTCGCTGCCGGCGCAGTACGTCGCGTTCTCTTTGCAGTCGGCTGCCGCGAAGTCCACGCATTCTCCGTGTACGTAGTACTCGCAAACTGCACATGATACCACACGTCAGGACTCCAAAACAAGAAGATTTGGTCTAGGTTTGTTATAGCAAACACACGACGCGTCTTTCGATGGTCATTAGCATTATCAAAGGATTTAGCTTCCTTAAGTCTTTCATTACGAAAATATGTATTAATGTTTTTACTTAGCGATACATAGGGTATAGGATTTACAATGTTTTCTAGCAGGAATGTTGCGATTATCACTTTTTCGAATGTTTTACTATTAAAACTTGCGTGCAATAATTAAAATAATTATCATAGCTTATTTTATGTTCATTTGTTTTTAAAACGATTTTTTAATAAATGCGTTGGCGAAAGTATTGCTTGGAAAGCTGAATCATGCCAGCTGAATCTTAAGTATTCTAGCTAATTAGATAAATACTCAATTACACAATCGGTGAGGCAATCCACACTTTGAAAGGATTTAGTGAGATTTTATCACGCCTGTTTAAAGAACCTGAATTGAAAACAGATGGAAACACGGTAAAAGAGCCGGCATCTTATAGTATGGCAACGATGGATTACACAACGTTTTTTTTTATATGTAGATTGCAGCATATTGCAGCACGTGTATTCTGGATAAGAAGATAAAGTGCGGAATGAACTACATAAAAATTTTAAATACTTAAAGCTACCATGTTTCACACTCTGTAGCCTCTACATCAAATGTTATGTTAGATTTACTTGTAACTCCTCAGCGTTTAACCTATACAAGAAACATACGTTGAAGTAATCGAATATAATAGAACAGGAGTAGACAAAGAAAGTATAATTGTATTTTATTCTTTATAAGACTAATCCCATCCGTGCACCGCAATAACACCTGTATAGTCAAGTTCACCAGTGGTAACAATGGAAAACTATAAGTTTTGACACTCGTGAAGGTTGGGTAAAAAGCTCTGGAACCTGCGACAATTTTTATTAGAACTATAAAGGAGGAGGATTAAGGATTCCATCTCCCTTTGTAGCTAAAGACCAGGTAGTAATTTCCAGAATATTCAGGCATGGTGATATACTTACTCATACAGTGTAAAGCTGGTAATTCATCGAGCCGTTTGCGACACACCGTGCAGAACTTGCGCTTGTGGTGCGTTGGTTCTGACCAGCAGTGAGCCACTGGGTTCTGCACAAACAAACACATCACATGAAAGAATATTTAATTTATGAGAGCTCTAGGTTTATTGAGAGCTTAGAAATTCGAAGACTTGGCCTTTGGTGCCATCGCATTATAATTGTATGAATTGCATTTTAGTGATACTAAAAATTTATGTACATACGAACTTTGTTTCCAGACACGTATACAAAAATCATATGGGCAACCAGGTTTTCTGTATCTCCATAAAACGTTTGAATACTATTTATTAAAACTAATGTTTTTTTTAAAAGCTCATATCTACCGCACTTCGGTTTCCTTATGTCACCTACCTAATATTTTGGTACTTAACTTCTTTTGTGCCATCTAGTAATGGTAACAGCATACCCTTCGAAAGAAAAACTGGGTAAACCCACAGCTACGCCAATAAGGCAATATACATTAATATATTTTTCATACTTCTGTATTTCCTCAGTCAAGTCTACATTCTCATACGATCATTATTTCAAACCCAACAAAAGATCTCAAAGCGTGTGGAGTAATAATTGATGATTCCTTTAACCAACACACCTTCCGTGCCCTCGCCTAAGTAACTTGACAGTTACTTAATCATTCATGCCACTGTTGATTACCACTTGTGTTATTGTAAAACATACTCTATTGCGTTAGGATTAAGGTATAGTTTAGCGTGTAATGCTAGTTGGCACAGAACATGGAATTTTACGCGTTATGTAGGCAGGGCAAGCGTGATTTGATTTCGAGCTCTGTGCTATATAACCTGTTGGGTTATGGTGAAGATATATATGTACATATATTCTATAGAAGATACTCCAGTTATGTGTAAAATTAAAGCTGATTTGGTGTGATGTATCATGTCGCCACGACTCGCAATATCTTTCCACTGTTTGACGATATCGAATCAAAAGTCTGTTGTCTTAAGTTACCAAACCAGCCTCTTATATCAGACTTTCGGTATCGACACAATATTTGGTCATTTGTATGAAAATTAAACTTGGATCGAATTTTCAAGATCGGACATGGTTTTGAGGAATTGCATAGAATCAGACTTAAGTGTATTTTGCCTTCATTGGTGGAATCTTATCGGTTTTATAATGAACTGGTAAAGTATGACAGTACGAGTCAAAGCTGCCAGTACTACTTTCTTAGTGTTTACTACAAGACAGCCTATATACATTCTTTGATGTGTACCATTCCCCTTTTCATATCTTTAGCTTACCTGCAATGTGTGTTTAACTGCAATCATAGCTGTATTCACGCGCAACTATATTAAGTTATTCTGTATCATATAAAAATCAATCTTATTCCAAAAAATACTACAGTATAGTTTACCTTGATAAGGCTCGGCGCTACGCCGCAGCACGGCGTTACCACTTGCCCCACACATCGCTCGTGCACTATGAAGTTGCACACTGCAAAAAGAAAATATATTAAAGTGTGTTTATTGTTAACTAGGGTAACTTTGACCCACAGTATACCATCGTTGGTTGTACACTCTGATGGATAGTGACCATTATCGCTGACTCTGCATTTTGAAAAATATAACGATAGTTCTTAAATAATTCGAGATTGGCATAAAAGTGGATATGAGATAATATTACATTCAAGACTGTGATGGAGAAGTGGAAATTAATGCGACTGCTGTGCGGCCCTGAGTACGATCGCTAAGTTGGGCAAGAGATGGTTTCTTTGACAAAAATTGTTATTAGCAGAAAGTATCTTGAAAAAAAGGTTATTAGCAGAATCTGCTCTGCTAATAAGATTTAATAGAGTCTGGAATTGTATCCGGTAGATGTCAAATTCGTCACCTGCAATTATGTGAGACCTAAAAATTTAGTCGGCGAAATGTTGATGACACATCTGCCTTACTCTTCAGGGATGCAGGTGTGAGACTATGTATGTATATTATGTACATCCATATTATGTACTCTTCTTTAGAACTAAGGTGGCGAATATGCTCCTTTGGCAAACATGGTTGACGTATGTTAAAAGTTTCATAAAGGAAAATATCTCATTGCTACATTATTCTATGTTGATACTGTCAAATCGCCAAAAACCAATTACTTTTAGAAGTATGAGTTATATCGCTATCTAACAACTTCAGTAGTTGATATAATATTCAAGAATCAGTTTAGTGCATTAGGTAGGTGATGCTACGAGCTACGAAGTTGTAATATCTTATAACTGCGTAGCGTGTAGCCGCTGCTACGCGACTACCACGTAGACAAATTGACTTGAGCAAGTCAAATAACTTCTACGGGAAAGCTGGCTGTAGTAATAAGTTGTAATAAAAAAGTATTAATTTAAGTTTTTATATTTTGAAAGGTAGGAATGAATTTAAACTGGAGCTGTTCGTCATTCAAAAAATAGAAAGATTGCTATGTTATGTTTAAATTGCATGGTAGGACGCTAATGTTATTTTTCTTTGGATCATTTAATTGCAATTTTATTATTTAAATGTGTTTTTCTTATGTAGGCTTAGTACTAGTTTCTATAGCTTTCATTTACAAGAATGTCGTGGTCGTCACGAACAATCAAGTATATAAACCTACGTGCTAACGTGTAATATAATCGTATAGTACTGAGGATTTCACTATAATTGTTAAATAAATACCTAGGTATGTATTAATAGAAAAGCAGTATTCTTCTTCTTTTTTTTTACGGTTATCAAAATGATATATTTAGCACGCATTCAATGCTTTAATTTTGGTAATATCTTAAGTGGTTCTTACGATTGGCTGTAAGTTGGCTGTTGACTTATATATGCACCCTGACTAAAAATATAAATGCGAATGTGAGTTTTTTTGTTAGGCTTTCATGGCTTAATTACTTGACTGATCATCGTGAAATTTCGCATATGCGTTGTCAGGGATTCAGAAAAGAACATTGGGAGCTTCCATCTAGAAAGACAGGTGTGTTCCCGAGCAACCGAAGCCGCGGGCCAAAGCTAGTGTATGATTGTACATGAAAACATACTTTATACTACTAAACCACAGTTCATATACTTACGCATTCTATGTCGTATACACAAGGAACTCAAACGGTATTTTAATGAAATTACGATCATAATTCAATATAACTAATACATAGTAAAACAATGAGCGGTGGTTTGTAGGACGCGAGCACGTCCTACATTATCGGTCACGCGATGCAACATACCTCGTTCAGTCATGCTACCCACATGGGAGGCCTTTAACTACACAGACTAGCCGCAGAAGGGCAATATTACTTTAATATCTAGCCATAGAAAGAAGTACTTTAATTTTACGGCACCATTGGTCATCATACAACATCGATAATGAAGCCTATACATGCTTGAAATATCCGCAGCAAATAATAATATATATTACTGTATCAGTGGTATCATTAGCGAGCTGTTTACCCTTCAAAGAAGGAGTCAGCCTTGCCACCTTACGGCATCTGGCAGGAACACAACACAATGTTATTTGGCTGCAATCTTCTCTAGGCTACAAGTATTTATTGCCGAAGTCAGGCTGTTTGATAAAATCCTAGGCTACGGCAAGGCTTCTGTTATACGTTGGCTGTATGTAATAGATGTTAGGTTTCTTGAGACGATAGTACGCGGAAATAGAAAACGGTTTCATGCGGAAGAATGAACTCGATAAACGTTTTCAGACATTGTAAAGACGGCAGACTAAGAACTCTCACAAGGGATAAGCATGCATGATAGACACATTAGTATCTAAGTAAGTTAAAGCGTGTGCTTTCAGATTCAAAGAGCTTGTCTAGTCTGATCTTAAAGCGGTTCACTGACGATGCTTTTATTTCGCTTTTATAGGATCTGTTCCACGCTGTGACTACTTGGTTTGGTTTAATGAAACCAAATTATCAAAAGGTTTTTGATTATTTGCTGTAACGTACCTACATATAAATGTATACAGACTAAGGTCTGTAATGAAGAGTTGCCATTTAAAATACACCCATTGCAAAATGTAATGTTATGTAACAGTGAAGGAAAACGTCGCGAGGAAACCTGCATGTCTGAGAATTCCCTATAATGTTTTTTTAAGATATGTGAAGTCTGCCAACCCGCACTGGGCCAGCGTGGTGGACTATGGCCTAAACGTTCTCACGCTGAAAAGAGGCCCGTGCCCAGCCTGGGACGGTTTAATACAGGGCTGATATTATATACAAAATGTATTTCCAGTGACTTACCTAACATTAAAACAACAGATGCTTACAAGGAACGCCCATAGACGGCATAATGTGGCATCACGGAATCTTTTAAACAGTAGGTACTGCGGGAATAACACTACTCGATGCGATATTGAGAGTGTCGGAAAAGAATTTTTATAGCTGACAACGCATCTCCACATGTTAGATTGCCACTATATTTTCTGTTTTAATTATGCTTAAGATTTTTACTTGAGGCGTTTTTAAGAAATGTATTCATTTCGTTTTATTTATTTAAGAATAATTTACATTGTATGTGAATATACAATAATAATAAAGACAATCAATCAAATAAAAACAACATTGCAAATAAGTTAACAAATTGAATCAGGTTTAAAATAGTAAATTGATCAATAATTAACAACACAAATGAATACTAGTAGTCATGTCGAAACAGTAAAATAAAATAAAATTTTACTATTGCAGCATTGACTGCGGACAAATAACAATATTAATAATATATGAATATTATGCCGCAATAGTTTCTGTGATTATCTTGCCACTGCCAACACACTGATGGTTAACACATATTTTTTATTCTACATGGAATAAAAAAAGCCCGAGTGCTAGTCGCTTAAATTTTTGTAAAGTCACACCCTTCGCACAGGGAATATCCCTAGCATAAATGTTGTATTGTTAAATAAATAAAATTAAATATTCTCTCTCCATTCGTATATTCACGGGTTGTATGGACATCCATATGAATTTATGATGACATTATGCAATTACGCGTGTTGTATGCAAACAGTGGCAGTAGTGTCGCTCCCTTTGACAAAACCAACTCGATAATTATAGCGCTTGTGTTCCCTTCCCTTACACGAGGGGAGGCGACGCCACGGAGGGGAATAGTTTTACGTGGTCACGGTAAACTAAGTTTCATTTTAAATTATACTTACATGTTCATTATTATATCTTTAAAGGCAGAGTATGTAAGTATGTTACACCTCATTTCGCAAGCAATGTTTGCTACTTATGAAGGGAGAATTTAGTGTGTTGCTCATGAAAATTTCTGCACAGAAAAGGCTAATACCATTTTACTGGGACCGAGTACCAGTAAAATGGTAGCGTTAACAGGATCAATCGCAAGCATAAGGACCAATCTTTAATATTATTTTATAACATTAATACAACATCTGTAAGTAAAGTTATGTTATCTAAGAAATAATAAATAAATGTATAATTATTTGGCATGAAATGCAGTTAAATAGATACAAACGTATTGCATCATGAACAAAACAATCTCTATATTCTTTTTTTAAAGTGAACTAAGATGTAGCACTAAAATTATTTTTTAAAAGCATTTGAATCTAGAACGCACATCCTTTCTACAGACAACTGAATGGAAGTGTTATTTTTTTAAATGTGAATGTGAAATATGTTGTACAAAGAATAATATGAAAGGTGTCGATAGTGGGTGCGGGGATGTGCGGTGCGGGGAGGAGAGGGGAGGTGGGAGGTGGTGGTAGCGCGCGGGGCACAGACGCACGTAGCGTCGGAGCGTGCTCGGCGGCGGCGCTCTCGTCCTCATCTCGCGCGGATCGATACCGGCGCGCATGCCCGCCGCCCGCCATCTCGGGAGACACGATGTTGCCAACCTATACACCTATACTACCTACTAATGTACTCTAGTAATGCTTGTTAGTTTTTAGGTTTGACTTACTTTAAAATAAATATTTTCATATACACATAGATTACTGTGACATATTAATATGATATTTTTCAAGAAGTTTACATTCATTTTATTAAAGGTCTTGCAATGACCTACTGATTATTGTGGTTATCCTTTCATCTACAAGCAAGATTCCTAAACTTAAGAAATAACATTAGTCAAAACACACAGATATTACGTGCAGAATTTTTTTTTAGATTTATGTTCTTTGAACCATAGCATGCTAAACGCACAAATTAACGGTGTTATAATTTTAACAATAATTTTATTGATTATGCAGTATAATGTTCCTTTTATGCAGTAGTTTATTGTGGCTAGCCTTTCATCTACGAGTATATACGTCTACTTATATAATATTCATTAGACAGTTTAGACAAAACACCAGCTAAAACAACCAGCGTTAAATTATCTGTGTATTAAACAGCAAAATATAAATCACTTTGCTAAAGATGAAAAAGAAAAATACGCCTAAAAATTAATGTGAATTATGAGTGTGTATGTATGTAGTCATCAGATCTCATACATGCATTTTTATATATTAATTTAGCATTTGCTAGTAATAAAGTAATGTGGATCACATATTGCATCAGATGGCCATTTCTTCTCGGATTAAATGAATTGTATGTAGCGGTTTTCTTAAGTTTAACATCAAACTAGCATAAAGTGAAAACCACATCAAAATTCTTTCAGTGGTTTTTGCCGGCACAGACTGAAGGTATTTAAATTCATCGGTTTTTAACTGTCTTAGTAGTCAATTATTTTTTTAAATATTTCTAAAATAAAATAGTACACTAAATTGACTGTTCATAATTACACTACTTTAAAGTAAGAAAGCAAATGCTACGTGCAATCGTATTGCTACGTCGTAGCAACTCGTAGACAGATGCATTTACAACTATCTCTACCTAGCTAATTCGCGCAACTTCGTCTTCTTTACATAAGAGATTTTCCCTTTTTTGCAACATTATTCATTGATGCTCCGCTCCTATTGATTGTAGCGTGATTTTATATAGCCTATAGCCTTCCTCGGTAAATGGGCTATCCAACACTAAAAATTATCAATTCGAACCAATAGTTTCTGAGATTAGCACGTTCAACCAAACAAACTCTTCAGCTTTATAATATTAGTATACATACATTAGAAAATGCACCAGATATTAAAAATGGAATTTTAGCGACTGCTATAGACTATGTGATTAAGTTTTAAAACTGAAAGATTAAATGTTTTATTTGCACACTAACGCCAAATGCAGCCTACCCTTGTTTATATTTAATTCATCAAAACGTGATGCAGCATGGGCACATGCACAAGATGCATATATTCGTATACCTATCCGAGGTACAGACATATCCAAGAGGTACGCAGAGGTATATAAGATCCTAACTTTCTAACTAATATTATAAATGCGAAAGTGAGTTGGTTTATTTGTTACACTTTAGCGCTTTAACTACTCGACCGATCATCATGAAATTTCGCATTCACGTTGTCAGGGGTACAGAATAGGACATAGAGTACGTTTCTTCCAGAAAAAAGAAGTTATTAACCAAATCTACATTTACGCAAGCGATTTTAATCCCAAGTAATAGGGATTGTGCTTGTTGTCGTCTATCGGGCTATTATCCACGCTCCGTGTGAGAAGAAAAGGAATATTCTATTAACACTTTGCCCAATTGAAGCATCGTTCATTAACATAGGCTTGAACTTATGCTAGCAGTATAGTTGCTAATTGTGCAGAACGCAGAGAGACGTTATTATGAAATTGCATTGATTCAGGTGTTCAATCGGCGACCGCCTGCCCTATAAGCAACATACCTATGTTATGGCATTTTTATTCTTAGCGGTTCAGCTTTGAATCTATCAATAATTTTTTGAACTTTTAACCCTATTGGTTAGCCGTTAAGAATTTGAATGCACTGATAGATTAAGCGATTAGTTTATTTATTTTAAACTGACTTTTCGAATACACAGATGGCGTCATTGTGCCGAGTGTTGTGGATTTGATCCTCACTCGGGACAAAAAATTGTGTATTCAACAAATAGTTGTTTCGAGTTTAGGTGATCTTTGTCTATCGTTTTTAATGTTTGTAAAGCCATGCGACGGAATATATCCCTAGTGGAGATATATCTTTAATAACAGTGATATTTGCCCTTGATAGGTTTAATTAAATATTAGATAGTTTTGATAAACTGGTAGCTATGAATATGTTTAAAATAATAGTTTGGCTTAAATTTAAATTATACATTTCCTTCCAAAGAATATTTTTTTGCCTGACACGTTCCTAGCACAGTCATGGTATGAGACGGGGTAGTGGGCAGACTCCTTTAGTGATTTATTTTAGTCTGAAAATAATATCAAAATCTTCAATTGGCATCACTCATAATGCAAAGCATAGATCCAGCAGCCCAATGATTGAGACGTTGGATTTGTGTTCGAGAAAGTTAGATCCACACCCACAACACTATCAACATGAACTTCTAATACTACGCTTGGATGAACGGGTTAACAACAATACTAGTTATATGTGAAATTCTATTTCGTCCGAAAGATTTAAATAGCATCATAGTTCTTTACACCAAAATCTTTAGTCGGCCTAGATGGCGTAGTGGTTATTGTAACTGACTGCCACGCCTGAGGTCGCGGGTTCGATTCCCGCACAAGTCAAACATTTGTGTGCATGCATCATGTCTTGGTCTGGGTGTTTCTATGTATAATATGTATGTATTTACAAAAAAATGTATATATGTATGTTTATTTATTGTTTAGTACCCATAGTACAAGCTCTGCTTAGTTCAGGCTAGATGGTGTTGCGTGTACGTGATAGAATATTATAGAATATATCTTATCAAGCACAGAGACGCAATAATATTATTTACTATACAAATTGCACACACAGCAGCGATAGCTTAGTGGGAAACCGTTGGACTGCCACGCAGAGGTATTGAGTTCGATCCCAAGGCGCGCATCTCTGACTTTTCGTAGTTATGTGCGTATTAAATAATTAATTATAACTTGCTTTAACGGTGAAGGAAAACATCGTGAGGAAACCTGCATGTCTGAGAGTTCTCTATAATGTTCTTAAAGATATGTGAAGTCTGCTAAACCGCATTGGGCCAGCGTGGTGGACTATGGCCTAACCCTTCTCACGCTGACAAGAGGCTCGCACCTAGCAGTGGGACTGTTTAATACAGGGCTGATATTATATATTATTATATTATATATACAAATTGCAAGTGTAAGTTAAAATATTTAAATGGTATTTTAATTATTAACTGTTTACTGTTTAGGTAGATCATATAAGCACATTGATACCGCAGGTTCTCAAATAACCACAAGCGGACTGCATTATTGGTGTGGTGAGAAGTGAGAGCTGTGTTTTTGTTTTTACACATAACGCTATAGCAACCGCACCCTTTATGTCACTTATTGACTGTCACGTAACATCTTACAAGAAGCAAAGCCTGTACACTGGTTACTATCAAAATCATAAAGAATGAATTATAATAAAATTATAGAGTTTATATTGTCTTACGTTGACGTGTTATGCATTAAAATTAAACTAATTAAATACTTTTATTATATGAACATGGTTGCTGAAAAGCAACCGAAACGTCGGGAAAAGTATAACTTAAATATAAATTGTTTTAATAATTTGAATAGCTTGAATTGTAATAATGTTCAATAGTTAGTGTCATAGTTCAAAATTATGTAATAAAAGTAGGTTAAAATAAACAACACGACAAAAGCCGTATAAAGTAGTCTAATTTCAATTATAGAGATGGTTTCAGTGTTTGTAAAAGCCTTAGGGATTTATCTCGAGTTCAGAAGACGCCTTAATATATGTAAATATCCAATACAGTAAGCCGTAATAGTTAAAATTGCATGTCTGTAAAATAAATTGGGGGAGCAACTGGATGTCTAACGAGTATCAGAAGTGATGATCATGAATGCACCGGGTATTAAACTCGCTAATCCGTGGTTAGTAAAACGTAAATTTTGCCAAATGTGTAAATTAGGTTAATGTTGGTAAAATAACCGCAAGTAAACTGTAGTATTCTACGAAGTAAACGCAATCTGTTTGCATGGTCGGTTTGTCAATAAAACTGGTTTTTGAACGTGGGGCAATGACTCTACGGTGGTATTTCGTGACCTGTTTCTATATATTTATGCCAATAAACCTATTTTTTATTTGTATATGTGTTTATTTATTTTGAAAGATCAAATCATCGTTGCTTATTTTTGATTTTGTTGACATCGTTGCCTATTATATGCGTTTTTATATGCAAATGCTAGACGTATTCGTTATAAAATTGTTTTAATTATCAACCATATTATATTTTTTGTACATTATTTATTGCTATTAATTTCAATTATTATAGTATTAAAAGTAATAACTGTAATATAGCTAAAGAAACATCTACCTAATCCATCAGACAAAAGTCTGCTGCTCTATAGTAATTATTTTATTTGCAGTTAGATTTTTTGTTTTAATATTAATACTTTATTTGCCCAGCAATTTATATAAATTACATTAAAGTTTGATTTCTAAGTAATCCATGTTTTTTACACGGCTTATATAGGTAATATTTAAGTCAAATTAGTCATAAGAATAAAACAAACAGTCCGAGTTGCTTTTTCATTCATTATTATACTGAGCTATGTTATGAAATATTAAAGTGCGCGGTCTTAATTTAGAAACCTCACATACAGTACTCAGTATATGGCATATTGCGTGTTTTATAACGAGTGGTGGCAAAGGTACTGTCTTTGCAGCCCGCGCGGCTCCACCTTGCGAGAAACCTACTTATAGGATACAGCATAGACAATTTAGTTGCTTTTCTGAAGCTAGATGTAGCTACCAAATGTTCTTGTATATCATAAACATAGGCTACAGTGTGTAGAGGTATACTGACCGCATCGTTTTAATTAAAGACGAAAGTAATTCGATTTTAAGTCGAGTAAGGGACGGATCTGAACGCAGCTAGCACTGTCAGTTTCAAAATACACGTGTCATATTTGACACTGATACAACTAGCATGTGTGTTTAGTAGAGAGCAGATGCCTTAGTATATAGTGTCTTATCTATGGCACATGCCGTATGCTGGAAGTTCTGTGATATTGACTCGTATCTGACGGTGGGCAGAGTAGTAACTTATATTTCTTCTACTTTGGCTTAAATTCTATGTAATAGGATTTTAGACTTAGATCATATCATTGTGTAGTCTCCGTGCTGTTCCGGAGAAATTCGTAATAGAAGAAAAATATTTTCTTTCTACAGATGACAACCGAGGCAGTTAAGGCGCTTTTCAGAGCGACGACTCAATGACTTAAGTTTAAAAAGCCAAGTAGAAAGAACTTTATTTTAGTAAAATTGAACTCAGAGTCCTATCTTTTTTTACTAATAATGTAACTATTGCTATACCATATATTTAAGCTAATATTTATATTAAGAATCTCAAGATACAGGCTGTATCCTTATTTGCGCTAATGGTATATATAATTTTATATTATATTTTAATTATTTGAAAATTACATACATTATTATCACTAAAGATCAGAAAAGATCACATCTTCTCTAATATCTTTCATCACTTGATCAAGTGATATGTGGTCAAAATAAAGCAGTAAAGATCCAAAACTTCCTGTTCAACTTCCGAGAAAGCAAATGGCAAACACACAAACATTATTTAAAAAGCTTAAGCAACCGACTGTTATTTTTTTAATGGCGTAAGCATGAATTAAATCACATCTGGCCGTTGTAAAGTTCAACTCTAGAGGGCAAACTATTACAAATTTTCTCGTAAGAAAAATTTCAGTAGCGTAAGGATAAACGACTAGAGGTTCACTCTATATTTTGTGGCACTTGATCAAACCAGGGATTTCATTCAAAGTAGAGCAGTGAGCTTCTTTGGGTTTTTACTTTGGTAGTACCTACTTATAAAAGAAGATCACAGCCAAACAAACTCGTGGTCTATACCTACTGTCAATCAGCTTACAGGTTAATAACGGCACTCTGCAATGAATGGTTATATTGTCAATAGGTGACCAATATAATCATGACCCCCTGCGTTGACAGCAGAGTGATCTAAACTTTACTCGACAAGAGTTTGCCATCAGGGCTGTCCTATTTGTTTCTACCGTAATAGTTTATCAAACGTGTGATGCGGCAAGCTCACAGTTGAAGTAAAACATATGTTTCAAATTATCCTGTTCAATTTCCCAGAAAGCGGAATGCCAATGCTAAAAGTAGTATGATTAGTAAAGCATTCGCCAATTTAGTTGGCGTTTTGGAAGCTTGACGCAGCGACCAAACGCTCCTAATCACAGATTTACAAACCCTAAGTTCGACGATAATGCCGTTATTTGAAATTTGAATAGGGACACTACAAATCACGCAAAGTCCCGCCAAAACGTGAGGTTTCGTATAAGGAGAACGATTTTCAAAAAAAGAAGGCGGCCTATCGAAGCTTTAAAAATTGTTGATCCTCGATGCTAAAAGCAACAAATCAGAATTGACAGCCAAATATGGCAATATGTTATTTTTAAAATAGACCTAGTTTTTATGTCGTTGCTACAACTCAAGATTTTAATATTGCCATTGTAGAAGGTGTAGCTGTAATAATGCTGAATTTCCGAACTTAATCTTTTTATTTGACTCACAGGAATATTGAAACATTTACAACACAGGGTTATTTTACAGAGAACCGAGTTGACCGGCCGATTTAAATAGAGACGGCCTGCGTACAAACATTGAACTTTAATTTGAATCTAACATTCACTTGACAATACTGGGGTCGGCACGGTTACTTAGCCTCTTTATATTCGCCAATGTACAACACGATACGCAATCAATGTAATTCTTAACACACGATATGTTGATATTACATCGATAAAGAGTCATCATCGCTGCAGTTGCAGAATCGCTAAAAGCAGCGCAGTTAAAAATGTTCCTATATCCGTTTTTAGCTCGTGGAAGTCCGCGTCCGTAACCTCGACGATAGCTAATTAGCTGAATGAGTCAAAGACACGCGAATAGCCCGGCTAAATATAGCCGCGCTTGTAAACATGCGTACACGCAGCCGACGCGAACAATTTTGCCGCCATATTGGGATCAACACGTATTTATTGATCCGTTGATTACTTATAGTATTGTGACGATTGACATGTGTTAAGGAAATTGTTATAAATATATGTATAGTTTTGTTGTATGACATATATAACATGTGTATATAATTATATTTCTTTGTATTAATTTCATTAATGGTAGGACTCTGAAGCAGCGATAGCTCATTGGGGAGACCAACAGACTGCAATGCAGAGGGCCTCGGGTTCGAACCCACGTCGCGCACCTCTGAGTTTCGGAAATTATATGACTTTTCGAAATTATGTGCGTATTGATTGACAATTATCGCCTGCTCCGTGCCTCGGAGAGGACGTTAAGCCTTCGGTCCCGGCTGCCATGGACATCTATGGCAGTCGTTATTGGGAAGCCAGTGCCCTATAATATCCTGACACTGGTCTAGCCTTAGGGTATCGTTAGCTTTCGGGTTGAGGAGGTCAGGTGGCAGCCGCTCCGTGTAAAAACTGAAATTCAGTCAAATACGTTTAGACTAGAAAAGCCGACCCCAAGTGACTTGGGAATAATAAAGGCTAGGGAGAAGAAGACTTTAAATAGCCGGGTGTGCTTTCTACGTCTCTTGCTATAACTAGAATTATTATACCAAAAAAAAAATACTGTGTCTACATTCAACTCACGACCAATAAAAGCGTTCAGACTTATTAAATCTTATTATTCCTACACCTCTATTTAAAACAAACGATTGTGTAGGGCGTAGCAAAGGCCGTGTCCGTTCCACGGCACCTAGTTAATTATGTATCGTAAAAATTCTGGCCACCTGTTGCGACCGCACGTCAACCTCATTGCTATAGGCCTCTGCCGCTCGCAACTCTTTACTTGTTGGATGTATCGACTTATTGTTCTAGCGCGGGCGAATTTTGTTTTGCCGTCTATGAATGCAATTTTGAGGTTATGTTTAGACTACATTACGAAGCTGGGTTATATAGTTAGACTAATTATTTTATTTTAAATCATTGTAAGTTTAAAATAATGTCTCTATATCCCCGAAGGAAAGTAGAGTAAGTACTCATACGTGTATTTCGCGAAATGTCTACTAGTACCGGGCACATTTCTAGACTGCGTGCTGGTACTGAGAACTTCTAATAAGTGCTTAATCTTGAAAAAGCCGTTCCGACACAAAGCAAACATATTCTCGAAACGGCTATGTGTAAATCACAGAATTTTTGTCCCGTGGGGGAGGGCTGTACTCTAAACACTTTCCCAGTGCAGTAAAATATAGTGTATTTACTGAAACTTTTTACTTTAAGTATACGTTTAATGTTTGGTTTCCTATAGTAGAAAGCTCATATCCTTCACTAGATCTCAAGCAATCTCCATTTCAAATTTTTAAGGCGTTGTGTAATAGAGTAGCATTTACAAAGTTGTTTTATTAGTATTTAATATTGGTAGGGATTTTCTTTTATAATATGAATAAGTACTTTTTTAGGTAATAGCTCATTCAGATAATTTCAAAATCTTACTAAAGCCAGGAATATAAAAAAAAATATTTGGAGGCGATTTTGTATCGAGTACTTTTCTAGATAGGAAAGCTCTTAAAATTAATTTATTTATAAGCAGGTAAATACTTAATTAACTATGTTTTTGTAATAAAATCAGAATGAAAGATATACATTATTTATTGAAATCAATGTGAACTAGTATCGTCCTAAATTATTTTATCTGAAAATGTTTAGTTACGGCGATTATTCTGTGAACTAATATCAGCGGCGGTGCTTACGTGATCGCACGTAATGCACTATCTATCCGCGCTCTCACTACACAGACGCGAGTAACACGTGCTTACCACATTTCAAAATGAACGCAAAAAATAATTGGATAACACCTTAACCTACATTATACATATCAACACATGGAACAATGAACAATGTACGTGCTAAAGAAAAGAAGAAAAAATCGTTCCGTCCGAAAATCGTGATTATTTTTCAGAAGCTCGTGGCGCGGCCTTCGTCGGGGGGAGGTGCGGGGCGCGCGGGGGCGCGGCGGGAGGTCGGCATTGACGTCACTCGCGCGAGCCAATCGCGCGCCACCTCGCCGTTCGAAATTTGACTTAGCCGCGGGTGGCTTAGCTCTATCCCCATCAGGAGCTTTGGCTGTATAATTTCGATGCCTTTGCAACTTGTTTTTAAATAGAGGTGACTTACTTGCATTCGACTAACGCAGGTTAATATATTACTAATGGTTGAGTTTACATTACAATTTCAAGAAATAATCGTAATGAGCCTGTAATTCTCTAGATCACTCCGCGTATTTTTACATTCCTGTAGTTACTACGCGTATCCAAAAATAGTTTCTAAATCGTCTTTTAAATTAGACTAACACGGCTAATAGTACGATAATAAAGCTTCCTATTTATACCTATTCTACACGAATTAAGTGTGAGCGAACTTTTTTATCTTTAGATTTAAAGATAGGTAATTGAGTAAGTCCATATGTATCTTTTGTAAGAAATATGAGATTGGAATTTGGCTCTATATGATGATATCTTATTAGGAACAAACTGTGTAAACGATTTTACTAGAATGAGTAAATTGAAAATTATATATGAGTAAATTACATAGGTAATGGAGAGCCTACATTAACTCAATCAGAATAACAGCATTTGATAGCGATATAAAATGAATTTATTATTCATACAAAGGCTAACTAACAGGTTTAACAATGATGTATAGACTTCCCTTTAATCGATGAATAGGCAAACAATAGACAATTATAGATGACCATAAATTAAGGTACTGCAAATAGTTTATGAGGAGCGTGGGCGCAGATCAAACAGATCCTCAGACGGAACTACACGACACCTGCGCTGTGACGCTCGTAAACAATAACTACTATATACAGCTGATATGTTGGCAACACCATAAGACGGAAAATAAAGTAAACATTACCGCCACAGAAAAGACAATCGGCGTAATGAACATAGTGGAATATTTTAGATTCAAATGTCATAGGTGTATCTGGGTCTCAGAATGAAGCATGTTTAAAATTAAGTTTAATATTGCCGCTAAAAAATTATAACTTTAACCTATTGAGTCGCAGCGGTACACCGGTGGCCAGCCACAATAGTTTTGTAATTGTCTGATATTCTAAGGCTTGACAGATTAAAAGCACGTTACATTTTATCCATGGATTTGAAGAAACAGAAACAAAATACGATAATTTTAAAACCAAAGAATGTATTAATTTGCTTTATACGTTATAAAAGTAACACATCGCCCAAACTACAACTTTAATAAAAAGCACATGAAAATATATTACAACGTATTGACAGCCGGCTGGCTCATAATTTAAGAGAAGTAGGCCCTAGGACTGTTTTGAACCTTGAGATAAATACAACTGTATACGAACGTCACGCCGTAGTTCGTAGAGGACGGTAAATCTTTTCAACAACCAATACATCTTCCTTTGCCGTAAATGTTGCAACCGAGTGCCTTGTGTTTAGATCTAGTCTACTGAGAAACAATTAATCTATAACAGCCATTTAATAGACTGCATGGCTTGCGCATTTATTTAGCAAAGCAGTAAGCGTTGTAGATCAGATACTTTTTTGAAAATGTATGATGCAAATATAGTTGTTTTAAGTTGTTGTTTGAATGTTTATAAAGATTGCCACGTGATATGGGTTAGAGCAGTGACAGACTTCAGATACCTTCAAGAACATTATAAAGATCTTCCAGACGAGCAGGTTGCCTCGCAATGTATTTCTTCACCGCTAAAGCTAACGATTATTAACTATTTATTATTAGAATTGAGATTTCTGCCGTAGCAGTCTAATAGAAATCCCAGTTCCAAAGAGCTCAGAGCACAATCAAAAATAGTCAATCTCCCTAAAATTCGAAGATAAAATGTTTAAAAACTTTGCAATCGACATATAATCCAGATTTTATCCGGAATAGACAGCGTTACGACAGTAAACACTGTTAAAAATAACCCCCAGTTAACCGTCAGTGACGTATATGCCACTACACACTTATGCGCTACGTAAAATAACAATTTCGTAACTATTTAGACAACACTCCGGAATAGTACCGAAGCACGTACTCGGTACAACATTGGCTATCGATACTCTATGGGTGGCGCAATGTTACACCAAAACTTTGTACATAGAACAAAATTTTCTAACGATTCGTTACGTTTTTGTATCGACGTGTTTTTGTCTTCTCAGTTTAAAAATATCGTATTTTCTAGCGATACAGGGATTAATGCCTAACTTTTATAGAGAAAATACTCCTTTGTAAGAATACGACACAATTAAACGTAATTTACTGGGGATTAGTGATCCAAATAGGATATTTAATACCTAACACAGCATTTTGTTAGGTTTTCTGAAAGTATGGAAATAAGTGTATCACAGTTATATTCTAACTTTATATAGTTTAAGTAATCACAGCATTTAGAAGCAATCTGGTGTTATGGGCATTTACTGAGCACAATTATAAGCTCTGTGCTACTACTGAGTATTTAAAGGCTAATCTATGGTAGGGTATGTTATAAATATCAGCTCAACCATAATCTACACTCCTACGAAGAACGTTTAGAATATTTTAGTTTACTCTCTCTTGAATCACGCCGCAGATACATGGATCTTACGTGCCTTCACAAGATTGTTCATTCTACTATAGACTGTCCGGAATTATTATCTCAAATAAACGTAAATACTAGGTTCAGATCGGGCCACCCACATCTAAAAGGCTTCATTTTGGACTTTCACATCGATAACACATCTTTTTACAATCCGTTGGTCAGAATGTGTCGAATGTATAATGACCTTTTACCTAAATATCATAATAATCTCGACGTTTTTAACTATAAAATTAAACAATTTAAAAATACTGTGAGGCATATTTTGTCTTTATTTCCATAGTATAGATAAGCATCTTAATATACCTACATATATTATTTAAACGTGTTGTAATTTACTTAGTAAGATTAAGTCAATTGTTATTATTTGTGTAAGTATTTCTTTTTAATTAGAGCTCTGTAGCTTCATCCTGTACTAATCTATATCTAATAATCATGATGTGTACATATATAACCATAGTTTAAACCAAAACTGTTTAATAGTTTATAAGTTTTATACTGTATGCACTATGTTTTGTTTTGTGTGCATTATTAAATAAATAAATAGATGTCTTTAACTTTCCTGGTACAACATACAAAATTAACTCCAAAATTAGGGAGCACATACATGTGGTATGGAGCGTTATATACTGGTAAATAACCAACACAAAATAGAGCATGATATTCGTGAGGCCCAACTATACTGTGAAGATAAAAATCATAAAAGACTACTTATAACAATGGCGTCGAGGTAACCAAATGAACCAGTACCCCGATAGTACAATTCAATATTTTTGAATAAGGAACGCTGATAACTAAAGTCATATTGAGAACTCTACTTAAGTCAACAAAAGAAAATCATTTTGATTTAACAGCTGATGAAAACGTATAAGAAAATATTCTAAAAGTAAACATTGGCGCGAACGATTTCGCGGAAGACTCTAAACAAATCAACTTTTCAATCATTGACACACGCCGCAAAATTCTGTAAAAACTTACAATCCGACGATTTGGCAACCGAGTCTGTTTTGTTGAAAAAAAAAACGAGAAATAAAACACACGTTTGTATGGCGGTTCGTTGACCCATTTAGTGTTGGTGTGTACATAACTAATCACTCATAATAATTCATATGATTCGGGCCGAGTAGGCCGAGTGGTGGGACGAGCGGGGCGAGCGCTCGGGCGGGAGCGGGAGCCCCGTGACGTCACCAGTGACACAGTTCTCCTGAGCGACCCGGTTACGCTGCCGATCGAGATGAGAACCGCCCTATCATCGTACACCGACATTTTAACTAAATATACACTGTTTCAAATTGCTCTGTGTAAATGTACTTGGCTGTACGTTGACTTGAAGCGAAAAACAAATCATATTTCTTAAATATTTTCCAGCGTTTGCTGCATAACTAGCTTATAACTAAGACTACTGTATGAATATGCGAGTTAATGATATATACTTAAGTAAATTTTAAAGTGTTGTATCGATTTAAATGCAAAAATAAAAGTTAAAAGATAAAGAACGGTCTTCAGAATTAAGGACTTAATAGAGTCAAGGCATAACAAAGAATTGAGAGGAAGGTATCTAAAAGCACATGAACTCATCCAGTGAAAAATTCATTCAGCAAAGCCCACATCGTCGTTGGACATTCATTCATAGCTGCGAATGTGCAATAAGGCAATTTTACAGGAGACAAAAAAATAAATTACACGCCCTTTCGTTCATTATTAGAGCTTATTTGATTCCTATTAACTACATGTATAAATTGAACATATTAGTTTGATTTTACTATCGATATTTGCATACCCTTTCATCATAAAAAAGTGTGTCAGTATTAACAGACGGAACGATATGAAAAACTTAAAGGAATATCCAAAATAATGTGAATAACATAAAGCTTGTTAAAAATATGTAGCTTTTGAAATGGTTTATGAATATAAACTTTATTGTGTATACAATAGAGAAACTACTTGCCTGTAATTGTTAATAATATAATTTCCTCTATTTTAGTTGTCAAGTGAATGCACTAGATAAGTTATTAGGTCAGGCGCTATGACGTCAGAGCCATACCCCCAGGATATTACTCAACAATATCAAAGCAGCTTTAGTACTGTGTAAAGATTAGTGTTATATGATTTATATAATTTAGTAAATAAATAAGCTAACTAAACTGTTTTTAGATCGTAAAGTGTATTCTCAAATCAGAATGAGTAGTTATTGATGATAATTTAATAATTGATAAGTAGTGTTAACTGGTAAATATTCTGATAATAAGTTTTAAATAAATAAGCTTCAGGTATGGTTTATTCTGTACACAAAAGTTTATATAAAATGCGTACATCTAATGAACTTAGTAGCATGAGTATCACACAATAAGAATCACTATATGATCGAAATTAAAGATATAAAATTATTGATAATGTTTCAAAATATAGTTGTACGTGGACCTCGCTACGAAGTGTTACGATCGGCATACGATGACTCTGTATTTAGTAATTAACTTGATAGCGTAGTATGTACCTATTTAGTTTCCAAAGTTTATGTTTCACTCCATAACTATAACTTCATAAAAAATACGTCCATTGTTTGCAGATGAAAACACACTGATGCATTTTTAATCTTAGTTAGGATTCTTCTTTAGCGGAATGTACACTCTGCTTTATGTTAGCTCTTTGGGCCAAAAACAACTAACCTTTGTCCTTAGCATATACACTACTGTTGTCAAAGAAAATAGGTCGTACAGTGTGCTTACGTCAGACCTGCCTCATTAGGGCACGCGGCCAGGGACCGCGCTAAGGACCCAGTGCACTGTCATTACGCTTTTGTTTTTGTACCAGATAACTGACATGCACTCAACACTTCATATCTGTACAGCGACATAAAGAAGAAAGAAAGAAAATTAATACATTAAGGGCTTGTCCCCACCCCCTCCAAATAGCATTTATCTATAAGATAAAAGTCTCGCATCTCTCTTCTTTAACCTAGAGTGAGACAGCATGCGATTTATCTTTCGCATAAATATTAGTTGTGGGACTGGCCATAAAAGTGATCAAATATCTATGAGAAAATATTGATGACATGTAATACAGGAGAAATAATGGTTCCTTGAGGTACACCAGAGTAATGTAATATTTCATCAATTCGCTCACGGTTCATCTAAAAGAACCCTCAACTGACGCCAGTAAAGATGAGATAGAAGCCATCTTAATACTTTGTCGGAGGTAATCAGATAAGAGAAAATAACTAGTGGAATGCAGTGGCTGTTGGTATAAAAGCCATTTTAGAATTCAGTTGAAACTAAATACTGCAATGTTTTTAAAATCAAAGCAGAAGTTCAAAAAGTATTGAAATAACGCTATCGGTCTTACATCAAAAAGTTTATGGCATCTTAGTATCACAGTCTATGCTTTCGACTTATTCTACAAAATTTCGAAATTATTCCAACGTTATTAATTTCCAGTTCCGTTTGACGCGCTATAGTTAAATTCAAGTAGGGCGCCTCACCAATGTTAACTTCTAGTGTAATACACACATATAGGTGGTTTATTTCCGTCCATGCGTACAGGAATACTGGTGTATTTTAGTTTTACTTTGATATAAATAGAGCTATTGTGAGTACCGTGTTTGACCTACATACGCACCATTGCCAAATTTTAATAGCGCAAAATTTTGGAAGAGTAATTGCACTTTTATTTTTTAGATGCCGTTATTCTTTTTTATTGTTTCTATTATTATCTCTAGTGGACTGGTTGAGTGCTGTTTTATTATTTTATTTTTTTGTAAATTGTCATTTATTCGAATTGTATTGCAATATTTTTATGAATGTTGTTACTAAGCAATTATATCTTATACCTATGGATAAAAATGCGATAGTACATTGAAATTAGTATAACTAACGAACATAGTACAAAATAAAAGATACTTGAATACTATTTTTCTTTCTTTCTTCCTCTCTTTTTTAGGTACATAGTTATTTAAACAGACCTATAAGAAACTAAAATACTGTTGGCTTGCCGGATATATTATATGTATACTTTTCCTTTTCGGATGTGTATATTTTATAAATCCTATTTGCTTGACTTTAAATGTAAGTAAAACCAATTTGAAATCAATTTTCAATCAAATTGTTATCTATCCTCCACCAACCAACTTAGACACAGAAACTTGTAAAGTTAATTAACGGCACTTATCTTAACGATAGGACCTCACGACATGATTGAAAAACATTCTAAAACGACAGAGTTGTAGTTAAACATAATATTCTTTTAAAACACTAATTATTCTTGTTCAATTCACCGGGTATATGCCTTTGACAAAGTCTACATCCATCATTACCAACTACAAAAGCTCGCAACAGAAATGCATTAAATAATAGAATAGTGCAAACTTGAAGAGACAAAGTAACCCTCAGTCGTGAGATATAAATAATAGATCGCCCAGTATTACACGAGGAAGTTTTTGTCCATTGTGCAACCTCTTTTGTCGCTGTGCATTCACACAGGGGAAATTTTGCCACTCTCACTGTGTTATACTTTGTCCATTGTTCTAGCATACATAAGTATTATATGTATGTTCATTCTTGTTACAAAGAACAGATGAGCTGGACATTATGTACACATGAAAGATGCTGCCGTTGCTCTTGTGATGGAAGTGCAACTAGTTAGTAGTGAGGTTCTAATCATAGTAAACTGTTATTGAAGTTTTCCTTTAAGAAACTCTTGCAATATTCTCATAGTTATAGTTCATATTATTTAATTGAATCTCTATAAAAAGTTTTACTATTTATTTATTTACAAAAACTGTGCAGTGGTGTTACAGGTTACTAGAAAAGTAATGTTTGACTTGTGAATAGTGAACCAAAACTAATATGGCGTCGACTACATAGATGAAATGAAAAAGCGAGTGAATTCATGACATTTACACGAAAGCACAAAAGCCCGCGAATACTCATTGCCGCGCAAATCCGCGCTCCCTTTGACTATAAATTTTAAATGCGGAACAGTGTGCAGCGGCTGAATGAAGTGCTCGTTCAGTAACCCACTTCGATGAATAATTGTTATTACGTCACTGCAGTTGTGTATCGCAACCGCAACTGTTGCTTGATAACTTGACAGATATTTGAAATCAGAAATAGCTTTGTTCTTTTGTTATTTACACATTGAATTAAAACCGTTTTTAAGTTTCGATGGCAGTTTTTTTATTTTTATAATATTAACAAAATAAACCATTAATTATAGTTAAATTTTTCGTATTTTTATTTGCTTTCTTTTCTTTGTCCAAATAATGAGCAGCCAAAAATAGTAAGATCCATAAGTCATTAAAATTTCTATTTCGTACATATGAATGATGTACTATATCAACTCTTTTTAATAAAACGTACATGGCACAAGGTATAATGCCAGTGCCGCAAGAGACTTTACAAATATTCAAACAATGGACATAAAGAATACCTAGGTATTCTTTATGTCCTCTCGAAACAAATAGTTATTTATAAATCTTTCAAATTTTTGTTCCATGTGGGTATCGAACCCAAGCCATTCGGCGCGGTGTAGTGACTATTATACTATACCATTACGACAACAGCAATCAGTCTCTCATACCATAAAAAATATAGGTACATTCTTGGCTATCATCCTAGCAACTCATTGTTAGTATTTGACGAGTTCTTATATATATAAATCGTAAATTGAACAGTTACAGTTCGTAAAAAGAAATCGATTTTGGAGTACAGGAACTTGGCATAAGTAAAGCTAAAAATAGCTCCAAAATCAAATAACATTGGACATGTCACGCCCTCTTCAACAGCCCGAGGGTGCTGCACTAATGCAACACGGTGCGGGAGGGGGGACGGGGCACCATTGACGCGCGTCTCTCAATGGCAATAGAAGTAGGTCATCACCGTGTGACGTTACTAGTGGCCTACATACGCCGGGCGTAGCCCCGCGGCCGCGGTACCGGCAGCTTGTACCAATTAAATTTTTAACTCAACTGCTGCAAGAGCAAGGAATTCTATATTTAGAATTCGCTTTTACGAATTTCAAAATAAACATTTCATTTTTTTTTGTATCTTGAGGATTTTTGCTTGCGCCGTTGGTTTTCGAACTGTTTTGTGTTTACAATAAGCTTTCGTTTGTAAATTTTATGTAATGTTTCTTAATTTGTTTATTTATAGATAAGTACTTTTTTGTGTATGATTAGTAGCTAACTTGTTATCTGAGACTTGAGACCACCCACTGGTCTCTACCTAAGTGTATTCATATACAAAAGCGATTTCAACAAATCAATTGGCATCAATTGTTTTGTTTTGCTCGTCATAGTGTTTTTTTTTTGCTCGTCAAATTGACCGCACTCCGCCTGATGGTAAGCAGTCGTGTGGTCTAAGAGCAGTGGCCTCCACATTGTCCTCATAGCAGCCGAGGCGATGTTGAGGTCTCTACTTTGACGGCCTGAGAAGGTGCTTTTCACGCCCCGCTTAAAGGACCCAGGATTGAAGGAAGGAGGAAACACGTGCCTTGGTAGAGAATTCCATGCCTTGTTCGTTCGGCAGAGGTATGAGGACCCAAACTTGTTGGTACGCATTCTAGTCGACTCTACCGCGTAAGGATGGCATCTGAGCCCAGCACGCGTTGTTCTGGATAGGAAAGGGGAGGGCGGGATAAGCTGGTATAACTCTTCAGAGCACTCCCCGTGGTATATTCTGTGGAAACATGCCAACGAGGCAATATTTAGAAAGATCAATGTAATATGTTAGGACCGTCGAGTATATAGTAGTAAATAATAAAGTTTACATTGTAGTCGGATTGAAGTAAATTATGTTGCAAGTATTTTTTGCTTTATTGTGACAATGATTGTTTATATTTTAGATCTTAAGTGATATGACACAGTGTGTATAAAAGCTGTGGTCCTCCTACGTCTATCTTTCTTCTTGTTGTAGTCTAATCGGATTTCTTTAACCAAATATAGCCGAATATCGGTTTGCTATGGTACGACTGCCACCTGAGCTCCGCAGATCTAAAGAACCACGGAATTCTGGATTAGACCACCTTTAAGTTAATTTGAGGGTACTGAATACCTATTTCAATTGTCATAGTTGTTCATCATCATGACATGACAATGATCATGATTGCATGGAGGTGTCTGTTTTTTAAAAAGGTGTTTCATCCATAAGAGTGTTTATGGAATGGTCGTTTTATCTTATGGATTGATCGATCTGCGCAGGCACCACGTCATTGTGAGTCCTATTGTTAAAGATAGTATTGGTTATTTCTGTTGCCGTGATTAAATGTGTCGTTGTAATTTGTGCTTACGTTTACTGATCGTCTAGCCGAGTTGAGCAGTCCTATTAAAGTATTTCAGTAGGAAAGCTCAGCGTCTACAACTGTCTCCGTTAGACTGCTATGGGCTCGCGCTTATATTTTAAGATGGAATAAGGTATCTAAGATGTTGAAAAGTATTACTACTTTTTGTCTCTCTTTGATGGTAGACTGGTGAGATGCTATGGGTGTGTCAATAATAATACGTTTAATTTATATTTAGGCAATAATGACATCTGCGTAGGAGTAAACCACTGGCAATCATCATTAAAATCTTCTTTATTTCAAATCAAAACCATTTCTTTTTTAATTATGGCTTTTGGAAAAGTTATATTTGTTGCCAGATCAAAAAAAATATTGCTTGTTTTATGTTACTTAATTTACATTAATGACGTAAATTAATCTTGGACCTAATATAAAATGAATATAGTCTAAATGAAGAAATTGAGGCTACAATAATTCTTTACAGAATTATCTAAGCGACATTTAAAAAAAATATTTTCTTCTTTTTATTATCTTCTTTAGATAACGACATAGATTACAATTATTTGAATCCGTTTGTATTAAAACAAACAAAAACCACATCGAAAAATACCTGAAAATATCCAATTTAACTTTAGAATATCGTTATACCTTTCCATTGCAGAAGTCAGATAGCTGGCGCTCAGTGGAAAACTGATATTCACTCGATTGGTTAAAAAGGAAAGCTGTTTCCATTGTACTTGGAATGAAAAGGCTACAATAAAGATGATGGTATAGATATTAATGTAGGTAAAAGTAATTTGCCATCCAGCCTACTTCCTTTTGACCGAAAACCATGAGCCTTACGATTCATAGTAGCTATTATTTAACCTGCTATGCCGAACATCTATAACAAATTGCATCAAAATCCATCTTCCTAAGGGCTCAAAGTAACTTTATATTAAATTACATTAAATTCTGTCATCCATAAGTCAGAAGTATTTCTATACCAAATTTTATAAAATCTGTTATGCTTATGGTTCAAAGTAACTCCAGGCACGATCGTGGTGGTAAGTCCCGTTTTTGAGGAGTGGCTGGAGAGGCGGCATGGAGCCCTCACCTTTCGGCTGACACAGGTTATGACTGGCCACGGTTGCTTCAGTCAGTTCCTGTGTCGCATAGGCCGGCAAGAGACGCCCGGTCGTCACCACTGCGGCGGCTGCCGTGATGTTGTTGCAGATACGCCGCTGTACACGTTGGCGGATTGCCCTGCCTGGGCTTCGCAGCGGCGTAAGTAGGTCGCGGCAGTCGGAATTGTTGCTCTCTTGCTCCCGGCCTTGGTTCAGTTATGGTCCCAAGTAAGAGGTCGTGGAACGTCGTCGCCTCCTTCTTTGAGGAAGTTATTTCCATCAAGAAGGTGGCGGAGCGCGAGACCGCAGAACCGGGCGCCGGAGGGCGTGGTACAACCTCCAGCCACCCTGAGGTTTTACCTGGGGGTGGTGGGCTTCGTGGGCCTACCCGCCACCCGTTCAGCACCAGGTCCGAGAGGCGGCGTGCATGTTCCCACGTGCGCCTCTATGTCATAATTCCCTCCCTTCAAGGGGACAGTAGGGTTTAAATTAGGAGTGATCAAAGTGTAGGTCTTTTCGTGTAGTGGTCTGCCGTTTCATACGGCGGGCCGAAATCTTGGTGGGGTCGCGATTGCAGTTGAAAGTGATTCGTGTGACTCCGCCGACTCTGGTTATGTCGAGGAATACTGTGGTAGGTTTAGTCGGTATTACCGTGATACATTTCTCCGGTGAGTTCGACATAACCTCTCGCGTCACCTCGCGAAGAGATATGCGTCAACGCATACTCCCACGTAAAAAAAAGGTTTCAAAGTAACTCTATAACAATTTGCATCAAAACGCATCTTCTTTAGGATTAAAAGTAATTCTATACCAAATTGTATCATAATCCGTCATTCGTAGGGCTCAGAGTAACACTATACCAAATTGTATCAAAATTCGTTCAGAAGTTTAACTGTGAAAACGTAACACGCAGACAAAGTTACGTTCGAATTTAATATTAGTATGGATAAGACGAAAATAGAAATGTCACACTGCCCACGACAGTCAATAACGAAGCAAAGGTAAATACTCGACTACGGCGGTTCTTCACACTTAATACCCTACATTGTCGTTTAAAGGATATTTAACTTTGTGTTTTTAACATAAGGTTTAGTTTTATGTGAGATCTTGTGCTTTCACAATTATAAATTGAACTTAATTTCTACCTTCTTGGTAAAAGTGTGAAATCGAATCGTGGGCTGTAATAGTCTTGTATTTTTAATAACTGTCCCGTTCGGGGATATGTAATTGATGCTATGGATTTAACGAAATTGGTCATAAATGTGTATTTATATATTGCTTAGGCGTCCAGCATAAACCGTAAAGATTACTGTAATCTATATAAGCATAAATAAAATTTTAAAAAAGAGTTATTGAGCTGCCAACGCTAGGATATACAGACAGAACAACTACTCCTTAAGTACACGAACATGTAACACATGATTATATGGCTACGATCTTCTATAGAGTGAAACGCTAGGCTCAGCCAGGTTGCTCCAGTTTGCAACATTATGGATTATTATTAGTGTGGCGGACTTCACACGAAGAACTTACAATGAAAGTCGAGAGATGGCGCTGTACTAATTTACACACTATTTCATACAACTTATGTTGCAATCTAAATCGCGCCAGCAAAGTTCGTACGTGTTACTATTTATGCGGCTTCTCGTCTTTAATCATCGGACTGTGGCTTGCCAGGCACGACAACCTAGTTTCATTGGTCATTGGAGGATCCCCCTTTGTATGGAAAAGGACTGGCTAGGCTCGTTCTACCACACTAGGCTATCTGCATGCCGCTGGCAGAAATATGAATATTTCTTTTGAATCACTGTGGCTCACAGTTTCTGATTCACACCAATTCTGATCAACTTAGCTGAGTACGTAGTGACATCAATCATCTTGTTCCACAATTGCTTTACGCATGTATGTGTGATCTATGTGTCAATGAGACTGATCCCGCATTGCATTCAAGTGTTCTTGTATACCTAAGTGCTGTGTATCAAACGGGAACTGTAACCTATGTATGCTTGCAATACCAGTCACTTATAGGATCAGTTAGGCTTCGCCAGTTGTAAAAATCTTTTCATATTCTATTTGTGCCAGTATAAGTTTACTGCAGTCAGTATGTTGTAGCTTTTCTTATATGGAACTGTTAACTATTGTTAGTTGGCCCTAAGAAAACAATTGAGAAATGAACTGAGTACAGCTGCTATGTGCTATAGAAACGTATTCTGGATTTACGTCTGTATATAATTGAAAGGCTATTATTCCTTGAAAGGTAAAACATGCTTTTGTTAGGCAGCTTGTATGTATGTCACAGAAATCATAAGTAATATTTACGAAAAATGATTCATGGATCACTCCAATTTTAATCTTGTTTCAGTATCCAGCAGTCCGAATTCGAGGCGCGATTAACTTATAAATAATAACTTCACTATCTATTTAGTTTGTATAGCCCAAAAAAACACGTGCCTTAAGTTCCTATTTCATATTCAAAATCTAGAATTACATATTACATAGCCTGATAAGCCATCGCTATAATAAGTGTCTACCCCTACTCTGACTTCACACAATATTCTTCATTCAAAAGATATTAAGGCCGTATCCGCGCGCTGCGACAATAAGTTGTCCATTTCCACACGTCGCATCCCTTATCTCCGTCGTAACAATTGCGCGGGCGTGATAGAACTACGGACGTGCATTGTCTTGTCGCGGCGTATTGTCGCGTATTGTCGCTCGTGTGTCGCCTGCCGACTGTCGAGATAGTGCGCGTCACCATAACGTTATTGTTCTCTAGTGCCGCTCTATGGTTTTTGTTCAAGTTGACTTGCATGTTGCACTGACAGTTTGTGCATCTGTCACTTTGCTTTTCCCGCGCTTTTGTTTATACGTTCTCGTGTTTTCATATTAATATAAAAGCTATTTTACTCGAGTAGGAAGTAAATGAAACGGGATATAATGTATGTAAGTTGGTTATCTTGACAACTACAAAGCTGATTTTAATAAACGATGGATATTTTACGTCATAATTAGGTTTTTATTATTAAGTAAATTGTTTGCATCGAATGCTACTTAAAATTTCACATTATGTAGTTATTAGATTGCTACAATTTTAAAAGTCCATAGATATGTAATTTTGGTAATATCACGCTGTATAATATACATTATTCTACCTGTGACTTTTTATCTATCAATTTCTGTTTGATGATGCCATCGTCAAGAGTCAAGAAAGTGCACGAGAAGAGAAATAGATATATTTTCATATACCAAAGAAAGAAATGCTTAGCGAACGTAATCTGACCAGATCAGAGAATTCTGGAGAAAAGACCAGGTTATAACTATCCTAAATATAGTATAACTCTACAAGAAGAACGAATAAGAGTGAAGCAAGAAAGATATGCGAGGATCATAGTTATTGGAATTATTTGGTCTTTGCTATCCTCTTCAGCTGTAAGTTTCTTGCAGGTATCTTGTTATAGGGTTTGACTAAGCTTAGCAATAAACATAAATGTAATGACAGTAACTTTAAGCAATCTTAATAACCTTTGACGTCTATAAATGTTTCATATTTAAACATACGTAAATTTCAGAAGCATCGAGGAACTATAGAATAAGAAAATAAATAATGATATCATTTCAACATTTTGTAATTCAACTACGACGTAATCGCTACGGACATCTTCTACGAGCTACAACGTATACTGTTGCTACGCGGACCTTGCTACGGCTGCGTAGAGAGGTCTACGTAGCAACTCATTCGATAGTGACATAGCTACGTCCTGGCTGCGAAAAGATCTAGGAAATATCAATATTTCACTTATTATTTATTAATAAATGTGTTTTAGCTTCTTCTTCTTTATGTTCCTAAAATATGGATTATCCTTAAAACTTTTTACCTAATGCTGCTGCGCTGCAACTGACAATGATAATAGGCCATCACAGAAAAACGGATATATCAAACTTGGTGCTAGGCATTAGGGTGGCACAAAATATTTTGAATGATATCAATGATCTCAATGAATGACACATATGTTGGGATACATATATAATATGAAAATGTTATAATAACAATTACTGCTAGCGTAGACCTTCATTTAGAACCAAGGGCTAGGCTGTAGTCCACAACGGCGGTCATAACCGGTCCTTACATATTATGCTTGAAAGATTTATGATGCACCTTTTAATAAGCGGGTTTTTCTTTACCAGTGTTTTACCAAGCGATAGATACCCATTTAATACGTTGAAATGGGAAATATGTGGTTTAAGTTTAAAGAAATTGACTTGGAATAACTGGACAACTCCTAACCTTATTACTTAAATAGGGAGTAGCCTATTTAAGTAATAAGGTTATAAGTTCTGCAACGATACAGGTCATCCTTTCACGTATTTTCTTGTACTTAAAAATATTAAACATATTTTTCATTATTTTGCTCGCTTTAGTCAAAAGTTACGAATGATACGCATTTAGTTTATACTGTATATGTTAGTGGCAGATGTAGTCATACATTACTTAACATTATTTAAGGAGATGGTTACAAAAACAGAAGGTGACGTTAGGAACGAATGGACTTTGGGCAAAATTACATGATTAAAGAGCCAATCCTGTTCTAACGGAAGTTACATTTTGAGTACAAGTGAGCTGTTACTTCTACTCAAAATGTTACCCTGCCTTGTATTTGGTATCGAATATGGCACGAATTAGCCGGCTAGCAAGGGAATGTACCTCTCTCGTGCAGATAACAGGCGAAAGAGTGGTTTCTACGTTTCGCCCGGCATCACATACCTATCTATCTTATTCAATTAATTGTGAAAAGGATATTGCTTATGAAATTTTAGCTTTTGTACATAAAAAAATATTTTTAAAGTAGAGTATTACTTTAGTTTTTAATAGCCTTGGTCTTTATTATAAATGTTCTAATCATATCTTTGTTCGTCAGATATTAACATTTTCAGTGACTGCTTAGATAGAGAAGGACGGCAGCATACAAAGAGAATACAAGACATACATGGAAAGACATATATGGGAATCATTATAAAATGAATATACACTGACTGTCTTATTTCGAAATCTCGACAAATACTTCTTGGTACTGGGTACACATACTTGGTCTACCAGGTAAAGACATTAAAGCGGACATCAAAAGTTATTACTCAAGCTGTGTACTATGAATAATTCATAGTATTTCTATTCCTAATATAAAGGCCTAGAACTGATTAAAATCTTTACAGCACAACACACTTACAAGATCGATACAATAATTCAATTTGAACGCGTCATTACTGTAACAAAAGGAAAAAGATTTAAGAAATGTTCCGTTTTTGAATTAAAAAAAGAAACAAACTTCCTTTTTATTTTGGTTGGAATTTTGTTTTGGTTGAAAGGTTGTATAAGTAACCACATCTGGTTTCGACGCCATTTCAATTGAACAAGTTTAAGCACATACTTACTGGGAATACTAAGAAGAAGTTACATAAAGAAAATCTAGGCTAAAAAGAATGTCCTGTGTATCAAGAGGTGAAAAAGAAGAAAACGGAGTATAAAGAGAGATGACGATTGCTTTGCTGACACGACCATCACAACGGTTATTAATATATGGATGTAGATGATCTTGTGTTGATTCTAAGAACTTCATAAGAGGGCGCTATGTACGGTAACAGTTTTGTTTTTTCTTTGGTGGAATTTGTTGCTGAACGATACAGTCGTTTGGCAATAAAGCCCACAAGAGAAAAACTACGAACTAAATACGAGGAAGCACATATTAGAATTTATATACAACTGTGTCTCAGCTAAGCCAATTATCTATCAAACTGTACAAGAAATAGGCCTTATCCGATACCGGGTAGAAAGATATTACAGAGGAGAGAAAGTACGACCAATATCCTCTTCTCTCACAGTCCCAAAATGAGCGAGACTGTAAAATCTGTCTAATACACATTTCTATTATATATACAGGAAATCCGCTCAATATTCTTAGTTAAGAGATGCTTTATAGCCTTTAAAGATAAATGTTACTAGATGGACTCTGAATGGAGCGCAATATGAATTTACTTTTTCTTTTTCTTTTTTAAAACACGACTCTCCCACCGGTATTATTACCTGTGTCACCGGAGACTTTACAAAAATCTAAACAACGGACACGAAGTACAACCCGTTACGGAACAACTTATTATAATATAATATAATATTCTATCACATACACACAACACCATCTAGCCCAAACTAAGCAGAGCTTGTACTATGGGTACTAGACAATGGATAAACATACAAATATACTTTTTTTTGTAAATACTTATATATTATACATAGAAACACCCAGACCAAGACAAACATCAATGTTCATGCACACAAATGTTTGACTTGTGCGGGAATCGAACCCGCGACCTCGGGCGTAGCAGTCGGTTACACTGACCACTACGCCATCGAAGCCGACACAATTTTTTGTCCTGACTACTTAAACTACATCATCTGTATAGTCAATGCTCTAGTTGTGATTATCTGTGACTTTGACAATAAGTGCCCTTTTCATTTTTGGAACAAACATATAAACAAACCTGGTAACAATACCAAAAGAATATTTTAGCGACCAGAGATAAGAGTAACAGCTTAAAAGAAGGAATTTGTCTGACTTGTCTTCGTTAGAATATACTCATTTATGAACATTATTTATGTTTTAAACTTCGATTCAGTGTTATTTATTTACATTAGTATTATTAGCATTTAAAATAAGTTATCTAGAATTGTTAACATTGGTATGAGGAATAAATAACACTATTTTTCCTTAACGCATGCCGCACTACGCGATAGTAAAAGGAAATGTATATTTTGGGTTTGCAACTCTCCACTTATCCTGTCAAAGTCGGTTATTACCAATAACCAACTTTGACAATAAATGAGACTTAAATTAATGCTTATGTTTATCTAGATAAAAAAAGTATACAGATCTTTAATGTTAAAACAAAAAGTATTTTGTAATTTACTTTATAAATGAAGCTCAATATACTGACTCAAAAAATATCCACGCGCTTTTGTTACCACGGATAGACAGGATAAGTGTGAGTCCTATAACTAAAATTTTGGCCTGTTTACATTCCATTTCAGACATAAATTTAGTTAAGTTTCTGCTGGATGCGTGTAATCGCAATGTTAAGCATCTAAATTACACAAAATAGCACCTAAATACGAAACTACTAACACAAAGGACACGTAAACCCAAAACTGCTATCTACTCGTATGGATGAAAGAATCAACTGCGACGAAGTGACTATTTACCGTATGTAAAGTCAAATTAGCACGTAAACTAGTCTAATAGTAATTTGATATAAATACTCTTTCATCGTGCGCATAAACCAGCCCGTTCAAACCCCGGATATTTGTCCGCGACTCGGGAACATATTAATTATTCAAGCTCTAACGCTTCCGGCTGCTCGCCGGCTTGGCTTAGCATTCGCCTTAATTATCTATTGTAGAGCTTTGCGAGAAATACACCATTATATCTAGCTTAATTTTTGAACTATGATACTTATATTGGTTGTAATAAAAGTCTAACAAAATGGTGTCCTCTTGCTCTTTGCAATTTCCTAACTTAAGAGAAGATGAAGACACATTAATGTCTGTTGTAAAATTAATTCTATGAATTTATTTGCTTTTTCAAACAATTATAATAATTGGTAGCAACACTAACTACATCACTAGCCAATTAAACATTTAAAAAACGAACACCCATAGAGTTAATATATCTTAAAGAAAAAGGCACACGTAATGCTTATAATGCCTTTGGCAAAACATAAACTGGTTGTAAGTTACAAGAAGATAGCAAGCAAGTACTCCATTTATAGTGAAAATGTATAAATTATATCTAGCTGTGGTTGTCCTCTTCTCTCAGCGTAATCCTCGAGGGACCAGACATAGATCAATAAGTTAAATACGCCACGAAGCACGGGTAACACAGTGTTACATGCAAAACTCTTCTCAATTTATCTTATATTCTCGTTTAGAAATCGTATTTATAGTTAGTTTTCAAATTAACTAAATCCTATAACATAGGTTTGGACGAAATATTCAGCCGTTTTACCCTAATTATGAACGTGGCCGCGATAGTAAAAGGAAAAAGTAATATTAATAATACGTGATGTAATACATAATGTTAATAATAGATTGGATATGGTCACGTACCTTATAGTGATGGCAACTAGTACGTGGAATAAATTAGAATAATTTCTAAAAGAAATATATGAGCTTACATTAATTTCTTAAGCAGACTGGGAATACATCATTCACGTTTTAGTTCTCGTTCGATCGAGTCTATGGAAAGTACATACTGTTACAGTATTGGTAAAGAAACGTTAAAGTTGTGTCACATAATGTGATTAAGTAAGTCTCAAACTCAATTATTGATATTTCATTCCCCTGCGTAGTATGGTATGTAACATCAAAGGATCAAAACAAAATGCGCAAAACCAAGATGTCCTCTCATCTCGGATGTAATGAACAAAGTAGGTTAGAGTGAGGGTGCAGTCGCGCCCGCGATGAATGGTCACTTACCACGTCCGAGAGCAGCACGGTCACAACATGGAGCTTAAAGCTAGGGGTACACGAGCGGGGATGCAGCCGAGCCCCGCCCCGCGCCGCTTACAAAAAACCTCTTACAAAACATATCGATCGATATGCTCCCGAATTGTCACTCGTTTCGCCACCGACACCCTGGATTCTCAGCTGATCTAGACCCACCCTGGCGCCCCGAGTAGTCGTGCTGGTCGTGCCGAGCCGGCGCGCGGCGCTCCGGGGAGTCGCCGGCGCCGGCCGCGGCGTCCTTGAAATTTCAAGTGCAAGGCGATAGGTGCGGGCACGCGAGCCGTGCACGTGAACGGGCGAGGAGCGGCCGCAGCCGAGGGCCGGGCGGCCGGGGCGTATCGATCGGGGCGGGCAGCCGGGCGGCCGGGCCGGGCGCGGACACGCCCGGCGCCGGCCGCGGGCTCCGGGTTGCATAACGCGCTGGTCGTGCCGGCGGCGGCGGACGCGCGCTCACCCGGTATCGACGCGCGCGGGGCGCATGCGCGACGCGTACCTTCGCAGCCGTAGCCCTGCCCGATGAGGCCCCACAGGAGGTCCGAGCAGTGGTGGCAGTAAGTGGGCTTGTGAAAGGTCTTCTTCACGAAGGAGTGGGTGCGATGGGGCGCGGGCGCGGCCTGCGCCATGGCGGGCGCGCGGGCCGGGCCGGAGCGGCGCGCTACTCATGCCGCGGCGCCTTAGGGCGCGCCGCGCTCCTCGAGCGGCTGTCGCGGCCCACCATCGCGGCGCGTCTGCCGCCCGCGCCCCGGCCGGCCCGCGCACGCGCCTCGCCCCGCCCCCGCGCCCCGCGCCCGCCCCGCGCCCGCGCCCTCGCTCTGCGCGCGCCGCGCGCAGCCGCCCGTACGCTTCCGCGCGCGCGGCCCGCCGCACGGACCTCGCGCCGGCGGCACGCAGACCCGGCCCGCCTCTACATCGATTTACACTCTTATCTCCTGAAAGCGTTCGCACCTGAGTACTCGCAACGAGACTGTGCTTTCAACTTTCTTGTTCATGGGATAAAGATTGCACAATGTTTTTTTATATGGAACATGTGTGGAAACTATTATTGATAGATATTCAAGATAAAAGATCGGCAACCTGCATTGTTGAATATTAGTTGCTCTATGTAGATTGCCTAGACCTAATCGAATAATTATATCTAAGACCCAAAGCCACAATAAAATATAATACAGTAGGTACGCTAAATAACAAAATGAGGTTAATTGCATGAGTACTTAATATATTATAGTAGAGCTAAGGTGTGTTCTATGGTAAAGCTAGGCTCAGTATAACCTTTGATGCACGCAAAGGACTGGCGTGGCTTTCTATCAAAACGTTAGACGACTATTGTAAGCTGCATTTATGGGAATGTACTAAGCTAGAGTACCCAACAAAATCAAGTTTTACTAATTATGCAAATTCGCATTTATCATAATGTTCTTTGATCACACCGTGACATTCCGAAGAAAGGTCAGGTAGCGCCCTTAACGTGCAGCGTGCATTAAGGATACAATGAAGGTAAATAAAGCAGAAGCGGTATGGCAAGATCTTAGTAAATGGAAATCTCTACAGATTTCCATTTGCTACATTCTTGCTCTGCTTATACATTTGGTAAACAGGCGAAAGACTTTGTATTTATATGAAATGCTGAATCCATTTCTTGACAATATGAGCTTACCAAACCTGATCATATTAGATTATGTATTGTATATACAAATAAGCAGATCAAAGGTAAGTGCGTACATGAGAGAAAAATTGTATGTCATACATACACAGCTGCTAAAATATCCCATTATATTTATATAGTAACTGCTTCGTCGGTGGTCGTCACAGTCCAGTAACATGAGCATTTGGACAACTATATAATGTGAAGTTTATGACACTAGTCACTGCCCTTCACTGTGAGGCAATAGTCAGTAAGCTACTGGACTTGGTAAAGGGCAATAGGTGCATCCAAAATAATACATAAGACTCTATTCTTATTCTGTAGAGCTTTAAGAATGTTTGAATTTCTTTAGAGATTTTGTAATAATACTTTGCCCGACATGGAAACGGATCCGCAGCCTCATTCTTTACCGCTGCAGCACCAACGTATTCTTATTTTAGTTATAAACTTAAGCCCAGTCCTCAATTAATATTAGTATTAAATATTATATCTAAACCTCACCAATATTACTTAAACCAACAAAAAAGCGTCTACATTTTCATAACAAACTAAAATTCCTACCAAGAAATAAAAATCAGTACGTCGCTACAAGTTCACGTCAATTGGCGCGTGCGCGTTGCCGCCCACCAATCGAAAAAGCTCTTGTTTACAATATTAAGAGGCGCAGCATCCGCGCGGCGCTGCCCGACACCTAGACGCCACTCGCTCACACACACACTCCAGTCTACACTATACACCAACATCACGCTACTCCATAAAGAGCTACGCAGAGATATACTGCCTTCATAAGGAAAAAGACGTATCTATTTTTTTTACGTATTTAGAATCAGCAAACAAGGATGCATGTGCCAGTAATTTTATATTAACTAAATAAAGAAATAACAGCATTTTTTTAATTACTGGCAGGTGGGCCTTTTCTTACTGATTCCAAAGACATAAAACTCAATATCAAAATTTTAGATACGTCTTTTTCCTTCTGACGTTTGTATACCTAGGGACACCTACATTAAAAAATATTGTTAGAGCTAAAATCTTTGTAAATGAAAGTGGCAGAGACATACCCAGGAATGCCTGCATAAAAAAATAGGTAGAGCTAAAATCGTGGTAAATGCGAACTATATTATCTAATAGGTAATATTGTTGTTGTGACAGAGAAATACCTAGAAATGCCTGCATCAAAAAAATATTGGTAAAGCTAAAATCTTTGTAAATGAAAACTACCTATATTATCTAATAGGTAATATTGTTGTAGTGGCAGAGACATACCTAGAAATGCATGCATAAAAAAAATAGGTAGAGCTAAAATCGTGGTAAATGAGGACTATATTATTTAATAGGTAATATACTCAAATGAGGACTATATTATCTAATAGGTAATATAGTTGTAGTGGTAGAGATATACCTAGAGACGTCTCCATTAAAAAAACATTGGCAGAGCTAAAATCTTTGTAAATGAGAACTGTATTATAATATTAGCCCTTTATTTAACTGTCTTACGGTTAGGCTGTAATCCACCACGCTATAATAACAGCCCTTAAACTGTTCCAATGCTGGCCATGTGTCGTCCAATTTTAAAATCTATAGTATGGAGTCTAATGGCAGCCCTGTTAATAAAATACTCAACCGCTAAGCTCAGGCCTCTTTTTAGTATGATAAGGACGGGCATAGTCCATCCACTCTAGCCTTTTATAGATTGATAAATTTCACAGATCTTTGAGTTAAGATATGTTCACAATGTTTTCCTTTATAATATAAGCGGTCAGATAATAGCGAAAGGGAGAATCCCGGATTGCCCAGGGCTGATTGCAAACTAAGATAGTTTGACAATATGGAACTCGTCTAATGATTGTTTAGTCAGAGATTGGTCAGAGATTGAATCTAAGGATAGGTTACTAATTTGGGCCGAATATGCACGTACTTTAATCAGACGGAAGTATGTATCAGTAGATGGTACGGACCTACGATCTCCCGATCCATCCATCCATCATGGGTTTTAAAACTACCGTGTCTTTCAAGCACAACATAAAGTAATGTGAATTATTTGAAGAAGCCCATGTCATTCCCCAGCTTATAAACTAACTCAATACAAAAAATCACGTTCATCCGTTGTTCTGCTGCTGTGTGAAGATATGACAAACCATCATACACATTTATAATATTAATATGGAATAATTTCGCTTGCATGTGCGGATAAAAGTATCCTTTGTACTCATTCATGGTCTATCTGTCTGGGTGTAAAGTTTCATCTAAATCAGTTGAACTGTTTACGCGTGATCGAGTAACAAACATCTAAGTATCTTCACAAACTTTTACATTATAGTTGTACAATGTACACGCTTTACATTATAGTATCATCAAACCTTTGTATACACCAAGAGCTAGGCACAGACACAGCGTAGGAGTATACCTCAGGTCATTATACGAAACCCGGCCTCCCAAAAGCAGATCAAAACAATTTTTTTTATCAGATTGTCAAAAGCATGTTATCTTCTTTGATTAAACTATTGACTGACCGAAATGACTATGACCTTTGACCTCTGATCTCAAGGTCACGTGATACAATTTTTTTGAACTAAGATTTACGGCATTTCATTGCCGTTTTGTTTTAACAATACGTTAATTAAAATGTCTGAACTGATTCTATACGTATTTTATACGACGATAAAAAAATGATTCTTTTTTAATATCCATACCCTGTTTCGCACTAGACTTTACAAACATTCATTAAAGGAACACAAAGTGCACCCTGTCTTAGAACAATTATTTGTGAACCACAAAAATCAAAATCAAAATAAATTTATTCACATTAGGTTACAAAGTAACACTTATGAATGTCAAAGTACACAAAAATAATTGCCCCGCTTGTATTCCACGGGTACGTGTATAATGATGAAAAGTATCCTTTGTGTTAATCCAGTACTTGTTCTATCAGAGTGTTAAGCGTCAATGAAATTCTTGTAACGGTTTACGCGTAATTGAATAATAAGCATCCAGATATCATTCCATGATTTCACATTTATAATATTAGAAGAATTAAATAAGTAAATTAAATTAATAATAGTCCTAGGACACTACCTTGCGGCACTCCATATCCATGATTTAAGAATGAAATGGCACAACTTACATATCATTTGTCGGCTTCGATGGCGTAGTGGTTAGTGTAACCGACTGCTACGCCTGAGGTCACGGGTTCGATTCCCGCATAAGTCAAACATTTGTGTGCATGAACATGGATGTTTGTCTTGGTCTGGGTGTTTCCATGTATAATCGGTATGTATTTACAAAAAAAAATGTATATATGTATGTTTATCCATTGTCTGGTACCCATAGTACAAGCTCTGCTTAGTTTGGGCTAGATGGTGTTGTGTGTATGTGGTAGAATATTTATTTATTTATAATTAAAGATATTTTTCTACAGCTGCTGTCTTTCGACTCGGAACGTTATCCAGTGATTGTTGTTCTGATAAATACATAAAAAGATTACGTTTTTAAAAAGTTAAATAATTCTGTATGTCGAGAAGTGTGCACTTCAATCCATAGTCCAATAGAAGTTGGAGAAATTTAAAAATAAACGCACAAATATTGCTTTTAACTCATTATAGGTACGTTGGATTATGGAGGACAAAATAAAGAATTAATTAGATTTTAAGTAAGAATCGCTTAATGTACTACTATGTAAGGTGGCAAAAAAGGTATGTATCTTCTGTAAGTTTTCGAATTAGGTACTTGTACAATGCTAGTCCAAGCGCTGCAAAAAGATACTTATGCTGTTTATTGCTGTTGTTTTGTTTTGCTGTTCTTGGCTTGTTTAATCATTGATGACAAATTTTGAAATTATTCTATATTATAACGTTACGTCTACTCGTTGCCGGAATCGCCACATAACCCCAAAAACATAGCTTGCGTTACTAAGCTATCAACTCGAAATTCTGTTTACAGTGTAGTACTACCATACAGAATGCTTGGCTAAGCTCTCCCAGAAAATATAAGTGAAATTGAAAAGTAAAGCTGGAAATAGATGCATTTCTTTTTATTTTACTGCTAAAAGCATATATCGAGCTGGCCAGGCACGCCCCTGGCTCTACATCACCATAAAGAAGCTACAGGTAACGCCACCTGTTGTTATTTGGCAACAACTGCCGTCATATTAGGCTTTGGCACAAAAACTACTGCTACCTGCACTCGTTTGGTGCCAATGCTGAACTTTTAAACTCTTACTCAGCCTTTTGGAATAATATTTATAGCCCAATGATTTGTTATTTAGAAAGAATTGATTATTTCAAAGATAAATCAACTACTTGGTCTTGGATCGCCTTTGTACTAAAATAAGGTTATGCGATTGCTGTACTGACCTGTGTATGAGGTATTGGGATCGACAACTGGAACGGGAAAAGTCTTTGATAAAATTTAAATATGTAAGGTTATCTTAAATCAATAATCCCAAAGAGTTAAGCAGAACTACATCACACCCATATACATTTCACTGGCTGTATTTCAGGTCCCATTTCGGACAGAGATGAACTAATTGACTTTGTGCTGCTTTGGAAAAACTTCTGACAGAAAACGTTAATGACTGTCCGATACAGGCTTTACGGTCTTGCTATATAAAGAAAGCAGCGATAGTAAAGTAGAAGACCGATGGATTGACACAGAAAGCTCTTGACTTTGATGAAGGTAGACCGTGTACAACGCTCTTGTCAAAACCATGTGCACCAAAAATTTTATTATCGCTCAATTTGTCAGTTAAGAAACACATAAATAAGCCTGCCAGAGAGTCGTCTTAAATGATTTTATTTAAAAGTTACAAGCAATTTATATTTAATCTCTCTAGCTAAATTAATCAAACTAATTGCTTGTGTTAGGAATGGGTTCCTGTCGGTATTGCAATGCTTGGGCTTCGAACACAGGATTTTTAGATCGCAGATTCAATCCTTCTATTTAGCCACCGCGCTGCTTGGAAGATGTATGCAGTTTGTCTATATGCGCTGCCCCAGATTGCCCTTTACGATTTTCATACATAAGTGCGCCCAAGAGTAGAAGTGCGATAGTTACAAACATAGAAATTGAGTACATAGTACAATATGATAGATATTATTAAAAGTAGTAAACGTAAGTACTTTACGGGACTGAACACAGATCATCAGTCATTGATGTTGTGGTTTAAGTCGTCACATCGCCACTGTTACTGTACAAGTAATATGGGTTCGATCCCCATACTACAAAATGTGTGTGAGCCACAAATGCTTGTTCTGAGTATGCGTGTTCTTTTTTTCAGCTGTTTTAATCATAATATTCTACCCTATGCATACAACACCATCCAGCCCAAACTAAGCAGAGCTTGTACTATGGGTACTAGACAATGGATAAACATACATATATACTTTCTTTTTGTAAATACATTCATATTATACATAGAAACACCCAGACCAAGACAAACATTCATGTTTATGCGCACAAATGTTTGACTTGTGCGGGAATCGAATCTGCGACTTCAGGTGTGGCAGTCGGTTACACTAACCACTACGCCATTGAGGCCATTTGTAAAGTTAAAGTGCGCTGTGAGTGCGTACCAACAAGTTTGGGTCCTCATACCTCTGCCGAACGATCAAGGCATGGAATTCTCTGCCAAGGCACGTGTTTCCTTCTTCCTTCAATCCTGGGCCCTTTAAGCGGGGCGTGAAAAAGCACCTTCTCAGGCCGTCAAAGTAGAGACCTCAACATCGCCTCGGCTGCTATGAGGACGATGTGGAAGCCACTGCTCTTAGACCACACGACTGGTTACCATCAGGCCGAGTGTGGTAATATTCACGAGCAAATTAAAAAAAAAATATATATATGTATATTAATAGCGCGGGAGTTGTCTTTTTAAAATATCAACATTAAAATAATAAACCCCAACAGACTGCAATGCAGAGGGTCTCGGGTGCGAACCCACGTCGCGCACATCTGACTTTCGGAAGTTATGTGACTTTTCGAAATTATGTGCGTATTGATTGACAATTATCGCCTGCTCCGTGCCTCGGAGAGTTCTGGCTGCCATGAACATCTATGGCAGTCGTTATTGGGGAAGTCGACACAAAAGATCCCACTGTGTCGAAGTGTCGCCGGTCTGACTGACTGGCCCCCACACCACAGCCCTATCTTCAGGACCCAAGTAGATAGGGTTTCGGGGGGAGAACTACGGGTCTCCCCCTTTGGACCAGGGTACTGCGGAGTCAGGAAGCCCAATGCGCCTCGAAAGGCGTGTTCTATCGACCCCCGATTAGAGTGCGCGGTGCCTGACATTGGTGTTGGACTCGCAGGGGTATGTGGTTGGCCGCTGAGGACGACATCTACGTTTGCTCGGCAAGCACGTTGCGTTCGAGCGTCGGACTCAGGCGTGGCCAGTGCGAACCAGTCGGTCGCATGAGGCACGGAGTTGCCTTTAGCGAAGTGGCAGTGTGGTTTCACTGCCGCAACGCATCTCGGGCGCTTGCCTGCTCAGCAAGTAAGAGTCATAGCTGGAGTGACTCGGGACACACCCGGCTTGTAGGCCTATTTGGGTAGGCGTACGGACGTCTGTCGGGAAGTGAGCGTGCCTTACACAGCTCCGGTACCATACTGGAGATATGGGAGGCGGCTTCTCCGTCGGCTTCAGCGAGGTTTCCGTTAGCAACTCCCTGAGTTGCGAGTGGTGAGCGGCTTTATTGCTCCGGTACCTATCTGGAGAATAGGTAGTGTCACATGGGCACGAGGTAGCTCGCTTTCGAGAACCGGATCTCTGAGGTTAGGGTGGAGAGTCGAGATTTGGGGACAAGACCTGTCTATAACTGGTGCCGGAAGGTGCTCTCGGGCACTGGAAGGTACAGCGGCTCCCCTAATATAACCTATACGGTTGGTGTAGGGGAACGCTATATCATAAACTGGGATAGTCGTAGAGAGAGGGGATGGTCCCCACACAAGATAAGATACCATAAAGAAAACACAACAAAATTAAAAAGCGTCTTAATCAAATTAAACAATGCATAACACCACGCGCTGTGCTGTTACTTTCCTAACAGATAAACCCAACACTTTCTTATCCAATAATCGACTCCGTAGACCATACAAATGACGATTATAACTGCAAGCATTTACCACGGGATCACTTATATGAATATGTAATGAAATTCGCTAATAATAAGCTAGTCGCATGTTATGTAACTGTTAATGTGGAGGGTGGGACGTTACACGGCGTACGGAGTTATATTTAGTTTAATAAGCACTACATACTTACTTGCCTCGATGGCCCAGCGGTTGTGAATACAAGTGTCTCGGACTAGATTGCTGGCCAGTACAATGTGTTTTGAGTTTTCCGTAAAGATATTTCTTGTACTTGATCTGTGATAGGTACAATGCAGTACGTTTATACCCTATTACGTGATATAAAAAACCAAAGCTGGTGGAATGTACAATTCGGTTCATACTTTTGAGAATATAGGCGTGAGACTATGGCAATATATTCGTATGAAGTTGTCTCTGCTCGTATGTAGTGGTTGCGCCTAACGTGCATAATGTCTCGGGTTTGAATCCCGTGTCGATTAAACCGTTATTTGGTTATACTTGACACATACATACACACACATAAACTCATACAATCACACACACACACACAAACACGCGGACGCTCACACACAGGTACACGCTCACACACATGCAAACGCTCATACACACGCTCACACACACGCACACACGCTCGCCCAGATTTTATAAAACTTATGAAGTAGAACAAACACTCACAAAGCCACGGGTTAGTGTCCAGGAGACCTGAAATACAGGGTTACCCTAGTTTAGGCTTCTGTCCACCCCTCATAATACGCTACTTGTTACATTTACTTTGCTACCTAGTGCTGCTACGATTTAAAATATCACATTGTGCGAAATTGTAAAATTATATTTAGTGAAAAAAAACTTATTTTTATTATTTATTTTTATTTATACTGTTAAGATTTTTTTTGTGATTCCTGCATCGAGAGTCTTATTGGATTGTACTGTCACATAGTTCTCAGCGCGGAGTCTAGGACTGTGTACGGTAAAGTGCAATAGGTTTGTCTCCTATTACATGAAACGTAAAACTAAACCTGGGGAAATGTAGATATAATACCCTTTTGTCTAAACTTTCGGGAATATATTTTTTTTTTGTTTTTTATCGTGACGCGGCAAAATGATTGTAACGGACCTGATGGGAAGCCCAATTACAGTCCAGAGACAGTGACGAAGAGGAGAAGATAGATGTCATCTAGTCGTCGTCAGTGTCAGGCCGGTCTAACCAGATGCTTCTTCACACTACGTTTGAAGGACCCAATGTCATAGAAGGGAGGAAACACATGAGCCGGAAGACTGTTCCAAAGTTGTATGGTACGGCATAAAAAGGAATTGCTGAATCTTTTGGTGCGAGACGGAATTGTGCTAACCGTCAATCGGTGATTACGAAGACCGGCACGTGTGGTTCTCAAAAGGAAGGGGGAAGGTGGGATGAGGTCAAATAACTCTTCGGAGCATTCGCCATACAATGTTATGTTAATACAAAGGGTCTATTACAACTAGTAAAGTGTTATATTTAGATTAATCAGCACTTACGCTCGCCCTCTATCAATTTGAACATTAAACTATACCGAGCAAAATATTGTTGTGCAATGTCTAAAATTTCGGAAATATAGGCGTAAGATTATCAATTCGATATAATGCTAGTTGCATGTAATGTAATGCAATGTTAATACAAATGGTTACTTAGTAAAAAGTTATATTTAGTTTAATAAGCAAACATACAACATTTTTAGAAATTGAAAGGTCTCAGCGTGCTCTTCTGAAGACCATGTTTATCAAACCATATCGTTACAGTACAGATACTCTTTACAAACTATGCGACCTTCTAACAGTAAGAAAACTATATGTTTTGAATGCTTTATTAAAAATGTACAGATCTACAGAATTTGACCAAAATTTATTAACAAATAGAAGATATGTTACTGTGATGATAAATAGAGTGAAAAGTTCATTTGCTAGACACCAATTTGTCACCCAGGCTTCCTTTCTTTATAACGCAGTGAATAAAATTTATGCTATTTACAGAAAACCATATTATGAATGCAAAAATATCCTTACTTTTTGGTTAAAGGAACTCACCTACAAAGAAACGGAAGCACTTCTTCAACCTTTAAAATAGGCAGTAGTTTATGAGTAAGATAACACTCACACACAGACCACATTCACACAACAGCCACACACACACACACACACACACACACACACACAGGTACACGCTCACACACACGCAGACGCTCATACACACGCACACGCAAACTAACATACTTTTATATTATCTCTTTTTAATATTCTTCTTTTTCTTTATGTTTTTCCCTTTCAAACAAACACATAAAAACATTAAGATTGTTATTTTACTTTAGTCACAGGCTATGTCTAAATTTTTAAAGATATGGTAGAGTGGGGTCTTCGGACAAAAGTATTCGTATACTTAAAAGAAGGCCTCTACAACGTTTGTGTTTTAACCTGTTGATAAAGAAATAAAGTATTCTATTTTTATTTTATTTTATTTAATAAGCACTACTTTTCGAAGAGTTTCATTCAATTGTTAATTATCGCTCGCTTTAAAGATAAAGGAAAACATCGTGAGGAAACCTGCATGTCTGAGTGTTCTTCATAATATTAGGTATATGTGAAGTCTACCGACCCGCACTGGGCCAGCGTGTTAGGGTTAGCCTAACTCTTCTCACACTGTGAAGAGGCTTGTGCCGGCTTGGACAGTTTAATACATGACTGATACTATAATAACCCCTTCATGGAAATGGGCGTGAGACTATGATTGTAGTAAATATACAATTATGCTAGTTGCATGTGATGTAAATGTTAATACAAAGGGTGTGTTACCTAGTAAAGAGTTATATTTAGTTTAAAACACCGCTTATTACTTGGTTAGTATTGTATAACGGAACTCGCGTACTTTTATAGACATCGTGTAGGCGTCGCGTCGTGTGCGAACGTGAGGCAAATAAGGCTTTCAGCGGTTATGTACAGTGTGTATAATAAACCCTGTCCGATCCATTAAGGGCTTGTTTCTCTCTTAACAAACATGCAAAGAAAAATAACAAAATGAAACTATATCATCGTAATACGTCTTCATAATATTTTTAAGTACAGTATTGATCAGCATTTTACCCTTAAATTACTGAAATTTCGCAAAGTCTAGTAACACTCCACTAAACTTGACACGGAGCGTGGCATACTTTTGGCGGCATTTTTCTGAGGCGTAGGTAGATAGGCGCGGCGTAGCGCGGCGCGACATCGGTTTACTTTTATGAACTTTAGTCATACCTAGGTATTATGATTAATAAATTATCGGTGTTTTTATGGATAATCTATTAACATATTATTTTACATAAATTAAATTACATAACACCTTTAAGGATCGGACAAGGTTTATTATACACACTGTATGTGTGGAGGTGACAAGTATGTGTTATTGACGTATTATAGACTAGATTTTGCATGCGGTTTCACTCCCGTTAACGTAGATTTTGTCAATAATCTGCCTCTCGGGAACAGTAGAAGGATTCTACTGTTACCCACTTCCTCTCGCTGTCAACCATGGCTTTGATCACAGCCGGCAGTGAGAGGTCTTAACCCACAACGTCCTGGAGTTCACGGCGCTGCACCGCCCAAGCAGGACATTGCTCGAGCGTGTGTTACGCCGTGTCCTCCGCACAGTCACAGTGGTGGCAGATGGGACTCGGTTCTAGCGAACTTGTGCAGGTATTTGCTAAAGCAACTGTGCCCTGAAAACACATGCAGGCTGCACCAGCCAAAAGTAAAGATTCCCATGCTGCATTTCGTGGATGAATTGTGAACCTCCATTTTTTATCACGCCAATGTAGACCCCCGTCGAGTCTCCTGTGGACCTCTGGGGTCCACATGGACCAGGTTTACGTTGAATACAACTTTCCCTCGATCCTAAATAAAGTGGTTTAAGTGGTCGCCTCGCCACAGCTGCTACGGTGAGTATTACCATATACCAATAGTTGTTACGAGTCTAGATGTTCTTTAGGGCCTTTGTTTGAATATGTGTAAAGTCCGACACAGGAAATAAGTTAGTGTGGAAGTAGGATTTATAAAAATACTAGCTGTCTCGAAAGACGTTGTCCAGAAAACATGAAAAAAAAATACCATCTCTAAACCATTCTCGAATCCACCTGAACATACACAAAAAATTTCATCAAGATCGGTCCAGCCGCTTAGGAGGAGTTTAATTACAAACACACGCACAGAAGATTTATAAATAAAAAGATTCCAAAACAATTTTTTTTAGCTATGCTTGTTAGTCTTGTGTGGTCGGCAAGCAGGTACTTATATAGGCATATAGAAATCTTTTTATCAAGATCTTTCTTTCGTGCAACGTAATACTAAATCCATGAGTATTAAACCAAAGAAGGTATCTAATGTCCCAGTATTTTAAAATTGACTGCCTCGGTTGCGTAATGAATACAACTGTGACTGATGTCTCTGGTCCAATTTGCCAACTTGAGTTGAGCAAAAATTTATTGGGATATAATATGGCGCAAAAATTTCACAAGTATATGGCCATCTGCCGAATGCAGTACTAATATTTTTTCTTTTATGTCATCAAAATACAAAATAAGTAGGTATATGGCTCGACTGGTAGTAATCGGTTGCTGTAGTCTGCAAGCAATTGTATCACAAGGGATATGAGCCGCGCGTTGCCAACCTCTCAAAAAAGTAATAGTTATGCTGTCTGTGAGAGGCAACGCACACACCTTTCCCCTTGCTAATAGCTCACTGGCCTTAAGAAGCCTGGTAATACTGTTCACTGTAGAACCACACCACAAGGTTATTTATCTGCGATCTTCCAAAGAGTGCTTCAGGAAAAGTTTCTGAACTTTGAATGAATCAGCGATTAAACTGCGGCTATCAAGCGATATTTGATTTGATTTATTTTCACCAAATACTTGTTCGATCCGGTTTCATTATTTGTCAGTAACTTTCGCTAGAAGCCATACCATTTCCAGACTATGCTGAGAATTTTCTTACAGAAAAGAAAAGTCGTGATACCTACATAGAAAGCCGGGCTTTCTCTCTCTGCCGATCCTCAATAACCAGGCGCGACGCTACATTTCGGACAGCGTACAAAAAAAGAAACTGGCCGTCCCTCCGATAATATCTCAACGTATTTGAAGTTTAAAGGCGTAAACGTCCGTTCCAATGGGTCCTAGTGGTCGCACCGCAGGGGTGGCAGATAAATATAGACGTCGAAAGCGCGCCGAGCCACCCGTGTAGGTTTTCCATCCGATTAGTCACGTTACATGCTGCTCCTGAACACATACGCGGCGTTGTACTTATAACACTGTGTGAGTGACGCCTTCCTTACGTTTTGTGTTCAAATTTTGGGAGATAAAAACAGTTTCACGAATTGACTATAGCTTATTTAACAGGATGACAGGTAAGCGTATTGCCATGGCCTTAATGGTTAGAAGTTGCCATGGCTTATCGTTGGTTGCTATATCAAGGGCATCGCTGCATCACTGATGTCCAAGAGAAAAAGGAATTAAAATGGGATCAAAGGAGAAGAATGAGGATCGTAGGTAACCATCGAAGCCGAGGGAAAAATAAATTAAAGATAGAATTAAATGAATGAAAAATAGGGTTATAGGAATGCGAGACGCCGGTACTTTTATTTTCCGAGCGAATTACAGTAACAGTGTTACTATTCTTATGCTGGTTTCCTCTATTAATATCAGCCCTGTTTTTAGATTGTCCCACTCTTGGGCAAAATATTCTTTCCAGTAAGAGAAGGGTTTCATCTAAGAGAAAGTTATTCCCTAGGACAAGCCAGCTAACTCATACTTTTACCAAATAAATGGCAATATATCGGAATCTTCTAATTGACAAGGCTGTTGCATATGAAATCTTATCCGAGTTTTTACGTTGTGAAAACTGAAGGGAATATCCGTTCGTTCGAAGAAAAACTACCTTTATATGTTTTAATTGCAGTCCACCGTGTACATTGCTCGATGTTATGCTATTTTAAGATCTTTCTTACAGAAAAACTAATACGCACCCGATTATATAAACGCAGACTTATAACACCTGCGGTAAGTACCCATTTATTATCAGGCGGGTTAAATGCTTGCTTGCCACCTGGCTTAATAAAAAAGTATTAAATAATTTATTTAATTACCAATAAGAGAAATTACATTTTATATTTCCTTATAATTCTGCAAAAGGTTAGTATAATTACATATTAATATTTAAATGAGACATATTTTGATCTGCGTCTGTTACATACATATATACTGCATGCCAGTTGTCGTTTACTAATCTGTTTATGACTATTTCAAATGTAAAAATATCTTACTCCTTTCATAATAGTTAAGAGCGTCGCTCACGCTATCTATTTTACAATATATAAATCTATACAACTAGGATATTACTTTTATTATTGTAGGTATATACTAGTTAGATATTTTTCTGTAAGATGTCACTGCTTTAAATTGTTGATTTATTAGAGCTGCAGCTGTAATAACCAGCAGCTATACAAGTAATTCAATAATCAAAAAGTTTTCTAAAGCCACGTATGAAACGAAAATCTTGTTAGTAAATCGATGACACGGTACGTAATTTTATTTATTGTCTCCTGCTTATGTCTTTTGTTATGTAGCAATTGATGCGATGCAATTAAGCTTTAAAAATAAGCAGATCATTTCGTAAGAATCATATATTTATTTAAGTAAGGGATAGGCAATACACAGTTAGGTACCTACACACATAAGATATTTACGCGTATTACAGCTTACCTACTGTCTTCTTGTCCATCTTCCCATAATGACGCCAATCTAAAGAACGTAGTGGACCTTGAACGAGTGTCTTGTGAAAACATTACGCTATGTTAATTACAATTACATTGAAGTTTTCAGTTGTCAAAATATTTCTGTCTCGACTTTAATGCCTAAATTACGTACACATCTGGGTGTATTTACATGCTCTAATATAATATAGCAACATATTCAAATCCTGCTTATTGTAGTTCCTACTGAATGTGTCATAGCAAAAGTGTCGCGTCAACTTATTGTGTTAATCAAACTATTAGGCACACACAACATACAGTTCAAAACACTTTGTAGTATTAACATTGATGAAAATGGACGATTAATCAAACATTAATTAAGAATATATAATATATTATATTATATATATATATAGGATATATCCTAACCATGGAATAAAATTTTACCTTGGAGTTAGGTGCCATAAGGTTCTTTGGTTTTTAAGAAACAGCACATTGCACTATGCATGATTAAAAAAATAACTCAATCTACTTGTATTATAAGCTTTGTTCAATTAACCATATACCCGTGTCGGTCGTTAGTATGATGCTATATAGGTCAGTGAACCAGTCCTACCTACCTATTAGGTAAGCCTTCGCGTATGATTCATACGAAACATATTCTAGCTTAAAAAGGCCAACAATACAATGTTACCGTTACTATTTTGGTATGTCGATATGCTTGGCTGAATGTAACTCGAAGCGCAACAACACACTTAAATCTTATAGTCCTCGATTCTGATATAATTATGAATTATTAATATCATGTATATATATATGTTTGTGTTAGTTTTATTCTTGTTTAGCTAAACGTGGGATCATAAACCGGTATTTTAATAATGATGTAGACTCAGAACAAACAAGGATTTATCATAAAATACGTAATCGGATAAGAAAATAAGTAGGTATACATAAACAAAATTGGACATATTTTTCATTTTCTATGCGACCTGGCGAATGGGTGTGTTATTATAGTGATTAGTGACAAAGTGCCGATTGCGTAATTATATTGAATAAGATAAAGATAATAGCGACCTTCATGGTGCTTCTTTATCAAATTATACCAAACATTCGACAAAAGTGATTAATTTCTGCTCTGAGACTAATAAAATACCTACAATAATGATATCGTGAAATCGCGTTGGAATTTACAAAACGGCATTCAGTCACGAAGCTTAAGTCGATACCGCGTTCCCGAACGTACTGCAGAGCCGTGTCACTGCCCGCCCGCGCTGTCAAAACATTAAAAAAATGACTGAGGATTCAAGAAAAACTTTTTTGGGATTTGATTTTAGCACACAAAGGGTAAGTTAAAACTTCACACTGTACAATTAGTGAAATAATACTAAAAAGATAATTAACTTAAAAGTTACATGTTTAGCACGTTATAAACCTAATTAAATATTATAAGGTGTACCTCTTGATGATTAATTAACGCTTACGTTCTGTAATTAATGGAAAATACATTTTCTGGTATATATTTAATTGTATGTTGTAAAGGTAATATAATTTACGACCTAAGTGCCTGATCTATTTAATCATCTTAACTTTAAATGCTGTTTATCAGCTTAAAACTGTTTATCTCATTTCAAGTTCATGGACCGTGAAAATTGAAATGGATACTTATAAAAAAAATGCTCCTAAAATACACAAAACAAAAATGCTGTCGTAGCTTAGGTGTTCGTGAATTTATTGTCATGTATTATATAGCAAATAGGACAAAACAATAACAAATGCTTATATTATTATTTTAGCTTACTTATTGTGTTACTTTTGTTTTAGTTAAAAGCCATAGTTATTGGAGAAGATTTTGGTGTGCTTCATGAGGCTGATGTTGAGTTTGATGTGGACCTACCAGAATTTAGGTTAGTTAAATTAATATATTTAGTTAATAATTACATGAATACAAAACAATTGTTTCTCAATATATATATTGTGGCCTGGAGTATGGTTCACATATATAGAGTAACATTTGTTAAACAGAGAGAGAGGCAATAAATAGTCTGTGTTCCAGTCCACTCTTATCTAATTATAATCCACATAATAATACATTTTATGAGAATTTATGATTATACATATAGTTCTCTATTATATATATTTATTTAATTTAATCTTATTTCATTTATATGGAAACCTATGGATGTATTTTCTCCCTAATTTTTCTGAAGATTTGGTTATAAAATGTTTACTGTACCATTTATGTTTATATATTATTATTTATTAATCAATAAATAAAGTTTATGGTTAATAAATGGTTACTATTTTAGATTTAATACAATTTGTTGTACAATTTGACTTACAAATAATATACAATAATATTTCCAAATTATATAAATGTAGTATTTTCAAATAAAACTATGACAAAATCCATATAACTACTTTATACGGCTTTTATTGCAGTTTACACATCATACATTTATCTACATATATCTTACCTTCTTTTTAATCATACTTTACATATACCTACCTCACTTTCACCCCTTTCAATAATGTATGATTAGTTGTTAAATATTCAAATTAACATTACCGGCATAGCAATAATGAAACAAAATGTCTGTGTAATTCAAGGTCAAATAGATTAGACAACATTTATATTATTTACTAATTCTATGTATCTAATTGTTAATAATGGAACAATTGCATTCAACAAATTCATTGGTATTCCTATGTGTATGAGACATTACTTAAAAAGTTTTGATTACATCTAATATGACTCCACTCTAGACACTATGACCCTCTAGTAAAAGGAATTACAAGAAAGTTACTCCTATAATTACTTTAAGTAGATGGTCAGTTGTCTTTCCAAGTAACAAGTCCTCACCAAACTAAGCTGGTGAACATTTAAATTGCCTCAGACCACAATTAATGTAATATTTCTTGGTTTTTTTATATTGTAATTTATTTATTTATTAGGCAGCCAGCTATACATGTTAGTAAAAACAAACATATAACAACTTAAGCTTAATACAGTATCCACTAGTACATATTATCAATATGCGATCTAAATAATACTTAAAAAGAAAAATAAAAAGCATAAATGAGGGAGAGCTAGAATTAATTAAATAGATAATAAAATAAAGAATCAGTAATTCTTAAAATTAAAAATGTCTAGTTATTATTTCTCAGGAGTTCATTGACCGTTTCTAACATTGTAGGTGAGAAAGAATTAACTTGTTTGTGTATTTATGATATATAAAGCAATAAACGCTTTTTTTATTTAAAGGCTCATGCTACAAAATTATGTACTATCCTATGTACCAACATAGTAGTCTTGAGCAAACAGAAAAATCTATATTCTTATATTGTAGGACGGCGGGCGGCGTGGTGCGCGGAGAGCGGGGAGAGGTGACAGCGCCTCCCCTGCTGTGGGTGAAGGCGCTCGACATGGTCATGGACAGGCTGGTGGTCGCAGGAGTCGACTTCTCCACTATTGAGGCGCTCTCGGGCGCTGGACAGGTGACTGTTTTGTTTTGTTTTGGTTGCAACTGAGGTTTTGTTTAGGTATAATATAATACTCTTTGTCAACATTCCCTCTTAAATTTTCCCTTTATTTGGCATCCACTCTCTCTCTCTCCCTTTCTTCCCCTGTTTTCTCTCTCACTGCCATTTGCTTACTCTTATCTCTGTTTTCTCTATCTTCCTTTCTCTCGGTCTTTCCGCCTTCCTCTCTCCTCTCGCTCTGTTACCCCGCCATCCCCTCCCCTCTCCTCTCCTCTCCAATACCTCTTAATCCGATATCTTTTTGATTTATAAATATTTAATTCATTTTTTATTTAATGAATGTTTTAAGCAAGCCTATTAAAGAGACCGAAAACCTTCAAGGCATTGTATTTAAAAAAAACTTTATCTGAAGAAATAAATAAAATAATTCAGTGAAACTTGGCTTCCACAATAGATGACCACCACATGATAGATCTTCTTGTCACAAGCAGAGTTATAGCCTAAAGCACCAATAACTATGTGTGTCCTCTATTTTCTAACTCCAGCAACATGGTTCAGTATGGTGGTCCAAAGATGCTGAAGCGCGACTGTCCAAGTTATCTTCAGACGACTTCCTTCACACACAGCTGGCCACGGCGTTTGTCTGCGACTCGCCAGTATGGATGGACTCTAGCACTACCGCCGATTGCAAGGCGCTGGAAGAAGCTGTAGGAGGACCAGAGGTATTTGGTTAAACTTTCTTTCATTCTCTACTGTTCTTATAAGAAATTTATTTATTTATAAGTATCGCCAACAAGAAATACAGATCTATTTCAATTAAAGCTGAGTATAGTTGTAGGTCTTATGTTTTCTTACTTACAAGAGATCACTGCCTGCGACAAAATACTACATATATAAATGCAATCAAAATGCAATGCAATCAAAAATCAAATGCAAGCAAAAAAGTTAAAATATAATAATAGAGGTTAAAGTATCAAGTTGCCGTTGTATAGTAATATATATTTTCAATTGACATAAAACCTTAATGGTGTGAGATTTTCGTGTGATACTTTTTCACATGGTACTTATAAGATTCTTCTTTTAAAAAATGTGCAACTTTCGACTTTCGGCTTTCAATTGTTTTTTTTATTCAGCTTAGAAAAGTGGATTTTTTACGATAACCATAAGCGAAAAATGCAATGGCTGATCCCAGGTCAAACGCCGCAACAGTGCCTTAAAGCAAAGCTTACCAATAAAAAGGTAATGGTAACTGTTTGGTGGTCTCTTCGTAGTGTTATTCACTATAGCTTTCTCAGGTCTGGTCAAGCTATAACAGCAGATGTTTACTGTGCCGAACTTCGAACAATGATTGCGAAACTGGGGTGATGTTTCACTGCCAGTTTTGCCAGCCTCGACTCGTGAATCGATTTTCACCATTGTTGCTCCATGATAACGCAAGACCTCACACTGCATGAGAAACCGTTGTAACTCTACAAGAGCTGCAGTTAGAAACCATAAGTCATCCTCCGTACTCGCCAGACCTTGCTCCAACGGACTACCTTTTTTTTCGTGATTTGGACAATTTTCTACGTGATAAAATATTTTCTTTCCAGAAGGCAGTACAAAATGCTTTTGCACAGTTTGTCGAATCTAGATCCCCGGCGTTCTATCGTAAAGGCATAAATGAATTTCCGTTTAGATGGCAGCAATGTATAGATAATGAGGGTAAATATTTCGTTTAAATAAATATGGTACATCTTAGAAAAACGCAGTTTTCCAGTACAAATCGGCAATTTCATACTTTAACCCCTAATAATAGTAGTAATACAATCAAAATTAGTAACTTCATATGTCTAAAAAAGAGAAATGCGATCTACGAACCGATCCGCAAATGAGCTGCAACAGCATTCTTGAATTTCGTCAGAGAATTATTGAATATATCTATGTTTTCCAAAGCCTGCGACACAATGATGTGCACAACGATAAAAGTAATAGAAAATAATTCTAGAAACTCAAATACCTTTGTTGTATCTGGTGAAAAGTGATGTTCCTCCAATACACGGAAGGAAGACCCACCGATCAGGCTTTATGATAGTGCCTGATGAGCAGTGACCCAACGGTTAATATTGGGGACTTGTTTATATTTACTTGTACTACAAACTTCGCTTGCGTGATTCCGGCTCTAGTAAACGTTGTATGGAGTGTAATTGCGTACAGCGCCCTCTCTTGTCGATAGTTGTAACTTCGACTATGTTGATCGCCACATTCGCATTCCTTTCCTTTCATCTCACCTGTAATTCATTTTTTCGTGTCGGCTAAGCGCGACAATTGTTATTTATAGTAATGTTGGTATTCCAAAAAAACTGGTATAGACTACCGACCATATTCATACAACATACAAAAGGGTTATAACGTTGTTATAAGTAAAAATTCTGGGAAGTATTGTTCATAATAATGTATAAGAATGCCAACTTGCCTAATAACGCTGCTGTATATAAAAAGGGTATATAGAAAATGAAAGGATAAATATATTTTACGATGCAGTTATTATCAAACATATAAAGTATTTTAACTACACATCGTTTTAAACCTTAAGTACGATATTTCTTAGGAAAATACCTATTTAATGTCTGTGTATGTATTAAATATATTATTTTGTGTAGGAGCTAGCCAAGATCACAGGATCCCGCGCATACGAGCGCTTCACAGGTCCTCAGATCCGCAAGATATTCCGAACGCGAACGCGCGCTTATACGGCGGCGTCGCGCATCTCCCTGGTGTCTTCCTTCGCGTGCTCGCTGCTGGTGGGCAAGATCGCGCCCATCGACCTCGCCGACGGATCCGGGATGAACCTGCTGGATATCAGGACTATGAAATGGGATGAGAAGGCGTTAAAAGTAGGTTTTGCAGTACTGTAATTTGTTAGTAATTGTTTTTAAGTTAGTACACGCTCAATGCAGACTACCATAAAACGAACGGGAGGTTTAGGTGACAAGGCCTAGATGTCGCTTTCGGCGTCTTAGTAAGAAAAATTATTAGAAGCAAATAATTAGGAAAGCCCGTGCCCAGGAATGGGACATTTTAATACAGGGCTGATAATATTATTATAAATGGATCGCCGTAAACGTCTATCCTAAAACCTGTCTCGATCTGGTTCTAGATTACATATAGCCTGATACCGTCTGTCTGACACGTTGTCAGACTTCAGGCTGTTATTGAGAAATTCTTAACAGTAAAGTTCACACTAACCTGAAAATAAAATCTATGTAAGAAGGTTTGGCCACATAGAAAGAATGAGCGATAAAAAATGTCCATCTATTATCGCTCATTTTTCTACGTGGCGTGGCTGTCTCGACAGACAGCATATAAACTGTCATATATAATTGTGTTGTACTCGGAAAAATCTTTGTCAAAACCCTAGGATACATGCAAAAGACTCTTTCTATGAATCTTAAACATATCAGCCAATCAATGTTCCGGTATTCAACCGTCCTAAAGACAGTCAAATTCTTGCAATATATCTGATATAAGCCCGTATGATTCCAAAAATCTGGTCCTATACAATCCAAGAACATACGCAACAAAAAAGAATTTAATTTCGCTAATAATCTTACGACACATAAAGAAAATGTAAATAATATCTGCCAAATGCATAATATCTACATATTATATTTTGCGTGTAGGCTTGTGGTGACGAGACGCTTGCAGTCAAACTAGGCGAGCCGGTCCCAACAGCCAGTGTGGTGGGCACCATCAACCCTTACTTCGTGGAGCGCTACGCGTTCAAACCAGACTGTAAGGTCGTCGCGTTCACTGGCGACAACTGTTCTGCTCTAGCGGGTAACTATACACTTAAATTATTATTGACTGCAAGTTTTTGTTGGCAAAACATAATAATGGTTTGCTCAACGTCAGGCTGTACAATAAGTAGTTTGTTCAGATTGTTTGAAAGCTTGGGTACACCAAAGTGCCTTGCCTAACCCCTAACATTCTTAATATATATTCTATATTCTATCACATACACACAACACCATCTAGCCCAAACTAAGCAGAGCTTGTACTATGGGTACTAGACAATGGATAAACATACATATATATTTTCTTTTTTTGTAAATACATACATATTATACAATATAGAAACACCTAGAGCAAGACAAACATCCATGTTCATGCTCACAAATGTTTGACTTGTGCGGGAATCGAACCCGCGATCTCAGGCGTGGCAGTCGGCTACACTAAACACTACGCCATCGAGGCCGACGATTCATAATCCTATGGAATGCAAATTCTTACGAACGAAGTTAGATGAGGTGCAGGAGCAACGGCAATACGTGATGGCCGGGGCTCAGTCGCCAACATCCTAATACCGAGCTGTTACTAAGAAATATTTTACAGAAGAACCTCATAGATTTTACATACCGGCTGTCCGGTAATTAATAACCTTGAAATGTCTTATAGTAGAACTGAAGGCCGATCAGAAACAATGAAAAAAATAATAAAAAAATAAAAAATTTAAAAGTGCAAGCTATATTAGCATGTCATACTTTTGACTGTCTATCTATTAGCATAATTAGTGTTTAATAATAAAACAACAAAAAACTGATGGATTTCATTCATTTATGGTCGTAGTATACAAGAAAGTTATACATGGTAATTAAAAAAGAACACATATCTCAGGTAGTAGTTAGGATAAATTATTTTCATTTTTTTTTTAACGGCCTTCAATTCCTAAATAAGACATTGCCAGGTTATCCATTAATTACCGGACACCCTGTATATGGAACGTTTGAATCAGATACCTTCTGGTCCTTATACTATCGACTGGTCTAATGAGGTAGTCAATAACATAATATCAGGTCTATAAATCCAAAATGTAAGGTGTCATGCAATGACTACACCACGTCCAATGGTTACGTTGCTACTGTGAAGTATTATTATGGTTATTTACCTTAGATATTACTTGCGTTCTCCATGACCTATCAACTAACTGAACTGACTGAACTGACCCAATTATTTGGCTTAGATAATACTTGTATTCTCCATGGCCTGACTGTACTTTCGTCGCACCCAATATTATGGATTCAAATCCGATAGCCTAAAATTGAGTCACACAAATATTTGTTATTAATGTAATTATTAGATGTGCCCGCGGTTTCGCGTTTATGATTACTGCACGGCTCCCGTAGGTTATAGCGTGATGTTATATAGCCTATAACCTTCCTCGATAAATAACCTAGCCATCACTAAAATAATTTTTCAATTCGGACCAGTAGTTCCTGAGATTAGCGCGTTCAAGCAAACAAACAAACTCTTCAGCTTTATAATATTAGTATAGATTTTAAAGCCCGGTGTAAGTTGGAGACCCTAGTGTTTTTATAGGTCTCCACTACATAGGGATGATCCCTAGTATGTGGTCTTTAAAATAAAATATATCGGGGTTACCATCCACATACCCGGCCCAGGAATACGAACCCAACCAAGACAGTAATCAATTATCACTAAACATTAGATACACAGCATGAAAGGCCACGCTATCTTTATCAGAACATAACTCGCGCCTTACAATCTATGCGATAAGACGTCGTTATCAGTAACGAGCGTTTAATGTGTTTGTCTGCTTATCCCTCTCGTGTTCTTGATAACTGTGTTTACTCTGATATGGATCAATTATTATTTGCTTACACTTAGTTGTGATAAGTTTATCTACTTAACTGACTTTATGAAAGGAGGAGATTCTCACGTATACTTTTTTTTTGTTATTTCAGTACTCCGTCGTTTATGAACCGATAGGGAATTATTTTTTTATTTGGGGTGTACATTTTCTGCATGGTCCCAATTAAATTTGTAGAATAACTCCAAATAGGGAAAATAGGTAAAATAGGTTTGAAGTTTTTGTTTTGTTAATTTTTTTATATTAATCAACGAAAATTTAAACTAGCATTATTTTTAAAACTTAAATCTGTTAGTATTTTATATAAACTAGTCACAAAAATTAAAGGATATAACAAAATTCCAAATTTTGGGGTGATTTTCAACAGGCTGTAACTACAAGAAAAATGACCGTACAGCAAAAAAAAATAAAGCGAATTTTAGCTTTAAGTGTCTAGTTTCTAGATCTGGCCATAATTTTTTCTTGTCATAGTCGGTACCTGAGTAATCTTGAAAACTACCGAAAAAATAGTTTCCAATTTTTGATTGTCTTAAAAGTCGAAAAAAAATATTTTCTCAATCCACTAGAAAGCTTTTTTAGGAAATTTAATGCTCTTTAATTTGACTTAATTAAAAATCCTGTACGATGATTTGCCGCGGAATTATCGTCAATCATAGCAAAAAAGTTCTTTTTTACTTTGATAATCAATAACTCTGGAAATAATGATCGTACAGGAAATCCAAGGAGGGTTTTGAAAACTGCAAAACATTCCCAATGAGAGACTGGGTGTGGCTTAGGATGAAAAAATTGTTATTGAATCGATAATTTTGACTGGAAAAAAAAAGATAAAATTCCCATATTTAAGGACATTTGAATAACTTGGTATAACTTTGGATAGAATGGATGAACGAAGGATATCGTAAGTCATTCTTTTAACCTCAAAGTGTCCCAAAAACCCTGAGAATTACAAAGCGCTGCGATTTTTGTTAGTGCCCCGAAGCTTCATATTTATCGTCAAAAATCACCATCATGAGCAATTTTAAGATTCTTAATTATATCGGCGATTATCCTTATTTTTGCTATTTATGCTACATAATTGTCAAAAAATATTTATCTGTTTTTCTTTTAGTGCTGTCTTTTAACGTCGGCATTAGAATTACCCAAAGCGTACCACGTGAAGGTTGCGCGGTCGGATATATGCTTCTTACGGGGTGTCCTGCGTGAGCGACGAACGCGACGCGATGTGACGCGACACGACACGATGCAATGCGACGCGATGCTACACGCGACAAGTGTCCTACGTGATTTTGGTCAATACTTCTCGAATCATGGGGAAGTACAGTGCACTTTTGCTTGAAAGTTTATACTTAAAGAAGAGACTTTAAAAAAATATAGTAAAATACACAGAAAGAAAACAAATGTTATATTTTTACAAAGAAACATATTTGGCGAATACCATCATTTATATCCAAAATTAAGAAACGTCTAGTTTCGATTACATTATTGCTGCTATTAAGTCCCAATTTGAGAATCAACTATTTCGTAGTTCGTGGTGTCGCGTCTGGTCGCCCACAAAACAGGTACGCGTTACGTCGCGTCTCGCCGCAGATTGCCACATAGGCCGCAAGATGGGTAGGCCGTTATTTTGATCGCGTTCGTCGCATTCGCAGCGTAGCGTCGCGTCGTATTCATCGGCTCACGCAGGACACCCCGTTACACAGGCGTGTGTGTGTGTGAGCGTGCGTGCGTGCGTGAGTGCGTGCATGCGTGCGTGCGTGCGTGCATGCGTGCTCGTGCATGCGTGCGTGCGTGCATGCGTGTGTGTGTGTGGCTCCTCGGCTTCTTACAGTGGCACGGATCCGAGCGGTCCCATTTTCAATTACTCTTCCACATAGATCCGGCTAAATTTGAGCGATGGTCTGTGTTATGTTCACCTTTAGGACACAGTCGATTGTGGTTTATTTGCATAGACCTGCGACTCCAAGAAACCCAACAAGAAAAAGTCTAGCCGGGTCAAAGAGAATCCAACACAAATTGAACTTTTATCATGTTTATCGCCACAAACAGTATTCCTGTTCTATTCACATTTATTACTTTAACAGTTACAGTAACTTAGAATGTCTTATTTAAAAAAACATAACGCCCACTAGGAGTCTTTCCTGTGTCGCGGGAGACTTCATAAACATTCAAACAATGGAGATAAAGAACTCCTGGGCTTGCAACAACTATTTGTGGATTTTTGTCTCGTGTGCGTTGCGAACCCAAAACTCTCGGCGTAGTGTTAGTGCCGAGGCGATTAATTAAATCCCAAGCCATCCGCTTAGTCCGTTTATATACTAAATATATTTCGCCCTTGGCTTTGCTATATACAGTTATTAATAAATTTCTGTCCTTCGGCAACCGTACTTTTTTCTGGATGTAAGGTACTGTTTGTCTTTTGCTGTACCGCTGGCAAGGAGTATTTGAAATTGCATGATGATCGGTCCAGTACTTAAGACATGAAACCGAAACAAAGTTACATACGCATTTATAATATTAGTTAGGATTTGAAAATTTTCCAATACCATGATTTCCAGGTCTTCGTCTCCGCTCAGGCTGGGTAGGCCTCTCTTTAGGTACAAGTGATACTCTTCTCCTCGGGCTGCAGGCGCCTGCCGCGCCCACTGCTGGGCACGTGCTCGTGGGCCCCACGCCTGCCGCGCCCTACATGGCGTTGCTGTGCTTCTCTAACGGCTCCCTCACGCGCCAGAATCACAGAGACCGACTTGTGGGAAAGAGTTGGGATGCTTTTAATGATCTGTTGCGTGCTACCGTCAGAGGAAATATGGGTTATATGGGTAAGTCAATCCAAGTTTTGTTCAAGGGATAATCTCTGTGTCTCAAGAGTTACGAAATGTAGCCAATTATATTTTTTATATTATTAGCCAATTATATTTTTTGTATTGTTGTCTTTTTGATACTTATACATTGCGTTTTGCGCTCTATAGTAATTAAGCCCTAGTTATTAATCCTATTTATAAATTAAAAATTTAATTTAACATAGTATACTATTTTTTTATATGTCAAAGGCCTTCGACTGTGTTTCATATCCTACGTTGTCATAAAATTACCAATTAAATGGTCAAAGAAGTGGACAAAACTCTATCTTGATACCGAAATGCATTGTGTTCAAGTTCTTACGTTTTCAAAAACAATATTATAATCACTTTTAAATAGAACTATGAAGTTAATCGGTTTGGTGTTCCACAAGGTAATATCTTTGGACCGTCTCCGATCAACGATATACGGCACATAAACAGTACTGAGTTTGCCTAAGATTCTAACATTCTTTATACTTTTTATGGGCAGGTATCTACTTCGACACAGCAGAAATAGTCCCGCGAGCTCCCGCTGTCCGCAGCGTGTGGGACGCGAGCGGGCGGCAGGTGGACAAGGCGGCGCCGCAGTTCGAGGTGCGCGCGCTCCTGGAGGGGCAGGCGCTGGCGCGACGCGCACACGCCGAGGATATGGGCTTTACACTTGGTAAGGGCGGGACGCGAGCGAAAGCTTTAATCTTTAAATATCACTAATATTTCGGGCAAATTGTTTGATCAACTATTTGGGCCACTTTATCTCATTATTAATAAATAAACTTCTTGCGGTACTTTACCTTCTAAAATCTAAAGGGAAGCTCGCACACATCACTTCTGTGCTTGATTGATATATCGAACAAGACCCATTTCGATCTTATGCGCGATATCTTATCTTAAATATGGAGGCCAGTCAGTGCAGACTGGCAACACTTCGACCCAGTGGGATCTTTTGTGTCGGCCCCAAGATCTATCCTTTAGCTATCTCCTTATGAATGTAATGCATCAGCCGCAGGGTACACTTCAGAGAGAGAAGCCTTCGGGGTTTAGATATGCCAATCCCATCAGACTCATTCTCAATCCAACCAACGCGTCACGTTCACACAGTAGGTTCGGATATGGACTCGTCCTGTTTACCACAGGCTCTGCGGATCAGATTGTTTACCAATCCCAATCTGCACAGGAAGTCGTTGGTGCCAAAATAGGCAATATGCACGATAGTAAGTTTCATGAAATTGTTTTTAATAAAAAAAAATTCACCGAAGACCTTAACATTAATCAGCACGGGTTTACCAGGCAGATGAATCAATTCGAACCTTTTCAATGACGTCACGAATATTTACGGAGCTGTAGAAGACAAAAAATAAGTACATGTTATCTGTAATGTAGGTATTCGTATAAGGTAAATATATTGCCGGTGGTGGGTTGTCCTACGTTATGAATGGTATATATATAAATGTATAAATTACGACGGCAGTAACGAATTGAGAGCCTTCTGCGCTTACCCACAGCCCGCGGAAAGTTGTAAAGGCCACCTGAGGCCAACAACTAACAAACACACAAAAACACGAATATGCGGTGGCAGTCCGTCAGACGAATGGTTGTTTCTCTCAGCTCCCAAACAGAACCTTCGAGAATATTACATTGGCGACGAGGATTAACATGGTTTCTAGAATTTAGATATTCTGCGTGCGAAGTTACCATGTCGATCGGAAAAGTAAAAGAATTTGACGTGGCCACAGGCGTGTGGTCGTCGTTCATAGATCGGTTGAATATGTATTGTACGACGAATGGCGTGAGCGAAGACAATAAGCTACCAACTTTGATCGCTGTGATAGAGGATGCGGCGTATGAGCTTTTGGTGAACCTATCAAGCTTATGAAGTCGTCGGCATTACGTTACGAAGATGCTGTTATCATTATAAAAAACCACCTACAACCGGTGCCATCGGCGTCGGCAGAACGGTTTCGATTCTGGCGAAGGCGACAATCCGCTGAGAAAAGCATCGCTGATTACATGGCAGTATTGAAGAAGATGTCTCGTCATTGTAAACTAGGCGAGAACCTTAGAATTTACGAGATCAATTCGTATGTGGATTGAGGAGTGACATGATAAGACAGTGATTTCGCGACCTTGAATTTTATTAATGTGGTAAAGCTGGCGACGTTGTTGGAAGCTGCGGAGCGAGATGCGGCAGCGGTTGAGGTGCCAGCGGCAACAGCGCTCGGGCACCACCGGGCGAGGCGGCGCGCGGTCGAGGCGCCACAGATCTGAGGTGTGGCCGCAAGAAACGGTTGCAGCAGGTGCGGCTCGTCGACGCATAAAAAGAAACATGCAGGTTTTGTAACTACATATGCAGCCGGTATAAGAAAGTACATAAAAAGATTTCTCAATGGCCTTTGACGTGGTTGATCACAGTCTTCTTGTACCAAAGTTGACTTACTTATGTGGCTCTTTACTGAGATAGTATGAATTAGAACTCATAAATAGATCAGAACTTGTAAAAACCAGAAGCTATTAATCTGCTGCCACAATAGTGCCATCTGGTGTACCCCAAGGCTCATACCTAGTACCTCTCTTCTTTATCTACGTGAATGACTTCATGTTCTGCTATAACATCTGGATACCAATTGTTCGCAAATGATCTTAATCTATACCGTATTGTTTACAATCGCAATGATATAAGCTGCCTTCAGATTGACATTAGCTCGATAAATCTCTGGCGTCTCCATAAAATAATGACGATCAATACTTTTAAATACTATAACATCAAATGCACATGTAACCGAGAACCCATACCCGCCATTTATTATACAGGGTGTTTGGAGGGTGAGTAGCCATAGGAAAATGGTCTATAGGTGATGGTGTTGGCTACGTGTTGCGCCTACTTAAATAACATTTTGCCTTAAGTTTAATGAGTAATAATTTTTTTTCTATTTTTCTAGAAAATCTCAATTTTTTTGTATAAAAACTTTAATTATTTTTTTAATAACCGCTGAAATGTTAAAAAAATGATGACATTTGTTAGTGTAGTCTTACCTTATTCGGATTTAATCATAATTTCATATAAACAATTCAAAAAGAAATAACAGTGAAGTATCAAACTTTCATAAATAAAAAAAAAACAACCTTATGTCAACTTCACATGATAAAATAAAAAAATCTTACGGTGTATGGCATTTACAAATGTTTTTAAAAACTTCTCTAGTTAATACTCTTTCGAACGGTATGTAACATGTATCATAAATTCATAACTAACCAGGTAACTCAACAAAAACTGGTTTGTCGTCACGAATGGATTAAAAAGGTGAAAACCTAAACTATTCAATTGAGCAGGTAAAATGTTTTGTCTCATTGTAACACAGCTACAAGTATTGTGCTATCTCTTTCATCGGTTGACTATTATGCTCCCTTTGGCCCTTGCGCACCCTGTCGGGTGCATTTAGTCGACACTTGTCGTTCTTTGCTACTTCACGTGTTGTACTTCACAACTCCGCTCTGCGCATTATTTTTGTTTTCGTTTGTTGTTGTTAAGTTTTGTTGTTACTGTTATTTTTAATGGCTGCTTTTACTAACGAGGAATACGCTGATATGTTGATGGCTTACGGCAAAGCTGATGGAAATGGACGAGAAGGAAAAAGAATTTATGAAGAGCGTTTTCCCAATAGACGTCAACCTAATCGTCATACTTTTGAAACGAGATTTAGATGCTTAAGGGAAACTGGCAATCTAAATCGCCGTGAACCTGGAGTTGCCAGACAACGTAACGTTGCTGATGACGAACGCATTTTGGAAGTTTTTGATGAAGATCCCACAACAAATATCCGCACTGTAGCTGCAACACTAAATCTAAGCCCATGGAAAGTGTGGTCTGTTCTTCGCGCTAATGGAAAGTATCCTTTTCATTACACTCCCGTGCAAGGTCTAGAAGAAAACGATTATCAAAGACGCGTCCAGTTTTGCCGTCTCTTGTTACACATGGATGTTGACAACCGCGACTTCTTAAAAAGTATCCTGTGGACGGATGAATCAAAGTTTTCAAGGGAAGGCATTGTAAACTTTCATAATTTGCATCATTGGGCCCCAAAGGATGAAAACCCTAAAAAGAAAAGAGCGGTGACACATCAAAGGAAGTTTTCGGTTAACGTTTGGGCAGGACTACTTGGCAATACACTTATTGGTCCACATTATCTACCAGACAATTTGAATGGCAATAATTATTTAGATTTTTTAATAAATGATTTTCCCGAACTCATGGATGGAGTTCCAAATGTTCAGAATCAAGAACCCATTGTTTTTTAACAAGATGGCTGCCCAGCGCACTGGACATTAGCAGTCCGGGAACACCTTGACAATTCATTTCCCAACGCTTGGATTGGCAGAAATGGTCCCATCCCATGGCCTGCAAGGTCGCCGGATTTAACACCGCTTGATTTTTATGTCTGGGGTCGTACTAAAGCTCTAGTGTATACGGAAACCATTGAAACAAGAGAGCAATTAATTGAAAAAATAGATAATGCATTTGTGATAATGAAACAAGAAATCAGGTTAAGCCATACCACAACGGAAATTAGAAAGAGATGTTACGCATGTATCAGAAATAATGGACATTAATTTGAACAAGATTTGTAATAAATGATTTAAAAAAATACTTTTTTGTTTTAATTGCCCCAAAATAAAGTACATACATAGTAATAGAAGACAAAAAAGTGCAACAGCTAAACCTATTGCACTTTTTCGTTGCGTCATCCAAAACAAAACATTTTACCTGCTCAATTGAATAATTTAGGTTTTCACCCTTTTAATGCATTCGTGACGACAAACCGGTTTTTGTTGAGTTACCTGGTTAGTTATGATACATGTTACATACCGTTCGAAAGAGTATTAACTAGAGAAGTTTTTAAAAACATTTGTAAATGCCATACACCGTAAGTTTTGTTTATTTTACCATGTGAAGTTGACATAAGGATGTTTTTTATTTATTTATGAAAGTTTGATACTTCACTGTTATTTCTTTTTGATTTGTTTGTATGAAATTATGATTAAATCTGAATAAGGTAAGACTACACTAACAAATGACATCATTTTTTTAACATTTCAGCTGTTATTAAAAAATATTTAAGGTTTTATACAAAAAAATGAAGATTTTATAGAAAAATAGAAAACAAATTATTACTAATTAAACTTAAGGCAAAATGTTATTTAAGTAGGCGCAACACGTAGCCAACACCATCACCTATCGACCATTTTCCTATGGCTACTCACCCTCCAAACACCCTGTATTTGTAATATTCCAATTATTGAGGTATAACGCAAGTGGGATCTAGGTTTTGTAATTGATACAAAGTTAAACCTAAACTTAAACTTTTTATACCTACCCAGAAACTTTTTATTTAGAATTTAGTGTTTACTGCAGGAAGTTTTACTCTAATAGTATGGTCGTGAATGATCTTATCAATGTAGTATATCTTGATCAGCTTAGAAAAGCAAAATGATAAAAATGTTACATACTTTTTTGTGGACTGTTTTCACAAAAAAGTATGTAACTTTTTTATCATTTTGCTCACCTATAATAAATATATTGCAAAATAAGGGGCTGCCCAGATTTTCTCATCTCAAATATAACATATATTTATAGAAGCAGATGATGGGCGTATATCTTGCTATTTCACTCAGTCGCCTGTCCTTAAGTTGTTAAGTCTTGGAGTACCAAACATAATCAAAAACGTTTTGTGTCTAGCTGACTGGTGTGCCGCTGCGACATAATAGGCGATTACGTCACAACATCTATATACCGTTCATCTTTTCCAATCATTTGACAATCACTCTAACTACTAAATTTGAAAGGTTTCTATCTTATTGATTCTTCACTGAATTAAAAGCACGTTTGCATTTTACACTTTGGGCAAAACAACTTATTGACATAAATAATTTAAAAAGATCTGCTGTCTTATTGGGGACCTGTGTGTATAAGATTATATACCATTAAATGATTGCTTGCGCTTTAAAATATCTGATGACAAGGAATTAGACCGGTTCCCTGTCAGCACCGGCCCACGCACTAGCTAGGAACTCCTCTAACGTATAAGATTATAGAGTGTAATCATCGAGTATTGTTGCAGACAAGTCGTCGCGAGTGGTAGCGACGGGCGGCGCGTCCGTCAACACGGAGCTGCTGCAGATCTTCGCAGACGTGTTCGACACGCCCGTTTACGTGCTGGTAAAAACACACTATATGCCTACTCTTTGCAATATGTACACATTGGATTTATAAAGCTTGGTTATTCCAACATAGATTATGCTTATGTATATAAACAAATTCGACTCAACGAAGGTCATAGTCTACCAAGATAGTTTGCAGACTTCACATATATTTGAGAACATAATGACTTCTCAAAAATGCGGGTTATCGGAGGGTGTATTTTTCTCTTTTTAAAGTTATGCGTGTGTTGAAAAGCTGTTCACTAGCATTTTAATGAGCACATAACTTCAAAAAATCAGAAGTTCCTATAGTGACATCAAACTCAGGATCTCCATTGAAATTAAACTCCTTTATACGGATTTTATCGCGTTGTTTATTTAACATTGAATTACATAATTTAAAAACTGTTACACTATTACTATTGAACTTTACTAATTTTGAAGCTAATTAAATTATTAAAACGATTTATATTTAAGTTTACACTTTCCCCAACGTTTCGGTTGCTTTGCAGCAGCCATAGTCACGGGGAAACTCGTGTCTAAGAAATCTTATCCGTATATAGTGGTATAATTTCAATGAATAACATTCGCGTAAACAGAAGACAATATTATGTAAATCAGGATCTCCACTTATCCGACACTAGACATAACATGAGTTTTGATGACGGTATTACCGAAACAATAATGAAAAGAAAGATGTTATCCTATATCAGTATTGCAACATCTAAGGAGTTAAAAAAACATTGAAAATGTTGTAATTCAATGTTATTTTTATGTCAACATATTAATGGTCTCGTCTGTACCCATAATCATAGTGGACTCATTATATTGGGGTGGGGTCATTATAACTACGAAGTTCCGTATTGTCAACTATAGTTTATTGCTTAAGTTAGAATAGAATAGAATAATAGAATAGAATATAATTTATTTGCTAGAAACATCGTACAAAGGTGTTACATATATTTTAGATCGACATGTTTCGCCGGCACAGCGGCATGCAAATCTTATTATTTTAATCATTATTACATTACATTAATAACAAATCTAATGAAATTAAACAGTCACAAGAAAACTATATATGTATATTAGTAAACGGCTAAGAAAACACATAATTGACAACATCAATTGATAATTCTTACTTATGCTTATACTTCAGGGCAAAGTCGAGACTAAAATATTTGCACGGATACTTTACAAAATACTCATTAATAGAATAAAAACTTTCCTGCAACAACCATTTTCTTAATTCAATACAGAATTTTCTAAAAGGCAGTTGAGTAATTATCTTTGGCAAGGCATTGTATATCAAAGGAGCCATATAGACGCAGCTGTGCCGAAAAAGTTCTAACTTAGGAGCAGGTATATCAAATTCTAAATGGGTGACTTTTCTCTTATTCATGTTATTTTTTGCTTCGAATAAAGTACGATAGCATCTTAAAAATTTAGCCACTTCATAGATATATATGCAGGGTACAGTTAAGAGGTTTTGTGATTTAAAAATAGGTCTACATGAGTCAGACCACTCCAAATTATAAATCGCACGAATGCACTTTTTTTGAGCAATGAAAATTTTGTCTATCTCGGATGAATTGCCCCAAACAACTATACCATAACGAATTACCGAGCAGATGTAAGCGTGATACACCATTAAGGAAGTTTGCCTAGATGTAACATCTTTAATTTTTCTTAAAGCAAACACAAATTGGTTGATCTTCTTACAAATATTATCGATATGATTGCTCCAAGTGAAATGAGCGTCAAGTGTTACACCCAAAAATTTCGCACTAGATACTTGATCAATATTTATATCATTATATCCAATATTAAGATATACAGGTTGACTTTTCCATGTTTTAAAATGTAATAATTTTGTTTTCGTGATATTTAATTTAAGTCTATTGATATCTAGCCATTTGATTATATCTGTGAGGGCTTGATTTACTTCATTTTCATAGTTTTCTAGCTCTTTACATTTTACAATAATTGTAGTGTCATCAGCAAATAGAATACATTGATGATTAACAGCTTGCGGTAAGTCGTTGATATAAAGAAGGAACAGTAATGGCCCTAAAATACTACCTTGCGGTACTCCACAGTTGTTAATTCTCGGTTCAGAGTCAAAATGTTCTAAACTATTTGTTGATTCGTTATATTTTAATATTCTTGTTATCTGACTTCTGTTGTTGCAGATATGAGTGTAACCACTCTTTAGCTGGACCTCTAATACCGTATCTTTCAAACTTTTTTATAAGTCTCACATGTTCTACTAGATCGAATGCCTTACTCAGGTCTAGAAAAAGTGCACAGGAAGGAATTTTTTGGTTAATATTGACCATGACCGCCTTTACTAATGTATAAATTGCTAGTGTAGTTGATTTATTTTGCCTGAAGCCATATTGCTGACTGGCAAAAATATTGTTTTATCTAGAAATTTAAGCAGCCGTCTGTACATAACCTTCTCAAATATTTTTGAAATAATAGGCGTGATTGCTATTGGTCTGTAGTTATCAACATCTGATTTTGACCCCTTTTTATAAATAGGTTTTATCAAAGAATATTTCAACCTATGAGGGAAACACCCCTGTTCCAATGATAGATTTATGATATATGCTAAAGGTACTGCAATATACGCTGATATACGTTTAAGTAGATCAGTATTGATATTATCATAACCAGCTGATTTTGAATTTTTTAGCGACATGATGATATGATAGATTTCTGTCTCATCAGTGGGTTCTATAAATATACTCTTATCGTACGCTTCTATATTATGGATGTCAATATTGTTATTAATACATGGCGGAAAAGAAATATTATTAGGAATGTCAATATAATGATTATTCAATTTATTTGCTATGTCAAGTCCAGCGGTTAGTGTAATATTATTGTCTATGATTTTATTAATAAGTTCCCTACCTGGTTCACTACCTAGATTACGTCTTACGATATCCCACGTGGCCTTAACCTTATTTTTCGAGGAGTCTATATACTTTTGGTTACACAAGGTCTGTAATTTATTCATACATTTTCTCAACAATTTAGAATACATTTTATATTTGTCCTTATTTTTGTTATTTTTGTTTAGGTAATATTTATGCCGTAGTGTTCTTTTAGTTTTACAGCAATTTTTTATTCCTTTTGTTATCCATTTTGATGTATCAGTTCTATTTTTCTTATTAATTCTAATTCTTGGAAAACATAAACTATATAGTAATATCAAAATCTCGTGAAATTTGTCAAAAGCTTCATTGGTATCATTCGAATCATAGATTTCATTAAAACTTAAACATTTTACGTATTTTACATACTTATTAACGTTATCCTTGTTTAAATCATTAATCACCATAAACTGGTGCGTTATTTTATTTTTAATTTAGTGTTCAAAAGTAACAATTTGAGCTGTATTATGCTCAGACAGATGACAGTAATGTTGACAGTGCATTTGTCAAGTCTTGTTGGCGTACGTATATAATACTGCATTCCATTATTAACAATCAACTCTTTAAAGGTTGTACTATTTTTCTTGGTTGCTAATAGATCGATATTAAAGTTCCCACAAATTAGGATGTTACGTTTTTTGTGCTGAAGCCGCACCAACATGTTAGAAAAATGTTTAAAGAAAATGTTGACATCTGAATCTGGGGTTCTGTATACACAAATTATAATCAAATTTATTTGCTTAATTTCTATGCCACATACTTCGAAATGTTTTTCTACAGCAAATTCCTTTAGTAAGTCTAATTCGGAACTTTCATAACCATCTTTGCATAATATGCATGTACCTCCACGCCGTTGTTCTTGTCGTGTATAAATTGCCGCAAGATAAAATTTATTTAAGTTAAGATAAATTTCTTCGCCTTTTTTTATAAAATGTTCACTCAGACAGACCACACCTACATTCTTGTTTAAATCATGCAACTCTAGTAAGATTACTTCCATTTCCTGAATTTTGTTTAAAATACCAGCGATATTCTGATGTAGTATAGCGAAAGATTTAGTTGCGAAAAAATGTTTGGTGAGGCGTTTCCAATTTATTAGAGGCTACCTTAATCGATTTCTTTTTAGCCAATATATCAAAATAGTAAGGGATTGTACCTTTAGCAGGCTTAACATCATTAAAATTAGTCTTTTTTTCGAATTTAACAGATTGATGATTATTGTTCGGTTTAAAGTAAAAAGGTATTGTGCCTTTTTTTGGCTCAGCGCTATTTTTAATAGTACAAAGATTTTGAAAATTATGCGACGTATTGTATAGAGTGTCTGAACCATTATGATGATTGTGGTTGTTGTAGGAAAGAAATTTATGTCTATATTCATTAACATTAATGTGATAAATTATATGTCTAGAGATATCCTTTATGGTATCCGTCTCAATAAATGTACAATTAGTAAAATTACTAGCTAGCAGCTTTAATTCATTATTTAATTTCCATTCATTAAGTGCTCTATTATGAAAAACATTGACTATAAACACAATGCATCTCTTTAAGTAGTGTAAAGCTACAGATATTTCTGACAAAATCTCTAATGGATTGGAGTCATTACTGCCGGTCATTATTATTACATTATCATTTTCTGATATAGTTTTAGACATGTTACAACAATCTACAAGTACATCTTTAGTTTTAGCATATGGTTTCGTTATGGATTGTATACAACTGACTCGCGTTATAAGTGTATTTCTATTTTTTATTAGAGACTGAACAACGCCCTTGCCTTGATTATCGGATAGTAAAAAGATTTTCCCATATTCTTTGTCCGTTTCCATTGTAGGCTCTTTCAGAACAGTTGAATGGCATAGATAGTATTTTGAGTTGTCTTCCAAACTACTGCTATTTGCATTGATAACTTTCTTATTAATATCGACAACCTTAGGAGTAATAGTATTATTCCCTGATTTTACTGGAGACATATTCAGAGGATAGAATTTTGGAGTGTGACATTCTAAGTCAAGGTTTAATTTCCGTGCCGAGAATTTAGACTGAGACGTTCAATCTTCTATTAGATCTATTTAAATTACTAGAGGATGTTTCTAGTTTTCGTGTGCTGAAATTAGTGCTTAAGCCAGTACACATTTTCTTGAGCCGTTCGTTTTTCTGTTCTTCCACATCTCATTTTTGCTTTAGCGTCGAATTTTCTAAGGTTAATGTTTCAATTTCTGCGTGTGCGCTTAATAATTGTACTCTTAATCCTTCGATGGAATGTTGGAGTTCCAATACTTCGTCACTCTTGACACGTGTAGATAAATCCATCATGCTCTTAACACTTAAGTTCAAGGAAGATGCATCCAGCGATTCAAGAGATTCATTGGAGAGTGATTTCATTACACGGCGTTTTCTCAAAGTAATATTGTTAGACTCCATTTTCAATAATATAAATCACCCGAGTGTCTAGTCTTATAGTTTTATGTCAAGTGAATATCAAGCTTTATTATAGTAGGCAGCGTGAATGTACAGCTTTATTATAGTAAGCGGCGTGAATGCGCAGCTTTATAAAGTGACACTTATGCCACACACCTTATATCAGTGTCGAGCTGGAACGCGTCCGGTGCAAATAATGTTGGCAGCACTGAGTATGTATAGCGCGAAAAATATTTGTTTGAGTAATGTCAACGGATTTATGTGCAATAACTTATATATTTGACACAAATATTAGTTCACTATATGCCTAAATGATATCACTTCTTAAGACCATTCGCTACTATTCGCCGTAATCAAGTTTAGTACTCACAATCAATAGTTATTGTCACAAACACTATGCACTTTGATTATGCAGTTTTAGTCGTATTGGCTCTCGTAAATAGTTACGGTGCAGAATCCACATATGATTAACTCACTGAAGCTACTTTAGATAAGATTAAAGACCATAAAAACACAAATATATATTTTTAATTACGGAGCTGATGTTTACATTAACACTCCTACTGTAAGACTCCAAGACAGTGGGCAAGTTAGTGGGCAATGCAAGGTTCTCTTGTCAAGTTTTTATGTGCGTTTAATTTTAAAACACGATGCCACCCTGGGCTCCGTCTCAGGACTTCCTACAATATTTATAATAAATTATATATATTTTTTTTTTGGACATGTACAGACTGACTAAGAAAGTTTATAAGGCTAGTGTGAATAGAACAGTCGCAAGGGCGACCTAGGCGAACGTTTCTTGATCAGATCGGAGACGTTCTGGATAAAGGCCAGGTTAAGAGCACCTTAAACCGGCGAGCGTGTATGTGGAATGTTATGAAAGTGAATGAAGCCAGAGAAGTGTGTCAGGATCGTAGCAAATGGAAATCCGTAGTCTCTGCCTACCCCTCTGGGAAACAGACGTGAATTTATGTATGTATGTATGTATGTAATTTATTTGCGTATTCTGTATAACTATGGTGCTAGTCATAAATGCATTCACAGGAACAACACGCGAACGCCGCGCTACTGGGCGCCGCCATACGCGCCGCGGAAGTATGGAGTGGCAGCACTGGCGTGCAACTACCTGGTACGTTATAGCTGATTAATATTTGTTTTTCCATTATATATAAGGTGTATTACAATATCTAAATTTATGGATTTCTGAGAGACGAATTTTACGAGATTTTTGAGTGAGAACTCGCAACGTAAGAATGGTAATATTGATTCGCATAGCTAATTCTCGTTATCCATCCCTTTCATCCTAGAAAATAGTGAGATCAGTAGATCGACGATAGCAATGTTTATCCGAATCTTCGGGCCAAACGAAACAAACTGCAACGAAATTCCTTTCAAATTAACATTACTCCGTTGTTCGGACTACTTCATGACAGGATTTAGGACAGTCAAGAGTCGCATTTTGCACATAAATGTGTTTCATGGTAAGAACAGTCGGCCCAAAAGTTCGGTAATAACGTTTTACGATAGGCTTATTGATATTTAATCCTTCTTTAATACATGTTGGACTTTACGTCGAAAATGATATTTCTGGAATTGTCATAGGATTCCATAATTACCATCAGCCGAGACACTTGTGTGTAACTTTGGCAGTAGAAATCAAGAATGAGTGAAAATTATGAGGTTACATAGTAATAAATGTACGAAGGGCGTATCAGTTTAATCTGTCGATCGTTTTTCAATCATATCTAGCCATTGATGAGCCGCTGTAGATTAAAAAGTAAATGAATTATCATATTTAGATACAATGAAAGAAGCTTTTGTGTCTAGTTATTTAATTTTACATATATAAGACTATTAGTTAATAACAGCAGCGATAGCTCAGTGGGGAGACCAACAGACTGCAATGCAGAGGGTCTCGGGTTCGAACCCACGTCGCGCACCTCTGACTTTCGGAAGTTATATGACATTTCGAAATGATGTGCGTATTGATTGACAATTATCGCCTGCTCCGTGCCTCGGAGAGCACGTTAATCCATCGGTCCCGGCTGCCATGAACATCTATGACAGTCGTTATTGGGAATTCAGTGCCCTATAATATCCTGACACTGGACTAGCCTTAGGGTATCGTTAGCCGAAGGCTAAGGTTGCGGAGGTCAGGTGGGAGCCGCCCCGTATAAAAACTGATATCTAGTCAAATCCGGTTAGACCAGAAAAGTCGACCCCAAGTGACTTGGGAATAATAAAGGCTAGGGAGAAGAAGATTATTAGTCAATTATTATATGGTTTCTATTCAGATGTTTATGACAAATTAAACCATGTGTTACTTTGTAAGATAAAGATTATTTTTAACAATAAGGACATAAACGTAACGTTATAAGCATTACCTGTAAAACAAAGAAACGACATTTTAAGTTTATTAGTCGCTCTCTTTTTACACAAAAAAATATTAAATTATTTTGCCAATATTACAATGACTGAAATGTCAGCTATATAGAATAAAAACAACAAGCGGTCGAGCACTAGGCGTGCTCGAATTTCGACCAAAATTTGCCTGTAAGATATTGCTGATATATGTCATTATATATTCATGTATGTAACCATAGTTACGCGCTTCGACGGCGTGTGTCAAATGCATGGTTGTGTGCGTGTACACTAATTTAAAGTATTTCTTATGCATATTTTATATAAATATTAGGATTCGTCCCTCCTTCTCCTTATAAACTTTAACTGTGCCAAATTTCATACTCCTCCGTCCGCGCAATTTTCGTAAAAAGGGGTACAAAGATTTTGCTTCACGTATCAATATAGATAATGCTGTTTTGCCAATCTTCGGTAGCTGGCGCCATCTATTGAGTCAGCTAAGACTTCTTCAAATATCAATGGTATTTGAAAAGCGTGCCATAATCAAAACATAAAAGGATCCTCGGCACCTCTAGACATTCCTTTACATATATTATATGTATTCATGTTCAAATTTCTCTGTAGGTCTAAGACATATGAAAATAACTAATATTAAAAATGCGAATGTGTGCTTGTTAGATCCTCACGCTTTCACGTCCTAACTACTCGACCGATTATCATGAAATTTTGCACATATGTTGTCAGGGGAACAGAAAACGACATAGAGTACCTATCATCCAGGAAAAAGTGTTTTTACTAACCAAACCTAAATTTACGGGAGCGAAGCCGATTGTGTAAATACTAATATTCTTATACATATAACTATTTTGTTATTTCCAGGGTCTGAGCTCACAGTGTCTCCAGTGGCGACCCCGTACCCCGACCACGACAAGATCTACACCCCCATGTTGGCGCGGTACAGACAGCTCATCGACACTATACCCAAGCTGGGATAAACAACACTATACTGAACGCAATACTCGGTAGAAATAACTGCGGTTTTACCAAATGGTAAGAAAATACGGAACTATGTATAATGACTTAATTATGCACTACGTGTTAAATACGATTTTCGTTTTTGGGCAAAATACTGTAATCTTTCGTACATCAGAATGAAAGATTTGGATTTACTCAAACAAATACGGTAATTTATATTTTTTAAGTATTTTCATTTTTGGATTCCAACCATCTATATACCTACTGAATTTAATAAAAATCGGTTTAACTGTTTATCAGTGAAAATATAACAAACTGACATACTACTTTCGCATAAATAATAGTTGATTAACAAATAGAAGTTTTGGCACACAAAACAAGAAGAATAGAAGAGAATAATATTTATTTGATACATTACCACGCATAAACAACTGAACCAAGTTTCATTATATTTAGGGCCATAAATAGTTTGAGCTCTGAGAAAAATAAAAAATATATAAAGCGAGCAAAGTCGTCAGCTAACGTCTAATATCGCATAAGAAAAAAAACTTAGCACCCAATTTAAATACCGCCATTATTTCTCCGAGTATTACAAACATACGATGCTAATCGCCACTAACATATCATATACTGGTGCTAACTGGTGCCTTCACATTCCTGCCTTTATATGTGTTCTAAGTAACGCTTCGGAATATACATTTTTATATCGCCTATCAATTTACACTCAATGTTAGTAAGCTTTAGTGTAAGGGTAATTTTTATATGAGCGGCAGGTTTAGTGCGGACTAAGTAATGATAATAATAATATATATATAATATGTTTGTTATGTTATGACGTTTCGACCGGTGTAACCTGGTCGAAACGTCAAGCATATATCATGCAACGCGAAAGTTTAAAAGTTGATAATAATAATGTCCTCCAGACCGAATTTCGGTCAATTTTAACGGCGACTAAATACCTAGTTAAAATACGCAGGCGCTATTACAGTGCACAAGTGTGTGCGCAAACACAAGTGCACTCTCTGTTCCCTAATTATCGGAATTCGATGGGACGACATTCCGACATAATATAACAACAGGTGCATTAAATTGCTTTCCGAGGCACGGCGGTTTGTCTTATCGCTAATTTCCTGACGTTAGGCTGCTTTTAAGGATTTCTTGGCAGAATACGCAGTAATTTGTGGCACAACCCAGGATTCGAACTCGAGACCTCATATACAGCTGTCGCATTTACTGCTACGTCAAATATCATAGGGGCCATCCATAAATTGTCGTCCTTGTCACAGCTGGTCACATATTTTGTGAGATTGCCCCCTCCCTTATTTAATGTCTCATATTTTGCAATTTTACGCCTAGAAAAATTATTTAATTTAAACAGCAGTTTCGAAATTAGTTCTATTTCCATTTAAGGCAATAGATACATTTTCCGTAAAACAAATACATAATGTAATGTTTTTGAATTAAACTATTGATTTGCATTTTGTACTGACTTTTGGTCGTGATTAAACGCAACCCCCTATATACGCGAATTTCACTTACCGTGAGTTTTCGCGGTACGTATCCTTCGCATAAAGCGGGATATTACTCCCACTTCCACTCCTTGTCACACAATGTCACACTGCGACTCCTTCTCTCCCTCCACTGGCTATAATGAAAGGCCCAAGTTAAATTCTTGGGTCGGGCTGAGTTTTACTGAGATACTTTTTAGAAAATTGTCATTAGCTTTCTGAATCTATGCTCGGTAGATGGTGATTAGTTTACTTATCACCGTCTTGAGTAAACTTAAGACCTAAAATATAGTTGACAAATTTTAAGTGTAATACACCTCTCCATATCTCATAGAGGATTGTAAAGGTCAAGAACTATAGGTATATATAACTGTCAAAGTGAAAATTTACAAATTAGCCCGCACTAAACCTGCACTCAAAAATGCACGTATTTGATAAATTGTATACATAATGTGTAAGCAGAAAGTATAGTCATATATTAGGGTAACTTCACCATGAGACACTCATGGCGTTTTAACACAAACGGATTTATTAATTTTTTAATTAAAATATCAATTCTAAATAAACAGACTGTCCATTGGACCCACGGTGCTTGCCACAAACCACTCATTTTACACAGATTTTAATTAAAAAATAATTTTTACCTAATCAAACTGTTCTTTGAACCGTGGTGCTTGCGATTATGTTTGCACCTAATTTTGATATTCCCGGGTTGGACAATTTTATCTGGTTGTCCTCGGGAAGTTTCTTTTTGTACTATGATCTGTATGTGTTCAGTGGAGAACAATAGACACACCCTTTACTACATTGATGAAATGTGGCCTACCTCTTAGTACCCCTTCAAGTAAATATGCATTAGAACCATTATATATGACCATACCTTCTGTTTACATGGCTTTAAATTATTTTGTTATATATAAACACACGCACTAGTTTAGTCATATAAAATTTACCTCAAAAGTCTACTTCGTATTTAAGTTTAAAAAAATATATGTGCTACAAGTATAGCACAGTGGCTTCAATGCGCTAAGTGTTACAGGTTCGATCCCCGCATGGAGTAAAAGTTTTTGTGATTCATACATAGTAATTCCGTAAACGTTGGTCTGATCCACGGGTTTATACTGGGTGTAAGGGACGGCGTACCGAAAACTTGACAAGACGTCTTTTCTGTACTTACCTCGACGCAAACTTCTATTATTCGTAAAATAGCAAGATAAACATTTTATATTGATTAACATTATTACGCGGTTTGTAATGAATTGCTGCCGACACAAGGCTCCGCTGGCTGGAACGAGCTCTGCGTTCCGCGCGCAAACAGCTCATCTGTTTAAATCATGACGATTTAATCGCATTACTGTATTTTATGAAAATATTGGTATTCTTTGTTTTTATTTAATAATATTAATGGTTTATGCATCATGTTATGATTCACATTCAGAAATATGGAAAATTACCGACAACAGATGTGATTTTTTTTCCTGAATTTCAACGGATTTTAACTCAGAATAATGGTCCGTATCTACTATTTTAAGTTTTCGCTACGCCGTCCCCTACACCCAGTATAATATGAACTATACGCAGTGGCTTAAATGCTCTATATAATATATGTTACGGGTTAGACCCCCGTGCGGAGTAAAATATTGTGTGATCGCACACACAAATTACTCCTAGTGCAGGAGTAGACATTTTTAAAACTTAAAATAAATTATTAGAAGAAAATCCATGTCTGGGTGCTAATTGTCTCCGATATTTAAATATTTTTGGTTGTAACTAGTGCAAGAGTTGTCTTTTAATATGTAATTGAACATTCCATTGTCATGCGGCATTTATTAATTGTTATGTTTTATTGTTGACTTTTGTTATTTACAGAATCTAATCATGTGATTTGTAGTATATAAGTGATGTATTTTATATATATTTTTTATTTACAATATTATTATTAATATTACTGTCTACAATTTGCCTTAATGGTACAGGTATGCAGACAATTTCCATTTTTGACGATAAAGGTTCGATTCCCAAGATACACTCGTCGACCGAATAGAACAACTACATAGTAAAATTACTGTGTAGTTGGGTTAGGAAATTTTCAGTTTCAATATGAATGATGTTTGCAACTTAAGCCAGGCTTGTTTTAAGGAACCTAAACATATCTAATAAAATGTAGGTGTGAAACACTTCCATCCCTTTGGGGTCCACAGGCTTGTGACTATAATTTAATAACTATTATACATATCTCATGGTGCTTCGCTGTGCAATAATTAATACATTCCATAATCGTTTTTACATATTTATAAGCATAATAATGTGGTGGTAAAAGACAAAATGCGCCGGTAGCACAATGGTTAAAGCGTAACTTTATGATCGTGAGGTCGTGTGTTCAATACCCGTTGTGCTACCGCCGTGAATACATTCCTGACATAAGCATTTAGCTTTTTTGGATACTGGGAATATTTTTTCAAAGAAAAGCTGAAATGAATTTAAATTTTATTTTAACTTCCAATCATTATTGACATAAAAGGTTTTTGTTTTTATTAGACTTCTGATTTTATTTATTAAAGAAAAATCTTTTTGTTATTGTTCTCTTGTTATAACAGAGACTACTCGAAATTTAGAAGTTAGGCAATTTGAACTCTGACACACTTAGAGTTTAAATTGCCTTCTACGCCTAACTTCCAAATTTCGAGTTAAGTCTTTGTTTTATCAGTAGATCTACATATATATAATGTAATTTTTTATAATTAGTATATCTATATACTTTGTTCATAATTTAGAATAATGTATTGCAGAGAATTTTCTGGAAATGTAGCAGTTGGCTATAGGCCGATAGATATTACGTGTCTGTCAGTTTGTAATACCACGTATCTACCCTCTTTCTTTGGGGGTGACAGCCTTGATGTATGTATATGTGTGTATGTATCAACTAAGAACAAGTGAGAATACAGAATAAAACAAAAACCGCCATCGCGCACCAAAGAGAGGCATCGAAATGTAGTAAAGTAAATGTAGTGTGTGTCAATATTTAATATCTTTATTGCACTTCATATGTTATATAAAGGTATAATTTTCCGTATTGGCCGTTATTCTACTTTTTGGACACAGTTCGCAAAGAAATGCCACTCAACGCGGCTTTCGGTTTATTCTGTATTGAGGTAACGAGAAACGATTTTGTTATGGATATTATCAGAAGTCTCATTAATATGTATACTTTTTGTTATATTTTTTATACATTTTATAATAAATGTTTGCTATTAAAATGTGTTTTTTTTTCTGTCTTTCAAAGGTGGTTCTCGTGCCTGGCAGTGATGTTAGGTTAGGTTCTGTTACGAAATTTCTTGTACCAGTGCTAGGTCTAGAACTGTTACCGTTACCTTTCGTAAGTTGGATACAGTGGCTCTGGCTCTCCCTTTTGATGTAAGTGTTATCAACAGACGTACATCTTACAGAGTATGTCCTTCTCTCAATTTTAGAACAGCTCTAGCGCATCGACATTTTCGGATTATTAGTGGTCACATTTACAATATGATTAATAAACATTGCAAAATTTATTCCCTCACTTCAAAATAATGCAAGACAAAAGTTTTAAAATAGTTACAGACACAAAATTATGATGAGACAGAAAGTTTAATAAAATGAAAGATGTAGATGTATGTACTGATATATATGCACACGTTAAACACTTCACAACATACACGCACCGCACACACACACACATACACACACACACAATAAGCACACTCACTTACCTTTGACATTGTCAAAGGAATATGCCATGTTTGACCGATGACGTGTTACTGAAGAGCGCTGGTACCCATAACACAAGTTAGATCTTAGATCTTATCTTATCTTATGTATGGGGGCCAGTCAGCACAGACCGGCGACACTTCGACCCATTGGGATCTTTTGTGTCAGCCCCAAGATTTATCTCTTAGCTATCTCCCTATGAATGTACTGCATCAGTCGTAGCGTACACTTCAGAGGGAGAAGCCTGAAGTCCTCAGGGTTTGGATATGCCAATCCCATCAGACCCATCCTAAATCCAGCCAACGCGTCGCATTCACATAGTAGGTGCGATATGGACACGTCCTGTTCACCACAGGCTCTGCAAATCGAATTGTGAGCCAATCTCAATCTGCACAGAAAGTCGTTGGTGCCAAAATGGCCAGTGAACGCTCCTGTGAGCAGGCGTATTTGGCTCTTGTTATACCTGCAGAACTTCCGGGTGAAGCCTGTGGCTCTGTTTGCAATGAATTTCTTGGAGTGTTCCAGACCCCTCAGGGCCTTCCACTCTAGCCTGTGTTTGTCATTACCATGTGCATTCAAAGCTGCCTTGACGGTGCTCTCAGAGAGTCCCACGAATGGCTCGGGGCCCACAAACAGTTGCTCCGAGCCCTTTCTGGCTAATTCATCAGCCTCCTCATTGCCCTGCACCCCTGCATGCCCCGGAACCCACACCAGTCTGACTGTGTTCTTCCTGCCAAGTTTGGTTAAGGCCTTAACACAGTTCAGGACCAGTCTGGAGTCTACCCTACACGAGTCCAGAGCCTTGAGAGCAGCTTGACTGTCACTGAGAATATACACAGTCCTGTCAGTGACATTACTGTTGATATTCTCCTGAGCACAGGCAATTATAGCGTAGGTTTCCGCTTGGAAGACCGTTGCATATTTGCCCATGTTTTGGCTCACCTTGCAGTCGTTGGTATAGATACCAGCGCCCGATCCTGTTTCCATTTTGGAACCATCAGTGTACCAGATGAGACAACCCTTGTCAGGGGATTGTAGACCTTGTCTCCATTCGTCCCTCGTGGGGACCTTTATTTTAAAATTCTTTTTGAATATGTGCAATGGTTGCATTTTGTCGCATCCCATGCTCATAATCCTTTTGAGATCCTTTGAAATCCAATTTTGTGTGTCGTGTTACCGGCATGTTGACGCTCCACAGCCCATGCACAGATAGTCTGTGTAGCGCCTTTATCGCCTCTGACTCCACAACAATGTGTAGCGGCGTTAGATCCAGCAGGACCTCTAACGCTGCCGTTGGCGTAGTCGGGAACGTCCCTGTTATAGCCATGCAGGCCAATCGCTGCACCTTTGACAGCGCGATCCTGCATGTAGCTAGTTTAGTTCTTGGCCACCAGACAATGCTTCCATACGTGAGTATAGGTCTTATCATCATCGTGTATAGCCACTTGATGACCTTGGGCTTTAGCCCCCAGGTCTTCCCATAAGTAGAACGAATCATGCCGAAGACCCGCTGGGCCTTCTCTATGACTTTGTCTAAATGAGGTTTCCACGTTAGTTTGCTATCTAAGGTCATGCCTAGATACTTCACCTCCATGGACCATTGTAACTGCGTACCATACATGGAGAGAGTTCCCAACCCTGTCAGATCCCTCATCCTAGTAAACGGCACGACAGTCGTTTTCCCTGAGTTGATCGATAAATGACTGCTACTGCACCATTTTTCCACCGTAATCAGGGCCTTCTGCATGAGACTAGATACCGTACTCGGGAACTTTCCATTGACGAGTATCACCAAGTCATCCGCATATCCGACCGTTAAGTACGGACCTTTGTTGAGTTGTTCTAGGAGTGAATTGACTACCAAGCACCATAAGAGTGGTGAGAGTACTTCACCCTGAGGGCAGCCCTTGGTTGTCGTTGCATACATTTCATCTCCTAACAACTCAGACCTAATGATTCTACCCCTGAGCATACAATTGATCCACTTGCAAATGGTTGGCTCTATGCCGTGATTTGCCGATGCCACACTGATGGCATCAAAGGTGGTCCGATCGAAAGCTCCCTCAATATCCAGGAATGCAGCAATGCAAACTTCCCGGTTCTCTAATGCATGTTCTGCCTTATTTACCACAAAATGTAGTGCCGTCTCAGTGGATTTGCCCGACTGGTAGGCACACTGTAGCCTGTGGAGGGGGAATTTCCATAATGCTCCCTCCCTGACATGTCTATCTACTAACTTCTCCAGGGCTTTCAAGCAGAACGACTCAAGACTGATAGGTCTGTATGACTTGGCTTCTTCGTAGTCCGCTTTGCCCGGTTTCGGTATGTAGATGACTTTAACACGCCTCCATATCTTTGGAATGTATCCAAAAGCTATGCAGGCTCTGTATAATCTGCACAAATGCGGAACCAAGAGTGCAGCTCCCTGTTGCAGGATGATGGGATAAACCATGTCTGGACCAGGTGACTTGAATGGTTGAAAACCATTTAGAGCCCAGCCGACCTTCCCTTCATCCACCACCTTCCTAGCAGTGTCCCAATCTGCTTTGGTTGTGCGGTAGCCTAGTTCAACCAGGCTGATCGGGTCCTCCTGCTCTTTTTCTATTATCTTACAGTCTGGAAAGTCTGTGTTTAGCATCATTGCTAGTGTCTCCTTACCAGACCCTGTTCGCTGCCCATTGCCATCCTTAATGGATGTCAATGGGTGTGCTCTGACAGTCGAGATAGCCTTGGAGAGCCTCATTCCCTCAGGAATTGTACTGATGTTTTCACAGTGTGCTCTCCAAGCCTTCCGTTTGGCTTTCCGCACAGCTTTGTTATAGTTGGTCAAACAGCGAGCGTAACCGCTGTAGTCCCTGCTGGTACTAGCATTGTTAAACGCTCGTCTGGCTTCTAGCCGCAGTTTGACCAACTCTGGCGTCCACCACGGTACCCTTTTGGGTCTAAGTTCCCTCTCAGGGCAGTTGTTTGTCCAGGCCGTATTCACAGTCTGGACCAATTTGTCTGCTGTAAACTCGATGTCTAATATAGAATTGAGCTTACCCTTAGAATCCTCCAAATCTATTCTGAGGTCACTCCTAAAGGAGTTCCAGTCCGTATTTCTGGGATTCCTTCTACGTGCTGTAGGAGCTGGAACCAGCGTCCTGTACTTGAAGCATATGTAATTATGATCTGACAAGGTAATCTCATCAGACACATGCCATTCGACAATCTTAGTGCTAGCCCTGTTGGAGGCTAACGTGATGTCAATTACCTCTGCTCGCCTACAGTCAGCGAACGTTGGCCTGTTACCCTTATTTAGAATTTGTAAATAGGTACTTACCACATACTCCAGTAGTTTTTCCCCTCTTACATTCACATCCGTGCTCCCCCAGACTGTGTGGTGTGCGTTGGCATCGCACCCCAGGATCATGTCCAGGTTCTCCCGGATGCCATATTCAACAAGGTCCTTTATCTGTCCAGATACTATTTCCTTGTCCATGTAGTCGAAGTATGCAGAGGTCAGGATTACAGTTTTCCGCCCTCCGCTCCCTCGCATATCGATCTTAACTGTCGTAAGATCCCTAGAACAGAAATTGTATAAGGGCATTGCGTTTATGCCATTTCTGACATATACACATGTCCTCATATCATTAGTGGAACAGTTATGAAAAATTACACCTCCCGTCCCACCCAAGCCAGCTCTCCTCTTCCAACATCACCTCCGCAGTACCCGGCGACGACGACAAAACCAGACCATCAATATGTCCGATTATGTCGTCGGTCTTCGGTGACGCGCAAGGCGAAGAGGTGAAGAGAGCCGTACCCGACTCTACCGGAATTACGGGCTCTTCCCCGTTCTTTGCCCGTGATTCTGTCAAAGCAGGGGCCTCCCTCCCCACGCCTGCACCAACTGGCCCCTTCTGCACATTCTGATCCTCGAGGATCTTGAATGTGCAGAAGATGAGACAAGAGAGCTGAGACAGAAGCCGCCCGCCTTGATGACCGCGGCTGAGACGCTGTCCACCAGGATGATGCGCCGGCGTGGCCTCTAACAGGTCCCAAATGGCCACCCGTATAGGCTCCACCTGCTCTGCAGCTAATAGAGCGTCAGGGAAATTGTCAGCAACAACGGCCATTTTGACTCCCGTCAGCGCCTCCCTATAGGAGTCACCTTGGGTTTTGGCCCGCTTGTTGTCACCGACCTGAGTAACGGTTTCGTCGCTCACTTCCCTTACCCTTTTTGAAGGGGCTGCACTGGGTGCCAGTGCCATCTGCCGTTGCAGCTCACGCCGCTTACGGTTGGCACACCCACTACGCCTCTTCCTACTCTGGGTATGGCTTGCAGAGTGTGCAGCCAAGTTCGGCTCCCCCGTAGGGTGTGCCTTGCCCGACTGCTCCTTGCTAGCCTCCCCGAGACTTGATGGCTGACAGCCACTCCCAGAGCGTGCTGCGCTAAGATCCCCCTTCGGGTATTCTTTATGCAACTGACCCCCTCCAGTGCTGCCACGCCCTCTGCTTTGGGTACCCTTTACAGGGTTACCCCACGCCTTTGAACTGCTCGGGTGAGCACCACTCCCTCGGCTCAGGTTCGGACGGCCACTAGGGCCATCACGACCTTGTCGCTTAGGTGTGTAGGCGCTCCCACGTGCAGCTCCTACACCCGCTTTACCCTCTCCCCCTAAAGGTCCAGAGGTCCTTAATTGCTCGCCCTTATCGGTCAAGCCTTTGATTTTGGTTGTGACAGAGTCCATCTGGTCTATCATTGAGTTCACCTGCTGGCACCCCACCCGCCACGGAGTCCACAACGTTGGGGATGCCTTGTTCAGGCACCAGGGCTACCAGCAAGGTATAGCGCCCCCGAGTGAGCTGTCCCCGAGACGTACAGCACAAGTCGCTCCACCCCAAACCACTGAGGTGGGAAACGAGCACTGCCGGCTGGAGACCTCTTCACCCAAGGACACTCGCCTGGCGGCCGCATGAGCGGACACCGCAGCCGATTGATTGCAGCTGGCTAGACTGCAACCTCCCGTGTGAGAGGAAATCCAGACCAAAGGGGCGTGTTGCAGATCAGCAGCACCACCATCGCCACATCACCACTCAACCCCCAGGACTCCTTCATCCCTCCGTACGGGTCCCCGCGCACGGCACAAACACACGGGAGGTCATTACTATCCATCGTCTGTCGTTCGACGATGGACCCGCCGGAACATGACCTCTCCATCCCAGGCAGTGGTCGTCTGGTGATTTTAGTTACGTCTATTTCAGAGGGAACTAGACCAATAACAGGGGGCAACCACGTGAAGGATTCCCCACCAGACTTGTCTTAGGGATCTACACGACTGTCGCGCTCTCCCCTAAGACCATTAGTACCTTACACGTCTTGAAGAGTCGAGTAAAGTAGGTTTGCATCTATACTAAACAAGCAGCCAATCCAGTGAAGCTAGAAAGCAGAAAAAGCAAGCTAGGCAGTGCAACTATTAAAGCATAAATACAAACCCCCCTAGATCTTAGATACTTAATTGTAATTTTTTTGGTAAATAAATTTTATTATTATTATTATTAGTGGCTGAATTTTAAAACAGTTTAGGCACAATTTTTAAACATAATTACCATAAGCCTAATAATTATTAAGCATACTATTGAAAGCACAAATTTGAAGTTTTGTAAATTTTGTGTTTGCATTTAATAAAATACTTTTATTATATAAAATAAACATGTTGGCGGCTTAGGGGTGGTCCAAGAGCCATCCCCGCCGCACCCTAACCTATTGTTACACTATGGTACCCATGTTATATATGCCTTATAACTTTATGCCAATCAAAATTAGGGCAAAAAGCATTAATGATATTTAGCCTAAATAATATTAATGCCTACTGAAATAGTAAGGCAAAAAACAACTATGTCAAAGTTTATTATGACAATAAAAAATTTATCGAAACAAAGCGTTCCCCATAAAAAGACAGACATACAGTAAGTCTTTTACCAATACTACGTTTACGTAAACGGAACAAATCTAGAAGACTATAAAGTGACTGCGATTCTCAATTTATTCGCGTTTGTAAAGCCCGATATACTGAATGTCTAGGTTTTGGTGTGTGGATGGAATAGTTTGGATACTATAATATTACATAGATTAAAATTCACAAATTTTCTACTGCTTTTTTAAAACACATTAAAATGTATGATTTCCACCAAGTGGACAGTCAGCTGCGCAAAGTACAAATTGTCTATTGAGACCGAATGTAGTCTCCTTAGCGCAATACAATTGCAGGATCAATCTTCGCTTTCATTACTGGCGTGTTTACGGAGCCCTATTAGATGAGATCTTAATATAAATCGTGAGTAAATCCGGTATGTAGGCCCATTTTTTAAATTCTTGCTAATTGAAATAAGACTTACAGAGAAATTCGTAAAAAATAGTAAAATCTTAAAGCAGAGCCTTAAATTTCCATAAAGTGAATTAAAACTGTTATGATTAAATAACTTAAGCCCTCAATGCAGACGTGCGCATAAAGTGGCAAAGCTTAAAACTCAGAAAGTACGTCGTTTTAGGCACCCTCATAATCTATTAAGTTTAGGACATTTAGGTGCAAAAGGTCCAGGTTGCAAAAGTCCAGTGGTTGCAAAATGTCCAGGTTGCAAAATGTCCAGGTTGCAAAATGTCCAGATCGCGAAATGTCCAGGTCGCAAAATGTCCAGGTTGCAAAATGTTCAGATCGCGAAATGTCCAGGTCGCAAAATGTCCCAGTTGCAAAATTTCCAGATCGCGAAATGTCCAGATCGCGAAATGTCCAGGTCGCAAAATGTCCAGTTGCGAAATGTCCAGGTCGCAAAATGTCCAGGTCGCTATATGGTAATAACAGGACCTTCTGCATCTAAAGGACATAATTATATCTTGTGCTACTGAAACAGTCGCGGGCGGCCGCTAGTTATAAATAATTATATATAAAAAATTAAACACCCCCGACAAAGATAACGACTGAATTGATTTTCTTGAATCATCGGGGGTTTATAAGATGCTGATTCACAAAAATCATATTTATATTTATATTTGTTTCTATGTTAGAAAAAAATTATGCATTGGCCCAATTATAATAAAAGTTCCTTGTTTATAAATTTAGTTTTATTTTATTGGTCATAAATAAAACTAGTTGTTGCATGCGATCGACCCTATTGACAATTCATAACAGAGGTTATTTTTTGTATTTCCTTGCTTTCTAACATTAATACGTTAATGAAACGATAAATTCTGAGTAATGTCACTAAGATCGAAAATCGCAAGCTCCTGTTTTTTGTAAGCACTATCGATGGCTGATCACTTTTTGATAGTCATTTGTTTTGTAGACGTTCATTTGTTTTGTAGACACGTTTATTTGTTTTACACCTTTTTTTTTCTAAGTTATGGTACAGGACAGGACATTCTGCATCCTTAAGATGCAGAAGGTCCTGTTATTAATATATAGCGACTTGGACATTTAGCGACTTGGACGTTTTGCAACCTGGACATTTTGCGACCTGGACATTTTACGATCTGGACATTTTGCAACCTGGACATTTTGCGATCTGGACATTTTGCGACCTGGACATTTTGCAATCTGGACATTTTGCAACCTGGACCTTTTGCACCTAAATGGTGTATGATTGTATAATCCGTGAGGTGAAAAATTAATAATGGATAAATAGGTGTAGGTGAAATGAAGTTCACCGTGTCAGCTAGTATTATATACATAAAAACAACAAGTTACTTTATACATATTTATTTAATTTGTTACTATCATTCCATATTTATCAAGTATATAAGGAGCATATAAGAAAAGCGTGGCATTGACGAGACACCTAGACCACACGGACCGGTCGTAAACCGTAGACAATTACTTTTTGCGTCCACCACGCTCCTTGACCTGCAGTTGTATGATGGCGCCGGGCGGCACATTGTAGTACGCCAGGGAGTTCGTGTCTTTGAAGAAGAGACCCTGGAAAACGAAGAATATATTGTAGTATAGAATTTTATGTATTATTCCCCAAAAGTCCAGTGGGAGATCGCTGGACCGCCACGTAATAGGGGTTGACTTTGAGTCTACGGTAGGTTTACCTAAGAAGTTGGTGCGTATAACTTAATTTGGTTCGCGTTAAGGTGGAGAACAACATCGCTAGGGAATCTGCATTTCTAAGAGTTTTCAATGATTATAGTCTTAAATATAGATTAAAATTTTAATAGCTGGGTTGATAGCTCATCCTTTATTAAGCCAGTGTGGCGGTATGGTTATGGATGAAACCTATTCATATTTAAAAAATGCCAGTAGGACAATTTAGTATTGTGTGTACTTACGTCGTAGTGCAGCTTCTGCTTGGCGATGGGCATGTTGGTGGTGCGCTGCAGTAGGTTCTTGATCTCCGCGACGGGCGTGCTACGGTAGCTATATACATAGTATTGTGTGTACTTACGTCGTAGTGCAGCTTCTGCTTGGCGATGGGCATGTTGGTGGTGCGCTGCAGTAGGTTCTTGATCTCCGCGACGGGCGTGCTACGGTAGCTATATACATAGTATTGTGTGTACTTACGTCGTAGTGCAGCTTCTGCTTGGCGATGGGCATGTTGGTGGTGCGCTGCAGTAGGTTCTTGATCTCCGCGACGGGCGTGCTACGGTAGCTATATACATAGTATTGTGTGTACTTACGTCGTAGTGCAGCTTCTGCTTGGCGATGGGCATGTTGGTGGTGCGCTGCAGTAGGTTCTTGATCTCCGCGACGGGCGTGCTACGGTAGCTATATACATAGTATTGTGTGTACTTACGTCGTAGTGCAGCTTCTGCTTGGCGATGGGCATGTTGGTGGTGCGCTGCAGTAGGTTCTTGATCTCCGCGACGGGCGTGCTACGGTAGCTATATACATAGTATTGTGTGTACTTACGTCGTAGTGCAGCTTCTGCTTGGCGATGGGCATGTTGGTGGTGCGCTGCAGTAGGTTCTTGATCTCCGCGACGGGCGTGCTACGGTAGCTATATACATAGTATTGTGTGTACTTACGTCGTAGTGCAGCTTCTGCTTGGCGATGGGCATGTTGGTGGTGCGCTGCAGTAGGTTCTTGATCTCCGCGACGGGCGTGCTACGGTAGCTATATACATAGTATTGTGTGTACTTACGTCGTAGTGCAGCTTCTGCTTGGCGATGGGCATGTTGGTGGTGCGCTGCAGTAGGTTCTTGATCTCCGCGACGGGCGTGCTACGGTAGCTATATACATAGTATTGTGTGTACTTACGTCGTAGTGCAGCTTCTGCTTGGCGATGGGCATGTTGGTGGTGCGCTGCAGTAGGTTCTTGATCTCCGCGACGGGCGTGCTACGGTAGCTATATACATAGTATTGTGTGTACTTACGTCGTAGTGCAGCTTCTGCTTGGCGATGGGCATGTTGGTGGTGCGCTGCAGTAGGTTCTTGATCTCCGCGACGGGCGTGCTACGGTAGCTATATACATAGTATTGTGTGTACTTACGTCGTAGTGCAGCTTCTGCTTGGCGATGGGCATGTTGGTGGTGCGCTGCAGTAGGTTCTTGATCTCTGCGACGGGCGTGCTGAGCGCGACACTCAGCGGGAGCGCGCGACCGTCCAGTCGCCACTCCGCGCGCTCCGGCAGCGACGGCAGCGCCACCTACGTAACAATATTATGTCAGTTCCAATAATTTTACCTTACAGTAACTTTACGAGGTTATTTAAAGATAGTGGTATTTTCGTTTGAAGTGGGAAATCTCGACAGGTAAAACCTGATAGTAAAAGATCTCAGCTAAATAAACTTGTGTTATTTCTACGCTCTATCAAATTTAATCCAAACTTAATATTTATGACACCGGTTGGACCGGACGATATAGTAATTCATTAAAATATTATAAACATAAAGCTTCGGATACGATGCAATAGCAACTAATGCTGTTAAATTAGTTTCAGTCGTAATAGCTTCTCCCTTAAGTCATATTATAAATCTTAGCATAAACTCAGGTATTTATCCAAACAGTTTAAAAACTAACGTTACATAATAAAAGCAGTAAAGACGACATATCAAATTAAAGACCAGTTATATTTCAATATTCTCCAAGGATATTAAAATACTAATTTATAAATCAATTTATTCTTTCTTAAATAAATACAAAATTCTTTGCAATAAACAGATGGTGTTTAGAGAGAACAAAAACACAAACATGGCTATTTATGACCTACTGCAAACTATTATGACAAATATTCACAGTAAACAACAGTCTGCGCCATATTTACTGACATGACTAATGCTTTTGGCTACGTTAATTCACATTTTATTAAAGGAAACGCTTTAAATCTTATTAAATCATATCTTATCAATCGTAAATAGTACACAGGGATCCCCAGAGTATATACTAAACGTAAGTTAGAATTTAAATATCTATGTGTAGAGAGGTAACATACGGTGTATCTCAAGGCAGCGTCCTCAGGCCCTTAATGTTTTTACTTTACATTAATGACTTGCCTTAACAAGTTCAACGACCAATGGTATTGTTCGCGGATGATAACACGGTAATGATAAAATGCGAAAAAGAACACTATGAAAATGATATCAACAACATATTAAAGGCAATCATAAATTGGCTCTCCCTTAATAAACTACTTTACAAAACACAAAAGTTATGCATCCATACTGCCACTTTATCAATTAAATATAATGGAAAACATATAGACAAGACTAATCTTGCTAAATTTCTAGGCATATTAATTAATAACCAACTGATATGAAAACCTCATGCAGAAGAGGAATGTATAAAAAATTGAGTCGATCAGCTAATATTCTTTATAATTTATCCAAATCTAAAACTTAACTCTGATATTATTATTATGGTATATCATGCTCTGGTTGTCTCGGTCCTAAGATACGAGGTAATATTTTGGAGCAATTACGGTGAAAAAGAAGGAATATTCAGAGCTCAGGAATATTATGTCAGATCAATGACTGGCTTGAAATCAGTAGAAAGTTGTGTTCCTATATTTAAATGTCCAACTAACTTTTCCAGCATTGTATATATTGGAAGTAGTAATGTTAGTTAAATCAAACAAAAATCTGTTCAATGAAAGGTCACATCAAGGTCATTTAACATGACTGCCACTAAGGAGTGCACTGTCTCGGAATGTCAATTTGGGTTTCGCTCTGGGTGCGGCACCATAGACCCTATTTTTACCCTAAGGATTGCCACGGAGAGATACAGATCGAAGAATACGCCTCTGTATATGCTCTTTTTGGATATGCAGAAGGCCTTCGACTGTGTCCCTCGCGTGGTGATCTGGTGGGCGTTGAGGTCCAAAGGAGTACCAGAAACCTATGTTGACATCATTCGAGACATGTACCTAAATTCCGATTCCGTTGTCAGGACCGCTGTTGGCGACACACAACCCTTTTCCATCACCGTTGGAGTTCACCAGGGATCCGTCCTTAGCCCGTTTCTGTTTAGCGTGATATTGGACGTCTTGGCGGATAGCATCAGAAATTCACATGAGCAACCTCCCTGGTTGCTCATGTATGCTGACGATATCGCGCTGGCGGACGCGGACAGGGCTCGATTGGTACGACGGATGAACGTGTGGAAGGAGTCGCTGGAGAACGGCGGTCTGAAACTCAACGTGGCGAAGACCGAATATCTGGCCTGCAACACTGCGGACCCCACGTCTGTACGCATAGGCGGAGACATGGTTGAGCGCACAGACCAATTCAAGTATTTGGGATCTGTACTCCACGCGTCTGGTGACATCGACTGCGACGTCAAGGCACGTATTTCGGCAGCTTGGACAAAATGGCGTGAGGTGACGGGCGTCATTTGTGACCCTAAAATGCCGGTAAAGCTGAAGGGACAGGTCTATAAGACCATCATTAGGCCTGTCCTTTTATATGGCAGTGAGACGTGGCCAGTGCTTGAGTGGCACAAGCAGGAGCTGCGTGTTACGGAAATTAATATGTTGCGCTGGATGTGTGGAGTAACGCGGAAGGACCGTATAAAAAACTCCCGCATCCGTGGCAGTCTTCATGTCCGTGACATAGCAGATAAGCTGCAAGAGAGTCGCCTACGCTGGTACAGCCACGTTTTACGAAAACCGGCATGTTATGTGGGGAACAAATGTCTTGCTATGCCACCTCCGCCAGGCCCGAGTAAACGAGGCAGACCCATGAAATGCTGGCTTGACGTCGTAAGAGATGACATGCGTGCCAACAACCTCACACCACAGGATGCTAAAGATCGTGCGAAATGGAGGAGACTTAGCGGGAAAGCGGACCCTGGGTTCCAACGCCAACGCCGCGGATGCAACTGGGACAAACGCTAAGATGAAGAAGAAGAAGAAGTTATAAAACGGTATTATTGAAAAAAAATATTGTGCGCGTGGCACCGGTTATCCATAATAAGATGCCATTTATATAAATATAGTAAAACATAATTTTCAAAAATAAATTAACGAAACTACTGGTCGAAAAATGTTGTTAATCCATTCAAGATTTTTAAATGATAATTTATTTTGACATTTTATTATATTACATATAATATCCTCATATTTTTTATAGATGTATTGTGTGTATTATAGTTGCTTATTTTAATTTTATTGGTTTATTAATGCTTATTTAAATGTATCATACATTATTAACTTACATGACATTATAGAATAACTGTAAATAGATTTGCATGCCAAATGGTAGAATGTACTGGCTTCTATGTAATCCTGATTTCACCATCAATAAGTTACCCTGCATTCATACTGGTAATAATAACGAGATGGGTGTAAAAACCCAGGATTCAACCTCTTCGTCGTCATGTGACCTTTTATTGTTTGTTTTTTCATCAGGTTTTTGTAATGTCCCACTGCTAAAAGTCTCTCCCTTGGACTTCCAAATCACTCTGTTGGTGGATATCCCCTGACCTCATGACCTTGTGACCACTGTATCTCGGGGGCCTTTAAACCCACAGAGCCCATATCGAAACTCGACCGAGAGCCGACCCCGAGGTGTCTGTACACCAAGTTACAAGTCAATCGGCCCAGTGGTTCCGAAACTCTGCCTGTCACTAACAGACAGACACACAGACCCACATAGTGTTTTCATTAACGTCTTCGAAGAAGACTCAGAGGTTAATAATGTTGGGCGTACTGCGCGCTGCACGATCGAATATGATCTGAGAGCGGAATGCGTTCGTAGTTAGGCCGAACCGATCGTCTATACTTATGTCCTTTAAATGTGACCCTAATAAGTGGTGTACATACCTGTAGGGGCACAGGCCCGGGGTGTCGTGCGAGCCAGGAGTGTTCAGGCTCGAGAGCGTCCTCGGTCCGCGCGCGCTTGGCGGCGGCCGGGCCGTCGTCGTCCTCCAGCACGGGCGGCGGCGCGGGGGCTGCGAACGGGAACCCGCCCGGCGCCACGCCGCCTACTGCGCCCACTGGACACATTATTGGATATTAATATAAAATAAAGCTTAGCAGTATGGTGGAGATAGGTGGTTTCAATTTAAACGCAAACAAACAATGATTCCAGATTTTAATTTTGATTTCGTATTGTTAGAAAATGTTTGACCGATAGTCTAGTTTTTGTTTTAAACGATAATACTAAACGAAAATAATTTCTAAGAATTTGTAAAGAAGAAGAATCGAAGAATACAGTATTTTATTTATTTAACTAGGACAACGTTCTCCACCTATTTTTCTTCTGTGTATTTATATTATTTTTTGAGTTCGAGGTTTGCATGAGTTATGTTTCCTGTATCGCTGGACTATCGCCACCAAGAAAACGAAGACTAAGAACAATAATTGTTCTGTGTAGACATCAAACGCGTAATACTCAGCGCAGTGGTAATAGTAATGGTTTAATTACTTATTTATATGTATAATATGTATGTATTTACAAAAAAATAGTATACATGTATGTTTATCTATTGTCTAGTACATATAGTACAAGCTCTACTCAGTTCGGGCTGGAAGGTGTTGTGTGTATGTGATAGAATATTATTATTATTATAATTAGAGAATATAAGCAAAAATGTCAACTCACCAACCGCACCGACCGGCCCCACGGGCGTGGGTATGAGCGGCGGGCGCGGCGCCAGCGGCGGCAGCACCATGAGCGAGGGCAGCGGCTGCAGCAGCACGGGCTGCGGGGGCGGAGGCGCCGGCGCGGCGGGGCGCGGCGGCGGCGCGGGCGCGGGCGGCCGGGGCGGCGCCGCACGTTGTGGTCCCGCTCCGCCCACCGGCTTTGGACCTATCTTCTCCTTCTCTTCGTCTGGGAGGAGACCTTTAACCTGGAATTGAAATATATGATCAATGCCTTTCTTGAACTACTCAATCCCCGGGCAAACGTAAATTCGGAACTCTTCTAAAAACAACCAGTTGGGAAAATATAAGTTATTTTCCTTGCATTGAACGTGCAACCAACCATTCTTTTAAAGTGACTCTTTAAAAATTACTGAAATCATCCAAAAAGTACAAAAACTAGTTTCCATGAGACTGCCCTAAGTCCCATGGGAACCGGTCCTCAGCCAGTGAGCTTGATTGATAACATTACACCGTTATAGAATTTTTGTAAATATGACTCAAATAATTTATAATACCTGTATCAAAAAAGCAATAGTCACAAATGACATCGAACCTACTCAAAACCAATTTTGTAGATCACATCGTATCCAAAATTTTCAGCGCGTATTTTTTTAAAACCTATGTTATTTTAAAGTTTAGATAAGGAAACGCCATGTTTAGATAATGCTAGCGTTTACTAATCTTTAGAAACACATGCCTGTAAATAAATAAAGAGTAAAACTGAAACTTTTAGCATTATTTATTTTTATAGAGAGAGGTTACTTAGGCCATTGCAGCTTGTTGTATGCAGTTGTGATATTATTTCATTGTTCGAAATGGCAAAACGCAAATAAAATTTAAACTATTATTTTATATTTTGATTAGACAGCGTCACTTTCTACATCAGTTTAAACCATATCATAAGTCATTTATTCAATACAAAAAACGTTGTGTTGAATTTTAAAATTACATACTAAATGTGCACAGATACAAATAATATTAGAAACATACAAATAACTTAAAATGGATAATATGAGTACAATATAAATAACATATTAATTAACGGAGGATATTCGTATTATGTTGTGTCATCACTTAATTAATTAGCTAATGTCAGCATGGATATATTATAAAAGAAAATGTTAAATGTAAATCATGTTATAACCAAGATAAACTTATATATTTGACATGTTGTCACTCCAAAACTCCTCTATGCTGTAGTAGCAGCTCTTTTCCAAAAGAAATGCCCTAAGCTTGTTTTTAAATCTATATACGCAGTAAATCCCTTTCATCTCCACCGGCAGTTTATTAAAGATGCTTACTGCTTGGACTGCAGAACTGTGCTGCACGACGTTTAATTTAGGCTGAATAATGCTAGTCAAATCTTTCCTACGACATTTTTCCCTAATGTTTCTTTGTTCTTTGGTTTCAAATTTGTCCAGATTTTTAATCAAATTAGTTAGGAGTATGTACAGAACAAATGTACAGGCAAGGAACCGTTAATATGTTGAACTCTTTAAAGTGGTTTCTGCATGATTCCATTTGATCAATACGTAACATAGTTCTAATCGCCCTTTTCTGTATTACAAATGCTAAATTAATGTTGTACTTATAACTATTTCCCCATAACAGGATACTAAATCTTAGTTTGGATTCCACTAGAGCGAAATAGACAATTTTTAACTGATCAACAGTCAATTCTTCTCTCAAACTTTTAATGGCATAGCAGGCTGAACTCAATGTATTGACTATATCTGTCAGCCCTGGTTTCCAATTAAGTAAAGCGTCAATGTGTATGCCAAGAAATTTTAAATTATTTACTATTTCTACCTGATTAGATGCCGAGAGAATGATTAAATGTTCATTACTTTTTGTCGTAGACTTAAATAACATACACTTTGTCTTATTGATGTTTAATTTTAAATTATTTCCATCAAACCACGTTTCAAAGGCATCTAAGCAGAATGCAAAATGCAGATATAAGGTCATTGACTTGTTGCTCTAGACCTTTGATATTTTTCGCAGAGATCACCGCATTTGTGTCATCTGCGAATATGACCAGCTGAGAACTCGGGCTTAAGCTACTAATATATTCAGTCAGATCGTTTAGGAATATAATGAAGAATACAGGACCTAGTACCGACCCTTGGGGCACACCTCTAGTTACCGGTATCAGTTTCGACTTGTGTATTTCTTCTCTTCCACCTGATACTGATTTAATTTCCACATATTGTGTCCTGTTTTGTAAGTATGAAGAGAACAGCTTTAACACATTATTCCTAATTCCATGATGCTCTAACTTTTTGAGGGTATATTGTGATCAACTGTATCAAAAGCAGCACTGAGATCAAGAAATAACTCTGCAACTTTCTCTTTTCTATTTAATCTATAGACTATGTCCCCAATTAAGGTATTTACAGCGTCTATGGTACCCATATAATTCCTATAGCCAAATTGTCTACTGCTTAAAATGTTGTACATATGTTTAATAGTCTCGTTTTAATTATTTTTCAAATATTTTTGATAAAACAGGCAGAACAGATATTGGCCTGTAATTATTGGGATCGGCTTTTGATCCTTTTTTAAATATGGGTATAACCCTAGCTACCTTAAACTGGTCGGGAAATACACCAATATCTATACATGCATTAAAAATGTCAACAATGGGACTGCCTAAAATGTCAATGTTGTCTTTAATGATTGCCAAGGGTATTTCATCATAGCCAGAAGAGCTTTTTGAGTCCATTTTCTTAACTAACTTGAAAACTTCGAGTGGTAGTATATGATCGAAAGTCATGTTATTTTTTATTCTTTTCCAATATCCTGTTAAAAAAATTATTGCTATGTCTGAATTTAAAGATTTTGGTAAGGTATTTTGACTAAAACTATTTGAAAATATGTTAGCAATCTGTTCCAGATTATCAATTATTTCATTGTTTATCTTTAAAACCATTCTCTCACATTCTGCTGTATTTTTAGAACTTTTTCTACGATTAACTAAACTTCAGATTGTCTTACTTGGATTTGAAGACTCCAGTACTCGTTTCCTAGTTGCATTCTTTTTAGCTTCTCTAATTACTCTTTTGTAAATCTGAATGTATTTATCTCTGTATTTTATAATCGAATAGCCACATTTTTTTTATTAATAAAACTTATTACTCTTTTAAACTTACTGGAAATTTTGATTCCTATAGAAATCCAATTTAATTTTTCTCGATTTTGTTCATTAATTCTTTTATTCTGCATTTTAAAAACACGTGCATGAAGTTCTTTAATTTTGAAATAAACGGATTCATGCCTAGATTCCAGTCTTTTTCCAGTAGTTTTTTCCTAAACATGTCCTTGTATCTTTCACTATATATCCTTCTACTTTTCGAACTAAATTCTGCCCGCAGCTTCATTCGCGTATGTAGGTTAGATTATAAAATGTATATCTCTCAGGAACAGTACTTTTTAGAGTTCGAAAAACTCTTATACAACAGCTTTGTCCGTCTGTCTGTTATACAACTTTCAACTCAAGAACCGTAAGAGCTAGAGACTCGCGGTCAACGCCATTCGACTCAGCATAGTCGATATACCCCGAAATGACTATGTCCTTGGACCTCTAACGATATACCTCTAAAGGTCACGTGATACCATTTTTAGAACTCTAAGATTTACGGCGATTCATTGCCGTTTCTCACTTGTTCTAAATGGTGTTCTTTTCTGTACCCCAAATTTCATAATGGTCGGTCGAGTAGTTAAGTTGTCAAAGAACAAACAAAAAAACAAACTCACATTCGAATTTATAATATTAGTTAGGAAGTTAGGATGAGGCAGCTAAGTTTACTCTACATCAGTTTAAACTATATCGAATGTAAGCTTGAACAGTATATGTATGTGTACCTTGTGTATCTGCTGTATCTGGTCCTCGAGCGTGATGTGTGCGCGCGCGGCCCGCGTGGCGGCCTCGACGCTGGACGTGTGTCCGTCCCACGTCACGCGGTCGTCGCGCCGACGTTCCTCCTCGCCGATCTTCTTACCGATCGCCGTCTCCTCGTCGCCCACACCGAAGATATCCGTACGACGTTCTGCGAGCTATGGAATAATATAGTGTTAATACAAACAATAAACTAGGTACTTTTAGCAACATTAACTAATTTGTAAATGTCCTACCCATTACTCTGACGTGAAACCACTAATGTCTTTACGTTAGTAGTGCAATGGATAGGATTCGAATCCAAGGCCACTCTGTTGCAAATCTAATGTCTTATACTTTAGGCATTATGACGTTAGTATCCTGACATCTTAGAAGAAGAAAATTAATTCTAGCGCTTACTCAATAATATTTAAATAAAATTTTATAAAATTATAAACCTTTACTTTATCATCCATCCATAATTTTAAATAATAAAAATAAAATGAAATTTTTACATTTCATTTTTTTTTGCAGCTCGCAATGAAACAGAAATGTTACCTGTTTAAGCGAGGCCTCGATGGCCGCTCCAGGGGCAAGTGCCTCATCTCTGTCCGTCCTCTCAGCAGCAGCCCTGTCGCGCTGTTCCAACCAGCGCGGATCCAGTAAACCGATACGAACGTGATCTGCCACTTTGTTCGCCGGGATCTTCTCTCCAGTGATAGGAGATACTAGCCATTCCTCGCTAGCCGGGGCAGGTTGTGGCCGAGAGCGTTTCGGATCATACTTCTTGACAACCACGCGATCTGGACGCGGAGGCAACGGAGCCTCATCGCCTGGCGCTCTAGTGATTTCAACTCCTTCATCTTCGGAAGACGAGCTGTCTTCCTCCATATCCTGAACTCGGTTGTCGTCCGGTCTCTGTTGCTGCTGCGTACGGTCTTCCATTTCTGCCAAATCGTCGTCAGATTCCGACTCAGATTCCGATTCTAACTGCATCTCCGTATCATCGTCTTCGTTCTGCGCATGTGTGATGTCCTCGCCCCTTTCTTGTGCAAGAACCCTCGCGCCAACTTCAAGAGGAGTAGTCGGCGGTGGGAAGTCGCCAGGCTCTCCAGCTGGGTAGTCCACAGTCTCCACAACGACGAAGTCGTGCCAGTCTATGGAAGCGTAAGCAAGGCGTTCTTTCTCGATCTTGGCTTCGTCAGCAGCTTTACGGCGAGCTTGGTGAGAGTGCCACGCGGCTCTACTGCGAGCCTGTTCAAGGACTCCACTGCGGACTTCGGCAGCCAGTTTAGATACGAGTTCCTTAGGTGGTAGAAGTACTTTGGTGTACTGTTCAAGCAGACGCGTAAAGTATTGAAATAGGGAGTGCTGTGGACGAAGGAAGTCAAACTGATGGTTACGTTCTTCTTTCTTCATGAGGTCTGTGAGGAACTGTCGCCCGTTTCTGGCGACGAACTGGGCCGTCAGCTTGACGATATCAAGTTCTAGCGCGGAGATGGAAGGTGGGTCAGCGATGAACTCGAAATCTGCTGGTGGATCGCGGGGAGGTGGTGGCTCGGCAGGTGCGGCTGCCTTGAGTAGTTCCTGTTGACGAGCCGCTGTGGCGGGCGCCAACCCTGGCCGTTGTACGGGTGGAGGTCCCATTGGGACGGGCGCTGATGGGTCGGGACCTTGTAGAGTATAAATTATATGTCAAATTTATGTATGTGATAAATGCAATAGTAATTAATTTAATTTAGATCCATATAAATATCTTAGTTTATTCTTCATAATTCCCTTGAAAATAGGACTACTAAAAACATGTTTGTCCCTGTTACAAGATATGAAGCAGGTACTGCAACTGACAAAGTCAAATTTAAAAAACAACCTACATGTACTATCTACATGTCTACATGCACATTATAATTATTAAACGGAAGTCATAATCATTGTATAAACCTTTGTGCACTTGGTACTGCAGCACATCTGCGGAGAGTGTTATTCTTGACTGATGGAGCAATATATTAGTAGTAGAAGTCTCAGAATTTGGACTGAAATCTATCTCATATTATAAATGTATGTATATTCTATCAATAGGAAACTGAAGCAGGTCATAGACATAAATAGCCTTTGTCAGTCAGATCAGCTTATTTATATTATTAAAACTTATTTAACTTGACAAATCCTTTATGAATCCATGAATACTTTGGCTGTGTGTTCAAGTTATGCTGCTTATTATGTTAAGCACTGTGTAGTGAGTAATTGTTTTTGTAAGAACAACAACTGTTTAAAATGAGATATCTTTCACACTAGGAATAAATCCTGTTGCAGGAGATTTTACAATTCTATAAATCAACACAAAGAACAACCAGACTCGGATTATTATTTGTAATCACAAATAATGCATGTGGGAATGAAACCCACAACAATCATAAAAATGTTATGAGCCTCTTATAAGAATTGAGGAATTTACTATTAACATCTTGGCTATCTGAATCTCAACCAGTATAAAATAATAGCATTATGTTGAGATAGGGCTGCAGCCTATGAGAGGTACATAAAACTATGACTTACCTTTTCCCTCCCTGATTTCTTTGACTTTATGTTGATAGTAAGCATGGTACGGGTCTCCAGAGTTGAGGAAATTGAACTTAGGATTGCCAAGTTCATTTTGTCTGATACGAGCTTCAAATTCAGGACCATTACGGGCAACAAAGCTTGCAGTCTTGTCAACAATATCTAAGGAATGTGGTTAAAGAAATATTGGTTTTGTAAAAGACCTGAAATCAAACTTAGTAATAGTTATACTTAATAATACAATGTTATTATAAGAAACTGTTTGCATTACATGAGATTTATAGACAGTTAGTTGGTTTGTCATTGTGTTTCACAGTAAGAAAAATTTAACACTATGATTTCATATTTATAGTTTATGGACTGGACCATACCACTAGCTATTATTTATGCTTTGAAAATGCATGGTTGCTTTTTGATGGCAATTTTTCATTACAGCCATAAAAATGGAAGCTTCTTCAAAATCTATCTATAACAAAATAAAACACAATAAAATGAATACACAGGAACTAGTTAAGGTTTCTTAAAGTAAGATGCATTAGAAATTTATTCCAAAGGAGTATAATATTAACCTATAGCCAGGTAATACATATGAACAATGTACATTACCTAAGTTTTTTCACAATACCTAATGTGATTTGAACTAGAATATGACACTGAGTATTAGGAGGGGGGTGTCAGGCATGTCATTCTGAAATGGCCGAGGGCAATTTATTATTATATACAGTGCTGGATTAGCCTTATGGTATATGTACCAACAATCATGTTATGCTACAGGCGCCACACAGACAAAATTTAAGAAATTCTTGCAAGTCTAGCACGCTACTAACATAAATGCTCACATTATATAGATAAAAAGTTAATTTCTAGTAGTTGGTTTTAATTATACAAAATCCCTTGACATGCTTTGCTACAGTTTCCGCTGAGGCTTATGGCACTAATCGTATATAGAGACTTACAGCTCTGATATCACACTTTAAAACCTTAATTAATACTTACTAAGTAAATTGACAATCCATAAAGTAATAACAAGTAGAGGTTATATTATTTATTTCATAGTAATATTCGACATTATTAGGATCTAAATACAAAGCGTATGTATTAAATAACACATAAATTATTGATAAAAGGATACTCCTCACTTCAGGTGGTGGATAAATTATGCCAATGACGGGCGGTGGTGGAGCTTGGGGCTCCTCTAGTGGCGCATCGTGCGGTTGCCCCGGAAGGGGCAACACGTCGATGGACGGCATATTTGCCTTTGGAGTTGTTAAAAACCCTTAAACGCTACTATTTTTACTCTCAATTACTTATTTTAAAGAAAAATATCTAATGTTTACACACTTTTAGTAAAGACCAACAAGACTCAAGCGCACTTAACTGTCAATTGAATTTGACATTTAGTCTATTATAGTAGAGCAGCGCGACATTTTATTGATTGAGTTTATATTCTATTGAATCTTAATTACTTAACTGATTTATTGCCACGGTGGTATAAGTTAGCGTTTTGAACATGTTTGTGTGCTTTTGTTGAATCTCATCTTCAATTCCGAAGTCGGATAAAGTACTAAAGGATTTTACTGGAACAATAATCTTAGCATGGGTTCGAAAATATGCCGATATACGACGTAGACTCGCCTTATATTTCGCAATTCTTTATCTACAACCTTAATTTAATCTTAATAATTACAACAGTCGAGTATTTTTGCAGATTATATATTTCGACATAAAGGAAAAATTTAAGTTAAAGCGTAAAAGTGATTGATTCCAATAGTCCATCAACTGTCTTCCCTGGCAGGGACAAGTGGATATTTTACCCTACCATGACGTCACTGCTTGGAATGTGTGGAATTTCATTTCTACTTATACCATGCCAGCCATCATCAAGGCGGACAGCTGATAGAGACTAGTGGAGTCGCAAATTTTTACGCTTACACTTTAATTTGGCCTAAAGTGGAATGGGTTGATATAATATTACCTACATGTAGGTATCTGTAATGGAAATTCTCATAAAACTAAAGGAACATGCAAAACTTGTTTAGGCTTTTAACTGTCTTAACTAAGGCTGTATTTTAACACTTGTGATTGGAAAACGGGTCATTGACCACCATTCAGACAAATTTGTTTTCAAGCTTCATAATCATTGAAAATATTATAAAGAACTATCAGATGATATGTCTTTCAATTACGTCTAACGGGCGATTGTTAAAAATATACACTTTGTAACGCTAAATACGTTTTATTTAATAAACCACATCATAATTTATATCATTCTAAACATTCTCACACGATCTTCGGTAACCACAGCAGTAGTTCCATTAAACCAATTTATTATTCCAGTGACACCCACTACAGATCGGAAGCTGATATCAAAGCACATAGTCATAGTCATGATCATAAAATAGGTAATCATCCAAAGCAAAAGAGCCAACACCAGCATCCAAATTGTAGTTTGTTTATTCCATTGTTTGCCAAGATCCGTATGTTCGATGCGTTCGTATTCTACTAAACCTAATTCTTCAGAAAATCCATGATTCAGCTGAAATAAGAGAGCAGTATAATGACCAAAGTGTTATACAAAACCTTATCTTTAGTGATCTTAGGGTCAATATAAGATAACATTAGTAAAATCACGCGAGGAGTGTTTTGATTAGCACATAAAACAATTACGTAAGTGCGAAGATAGTGTCGAAAGCATTTAGTTTTGTAAACACACTCTTCTGCTTTTGAAACTATAACTACATACTATACAAATATTATGTAGAACAATGTTATTTCTAATGTATATACGATAGTATCGTGTCAAAGTAATCGATACTATCTATGATCTATCGTCGCGTATCGATCGATAGTATCAATAGTTTCGTTTTAGTAACTATCGAAGTATTTTCGTTACTGTGAGCTGGGAATAAAACGAGCAATAATATGAGCAAGCAATACTATCGTAAATTGTTCGACTATCGATAGGGCAAAACAATATTATAGATAGTATTGATACTATTGATCTTTAGCAATAGTATTACTTATTTTTATCAATCGATACTATCGATAGTATCGAAAGTATCGTCAAGGTTCGATAGTTTCGATAAGACTATCGATAGTATAACCGATTTTCAAGGCCACGATAGTATCACGATACTATCGATAGACTATCACTATCGCAACAACACTGCTACACTTACAATTCATCAGGTATAAAATAGCGGTTGATATATGAAGCTATACCAATGTCAACTTTATGGTAGATATTAAATTCTGTTATTATTTTAAAGTAATTACAATATGATGTGGAACTGAAATGATCTTATAACTTCATAACAAACTGAATAGCTTCCTAATCGTGCCTACAATAACTACAGCTTAAGAGAGGTTTCAGCCTGCACATATATTTCTTAAACAAAGCGTTTTTATCAAAATGGTAAGGCTATAGTTTATTGCAACCTGAAGGACGCTGTCTGCTTGTGAAACATAAACGTCGGCAAAGACTGATTGAATGTTGGAGGTTGATATATAGTATTTGGTTTTAAAACAAAACAAACTATTACTAAAATGTGGTGATGAGTCATTTATTAACCTAAGTAACTTAAAATATAAAATAGGAACGAGAAGTAAGGATTAGGTACCTACTTCTTTAGAACTTCATAAAGTTTATTAATAAGAAGGTATTTAAAAAAAAACTAAGAAGAAAGGAGAGTTTGAGAAATATTTAGAATAATAAAAAGCAACAACTCGAATAACTAATATGTAAGTGAAAACTGTTTTTGTTAATAGCTTAAGAATAATGCGTAGTATCTTAAGCTATTAACAAAAAGTAAGGCAAGCCGCTTTGCTAGGAAAAGCAGTGCTCTAGAATGGAATATGTTGAACACTATGCATAGAGAATGCGTTGGTTAAGCAAAAGAACCATGTATAAATTGTAGCATAATAAAAATTAATAGACCCTGCCAAATCTTTACGCAGCAGGTAAGTACCTATAAATAACTCACATAGTAAGGAGGGTCCGGCACCTCCTTCATCATCACGTTTATACTCATGTTCACCTTGGTCACAAGTCTCCAGTCGTGCTGCTAGTAACATCTACTATATACCACTTATTTGATGTAGATATTATAACATTTTATTATTTTGAATCAAAACTACTGCTACTGTTAACAAAAATATAGAAAATTCAAAAAAAATATAATATAAAGAAATATAGGTAGTTAACAATAATATAGATGAAAATGCTTATAAAAATGTCAAGATCTGATATGTTTTCTACAGAATGTTAGCCAGTAATTTTATAGAAAGAAGTATTTATGACGTTTTTACATAATAAGTTCAAAAAAACTTCGAAATTATTTCAAAGCGTTTCATGTATTTACAAACAGCTAGGCATGACCTGTGGCGCAATGGCAACCTCGCAAAATGATTTATCCGCAAGTTTAATTAATTTTCCCATGTATGGGTAACCATTCGTAGTACATCACAAACCTTAGTATCTCGGAACAGTCAGTGCCCACCAATATTCCAGTCTTATGAATTTTATTACACTTACTTATCTTTGAGGTGCCGGACGACAGACTGGTTAGAAAAATATATTTATGACACAAAAACTGATTCAAATATATTTGGGTTTAATAAGATTAATAGAATCAGAAATATCTAGTATCAATAGTTTTTATAACCATGGCAGTTCACTGACCGACATACAGCCCCGACTGTTATTTATGGACAACCCGGTGAAGTAGGGATTGCACTGTGGGAGAAACTTATCACTCGCACAACCAGTACCATTAGGGCACATGGAGCGCAAGCTGAATGCCCACGGCCTGGTAGGAGCTCCTACGTGCCGTAAATAACACGACACTGCATCAACCTTTTTGCATCTATACTCTTGTCGATGATATCAGTAGCGCACGCAGTTATTTTAATTATTACTGCAAGCTCTGTCCGCTTGCTTTTGCATAACAGCCGCACCTGATCCCTATAACTGATACCACAGCGCCTCTTAAGGGTGCCTACAAGGTTGCTTATGCCGTATGCCGTCACCCTAGATACTCGCAGTTGGCTTGACAGTTTGGCTGCGATAATATTTTTAGGCTTGGTCGACAGCGAGAGGAAATGGGTAATGGTCGCATCATTCTGCGAGGACGTTATCTCGCTGAAGGAAGCGGCGGAGCAGATCCGTGAGGGAGAAAAGTATCCTTGCGGATCCGAGTCGCCGCCGGTGGACCGGGCGCCTGATGACCGGACCTATGCGCGCCTGATACCGCCATAGTGAAGGCTGTGGGTGGTAGAACGTGAATATCCCGTCCGCCAGCCATTAAGCTATAGCGACGCCCTCTGTCCTGCCGGGGCGTCGCCCATAAGTCTTAGTCCGCCGGTATTGCTTGTCTGCGTTGGGCACTGCTGGGTAGGTCGCTCATGTAGTTTCAGTTTAATCGACCCACCCACCATTTAAGGTAGCGAATTGGCTCGCCATAGTAGGTTTAGTACCCGAGCTGCGGTCGGTGTTGGTAGATACATATCCCAAAGCGAAATCGTGGTTTACTTGTTTTGATTGCTGATGACACATCAGCAGCCTATTCCGATTATGCCACTGAACCGGTTGAAACCAACCATTTCAATCGCCAGCGCAATGAGCAGTGGCGTAACTATACCATCTGAGGCCTGTGGAAAATTCTTTGGGTGAGGCCCTGTCCAGTAAAATTCGTCACGTTGAAATTAAATTTTACCCAACACTATTAATAATATTGTACAATATTGTATACATATTCATACTTAATGAAATAACAATTTAATTTTAATTAGAAATTTATTAATAAAATAAAATCTCAGAGCTTTCTGTATAATTATCTATAACATCATCAAAATTTGAAGATCGGGCCATAGAATTTTAAATAGACAGAATAGCCAAATTACGTACTCTGTCTTGTTCCATAGAATTTCTTAAATAGGTTTTTACTAATTTTAATAATAGTGATAATAAAATCACCTTTGATTAAAACTCTCGAAGGGTCTCTTCACTTTGGATCTTAGTGTAAGCCTCCCAAAGGTAATTTTCTAATATAAATTATGTTAGAAAATACCTGTGATAAGAGAAACAATAATAATATTATCATTTATTTGTCAGAATATTGTCAGATTTGTTGGCGTTACCTAATATATGGCACATAATATTCTACTGAATGAACAGTGTACAAATATTCGTAATATTAAATATATTAAAATCAAATGGACAGTAATATAATTGCTACATGTCTTTACAATTTCACAATTATTAAAAGATTTAAAATGGTTAATCATAAAATAAGAATTAAATAATGGTATTATATTACCAACAGACTGCAATGCAGAGGGTATCGGGTTCGAACCCAAGTCGCGCACCATGTGCGACTTTCGGAAGTTATATGACTTTTCGAAATGATGTGCGTATTGATTGACAATTATCGCCTGCGCCGTGCCTCGGAGAGCACGTTAAGTCGTCGGTCCCGGCTGCCATGAACATCTATGGCAGTCGTTATTGGGAAGTCAGTGCCTTATAATATCCTGACACTAGTCTAGCCTTTAGGTATCGTTAGCCTGCGGGTTGCGGAGGTCAGGTGGCAGCCGCTCCGTGTAAGAACTAATATCCAGTCAAATCCGGTTAGACTAGAAAAGCCGACCCCAAGTGACTTGGGAATAATAAAGGCTAAGGAGAAGATATTAATCATGTCATAGGATAATGGGTAGCTTATAAAGTAATTTTTTTCCATTGAAATAGTCTTACAAATGATACAGACATTTATTTAAGAGTAGTGTATGCAACTGTTTCTTGAATATTGTCCTGAGGAGATTCTTAAATACATATGTCTGGTAATCCCTACTATTACCTATTATAAATGCGAAAGTAACTCTGTCTGTCTGTTACGTTTTCACGCCTAAACCACTAAACCGATTTTGTTGAAATTTGGTACAGAGTTAGACTAGACCTTAGGAAAGGACATAGGCTACCTTTTGTTGTAAATAAAAGCATGATAGAATTGAAATAAGGAATGAAACTTTTTATGGGAATTTGTCATTATCGCGCCTAAGCCACAACTGATTTTGATGGGATTTGGTAAAGAGATAGACTAGACCTTGGTAAAGGACATAGTTTACCCTTTGTTGTAAAAAAAGCATGAAAGGGTTGAAATAAGAAATGAAACTTTGTATGGAAATTCGTCATAATCGCGCCTGAACCACAGCCGATTTTGATGGAATTTGGTATAGAGATAGACTTGACCTTGGGAAAGGAGGTTACCTTTTGTTGTAAAAAAGAGTATGAAGAGGTGGAAATAAGGTATGAAAGGTTGTATGGGAGTTCGTTATTATCTAAGATAAAACCATGAGACTTTGTATAAAGGCACTTGATAAGAAGGTTAAAGTGTGAAGTAAACATTTGTGCCAGCGATTTTGAAATTTCGGCGTACATGGGAATGAAATAGGCGATAAAAGTTCGTGTGAAAATCCAAACAAATCTGTCCATTTTTACCATACGTATATTTATAGGAAACATTTATAATGAGTGAAAATGCCGTCTTAATTATATACGTCGCGCGAGCGCGATACATGCCAAGCGCCATACGCAATGAACGATGCGCCGGCGGCGGCGCAGCGCGACGTAGTGATGAGTCTGTAAAATTAGCAAAAGCGGTGAGCGCAGAAAAATGTTGCAGCAGTGTAAGCTGTTGGTTTGGGATTAATGTACGATGTCCTATAAAAGTGCAATCGAAGCACTATACCGCACCATGAAAGATATCATAAGCTACCAGGGTATCATGGTAAGAATGGCGGTACTTTTAGCTGGTGACTTTACACAGACCCTGCCGGTTATTACTAGGGGTACACTGGCAGATGAAATAAATGCCTGTTTGCGTCTGTATTATGGGTACACGTGGAAAAGTTTTGTCTGCCTGCAAATATGCGACTACAACTACTCAACGATTCTCAGGGCAATATGCGGCTGCAGTTCTAAAAGTCGGAGAAGACTGTATGCTAACAGAAAGTAACGGCATGATTTTGTAATCATGTCGTTACTCTAAGACGTGAATTCTGTCAAATTGTCCATAACACAGATGATTTAACTAATAATGTCTATCCAGATCTACAAATAAGTATGGGCAATCGAGAATGGTTGTGTGACAGGTTAATTTTGGCGTCGACAAATGAGACAGTAGGCCAGATAATCGAACACATTATGTCAGATGTTAAGGGAGATGTTGTCGTAGAGGTACACGACAACATCTCCAGTAAACATATTATGGACACTGAACAAGTGACATCGTACCCTATAGAGTTTCTTAACTCTTTAGAATTATCAGGAGTGTCTTCCCATAAGTTAAGGCTAAAAGTTGGTATTCCAGTTCTGTTAATGAGAAATCTTGACACACTAAAGCTATGTAATGGTACACAGCAACAAATTACTCACCTAGACGCAATATTATAAAAGCTATAATCATGACTAGAATGGCAAAAGGAGAAAATGTTATAATTCCCCGTATTCTAACCGATTTGCCATTTCAGTTTAAAAAGTGCAAATTCCCTAAAAGCAGCAATTACGATAATAATACTTAAACAAAATGTTTTCCATAGGCTCTCTATGTGGCGTGCTCACGAGTTTTAAACCCGCAAAATCTTTATGTTTTAGCATAGGATGGAAAAACAAAAAAGTAATTTATAAAAATGTATTACATACAATTAGCTTTTGAAGTAAACCACAGCATTGATGTGCAAACTATTCGCAAAAAAGTGTCTTAAAAAATTTCAAATGCACCCCAAAGAAACTATTCCACGCGGACGAAGTCGCGGGCAAAAGCTAGTTTATTATATATGTTGATCGCCATACAGTAAGATTTTTTGCTAAATACATCAATTCTTTATTTGGGTACATTTAGCTTGTATATGTGGTGGCTTGGGCGCACAGCTACATCATGTTTCTCGAATAGCTTGTTATATTTATGTACAAACAGGCATGTTTCATAGATTGACAGATTAGACAGAGGCAGAATATTAAATTGTTTAAATAATGGTTTGCAGCTATCTAAGGGTTGTGCTCCAGCTAATGCATAATAAAACACATTTCTTTTGAAATCTAAATGCTTTAATCAAGTCAACGGAATTACACCATACGATAATTCCATACCGAAGAAGTGATGATACATAGCCGTGGTAGGCACATAAAGTTACATTTATTGTTGTCACCTGTCGTAAGCAATTTAATGCATACACGAATATTTCTAGTTTTGCACATAGCATGTCAATATGCTGTTATTTTTGTTTTATCTATGTTAATGCAAAGATTATTGTGTATGTGGTAGAATATTATTATTATTATTGTTATTTAGCCAGTCAACTAAAGATACCAGAGCGTGATCAATATTGTCCTCTAGCTCAAATTAATTTTCTTTTCTCTAATTACGGTTGTATCAGCATATAAAACATATTTATCTTTAGAGATATCGGGCAAATCATTTATGTATAACAGAAACAATAAAGGGCCTAATATGCTTCCTTGAGGTACAGCAAAGGGCTTATTCAGACAGTAATCAGAACAATGTGTTATCTTATGTTTATTTATGAAGCCAGGTATTTCTACACACTGAAGCCGGTTATCAAGGTAGCTTGTGATCCACCCTAGTGCTTTGCCTCTAATACCGTATTTTTCTAATTTGTAAAACAGTAAATCATGTTTTACAAAATCAAGCCTTCGACGTATCTAGCAGTATCGATACTACATGTTTCTTTTTATAAGGCTATTTTATTATATGTTTTATTAAGTCGAATCAGGCAAGAGTAGTTGAGCAATCTTTTCTGAAGCCGTATTGCTCAGTCTTTAATATTAGACTTTTTGTAATGAAGCTGTTGATTTTGTCATGCATTATTGTCTCAAAGATCTTTGATAAGGCAGGAATAAGAGTAATTGGACGATAATTATTTATGTCACTGGTATCTCCACTTTTGTGTATCGGTTTAACAATAGATTTTTCCAGTTTAAATGGAAACTTGCCTTGTGAGAATGATAAATTAATGACGTAACTGATATTATTTTAGCCGACAATTCTCAAATATTTGTGTCAATTTGGTCATAGCCAGTAGATTTTGTAGAATTAAGCAATTGAATAGTTTTAAATACATCAGTTCTATCTATAGGCGTCAAGAGGCGTGAGACTTTGGTGATAATTGTGTGTTTAATCTCGAAATAAACAAGATAACAAAGTATTTTTATTGGGTACCTCATAGTTAGCCTTGATGTCATTTATTAAACTGAACAAGTCTAAGAAGATAGTATGCATCCCGTTGTTATTTAAAGATCCTGAACGTTTATCAAACATGCTGTAGTCACACTTTAAGTTCAAATTACTATCTAAGAGGTATACATGTTTATATGTCATCACATCTAAATACAGTAGGATGTTGAAGGTTTTAACACGCCAATTAAATAAATTAAGATATTTTTTACATTTGTACGTCGGGAAACAAACAATAACCTTTGCATGCTGCAGATTTTGCAAAGTCTCTCGAATATTGAAAATAATATCAACATAATTTTTCGTCCATATAAAATCATCTTCTTCTAGTGGTATAATGCAAAAGTCGTTTAGTGTAAAGTGTGATATTTTCGTTTCAATTTCTGTTATGAGTTGTTTTGTGCCTCCAATTGTCATTATGTAAAGGCAGTATTCAAAACCTTCACCAAAGTTTTTTCAGAAATTGACAGACCTTTTATTACTTAATATACACTTTTTATTAGTTTTTGAGCGATCTTGCGGTTGTATGCAGACAGGAGTCGGCTCTGTTGTTTTTGTGATATTTTCCGAGTTTGTTTCTTGCTCATCAACTTCAAGGGGTTTGTCTTGGGGTGTGAGATGGTATTTGATGGTAATATGGATGCATGTCATGTTTTTTGTGTCGAGAGGCTTTTTCTTACAGTGGCTGTTTATAAAATTATCCGTAAGGCGCCATTTTACGATGTTTTTTCTTGTTAAACTACACTGACGGACTCAAAAACTGCATCAAAGTTCAGGATTACTTTCGAATTAATATTTTTGATAAGTATGCAAACTTTTTAGATTAACTAAATGAAAGTGTCGAGACTGTCTATTAATCATAAAATAAAAAACAAAATTTAAAAATAGAACTGCAGTAAAAGATAATATTATAGCCGAGAAAATAAAATTTATGCATAGTCTCAAATTCGGGTGTTAGTAAAGTTTGAAATTAATGCTTTGGGTTTTTTCATTTGCGATTTAAATTATTGTTACCAATAGTATTGATTATTAGTCTTTTAAACTCAACAAAAGTTTCGTAACCATAAATATGGATACTTCGTCCGAACAAGCCGCTCAAATTGTGGCATTGGTGCGGGAAGGCTTGGATCAACGAACGATTGTTAGAAATTTAAATTTAAACCAGTCTACGATTTCTAGAGTATACCGAAGGTTTGTAGGGACAGGTTCTTACAAAAGGAGACCCGGTACCGGCAGAACTCGAGCAACCACCCGTTGTGACGACCGATTTATTGTTTCAACTTCCCTACGAAATCGTGTCCTCACGTCAGTAAACTTCAAGACAGAGCTGAATGAAGTGCGTGGAGTAAACGTAAGTGCACGAACAATAAGATGGAGTCTTAAAGAAGTGCAATCACCCTTTTTATACCAGCAAAAGGTCCAAAGCTATCTGCAGCTCACAGATAAGCTCGTTTAAGATTTGCGCGTGAACATCTTAATTGGACTGAAGAACAATGGGCCTCCATATTGTTCACCGATGAGTGTAGGACATGTTTAAATGGTGCAGACGGTCGCAGAAGAGTCTATCGTCGACGTGTGGATAGATATGCTCAAAGTTGCATTGAAGAGCGTGTTCCTTTTGGAGGCGGTTCGTGTATGGTGTGGAGTAGCATTTTGATAATAGGGCGAACAGAGCTTGTGTTCATCGACATGGTTCGTCAAAACGGTAGAAGAGGTGGTATGACCGTAAAACGCTATATAACAAAGGTTTTAGAAACTCACGTGGTAACTTACATGGGATTAATAGGCGAAAATTTTACTCTAATGCAAGATAATGCCCTACCCCATGCCACTGCACAAGTTCAACAATATTGCGAAGAGGTTGGGATACGTACCATGAATTGGCCAGCACGCAGCTCGGATCTTAAACCCTTTGAACATGTTTGGGACAGTTTAAAAAAAGCTGTATATGCGAGAAATCCTGTGCCTACAACAGTGGCAGCACTAAGAACAGCGATTTCACAAGAATGGATCAATATTCCGCAAGACCGTTTAATAACCCTAATCAGATTTATGCGGAACCGATTAGAATCTGTACCTCAACTTTTTTTTTGTTGTAAGAACCAATTTTTCAATAAACCAATTTTTGTTACATTTTTAGCTTTTGTTCAAAAAAATTGAATGGTCCTTTCCAGTATACAAACATACACTTAAGGATATGATACTACTACTAATTTATGAAGTTAACGAACCAAACTATAGGTTTCAATTTAAATTTGTATAAAAAGTTTGAATATATGGTTAAAATGTTTATTTCAAAGGCGTCTTGAACATTGATGCAATTTATGAGTCCGTCAGTGTAGATATGTATGTATGTTCTTATGAGCTGAGGATAGTGGGCTGCGACAAACTTGTTTTAGTACTTCTATATCACGTGAAAGCTTACTTACGTGATTTTCAATTCTGTTTTCTCCAGAATGACGTTATCCAATTCGTTTTGTGTACATTGGAGGTCTGATTTGAGATTATGTATTTTTGTTTTCATTTATTACCTGCAAGAGGATAGTTTCGAAAATGATCGTTTAGCACTAGCTGTAGTCACAGGAATTATAACAAATAACATTAATGCAGTACATGCTTCAGGAAACCTGCACGAAATAAAATGATTCTTTATTATTAATAAATCAGCAAGTTCTCTAATACACGAAGACTTTTCTATTTCGTCTCTGGAAGTGAACCGAAAACTGAGAATTTATCTGGCAAAAGAATCAGATATGTCTTTTTATATGTATCAACAAATTGTAGAGATTTTTAAATAAATCAGTGTCATTTAAAATTTGCTAAGTGGATGATTGCAAAACACTGAAATTGGAAACAATTTCATTCATTGGAAGAAAACGCGATTTCAGTTGATTAATAATGATGTCCAAAACTCGTTCACTTTAAACAAAGTGGCCTTTTATTTTCCTCTGACGAATTTTAGAGAATGCAGGGTTGTTCAGAATGGCATATTTCTATTACACTATTAGCTTCCATTTTTAAATTTACAGATTCATGTCGATCGGTCGCTTTAAGGCATTTGAATGATCGGTAGTCTTTCATTGTGTTAGCACCATCATATCCTTCTCCTCCACACTTATTTAGAGGAATATTTTTGTCATTTATGGATTTAATAATATGGTTGGACAGTAAGTTATGGTAAGTTTTCTAAGGCAGTTTGATCCTTAACTTCATGAAATCCTCAAAATGACTCTTTAATGACGAGCGCCTTTGGGATTCATCTTTCTCGATCATTCAATAACGGTAAATATGACACATTAGATCAGTTTTTGAAATATCTTGAGTTGTATCGAATATGATAGAGTAAAAATATGCGACTTTTATTACATTTCTGAGTGAATTTTGTATTTTCAAAACCACAACAGAAATTAGCCCTTTGTGTATTTTTGGACTTAGTATTTTATCTGGCTCTTTGGTTTACTTAGCAATTCTTGTAAAATCGGATCGTATTTTCCTAATAACTCAAAAATGTTTTTCGGTAGCTTGGATCATTGCTCACTGTGGCCACAAAAGGCGTTACACGTTGAAAGTATCAGAGTAACATCAAGGAGTCTAGAAAGTATTTGGCGCCAAAAAGATTTTTCTTTCTACTCGGACTCGACTAGTGGTCCGTGTAGCCGCCATTGTTAATACATAAGACAAGAATCCAGGTGAATTTTCAATATCTCGTGTCTTTTTATAGCCTCTACAATATGTTTCTAGTCGGCATAGCCTCCCTTCCAAACATTTTGTATTTTTTTTGGATAGAATTATATCTAGATTTTTCATGCTTAATGGCCGTCGAAAGAAAATAATCAATTAATTTTTTCTATATTTTTATTAACAATAATTGTTTAGCGGTGTCCTTGCCATCTTCTATATTATAAAAACATTATATTATCTCATAAAACAGGGTTATTGAAATGTAGTTAGTTATTTCATTCTCCAAGTAGTCACGGACCTTTTAGCAGAGCAAAATTTTAAGTGCAGCCCATCCTAAACGGTTAGTTTAAATTTGTACCTATTTGGTCTTTAGTTGTGTCTAACTTTAATAGATTTTAAGTACTTAAAAAAGTAAGAATTAATACGTACCTACCTTAAAAAATTATTATATTTTATTGTTAAAATGTTTGGTTATTTCTGAACTCGCGGCCTCTTGAGTACCTTTCGGGTCAGGGGCCCGTTGCATTTTGCCAGCCCTGCCACCCTATAGTTACGCCACTGGCAATGAGCATGTTGACAATGAGGCTCTACTTTATCCTTTAAAGAAAGATATCCTTTGATACCGAGCTTTTCAACAGAGAACAAGTGACAAAGGGCGTTGTCATTTCATTCGCGACAACTAGACATAACTACACGTATAACGTGCTGTCGCATTTCCATACGAACACTATAACGTAATATAACAAGATTTTGGTTCAAAGTTTAATATAATCATATATCTACCCCTCATACTTACTTATGAACCCCAGAGGTTTGAGAGCAGTCAAAAAAAAAATTCGAGATTAACACTATTGTCCTGAGAATCTTATAGCTATTAACCTGATGATAAAAGGAGAATAATAAGAAAATCAAACAAAAGATTCGGTGAGTAATTATTTTATATGCAAACATCAGATCCACGTGGAATACACACATAACATGAATGAATAACTAATTTAAAGCATAAATTAAACAATGAAATTTAATAAAATATATGAATAAAACATTAAATGATGTCTGTATTATATAACTTATATACCTAATTACTTTAAATTAAAAAAAATGTTTATCTATGGTTGTCAATTATTTTGTAGGTGGTAGGTACTATTAAGAAACTACGGGAGCCTTAAAGTACTAGTCGGATCAATATTCATCAATGGAATCTAATCCACAACATATCTATTAGTAGAAGAGCTAACGCAACGAATAAAAATGGAGCTATGCTAAAGAAATAAAGAGAGATTTAACTTTATTTGTGGTTTAACTTTTATTAATATTACGGGTCTTAGGTTTTCAAGCCTGGCAAGACTTAGGCACATCTACCAGTATTTCACAAAATCAATCCAAAATGTAACTATATCTTGTTAAAATAAAAATAAATTTTAGACTAGGTTTAAAGTTTCACGATTATATAAATGTATACTATTACGTCTTATTGTTTATTATAAAATCTCCCTATTGCTAGAACAATACACGATTCGCTTATGAGTAAATACACCCAATAGCCCAGTTTGTTATTCGACTAATAAAGACAGACCTATACCTAAGATTAAAATAAACTAAATACGTCGTTCAGAGTAATTATAGACTGGAGACCCTCCCTTCATAACCCATATTAGTAACTTGGTTATTCGAATGTCTTATACAGGAACAGCTTTTTAGCCTAACTGGTTATAATTGACTCTAAGGTAATATGATATCTGAATTTTTGATGGTAGCTCGTCAGCTTACGTTCAAAATTCTGCTGCTGTGATGGGAAAACCTCCATATTAACAGTCACTTATTTTAACGACAGTCGAAGATCTATGATTTAACTTGATCACCACGACATTTATGTTGTCCAATGATAAAAGTAAACATAGCAGTTGCTGTTGCGTTGGCTAGCGTAGCTTCTCTGTCAGATGCCTTTTCCAATCTATACTTACTCTTCTAATCCATGTTATGTCCTAATTCTAGGATTAACTTATTATAATTACATTAGTTGAGTCCATTGATAGCGGCTAGTTCATCCCTCTGCTCATGGGCTGATCGTGGAGCGATCTTTTCGCGTTCTTCATTTCCCGCCAAGAAGATTGCCAGATGCTCCTATAAATACACCATTATAGATATTAGGACAATCTTCCACATGTTTTTAAGATAAGATATTATTTGATTAAATATTGTAGCATAATATTCACCATAATATTATATTTACATAATATAGTATTCTACCGTAGCTACATTGGCGTATCTAAGGTTATTTTCCAGGAGAAAATTTCCTTAAGCAGCAGTTTCCTGTATACAAAATTGAGTTGAAACCTAACATCCTAGGATAGTCACCAGACAGTTCTAAGATGGCCACATCCCACCTGGCCTATGTACGCCAATGGGTAGCAATTTGAGCCCTCAAAACTATTACTCACCAGACAAAATGCAGTAACTATAGTACTTCGCTTACCCTGGTTACTTGTAAGAGGGTGGCTTCTCCAAAAGATTCCACCCTCCGACTATTCGTACCGTTACCTAATAAGGCAACGGCCGACTCTTTTAAGCAAACTCTTATTGTAAGTACAAATGTAAGATAAAATTACCAGGTATGTCCTGGAAGCCGAATGCAGATGTTGCAGGAGCGCGTTCAGTTTGGCCTGCCAGCCCTTGACTTCAGTGAGCGCGGTCTCAACCGGCAGAGTCTGGACATCGGAATAGATATTTATAATTACATAACAGTTATGCCTAAGTATAGAAAAAGCGCACAGAGAACCGCGCAAACAACCGTATTCCGACAGACATTTTTCAGTGCCTGTGTGAATGCAAGAAAACCTTCGATCAATAATAAAACTTCTTTTTAGTGATCGATGGAGAATCGTAGACACTTTTACATAGCATGCTGTTGGTTAAGTAGGTTATTAATATAAATAATTTGAATAAGAATGACGAGCTAGCACTAGTTGTTAATAAAAGTTTAATTAACTTATTTATCAGAAAAAGCATCAACGGTTTATTATTACTATAAGCAAAAAAATTAAAAATTACTTTACTGACAATCGTTCGTTTTCTTGACTTTAGTAGTCGGTTATCATTATTTGGTATGATGCAAAGAAGAATACCAATTAATTATAAGTAATGTACTTAGATGCTTTTTAGATTCAAAGCACCTAAACTAATAATATATTGTATATAGGTATAATTTGATCTAGCTGTTATATGTATACCTTCATAAGAGAATCAGCTGTGGCAGATAGGTGTCTTGTGATCAGTGACAGTCCGTGACGAACGTTCCTGCAACATACCAATATCTACATGTATCACATAAAATAAACAATATTTATACAGTGTTTAAAAAACGTAGCAAGACTAGGCTAAGTGCCGACCGTTGCACAGCCACGCAGAGGTCCCGAGTTCGATCCCAAGGCACGCATATCTGACTTTTCGAAGTTATGTGCGTATTAAATAGTTAATTATCGCTTGCTTTAAAGGTGAAGAAAAACATCATGAGGAAACCCGCATGTCTGAAAGTTCTTCATAATGTTTTCGAAGATATATGAATCTCTGCCGACCGGAGAAAAACTGAGAAGAGGCCGTGCCCAGCAGTGGGACAGTTTAATTCAAGGCTGATATTATTATAAGAAACATAGGGTCATAATTCATCTATAAAATATAGACTTATATATAGCCTTAAAATAAGCTGTAGGTACTTATATAAATCTACATTTGTTGGCTGAATTTTATTCATCACTTAAACTTCCAAACATGCTTTGCTAGCTATATTTTCTGATTCAAGATTCAAGATTCACTAACAAACTTTCATATAAGTATCTACCTACATTTATTTATTTCGTCTTTGTATTTGGTGCAACTATGACATTACAAAACGTTCAAATCTACCATTAAATTAATAAGTACTCACGGCAGTAGGTATACAATGTAGGAATACGATAACTTCGTATGCCATTAAAGATCATATAACAAATAAAAATATAGAAAATAATGCGTAAAATAGAATTTGAAATAACTATGAATATCAATATTTTACAACTACCGCGCTAGGAATTATTCCTGTGTTGCGGGAGACGTTACAAACATTCAAACAACGGACACCGAGAACAGACCAAACTCGGAACAACAATATTAAGTCTCGCGTGGGGATTAAACTCACAACACACAGCGCAGAGGCAGTAGCAGGGCGACCAACTTAAACTACATATTATGCCATCCGTGTAGTAACTTTATTATAAAAAAAGCGTGTTAAAAAGTCTAAAACAGAAATGTTCCCTCCCTTCTATGACATTGGGTCCTTCAAACGTAGTGTGAAGAAGCATCTGGTTAGACCGGCCTGACACTGACGACGACTAGAAGACATCTATCTTCTCCTCGTCGTCACTGTCTCTGGACTGTAATTGGGCTTACCATCAGGTCCGTTACAATAATTTCGACGTGTCACGATAAAAAAAAAACTATAATATCAAATAAAACCAAATGAATAAATTTCTTTTAAACTCTTGGAAGGTTACTGGCATCACTCAATTATTACATCACTAATACGTACTTGGGTAGGTCCGTATGCGTGTATTTGATAAGGTGTACCATCTTCCTGGCCGACTCCCTTGCGAGCAACACCATCAGCTCCTCAAGTGTCGCGGGCCGGGCCTGGTTCTCCGGCTCTGCTTTGCTTAGGGAATCGTACAATTCCTTAGCCTTCTGCCACGCTAGGGCTGGGTCTTTGGCTACCTGGATAAAGTAAAAATAAAGATATTATATCATTGACTTAATATGTATTAGACATCTGAACTAGTTTTAATAACTTGCATTAGAGTGCATGCTTAGAACTCACTTAGTTTGAGTGAAATGCTTACTTACTTTGCATGTAGAATTAATTTAGAACTACCGTAATACTCATGAAGGCATATTTTGAATATTAATATTTTGCACTCAAATTTGTTATTGCAGGAGGTGCATGGCTCAGACTTAGGAAGTTGAAGGACATGCAATCTAATACATGTAACAAACAATTTAGTTGAGTTGCCTCCTCGAGTAAGTATTTCTAAATATTTATAAAAAACTAGCTGTCCCGACAGACGTTGTCCTGTACAGGCGGAAAAAAAAATAAAAAAAACCTTATCTAAACCATCCTCGAATCCACTTGAACACACACAAAAAAATTAATTCAAATCGGTCCAGCCGTTTAGGAGGAGTTTTATTACAACGAAAAGTGGCTTTGATTTTTATATATATAGATGTTAACAAAGACAACTCCTGCACTAGAAGTAATTTCTGTGTCGCGGGGACTTTACAATCATTCAAAAAACGGACACAAAGAACACCCAGACTCGGAACAACCATTTGTGGATCACACAAAGTTTTGTCCCGTGTGGGATTCGAACCCACAACGCAGCGGCAAGACGACTTCTTAAACCACTACGCCATCCGTGGAGTCCAAATAAATATTGCTAAACATGATAGAAATTATAATCTATCAATTTTTATTAAAGGTATACTTTATATATGTCATGTATGCATTAATTACGGTACTTATGTTTGAATCGAATACGAACAAATTTGATTCCAATAGTTTTCTCAATAACATCAAAATGTTAGATTTATCTTGTACACACAGCGACACATCAACCTAGACTGTTTGGACTTTGAACTGTTAGAAGTTGAACGCTGCGAATCGTGCGAGAGAGTGCGTTATATTTTTATTACCCTCTATCCTTACCATTACATCGACACCACTATGCACTGTCCCTTTCCGACAATTCTCTATTTTGTATGTAGCGTAGTTATGCGTTTAACTTGATGTGTAGCCGTGTGTTCTAGGGATAATTGTTAGTACTAGCCACTTCACTAACTCATTGTGGCGCTCTAATTTTTTGTACATGCATTAAAACAATAGCTACATAAACTACTCAATAAAAATAAACTCACCAATTCAGCGACGTAGACGAGCACATTAATTTGCTCTTTGATCGCTTTAGCTTCGGCGAGGGCCTGTCGCGTGAGGCGGCGCTGGAGTTTCCTCCGCAGCTGGGCGCCATGTTGCACAGCCTGGGCTGCGCGTGCGCGCCCACTCTCATCTCCGCCGTCCACCGCATCCGGACTCGTCACTATGATCACCACTATGGTAAGAACCGTAACGACTTTCATTACCGACACCGATTTATCATAATCTTGACTAGTAATGATAGAATTTAACCTCTTAACTGCCAGTCAGTTAGACGCTATAAAAAGATTCCTTGATCCAAATGTAGGTGTTTCTCCGGATCGGTGTTAAGACGATTTCGCTAAATGATTTAATTCTTAAAAAAAATTAATATCATTTAATTTACAACTTTGTACTTATTAACGTCAAAGTTACAATAAACAAGGTCTTCTTAGTAAATTTAAATTTAACCTTTTGCCACATTTTAGAGCCTACCGGAGCTGGTAAGGAACTTACAGTTACTTACATACGTTTCAATCGTCAATACTATAGGAAAAGATGATTTGTAAAAATATATTATTGTACCATAAAGAGTTGTATCAGTCTATCTTTAAAAATAATTAACTCCAGTATTGCACTTGAAATTTTAGCATAAAAGCAATCAGCGAAGTTAGACTTATGACATCAATCCGACATAGCACGATCTACATTCTGTGCAAAGGTTAAAATTTGGAATCGATGTCGGTAAGTTTATCATTGAAACAAATATAATACATAATGTTATCTAGATATGTATAAACTTATATTATTGTGTAAGAGAAATAATGATGTACAAACAAAATTTATTTTGCTTTTACTGTTTGCAAGGTCATATATGTATAAATGTCATCCTTTTCAGGATTTGCCTGAAATTGGATAATGCGTATATTTCAAAGAAACAAACAACATAGCATCTGTTTTACAAAAAACATCTGGACAGATCGATGTATCAATAATATAAGTTTTATTTAAATACTACTAATTTAACTAGAAATTTAGTTTAATTTTAATTTTACAATAATATCCTAAAGTTAATTTAAAATTAGTAGGATACTCAGATCCATCTCAGATCCATAAAACATATTAAGATAATTGACAATTGTTAATCTTGTAAAACGTTTATATTCGTCCAGTTGTTTAGTTAGGTAGGACTTAAGAACATTTCTCACCGCAGTGACATAACACAAAGTTATCAGGTGTGATCTGCTGCAGAGTAAAATGCACTTTCCTAGTCGTAATACTTCAGGTATACAGCTATATTCTATCTTTTAAATCATATATAATTTCTACCCGTAGCTTAATTTGCGTGAATTGCATGGGAATGCATATAACGGCATAAAAACATTTGCGTTAATCCAGAATATAATCTCTCTGTGTGCCAAGTTTAATCGAAATCAGTCTAACGGTTTACGCGTGATTGAGAAGGTGACAAACTTTTAGTCCCTTTAAACAGCTTCACAAACTCACACATTTATAATAGGTACTAGTAGGATTGCAACACAAGGCTAACAGTAATTTGAGAAAGCTCATTAATAGATACATAACATGATATTAATCTTAAACCAATATAGATTAACACATTTCCGGACAGTACGTCGAGAGACGTGAATTATGAACCTCATAATATGGCACTACGGCTGTAGGCGGCGATTTAAAATACACTAAAAGAAAAATCCGTCCACGGCCGACTATTTCCCATAGCATTTATAGGAAGGATATGACTCTGTGCCGCTTTAGGCTAAAATACAGACCGCTAGAGCCACAGCAAACACTCCTGCCCTAACACACGGTTTATAATTCACTTAATATGAATGTCCGCCTACAGACGGTTACGTCTCTGACCGTTACAGACGCAACACATACATACTTTTAAAACCGTGTAACGTGGCATTACGTCCTCAGACGTGATGTCACTTTGTATGAAAAGTTTGTGTGCCATATCACAAGTTATATATTGAGAGTGGTTGTGTCCGTGAAAGTGTTAATTAGTCTTCTTGACCTAAGACCTATTACAACACAACATATTTATAATAAAACTAACACTAGATACAAATAAAAGTATCAGTGAGTCATCGGTTTGCATGACCACATCACGGATCCGACTCCGTATCGCACTCAAATGGGCGCAGAGTCCATTACAGATATCACACCTAATTTGTCACAGTGCCAGACGATAGATATATGTTAAAAGTCGCTATTACTGTAGCCACACTATTAATTAAGAACGGAACATTATTTGATTGGAATATGGTCTAATTATAACTTGAAGAGAATAAGGGTGTGTTGTGATAAGGTAAATGATTTGTGCCGTTTGAATTTATGTAGATAGTAAAGTCATCAGTCAGTCAACTAGTTATAGTATATACGAGTACATACATACCCTCACGTGTAGCACCTACATTTAACCAGCTACGATTTTAAGCGCCGTGTAACAAAACTCCGTGCGGGTACTAAGAATATTTCATGAGAGAAATCCTTATAATAACTCTAATATAGGCATCACACCTCATGCAATCGGATTCACTATTAACAGTCATATTTAGAGTAGTAAGGAGTACGAAACCGTATTGAAAATCCTTTAAATAACTTTCTATACGTTCTCAAAATGCTATGACGGATACCAACAGCATAGTATCAACTTATTGATGTCCAAATATCACTTACTAGCTGATCCGTGCAACTTCGTCTGCCTCATATAAGAGAATTTTCCCTGTTTTTGCAACATTTTTCATTGCTGCGCCGCGCTTATTGGTCGTAGCGTGATGCTATATAGCCTATAGCCTTTCTCGATAAATGGGCTATCCAACACTAAAATAATATTATAAAGCTGAAGAGTTTGTTTGTTTGGTTGAACGCGCTAATCGCAGGAACTTACTGGTTCGAATTGAATAATTATTTTAGTGTTGGATAGCCTATTTATCAAGGAAGGCTATAGGAGATATAACATCACGCTACAAACCACGGGAGCGGCGCAGTAACTATAAACGCGGGTAAAACCGCGGGCACATCTAGTTTAATAATAATTGTTTGTTAGTCAGGAATGGTTCTTCTCTGGAATAATAGTACTTATTCGGAATAATTATTCGGAAAAATCCTATTAAAAAAAACTGCTTATGAAAAGACACGAACTTACCCTACTGTTTATGATATCACTTGATGCTGTGTATATATTGAAAGAGAGATCAATCATTGAAAAATATAACATAGATGTTAACAAGAGACATCGAAGGTCTTCACCAAATCAAAACCATTCCAGAAGAATATTAAATGTGGGTGCAATAACTGTTGCGGAAATAAAGATATTGAGCTTTATTTACAATAGAGTCGATGCGATATATTTGTCAAGTTTGGCAGCGTCCTATTATTGTTTGTTAATTAGGCAAGCCAGACAGGGTTCAGACTGGTGTTATCATATAACCTTGCGATAGGTAAACGTTGTGTGGCACCCGTTACCGTTCTAAATTGGAGCTAACAGCGCTCATATTTGACGTGATAATTTATGTCGTTCTCTGCGTGAGTAATGACTGATCAAAGTGCCGGGTCAAACGTAAGAAATGGTAATTTCCGATGGAAACAAAGAACACCTAAATTCGGGGCATGATTCTGACGATCAGTACATTTAATTGTCTGTGTATAATAATTATGTAGGTATAATTCCATTAGTCATTAACGGTTTTGACTGATAAAATACCGTTGATTTGAAAATTATTTGTTGCATTGTGAGATCGATCGTTGCGTTGTCTTTGACTGATTAATTATTGAAAAATGTTTGAATATCTATACAGGGTGTCCGATAATTAATGGATAACCTGGAAATGTCTTATAGTGGAACTGATGGTCGTTCAGAAAAAAATATGAAAATAAATCTATCCTACCTACTACCTGAGATACATATGTGTTTTTTTTTTAATTACCATGTATAACTTTCTTGTATACTACGACCATAAATGAATGAAATCCATCGGTTTTTGTTGTTTTATTATTAAATACTAATTATGCTAATAGATAGACAGTCAAAAGTATGCTGTGCTAATATAGCTTGCACTTTTTAGTATATATTTTTAAATTTTTTTTTTTTTTTCTTAACGGCCTTCATTTCTACTATAAGACATTTCAAGGTTATCCATTAATTACCGGACACCCTGTATATTAATACGTGAAGCAAAATCTTTGTACCCCTTTTTACGAACATTGCGCGGGCGGAGGAGTATGAAAGGAGACATGGATATGTCTGTGGACACCAGAATAAGACTTAAATGAATTGTGCATTCATTTAGATAAAAAAAATATGATTTTTAAGTTATGTTATAACTCCACCAAGAGTTTATTACCAGTTCTGTATTATTAGGGAACCACTACAGCAGTGTATTGCCGGCAAACGCACGGTTGGTAAAATTCACATGTTCTGACCATAATATGGCTATATACTAGCTGGGCTAGATTTGAAAGTAACGTTATGCCTTCTGCTCCTTTCTTAGACGATATATTAATAATATATGATAATATAAATATAGAAGATGAAAACTAAATGTTTTCTTATTTAAACGTCTTCATACCTATAACCATTGCTTAAACATCTGGATTTTGATAACTATGTACCTTACTCTATACTAACATATACAAACATAGTTTTAGCTTCTTGTTATAAATACCAACACCTCAGATCTAACACATACTTTTGTCATCCCTAAAAGGCTTTAATGTATGTTCATTGTAATAGCTTGGTGGCGTTTAAGTTGTTTTTTCTCATGAGTTACACCTTTAAAAATCTAAAAAACGCATACATTTATTTATAATATTTAACTGTCCACGTCTGGCCCTAGGTGACAAGTCGTAGTGGGCAGTCCCCTTTGGTACAGTTAAAGTTTGTAATGAAGAAGGAGTGGCGAATCCTTAAAACATGCATTAGAAATACATTAAATTATTGAAAAAGCACTACACGCACACAACCATGCATTTGACACAAGCAGTTGAATCGCGTTCATAGTATTTCGGCATTGTTCGGCTGATGTCGTAGAATTCTTCGTAACTATGTTTACATATGTGGAGTAGGTGACTAAGTGAAATGTGATTATAAAGGGTATAGTTACAATAAAACCTTAATTACGGTTAAACCTAAAATTTAAATCAATTATGGTCGAATTTCGACCACTTGGCCACCGCTAGTTATGACTAAACGTTAATGTCTATTTTAGCCTGCTGCACTAAGGTTCGAGTTTTCAATTTTTCAATTTTCTTTATTGGGACATAAAACAGTTACACGTTATTCTTACATAACTAGACAACATATAAAAATTGAGTAAACGTGTAACCCACACTAATGTCCACGAAATAATTTTATGTTACGTCTTAATATTATTTTCAAACGTGCGATTATAAAAGTGCGAAAATTATAGTTGTGTAGTATTAGTTTTAAGTAGTTCTATGGCCCTGTCTTTAAATTTAAAATGTGAAAAAGCAAATATATCGATATCAATCAAGTGTGTGTTATACGTTTCTACGAGGCGACGAAGGGGCGCCCGCACCCCGGCGTTGGTTCTACACCGTGCAGTATGGAACAGTCGTGGTGTGCGCGCTCCTCGTCGCATTACAGTTCTGGGTGTAATGTAACATAGACTATTTATAATTTCTGCGCAGTCGAATCTATTGTTACATATGCCATGAAGCATCATCGACATTAGAAGAATACGTCTGGACTCCAGTGTCAAGAGGTTGTATTTATGAAGTAGTTGGATATATGTTAATTTCGAATGATAACATTTGTACTGCACAGATCGAAGAAACTTCTTTTGAATCATCTCCAGTGCATTTACATATTTCTTATATAAAGGACACCAAATCGGGACTGCATACTCAAGTTGTGAACGGATAAGAGCTTTATAAAGTAATAAGAAAGTAGCAGGACGCTTAAAGTCACATCAACCGTATGCCGTACCTTTATATTAATTTAGTTGAATGTCGACGAATCTTTCGAACAACTATATATTAATACGTGAAACAAAAACTTTGTACTCCTTTTTACTAAAATTGCGCGTGCGGAGGAGTATAAAATATGGCACAGTTAAAGTTTATATGGAGAAGGAGGAGCGAATCCTAATATTTTTATAAAATATGCATTAGAAATACATTAAATTAATGAAAAAACACTACACGCACACAACCATGATTTGATATACGCAGTCGAATCGCATTCGTAATATTTCGGCATTGTTCGGCTGATTTCGTAACTATGGTTACATAAATCAATATAATAATTTGTTTGACAAATATAGGTAAATTAACCTGTACTTATATATCAAAATCTAAATGAAACGTGATTATAAGGGTACTATCAAACTTAAAATTAAATCATTTATGGTCGAGATTCGATCACTACGCGACCGCTAGTTTTTATAATTACATCAATAGGCAAAAACTAACATCGTTTATGAGCATTTGCTCGGCACATTGTAGTGAAAATAGATATTTTTCTATTGAAGGATTGTCAGCAGAATAGTCAAATAATAACTTAGAATAAAATTTGCACAGCGTCACAAAAATAATGTAACCACGTCTTAAACCCCCAAAAATAAACAAAAATAAAAACAACACAAAGAACACACAGAATTGAAACATCTACCGATGTACCTCTCATATGAACTGCTGTTTATATTCGGTATAATGGCACCTATGCTTTAAGCATTTGCAACAGCAGAACATAAGTAAGTTAAAGTTTTGGTAACGAAAACTATAACACATAAACTGATTAAATATAACTTATCTTACAAAATCTAAATTTGTAACAATGCTTAATTATCGTTTTCAATTTAACCAATCACGGATCATCTGGCATTTTATCCATGTAAATCTAATCAAGGAACACAGAAGATATCACAAAGTAATTAATATCAATTATTAAGTGACGCTTCTTATTATCTTTGAATTCTTTTCTCGTCATCACACTGATCAATATCTAAAAAGTATCCAAATGTCGTTTGGGCAATATATTTAAGCAAAAACATAACAATGAATAGTAATAGTAATGGGACAAGTTGTTTACAATGGCCGAAAGAACATATTTAATTTAGAAATAGCTTTCACCGAGTAAAGAAAGGGATAAAAGCCGCAACAAAATTATAAGCTATTTGCGGTAGAAGACCGCAGTCAAATGACTACGTATAGTGTTCCTGCGGTAAGATGCAATCAAAGAACTTCTATACTCCATTTGGTTAGGTGCTTAACTAAAGGTAAACAATCTTGATGTGACTTTTTACACAAACACATATTAAACAAATAAACTACTGCTTAAACTAACGGTTTAATTGATTTAGTAATCGTTATTGTTGTATTTACATTGATCTTTAGCAGCATTTTATTTTAAACTGCGTTTTTAGATAAAAAGACACATCAGGATTGTTTAACTTTAGTTAAGTACCTCACCAAATGCAGTATAAAGTAGTTACATTGTTTGCTGTGAGAGGAACACTTGTGGTCTTATCTCGTACGCTGGCAGAACAGCGCGCAGCGGTATCATTTGTACATACGATGTTGAAAAAGCACTGTAAATATCCTGTTTCAAGCATCTGTCTTCTTTGGTAAACGCTTCATGTCGGCCTGCATTTTTGTGGTATAAAAAATAAATGAACACCTAACATTGTCTTCACATAAATACAATCACTTGCGCCTGTAAACCCTCTAAGAGATAACCAGAGGTACATTACTTCTACTTTATTTTTGCCTCCATAATAGGGAGCGAGCTTGCTGTAAGTTACCGGCCGCATAGGCAAACTTTGTGTTATTTTACTGAACTATCCAATAACACTTTGCCTGACCCAGAAATCGAATAACATGTGCAAACTAATACCTAATCATTAACAAAGCATTTCTTTATTCATTTATTTAACAATTAAAGTCTACGAACTCGCATAAAAATGTTACAAGATTTTATTAAGTAAAATATCTCACATTCGTTATACCTAAATAAAAGTCCGTAGTCGTTGCCTACTCCATCAGCGCATAAGCATAAGTGTCTGTAAATATGTTATTTAGGGTGGAATTTTGACTACGCATTTCTCTGATAATAGACTTTACATATCCGGCACTTATCAAACATGTTTTTAAATTAGACATTCATATCTCTCATTGTGATAAGGGATGCATTCCACCAACTAGTGACGGACTTCGTCGAACACAAGAACATTCACGATCACAAATAAGGCATCTGGGCAATTAGATTTTTTAGCAACTGGTTACAACAACCATTTATGTCGGCACCACCACAAATTACATACATACACGATAACAAACGCACATACTCTCACACATACAGATACGAACGTATAACGATTTCGGCCTAATGATGCACAATTTTATTTCGTTGGTCAACGGCTGACTTGATCTGAAATCGCTGTACCTACTTAAATTTTTTGAGTATGTGCCTTTATTGAGCTGTTTGTTGAACCTTTGAATTTTGTACATAACGCGACGATCAAGTCGCTTTCCGACTCGATACGGCACAACATTATAAGTTGTAGAAATAGAATATGACGATTAAGTAAATATTATACACACAGAGTACATTTATCGAACTTTAGTTATTGGATCGCATGGCAGCACTAATTTTTTGCTGTAGAGTACTATCATTATTTATGGCGCACGCCTCTTAAAAGTGTTACTGACTAGTATGGAGCATGGACGCAACTCCCCTTTAAGAATTTTCGTTTAAAATATAATGAGATACTTCGACGTGCTAATCATACAGAAAAATGTTATGGGTGTTTCACTTTGCCGTCTAACCTATGCATCGCTGCGTCACCCCGTCTTACTCTTTTGTGCAGCTTATAGCCATAATGCATCCCCGCTCAAACTTGAACGCATCTAATTAGGAAGTGCCTCCACCGCAGCCAACTTATCTACAGTTATTTTCTGCTACATGTAATAAGATTTGCCATAACTCCTAAAGAAGGCACTGGGAGCTGTGGTCTTTATCACTTGAGCTGGCAACATAAATAATACCTTAGGTTGCCAGTCCATTGAAGCGGAGCGAGGCTGTGGAGCGATTTTATGCAATCCTACTGGTTAGTATTTCTCCGTTTCTTCGCTCCGCAGCCTCGCTCCGCTTCAATGGACAGGCAGCCTTAAGCTTGATTAACTAACGTGCGTAAACAATTGACAAAGCGTGACTGAAGACTTTCACTCACCATCAGTGGCATCCTGGTTATCAGGCGGCAGGATCTTGTCGACGTACTTGTCAGCTGTAGTCAGGGCTCTGTCCAGGGCTGTTGCTGTGACGGCTGTGACCCTAGAGTCCAGCACAGCGGTGCCCAGCTGCTTCACGGAGTCAGCTCGACGGAGCACGTACTGACGGGTTTCCGTGTACATCTGGACAGTGCAGGGTGTGTTTGAGGGCTTATGGTGAATTACAAGATTGTATTAGAAGTATTTTCTCATAGATCTCTTTGCTTAACATCATAGACGACCTAAATGTAACGTTAGTAAACATTTTAAATATTCAACATTAACGTTCATAAGTTTTACTTAATCACCAAAATTATTAAATAATTTTTGACCTCGTTGGCCTAACAGCGTATTATGTGTGAGTACACTTCTATAGATTTGTGACTCGACTTGCAGCGCATAACTTATACTTATATACCTACATATACCCATGAAGAAATAAACAAGGGTATATCCAGGCAACATAGAATTAGACTTTAGTATGCGTACCTCCTTATCTTACCTTATCTTGTGTGGGGGCCAGTAAGTACAGATCGGCGAGACTTCGACATAGTGGGATCTTTTGTGTCGACTTCCCCAATAACGACTGCCATAGATGTTCATGGCAGTCGGGACCGACGCTTAACGTGCTCTCCGAGTCACAGAGCAGGCGATAATTTTCAATCAATACGCACATAATTTCGAAAAGTCATATAACTTCCGAAAATCAGAGGTGCGCAACGTGGGTTTGAACCCGAGACCATCTGCATTGCAGTGGTCTCCCCACTGAGCTATCGTTGCTCTATGCGTTCGTCCTTACTAAACAGTTTAAAACTACTAGTATTTAAAATGCCGTTCTGTAAATATCTTAAACCTTTCCTTACTTTTATATTATAAATTCGAAAGTAACTCTGTCTGTCTGTTACCTTTCCACGGCTAAACCAACCAACCGATTTAGATGAAATTTGGTACAGATATAGTTTAAAACCTGGAAAAGGACATATGCTTTTTATTGATGTAGGTACCACGCAGGCGGAGCCGCGCGCAATAGCTACAACTACATAATTCAATAAGTTATACGTCATATGATTATATGCCGGTACACAAGTGTTTTATGAAGTTTTTACAGAACGTAGGTATTACTTCATTGATAACTATATTTCATCTCAGTTGTAGGTCACACTCATTAATGTTGAAATGATCTACATATATTAACACATTTGTTTAATTTCTGATAACCGTCCCTCATAATATATTATTTTACATAAAAAAATTATGTAACCGTCTTGTTGGCCTAGTGGCCTAAGTGTTACTGTATGTGCACTGCCGATCTTTAGGTTTGATATCCAATCCCGCAATTTCTTTTAATACTGCATTGCACAGTAAATACAATGGGAATTATACCTACGAGAAATTAACAAACATCAATAAAATTTACGTATCCTAACGTACTTTAAAATTTATAAAACCAAATTTATTTTAAAACACAACTGAACCTTTCTCTGAGTTAGTTTAGAAATTATGAAGAAGAAATGATTAGCGACACAACGCACAGATAGAAGATCTGTTTACGATTCTGTTTGTCAACTAACCCTAACTATAGGTAGATAGTGTGACCTTTAACTCTTACTTACTCTTACCATACATTCAAATACGACATAGTAATCGTGATTTCGACGGCAAATACAAAATAGTGTATCTATACTAATATAATAAAGTTGAAAAGTTTGTTTGTTTGTTTGCTTGACCGCGCTAATCTCAGGAACTACTGATCCGAATTGAAAAATTCTTTTAGTGTTGGATAGGTCATTTATCGAGGAAGGCTATAGGCTATATAACATCACGCTACGACCCACGGGGGCGGCGCAGTAATCATAAATGCGGGTGAATTCGCCGCCACATCTAGTTTTAAATAAAATCTTTAAATGTGTAATCAATATTGGTATTAATTTCTCTTAATTGTGTAATAACTATTTCATCGTATTAATGTAACCGTACGGTTATAAATATGTGTTTGCTGTGTCTATCCTGTCATTGACGGCGCATGAAGGCGAATACTGTTTTTTTTTATTTACCAATTCAATTTCTTTGGAATTACCGAAACCAAAATTAAATTGGTTTAACGCTGTCAAAGCTGTAAAAATCGGCATGCGATTTTAATCGGGAATAGAGTATGTGAAATTAACCTGAATATTTATTACAAGTGGATACAGGTTAATTTTACATACCTTCGCTGGAACTCTTGCTGCAATCGGTTCTAGTTGGATTTGACGGTATAGGCTGGTGGAACAAACTGGTACCAGCCGTCCGCTCTTCAAAATTCATTTATTTAACAATGCTGTTTTTCTAGAATAAATATATACTAATAATATAAATCTGAAGAGTTTGTTTGTTTGTTTGGTTGAACGCGCTAATCTCAGGAACTACTGTTCGAATTGAAAAATCTTTTAGTGTTGGATAGCCTATTTATCGAGGAAGGCTATATAACATCACGCAACGACCCACGAGGACGGCGCAGTAACTATAGCGGGTGGAACCGTGGGCACATCTAGTAATAAATAAATAGAAGACTCACGGTTTCTGGTGGTAAGTTGATCGAAGGCACGTTCTTCTCCACCACATCCAAAGACTTGCAAAGGAACTTGTCCAGCTGATGGATGGGAGTTTCGAACAGCAACACCGCTGGTAGGGCTAACTGCACACCAGTAGCCAACGACCTCTCACCGAGAGTGAGATACCAGCGGATTAAGGGGTTTGACTCCTGTAAAGAATAATAATAATTTAATTCCTGCTTATGAACTGTCCCATTGCTGGGTACGGGCCTCTTCTCTGTATGAGAGGGTTCAGCCATGATTTTGTTTATTACATAACTATTGACCATGTTTGTAAAGCTTATGGTAAAGTTATTTAGCGCAGACATGAATATTTTCGCTTACTTACTAGTCAATTTAAACGCATAATTGTTAGTCGTAATAACAGAGCATAGTGCGAGTTGTTTTTAGGTTAACGCCATCAAAACGTTTACCGCGTTTGTCTCTCTGATTGGTTAAGAGCTTGAAGTGGGCCAATCGGAGCGCCAAACGTCATAAACGTGTCGATCGCGTTAACGTAAAACAAACTCGCACTAGACATTCAAATTAGATGTATGATACTAAGTATGTTCTGTAGGCATGAAAACTGTAAACTTAGAAGTACTATTCAAATAATATCGGTTGTAACAATATTGTTATCATTAGTAAAATTGCTTCTACTAACTATATAATAATGGAGGAAATATTCTGCGCCATTTTGAATCTCATATTAAGGTTTGAAAAAGCTCAGTAAGTGCGCTTGTCCCAGCCTCCTTGGCCTGTTCACGTCCCACCCTTTTATCACAGTATTCAGCGACTTAACTAACAATTAAAAAACTTCTTTATCAATTTATGAATTAAAAGTTTTCAAACATGATTCTGTAGTTATGAATAAAATTATAATAAAAGAATTGTAGGAAAATATAAAGAGTGTTCTGTGTTACTATTATGTTGTAAGATTAAAAAAAATTGTAAATGTTTATCGAGTCATGTCGCTGGTTGAAAATTGGCTGCTTTTATTTTATTTAGAGGAAGCAGGAATTATACAAAGACTTACCCTGATCTTGAAATACATTTTTTCAGTGACACCGATACCGGACTCGACGATAGGGATGGCTGCCACTCTGGACACCACCTCCAGCTTCGGTATACTCGGCTTTTGCACCTTGGCCACTGTAGCAACACAATACACACTTGTTATTATGATCACACTTGGAACAGAGAGATCGCGTGATCATGTTAAATCTATGGGCTGATCATACGGAAAGAAGTTGATACAGCTGGTTTGACAATTCCTTTGCTTCTTTGTGTAAGTTTTCTGTAAAGTCAGTTATATACAGCAGCGACTTTGATAGAAGGCGAGTCGCTGACGATACCACAATGATTAATTTCGCTAGCAACTGAATGGCTAGTACCTAATATTTACGTCCACACACCAACTTTGGTATCACCAATGATCCGCAGTCGATCAAAGTCGCTACCGTGTATACCAAACTTAAGAATTTCTACAATTTTAAAACAATTGAAAAAAATAGCACGAATTGGATGCGCTAGAACAAGACACCGCATTACCGAGTGTATAGCTTTATCACGCTCTTACGCGTTGTCCCCAGATAATAAAAACAGATTCATAAGGATAGGTAAATTACATCTGCAAAGCTTTTTCTATGATTATTTTTCGTTTTGTCTATTGATGTGAACTTATATTACAAAGCAACCCAATATACAGATGCGTGACTATGTAACAAATTATAGCCTATTGGTACTTGATAACTAAGTATCAATAAGTTAGAATACTATTTTTAAAGATTTGCTCTAAAATAAAATAAGAGGTGAGCTTTCTATATAATTGTAATTGACCTATGACAGAAAATGTTTGCACGTAGATAACTTTTTAGAGTCACTGCTGTTTAAGTACACGCGTGTCAGAAAGATAAAAAGTGTGTATTCCTACATTTTCACTAATAACCAATCGCTCTCTTATTCTACTACTAATTTTGAAGCAGATTTCAAATTTTAAAGGTTTTTTTTTAATCCTATTCGTACAGTCAAAGTGACATACAAAATCAAATATAAGCATGAACTCCATCACAGAATTTAATTACACAAATGTCAATTATTATAAAGATTACTTAATATCATATGTTATTTGAAACGCCTAGATCGATTCCATGGCACTGGAGTAGAAATCTTAATTATGATTTCTGTGGTTGACACATTATTCCTGCATGATGTACAATAAATTCGATATTACTCTATCATACTAAAATTACAGAGAAAGTTGCCATAACTATATCTATAATATAATTGTATCTGTTCGATCTCTATACAGTGTACACGTAGAAGATATTTATAAAAGAAATAATGTGAGAGATCTTTATAAGAAATATAACAGCCAAAATAATTATTTATAGATTCTTTTTTTCTGTAATAACCAAAAACATTGTGCTACGAATTTTCTCATTTAAATTACTGGAGGTGTAACTTGAAGTCTGGTGAATGTTTCATTTATTTATTCATTATAATAACATTTTAATTTTGGCTGCATTGGAGAGCGCTTCTCAATAATTATACGTCGTTCGCACTCCTTGTAATCAGTGTAATTGTAATCCTCAAATGGCACATTTGTCTAAGCATATATTTGCATTAAAGTATTTTAATCAGAAAAATAAATATTAACTAGGTACGTAAATAGATATTTAATTTTCGTTTTAATCCAGGCTAGAGAATAATAAATAGTTTCAAAATTTATATTTGAATTAAGAGTGTAGGTTTTAAAAATTTCGAGAGTAATATAAAATTATTAGAAAAATTTGAATAATGTTGTAACACTGTGTATAAGAAAATGACTTTTATTTTTATTATTTTATAAGAAAACAGAATCAATATCTTGTAAATGCAAACCTGGCTGTCCTTGACTTTTGCAGACAGCCTGCAAATAGGCCTCCGCTTTTTGCGCTATCGAGCCTGTCGTCCTTTTATTGACACCCATAGTGCACGTGCCATTAAAACTTTTTTTATAAACGTCACCATTTGCCGCCATTTTAGTCACTGTAATTTTCGCGCGATATTCAAAAGATTCAAACGTCATTCGACAAAAATAAAAATATTTATGCTTGTGATTTAAGTAAAGGTGTTATTTGTAATTTTTCATAGCAGCAACTGTCGATATGAGCTTCGTAAATGGTCATTGTTGTTTAATTTATTGCAAAGGTTATCAGTAAGTTTTAAAATAATTCCAATCTATTGGATCGTATCGAAACATTAATTAAACAGAAGCGTTTACGGGATTAGGTCATAGTTAATTATGAATAAATGATCTAATTTTATAATTATCTTGAAGTAAATATGTGGAACTATACGTATACGAGGTCAGTCGGCGAGGGCACAGTAGAATGGCTTAATGTCCCGTGGGCAACAGTTGTCAGGGGGACAGATGGTTAAAATTTAAGAAAATGCAATTATTGAAAATCGTTTTGCTTGAAATATAGATAAACAATAATTGTCGCTCAAACTGGAACAACCTTTCTGAGGTAGTAGGTACTCCGTAGAAATCGTAGCGAACCAACCATTGTGTAATATTTATGCGGTAAATATGATTTCTAGGTACCTTAAGAAGATTATATTAGCTCCTGCTAACGACATAAAAATCACATTGACCAGGAGGTCAACGTGATTTTTGTTCCTTGTGCTGACAGCAAAGTGATTTTTTTTTAAAGGTTTGACAACGAATCTTCTTGCCTGACAAAGATATGTAATACAATACTAGCTTTAGACCGCAGGATCGCTTGGAAACAGTGATTTTGCCTGGTTGTATGATAGATACTATATAAACAATGTGTGTGCGAAATTTCATGATAAAAATCGGTCGAGTAGTTATGGCGTTAGAAAACATAACAAACAAGAAACTTTCTGGTACGATTGACACATAGTGTCAAGCGCGACATGCGCAAGCTCCTATCTATTCTTTTTTACGTGGGGAAACGCTCCTCATTCATAACCCCTCGCCACAAGGAGAGGCGAGAGGGTTATGTCGGACTCTCCCGGGACTTCCAGCCTACCGATTAAAACCACCACGGTGTGCCCGCTCGCTGCTTTGTCTAGTGGGTGGGTGGCTGGAACTGAACCTACATCAGCTACCCACCCAGCAGTGCCCAATGCAGAGATGTAGTGTCTGCGGGCGACCACGGCGCCTGGTCTACGCCCCAGCACAAAAGAGAGCGTTGCTCCGACTCAACGGTTGGCGGTCGAATGATCTCCGTTCTCGCACCCGCGGCCTTCACGGGCAGCATAAAGGTGCATATGTGCGCTTTCGCCGCCCGGTTCGCTGGCGGCGGCTCGGGTCCGCAAAGATACTTTCCTCACGGATCCGCTCCGCCACCTCCTTCTGCGAGATGACGTCCTCGCAGAAGGATGCGACCGCTACCCACTTTCTCTCGCTGTCGAGCAAACTCCTATCTACGTTAACCTACAATTACGCGTAGAAACGTCTTGGCCGCCTTAGTAGAATAAAAAAAGGAATCGGGGGGTAGACTCGGAATATATTTGTAAAAGTAAGCTTATATAATATTGCATATAAGATTATACTAAATATTTATTTCTCGCTTTTTTATTTAATGACGAAATATATTGGAATGCATGATGTACGTTTAAAAATATACACATCTCATAAGTCATGACACTCATAACTCAGTATGTTACGCTCGTCTCACTGACCTCCCCCTAATTGATACAAGACGATGTTTAATTTCTTATAAGACTTAAACATTACAATTTACCGTACTAGTTGTCTATGGCATTATCTATAAGTCTACCATAAAAATGTTTATCCAAAACTACGAGCAGAACGAAAAAACTTACAGTAAACTTATATCGGATTTTGCTTTTCAAATGACATTACGCTGTTGATCGGATTACTTCATGATATTGTTTAGTGCGATTAAGAGGTTACGTACTGAAATTCATGACTAATTTTGGAATAACAGTCAGCCGGAAAGTTTAGCATTTAAGTTTCATGGTAGGCCTACTAGCCTCAACCCTAATCTATTTACACACAATTATTTAAAACTGTCTCATAGTGCGTTACGGAAGTTTCCCCTCCCGGCATCAGTGTTATCAGTTTTAAACTTTGTACCGTTAAGTCAGACGTTGTTGTTATAACAAATATACGAGCATACATGCAGTGTGTGCATTATGATTGTGATATGAATAAAGAAATGTAGGGAACAGAGTTAAGCTATTTTCGCCTCTAAGAGTAGATACCGATTGGGGAAGGAGATAGCCGAGGTATAACTAGGTAGACCATAGATCCAAAGACCTATGTGTTGCCAGTAATTATATGTACATATAGATACATACGTTGTCTCGAGTTGTGCCACCAAAAGGGTAGGCAGAGATGAGATTACACACACATTTCGCCAAGTATGATTTCAAATGTCATGTAATATGGAGCGAGCCTTTATCCGTTTACCGGGCATAATTCTAGATGCGTGTATAGAAAATTTCTTAGCAGAAGAATCAAATAAAAAAATAAATATAAAAAAAACAGTTCCCGGTCCGAAAATTGAACCCGATGCCTCACATACAGCGGTCGCATTCGCTACAACTCCACCACTGAGGCAGTTTATATGTACCTACTTGAAGTGCAGCAAAAGCCATAAATCAGCCACACAGAAAATAAAGTCCTATTAATCACACTGATATGATAATCTGGTGGCACAACGAATCTTTCATGTCAAATCGATTTTAGGACACGCATCTCTCATTCGACTACTAAATGTACAAATACAATATTTACTGCCACTTTAAAGAAGAAAGAAAAGAACATGATCTTGTTTGCGTGGAATAAAGCTTTAATACCCTCGAAAGATGGCCTGTGCTCGAAGCTAGAACGAGTCCCTTAGTAATTGGTCTTTGAAGTCTCTTTAATCAATTAATTAATCAGCCCACCGCAGTCTTCTCCTGGATAGGCCTCTCCCATTTTACGCCACAACATCCGGTCTTCCGCCTTCCGCATCCAGTCTGACCCAGCAACCCTTTTCAGGTCATCGGTCCATCTGGCTGGCGGCCGACCTACCTTACGTTTGCCTAGCCGCGGTCTCCACTCTACGACTCGCTTGCTCCAACGGCCATCGGTCCTTCTACAGATATGACTAGCCCATTGCCACTTCAAGCTTGCTTATTTTGCGATTGATTTGCTATGTCGGTAACCTTGGTTCTTTGACGGATAACCTCATTTCTGAGTTTATCACTCAAAGTAACTCCAAGCATAGCTCGCTCCATAGCCCGCTGGGTGACTTTAAATTTTTGGACTAGCCCTACCGTGAGTGTCCACGTTTCGGCACCGTAGGTCATAACAGGTAGGACGCACTGGTCAAAGACTTTGGTCTTCAAGCATTGCGGTAAAGGCGATGAGATAACCTGACGAGGCTTACGAAACGCTGCCCAGCCCAACTGGATTCTCCTGTCAATTTCTTTCTCAAAGTTGTTCCTACCAAGTTGAATCACTTGTCCAAGGTAGACATACTTTTGAACAACTTCAGGCATCGACCCATCGACGTAAATCGTAAATATTAAACATGATCTTGGTTTTATCCAAGTTCATGCCGAAACCAACCCGTCGCGAGGCCCCATTTAGGCTGTGCAGCATCCCGCTAAGCTGTTCCAGCGACTCTGGAGTCTCTTAACATGAAGAAATAAATAATCAGTAAACAAATCAAATTAATCGATGTGCATGATAAGAAGCATTAAAAGAGCAATGAGTCTTCTTATTTGACATTGTTGGTATTTTTATATGTATAACTAAGTGCTAAGGTACTACCATATTATTTTTTATTTTCAAGCAATATTCATTTCAAGAATTGTTGTGCTGCCAGCACTAGAGACAAAAGGCCAGTGGTCCCCAGCTGCCAGCATAGCTCATACACGCCAGGTTACTCTTTTCACCTCACGAACATAACACAAGGTTGTTTAGCTGGGGTCACTTAAAGGCTGATGGCATGCGGTAGCCTCTCTAGATTTCATTAATTCCTAAATTTAAGAGCCTGAGAGACTCTCTATCCTATTTCCAACTGAATACCTCAAATTATTTTATAATTCGTGATTGTTCATTTAGTAATAGTTCCAATAGTTATTTAAGCGTTGAATGATGAATATATATGATAAATAACTTACAGAAGACAGAATAGCCACTTTATTTCATTTATTGAAAGATAAGAATATGTGCTGTTTACTTTAGTACTGCACCCGCTGTTCGTTTTCGCACGAAAATAATAAAATATCGTAAAGTTGAGTACCGTTATTTATTGCTTTAAGATATCAGGCATATAAGCAACTTGATAAACGTCAGTAGTTTTATTGATTGTTAATAAATAATTGAGTTATTCATTTATTATGAAATTATTCAATAATAAGGAAGTGCCTATGTTTGATTTTCAGGTTATTTAATAAGCAACAGAAAATAGCATTTAGAAATGACTGTATGAACTAAACATAAAACTACGGTAATTGGTAATTGGTCGGACGGTAATTGGTCGCAAAATGAAGGAGAAATTCAATAAAGTAAGTATGAGAAACCCTATACTTAGTATCTCACTAACTACTTAGATTCTTAATTTTTTTTCTGTTCTGCTATGTATAGCATGTGGCGTCCTAAATAATTTGATAACTAAGTATCCCTAGTATGAGATTTAAAAGGCTTCTATAAATTAAAAAAAAAGGTTTATTTTATATTCTTTCTATTTAACATTTATCCACCCATGAATTCACGGCTTCTTACTTTTGACACCTAAATATATGAAAGTGAAGGATTTCGATATGTTTAGTCTGAAGAGATTTTATATTTATAACATATGAACGACTCCTTGTTATACAAAAATCATATGGTATTTCTTTTAACTTAGGTAGTTTAATTTCTGTGTCTCGGGAGTCTTTACAAATATTCAAACAACATGCACAAAGAACATCCAGACTCAGAACAACCATTTGTGTATCAAACTGAAGTCGGCCTCGATGGCGTAGTGGTTAGTATAACCGACTGCTACGCCTGAGGTCGCGGGTTCGATTCCCGCACAAGTCAAACATTTGTGTGCAAGAACATGGATGTTTGTCTTTGTCTGGGTGTTTCTATGTATAATATGTATGTATTTACAAAAAAAAAAGTATATCTGTATGTTTATCCATTGTCTAGTATCCATAGTACAAGCTCTGCTTAGTTTGGGTTAGATGGTGTTGTGTGTATGTGGTAGAATATATTATTAGAATATAACAAATTTTTGTGCCGAGTGGGATTCTAAACCAAAACTCATCGTAGTTAGTCACTACGCTATCCGTACAGCCGATTCTAATCAAACTTCTCCAAAAAAGCCATAACCTTCTACTACGAGAAAGCGCATTTCATGATTAATAATAAATTACATCATCTCTTCTCCATATTTACGATCAATAGGGAAATTACTCAATATTATCATAATCAATATGGGTTCTCAAATCACAAATAAACATGGATCTCGAAACACACATGGACTTTGTCCTTTATGCACGACAACAATGATAAAGTAATAGAAGAACACTTTAGTCTAGAAGCATCTGAAATATAGGTACGCAAAAGATGGGTATAATTCAGATGGTCCAAGATGAAATTGTTATATCTCAATCTAGCTAGCAACTATCTAGGTAGGTTAATGAGTACCGAAATCATACTATTAAATAACAATTGCACTAAAACACATTTGAAGAGTTGCGGTGCAAGAAGGGAAAGGCCAGGCAAATCGCCTAACTACGAACGATGCCTTTAATTATTTATTGACAACTGTAGAACGTTCTACAATCCCGAATTTATTTGTGAGTTGGTTGATTAACGCCACATAGCATTTATTATTTAAATGTAATTTCACGTAACGCAATATCAACTTTCAGCGCAGCTAATACATGGTCTACCATGGGGTCATGACCCTCCTAGCTCATTTTATGATCAGAATGTCTTTTCACACATTTTATACAAGTGCCTGCAATGATATTATTTACAGATAAGAGGTAGATATATTACTAGAGCATAAAAAATGACGTACCAATTGGGTCTATAGTTATCAAAACAATCGCCGTATAAAAAGTTTGTTGAAAACAATCAAAGTGCGACTGTTCGAATGATATGTTTCTCTTGATCTCTTAACATGAGCTCTTTCTACATGTACTGGGCTTCTTGTTTGTTCAAATTGTCAGCAGAAATACAGTTACTGATAACAAAATAATCTAAATCAGATTTTTGCCGTTCATTACGTTGAAAGTGACATAATTGATAATATGTATATATTATAATGTATAGTCATCGAATGCCTGATGCAGAAACGTCGACGAAATGACGAAGATCAAACGTGTCAATACGTTTCTTATGCACATTATGAATACTTGTACTCTGAGAGAGAAGTACCTCAAACGCATTCAAAACAGCAATAAACTGGGAAGACAATTACACATGGTCAATTTGTATGGCGAAATGCAACCATATCGGTTTGTTCCCAACGAGTCACACTGTATCCAGTCAGTGTGACACGTTGGGCAAAAGTTAAATAACAATCCCAAGCAGTAACACTGTTACTTGATAATAATAATAAATCGTTTATTTCTGACCAAAACCGAGATACACATAGGTGGTTACAGAGTAGCAATATTAAAACATTAACAAAAGAATTTCGGTAGAGGATCGCTGGTGCCTGTGGTAGGTATAAAATTACCTGTATTACAGGTCACCAGGTCTCCGCACGGAGCCAGGTTATGCAAACATAAACGAAACAAAACATAAGAATGGAAATTAAATAAACAAAAAAAAATATAATAATAAAAGGTAAAAAGATCATGATAACATTTTGAATATGTTGATCCTAAGTGGGTGTGTATAAGTGTGTGAGTATGTGTGTTTTGTGTGTGCGTGTGTGTGTGTGTGTGTGTGTGTCAGTGTTTGTGAGCGCAAATGATTACTCCAGAACCGTCAAGAGATCTTCAGTTTCATTTCATTTTGATAGGATAACTTTTTACGTTGCTCTGATTGAATAACAAATCTATCAAAAACTACTACAAATCATACAAATCATACAAACATCTTCTTAAACTTTCATATTCACAATATTATGGCAATGTGGGTAACTTTTAAATAATTTGTGCATATATAGGTATAATATTATTAGTTTGGATACTATAAGGTACTTATAACCTACTAAAGATTTTAACTAATATCAACTATTTATAAAGTAGTAACAGGTACAGAGGTCCACTAAGACAAAATATTTTTTGTACGAACATTCAGCAAGCTGGAAGCTACACGCACGTACTTACATATTTAGGTATGGAACGTTCTCGCTCGGAACAGTACTTTTTTCTGGATAAAAGGAACACTATGTCTTTTTTTGTACCTCTGAAAACGTGTGTGCGAAGTTTTATGATGATCGGTCGAGTAATTAGGAACACGTCACAAACAAACTTACTTCATTTGCATTTATAAATATTAGATAAGATATACTATTAATATAACTATTAATAAAACTATGTTCCAAAACAAAAATGATTGTTGGTATACCTATACGGGCGAAGGGGATTCACTCCAGTATATCATTATTCTGATATTATTCCAATAGATAGTACGTACTCCAATTACACTGATGTTTATCAACAAGACACACTAAGATTAAGTGAAACGCGACGCGATAAACCAAATTTGCATTTGATAAAAAGAAAACACAAATAATAGCTTAGCTGTAAAACACTGACTACTGATATATAAGAACGGTAAATAAATACTCGACAACAAGAAAATAAAACTACGCTAAACATAAAAAAAACTACAACGTTATTCTTTAACATTGGAGAACACTTACGTATTTTTAATATCGAGGTATTAATAGCAGCTGAGAGTTTGTATTTTAATGTATGGATGCACAAATACTATATTATAAGATAAAAACGGCGGTACTTACTTGTGAATGATGAGATAAGGGTTCGTGAACGCTCTGGACTCAACTGAGAAGTGACCGGCTGCGTTGGCGCATGCCCCCTACTCTTGGTTACTCTCTAGCGAGCGAAACGGACATATCGTTATCTAAAAACAATATTTGTACATCCTTAACTAATTGGTTGGATTTTATTAATTACATGTTAGCTGATATATTATATTATATATTATTATGATTATATTGGGATGATTGATTAATGTACTTTCAAGCGAAAATCCAGAATCCGTCCTAGAATTACACGAATTACCAATTTTTTTGTATACCCGCCTTTTTTTTACGCACGTTGTCAAAAATATACATTTTTTGTACATTGAATAAAAAATATATTGGTTACAAAGAAACTAATTATTGATATATGTAACTAGATGCTTTTTTATTATGAATTAATTAAACGGCGCTGTGTTATTAATTTTTTCAGAATTGTTTCAGCATCTATATGGCATTTTATTCACTTTATTCAGAAAAAGTATACAAGCATCTTTATATTTAATTTCTTATAAGCCAAAGATTGACCAAAATCATTACTGGAAATCTACAAAAATCGTGTAACGCACCCATGTATGTTGTATGATTCTTTGTGAGCACCTCAACGTCTGGACTTTCGCCTGACACTAATTTTGGGGCACTCTTTTTAAAATAGTAAATTATAGAGCTTTTGTCAACAACTAGAACAATGAGCACAAATTAGTCTTTCGGGACACAGATAGATATGTACTTTTTTATTTATTTATTTACAGACATACTATATAATTAATTACTTGTCAGTTATTGTACTTTTAATATCCATTGTATGATAAATCAACAATATTTTCTATTCTTGATGTATTTTCTTGTAGTATTAAAACTAGCATATGGCCGACAATAATGCTTTTATGTAAGTTTGCTTCCTCAAACTATTAATTGCGAACATTCACAATGCCTAGGCGTAAATCTTAAATCTTTACAGAACAAAGTCGACACACAATATTTACATTTATTTTCTGCTGTGTTTTTTCGTGATTTATAGACATGTAGTTATTTACATAATAGATAGATACAATTCGATGCAAAAATGTCCGTTTAATTCCTGTGTAAGCACGTGGTTAAGTAAACATAGCTCACGCGCAGCGTCCGGGCGCCCAGTGAAAGAACAGTAACGATAACCGTGACAGATAAAACTATACTTTTATTGTATTTATTGTTAATTATTAACAATATACTCCAAATACTATATTTTAATTAAATTGCATAAAGCATTAGTCATCATAGATCAAATATTAGTATAACGATAGAACATTTTGGAATAAATAAGACGACATACGGGTAGGTAAACTGCATTGGGGATTTTCTTAAGTTGTTTAACCTATTATTGTCTTATAGGTACTTAGATGATAGACTTTGAAATGAACCTTCTATTTACGTCTAATAGAAGGATTGTATCATACTTTTTGTAAAGTTTTAATCCCAGAATCTAGTAATTAATTTGCTTAAGTTAAAGCACGTGGCTAAGCTACATAACAAAACCTCAATATTCAACGCTCATTCTTTTAATGGAGGCTTCTAGATGTAAAATTATTATTTTGTGCAATTAAAAACGCCTCATATTGTGTACATGAATAACCATACTATAATCACAGTGGTATCTAGCTGAAGGTTCCTTTTTGTTTTCACGGCTTAGTCACCAAAACTACACGTCTAAATTGTCATTTTTTAAAAAGATAAGCACATCAGATTCGTTTTCGTTCTGTCCTGGAATAGGTATCTAATAGGCATTATTTTGTAGAAATGCATACGATGTCGCAGGTACAGAATAACAGATGTGCTACTTACTTTTGCGCCTAGGGCAATCTGTCTTCATTTACTGAAAATAAAGAATAGTAATAATACTATCAGCCCTGTTTTAAATTGATCCGCTGCTGGGCAAGAGCCTCTTCTTAGTGTGAGTAGGGTTAGGCCATAGTCCACTACGCTGGCCTCGTGCGAGTCGGAGGAATTCACGTTACTTCGAGAACATTATGGAGAACCATCTGACATCAAGAATCACGATGTTTTCGTTCGCCATTAAAGCGAGCGATAAATATTACTTAATACGCACATTATGTAGGGGAAAGTGTTGTACCTATGAACGGTTTTACCTGTGGACACACTGATTATTTAATAAAATAAACACAGAAATTGAACGAACTGAACGCATCCGTAAAGTATTTTTGATATGTGGCAATACTGACTTGCTGCCATCTTATGTTTTTTCTTGAGTGACCGGTGACAGACTGTTAAATGTTTTCGCTCAAAAAAGTAATAGTATTCTTGTGAATATAGATGATTATTTTTGGTCAGACTGTAGTGTATATCGTTAAACATCCATTTGCAGCGGTATAACAGTGGAAACTAGTACCTATCATGACGGCAATATATTTTTAGGTTATACTGTCAGATTTGTACCTGTGGACAACCAAGTGTATGTACCTATGGACTGTCCACAGGTACGAATTTTAGTTCGAATTTCTTACTAAATTAGCATATTACCATTTAGAAATATTTTCCATTTTTCAGTGCCTTGTTTAGTAAGGATGGAAAAACGCGACGTAAGTTGTGTTCAGAGACGTTATCTGAGGCAATTAAAGAGGCTAGTTCTTCGCGAAAAGTTGGAGAAAACCACTGTCACTGAAGAGTTAGCAATCAACTTGAACTGCAATCAAGATGAAAATCTTATTGACTACCAGGAGATACAGAAGCCTAATAGCAGTGTAGATGAAGTGAATGAAGTTGTGCATATTACTGGACCTTCTGTAGTTCATTAAACAAATCTAAATAGAGAAACTCAATCAGTAGATGTAGTGATTGCAGTATCAAGTAGGTCTGTTTGTCAATTAGAAATGTCCGGTCTTGATGAAACTGTTGATGGGAGAAAACAGCTTATTCCACAAATAACGCCAGAATCTGTACGCCCATTTCTAAAAGCAGACCCTCGAAAAGCAACTCGACGAGGAAGGAAACCTGAAAAGAGTAGGATTTTAACTGACACACCAGAAAAAAGAAACGAAATAAAGAAGAAGCAATTAGAAAAGCGGCAAATAAAAGGAAAATTGAAGAAAAGATCAAAAATAAAAAAAAGCTTACCGGAAAAGACAAAACATTCCGCCGAATTGCTAGCAGAGGCTGGCCCTAGCCAGATAACAATTCAATCTGCAGAAAAAAGGATCAGAATTCTTCAAGATCAGCAGTTACCCTATGCCATATGTATGGGATGTAAAAGACATGAAAATGTAAACAAAATGCTCAATTGTTCTCTATGCGATTTAAAATATCACTAGAAATGTGTATCAAGATTACATTTAGATAATTTTGAATCAGATGATGAGCCGGACTTTGTAAGTCAGAAGTGTTATATTTTAGATGATGGTGATGTAGATTTCTGTCCAGAGGGGCAATCATAAGATGTAACTGTGGACAAAATAAGTGTTTTTAAAAAAAGTGGTTTATTTTAATAAATATAATTCGTACAAAACTAAAGACTGCTAATTGTTAAATGTTAACTAATCCTGTAACAACATTTGTAATACTTTACGGCTAATAAATAATAATTAAGTCATTAAACCTTATTTTCATTCAAAATTCGTTGAACGTCCACAGGTATAACACCTTCCCCTATTATATGGGGTTTAAACACGTCACAACGAACCACTATGCGTTAAATGGTTTGTTCCGCATTCGACCCCCATGTTTCGTCCTATACGTAAAAATATGCATTCGTCTCAAAACATGATCCTTATATGCCCCTAAATTTAGATAAATATTAACTTCTTAATGTAATTCCTATTTCGTCCCGAATTATGTTCCTTTTCTGTCCCTGTTTTATTTGTATGAAAGCTTTTGTTGTGCCGTCAGCCGCAAAAATATTTTAAAATGTCTAGTTGATCTCTCGGCGAGGCTTATGATTGCATGACATCACGCGCCCGACACCGAAAAACTTAAAAATATTTTTTTACCATGTTTTGTTTTGTTAACAATATGCTCAAAAATGTAGGACGAAAAAGGAATAATTTAAAAAGAGAGAAACATTTTGGATTGTGGGACGTAATATAGGGGCAAATGCGGAACAAACCATGTAAATACATATAATTATGTATATATGCTTACCAGTATACCAGACAATTGACTGCATAGTGACGTCGTCGCCTCGCCACCGCCACTGCACCGAGCGTTTTGGGCTTAAATACCACACGAGACAACCATTTGTGTGACCCACAAATGGATGTTCCGAGGCTGGAACTTCTTTGTGTCCGTTGTTTATATGTTTGTAAAGTTTCTCGGGATACAGGAATTATTGCTAGTGCGGGAGAGTAAAAAAGACATTGTAGAATATAAGGATATACATACATATGTAATTTGTTTTATTGACGCCTTTATTATTCCTATTTCTTTACAAAAAATGTCTCTTTCTTTTTTACCCTTTTGGGGATAAAAGTCTGGGATTAAAACTAGTCTGTATTATAGTACAATACTTACAAAATTCTAACTAATATTATAAATGCAAATGTTTGTTTGTTTATTTGTTACGCTTTCTCGCCTTAGCTTCTCCACCGATCATCATGACATTTCGACACACCGTCGGGGGTACAAAAACGGACATAAGGTACCTTTCATCCAGAAAAAGTACTGTTTCCGAGAAAATCTAGTTTATCACGAGCAAAGCCGCGGGCATAGCCGGCATATCAAGTACTCACATATAGAAGCCAAGGGTATCCCCGGTAGTTATCTGCAATAAACCTGCAGTACATATTTTCATCAATTATGATGAACTTTATTGTATTAAATCCCATAATTTAATTAATCCTGTGCAATGGGATCCTGGGGGAATGCAATGATGCTTATCCCTCCGCGGGGGCGGGCGGAGGGATTATGTCGGACTCGCCGGGGTGAAAGAAAGATGTTTAAAAGATAATGTACCTCCCGGAATATCGACTAAACCTACCACGGTGTTCCTCGACAAAACCACTATCGACGGGGCCGCGCGAATCGCTTTCGCATGCGGTCGCGACCCCGCCGAGGTTATGGCCTGCCGTGTGAAACGGCAGCCCACTACACAAGAGACCTACCCAAAGGACTCACTCGAAAAACTCCCTACTGTTTCCCCCCTAGAGGGGAGACGGACTCGACACAGAGGCGCGCGTGGGAACACGCACGCCGCCTCTCGGACCTGGTGCTGAACGGATGGCGGGCAGGTCCACAAAGCCCGCCACCCCCAGGTCAAACCTCAGGGTGGCTGGAGGTCATCGCGCGCCCTCCGGCGCCCGGCTCTGCGGTTGGGGAGAGGGTTTAAACGCTCCCTCTCCCGCTCCGCCGCCTCCTTGATGGAAATCACTTCCTCGGCGACGGCGACGGCGTTCCAAGACCTCTCACTCCGGACCATAGACTGAACTACGGCCGGGAGCGAGAGGGCAATCGATCCGACTGCCGCGATCAAATCACGGGGCTGCGATGCCCAGGCGGGACAAACTGCCAAAGTGTGCAGCGCCGTGTCCTCTACAACGTCACGGCAGTCGCCTCAGTGGTGACAACCGGTCGTCTCTTGCCGGCGTATACGACACAGGAACCAGCCAAAACAACCGTGGCCAGTCAAAACCTGTGTCAGCCGGAAGGTGAGAGCGCCATGCCGCCTCTCCAGCCACTCCTCAAACACGGGACTTACCGCCACGATCGTGGCGTGCCCTTCCCCCTGCTTATCTTAGCAATGATAATTTAAATCGTGAAAGTAGCACCTATCATTTCTAAATTTGTAACAGCATAAGTATATGCGAAATCGTAAATAATCCAGTTTTACTATCGCATCGGATTTTGATTATCGGGGCAATGATAAATATTTAAATATACGTATTTCGAAATTATAGGTAAGCATTGTTCGAAACAAAGCTTCTTTTAATCACTTGGTACATCTATTTATCATTCATAATCTTCTTTGAATATCCTCGTCCATGCATTATTTGACCAAGTCATACAAGGGGGAGTCGTAGGAAATAAGTAAATATAGCGTCGTATAGAGAATCATTCAGAAAGCCCGGAAAAATGCCTGACCTTCGGATGGTCAGCTCTTGGTGGTGATACCCCATCGGATCTCGGAAGCGGTGATATTTGTCGGTCTCGAACAAAATCTTCCTAAAACCCTGGCAACTTTTACGGGGGTTAAGTAGTTTATTTATATCGTAATAGATGGCGTTGCACTACTATAAAATAAAAAGAAGTAGATTTCTTAATAACTCAATTTTGATAAATATACTTTAAACAATTTTTTATTCTCTATTCACAATAGTTTATTAAAAAAAGAAAACATTTCAGGGTAAAACATGAAGCAAAAAATTACAAATGAATTTATAAATTTATAGTGGGTAGTTTTATTTTATAGACACTTTCGATGACTCGCTATTCTGTTTGTACGCAAACATTATGCAGTCTGTCTGTGTTCGAGTGCCTTTTCAGTTGAGATTATAATTTCTTACAAATTTCACCTATTTGCTTAAATGAGTAGGTGTTGTAATATTTATAAAACATCTAGTTCATTCATATTCATTCTGATTCGAGTGTTCACAGGATTTTGTGCCTTAAGGTATCCATGCACTATTACAGGTGACTGTACGTCTTGGTCTAGCGTTTTTTACTTTGCAAAGGAGTCTTCATCCTGCCACCGCACGAGATAACAAACTGAATTAGTTTTAGTTACGGCTGATCGCGAAGCAACCAACGCGTTGCTGTATTCTAGATGATTCCAGAGCTCATTAGGGCCTCATTCCTCCATTCCTAGGAATACTCAGGGAAGCGCTTTGCTGTCATCAGATGGACCTATGCATCTTCGAATGATATATGTACAATAATTTTAATCCTGTCTGCGTATCATACTAGCCCAGTGCGGTTTGCATTGGTACTTACACAACTTTGAAAACGGAGGAGTCCCACGTATGCGGATTATCTCGAGATTTTCTGAACTTTTAAGCAGTTTGAATATACATTACTGAATACCTGTATTAAATATGAAAAATCAGAGTTGCCTGACATGAGCTCGAACTTAAGCATGGGATTTGCGTTCAAACCCATGTCACGCATAATGTCCAACTATCTACCCCCAAAACTATGATTGTTGCTCTCTATAGGAGAAGTCTACTAAACTAAAGCAGCAGTACATACTACTTTATAGAGTTAAGTACCTATGAACTGAACCTGACATCAAGATGCTTGAAAGAAAATGTGACTGGTCATGAGATTGCGGGACAATAAAATGTCGGCATCTGTCCTCGTTCCTAATAGGCTATTTAAATAGCCTCTCCATCACTACGGTTCTACCGAAAGTCGGTCTGGAGGCCATTATTATTATTTTTCAGCAAACCAACATAACAATCAATGGTGAATGATAAAGAATTACCAAAAGTTTTCAACACCATTCAACCATCTTCTTAATAAATTCGTGAGGTACAATTGACGAAGAAAGCATTGCCACTAGTTTTTTCGGTCTAGCTCGAGTGGCCCCGCTAGATTGATACACATTAAATATTTTATGTATATAATATACCTTTGCATAACCCACTCACTAACCTAAATAGTAAATTAGTAAATTTACTAGCTCGCAACCTTGTGACCTAAACAAATTTAGTTTTAATGCTGACCATAGGCTATTACGGCGGTACCTATTTACTTTACCCGGGGTGAGGGATCGTCACGGAGTGAGCTGCCGGGGTGTCGAACCTACGTCAATGCATGACGCAGTCACGTGTACTGCTGACGCGGAAGGGTCAAAGATCACACCAATGCGTAGACTGTCAGCGCATCACACTTTCGTCAAACCATCAGATAAAACGTGACGGCTATCACGTGATAAGCGATCTACACGTTTATAAAGTTACTGGAGAATATATTAATGTTTGTTATGACACCGATTATTAGCCCTATACCTACGTTAGGATCCGAAACTTGTTGTAATATTGAGGTCTCAGACTTGCAGATTTCTTCGTGCTATTTTTCTACATTGTTAGTCCGAGCAATTATTGTTTTTTACATCATTGACATAATTTTATTATTTGCTCCTATAACTGCGATCACCTCGCTACTGTTACCACGCTGAGTTTTGTAGGTTTGAACGCTATATACAATCTTCTTCTTCCTAGCGATTATTAATCCCAGCTTATGCCAGGGTCCGCTTATTTCTGGTCTAACGAGATTTAGCTGAATATCAGTTTCTACACGGAGCGACTGCCATCTGACCTCCGTAACCCAGAAGGATAACATCATTCTATGGTTAGACCAGTCGTCAGGATATTTGAGGGCGCTGACTTCCCAATAACGACTGCCATAGATGTTCATGACATCCGGGACCCTCTGTTTAATGTGCTTTCCGACGCACGGGGGGGTTAAACACCGCCAACGTCCTAACTCTGGGCTAATTATTAAGAACTTCTAGACAGAAATTCTAAATTGCTACTAAGAAATTCTTGACGGCAAATCTTAGTAACGTTGTCCAAGCCCGACCCGGGAATCAAACCCGAGACCTCATGACCCGCAGTCGTATACACTCCCACTGGACCTACGAGGCAGTTAACGCTATATATACTACTCAAAACAAAATAAAGGCCTCTAGTTTATTTACATTTAAGTGCACTTTAGTAAACTGAAAGTAACTGATAAGTAGCATTATATTGATATTACGAACTCTTTGGTGTTTGATCTCTTTTATGCTGGTGTTCGTGTTCCTAATTTAAAAAGCATTGGCCATCATTTTAAGAAAATAAATAATTGGATGTCATTCTTATGTTTTTTCTTCGATTGTCTTCTTAACTTGTTTCGGTTATTTTAGGGAAAAAGTTTTACTTTTTTAATTTTAATTGATTCATTTATCATCTCGCGTTAATCATGCCACCAGTACGAAGGCACATGGATACAATTACAGCAACCAGAGCCATAACTATGATCCAAGAAGGACGTTCTCAGCGTTACGTGGGTTTGCAGTTGGATTTTTCTCGAAGAGCTGTCCAAAATGTATGGAATTGCTTTCAAGAGACCGGCAGTGTTGCCAGGAGACCCGGTTCAGGTAGAGTTCGTGTAACAACGGCGCACGAGGATCGGTACGTCCAACTAAGTGCTCGTCGTGATCGTACATTAACGGCCCGTAAGTTACAACACCACCTACGGCTGACAACGGGTACCCGTGTCAGTGATCAAACTATACGTAATCGATTGCACGAAGACCAGCAAATGTCAAGAAGACGAGTTGTTCGAATTCCTCTGACCAACGTGCAAACCGTTTAAGATTCTCCCGTCAGTATTTGAACTGGGGCATTAATCAGTGGGGCCTTGCCCCACTGATTAATGCCTTGCTTTGTACAGACGAGTGCAAAGTAAAATTTTTTAATGATGATCGGTTTGTTAGGTTGTGGAGACAACGCGGCGAGCGGTTTTCGGAGTCCTGCATCCACGAAGTTGACCGTTTCGGTGGTCCCAACGTAATGGTTTGGGGTGGGATTAGTTTACACGGTAAAACCGAGCTCACCATTCTAAATGCGGGTACCGTAACTGCAGAACGTTACATCGAGGACGTCATCAGGCCTCAAGTGATCCCATTTGCACAGCGAGTGGGGCCTGGATTCGTCCTGATGCAAGACAATGCCCGTGCACACACAGCTCGATCGACCCAAACTGTCCTAGAAGGGTCTCATATTGAGGTATTACCATGGCCAGCTAACAGTCCGGATTTAAATCCAATCGAGCAATTATGAGACCAATTGAAACGAAGGGTTTGAGAGAATGAGCAAGGGGTCTACAACCAACAGCAGCTGATTGACGCTTTAAAACGTGCCTGGGAGGAGATTCCAGATGAAAACGTGAGGAATTTGATCCAGAGTATGTATACGAGGCTTCAGGAGTGTATTGCTAAGAGAGGAGGACATACTCGTTACTAAAAAGAAGAAACAAAAGTGACAAGAACAGTATTTTGTCTTTTCCCGGTGATTTCTTTTGTTCATGTTTTTCATTCAAAATGGCCAATTTCATTTTGAACTTAAAAAACAATTCATGATCATTATTTTAAACAATTGTTAGCCTATATTATAACTAATAACATTATTTAGTAGTTACATAAGTTAAACAATTTAATGTCTTTATTGTTTTCATGGTACAGCAAAAAATCTTAGTGGCCCTTATTTTGTTTTGAGTAGTATATTATGCTATGTTCAAATATTTGTTCTGACTCTGGGTGTTGTACACGTCCGTTGTTTCAATCTCTGTAAAGTCGCCCGCGTCACCAGATTTCATACGCTTGATGCGCTAGTTCTTTTTATAAATAAAGAGAAAATTGAATTATGATAGTGCCTGCGAACAAATTGTTTGTTTTTTTTTGTGTCGGTTGTTTGAATGTTTCTCACGTCCCCTAGAACACACAACTCGACACAGAAATTTATCCAAGTGCCTAGCTTTAAAAATAAATTTTGTAATATGAACCTTTGAAAAAGAAAGATAAAATTCTTTTTAACATTTAAGATATGAATGTCAATTGCTAAAAATAGACCTCTGCCTACGACGACCAGATTACAGGAACTGGTACCTACTGGGCGGGTAAAGGCGATATTTCATAATAATATCAGCCCTGTATTAAACTGTCTTACTGCTGGGCACGGGCCGCTTCTTAGTGTAACAAGGGTTAGGCCATAGTCCACCAAGCTGGCTGAGTGTGGGTTGGCAGACTTCACATATCTTCAAGAACATTATAGAGAACTATCAGTCATACAGATTTCCTGGCAATGTGTTTCTTCATTGTTAAAGAGAGCGATAGTTAACTATATAATAGGCACATAAATTCGAAAAGTTGTGAACCTGCCTGGCAGACCAATGGTCTCCCATTAGGCTATCACAGTTCGTTTTTCATATGTAAATCAAATAATGGAAGTGAACAAGTACTTATGTAATTATTATCTTTACTCATTGTATGTAGTGCACCGGTTGAGCTGAGCCTCCCTGCAAGACACGTTATTTCAGAGTCCCACTAAACTCATTGATGTGGTTTAAAATTAATATTATAAACTATATATTGTAAAAATGTTCTAAGCTTGTACTTATGTCTCGATTCTTTACATTTGTTAAAACTTGTAAACTTTGTAAAACTTTGTAAACTTGTAAACCTATGTACCAAATTTCAGCTATCTGGTTCCAAAGGTTTAGACTGGGCGTATATAAGTTATTCAGTGAGTGAGTCAGGGTTTTCAGCCCAAATATTTGAAACCGTTTTATTTCAATGGCCATAAACACAATAAAATGATAAGGTTCACAAAAAACGTTGATTATGACGCTTATCTTCGCATAACGCAGCCTTAATCTATATGTAAAATAAATAATTATCATCCAATCTTATCAGAATCGATGAATTTGACGGAAAACAACATTCAGTCGCATTTAATCAAGCAAGACGTGTTGGATAGTGGACTACATTACGAAATTCGGATTTTGCATGAGTGATTGTGTCTTTGTGAAATATTTTAAGCTCTTAAAGTTTGTTTACTTACTTTCGTACTTAGTACTTGTTTACATAGGAATTGAAGAGGATAGAAGTTTTGGTAAGTTCCTTCTTTTTGCTTATTCTTCTTCAGCGTCTTAATATTACAGCGTTTCATCCTATTGCGGTCGGTTTTCCAGTTCAACGTCATATACACATTAGTTTTTGCTAGGAACTGCTAACATCTAATCCAGAACTGCATAGGGATAGCGATATCGAACTTAAACCAAATGTAAGAATATTAAAGGGAAATAATTCACCGTACAATTGTACTTGAAGTTTATTTGAAGTTCATTAAATATTGCAAATAGTTTGATGAACTTTAAGTTCTTATAAACTTCGTGCTTCGTGATCTCATAGCAAAAGTTTGCATTATATTTGCGACCAATGGTGTAAACCCTTCTTCAAATTCGGGTCGAGCAAAGGCAAATATTGGATCTTTCTACACGAAGCCTGAAAATGTGTCTACTTGGCACATTTGCCTTCTATCATATACATATATATATGTAATAGCTAAGCATCCTTAGTAAACCCAAAAAAACTCTACTTACCGCAATAATACAATACTACATTTCGTTAAGTTTTAGGTTTGTAATTTTAGCGAAGATTCCACTTTAACGTATCTCTTTAGCAATCATTTTGCAAATCTATGTAACCATAATGACTAAGTTGCCATACTATATATGGCGAATTCCACATATGATCCATCTATGTGCAAGACAAAATGAATCATGATAAAGTCGTGATAAAAGCGTAATTTCCAAATCAATACCAATTATTGGAATCAGTATCAAAATCTCTCTATACAATCTCTATACAAAATATTATAATACCTTTGTTTATTTCGTTTTCAGTGTAGAGGAGTTATTCTTTTTTTAATACCTAATTGTTATACTATTTCCATTTTGATTATGAATTTATACTTTGGTATGAAGAAAATAGCTTCGGATCAGAAGAAAACATTAGCTACTACTATAAAAGTCACTTAATTACTCTGTACTACTATTATAAAAACTCACTTATACTATTGTTTATACATAACATTACCTTAACAAATAAATTTAATAATAGAATAACTAAATAATTAATTAGAAACCAATGTTAATTTTAGCAGAAGTTCAGATACATTTCGGAGACTTCGTAACCTCGTTTGAGTCACAAAGAATACTTATAATATAAATAATAATATCAGCCGTGTATATAAATTGTCCAACTGTTGGGCACGGACAGAGAAGGGCTCTGTGTGAGAAGGTTTAGGCCATAATCCATCACGCTAGCCCTATGCGGGTTGAAAAAAGAATATTTAGTGAAAGCTTATTTTAGCAGCTGTAGATAAACAAAACATTTGTATTATCTGTCCTGTCTGATTCATCAGCGGAAACAATAATTTATGATTATTTTTATTCATCTATCTTTGTGATAAGATACTGGAACATGTATGTATAATTAAATATTACACGTTTTATTTAATTTAATGTATGTACATAATAATTAATTTAGAAGCAGCGATAGCTCAGTGGGGATGCCAACAGACTGCAATGCAGAGGGTCTCGGGATCGAACCCAAAAAAACGAAATTTCTTCCCACAAACTTTTAATCACGTTTTTATATTAATGTTGACGATGTTTTGACATCCCTATAGGCGATAGATTTAAAATTTCAGTAATAAACGCCTTGGTAATTATTACCGCCACAAAATCGTCTAATATATTTTGTAATTTGCTTCGTGGCTGAGTTCGTCCCTCCTACACCGCTGTCCGTGCCGCTGTGTCGTGGCGTCCGCACTCATTCACTTGTACTTTTGTTCCGGCTGTAGCGATTCGCTCGGAGAAAACCGCGCGCGTTTTCGCTATGAGCGGCGTCTCGTGGCGTGTTTCAAACATTTTTATACATTTGATATTACCATTACAAACTGGAGTTAACACATTCTGTTGGATAGTCCCAGGTTTGACGCCTGAGCTAGCAAAGTGTAATTGACTAATCAATGTTTTGACTGCACCGGCGCGATAGCGTGTTGGTTCAGGTCATCGCCTTGGCACTACAACTGCGCGTAGTGTCAATTTAATGGCAATAAATGTATCATCAACAAATGATTGACCCGAGTCTTTGTGTCCATAACAGGGATGTTGCGAATATTCGCATCGGCATCCGCAATCGCGGACCTTTCGCATCGATCTGGACATCTGCATCCGCATCCGCAATGATCAACGCGGATGTTAACGCGGTTCTAGATATAGCGTAGGTTACGATAAGAAAGAAATCAGTTTTTCAGTAGTACGTGTTTAATTTATGAACCTTTGCAAAGCGGGCTTGAACCTGCGAAGGCTAAAAAGGAAAAAGGAAGGAAGGAAAGGAAAATATTAGATACTTTTTATTAATAATATGATCAATTTTCATCAACATCCGCATCCACAATGGCGGAGGTGCCGCAACGATTCGGACATCCGCATCCGTATCCGCATCCGCGGATGTGAGTCCTCAAATAGCCGTAACCGCATCCGCGGATGTGAGTCCTCAAATAGCCGTAACCGCATCCGCGGATGTCAAAAAATCAATCAAGAAATCTGCATCCGCGTCATCCCTGGTTCATAGTTTAAATGTTCGTAAAGTGCCCTGCGACACAGATAAGTTGCAGTGCGGATGTAGTATTTAAAAAAAAGTCATTATGGTCTGGCAAAGTGTCTGGCAATGTAACTGATAGCTGGCAAGCTTGTACTCTAGCTATTATGTGGGATTGAAAAACATTTATTTAGCGAATTTCCTTTTTATTTTGTCTTTGTTATGAGTTAGTTATATGAATACTAGTTTAGCTGTATTCAATTATTGTTACATTTGTATATTATTAATGTTCTATTAATAAATAAAGTTTAAAAGTTGGCAAAAATTGAATATAATAAGGAGTATGTATAAAGGCAATTCTGGTGTTCCAGGTTTTATCAAAAGGTGAGATAGAACATGTGAGATGGAGGTAGACGTCCGGTTAATGACGGCTGTGCTGCTGATCTTCGCAACCAACTATGCGTTTGCACGTATGTATACCTTGGCTTTTACTGTGTTTAATTGATGGCTTGTTTGTACAAATGTTCGTATGACTGATACTGTAGTGAATGCGACTTTGTGCATGCAGTCGTAAGATTCAACCTAAAACTATCCAATCCAACTCTACGATGCAAATGAAATGTAGTGTCGCTAATTTTAAATTCTAGAATTTCTATTGCATATTCATGTAACGCCTACGTTTCTGTTCATTTTTCTTCTTTTCGTGTGGTTTGTGGCCAACCTGTTGTCAACAGTGTAACCAAAACTCCAAAACAAAGAAATCAGAAAGCAAAAATTTATTTCTAATTGTCGGTTGACCACTATAATAATATCAGGCCTGTTTTTAAACTCTCCCACTGCTGGGCACAGGCCTCTACTTAGTATGAAAAGAAGGTTGACCACTAGTACTACTTAATACTGAAATTTCTTTAATACCTATAATTTCAGAACGCTGTAGCTATATGGTCGAGATACCCAGACCAACAACTCCTGAATTACCTGAGCTGGATCTTGACGGTAAGCAAACCAGCAGCATTTTCTGCTATACAGTATTCATTTTATTCCGACATCCCTTAGACACACAAGCGATAAAAAAATATTATCCAACAGAAACAAAGTTGCCTGAAAATCCTACTCATTGCAGAAACCCAATAAAAGTGTTTGATTGCAATCTTCTGCCTTTTCTGTTTGATCAGGACTTACCCTATTAGGCAAGTCCAGTAGGTATATGCAAGGTCCTAGTAATTGTGCCTATCTATTAAGAAATCGCTATGCGCTATAATCTTAACTTATTCTGGAACTAAATCTAAGAACTACATAGATTCATAACTCAGTCTGAGACCAGTCTGGGCCAGTAACCAGACTCGTTTTGTCAATAAACTACAACTAAAAAATATTTTTTTTTCGTACAACTAATGTACCTACCAATCCTATTATAAGCAATTACCTATAGCTTTTTGCTATATGTAACGATTACTTACTGAATATTACGAAGAAGATTCAGCTCTATTCTAACATTAAACGATCTACCGTTTTATCTATCCAGGTCTGATATGGAGGCAGCGGCCATTCCTCCCAGCGGAGACGAGAGAAGACGTATGTATGGACGAGTACCATCCCGTCACCAGCAACAGTGGTACGCAGATCATATACATGGAGGAAGAGATCGAAGGAGACGTGCCTATCGCCAGACTTAACTATGATGGTAAGTGTTTTTCTATGAAGAAGAAGGAGTCGCATTAATCGTGCTGTTACGAATGTTAGATGTTGACACATCATATCGAGGTCGCCTCGCCTCTGACACTACGCCAAGTGTTGTGGGTTCGAATCCCACACGGGGCAAACAATTGTGTCACCCACAAATAGTTCTTTTGAGCATTCAAACAACGGACACAAGGAACACCTATTCTATATGTCCGTTAATTGAATATTTGTAAAAGTCCGCTGCGATACAGGGTTCATTCCTAAAGCAAGAGTAGACATATAATAATGGAAAAGATCTTGCATATAGTAACAATATTTTTTATACACACAACACCATCTAGCCCAAACTAAGCAGAGCTTGTACTATGGGTACTAGACAATGTATAAACATACATATATACTTTTTTTTGTAAATACATACATATTATACATAGAAACAACCAGACCATGACAAACAACCATGTTCATGCACACAAATGTTTGACTTGTGCGGGAATCGAACCCGCGACCTCAGGCGTGGCAGTCGGTTACACTGACCATACGCCATCGAGGCCGACACATGGTATATATTGTACTTGCTACTTAATCATATTGCTAAAATTTGTTTAGAATAGATTTAATACCGACACATTACATACAATAAAAATATTGCTGAACAAAAATCACAGCAACTACTTAGTTCCTTGTGAAATAACACAATCTTTATTAAACTGGTGAAATATGCTACCATTAGCCAAGTGGTCAAGACCAATTCACAATGTCATCCGTACAGACGTAGAATAAAGACTATCCGTCTATTCCAGGACCTAACGTGCCGTATGTTGTGCCATCATTCTTATCCGGCTCCTTCAATCTGCTGGGACCTGTAATTAGAAGAATACCTGAACAAACAGGAGACTGGCATCTCATTATTACAGAAAGGTACAATCCGAGAATTATAATAATAATAAATAATAATTATTTATTTATTTTGCTTCAGATGTGGTACACAAAGATGTTACATAATATAATATGCAAAAAATATTTGTCAAATAAACTACATAATTACATGTCTATTATTAAAATTAGATACATGATAATATTGAATTTAAGATCAATTATTGAAATAAATTTGCATGCAATCGGTTTCATTTCAATAAATAATATAATATTTTTAATCAGATTACATGTCAAATTAAATAGAATTCTCGTTTCCGTTTACATATCAGAATTTATTTAATTAAGTGCGTAAAAATAATTAAAAATAATACATAACATTTAATTAGGAATCTGCACCGACTTTTTAGTCATGTTAATTTCAAACGTTCAGTAGAAATTACAGAAGTTCTAAATTTAGAAGGTTCATGGTCATAGTAAAGCAGTAGACGGAGATATGGCAGGGCAGCATCCTTGCTAAATCTGGGATTTAAGCAAAATAACCTTGTCTCTTGAATAGGTAATGGTTGCCAGACTTTTAAAAGAACTGTCTGCCGGAAACTAGAACAAAGCGTCGTTTTCTTGAAAATATATATCAATGTGCAAGAAATCTTCGATTTCGGAGTACACTTGGTTTTGTTGTCTTGATTGCACAAACAAAACGCATTATTTCAGCTTTAAGCTTAGCAAGCATCCCTTAACTGTTTATTAATTGTTTTAAAATAATTATGTATGATAAAATTATTGTTTATTTGTAAACCACAAATGTTATTAATTAATCCATTTAATAAGATAAGGACAACATTCTATAAGCTATAAGCGTGACGTCACATCAGTGGCATGCGCAGCGTAGGTCATGTACTAAGCCTCTAAGTAGCGTTAAGCAATAGTGCTGCTTATTGCATGGTGACGTCAACTAACTTTGATCTCGGTCTTTGTAACTTAAGCTGTGTTGCTTCGCAAGTAGAGTTACATAGATTTCAATAATGTAATATTATCTTTATTTTACAGACAAGACTACGAGACGCCAGGTATGCAGCTGTACATGTTCAACATAAGGGTGGATGACGAAACGCTGGTGGCCGGCGTGTCTCTGCAGATCGTGAACATCGACGACAACGCGCCCATCGTGCAGCTCACTGAGCCCTGCCAGATACCCGTAAGGAATTGCCGCTACACTTTATAAATAGCATTGATGACATGTCAATCGTTTGATTGTTATATTAATCGTGTAAATATCTCTTTGCTTAAGCTTTAAGCCTTAAGCTAATCTTTTTTTTTATTTTTCTGGTTTCCAGCTAATCAATTAGTTGCAAATTACATTAAAGTTGTTGGTATAAATGGAAATAAAATGCCTTAAACGTAGTAGCGTCGTGTACTTTACGGATTATTGCCGTGTACGCTGCTACTACTACTACCTACTGATATACAGCCGTTACGTAAGAAACAAGAATATCCTCTATATTGACTGCGGTAATCTGGAAAGGCATAGACCGTTCAGCAGTATAGCATTTATGATTAATATGATGATCTATAATTATGTGTAATGGACGGATGGTGTAGTAATTTAATGGATTCATTCGATCCCCACACACACAAACGATTGTGTAACTAATCCTCGAATAGTTGTCCTGAGTCCAAATGTTCTTTATGCCCGGTTAAAATGATTGTAAAGTGCCCTGCGACACAGGAATTATGATCTAATGCGGGAGCCGTATTTTCAAGGAAATAAAATATTATCAGGGCAGCTTGGCTTCGTATTCCTCTGACATTGCTGAAGTCCGGTGTCCAGTGTTTTAAGGCGATTACCACTTACTTACGTGTCACCCTTCACTCATTTTCTGCGTCTCGTCTGCCACTTCAGAAAGTAAAAAACAATCCCTATTCCTTCTCACCAGGAAACAGAAGAACCGGGCATCACACACTGCGTATACAACGTGACGGATGCGGATGGAGAGATCAGCACGCGGTTCATGACATTCACCTTGGACAGTGACCGCAATGACGCAGACTACTTCGACCTACGCGGAGACAACGTGCAGGGCGAGTGGAAGTGGATGTACATGACGCTAGTACTCAAAACTGAGCTCAACTTCGATGAAAATGCACTCCATATTTTTAGAGTTACTGCTTCGGTAAGTGTCAAAACATTTTGTCTAAAATTATTGAAATTTTATCTGCCCTGTTTATAAACTGTCTCACTGCTTAAGCCTCTTCTCAATGTGAGACGGGTTAGGCCATAGTCTACTACGTAGGCCCAGTGCGAGTTGGCAGACTTTACTTATCTTCGATAACATTATGAAGAACTCTCATATATGCAGGTTTTCTCACCATGTTTTCTTCACCGTTAAAGCAAGCGACAGCTAAAAAGTTTCTTTTTTAATAATCATAAAATCATTTATTCTCTCTTCGCAATCGTTTCAAGACTCATGTAAAGACAACAGTGTAAATAGCACATTGTAAACTAACTTGTGAGAGACTGGTACCTGAAATAGCTTTAAGAAAAACCTGTATTACAGGTTACCTCTTAGGAAAACTCTTAGATATGCAGGATAATAATTAATTAATTAATATAAATAACTAAGTTATAAATAAGAAAAAATATATAAACAGTATGGCAAATACATAAGTAAGGTTCAACCTCAGCAAAATAACTAAAAACCGATTCAATCGGGAACATTCGCATACCGTTACAGTCTTTAGTGCTAGTGTCACTTTTCAAAGATAGAATAGCAATCATAAAAATAACTTAAGCTTTGACTTAAGATTAGATCAGCCCTATAATACTGATAAGCTATTCACACCCACCCACGTATGTGAATCTAAGACAAATGAATAAGAACTTAACAGAAAACTGCTCAAGCTAGCGATTGAATCTGACACCTACCCACCATAATAATAGGCTTTCGACTCTTGGTAGCTTAAGCAGTCAAGTAAGAGACACTATTTTAATCTGCAGGACTCCTTTCCAAACCATCACACGGTGACGATGATGGTTGAAGTAGAGAATGTGGAGTCCCGCCCGCCGCGGTGGGTGGAGATATTCGCAATGCAGCAGTTCGATGAGAAGACTTCGCAGCAGTTCAACGTCCGAGCCTTGGACGGAGACACGGGCATCAACAGACCTATATTCTATAGACTTGAACAAGATGAGGCTGGTACGGATAATATTCTTTTGCTTCTTCTTTGGACTTTGCCATGATTATCGGTAATCACGACCAATAGTATAAACATTTGACATTGTTTTACGACTTAGCTCAGTATTAAAATTTCATTTGTGCTAGGTTGTATCAAAATTTAATCAACATCTGTTCAATGGGTATTGAATGGGTATGGGTCAATTATTGAGTAAATTATTTTATAGTAATATTTTTATTTTATAGTTTTATTTTATAGTATATTGTAATTATTGAGTATCGAAAAGTTAAAATTTATTATACATATTATTAGAATATCCATAATTTTTGTCTGCACGGACGACGCTATAAGTTTCAGTGTTTACGTAGATGGGATAAATATTTGTCGAAATATCAGACCATTCTAAATATAGATGCATTCGTTATTTTATGATATTAATGATTGTAAATTTGAACGTCACGGCACTGTATCGCTTAAGATAGTTATCTATTTATAATGTATTTTTTTATGGCGACCACGTGGTTCGTAGAGATGTAAGTTTAATTCCTGCTGCATGTACGTCTTTACTGATACATACATATTAAATTAAATAAATGACATATTTGGAGTAAATGACACGACCAGTTCTTGTGTCAGAATATATTATCACAAAACTGTTTCAAATTAAAATACTAATATTTCCAAAGTAACCGACTGACAGTCCAGACAGTAAATCCGAACAAAATCTTAACACAATAACTGGCTTATTTCAGATACGTTCTTTCGAATAGAAACAATACCAGGAGGTCGAGACGGAGCTATCTTTTACGTTGACCCTATAGACAGAGATGAACTTGAGAAAGAAGTGTTTCAGCTCTCAATAATCGCATATAAGAATGACGACAATGGAGAAGAAGCATATTCCACGTCGGCCAGCGTCGTTATCATCGTCAACGATGTTAACGACCAGAGACCCGTGCCCTTTCAGAAAGAATACCATATTGATATCGAAGAGGAAACTGCAATGACGTTGAATTTAGAAAATTTTGGATTCCATGATCGCGATTTGGTGAGTATTATTTATCAAATAACTGCTGCGTTATTTCCGTGGGACAAGTCTACACATCTACACGTCGCATCGTGCCAGTCGAGTTAGGAACCCAGGTCAAGCATAATATTAATTTCACAGGGATATACAGAAGTCAGCCAATGTGTTTAATCTCTTGTAATCATTGGTTGAAAGCCAATATAATGTTCACGATTATTGTAATTAAATAACCACTCTCAAATAAATAATGAGACTTATTCTTAGTGGATTGTAAAGCTACCGATAATGGTCCATGATCACTTTCTGTGAAGATTATTGTTTGAGATCAAGGTAAATTTATTATTGCACTATCGTCGTGAAACACATCTGAATACAAGCATTTAGCTTAGCTGGAGATATTGGCAACATTACTAGCAACTTGTTATCCAAATTGCGAGAAACAGAAAGAAGTAGGTTCTTAGTAGGCATTTTGTTGACATAAAATAGATGAACATTCAGATATAGAGTTTTAAGGGCTTTTATTTAAGCAATCGAATAATTATGATGAGTATTTTAACTTGATATATATATATATATATATATATATATATATATATATATATATATATATATATATATATATATAAATCCTTTTCCTTAACCTTTAGGGTGAAAACGCTCAATACCAAGTGCGGATTGAAGCTGTGTACCCGGCGGGTGCTGGTGATGCTTTCTACGTTGCTCCAGAGGTGGGCTACCAGCGCCAGAGTTTCATCATGGGCACCGCAAACCACAACCTACTGGACTATGAAGTGCTCGAATATCAACACATTCTATTATTGGTACGTATTAATTTTAAGCATTATACAACAATGCAATGATGTCATGAAAATTTTGTTTAAATAGTGTTTAGGTAATAATATTTTAAGAACTCATATCATCAACGAATATTGTCCAAATTTTATTATATCTCATCATCACTACCAATTATGTTTGTTTTCTTCACGGAATATCAACTTGTATGATCTATGATCGTTATAACACTATTCAATTTGTCTGTTATGCTAATATTTTTAAAGAATTCCGTGTTACAGAAATTATCCTTAGAGCAGAATTTGTCTTAAGTAAACAGCTTGATGAGAAATTCTTAGTAGCAGCACTGAATCCAGACTCAGTGCTGCTACATACCAGTATTGTGCCCGGTATACAATAATAGACTCCACCGCTATTTCATGGGACTTCAAATCATAGCTGGCCAAAAGGTGAACCACCTGGGTCTGCTCGAGGATATAGGCTTCAGACTATGTATGATATTGTTACGCCCAGTGCCATCTCTCGGCATTGTGGAGAAGACTCGGCAGTTCCTTCTAATAATTTATTACAGCTCCATCTATTGACATCTTACGGAGCTATGTAGTTGTCGGTACGAGTAGAGTAGAGAGAACGCTGGCACATTCTCGAAGCATCGTACTGTTACATACCGGGTATGGCTTTTCTAGAAAACTTCAGAAACGCTTTACCCGCTTATAAATAGAGCGCACGCGCACCGCCGAGTCAGTTTACAATCGTAAGCGGTCAAGTGTTTATCGAAGCGAACGGAAGCGAAAATACTACGGAGTTTGAAACAGTTATAGTTGGAAAAGTGTAGTATAGTGTTTGTTGTGTTTAAAAGTTAATTGTGTGTTAGAATAAAACGTGTTTTAGTCGGTAATATTGTTTTACATTATTTTCCCGCGAAACCAGTACGTAACAATATAAACGTCAAACAAATAAATAAATAAGATGTAACTATATTGTCTCTTCTTTCAAGGTAATAGCTACAGACATGGCTAACCCGGAATTCACAGGTATCGCGACTGTATACATCAACCTGATCAACTGGAACGATGAAGAGCCGATCTTCGAGCACAACACTCAAACCGTCTCGTTTAAGGAGACGGAGGGCTCTGAGTTCTTCGTGGCCAATGTTACGGCACACGACAGGGACATTGATGACAGGGTTGAGTAAGTATTTCTCCAATACTTCAACATAGTCTTGTCAACCTTATTATTTAGTTAACTTTTGCCCCCAGGTTCGCTTAGGGGCAGTTGTTCTTTTTGGATGAACCTGGAGGTACCCTAATATCCTTTTCTGTACCCCTGACCACGTGTATGTGAATTATCGTAATGGTCATTGAAATTAAACTACTATATACGTTTCGGTTGCTTTTCAGCAGCCATGGTCAACCGAAACGTCGGGGAAAGTGTAAACCAAAAATAAATAGATTTAATAGTTTAAATAATTTTATTAGCTTATAAATTAGTAAAATAAAATCAATAGTAGTAGTAGTGTAATATTTTCAAAATTTTGTAATACAGTGATAAATAAACAACGCGATAAAATCCGTATATAGTAGTTTAATTTCAATGAATAACATTCGCGTAAACAGAAGACAATATTATCGTAATGGTCGTTCGAATAGTTAGTAGTTACGCCTTATAAAAGACAAATAAACAAACTCACATTCGCATCTTTAATATTAGTAAGGATTATAAGAATCCTGGATTCTACATAGTCATGTCAGTTTATTATAAGTATAGGTACTTCTAATATAATAATATCAGCCCTGTCTTAAACTGTCCCACTGCTGGGCACGGGCCTCTTCTCAGTGTGAGAAGGGTTAGGATATAGTTCACCACGCTGGCCCAGTGCGGGTTGACAGACTACACATATCTTCGAGAACATTATGGAGAACTCTCAGACATGCAGGTTTCCTCACGATGTTTATCTTCACCGTTAAAGCAAGCGATAATTAATTATTTAATACGTATATAACTTCGAAAACTCAGAGATGTTCGAACCCGAGACCTCTGCGTGGCAGTCCAACGGTTTCCCACTAGGTTATCGCTGCTATAGTTGCTGCAATAGTTTAAAATAGTCGCTGTCCTTATCAACCTTATTAATGAACAGAAATATAAAAAGATGTACAAGAAGATTCTCCATTCCAAATAGTACATATGAGTCAATATCTTATATGTAATGTATAACATCTTACTTCTATATGTACATATCTTCGCCTCGTTGATACGGCGGCATAAGTTTGTACGTTCGGGGATGGTGAATCAAGCAATGTGTTATTGGGTCTTGATGGATACGGAACTCTAGCAGCATGAAGTCTGGGAAAGCGGCACATAAACGGCACTAGACTCGTCACTTACATCGTGGAACCTAAAAAATATCATAATGTCCTCCAGACCGAATTTCGGTGACGGCCGCGACGGCCAGTCTTAACGGAGAGCTGGCCATCTGCGCAGGAGATATTATAGAGCACAAGTGTGTGCGCAAACACAAGAAGAACACTCTCTGTTCCTTAAATCTCATAATCCGATGGGACGGTAATCCGAAACGACCGGAGAAAGATCAAGCGCAGGACCAACGGCTTTACGTGCTTTCTGAGGCACGGGGGTGTCTAACACCGCCAACTTCCTAACTCCGGGATGCTATTGAGATTTCTTAACAGAAAATCTAATAACTTTTTCTTGGCTCGACCCGGGATTCGAATCCCGGGTCGGCACAGCGGTCGCATTCATTACCGCTGCGCCACGGAGGTAGTTAATATCATAGTGAAAGACTAATATGTTGATTTTATTTCAGGCATTATCTGCTGGGTAACGCTGGTGATTATCTTTGGATAGACCGAGACACTGGATCTGTCTACGTGGCAATTGACGAAGCGTTTGACTATCACCGCCAAAACGAACTGTTTATACAGGTACATAAAATAATATTTGTTGTTTCTAGCCATGCTTACCGACTAATGAAGATACCTTCATATAGGACCAAAAATAGCTTAGTTTACTAAATGTTTAATCCAGAATATCAGCACTTCATACGAATTTTGTCGCGTTGTTTATTTTTACTTCAAAACACTTTTATTACATAATTCCGTCTACTGTAAAGCAACCGAAATGTCGGGGCAAAGTGTAGGTAAACTTAAATATAAATAGCTTTAATTAATTCAAATAGTTTAAATTGTAGTAAAATTCAATAATAGTAGTGTTAGAGTTTCAAAATTATGTAATAAAAGTGTTTTTTTTAGACTGCAATGCAGACCGAAACCAACCAAACCGAGACCCTCTCGGTTTCGAACCCACGTAGCGCACCTCTGACTTTCGGAAGTTATATGACTTTTCGAAATTATGTGCGTATTGATTGACAATTATCGCCTGCTCCGTGCCTCAGAGAGCACGTTAAGCCGTCGATCACAGCTGCCATGAACATCTATGGCAGTCGTTATTGGGGAAGTCGACACAAAAGATCCCACTTGGTCGAAGTGTCGCCGGTGTGTACTGACTGCCCCCCCAGTAAAAATAAATAACGTGACAAAATCGGTATAAAGTGTTTAATTTTAATGTATTACATTCGCGTAAACATAAGACAATATTAGTACCAGAATATTAGTTCATTACATTTACGGCCAGTTTCACCACTATCAAGTGAAAGTTATCCGAAGGTAAATCGGATGCTGTCTCACTCTTGTTAGGTTAAACACGAGAGATGGCGAGACTTTTATCTTATAGATAAATGCTATTTGGAAGTGGTGAAACAGGCCCTTAAACAAGCACATCTATCAGTCTAATAATGGAGACTTTTAATGGATTTCATAGTGCTATTTAATTGTTATTTACATGTATATGTAGCTAATAGTTTCCCTAAAAATGTAAAATAAAATATCTTCAGAACCGTGTGAATAGTTCATCAACGACATGTAACTGAACTTATAGAATAAAGACGAAATCAAATTCACTTTATTAGATGTTTAAATCGTATATCGGGTTTGCTTTATTTTAAAACCCTGTGCATGTTAATACAGCCGTCTACAAACTTCAAAGGAGAAGAAGCTTCAGTGTAGACCCAGCCTGAGATGCCGCTGTTCCTAACCTCAAAGATGTCTATATCGATAGCCATTAATGACATCACTGAAGTAAGCTACCAAGCTTACTTTAAACAGTAAACCAAATAAGTTAACAGTACCAAAGGCAGTAACGAATACAGATTGCACGAATGGCGTAAGAGTTTCATAGGACGCCTCGCCGCTGCCACTTTGCCAAGTGTTATGGGTTCGAATCCCACACGGAACAAATATTTGTGAGATCCGTAAACGGTTGTCTGGTCTAGATGTTCTTTGTATCCGTTATTGCAATGTTTGTCAAGTCCCCCGCGATACAGGAATGATAATCAGTGCGGATGTTGTCATTTTAAAAGAATAAGGGAAAAAATGGGCTAAACTCTATTTTATTAACCTCTGAGTCTTCTTCGAAGAGGTTAATGAAAACACTAAGTGGGTCTGTGTGTCTGTCTGTTAGTGACAGGCATAGCTCCGGAACCACTGATCCGATTAACTTGTAACTTAGTGTGCAGACACCTTGGAGTCAGTCAGTCGAGTTTGAATATGGGCTCTATGGGTCAAAAGACCGCCGAGATATAGGGGTCACAAGGTGATAAGGTCAGGGGATATCCACCAACAGAATGATTTGGAAGACCAAGGGAGAGGCTTTTGCCCAGCAGTAGGACATTATAAAAAGCTGATGAAAAAAGAAAGAAAAAAGTTCACTTGAAGATGAAGAGGTTGAATCCTGGGTTTTTACACTCATCTCGCTTATTACTGACTTTGATTTTATATTAGACTAGCTTTTGTACGCGTCTTCGCTCGCGTAACGGTAGGTTAAGTTATGTTAGTAACGGTACTTCAAAAAAAATATATAGCCTATGTTACTCGGTGATAAACTGATAACATAAACATTTAAAATCAGTTGAGTAGTTTTTAAGTTAAATCGTTACAAACAAACAAAAAATCAAATCTTTCCTCCTTATAATATTAGTATAGACAACGGGTCTTAATCTCGTTGGCAATTATTTAAAGGTAACAAAAACCCATTGTCTAATATTATATTAAGAATGTATGTTGACTGCCTCTGTGGCGCAGCGGTAGTGAATGCGACAGCTGTGCAAGAGTTCTCGGGTTCGAATCCCGGGTCGGGCCAACATAAAGGTATTGGGTTTTTCTGTTAAGAAATCTCAATACGAGCCTGGAGTTAGGAAGTTGGCGGTGTTAGACACCCCCGTGCCTCGGAAAGCACGTAAAGCCGTTGGTCCGGCGCCTGATCTCTCTCCGGTCGTGTCGGATTATCCGTCCCATTGGATCATGGCATAAGATTGCCCGCCGTGACCGAAAATCGGTCTGGAGGACATTATAATTATTATAAGAATGTATGTACAAATCGCAAAAATCCAATATTAACGTTTGTTTACAGTATTTTTATAAAACACTATTGTTTCAGGTGCAAGCAATTGATACTTTCGGCGACGGACCTTATCACACAGATACATCTCAGCTGATCATACAGCTTGAAGATGTCAACAATACGCCACCGACTCTTAGATTGGTAAGAATAGCAGTATAATATCTAACTCTGGCTCTTTCTTGTTGGGTCGACTCATTCACATATTTTTAGGTAGCTTCATTAACTGTGCAGCCTCTATAGCCTGGGCAACCCTTGGACTGCCACGCAGAGGTCTCGAGTACGATCCTAAGGCGTGCATGTCTGACTTTTTGAAGTTATGTGCGTGTTAAATAGTTAATTATCGCTCGCTTTAACGGTGAAGGAAAACATCGTGAGAAAACCGGCATGTCTTCTTAGACATGCCGGTTTCCTCACTCTTGAACTCTTGTTCTACATAATGTTGTCAAAGATATGTGTAGTCTGCCAACCTGCACGGGGCCAGCATGGTGGACTTGTGGCCTTACCGTTCTCATACGAGAAAAGGCTCGTGCCCAGCAGTGTGACAGTTTAATACAGGGCTGATATTATTATTTTATTACTATTTCATTATTAGGGCCAATTATTGAAGGTGGTTTTAATCTTTTAAATAATATTTTAATATCTTGTACTAACATAGTAATAATATAATATTCTATCACATACACACAACAAGCTTGTACTATTGGTAGGTACTAGACAATGGATAAACATACATATATACTTTTTTTGTAAATACATACATATTATACATAGAAACACCCAGACCAAGACAACCATGCATGTTCATGCACACAAATGTTTGACTTGTGCGGGAATCGAACACGCGACCTCAGGCGTGGCAGTCGGTTACACTAACCACTACGCCATCGAGGCCGCCTTAGATTATATATAGTATACCTAATTCTGCGAAGAAATATTTAAAGGTGCATTAAACTCACATTTCTTCATGTATGATTTTTAGTTACACGTAATAGATAGCACTCCTATAGTCGTCATCTGGAAACAGTCCCAGTTTTCATATGGTTACTGAAGGGTTCCTACTTAAAAAAACTCAATTACATCTTGCCATACCTGTGTATTGAAACTGAAACTTCACGCACAGTAGTTCCCTACCCATGTGTCGGTCAGTTTTAGTATTATATGCAGCTCAATGCCCAGCAGTGAATCTAATTCTTGGAACTCGTGGAATTAATCTATCTAATTTGTTAAATACCCTTTGATGAGAAACACTGTCAACAATACAAATTATAACGAAACTGTAACTACAATATACGTTCATCTACATAATTAGAGGTTTCAGAATCCGAAACGAAGTTTTGGTTACAGTAGGCTCTTGTATCTTGAGATTTACCTGACTGCTCGGATGGCGCAATGGTTTAAGTGGTCGCCTCGCCGCTGCGACTACGCCGAGTGTTGTGGGTTCGAATCCCACACGGGGCAAAACGGTGTGATCCACCAATGGTTGTTCCGAGTCTGGATGTTCTTTGTGTCCGTTGTTTGAATGTTTGTAAAGTCCTTCGCAACACAGGAATTATTCCTACTGCGGGAATTGCCTTTTTAAAACAAAAAAAAAAAAAAATTGCAGCGTTTAAACTTTCATATGCATTTAGAAAAAAGTTGTTATTTGACATTACAAACAGAAACTTCAATTTTATTTATTTGTAATATAGAACATGCAGCTTTATACCGAGCAGTGCATCAATTTATAAAACAGGTCTGATTTTATTATTGTATATTACAGCCTCGAGGCAGTCCCAATGTTGAAGAGAACGTTCCAGAAGGGTATCTGATAACTGAAAACATCACCGCTACGGACCCTGACACCACGGCTAACCTTCATTTTGAAATAGACTGGGAGAACTCATATGCAACCAAGCAGGGGAGAGAGACTGCCCCGATTGAATACCATGGGTAAGTAAATACTGATGAAACCACCACTTACCGTGTACTTAATTGTGATTGGTTTCGATCCCCACACGGGGCAAAAATTTATGTGTTCCTTGTGTCCGTTGTTTGAATGTTTGTATCGTCCCCTGCGATACAAGAATTTTTCCGAGTCCGAGAGTGGTCTACATAAGAAATTAAAAGAAATAAAATTATAGCTACACAATTATTAAATACCAAATAACGTCGTCTACACTATTAAGAAGTAATTCAAACTTACAATGACAAATTTATCAAAATCAGTTTAGAGATGGGTAGCTATTAAAACGGCAACAAAAAGTTGATTAACTTCATCTTAAAGTCAGCTATTGAAGGAACTAGTCCACTCTGTGTCCATCATTGTTTCGATAATTATAACAAAAAGCTCTGCCGGTTTGTAATTTCACATACATTCATAGTTTGTATGGCCTATATCCCCAAAGAGGGACGCTGTAGTGTTCTTCAACTATCGCTTTAGAACCATTATACGGCGAGTCTATTGCTAACTATTGAGTACATTTGCAGAAACAACTTCTAAGCATTTCTGAACAAAAACCGTTTTGGACTTTATAGATCCAAAATCCCTACCCAAAATTAACAATTTCTAGACAGAACAATCAATAGTATCCGAAGCCTCATGCAGTATATGAGACTCTACCAAAGCGCCACCAAGGCTTAATAATTTTATTTAACCAAATTCTTTTTATTCCAGCTGTGTTGAAATCGAAACAATATTCCCGAACCCCGATCACCGAGGCTCCGCTATCGGCAGGGTAGTCGTGAAGGAGATTAGAGATAACGTCACCATAGACTTCGAGGAGTTTGAAATGCTGTACCTTATCGTGCGAGTACGAGATCTCCACACTGTTATAGGCGACGATTATGATGAATGTAAGTTTTCAGCACACACAACCTTGTGTTGTGTTACTGTAGTGATTAGGGTTTTCAGAATACTTAAGGATACTTTGGTATCTGTAAGAAATCAGGATGGCATGGATCATTCTTCCAGGTTGCAAGCGTCTGCCCTCGTAACGTGATAGATACTATAAAAACCTGATTAAAAGTAGGGCTCTCTTGGTCGGAGAGGGATTTCTCCTACTACCAGGATATAGCCATCAGGATGGCAGCCATTTTTTTGTCAGGAACTTTAAGAAAAGATGCAATCATTTACAATCGTCTTTTGGAGATACTAACAGATTTGATAGTCCCACTGTCACTCTAGAAAGGGACCGAGAGACACTCTGCATCAGCTTTGTTTTTGGTGCTACGTGATAGGAGACAAGCTAATTGTCAATTATTTCCAGACGCATTGCCATAGATAATACTAACGATTTCCTAACAGAAAATCTGCATCAGACTTCCACGATCGCAAATCTTAATTGGTACTAACGAGGCTTATACTTTATGCCTTCAATCATGCCATATGATATGTTGCAGCGACATTCACAATAACAATAATAGACATGAACGACAACCCGCCGGTATGGGCAGAAGGCACGTTGTCACAGGACTTCAGGGTGCGAGAGATGTCAGCCAGTGGCGTCGTCATCGGCTCCGTGCTGGCCACTGATATCGATGGACCACTCTACAATCAAGTCCGGTACACTATATTGTGAGTATTAAGTACTTCATCGTCCGACTTATAAACAAAAATCTCTCAGCATAATGGAAATGAACTACTCTACAACTAGATATATCGATACAACGTAGTGTATGTAATAACTTAGCGAATCGAGTTATAAAGCCGTCTGTGTGGATATCGAACAAGTCAGGTATGGACTTCTTTAGAACCAAATGCGATATAACTATTGTGAATTTAAGGTGTAACTCAAGATTCACAAATATATCCGAAATAAACACGCGTGCACGCTTATATTAAAAGTAAAGATATTAAAATTGCTTTATAGATGTAATATACTAGCTTTATACCGCAGCTTCGCTCACGTAAAAGTCGGTTAAATTAAACCTCGGCGGAGTCGCGACTGTATGTGAAAATGATTCGCGCGTGGTAGGTTTAGCCGGTATTACCGGGAGATCCATTCTTATCATCATTACCATCTTTCTTTCTCCCCCGCGGAGGGGTATGCGTCAATGCATTCCCTCAAGGAAAAAAAAGAAAAGGTTTGGTTATTTTAGTAACAGTACTTTTTTACAATAAAATATTGCTTGTTACTCGGTAATAATACAGCTTTCTACAGCTTTCTACGAAGGAATCCTTTTTTTAATTAGTGTTTTTGAGTTAAATCCCTACAAACAAACACACAAACAAAAAATCCCATCCCTATCCTCCTTATAATATTAGTACAGATATAGATTTAAGAGGCTTCAACAATCAATATTTAAAGTGAAATATTTGGCAGCAATGATTTCAACTATACAAGTCCGACTATCTTAAAAACATAAGAATGCATCAGCGATTCCAAACATAATTCTTTAGATATGCTTTTAATATATTGCCATATTAATTATGCAAAATATAGACGCCAGCCAGTATATTGCTGCCACACATTGCAGTAAAATAATACCTGTTATTAGTCCTTTTATGGTAGGCACTGCACCATACAAGTTCTAGTTCTTCTAGTTTCAATTTTAATAAAGTTCTCCATGATATCCTAAGTAATATTATAAATACGAATGAGGGTTTGTTTGTATGTTTGTTACGATTTCACGCCTTAACTACTCGACTGATCATGATGCAATTCCATATACACATTGTCAGCGGTACTGAAAAGAACATAGGGCACATTTCGTTCAGAAAAAGTACTGTTACTAACAAAACCTAACCTACATTTATGCGAGCAAAACCGCAGGCATAATCTAGTTAATAATAAATTATCTTTACACAACTTGTAAGAAATACACATTCAATTCCTTATATTCCTTATCCAGCACAAGAGAGGATACCCCCGAATATCTGGTAGCCATAGACTTCTACACGGGACAGATCACAGTGAACCAGTCCAACGCCATTGACGCCGACATCCCTCCGCGCTACTACCTGTATTACACCATAATAGCGAGCGACAAGTGCTACGCTGAAAACATCGAGGACTGTCCGCCTGACCCCACGTACTGGGACACTGAAGGAGATGTGAGTATGATACTTATACAACTAGCAGAAATGCAGAAAAGCGCAGAGGTACTTTTGCTCATTATCTGGAGTTATGGCGTGAGCTATTTTCGAAGGTGGTCCGCGGCCACTAAACGGTATCTACGAGTTGAAACGTACATCCCGTAGGCTCTTCCCTCTAGCCTCCTCTTATATACGTCAATTGGGTAATCTGATTGAGGACTTCCTCAGCGACGGTGTAGTGAGTAGATACTTTTGTAGACCCTACACCATCGCTGCCAAATAAAATTATGCTGAGTCTCTGCAGTAAGTTGGGTAGCAGCCAATTAAAGCTATATTGTATTCCTGCAAGTAACTTCTGTTTGTGAAACATTGATTGTTGGCAATGCAGTTTTTCTTTACTTCTGTAGTGAAAACTACGATTGCGTGTTCAGAATGCTTGTTTATTTGATCATCGAGAGAGTATTTGTAATAAAATATTAAGTATATGTTAGCATACACATGTACACACATGTAAACAGAAATATCCATGACTAAGTAAAATATTAAATAATAATTCAGCACAATTGTGTTATGCAATTGAGGTCGTAAGAACATCTAAAATATTGAGATGACATAGTTGTAATGTGCCTACACTTATTTGTCCGAGATTAGTAGTGGCAAATTCACATTTTCTTATGTAATAAATACAATGTCTAAAAACTATATAGTTTTCACATAGAATAACAGATGACCACTCACTTCTTGGCCACTGAAATCAATCAACAAATGGGATGAACCAATAACTTTTTTTTTTCTTATTGTCTATTTATGTCAGAATTTACTGATGCCTGCTGAACTGATAGAGAGATATCCAATATACCAGCTCTTATATTATGTATTTATAATAACCAACGCCGAAAACTAAAGCATCCAATGTTGCTTCTGAATCAAAACATTCCTAGAACCTGCGTTGATAATCGTCATTATATTACGTTGTCAGATCACAATCACGATAATCGACACGAACAACAAGGTGCCTCAGCCGGAGACGGAACAGTTCGACGCGACTGTGTATGTGTGGGAGAACGCCACATCCGGCGACGAGTTCGCTGTCATCGTGGCCAGCGACCTCGACAGAGACGGTACGGCTTTGAAGTCTAACATGTTAGAAAATATGCAACACTCTCGTTGAACCTTATCTAAAGATAATAATATAGGCAATAAGCATACCAACACGAAACATAAATAAACTAGAAAATATGTATACTTATGCTCTCTTTGGTTAGAACTCGGCAACGTGTCAGAAAAGAACCTGTTTATTTTAAATATAAATAAGTAAAGCCAAATAAGACAAATAATAATGCTCTAATTTAGAAGATTTCTGTTTAAGATTGTATCAGAGAAATGCATTTATGCAACTCCAATCAAGTATGATAATTCCCACCTCACGACGCACGTTGTAAAAAGATTCTTGTATTATAAAATACCTATGTATCTTTAAAAAATATGTTGAAATTGTAATACTGTGCGCGTCATACCAGATTCTTATTCTTATTCTTTTCATTTCACTTCATCTCATTGTATACAACAAATGTTCCAGAGATCTACCACACTGTGAGTTACCAAATTAACTACGGCGTGAACTCTCGTCTGCGAGACTTCTTCGCGGTGGACATCAACACCGGCGTGGTGTCCGTATACTACACCACCCATGAGACCCTGGACAGGGACGGCGATGAGCCGACTCATAGGATACACTTCAATCTCATCGATAACTTCTTGGGACTTGGAGGTATGTATTTGAATTTATTTGAACTTGAACCTTGACCTTGGCCTAATGATACAAGGATATACCCACTGACTGCACGGATAACAATCACGCACGAATGTCATAGTGGCTTAAGTGACCGTAGTCAACACTGCCACTTTTCGTCGAGTGTTGTGGGTTCAAGTGTCACGGGACAAAAAATTGTGTATTCTTCATGTCTGTTAAATTATACTGCTGCATTTACTAAAATAATGAGAGTCATTTCGTATTTGGCGATAGTCAAGAGTTTCAGCAATGCATTTTAACGATCTCGTATTTTAGATGGCAACATGAACCAGGCTATTACGGACATACTGGTGGTGCTACTGGATGTGAACGATAACGCGCCGGAGCTGCCCACACCGGATCAGCTCTCGTGGTCTATCAGCGAAAACTTAGATGAGGTAATACATAGCCTCACGTTTCTATCACCGAAGGGAAAGGCAGATGTGTATTACAACCATGGGGTTGTCGCCGGCTATGATTTTATGGCCCAGGTGATAGGAGTCGAACCTATTGCCGTCTAACTAACAAAGTTCCAAACTACGTGCTGCTACTGAGATATTTTTTGTTAGAAAAACTCAATACGACTTTGCTCGACTCGGAAATTGAATCTGAAACCTCATGCAGAGCAGTCGCATTTAGTACCGCAGACTGCTCTCAAGAATAGCAATATTGTAGGACACACACGCAGTCTTATGGAGTGTGGTGGCAATTCCGCAGTGGTATTGTCCCAGGTTTAACTAGCTACCAGTCCTCTCGTACGTAAGTTATGCCATTGACATCAGCAAATTCTGTTTCAGGGTACCAGGATAATGCCGGATATATATGCACCGGACCGTGATGAACCGGACACGGATAACTCTCGCGTGGGGTACGCCATAGACAGTCTGAAGATTACCAACCGCGATATCGAACTACCAGAACTCTTCACCATGATTCAGATAGAGAACGTGACCGGAGAGTTGGAGACGGTCAGGCATCTCCAAGGATTTTGGGGCACTTATGATATACATATATTGGTATGTAATGATGCATTTTCACCCATGTTTATGATTACTGCTTAGCTTTCGAGGCTCGTAGCTTGGCGTTATATATACCATTACCTTCTACAAGAATAAGAGTAACAACAGCAATTAAAAAAGCTAGTTTAAAAGAAGTAATATTGTTGCTGAGGATTTCGTCACGCCTAAAGAATAGCAACAAAACGAAATATTTTATAGCTTACTTCCTTCAATTGATAAATAAAACTAGGTAAATAATTTAGCAACTAAACTAACCATAATATTGCAGGCGTACGACCACGGCCACCCACAGCAGTCCAGCGAGGAGACCTACGAGCTGGTGATCAGGCCCTATAACTTCCACGACCCTGTGTTCGTGTTCCCTCAGCACGGTGACGTCATCAGACTAGCCAGGGTAACTTGATCTTCAATATTTTACCTGCCTAATAATTAGGGCATTTTTATATACTTGTTAGTATCCCTAAGATTTAGTATCCCAGAGCAGCGATAGCTCAGTGGGGAGACCAACAGACTGCAATGCAGAGGGTCTCGGGTTCGAACCCACGTCGTGCACCTCTGACTTTCGGAAGTTATATGACTTTTCGAAATTATGTGCGTATTTATTGACAATTATCGCCTGCTCCGTGCCTCGGAGAGCACGTTAAGCCGTCAGTCCCGGCTGCCATGAACATCTATGGCAGTCGTTATTGGGCAGTCAGAGACCTCTAATATCCTAACATTGGTCTAGCCTTAGAGTATCGTTAGCCTTCGGGTGGCGGAGGTCAGATGGCAGTCGCTCCGTGTAAAAACTGATACCCAGTCAAATCCGGTTAGACTAGAAAGCCGACCCCAAGTGACTTGGGAATAATAAAGGCTAGAAGTAAGTATCCTTATGATGTCAAAGATTCGGAGGTGATAGTTTAAAACCTTAACCAAAACCACTGTCAGTACAGTAGTTACATCAGTTCCTATGCCAAACTGTATGTAACTGCCTCCGCGGCGCAGCGGTAGTGAATGCGACTGCTGTGCATGCCGTCTCGGGTTCGAATCCCGGATCGGGCCAACAAAAAGTAATTGGGTTTTCGTGTTAAGAAATATCAATAGCAGCCCGGAGTTAGGCAGTTGGCGGTGTTAAACACCCCCGTGCCTCGGCAAGCAAGTAAAATCTCTCTCGCCCCATCGGATCATGAGAGTTAACGAACAGAGAGTGCACTTGTGTTTGCACACGCTTGTGCACTATAATATCTCCTGCGCAGATGTACAGTCTCCGTTAAGATTGGCCGCCTTGACCGAAGTTTGCTCTGGAGGACATTATTATTATAACATCAGTATGCAAAAACATTACTAGCAGGTTAAATAACGGTCTGCTGGTCTCTTTGACTTAATATTTATATTGTTTGCATTGCCAAAGCCCAGGAGTTGCGGTTAACACTTACCATCAGATAGCCAGCTAGCTAGCCGGGTAACAGATGCAATTGAAAATAATTCAAACACACCTTTTTCACTTTATCGTGCTCTTCCATTGCACTTTTCCCATTTTCCATTCCTCATAAATAAGACTTGTTGTGTACAGGAGCGCATCTCGGAGAATGGTCTACTGACGACGGTCCAGCAGCAGTTCCTGGAACGTGTTCGCGCCACCGACGAGGATGGGCTGCACGCAGGCACTGTTACCTTCGAAATCATTAGCAACTGTAAGTAAATGACCTCACTCTGCAAAGGAATACAGGCCACGAAACTTACCTTTTACCACTGAACCAACCAGACAGTCACTGAGGCACACATCTTCTCTCTCTCTCGCTCTTTTTCTCTCTATCTCTTTTGGTCTCCCTTGCACTCTATATATCTCTATCTCCCTCACTCTCCCTCTCTCTCTATCTCCCTTTCACTATATATATCTTTAGATCTCCCTCTCACTCTTTATCTCTTTAGATCTCCCTCTCACTCTCTATCTCTTTAGATCTCCATCTCACTCTCTATCTCTCCCCAAGTCTTTCGATCTCCCTATCGCTCTCTATCTCCCTCTCTCTTTCTCTCTCTCTCTCTTCATCACTTGCTATATCCCTTTCTCTCCGCTCTCTCTAACTCACTCTTTCTTTAACTATTGCATTATTTCAACAGCTGAAGCAGTATCATTCTTCGACGTGGTAAACGAAGGTGACAACTCTGGCTTTCTCATACTACTGAGTACGTTCACCGAGGACATCAGGGAGTTCACGGTACGTGCTTCCAACTTACATACTTTAAAAGATCTAAAGACGTACCCTTCTATAAATATATAATAAAGAGGTACAATCCGAGAAAAGTTGTGGGTGGAAAAAATAGATGGTAAGTAACCGCGGTGAGTATTTATCATAAGAACAGAGGTATCACACTGCAGTAACACTAGACAAGCCTATCAGCTATCATTTGTGCAATGAAGGTAAGGCACAGACAGGTCTGATAATCTACTTAACAATTAAATGTTAATATAAGATATGTATTTTTCTTTAAACTATGTATTTTTAGATGGTTGTTGGTTATATTTCATCTGACAGGTGACGATCCGCGGCACGGACGGTGGCACGGAGCCCGGTACTCGGTACACAGACTGCACGGTGCAGCTCGTGTTCGTGCCCACGCAGGGAGAGCCCGTCTTCTCCGTCAACACGGTTGAAGTCGCCTTCTTTGGTAAGTCTATTGCTATCATCAAGACCTTCCTGATCCAATAAGGTAAACGAAGTTAGTAACCACCAATCGTTAGATCCAGGTCTTAAACTTTACAATGTTTTGATAATACTTTAAGGAACTCTGCGTCCGGTAGCATGTTTTGCTTCTGTATTTTATTCCTGTCCTTTTTAAATTCGTTCAATTATTATCAAAGCAAATTTTGCCCACGGCCTCGCTCGCGTTAATCTAGATCAGAGGTTCCCAGACTTTTTTTGTCATAGACCACTTTCAAAATTTAGCTGGTTCCGGTGGACTCCCTGCAGCTAGAAATTTAATCCGCCAAGTAAAATTGGTATATTCGGAGCAAAAAGTTAAATTGGGTCAAAATATTTTTTTTTCGAATGTCTAAGTGCGGATCGTTTTCTTTTTTAGAAATTCTCAGGTCTTCAGCGAGTGTTATTCCTCAAAATATCCGACGAGCGACGTTTAAACAAATAACAGTCGCTGGGCTTCTCAAAATATTATCTGCCTACATTGATAGGTGAAGTCATGCCAACATTTTAGTTCTTCACTATCGAAAGCAAATACATTCTCGTGGACCGTATTTTTTTAATTTCATTTCGCTTACGAATTGTGAACCCCAATTTTTTTGTCATATCAACGCAGACCTCCCTCTAGTCTCTCGTGGACCCTTGGGGGTCCACCTGGAACACTTTGGGAACTTAGGATCTAGATCATAGGTTTCCAACGGGGGTGGTACCACCCCCTAGTGGGCACTGGAGCTTTTCGTGGGGGCGGTAGCGGGTCCAGAGGCAAATGGAGAGCGGTATGACAGTCAAGAGGGCGTTCGCAACTTACCTACCAAATTAGAAATTTAATATAGTTTAGTCGGCCTCGATGGCGTAGTGGTTAGTGTAACCGACTGCCACGCCTGAGGCGACCTCAGGCGTGGCAGTCGGGTTCGATTCCCGCACAAGACAAATATTTGTGTGCATGAACATGGATGTTTGTCTTTGTCTGGGTGTTTCTATGTATAATATGTATGTATTTACAACAAAAAAAAGTATATATGTATGTTTATCCATTGTCTAGTACCCATAGTACAAGCTCTGCTTAGTTTGGGCTAGATAGTGTTGTGGGTATGTGGTAGAATATTATATTATATTATTATTATAATATAATAAAATACTAGAGGTTTTTTCTTCATGAAAAATCATTGTTTCTAGCGGTCTAAAAAGTTTATTATATTATTATGGCGTATATAAACATTAAAACATTTATAAAATTGGTATAATAAACTATTGTGTAAAAGGGGGCGTTGGATTTTTCTTGTAAAGGGGGCGTTGGAATTTTTTTCTTGTAGCCTTTACAAGAACAAATTCCAACGCCCCCTTTACAAGAAAAATCCAACGCCCCCTTTACAAGACGGTGGTAGTCCGTAATAGGTTGGGAATCTAAGAACTAGATTATGCCTATAAATTCTATCCCTCGGCAAAAGTACTTTTTCGTGGATGATAGGTACCCTATGTCCTTTTGTGTACCCCTGACAAAGTGTATGTGGAATTTCATGATGATCGCGTAGTTAATACGTTAAAGAGTAACAAATAAACAAACGAGTTACAGTTTAAACACATCCGCATTTATAGTATTAATTAGGGTATTTCGTTATTTGGTTCGATTATAATTTACTTTCTATTTGTCTGTTTCATTTAGAGGAGGAAGGTGGTTTGTCAGAGCGCTTCCAACTGCCAACGGCCGAGGACCCCAAGAACTATCTATGTGAAGATGACTGTTTGGACACTTACTACATCATAATTGGTGAGCACACATACAGCTTAATATTTATTTGAAAAGGTAGTTTTAAAAGTAATGATTTATCCAATTGAATGTTAATATCACGATTCTGTTACTTAATCAGACGTAAACAGTTACACGGGTGTGGGTAAACCTTGGCACCAAGATAGTCTATGTCTTAGCTGAACACATGGCGATTTACGTATGAGTTTCCGTGCGATTCACGCCCGCGTGGGTTAAAGCCTATAGTATATATAGTACCTAATAAGTAACTATAACCCCGTCACTATCTATACACGTAACGATTACAGCATTCTTCTTCTCCCTAGCCTTTATTATTCCCAAATCACTTGGGGTCGGCTTTTCTAGTCTAACCGGATTTGACTGGATATCAGTTTTTACACGGAGCGGCTGCCACCTGACCTCCGCAACCCGAAGGCTAACGATACCCTAAGGCTAGACTAGTGTCAGGATGTTATAGGGCACTGACTTACCCAATAACGACTGCCATAGACGTTCATGGCAGCCGGGACCGACGGCTTAACGTGCTCTCTGAGGCACGGAGCAGGCGATAATTGTCAATCAATACGCACATAATTTCGAAAAGTCATATAACTTCCGAAAGTCAGAGGTGCGCGACGTGGGTTCGAACCCGAAACCCTCTGCATTGCAGTCTTTTGGCCTCCCCACTGAGCATTACAGCATTGATGGAGAATATAATAATGATCCACAGATCCTCAGCTGGATGTCTAAAGTTTTAATATTCGTAATGTAGCTACTCTATGACACAGAGATTGTTCCTAGTTATGTGTGTGAATCTTCAAATATGATGATGCAACCATATGTATGACATTTAAAGTATGTATTTTGGCAAACACATTGTAGGGACACATGTAAGTATATAAGGCTGAGTGCAAGGCAAGCAAAAATGTATGTGTGCGTGAACGAATGTGTGGCCGATCAGTTACTGCGCACTGGTCGGATTGAAAGGTTCTCACGGGGAATTCGGTGAATAAACAGTCAGTTGTGTACCAGAGAACATTCTTTTAATTAGTTATTCCCACAGTTACTTTACGATCAGTGCCATAACTCAATTAACGCTTCATCGACAAACGCAGTAAATACGAGCGTTAAAACATGTTTATACAAATAAAAATGTATTTATTTTATTATGATAAAGTTATTTTCAAAGTTAAGTTAATTATAGGTATAAGAACTTCAATTTCCCACGACAATATATTTTAATACGTATTTTCTGTTAACGGACTTGTTTTACAACTCTTTGCCATTTGTCTCCAGATGGCAACGAAGATGGGCACTTCGCGGTGGAGCCACATACGAACGTGATTTACCTGGAGAAGGAGCTGGACCGTACTGTGGCCGCGAGCCATACCCTGGTGGTGGTGGCCACCAACTCGCCTGACAGCTTCAACGCGCTGCCTTACAACACCCTCACTGCGACTGTTAATGTGAGTAGCAGGGCCTGAATGCAGGGCAGGGTTCGGAAGTTAGGCAATTTCATCTCTGCTATGATTTAGCAACAGAGTATTGTCTTATGTTTACGCGAATGTTATATATTGAAATTAAACACTTTATACGGATTTTGTCGCGTTGTTTATTTTACTTTAAAACACTGTTATTACATTATTTTGAAAACTAACACTGCTATTATTGAACTTTACTACTATTTAAGCTATATACTTTTTAATTAAAACTATTTATAATTAAGTTTACACTTCGCCCCGACGTTTCGGTTGCTTTAATATAGCTTAAATAGTAGTAAAGTTGAATAATAGTAGTGTAAGAGTTTTCAAAATTATGTAATAATAGCGTTTTAAAGTAAAATAAACAACGCGACAAAATCCGTATAAAGTGTTTAATTTCAATTAGCAACAGAGTCTAAATTTGTTAAATCCATAATACTCAGATACACTAGAATGCTTATAGTGGGAGTGGATTCACGTCGGTAGTGCAATGTGTGGGATTCGAACCCGCGACCTCTCGATCGCATATAATTATAGCTGTATTCCACTGAACCCGCCATTTTAATCTTTATGATGATGTTTATCTTTCATGATTGTACAGTATGTTAATCTTTATTCAGGTGAGAGAGGCGAATCCGAGACCTACGTTTGTGAGTGAATTGTATACAGCTGGCATCTCCACATCCGACACTATCAACCGAGTGCTTCTTACTGTGCAGGTTTGTGTCTATACATTTTATTATGTAGGTATCTATCTACACTAATGTGGTATCCTTATATTCCTTACTAGCTACCCCCATAGCTTCAGGTAAATCTATTAAAACTGCTCCGCACCCTTGGCTTATTGCGTGCTTACGTTCCATCTGGAAAAAGTAGTTTTCTAATTTTAAAATATGTTTTTAAATCCATCTCGTAGTTTTTGACATAATTCATTAAAATAATTCATATCTTTGACTAATGTTGTCTTACATTTAGGCGAATGTCATTTAAACATTGCATTAAATTACTTTATAAGGATCGTCAGAAATCCGAAAAAAGGTAGTTTATATTACAAACACATAAAGTTATAGTAGGTAGGTAAATAAAATTAAAAGTTTAGATTTCTCAATTACACCAGAATCACTAAGCAGATTTTGATAAAAGACATAAGGATGGTCCATAATTTGCACTAACGTATAGGTTACGTTTAAACCCTTTTTTTTTATTTTAATAGTTTCTCCTGGTTATTAAAGTTTTATCTAATTTATAAAGTCCATTCTAACTAGTCTTAACTATCAGTCTCTAACTATTAAATGTGACAGGCAACTCACACGGAAGGAGCTCAAATTATCTACACAATAGACCACGCCACCATGTCTGTGGACCCCACGCTGGAAGCAGTGCAGCACAGTGCCTTCGTGCTGAACCCTCAGACCGGAGTTCTGACCCTGAACATCCAACCCACAGCATCGATGCACGGCATGTTCGAGTTTGAAGTCGTTGCTACTGACCCAAGTAAGTCTCGCTTAACAAGAATTACTTTGACTTGGTATCCTTACAATTCGTGATTTTATTTTCAAACAAAAATGAAATTATTTGATCGCCGTAGAAAATTTGTATGTTTTAAAAACTTAATTTCTTAAGTGTTGCCACCTCTTATATTAATTATACATCGACATCGATTGTTCATACTTAAAATTAAATTGTCAATGTCTTGCTGCGGAATGAGGTCCCATGTTCTTTGCAAATGTTCGTAAAGTTGTTGTTCCGTCGTAAAATTTGGAGGGAAATTTTTCAAAGCTTTTCTTAGTGACATGTCCCAGGCATGCTCGATAGGATTTAAGTCGGGCAACTGTGCAGGCCAATTGAAAACTTGAATATCGTGGTCTCGAAAAGCGGCCGACACCAGCCGCGCCGTATGGGAAGGAGTCTGAGTAGAAATTCTTGGCCCATTTGGATTCTGTGTGAGACAATGACAGGCTCTACTACCTCTTCGTAGTATTTTTGTGCAGTCATGCTGCCTTGGATCCAAACGAGTTGGGTTCGTCCGCCAAGATGAATTCCTGCCCACACCATGATTGTCCCGCCTTGGTATGAGTGGACCTCCTGAGGGTGCCGTAGACGGCTAACTCTCCCTGGAGTTCTCTAAACGCGTGTTCTTTGTGAATCCGGATGAAACCCAAACCAAGACTCATCGGTGAACAACACTAATGATCATTCTTCGTCACTCCATGGTAAATGCTCTCGAGCCTACGAAAGCCTCTGATCGCGATTGCCACGTCGCAATGCTGGAACACGTAGCGGTCTTCGAGCATGAAGACCAACTTCGCACGGTTTGGTCGCTTACAAGCAGCTGGTGCTGGTGGTCCTCCCGGAGCCTTTGTACTGGTTGCATCGCTATGATATTGGGTTGTCTTCTGGCAGTCATTTGGAGAAATTGATTCTGTCTCTGCGTAGTAACACGATATCTACCCGTGTGCCGTTCAGCCACATCCCCAGTACTGCGATAACGTGACCACAACATTAATATCACGTTTTGGCTGGTATGTAGGGCCCCAGCAACAACGCGTTGAATAACACCATTTTGTAACATGCCCACGGCTCGTAACATTTCATCTCGACTCAAATGACAACGTGACATGAATCTTAGAGCTCATACGGCACGTTAAATTAAAAAAGAAAACAATCTAATCTCTTTTTTTTAATTAATATCAATAAAACAATTTTAAATTTCCTTGTCGTAACGAATTACTAACAATTTTGCCGCTGTTCATTTTGTTTTTTTTTGTTTTTTTTTATTAAATTTAAAATTTTTAAAAGTGAATAAAAGAGGTTTTTTCATTCTGCATATAATCTTTTTATGGCAACTAAAAATATTTTATGCTATAAAGTCGTAAATAATTTAGGATTAAGGAGTCTGCCCACTACACCTACACCGTCTCATACCAGGACCGTGCTAGGAACATATCAGACACGAAAAGCAACACGATACGCCCTTCTATAGGAACTGCTGGTCGGTGACGGAACAGTCAAATCTTATACATTTCCTTACAATGAATATTTTTTTGCCTGACACGTTCCCAGCACTGTCAAGGTATGAGACGGGGTAGTGGGCAGACTTCTTTAAGGTATCCCTAGATTCTGTTGATGTGTGTATTATTAAATTGGTTCTGGCGCACATTATTCTATTAATTGTAAAACAACTTAATAGATATTTTAGATGTGACTACGCATTACAAAATAGGCTCAGAAAATAGGCGTTACGAAATTTTGATCTTCACCTTAGGGCACTAACTTGCTGAAATTGAGTCGAATATACTAATATTAATATACAGTAGTGTATATTAATATTAGAATAATATAATAATATAATAATAGTCTTTTAGTTACATATCTTAGATAGAAAACTATTACTGTTAATTCATCAGCAAGCATTTGCTGAACGGTTCATTTTACATCTATGTTAAAAAACGTTTAGCACAAGATTGGTTTATAATCCAAAGGATTTTGGAAATAAGTTTAGCACAAAAATCAAAAGTTAGGTAGTAGTAGGAACTTAACTAAATATCATATATTAGAAAAAATATTTATCATTCATGATATTTAGGACATTAAGTGGCAAAAGGTCTCAATTATACAAATATGAAACAGTGCGAGTGACTATAAGTCATGTTATGTATCTACAGGTGGCGCGACCGACCGCGCTGAAGTCAAGGTATACCTGATATCTACACTGAACAGAGTCACCTTCAGGTTCAGAAACACGCTGCAGCACATCGAAGAGAACACCGACTTTGTAAGTACTTGGTAAATGCATTATTTATGATACCGTCGTGCTATAAGAACTGATAAGAACCTTGGATTTAATGTATACGCATGGGTTTTATTTCTTCTAAATTCTTGTTTCTTTAAGCGAAGAAAGAAATAATACTTCTTGTGATAACCAAGAGCCATTACAGCAACGACAGTGATGATTGTGGCTATTAGACTCTACCGACTACCTACTATCAAACGAATATAATTCTACCAGGCCACAAAAATACTTAATAGTAGGTACTACCTAATTATTTTTCGTCAGAAAATGTCATCCCCGTCATGTGCCACACGCTCGGCTTTTTGCTTCGAGGAATTTTTACTTTAATAACAACCATAATCACTAATAATAATAACATCACTAATCCATTGGTACCCAACATCCTGCACTCCGCTGCGAGGATATCAGAATGAGACTCGTAGCAAATGATATTTCAGTATATGCATATGAAATTATTATTGGTTTCGTACTGCCGTTGCACTCATACCATTTCATTGATTTCACAAAAAAATATTCTTGCAGATAGCACAAACTTTTTCTGCTGGGTTTGGCATGACATGTAACGTCGACCAAGTGATGCCCGCCACAGACGAGCAGGGCATTGCACTCGAAGATCTCACTGAACTGCGCTCGCACTTCATCAGGGACAACGTACCAGTCTCCGCTGAGGAAATTGAAAGGTAACTTATTATAATCCATTGTATAAATCTAAAAGCAACTTTTATAAGCCTTTAACACTAAAAACTACTAGACAATTTAGCTCTGGAATCATAAAAGTATTGTGGGTGGGCTACATAATCCATTGACTTGTTTCCTTGGTCTAATGATATAACGGAAATTGCAATTGCCAGAGCAATCTCATAATGTCAGGCATGCTCATTACTGTTGCCTTGACATATTTTAAGACTTCATTGCCATATCAAGAACTTATGAACATAAACATCAATAGCACTTTTTAGCAGTGGTGCATGTATTTATGATTATACCACTGCACACTGAATAAAAAAACTGATAACATTACGTGTGCTTTTAACTTTAGAAATGTTACGCGTGTTCAAGTGTAAGTAGAGAATATGTGTGATGATGATGATTCTTGCAGCATAAGGAAAGAATCCTCCAATTAGGCTGATCGATACGAAGAAACACTTCATATTATAGATTTACGAATGACCAAATATATTTATTTATGGTATGCTAACAAATGTAACAATAATACTGTTACGGCTAGTGCCCTCTGTCGGCACTGTGGGGAAGAGTCGGCGGTTTCTAATAATAATTTATTACAGCACCATCTATTGACATCTTACGGAACTACGTATTTGTCGGTACGAGTTCAGTGGAAAAAGCGCTGGCACATTCTTGAGTCATCGCGCTGTTGCGTGCCGTGTGTGACGTTTTCTGGAAAACTCCAGAAGCGCTTTACCCGCGTATAAATAGAGCGCACGCGCACCGCTGAGGGAGTTTACAATCGTAAGCGATCAAGTGTTCATCAAAGCGAACGGAAGCGAAAAATACTACGGAGTTTGAAGCAGTTACAGTGAAAAAGTGCAGTATAGTGTTTGTTGTGTATTAAAGTTAATTGTGTGCTAGAATAAAACGTTTTAGTCGGTAATATTGTTTTATATTCTTATCCGTCGAACCCAGCCCGTAACAATACAATCTCATAATAACAGGTTTTGTAGAAAAATTACATCCAATTATTACTAAACACAAAACGAAAGTGTTAGTGTTAGTGCTGTTGTTAAAAAAAACAATACGTTTTACGGAAATAGGTATTCGCACAATATTAGTCGTTAATCAAATGACCCTGATTGTTATATACGTAAAGCTATTGTACTTGCTACCATCCCTGCTACACTTATTTTTTTAAATATTCATAAATGCTGCTACAGCGTAATTTAGAAACAATCAAGTAAATAATTAACACAATCAGGCACAATACAACAAAACAATTATCGCAATGTTATGAATGATCACATCGTCATTCAATTATTATTCGATGAATTAATCGTGTCAACGCAAAAATTTACATTCGAATATTTTCTTTATTTTACGATTGCACAACAAAGTTACACACCAGTACCACTCTCTCAATACTAATATCTCTTGTTTCCAGTCTACGCAGTGACACAGTACTGCTGCGAACGATTCAGCAGACGCTGAGCACCGAGCTGGTGATCCTGGAAGATTTCGTGACGATCGTGTCGCCTGATGAGGTGGACGATTCGCAGCTCACCGTCTACGTGCTCGCGGCGCTCACCGTGGTGCTCGCGTTCCTCTGCTTCCTGCTTCTGCTTACTTTCATCATCAGGACTAGAGCGTGAGTTTACTTTTGAACAAGTTGGCGATATACTATTATTCGAACTATTCAAATGTGCCAGATACTCAAATTCAGGTGAATGAAGCCAGAGCAGTGTGTCAAGATCGTAGCAAATGGAAATCCCTAGTCTCTGCCTACCCCTCTGGGAAACAGGCGTGATCTATGTATTTATGTATGTATATATACATAGTCTCACGCCTTTATCCTCGAGGCGTAGGCAAGGATTGGTTGAAATACTAAACAAAATTTCGCCAACTGTGGATTGAGGTTCCATGTCATATTGCTGCCCCCTGCGCATATTTCAAGAATTCGTGCTGCTACTAAGAATTTCTTGTAACATAAAAAGTGTTAAATACCCATTAACAGATTACAGAAACCGGGCATTTAAATACCCATTTACAGATTGCAGAACCCGGGAATTTAAATACCCATTAACAGATTGCAGAACCCGGGCATTTAAATACCCATTAACAGATTGCAGAACCCGGGCATTTAAATACCCATTAACAGATTGCAGAACCCGGGCATTTAAATACCCATTAACAGATTGCAGAACCCGGGCATTTAAATACCCATTAACAGATTGCAGAACTCGGTCATTTAAATACCCATTAACAGATTGCAGAACCCGGGCATTTAATGCGAGACCACAGTCAGACAACAGTCATGCGCTGCGCCATCGAAGCAGTCGAGGCAGATAAATACTATCAAATAATACTGATCGTAATAATAAACTGCTTTCGAATAAGTAAAACTATTTTTATGCAGAATAAATATCGATGCAATGACTAATACGGTGTACGACCAATGCCTTAGATCGTTTTTTCATTTCACTACCACACAAATTGTAACGAATTTAATGTTACTTGTTTACAGGCTCAATCGTCGACTTGAAGCTCTATCTATGACGAAATACGGCTCAGTAGACTCTGGACTCAACCGCGCGGGACTGGCCGCGCCTGGAACTAACAAGCATGCTATCGAGGGATCGAACCCTATTTGGAACGAAACCGTCAAGGCGCCTGACTTCGACGCCTTGAGGTGAGTACTACAACTGCCCTTTTGTTTTATAGTTTTTAAAGTAAGAAATCTTTTATACAGACAGAGCACACACTCAATTCACGAGATTACTCTATAGAAATAATAGAAGTGAATTACTACGGATATTGATAATAGTTTTGAAAAATATAGTAAAATTATAATAAGGCAATTTGTATGAACGACCATTGTCCACCACTCGTGTTTTCCCTGATCCGTGAAGCGCTAAGGTCACGTGAGATGTACGCACCGCTTAAATTTTAAGTGTAAAGTGACCAAATCAAGAAAAACTATCTGATTTGATCACATTACACTTACTACTTGTAGTTTTTATGAGGAATCTTCTTGTCAACTCAAATGACATAAATATAAACGATTTATAAGGATGTTTGATCACGTGTTCCAGATCGGTCCCATGACCTAAACTATTATGACGATGCTCCTTTAGTGACCACTTTGTACTTAGTCGCAAAAAGCAACCTCATAGGTCAAGCAATTTGGTCGTGTCTATCATACGTATGTCTAAATAAATAATAGTTCAAAAAAACTAAAAACCACGCTTTATTTAAAAAACAAATTAAAAAGTAATGCGTGGGGTGAGGGGTTATCAAAATATCTTAGAAAGCACCCCACGCATTTTTACATTAAAGCTTTTTAGTTTGGTTTTATTAATAAAGCGTGTATTTTAGTTTTTTTAAACTAATATTTATTTATTTTTAGCCTATTATTTTTTTTCTTTATTATCTTATTGTCATCGGTCCTCGATAAGTGTGCAAAATTTCAAATCAATCCGTCGGTTTGAAAGGGATGAAAATCACGTTCAAAGATTCCGTTACATATATTCATAAATACATAGACACATAAATACATACATACATACCAAGCTAATAATATCGTGTTAAAAATAGATCACGACGAAGATATTTTTTGGAGAAACAGGACAAGAAAATATGATCATACAGCTTTATTTCGGTAATACCTACACAAGCGTGGTGCTTTATTATATTATGTCGTTTCAGCGATGCTTCTGACGATTCGGACCTGATCGGCATCGAAGATCTGCCGCAGTTCCGCAGCGACTACTTCCCGCCAGCTGACGACACTTCGTTACAAAGCATCATGCATAATGAGGTAACTGTCTATCTGTCCTCAGAGAAAAGAAACGCAAGCGCGTGTATTTTCTTCCTTTAATTCGGATTTTTAAGAGGGGCTTTATATAGCATAATATGTTTAGACCGCTAACATGGAAACTACCATATCATCGGCGAAATTTTAGCAATAGTGATGGTGTCCTTTAATATTAGAGTTTAATTAGGTTAGTATTTTATTTTCCCTTTAAATTTTCCACTATCAAGTAAGGTGGAAACAATTTGATAGAAAAAATGAAAATTGGCGATAGTCGACATGTGGGTATGTTATAGTGGATTTTCTTTTACAACCTGGACAGCCCGAAATCTCAACTGTCCACTTAATTATCCATACAGCAGAGGTAGTACTTTACAGATAATTATAATATTAGTAGATACAATGACAGTTGACAAAGATAAATGTAACCGTATAATATTGATCAGATGCGCCTATTTATTGGCATATCTAGGATTATTTCTTAGAGGATCGCAGGAGTTAAACAACGTGAGTTGAAACCTAACAATCTGAATTAGACAATTCTGGAATAGGCCTATCTGCCCTATTCCCTCTAAACGCTAATGAGCCTGTTAAAAAGTTTCTGCCTTGAGTGCGCAAGGCACACAAACCCTTGGTTTATCTATTGACAGCACAGTATTTCCTACTAGAGCTCGGACACTTTATTCGCCGCAAAAATACAACGCAAAGTTATTTGGTTTTTCATTTTGAACGTTGGAAGTTGTTTTTTAGTTCAGCTTAACCAAGTTTGACAAGAATGTCAGGATTGAACACCTCTTAAAATCCTATAACTTCGGCAATGTAACATAACAAGGAAACCTAATTATTAACATTTCTGTATTTTTATCTTATAGCCTGACGCGGTGGCCACACACGACAACAACTTTGGGTTCAACGCGAGTCCCTTCAGCCCGAACTTCGGCAACACACCCATCAGAAGATAATACCTGTATATAACATAATATAACTACTGTGTATATACATGAAACCGAAAATAATAAATGTATATAATATATGTTCCTAGTGTAATAATATTATAAAATATATGTATATACATATGATATTTATGTTTAAACTGTTGTACATATTACTATAGAAAAAATTGCATTTTTTATAAAATATTTAAGCATAATAAAATATACTTAAGAACCAAACATGTTTATCATTGATTTTCTCGTTTTTATATATGTATCGTGTTCTAACAATTTACAAGTTTTTTAATATTCAGCGGCTAGCATTTGGACGTCAAACGTAGCCTACATAAGCTCCAGCTCTTTATTAACCTCTTCATGTAAACATAGACTATAACTTGTCTAGCAGCAAAGACAATAGAATGATTCCTCTAGCAGACACAATATTATGCTAATGTCATAAAATTATGTTCCTATATCAATGTAAAATAAATTAATTAAATGCGCGTTTAATTTAAGATAAAAATACTAAAGTAAATTAGTCATTTTATATCTATATCAAAATATATCAACGTTATATAAAAACGCAATAAATTAAAATGACCTCCAAAAAGCATAAATGCGAATTGAACCTCGGTAAGTCTTCACTAGAACTACTCACAATAGGACTTAAGCCTTCATCCAGAAAATCAGTCAAAATGTGCAGATTTGCACTTGCTCCAATCTTGCCATACCTCTTTAGCGTGTCCTTTTTTATGCAAGCTCGACTCTGCGCCGTTCGCTCAACCAGATCGTGCTCCAGGGCGTATCTCATCATTTTTATATAATTTATATGGTAAACAAACATATCATAACCGCACCGCTCTGAACTTGCCACATCATATAGAAGCATGAACCTTTAGGGACGTGCGCACGTTTTTTCAGAGGAGTAGTCGTTTTACTACCAGTACAAAGACTACTAATCTCTGCAAACACTAATTCGTATAATAAATCGTAGTACTTAATAAATTTCTTAAGGAGTTTTTTTTTCCACAGGAACTCAAGGTTATTCGGCGCGATCTTGTGTAGATACAGTTGCAATTTACGGTCTATTTTACTAATCCTTACCAGATCTCTGCTAGTGGGAACAAAAAGTTTTTACCACTCTTCCTTACCATTACGTCACTATATAGTTGGATAAGTGGAGTTTCAATTCCTCTCATCCCAACCAGTGCCGTAGCAAACAGTGAAAAATATTGACACATTTACCAGCTGTCCCCTCCCCCCTCCCGCGCCTATAGATATAGATCCTCCTAGCGATATAGATCCAACTTACAAAGGCTTTATATAAAAAGATCCAGCTATATTAGTATAAAGCTGGATCTTTATATAAAGCTTTTGTAAGTTGATTCTTTCTCTTAACTAAACTAACTAGAAATGTTCGCTTGCATTCATTGCTTTTATCATTCGGTTAAAAGCGATTGTTATATAAGTAATCATGTAGTTTATCATTTTTACCAAGTAGCATTTATACAAGGATTACGCAGAGGTGTACAAATTACACAGATCTGTCATGCTAAAGGACATTTCGTTTTCTTTATCACTCTAAATCTTAAGCAACATGTTTTCAAAGGGTCTGACAGCATGCTGCCAGAAGGTAAGACGCAATGGGATAATATCTGGCGCAGTATTCAAAAGTGGGGTCAACTATCGATGCACCACCCGGACACGCAGTACTTCTTCAGAAGCTATTCTTCTGTAGTCGCCGAAAGGCAACGGCAACTTCTAGAAGAAGGTTACCGAGTAATCCACCCACTGAGTCTGTTTAGGTAAGATCTGTAAAGTTGTATTTGTAGATATGCTTAAATATAGGGTGATAGTACATATCGAGGAAGTTTTCTTCAGTCAGCCGTCCAATACAGAGACCACACTAAAAAGCTGATCTCTTTATGGATAGTATAAGTGAACCAATAGAACCATTATTTTAATTAACCAATGTTGTGTTTTTATTATAATTATAACTTACCTAAGTCATATATTAGCTTTGTACACAAAACTGCTAGAACGTCTTAATTTATTTCACAATTAAACTTTACTTAGTGATTATAATATCTCCCTATTAATTATATCAAAGACCAGAGTACTTGTCAAAACAAATCAAACCAACCAAAACTCGATGAGCTGATCGTGTAACTAACAGAACCTGGCTTACCATCCATTAAAAATAGTTAGTAATAATGATATATAGTAAAATTTATTTGCAGTTTAACCTGGACCACGTTTATGATACTGGTCAACTGCGCGCACATGGCGATCTCCCCGTTCCGGCTGTTCTTCGTCCTGCAGCCGATACCGAACCTGAAGCTACACGACGTGGACATTCTGTTGCTAATGCTCCACCTGGTGTGCTTAACAGACATCGTGATGAACTTCAATATCGGATATGTACAACGACGATCCAGGACTATAATCGTCGACCGGAAATCTATTGCTTAGTAAACATCCTTCATTCGCTTTTCAATTTTACATTTGCTTGTGTGGAGGTACAAAGGGACGTGGTATGATGTCCCTCCAACATAAAGTAAGGATCCTCAGACCAGACTGGGTGATCGTGCCTGGCGAGCCGACTGTTGATGTCCGAAACTTGTATATATACCAAGTCGCTGTGTATACTTCACTTGCTTGGTCAGATTTGTATGGCGAAGCGCGTATTGTGTCCAGCGCCATCTCTTGTCAATCATCAGAACTTCGTCGTCTTTGTAGAGTCGCTACATTAGCATCAACTACTTCGGTGGATTCTTTTTATTAATTGGATTCTATAAAATATTATCAAAGGGTTTATCGGGTAAGAGTTCATCGGTTTAGCCATAAAACGTTACAGATAGCAGTACAAGAGCGTACCTCGCAAAAAAAGAACCTTACGACAGCTCATTTCTTGATTTTCCCTTTTCTTGTTAAAGCTTGACAGGGGCATGGCACGTCTACTAGACTGCCGCTGTATTTATCAATTTACAATAACGTAGTAAATAAATAAATCTGTCCTTCCCCTTCCAGCCGATACATCAAAGGCTGGCTCTTAATTGACTTGATCTCGTGCATGCCAGCAGCCTTTACAATGCTATCTATGGGCAAGAACACACCTCGGTACGTCCTTATTGCGCACATCTTGCCGCTGCTGCGAACCACCAGGGTTTGCACTGCCATCCGCGGTTTAAAGACAGTCGTTCAGGTGAGATAACTCAATAACATTGCTTGAATCGAATAAAAATAATTATTGACTTTCTGTAAGGCGTTCTTTAAAGGAATCGCAACCACTAATTATTTCGACCAGCAGGTGGTCATCAAAGTAATTATTAGTGATGATGATGCCGATTTCTGTCAAGATTTTGATAAAATTAACGATGATTCGTCGCGATGCTTCAGAACGAACGTAAACCGTCGGTCTTGTGCGTGTTTTCTCTCTAGTGTAAGTCTCAAAGTGACTGAAAAGAGAGTGCACTTGTGCACTACCATATCTTTTGCACAGATCGCTAATCACCGTTAAAATTGGCCGCCGTGAGCGAAGTTTGGTTTAGAAGGCATTATTATAAAAACGTACATACATAAATTGATACCAGATAAAATAATCATCCTACACATTTAAATACTTCCTAACTGCCAGGTTGCGATGTAAGCATATCTGCCTCGCAGTACTATCGCATACTTTTGAGTAAACAAAATTAGCGCGTTCGTTCGTGTTAATATGACGTTGTTTTAACTATTAAATTATTGTGCAGTTGTTCAGTGCTTCGTACATAATGCAAGGGATCATCCGCATCCCGGTGGTGCTGCTAATGACCTCACACTGGGGCGCCTGCCTCATGTACCTACCGCCCGTTATCATCTACTACTGTTAGTACACCTTATGTTGTAAAATATATCATCGTTTTAATGCTCGGATAGTTCAATGGACTGCGAATATCGCCAAACGCAACAACAGCCATTAGTTGAAGATCGACGATCGACTACTTTTAAGAATTTGTTGTCTTTGTAATGCAGTTCTTGAAATTGCCGAAAATATTGGCATTTCATTAAATTCCATTGCGTTCCTATGATTATTTTCAAGAACGTACCTGGGCCCTAAACAGTGCTGACCTATACCCAACTACAACTTTGAGTTGAAACCTACACACAACCCTATAATTTATAGTTGAAACTTAATATTCTGAAGTGGGTACCAGACAATCACTTTTTAGTGTGAAAATAGATCAAATTTAATGATACCGAAGGGAATGATTAGTCAAAAGTCCGAGTCCGTAGCGAAGGGGTATGTGAAACTTCTACTGCCTAAAACCTAGCCCATATCCCTTCTTGCCTGTTATATTCCAGGGCAACGGAATTTCTTTTGGAGAGATCCGCTACCTCAGCATACCAGACAATCCTGGGCACGACCCACCTGCGGCTCTCATAACCCTTATTATACGCCAATACTGGCATTGTATAAGTGGTATTTAAATTTGTTTGTTATTAACAGGGACAGGCAAAATGCCGATCCGGTACAACTACTTCTTACAAATGTCCGATGGCGGTAGCAACTTGCTGTTGCACACAATCACGATACGATACAGCAAGGCGATCGTCATCGTTGTGTCGGCCTTCTTTGGTAACCATGACCAATATTAAATCTACATAGTGAAAGGTATAGACATAAGGTATAGATATCTACATAGTGAAAGGTATGCTTCTTTGTCGAGTGGTACGGTGATAGAAAGGGGCCGCTAGTACCAAATCAAACAGTTCTTCAGAGCACTCCCCGTGGAAGACTCGGTAGAACACGCAGAGAGACCCAAAGTCTCTCCGTTGCTCCAACGACTCCAATCTATACGTGAGATTGAGATCATCGACGATTCGAACTGCCCGTCTTTGTAGGGAGTCAAGTGGGTCGAGTTGGTATTTATTTTCCAATTTGTTTAGCAAGAGTGGAGAAAGAGCCTGTGTCAATAAGTACAGGCCAATCTCAATTCTGCACAGTGTATCAAAATGAGTAGAAAAAATATGAAATGAACGATTAGTCAAATATTTAGAAACAAAATAACTTTTATCTGGTTCCCAATTTGGATTTAGAGCAAGTACTTCAACTAATGAAGCTATTCGTGAATTAACTGACCATATCGTAAGCAAACTAGATAATAAAAAAAAAGTATTTGCTATATTTTTAGACCTAGCAAAGGCGTTTGACACAGTCTCTATCCCACTCTTACTAAACAAATCACACACACACACACACACACACACACACACACACACACACGCACGCACGTACACGCACACGCACACCCACACGCACACGCACACGCACACGCACACGCACACGCACACGCACACGCACACGCACACGCACACGCACACGCACACGCACACGCACACGCACACGCACACGCACACGCACACGCACACGCACACGCACACGCACACGCACACGCACACGCACACGCACACGCACACGCACACGCACACGCACACGCACACGCACACGCACACGCACACGCACACGCACACGCACACGCACACGCACACGCACACGCACACGCACACGCACACGCACACGCACACGCACACGCACACGCACACGCACACGCACACGCACACGCACACGCACACGCACACGCACACGCACACGCACACGCACACGCACACGCACACGCACACGCACACGCACACGCACACGCTCACGCACACACACACACACACACACACACACACACACACACACACACACACACACACACACACACACACATATGTATGTATGTATTTTTATAACCTCACATAGTAATAGCTCACTAACATAACGTAATTTGACTGCACACAAACCACTTACCTGGAGTCAGGAGAGGCTGGTAATGTGTAACAGAGGAGGTTCCACTACCTGCTACTATTGCCTTGCGGGTAATCATATTGTAAGTGCTCATTGTAACTATGTAAAGAAGAAAAGAGTGAAGAGTGTATAAATCACCAAACACCTAAAAATTATGGAGAAAGAAACAACGGACTGATAGAAAAAGAAAAGTGGGATGGGACAGTTAGCTATATATATCTAAATTGTTGAAAATTTACTATAAACATACAGTAATGTAAAAAAAAGAGAAGATTTAACTAGTATTAGTTGAGAAATTGATAAATGTTAATTTATTATGTTGTAAAAGATAATTATTGATGAAGTTTGTTTGTTTTTCAATATCAAGGTCAAAGGGTCAAACTGGAAAATAAATGTGTGGAGTGTCTGTTAGAGCTTTAAAAAGTAGAATACTCCCCAGGTTTACACGATGAATGTTCAAATTTCGTCCGTTGTCACAGTGATGAACTCCTATGACCAGTAAATTATGTAGATTCGTGGATCCGTCTTAAGCACAGCATGAAACACTTCTTTAGTCACAAATATATCTACTATTTTATTGTACTAAATAAGTATATTTAATAATGAATAAAACTCAAGGATACTACCTACTCAATATAAATTTTAAGTTTGTAAACTCTGTAGTGTATGCTGTGCGTTTTTTTATTTAATTGAAACTTTTGAGAGACATTAAAGGCAGTAATATTAAAAATATAACGTGCACAATAGCTTATTATAACGCTAAAACTTACAGGCACCGGCTTCTCAATGTTCCGTTCCAGTCTACCAGACGAGCTTCTCATCCACTCCTGTATTATTATTTATGCAGCCATGTTCATGGTATTCACATTAGGTAAGCAAACGTTTTACTTAAACTATAGGCTGCGCTATAATTCCGATTCTAATAAATGGAATTAAACTCAACGTAGCTTAGACTTTCATATTTATAAATGACAACTCCCGCACTAGGAATAATTCGTGTGTCGCGGGAGACTTTACAAACATTTAAACAACGGACACAAAGTACACCCAGACTCGGAACAATTTGTGGATTTGTGGATCACACAAAGTTTTGTCTCGTGTGGGATTCGATCCCACAATACTCGGCGCGGATTCGATCCCACAGTACTCGGCGCAGTGGCAGTGACGAGGCGTCCACTGAAACCATTGCGCCATCCGAGCAGTCAGGTAAATAAAACCTCAAGATATAAGAGCCTACTGTAAACAAAACTTCGTTTCGGATCCAGAAACCTCTAATTACGTAGTTCAACGTATAATGTAGTTATATTTTCGTAATAATTTTGTATTGTTGACAGTGTTTCTCATCAAAGCGTATTTAACAAAATACGATTCTGAAATACGTTATCATGGACTTATAAATCAAGTGGAAGTAAGTTTTGTTTTTTATTACGTACCTTGCATCTTAGGTATAGATAAAACTTGACAGAAATAGATTTCTGAAAGTTAATAATATTTATTTAAACTTTTTGGCTATCGCGTGGTCTATTTAATAGGTACAAGAAGTATGTTTATTTTTCTTTCAAACGATAACTCCTGCACAAGGAATAATTTTCGTATCGCAATAATTTAAAAAACGAATATAAAGAACATCCAGATTCAAACCAATATGTGTGGATCATACAATTTATTTCCCCGAGTAGAGAACGGACCCACAACACTGTCCCATTCGTGCATTCTATGATGCTTTAAATTTTTTTACAATTGTAGCTACAAACTATTTAGATAGGTACATAGTCTATCATTTTCTTTGTATAGGTATGTGTGTTTCAACGCAAAATTATGTACTAATGCTTGCCATGTTTTTTTATTATTTAGCAAATGTGTTATATTTTATACAATATTTCGATATGTCTAGCAATATATGAAGTACAGGCAATTGCCGGTGACTTTAAAAAAACGCGTGTTGGCTTTCTACGAGTACAGATACCAGAAACATTATTTCAAAGAAGAGGCCAATCTTAACTATCTATCAGGTATGTATTTGATACATGTCGGTGGTGCGAATTACCTAATAATATTGGTCGTCGACAACATTCATTGTTAAGCGGAATTCAAAATGTGGTATAAAATTATGACGTTGAAATACTAACTAGTAAAGCGACACATAATTCTTAGCTAATTATTACGCAAACCGAGCCTATATCACTCTATTAATTAAAATGCTCACAAAATAAATAAAATAAAAACAGTTCTTTACTGCGACGCAAAGCTGCTTCTGTACAAGTGGCAAAGCCTTTGCGACTTCTCTCATTGTCTCTGGATACAAGCTTGGACGATTTGACTTGGCATATAGCCGAATCTTGAGGAGTGTCGACAATCTTTGATTGTTCAACTATTCGTATACCAGGCTATGAGCTTTGATTATATATAGGTAATCAAAGGTTATGAGGCATCATTTATAACACAGCTTTAGATACCTTCTTCAAGAAAAACATAAAATGGTATTTAATCGTAAGGTAGGTACTTAGTCAACGCACAAGTTACAAGTGTTCCACCTACTTCTAGTGTTACACGCGTCCACCCCGGTGCTTTAAAAGTATCTTTAAAAATGGCTTCAAAATTGAATGTCTTGTTCAGAGGAACTCCGCGACGAGGTGCGACTGCACACGAGCACTGTTCTAATCCACAAAGTGAAAATCTTCGAGAACATCCCAGCAAGCACAGTGGGTACAGTCCTTGGCTGCCTGCACCCCGAGGTGTACCTGGCAGACGACCTGGTGGTGGCCGCAGGAGACATCGGCACCTGCATGTACTTCATCGCTACTGGCACTGTGGCCGTCTACTCGATGAAGGGCGTAGAGGTGCGATTCAATGAATAAAACAGGATTTTTTTGCAATCGCAGTCTGTATAGAATATGTGACAGGGTATTGATATACAAATATAGGTACATTCAGCTAAGTATTCTAACAGGTACCCACAAATAATGAGGCATATTAATCGCAACAGTTCAATTTTTTGCCAATTATTATGATTCGTCGTTTTAATATTTTGCTTGGATGTTTAATGACATTTTATATAGTAAAAAGTAAAAGGAAATGGGCACCTTGAAGGTTTTTGTACAGCAATGTGAGATGGTACCTACATAGTTTCGAATTACTATAAAATCTTATATCAAGTCTTTCTGTTCTACAAACTGCTCTATGGTGACAGCGCGGTGAATTCTTTTTTTCGTAGTTTTACTGTAAGAATAATATGTATAGGATACAGTACCTAATCAAAAGCAATCACGCGGGCGCGGGCGGTATATTAAATTCATAGGTCATATACAAATTTTAAGTAATAAATTAAAGCTCAGATTATTATCGTGACAATGACAGCCACCGGGATACGAATAGGGAAATATAATCATTAATGGACCGTAACAGATTTGTCACCTCGAGGACGGCGCGCATTTTGGCGAGGTGGCCTTACTCGTGAAGGACAGCAAGCGATCGGTGACCGTCGTCGCTGTGGAGACTACACAGATGTACAGACTTGACGGTGAAGACTTTAGGTACCTATCTATATTTTATTAGCATCCGCAGTTAAAAGTTGTACTTCTAATACATACATATACCTCTTACCTCGAACGGATAGGCAGAGGAACTTACATTTCGCCAATTTTGTTATAAGGAACCATCCACGTAATAAGGAAGGGGCCTATTACTGTCTACCGAGCACAATTATTTCTGACTCCATCCTGCTACTGAGCATGCTTTGATAACAAAAATCCTAATAACTAAAATACCCCAAGACTTTATGCACAGTAGTCACATTCACAACCGCAGATCCAAAGCAAAGACACTTTGATGACATAAAGTAATCTTGTCTGAGAAACAGTCGGCGGTTGCTATGTGCAGGTATCTAGTAGGTTTTAATCAGGATGTTTTACCACCAGACGCTACATAGCAACGCACCCGATGCTGTGCGAGCGCATCGAGGCGCAAGCGTCGCGTCGCATGCACGAGACCGTTCTCGTAGACGAGTCCTTCCGCCAGGAGAGGGAGAAATCGCTGCCGCAAATACTCCAACCAGAAATCTGAATATTGCATGCCTTATACTATTAAACTTTTTGTCCTTATATTAGTACTAGATGTTGCACGCGGCTTCACTCGCGTGAATATAGGTTTAGTTATATTAGATAGTAACAGTACCTTTTTTTTAATTAAATGTATCTGAAGTCCTTTTATGTGCCTCTGATAACGTGTATGCGAAATTTCATGATAATCGGTCGAGTAGTTAACGCGTGAAAGCGTAACAAACAAACAAAAAATAATTTAATATGTGCTTGGTTGCGGTGCAGTGATTAATTAAGGGATGTGCCTCATTAGTGCGTTGCGTTGTGTTGCGTCGTCGCAGCATCGACGCTGCGTCGTTTTCCATATATTTTTTGTGACATGCCACATCAATGCGTTGCGTCGTCGCACGTGATGTTTCAACGGATCGACGGACGAGAGACGAAGCGGGCGGCAGGGTGACGCGCTGCGCTGTCGGAGCTCCGGTGCGACGATGGACAGTGTTCCGATCCATTGTGGAATAAAGACTCAAGGTGCGTGCGTCGCCTTCTTGCACTGCGACGTCGTGCGTCGTCGCAGCGCAGGTGTCGCATACAATGCGTTGATCCGTTGCGACAATGCAATGCAACGCATCGCACTTTGTTTAGCTTTGATATATGCGCAAGTGTCCGCACATTAAGTTTTTATTGGATTACTAGGTCAAATTTTAAGTACCCATTTTTCTAAAGATATTCGGGACCAGAATCGGGTACTGAATACCCTCCTTCAATATGTCCAGTCTTTTACCAATCAGCCTGTATAGGTGGAAGTATGATTTTGTTTTAAGTAGCATCAGGCAGAATAAGACAGTGTGACAGTGAAAATAGGAGAGTGATAGATTGGATCAGTTTGAGAATTTTGGACAATGAAAGTATGAGAGATTAGTGAAAGCAGTGGAATTATCAGTTAATTGGTAACAGAGGTACTGATAAGAGTGACGAATTTATTATAAAAAAATGTATTCATTTATTTATAATAATAACTATAGAGAAGTGTATCTGTTGCTGATAGGTAGATCTTATTATTAAATTCACTTTACTCAAATAGGTTTTAACAGAATTGGGATCCTAAATGTACACTCTAGAATGAGGTCAACAAAATAAATCCAACAATTTGGAGTGCTACAGATATTATTCTCCATGTTGTGTATATAACAAACATGTATATATGTTGTGTATATACAAAAGTGTGTCCCACCATTTATTTGTAATAAAAATTTGGTTGTTGTAGGATAACATATTAAAAATAAATATATTGTTTTTACTTGTGATAGAAAAGTAAGTTAATTTATAATATGATATTGAAAGAGAAGTCACATAGGTTTCATTAATTAAACATGTAAATATAAATAAATAAGAACCAAAATATGTTTTTTTTTGTAGGATTGAAACCCCACTGCCTAGTACACCACAAAGTGATCTTATATGATATAAATATTTGCTTACTAGTGCATCTTTGCACATACCTAAAAGCAAAATAAAGTAAATATTTGGATATAAATAATATAATTACATATATATAATAATATAGATACCCATAAGCATTTTTTGGTGTATGTTATTAAATAACAATTATAATTATATATAATAAATGAAATATCTCCAGTGAAATATCAAATTGTAGGCAATGATTATAGAGTACCTACTAAATATTATGTTCTTCCTGGACAAGTCTTGATGTAACATGCTTATATCACATAGAAATTTACATATTTATCTATTTTAGCAACATTGTAATTTTATGTTGGGCGTTTTGAAAATCATAATCTACAATAGTAGTGACTAGAAGGCAATAAAACTCTTGAGTATGAATAAATAAACTCATTATTTCTTAGATATAAAATTTAATATAAACAAACATTTGGTCATACAGAACCGATCTCAGAGGCAGCCACACTCGGAATGCTATACATAGCTTACAAACTAACATATTAAGTTATCACACATAGATGCCCACCCATAATAGTAAGAATAGTATTCCAAATCCTGAGAAAAGTGCGGCGACCAACGACAACAGCAGCTCCTTGAACAGATCTCGCGATAGTTTAGTGCTTGTGACTTCATACACGAAAAACCAAGCCGTAAAAAATATACCGATGCCTAGCAACAACAGTGTAAGGTGCGGGAAAACTGCCGGGTTGATTGGAGACGTGTAGCGAACCATTGACTCGATTTCCAGCTAGAATTACAATAAGAACCATGAATCCATGTATGCTATACCATTAAAATTATAAAACGTACATAGATAGTTATGTACTCACACTCATTTTTGTAGATTTTCTTAGCTTTTGATAAGAAATATTACACGATGCTAAATACTGACATCAATGGGATACGTCAGTGAATACGCCGGTCGTAGACAATAAATTGAAACGTCACTCAATCAAAGTAGCCCATAGAGAATTAAAAAGTAAGAGTAGTCACAACTCGACTAACAATTGTACACAAAAACGGCTACTACATTTTGCACAAGAAATTTTACTAATCTTTGCTTGCTTAAAAACGCACCGATATACATTTAGGGATAAAAAGTGTGTGTTAATTAAGAACATAGTCAATCTGTATACTATGTTTAATCCACATTCACTTAAGGCATGCGCAGACGAGGGATTTTTGTCCGCGTACTTTTTTATCCGCTAAAATAGATCGCTTACAACTGTATCGAGTAACGCAAACGAGGGATTAAAAGTACCGCGTACAAAAAGTCGCCCGAATAACTGAGGGCATGCAGGGAGCGGACCGAACAAAAGTACGGGGGAGTCCCCGAAAAAAATAGCACTCTTGTGACTAGGCGAAGCAACGCACATGGAGGCCTTTAGTCCGCGTTGTGCGCTCGAGAGTGACGTACGTATGCACGACGATAAACGATGACGCAGGAAATCGATTGTAAAATATTAATAAAAGAAGTCGAAAAAAGAACTTCTTTATATGATACGTCAAAAAAAGAGTATCACGACCGAAATTTGAAGAAAAAGTTGTGGAACGAGGTATGTCAAGAGGTTTATTCCTCTTCTGTTTGGGACTTATTATCGAACGAAGAAAAAACTAAATATGGTAAGTTTTGCTTATTTATTTATTTAAACTTTTCGGAAAAATCATGTACAAAGGCGAACTTATTAATGTAAAGCAATTAACAACAACAATTTAATCTTAATTTAAAATCCGCTTCGTGAAGTATTTTACGCGATACTTTCTTAAAGAAAACTTAATGAAATTTAAATAATATGTTCATTTATTTATTTATTTATCCTTATTTACATTATCATTACAGAAACTTCTAAGGTAACCTATTACAGTTAGGAATATACTGATATCTGTTCCGCAATGTCATATAATATGTACCTATAGTATCAAATAAAACATTGAATATTGATTTTGATTAAAAATTTAAATATTTCTTTCAATATTCATTCCACATTTATGTTTCATTTTAAATCTAATTATAATTATGATAATATTAAGATGACACCGATAATAATGGTCAGTGTCGCTAAGAAGATTTTTTTATCGCAGTACCCCCTCTTAAAGACATCTTAACCAAAAAGTACAGTAAAACAGTCACCGGTTTATTAAATTTGGTTATACTGCCATGGTACAGATCCTTGAGGTGAGGTAAAGTAATCGGTAATGTAATTTCGTGTTTCGATGCCAGTGTTTGTACCTCTTACACCAACTGTAGGTATATTTTCGAAAGTACAAGAATAGAGCGTATCTTCAAAAGAAACGCCATCTCTTTTACGGACAAAATTATGAAGAGTACATGCTGCTTTTATTATTATTTTTGCAAATTTCATATCAACGTCTAAACTTCTTTGAAATATAGCCCATTTATTACTCAAAATACCGAATGCATTTTCAACTATTCTTCGTGCTCTAGATAAACGATAGTTAAAAATGCGTTGTTTTGGACTCAGATTGCGGTCAGGGTAGGGTCTCATCACATGATTTGAAACAGCGAAAGCTTCATCTCCTACAAAAACGAAAGGCATGGGAGTCCCGTTAACATCATTTGGAAGATTATGATTTTTGGGAAGGGTTATAGAATCACCTAAAATACCCTTTTCTAAATTAGAGTTTTTAAATATGTTTGAATCACTATGCTTTCCATATGCTCCTACATCAAAAAATGTAAAACAGTAATCAGCATCGGCTACCGCCATTAAGACTGTAGAAAAATAAGATTTATAATTGAAGTAATTAGAACCTGAGTTTGGTGGCATCTTTAAGCGAATATGTTTACCATCTACAGCCCCCAAACAATTAGGGAATTGGGTTCTTCTATAGAATTCACTTGCAATCTCTAGCCATCGTTCCTCAGTTAATGCAGGAAAACATGCGTGTTTACACAAGTCCCAAATAGCTGTACAAGTTTCTTTAACGATAGCACGTATAGTAGACGCTCCAATTAAGTAGTCTTCTTCGAGATTTACATACGATGAACCTCGTGCTAAATACCTGAAAAATAAAGAGGTAAAATTAAAAATCCAGCAGCCTGCAGCCCTAATCATAGTTTTTTTTTAATAATTATTTCTCTTTTTTGCAGGTAAGGAGGTACAGAAAAGGTGGTCATCTCTTAGACATGGTTTTAGGAAGGAGCTCTCTGCGCAGAAAATGATGCCGTCAGGAAGTGCAGCCAAAAAGAAGAGAAAATATTTGTATATCGACTCCCTTTTATTTTTGTTGCCTTTTACAGAAATCATAAACACAGAAGGATCTCTTCAAAATGAAAACAATGAAACTGAGCAGAGGAATTTAGAAAATAAAACACCTTCAACTCAACCAAGGTTTTCAAAACCAAGAACAGTCCAAAAAAATAGTGATGATGAAGTAATAACATTACTTAGAGAAGGTAATCAAATGCTTTCTGCATCAAAAACATGTGATAGAGGGCACGATGAAGATGAGTTATTTTTACGTTCTCTTACTTCATATATGAAAGACTTTTCCGGAGACCAGAAATTATTATTGAGAATGGAAATTATTAAGTTAATTTTAAATTTTAAGCAATCTTTAAACGACAATTCGAGATTTTGTCAAATAAACAGAACATCGAATGTTATCAATGAAACACTAAGGAGAGAACCGATGTCATATATCGAAAATCGTATCAATGATCCTATCCGACTAATGAATACAATAAATGACTCATCTGAAAATCTTGAATATATTTCTCAACCATCGACATCACAGCGCTCAAATAATGTTTTATATACACCAATACCTGTGCATCGGGATATTGAATATATTCCTCAACCATTAACATCACAGCGCTCAAATAATGTACTATATACACCAACACCTGTGCATCGGGAATACGATTCAATCACATCCCCAGAAAATGATACCTGCGATACTTTGTTAAGTCTCGGTGATAATGAACAAAATTAAGTTTAAGGCTTGAAATTACTTTAAGTGTGGTAGAATTATAACAAATATGAAGACTGATTAATGATTACGCATACATCCATAATTAAAATAAGTAAGTTTAATTAATAGAAGGTTAAAACGTTAATAAAAGTTAGTTATATAGTGATTGTAAGCATCCCAAGATGATTAAAAAAAATCTAAAAATTAAAAACGTATTTTATTTACTTACTTTAAAGTAACCGATAGCCTTTCTTCTGGACCAATGCACATCCTCATCTTTGTGTCAGAATGACTTATAGCAGGTTCCACAATTGACAATAACTCTTCAAAAGTTCCAACCGACATTTTATAATATTTAAAGAATTTTTCTGGATATTGTTTTAACCGAGCATGTTTCGCATGAAAATACCCATTTGATAACCGATCCGATATAAGGGGATGGACCCAGTATTCTCTTTTAAAATGTCTTCTCTTTTTCTTAAACTTCAAGTAAATTGCAACACAACGTAACCTCTGAAAATTTGTTTCCATAGCGTGCACTTCTCTACAATTTCGGTCAACAAATGATCGCACGCCGTGTGCGTTGAGTTCGCGGTAAATCCGCGGCGAACTTTTTATTCGCGGAGCATACTTTTTTCTCCGCCGCGGAGGAAAGTCCGTCGTCTGCGCAGGCTATAACACGTAATTAAATAACACTTCACAATCTTTGAAAATTCTGTTAATATTTGTTAGTAAAATAACAAATAATTAACAAAATTACCTAGTTAGTTAATTCTACTGCATACTGGGTGCATACGCAGTGTAAGAAATTGTGATTGAACATGTTTTATTATCTAATTAGTGCAGTGTCTTACAATCTTACTATTTTTTTGTTCCCCTGATCGGTCAATATTGCTAGTGTTTTGTACCTAAACTAATTTGATACTTTTTTATAATAATATTAGTTGATTTCTACAGATTTTGTAGTTATTTCCTAAGGTACATATAATTAAGTATAATAATATATTTATCTAGATAATATTGTCTTCTGTTTACGCGAATGTTATTCATTGAAATTAAACTACTATATACGGATTTTATCGCGTTGTTTATTTATCACTGTATTACAAAATTTTGAAAATATTACTCTACTACTACTATTGATTTTATTTGACTAATTTATAAGCTAATAAAATTTTTATTAGCTTATAAATTAGTCAAATAAAATCAATAGTAGTAGTAGAGTAATATTTTCAAAATTTTGTAATACAGTGATAAATAAACAACGCGATAAAATCCGTATATAGTAGTTTAATTTCAATATTTATCTAGCTTCGACAGTGAGACATCTTATGCTAAACGTTATAAAAAAATTCTGCTCTGGAACATTTTGATTTAATGGCCACCGATGTTTTACAGCTGTATTCACTTTGACAGCTGATTTTAGGCATGCATTGTTTATTTCCTAATTTTAGTTTTAATTAATTCAATAAAATCATGTATATAATTAAAAATGAATTTAGATAATTAAAGTTATTTTGGAAACTTCAAACATGTCTGGTCAGTGCTTTATCATGAACATGAACAGAATGATGAATCAAAGTGTAAATGAAGTAAAACCTGCTCCGAAGGAAAAGGTCATGTCCTATGAAGAAAAATCTGTTGGATCGACATCATTTTTCAAATGTGAAGCATGTCCTTATATGGCTTTGGCTGAGGACGACATTAAATTTCATCTATTCACTGTCCATCCTGACTTAGCCAAAAGCAATGGTCTCGCAGACAACATCCAGATCCCTTGTCCAGGTTGTACAAGTATATTCGACGCTGAAGAGACACTCCGAACACATCTACGCAACCATCACAAAATGGGCATTAAAGATGTTAAAAAAATGATCAAAAGCCTAGTACAGATAGCTCTTAAGAATGCAAAGTTGAAAAAAGACAAAACTAATGATCCACCGCCTGTGCTCACTCCTCCAAAGCAAGATATACCTGATCTAAAGATACCACAAGTTATAGAAATTGTTCCTGATGTAGTAAATGCCAATAATGACTTACCAAAAGGAGTAGCATTTATATCTGTAGATGAATTACACAAAATGAGTACACCAAACTTTGAAAAGGTTGATCCTAAGGAGATAATACAGGAAGCCAGCATCAACATAGTGTATACAAATGATATTTCCACTCAGTATGTTTGTAGCGTATCAGAAGCTAATACATCAAAGCCACCGTGTAATGTTATTCAAGTGTCCAGTGTCCCACCAGACTTAATATCGTCAATACAGCCTCGTATCACTTCATTGGAGACTAAATTATCACCACAAGCGAGAGACAAAGAACCATCACACAATCCATTTATATGTACCCCTGAACAATTGAAACAAGAGGATGAAACAATACCACCACTAATAAGAAAGAAAGGGACAATGTGTTTGGTAGATAACTGCCGAATACTTGTTAAAGATGAAAAGAATCTCGCATACCATAGAAAATGTCACCAGAATGGTAAACTCACTTGTCCCGAGTGTTTAGAGGTGTACCCTAGTGTGGAAACTTTACATATGCATTTATGGAAGCTACACATGGTGGATATAGAGCTACCAACCTGCGGTATATGCGGCTTCAAAACATATAAAAACTCTAGACTGCGTAGTTGTCACATGAAATGCCACAGGAAAACTAAACCTCATGCATGTAAGTACAATATTTCTTTATTAAATCATTAGTAATGTTTAGTAAATTTTTCAAACAAAACTGGAATTAAACTTATCAAGGGTTTCTGAATGCTATTTTCAACCCCAGCTATAGATCTGGAATTATGCATAATAGCCAGCTATAAAATATGTTTACCTATAATATAAGGCCTGGATTATGGTATGATATACCTGACTAATTCTTCAGGAAAACATGGCAATGCTATTTTTTATTCCCTATAACTATTATATATATTATTATTTGCAACAGACACCATTATGGACAAGAGAAGAATGGGTTATGTTGCTAAACAGCAACGACACAATACTGCCTTCTCACAACATTTCATGACCTATCTAGGACCATTCCTCTATAATAAATTAAATAACAAATTAAAAATTTACCCACTAAACTCCCACAATTGCAAAAAAGCACTTCTGAAATTCCTCCTCCCTCTAGATTATGAAACAACTGAAAACCTCTTACGTCCCCTGAAATAAACAAACAAGAATCAATTTGCCGGTAGCCACCCTGAATCTTCCACCTTGAATCTTCCACTAATCACACTACACATCACTCATATGCACTCACACCTACACACACACACGCTCATGGACACACACACACATAAATAAATTGCTCTCCACTTTATAGTAAAAACATAATATTTGTTAATTTTTAAACCTAGAAATTTAAATATAAGTATTATAACACATATAGCATCTAACTAATGACAATAAAGAAAAAACTAAGCACTTAAAATGTGACACGCACGCAACCTGCAACTTGATGGGCCTGGTGACCAGTAGCACAGATATTATATATCTATTTCTAGCACCAGTCCTTCACAAATTGCATAATAAGTAACCATCTTGTCATAGATCTATCTAGTTTTTAAGATGCCTGCTGTGAAGGAAAATAAAGACTTTTTTATTTTATTTATTTATTTATACATAGATAGCACTCATAGAAAACATCTACCCTCAACAATACAAACAAAACTGAATGTAGTGCAACATAGCTCAAGAGTTCAATCGGTTTCATTATATAATAAGCTGTCCACAGAATTTAAAAGTATATGTCAGTCTGAATGGCTTAGTGGTTAGTGTAACCAACTGCCACGTCTGAGGTCGTGGGTTTGATTCCCGCACAAACATTTGTGTGCATGAACATGGATGTTTGTCTTGGTCTGGGTGTTTCTATGTATAATATACAAAAAATATATATACCTATGTATGTTTATCCATTGTCTAGTAGCCATAGTACAAGCTCTGCTTAGTTTGGGCTAGATAGTGTTGTGTGTATGTGGTAGAATATTATTATATTATTATTATTATATTTATAGAGCAAATTTATTCAAAAATAAACTTAAAACATATTTATTGGGGCAAGGCTATTATAGTGCTGAGGAGTTTATTCATGATAAACAGTAGACATATTAACATATTATTTAATAAGTAATAACCTACTGATATCCTTCCATTAAATGAATTATATTAAAATGTATATTGCTAATTGTTTATGAAATTGAAATTATTACTTATTATTATTGAAATAGTGGTTTATTATTGAATTTTGTGTAGTTTATAATTATTATTAATTTTATTATTATTTTCTTGTAACAATTATTTACAACATAATCTTATCATATCTTTAAGAAATAAATAACTTCTGACTAGTTATGACTTATATGGATATTATTTTGTAGCTTGATTATTTCCTTTCTATAATCTGGATACTGTATGGTGCAGCATGTTTTCATTGGCTACTTATATTAGGTCTATAACTATGGAGTTGCCTTTGTATCCTCCATCAAATTTTGTGGCTAATGTACAAAATTCAATGGTTAATTTAAAATTAATTATATTGGTAATGGACTATATACATAAATATTAATAACTTTTTATACAATTTGTATTTAAAGTTACATTGCTTAATGTTTGTTGTTTCAATTTACGGTAATTACATGATTTTTCAATTTAAAACAAGTCAAAGTGGCCTAAATACATGGAAAATACCATAGGATTCAAATTGGCTATTTAAAATCATTTATTCCTATTACTTCAGGTCCAATATGCTCGAAAACATTCAAGACACCAAACCAGCTATCAAAGCACAAGGTTATACATAGGGGCGGCAACACCCCTGTACAGTGCCCTACTTGTCTGCTAGAACTCAGGAATGAGCAGCGTTTAAAGAGTCACATTGCTGAAGTGCATGATAAAGTGAAGAAGTTCAAGTGCTCTCACTGTGACTACACCAGCAGCCGGAAGGAACAGCTCAAAATGCATTTACGATCACATACAGGTAATATAAAAATATGCTATTTATATTTTTTTTTGTGTTTACCATGTCAGTCTTATAATGTAGAGTATGTTTTCAACAACTGGAGAACCATTATTGTGTTGCTGAGCCTATAGTAACCTTTATGTCTGCCTTGATGAACCTTATTCTGTAGCTTCACTCAATGCGCTTATTACATAAGTATCCTGTTTACCTCTACATCCCAAAGCATTGGTAGATGAAATATCTCTACATTGGCTTAAATGTAAGAAAATATCTTTATGTGTTATTGTAATAGCATATCAACAAATAAGATAGTGGTTGATAATGCATATTAATTGAAGACCGATTTATGTTAACTAGCGGTCGCCTAGTGGTCGAAATTCAACCATAATTGATTTAAATTCTAAGTTTGATAGTTATTAAGGTTTTATTGTCTAGAACTAACCTTATAATCACATTTCATTCATATTTCGCCAAGGCTATACATGTTAATTTACCTATCTTTTTCAAACAAATCCTAAGCTTGCTACTTTGTTTTCGTTTTATCTTTATTACATATAAATACGTAATTTAAAAAAAAGGTCAGTGCTACAGTGGAGAAAGATCTCTGTGGTCTTAGTAGCAGTGATAACAGTGCTTGTGTGGTCTTTCTTTTCGCTGGGATTTCTGGTAACCCAACTGCTAGAAGGAGCACTGAGATTTTATAACCATATTGAAGAACAAGCAAGTCAATAGCAACAAGAAGAAGCAACATTTATTAATTATTTTATTAAGATTAGAATTTATTGTTTTAAAATTTTTAATCTTAAAATTTATTGAGTATGATATACATTTATAGTATTTTTAGTTTTTCCAGTATGTGAGAGAGCTTTGGGATTATCTATTTTAGTTTCTTTAATTCGAACTCATAGTAATGATTATTTTCAAGGATTTAATTTATTATAAATTAAATTTATTTATAAAAAAATGATAAATTTTTAATAATAAATTGGGGATGTTAATTAATTTGTTAACCCAAACTCATTAACATCCCCAACCGCCGATGGACAGTTTTAGCTTTAATTGGCGGTTGCGAAATTCTCATAAGCAGCTCGGAGCCTTTCACAGATGCAGGTTAAGACTTTATTCTGTTCCATTTGCCTCGCAGGTGACAAGCCGTACGCGTGCAACGTTTGCGAGTACAGATCCGGCGATCACAACGCGTTACGGCGGCACAAGAAACAGCATTCAAAAGACAATGTATATAAGTGCAAACTCTGTCCGTACACCACCATTCAGTCCACCGTATTCGCGTCCCATATGATATCCAAACACCCCAATAGTAACAGCGATGTCCATAGATGCGCGTACTGTCCCTTTAAAACAGTAAATAAAGATAAATACGTTCTACATCTCACCACACACGCAGATAAGGAAGGCATAAAGCTCCTCATAGAAATGACCAAAAGCAAATCTAATAAACCCAGCTGGACAATACCCAGCGAGACAGGGAAAACTAGCGAAAACACCAATGTTAATAATGAGCCTAATAGCGAAGCTTCGCCTAAGACCGTCAATGAAATACCTATTGAGGTTTACGACTGTGATAGTCTTTCGGAAGGCATGCCACAGAATTATTCCAAAGGGTACTGTACTACCTCCAGTAATGATAACCCGCAGCCGGAGTTTAATAACCTTGTCATGGTGACTGATCTCAGTAAGGACGACAACAACTCAGATTGCCTTATCTCCGAAAGTTCAAATGACACCATGATGGACAGGCATCAGTATCAGCCTCAACATCCTTTACTGCCATACGATGCTACCCAGTCTACTCTTCACGAGTTCCTCCACACACCTGCATCGATGGAACAGAGCTTATTACAGAATAGCAACGTCAATTCGCTGACGTCAAACCACTGCGCAATACCGAGCAGTATAAGTAATAATATCATGAGTAATTTTCCTATCAGACTACCCTCCATCCCACAAGTTTCTTTACGTAGCAATATAACCTTAAAACCCGTTGACAAAATATCTTTAGGCCCCACTAAAGTGACCGGACCGATAATTAAACCGACTCAAATATTACCCGTGCCATCTTTAAGTAATTCCCCTGTGAATATATCCGCGGAACCTGAAGGTGCGCCGAGAAAGAAGCCTAAAATATCTGTGAAAAGTAATTTAATACTCAAGGGACCAGATCAAGTGAACATGTTTCACTCACAACAAAAGATGGCTTTCAGAAGACTCGAGAACAACGAGAGGTTTGGACTTGGCAGTCCGGTGACGTTCAATAATTTGATCACAACGCAATTCATGCAATTACAACCAGAGCCCACTTTAAGTGAATCACCCAATAACATACTGCCGTATCCCCAAGAGCCTATGCTTGCAGACGCAGCGACAACCCCCGTCGACAATGAGATGAACGATAACCCACAAATATTCTCATTCAACCAGCAAATGAATGTCAGTTCCCTAACCATGCTCCCGCCACCACAGAAATTACCGAGCAACGATCCGAGCTACATCAAACTAGAAGCTACAATCAAACAGAACACACAATCGCCAAGCTTAGAAAGAATGTGTAACGCGAATCTTCTGAACAACCCAGCAATAAACAGGGAATACAAAGCTTCGCCACCATTAGAAGACATCCACAAAAACATGAACGAAATAAAAAACGAAGTCAAATCAGATCAGTACAACTACAGCTTGCCAATGAACAATGCTGCTGCGAATCAGCCAATAATAGACCAATACTTAATAGACAATTTAATGGGCGAAAAGTATTCGGGTCTCATGGACTTATCTGGGGTAGTCCTCCAAGAAATATCGGAGCAACAGAATGACGTCATCGAAATAGACGATAATTCTGATGACAACAAATTACTGCCCCGTCTCGACATGTTTTTCCCCCTCGAGTCGTTGTACCCCATGCATAACGATTTCCATTTCTTAGAGAACGATATACAACCGAACGGCAGTATGAGCAATGAGAATGATGTGGTCAATCGAATGGGTGAAATGCCTATCATAAGCCAAAAGGAAGTGATGGAGCCTTCGAGTGAGAGTTCAGGTAACGAGCTGCCGATTTGTATTCAAGGTTTAATGGACCCCGTGATGAATACTACTGCGAGGCCGACGACTAATAAAATTAATGTGAAAAACATAGAACTCATGAAGAATTGAGATCTTTTACAATTTGTTAAAGCAATGCGAAAGTGTGTTTGTTACGCTTTCTTAACTACTCAACTGATCATCATGAAATTGTGCATACACGTTGTCAGGGATACAGAAAAGGACATAGAGTATCGAGCAACGCCGCGGGCAAAAGTTAGTCACGAATAAGAGGCATATTGCTAGTCTATGTGGTTTAGGTTTATGCAATCTTGTTGTTACTACACTTTCTATAAAGTGTTCTGTGAAAGAGAATAATCAATTCCGGTTCAAGTAAAACCACTTTAAGAGTTTTAGGTTATGTGAAATTTATATATGTGTAGATACCTATAGGTTATATTGTTTTCGCGTAGCAATCACCTAGTGGAGGAATCGTTGGACTGACTGGTATTGCGAAGTTAAATTATAAACTTATTACTACTGTTTGATTTAGTTGTAAAGGAAAGACAATTTGCTTAACTTCCATAACGATCTAATTGATAATTTATAAAAATAATAAAACTAAAGAATTCTATCATAATTAAAATACTTGCAAAATCTAACATGGAGATATACTCCATGAGATTTTGTGAGTATTAAAATTACATTACAGTACTTTAGTATTGTTCTTTATTATTTTGCAAAGTAAGAGTTTTATGACTGTTACTTTTTATTTTATATTTCAATTAGAATCTGAAGCTCTTCTACGTGATCTGGTTACTGGACATGTATGAGTTATTAGAAGGTTATTAATTATTAAAGTTGTATAGATTGTTGGTTTATTACTGTAAATAAAATACTTGTAAATAAAACATAGAATATCAATTATTGCTTATTAGATAATGTATTGTTAGCATTTATTGTCTTAGCCACATTGCAAATATAGAAAAATAAAACACCTATTTGAAGTGTGACCAAGACAAAAAGATTTTTTTCAAAAGACTGTTACTCATAAATGTAAATATAATATTTATTAAATGGAATGCGTTTCTACATTGTCTTTGGTGTATACAACTATATAATCGCCACTGTTCCTTATTTCTTGAGACTTATACAAGACCCAGTCGTTTGGAACATCGTCGAATGGCAAGGGGTCTGTGTGGACTCCTTTTTGGTGGGGTCCGATAATTATCATAACGTTTCCTATAAAATATCGTAAGTATTCGTCGAAAGCTTCTCGATTGTTGAAGTAGCAGAATAATAGGGCTGTTTGCTTGGCTCTCTGGAGGATGTTGATGGTGTCCTTGTCTAAGTCAGGAGGAGTGAAGTGTAGAGGGATGAAAGTCGGTGGAGCATACTTGCAGCGCCACCACGCGCCGTCTACTTCAATGCCTGACACTGAGACACCTGAAATAAAATATGTAGTTGAATATTGGAATGAATATTCATCGGAGTAGAAATGTAGGTACCGATATTATAATTGTGGGTTTTATTCCCCCTCCGTAATATTATGATGTGTGATTGTGATTACGCTTTTATTCGACAATATCTCCTTACAATGTGCCTCTAGTCCGTGACAGACCGATGACGCGAACGTTTTAGTGTATACCTAAGTTTGGTCTTCTACATTCTTCCTCTTCTTTTCGATTAATGCCTGGATGTCGCCACTAATAGTGCTTTTAAGGAGTGTACCTATATATGGAAAGACATGCCAACAAAATGTAATTTATATACGTAACGAACGTATAAAGGCAAACTATAAAAACTCATAGTAAACGTCTGGTGAACAAAAGTCAAACTACAAGTCTAAACCTAGAACTACTACTGTTCAGTCGTAACGAATACCAGGTGTATATCATTTATTTTCTATTATTTCATTTACTTCTTGCTCACTTCACTTGAACCCGTGAGTCGAAAGCAATAATATTTATCGAAGGTTCAAGGTAGATCCTTTCTACCTACTGCAAAACGACAATGATTACGTTTACTTCTTTACTTATCAAAGTCTTATAATGAAAGTATAAATGTTAAACTATCATATCTTAAATTAAAAACCAATTAACAAAAGACATCTGATTCTCAATGATAATAGCTAACGGCAGATTCACTAAAAGAATAGGCTTCATTTTACCTTGGCATATTTTCGAAAATATATTTCAACAATTTCTTTTTCGATTGTCAGTCGACTATTGAATAATAAGGTTAATTAGTTGTAAGTGATGACTGATGATTATACAGGGTGTCCGGTAATTAATGGATAACCTTGAAATGTCTTATAGTACAACTGAAGACCGTTCAGAAAAATGAAAAAAAAAATTAAAAAGTGCAAACTATTATAGCATAGCATACTTTTGACTGTCTATCTATTAGCATAATTAGTGTTTAATAATAAAACAACAAAAATCCGATGGATTTCATTCATTTATGGTCGTAGTATACAAGAAAGTTATACATGGTAATTAAAAAAAACATATATCAGGTAGTAGTTAGGATAGATTTTTTCATATTTTTTTCTGAACGGCCATCAGTTCCACTATAAGACATTTCCAGGTTATCCATTAATTACCGGACACCCTGTATGAATAAATAAAAAACTTTCCGAATGGGCAAAACTAACACGGAACTGAACAATCTAACACGATGTAGATATCAGTCTTCTACCAACAATTGTTAGAAAGGGCCTGATTAGAGAGATTCTTACAATTAATTTGAATAAGTAAATAATATATAATATAATAATATATCTAATATTCTACCACATACACACAACACCGTCTAGCCCAAACTAAGCAGAGCTTGTACTATAGGTGACAATGAATATACATTTAGATTTTTTTGTAAATACATACATGTTACACATAGAAACACCCAGACCAAGACAAACATCCATGTTCATGCACACAAATGTTTGACTTGTGCGGGAATCGAACCCGCGACCTCAGAAGTGGCAGTCGGTTACACTAACCACCACGCCATCGAGGCCGACAATAATAAAAAATAATAAGTAACTTAAACACTTACCTGTAGCTTCAGTAATCATCCACTCCAACAAACCACTACCACATCCCACACTTAAAATCTTATCACACTGCAACTCCACCAAAGTTTTCTTTACGAACTCAAAATTATTCTCACTGGGGTACACCCACAACAGCTTGTTCCTATCTGGGTGGTCATGATACTTGTGGATAATTTCCTTCCAGTTATTTACTTTGTACAAGTCTGTTATGCTAGAAATTATGTCCATCGTCGTAATTTAAAAATGCAGACGCGTGTGGATCGATCGCGATGGCAGCATTGACTCTGAAAAAGAGTACTAGGTACAATTACATAATACTCTACAAGATAAATGATTTACTTTTGTTCAGTGCCGGATTGAGACGTAGTTTTTTTAACAGTGGGAAATTAACGGATCTTCTGATTCTATGCTGTTCCTCCGATAATAGTATGGTTTATGTACGGTTGAGCTGCCAGGATTCAAACGTATAGATTATCTGGCCGTAGCCTGGATTAAAAGTTGTTTCTACACTCCTAGCACAAGTGACCAAAATTACTAGTCCGTTAGTAAACAATACAACACTAGAAAACTGACTTACCACGGGTACATGAGACATTTATATGGCTGCGATTTTCTGACAGCAGACTATTTTTCCAGAGGCGGTAACTTTCGGTCCTATTGCTCTATGATGAAGTATTAGGTAATATAGGTATATAACTATATATATCTATATTTGTGAGTAATGTAGCATTTCTACTTATGCTATGAATTGACCCGCAGCTGCATTCAATCGTATTAATAACTGAACCTACGTCATAGATCAATCGAATTTGTAAGTCTATTTTGGCACAATCTCTGCTTTGAAGATGTATGGTATGCATTGAATCATAACTATATATCAAATATTGTAAATGAGTAAAAACATACATAACAGTAAAAGACAACGATAGTTCTACGAGGCAATAGCAACTGTTGGACTGCCATAAAGAAGTCTCGAGTTCGACCTCAGACTCGCACTAATGATATTTCGAAGGTATATAACTTGTTTATCTTAAAACTTATTCAATATAATCTTAAAGAAGCAAAAGTTCTGCAAAACTCTGCGAGCAAAGACATAGGCGGCAGCTAGTATTACATAATATATTAAAATATTTAAAAATGTAAACAGGAAGTCCGCCTCTGTGTATTTCCCTAATACTACTTATAAAAAAATTGGCCGCAGCCCAACAAAATAGTTTCTGGCACGGCACACAGGTAGTTATCACTATTCGCCAACAATAAATAAAACAAACACTTGTTTGAATCCATTTATTTGTATCAAAGTTCATTACAAACAATTACATAAAATATTAGCAAAATACACAAAAAATAAACCAATAAAATACGCATTTCATGTGAAGAATTAAATTTCATGTTACATGTTAAATTATAATAAGATTGACATAAGGTCCAAAGTGGTACGTGTTAGCAAGAACTCGTTCGTAGGTCATTTAATAAGCTCACGGTTCGTTAATGAAGTCATTAAAAATAAAAAATTGAAAAATCTGTGTACTTGACGAATGTGCCAATAGTTAACGGCAAGGTAATATTGTGCGTCATTGTATCAATCATTGAAACATAAAGGTCTCCACTAGGAGGTGCTGTGATGAGCGATGGATAGTGTAGAAAACTTCATGTCTATTATGACCGTATTCGCATTTCGCGAGGAATGCAGTTCGCTCTGTTGCGGAATAGAGGCGAATTATGAAGAACAATTCTAAAACAATTTGGTACTTTATATTGCAGAAGCAACTACCACCTTTTTGGTATAGAAAACTAAACCGCTCTTTTTAGTTGTTAGAATTATACAGAATAACGTAGCAACCTTTATGTTTCAGTGTCGATGGTCACCACAGTCTATATTGAGTTTAATATGACTTACACCACAGATATTAGAGTTAAAAGTATTGATATACCTATGTATTTTTCGTATCCTTGCCTATAGAAGACTTGAGTGGTAACGAACGAGTTTGCTTCGCTGCACCGCAACAATGTTAAACATCAACTTATAATACGTGAGATCAGCTTACATCGGAGATCATCATCTTCAGTCGACATTATATAAAAACTAATATTTTTCATTAAAATCCAAAATCGAAACTGCTATCACATGTTTACGATACAACTATAGGAGGAACACTTAATCTGCTGTGTGTGATTTGACTTTCTTTAGTATGTGCGACTGAGGACTTTTGTTCCTAAATAGCATGGAACCTTCGATCGAATACATTATTAGATATTGGGTAAGGTCAGGCAAATAGTATCTCACTCGCGGCATGGGCCTGCCCGGGTGCAGGTGAGAGCTGATTATAGTGCAAGCAATGTTGAGCATTGTGTTTTAAGATGATTATGTCTAATTGTAAGGATTTCCCTTGTGTTGGTGAGTAATTAAATTGTCATAAACTCATGATTGGCTGTGACAGTCGTTATGTAAAAAAGTGCCCACAGAATGTACAAATCTGACAAGGCTAATTTAGATTGTTATGCCAGACTATTCTCTAATCTTAAGTAGGATTCCATCATATGACAAAAAATTGTGCTATGTGTTGACATTTCTGCAAAATCACTTCATGCGTTCTACTCAAGTTCCATTTCCATTCCAAAACTTAAGTGCTTTGCACTTATCGGTGTAGCAATCTCCATCTTTCTCTTTCCAATGCCATCTCTTTCAGTTCCTTATAAGTTTCAACTTTCACAACTTCTTTCAGTTGATCGGTGTACCTTCTTCTTGTTCGTCCCGTCTTCCTTCTTGCTTCTATCTTCCCTTCCATTATATTTGTGATAAAATTATCATGTTGAATTATGTGTTCTATCATTAAACTCAAGTAGAGTGCGCATAATAATTAGTAGTTGTAATTCGTCAGCTGTATTTGTACTTAAAAACAAAAATGTAGAAACTATAACTTAAAAGAGAAATATAGGTAGTAACCGTCAGTGTCCTTCCTATAGTAGTAACGCAATAGAATCGTTTGGCAGACCAAGCTAAAGATATGAGCATTTTATTGACATTACATCAGCGACACAGTCTTATCCAACTCCCACAATCATTTTGATCCAATCGTTACAAATATAAGGATAAAAGATATTTTAGAGAATAAATCTGAAATATATGCCTACCCACATTACAATCAGTCTAAAACCCCTGTCGTATCAGTACCATCGAATTCCGTCAAAACCGTTGAGATCACAATGGAAATTATTTGGTCCTTCGCGCCATATCATTCGAATATTTAAATTTATCCATTTGAATAACGTTTTAAAATCTCGAATACACATAAAATACATGGATATAATGAAATAAAAAGTCACAGCTAAAGATTACAATTAAAAACTAACGCGTCTTGGACGCTCTTACGAACTAATGTTAGTAAATATTATTGACTGGTTAGAGCTTGCACAGCGTATACATATTACAGCTAATAGGAAAGATATCGTTGACGTGTTTGACGACAGCCACGTGCTAAAACCTCACATCAATTTACAAAAGTTATTCAACGTTTACCAAGAAGATTGCAATGGCCAAAATATTGCCAACTTATGTCTCCTTAATCTGCTTAAACCGTATTGAGAGAGTAAATTCTCATTTCCCGATATAGCATGACAGACAGATTCCTTTTCCTAGAGAAACTGTACAAAATGTTCCTTTTAAAATGTACACAGACGAAGATTCTACACATCACCACTATCTACGATTTAATATTTTATTGTACAAAACACTTGTAGACATGGCCGTTGTCAATTAACCAAGCTATCTTTTTCAGTTCACTCATAAAAGAGAGAGATAGCAATGTAATTTAAGATATATCACAATGGTGACTTAGCACAAATACATCTAAACATTGTCGCGAAGACATGCTTATTGAAACATTCAAGAAGAATATTAGGAATAATATTGCCAACGATTAAAAACTTATGATTAAAAACAAAGAGGCTGATTGTCTTAATATTGCTTTACCCGCCAAAAATATTATATTTATTGATATGGCTAATGAAAATAACACTTATTTATTCAAAGTTATGAATATTATTCGTTTAATTTATTATCTACGCTTACCAAATAACAGCTGTAGTAATATAATAGGACCTTGCAAAATTACTACTATAATAGTAGAATAGCACTAAATGTAAGGTAAAACTTCTACTATGATAATGGTAGCTTATTATATTATTTTAATGGCAGTATTTTAATGGACAAATATGCTGTTTAAATGTACTTGTATGAAAAATATAGGTATATTCTAAAAGTGTTTAAATTCATTTTAGTTTGATCTAGTAGTCAACCAGCAACTCCTTGTAAAACGGATTGGTTTATATACACGTCACAACATATGCATTAAATACATATAAGTTGATTATACATATACATTACAGTTACCTTCCCTGTTCAATCTTACACCTCAGCCTTTTGTTTACTTCAAATCTGTAAAAATAAAAATAATATAAGATGATTGTTGTATTTATTATGAAAAAGTACGGATACTGAGGACCAATATGCACTCCTTGGAAGATCCATAAAGAAAATCTATCGAAATTTACACATGTAATATCTTGGTAACAAATGTTTGAATTTTAATGTTACCTCTACTACATTTGGTGTTACTAATCACCTGTAGATACATCATTTATTGTGAAATATACATTTTGGTGAGTAACGAAATCAAAGGCCTTGCACGTTGCAAGCAAAGTTTAAATTACGTAATAATCACTTACCAATAGAAACAGACTGCTTTATCTTCCTGCGCCAATGGATACTAGCGCTGGAATCAGCATTCGTCTCGTCATTTTCTCTCTTATCACCATACAATATCTTCTCATACACATTCTTTTTATCTTTCGGTGGAGTACCAAATTCCAAGTTATTCAAATTTGTTTGTTCCTCTAATTCAATCATTTTCCTCACGTCTATCGGTGGCAATGGTATTATAGAGGCTTTTCTTATTTTATGCACATACTCGCACTCCTGTTTAGGACTGGAAGGTTTGGTTTCTATGGTTGGCTTTTTATTAACGATGACGCTTTGACGGGCGTTATTTGCGACTAAAATATAGGATGTATCGATTTCAATCTCAACAGTTTTCGCGGCATCACTTTTGTTGACTCTCTCAACGTCAACTTTCCTCTTGTCACCATCCTTATTACTACCGTTTTCGTGCATATGTTTCTGTATCACATCCGGGGCTAACGGCGGGAGAGGGTTCATATACTCTAATTTAATTTTCTCGTCCTTTTGATAGTTCTGCTTCGGTGCAGTATTGCCGTTGGCTATCTGTTTGAGAACCGCCTCGTCGCATTCGACCGCGCTGGACGGCACGTAGTCTGGGTGCGTGTTGCGAATGTGGCGCTCCAAGTTGTCCTTCCTTCGGAAACGACGGTTGCATACCTTGCAGCGAAAAGGTTTTGAATCTGTACATGAAACAAACATTATTCGGAACATGCTTTATCGTATTTTTTACACATAGATGATTTGGTCAGAAGGTTAGCCTCGCCACGTACCGGTATGCACTGCGGCATGGCGGCGCATGTCCTTGCTGGAGTGGAAGGCCTGCGGACAGCGCGGGCACTGGTGCGGACGGCGCGCGGCGCCGCGCCCGCCGCGAGGTGCGCACGCGCCGCGCCCGCACGAGCCCCACCCGCTCCAACCGCCGCACGCGCACTTCTTCTCTACATTAAGTTGTAAACATATTCTTGGAGTCATAGTTTTGTATATTTATTTCTATGCGAGTGTAATCCTACAAGAGACACACTGCTTGTAGTAGGATTTAAAGAAAATCTAGCCTATTCTACTGCATAGACTATTTCTTTTAATCTACCGAAAGGATGTTGTTATTCCTTTTTCGATATAAAGACAGAAAGATAAAACAGACTCAGCATCCTGGTAAAATATTTTCAGAGTATAAATTATCTAGAAAGTAGACAAAAAAAGCAATAACATAAATAATCAAAATCATCTGCAATACAAATATAATAATTCATAATTATTTACTCTCTCACCATGCTTAGCTACATGTTTCCTATAGTTGGAGCTGTCACGGAAGCACCGCCCGCAAGTGGGGCAGGCGTAAGGTCGCTCCTCAGTATGGGTCAGACCATGCTTGCGCAACGACGTCAAGTTGTTAAAAGCTTTATTGCACTGACTGCACCCGTACTTCTTTTCCTCTAAAAATTAAAAAGCATATGTAAATACATACTTACCAGCGAGTAAATGAATTTTGTCACAAATTAAATTGCACTACAGCTACAATTTTTTTTGCAAGTATTTTATTTTGAAAAGTCTTTACCCGCTTGTGTTAGCCGTACCAATAGCTTAACACAAGTGGGTAAAGATTTAATCATAAAACAATGGACACAAGAACAATCTAAGTTAACCCCTAAAAGATTAACCCTGAAAGCATAAAAATGTCCTTCACAATTTTTTCCTCTTTACAATATTAGTTAAAACAGAAAAATATTGAGGAATGGTACTGACTGGTATGTTTCAACTTGTGCCGCTGTAGCTTAGACATCTGGAAGAAGCTGTCGCCGCACACGTCGCACGCATACGTGCGCTCGTTGCGGTGCACGCGCATGTGGTACTTGTAGTGAGACTGAGTTGCGAAGCTCTGCCAAATAATAATATACAAATGCAGTATTTGCATAAATCACTGAAAGCAGCTACCTATGGAACAGGGTAAGAATAGGAAGTAGAGAAACTAAGGGGAACGATCAAGTCACCAGCTTACTCACTCACCAAATGACACACAACAGTACTGCTACTTATGTTGATAATCTGTGAGTGGTACTTTATGGTCAAGCAGGCCCATTTGTGCTAAATCTAGCAAGGCTCTACTATTCCTGCATGTACTCTGTTGGCCATTGCAGTGTAATAGTCTTTTGAATTGTCCATATTGTTTGTGTTTATTTCTGTCCACGGACTTAACCAGGAAGCTTAGTAAATGGCAATAGGTGTTTGCCACTACCAGCCCTTTCAGGGTACATACAGGTAATGAGGTCACGGGTTCGATTCCCACACAAGTCAAACATTTATGTGCATGAACATGGATGTTTATCTTGGTCTGGGTGTTTCTATATATAATATGTATACATTTACAAAAAAAAAATATGTTTATCAATTGTCTAGTACCCATAGTACAAGCTCTGCTTATTTTGGGCTAGATGGTGTTGTGCGTATGTGATAGAATATTATTATTATTATTATATATATGTATGAATGTACACATATTTATAGATTCACTAAATATGCTGCTAATAAAATTTGAATAAATTAAATAGCTTGATGAATAGTTTGTCAATAGTATGATGTATAATGGCCAAGCATAAATCTGATATATACCTTGTTGCAGTCAGGGCACTGGTAAGGCTTCCTTTGTCCATTGCAGTATGCATGATACGCAACCTGACTGCGAGCATGAAACTTCTTGTTGCACACAGTACACTCATAATATTTACTATTCCCATCTAAAACAAAATAATGGTGAGACTTAGTAGTAATTAATAATAATGCTAGGTTGAAGAAAATATGTTAATGCTTAGGCCACACTAGTGGGGCATAACATAGTTAAGTAATATAGTTAGATCACATAGTAAACTTATGAATATAAAATTCTCTTATAACTATACTTTGTTAATAATGTTGCTGCAAGAAACTCACATTCACTCTTTTTAGTTCACCATTGAATAACAATTGTAATAATTTACAATTATCTAAAAGGTGAATGTGAACATGGCTGCTGAAAACCAACTCAGATGTTGAGAGAAATATAGAATTAAATCTATATAGTTTAAATACTACTATTAACAGTGTTTGACAGTAGTAGTTTCAGTTTGACAATTATGTAAGAAAAATAAACAATGCAGTGATAAAATCCATCTAAAGTAGTTCAATTTCATATTCACATAAATGTAACATATGTGTATGTATTATCTGCAATGTGTTTTAACCAGCAAAATGTATGTCGCATTCTAAAATTGATTATGCTTATGGATACAGATAGCCCTGCTCATTAAATAAAGATTATTAGAGAACATAAAAATGCATATTTTAATCCACTAGGTGCAATATTTTGTTTTACTAAGTAAACAATTGTTATTGACTCTCAAATCAAAGCAATTATCCATACTGCAATGTTGTAGAACTAAACAGTCCAATAAGATTTCTAAAACTACCAAAGCAAAGCTTACCTGTTTCAATTTTAATGTGAGATGTTTCAGGCTTTTTCTTCTTGATAAACTCCTCATACGTCTCACACTGGGTATCCTTATCATCGTAAGACTTCTCATTCGTCTCCTCCGGCGGCGGGTCACTATCTATACCCTGACTCTCTTGTATGTTATTCTCTTCTTTAGGCTGAAGGCAAGCCTGACACCCAGACTTTTCCTGCAGTAAGCATCGCATGCACTTTACATGACCGCAGCTCTCCGTCACTAGCCTATTATCAGTCGAATTTACAGGTTTCTTATTCTGACAAATTACACAAACTTGCGAATTCATAATGCTAACATAAACCTTTGAGGTTATACGACTTATATTATTGTAAAAGATATATCTCCACTATTTACATCACATTAGGCCTGGAATATGGTTGAATTTCAAATATATACATGTCTTTCGAGCATTCGAAACATTATAAAAACACAAAATAACAATCTTCCATTTTCGCAATGTATACGCAAAAAGCATCTGCGTTCTTATTCTTTACAAAAATATAGGTATACGTTTTGACAGATACATTTATGCTTTTAATTTTTAATAAATATCGAAAAGGGGCGCAGTATCATAGCTCTGCAATAACAATGGGCATCAATAAAATTTTAAAATAATGTGTAATTTAATTATTTAAGAAAAATAATTATTATTGCTATAATGTTTTTATGAACATTTAGCTAAAGAATTACGAAATTTGGTTTCAGAATGTACATAATCTACTGACGCTTTATTATAAATAGTTGCCATCTGAAAATATACGAACACCAATAGATATTCGACTAAAATATGACATAAAGATATTTATTTAATTTATGGAGGTCCAACAGTTTGACAAAATATTTGCATAAGTATTCGACAACCAATTACAGGCCGTCACGTTTAACATTTTATTAAAAATTACATCTAACATCTAAAGAGTTTTACTACTTCGTGATATAATTTTCTGTTGCTTCCAGGGTGCCACAATGTTGACAAATTAATTTTATATTTTTGGTAATGTTTGACGCAATTACAATAAAATGATATATATATATATGTATATATATACATGACTAGATAATATATATAATAATCGCAACTAAAATTGCAATAAGAAAAACCTATAAAAAGCAGCGCTCCACCGGGGAGCGGCCATTTGCATCTCAGCTTTCGAACGTAACGGTCGTGTGCGGCGTGACTTGTTTATTCATATATTGTGTGAATTGTGTAAAAAGAGTTCAGATAGTGATTGGTGCCTTCTTTTCTTACTTGCGAATTATTAAGATCAAGAGTATTACGTGATTATTTGTTGATTTGTGTACATTTCATAAAATTATTAATTTTAAGTGATAATAAATTGTTTTTTTTTTTTAAGTAATTTAATTTAATTTCCTTAATTCAGAAGTGGGATTCCTATTCAAAGCTCATTGGGCCTGAAGAGAATCTATTTCTTTATTGAGGGCACCAGTCAGTGTTGAGATTCACTCTGCTCATGTAAGTAGATCTTTTGATTTTATTGCTTCTACCGTGTTCATTTTGTATAAAGCATGGCCGATAAGCGGCAAGATTATAAAAACAGGTCACGTCAGCGCGACCCGCGGTCTAGGTCACGTGATAAGTCTCGCTCGAGACACACTAGGCTGCGAGGTAGATCTCGTTCGAAAAGTAGGCATAGCTCGCGGGATAGGCTACGGACTAGGAGTCGATCTCGACTACGTGAAACGAGTCGCTCGCGTGATAGATACCGCTCGCGCTCCACTAGTCATTCGCCATACCAATTGCGATCAAAACGTGACCTCCGCGATAGTAACGTAGTAATGCAACGTACTTTAGATACGATCCTTTCGCGATTAAATACCCTCGAAAGTGAGCGTTCGGGTAACGAATTAATTACCGCGAATATACCGGAGAGATCGCATACCCCTTCGGTTCCATTAAGTCAAAATAACGCTGTCATTGTGGGTACACACCTGACGAGAGAAAATATAAACTGCCAGGATAGTACATTAACCTCTAGACGTCATGAATTAGATGCGTCGATGGTAGAAAACACCGCGTCCGACCTACCCTCTAATATGTCATCAACTGGTCAGCCCCAACGCGAACAGGGAACGTTAGACACTACGCGTATATTGGCTGATGCAATTAAAACATTTAGATCGGAAGGGAGTCAAAAGTATTTTGTATCGAACTTTGACCCTGATGTACATGATATTAATGTATGGTGTGAGGAGGTTGAACGGGCTAGAGTTAGTAACGGATGGGGGGACGCTGAGTGTTTATCACGTGTATCGTTATGTCTTAAGGGTGACGCGCGGACCTGGCTAAACGAGTGGGTAACCAATGATAGGTCCTGGTCTAACTTTATTCTCGAGTTCAAACCCTTATGCCCGCGAAAGTTAGATTACGCGAATATTTTGTTTAATACGATGCAAACTACCTCCGATAAATACAACACGTATGCCGAGTACGCGAGGAGAACTCTATTACGTCTCAAAACGGTTAAAGGGTTGAGTGACGAGTTAAGGGTACTAATTGTTATACGAGGTATTACCGATCCACTAGTGAAGGCAGCAGCAACTAACGCTGATTTGACCTGCGCCGATTTGGTATCATTTTTGTCAATATACACGAAGCCCAGTCGTACTAAACAGGATTCAAAAAATTTAATGTACAAACGGCCCGTTTTAAATCAATTACATAATTCAAGATGCTTTATTTGTCGATCGCCGGGTCATAAAGCTATTAACTGTCCTAAAAGGTCAAACAACGACCGGAGCCTTAAACCTTCTACCAGCGACCCGAATAGATTAACATGTAGCTTTTGTAAAAAGCCTGGTCATTTAGAAAGTACTTGTTTTATAAAAAATAAGTCTGATCCACGCAACAAGCGCAATATAAATTTATGTAATGAACCCTTGTCTGACTCGTCTCAAAGTAGTGATTTAAAATCTGCCGTTATACAAGGTGTCCCAATAGACGTTCTTATAGATACTGGTGCTTTAAATATTTCATTAATTTCGTCGGCAGTATTAAAATATTTCTCGTGCGAAAGGAAGCCTAGGCATTGCCTGTTAAAGGGAATTAGCAGCACTATCATTGAGGCCGATAGTTATGTAACTTTGACAATTGAGTTCGATGAAATTTCGATTGAAGCTGATCTTGTAGTAGTACCGGGTAATACTTTAAGTACCCCCATTATAATAGGTACGGACATTCTTAACCGCGACGATATCACTTACGTACGAACCAAGAACGGTCAATACCTGACACGATCAACTAAAACGGTTTACGCTGTCCCCTCTAATGACACTCTCGACGTAAACACGCCTCTTCAAGGTCATGAACGTGAGTCTCTCTTGTTAGTAATCTGCAAGTTTTCGAAATATTTAATATCTGGTACGGCGTCAACCACAGTTAATACGGGAAAGATGAGCATAACCCTCACGGATGACACCCCAGTCGCTTATAGGCCGTATAAATTATCCCATTCGGAAAAACTTAAAGTCCGAGAGATTATAACCGACCTCGAGGACAAGGGTGTCATTCGAGAGTCTAACTCTCAGTACGCTAGTCCAATAATCTTGGTAAAAAAGAAGGATGGTAGCGACCGGATGTGCGTCGATTATAGGGCACTCAACCGCCTCACGGTTAGGGATCGTTACCCTCTACCTCTGATAGACGATCACATAGACCGATTAGGTGATTTTAAATTCTTCAGCAGTCTTGATATGGCTACCGGCTTCTTACAAATCGAAATTGATGAAGAATCGGTTCACAAGACCGCTTTTGTTACCCCAGAGGGGCACTATGAATTTCTTCGTATGCCGTACGGTCTCACTAATTCTCCTGTTGTCTATCAACGCATAATCAATGAGACTCTCCGCGATCATATAAAGGCTGGCAATGTCCTCGTGTACGTTGATGACGTGCTCATTATGAGTCACACAGTAGAGCAAGGTATCTCCCTGTTAAACGATGTACTGGAAACATTAACCAAGGCAGGTTTCTCAGTTAACCTTCGTAAGTGCTCATTCTTATGCAAGGAAGTGGAGTACTTAGGGCGAGTAGTTAGCCAGGGTCAGGTCAGACCGAGCCCCCGCAAGGTCGAAGCCTTGGTCAATGCCCCTGCTCCTCGTAATGTCAAACAAGTACGGCAATTTTTAGGTTTAGCGGGGTATTTTAGACGCTATGTTCAGGACTATGCCAGTAAGACCGCGTGTGTATCTCAGCTAGTTAAAAAGGAAGTGCCGTTCCATTGGGGCCCAGAACAGGAAAAGGTCCGTCAAGAAATAATAACGACTCTTACTAACACTCCAGTTTTGTCTATTTTTGACCCCACTCTATTGACCGAAGTACATACCGATGCCAGTAGCATTGGTTATGGCGCGGTATTGATGCAAAAGAAGGCGGATGGTACTAAGCATGTAGTTGCCTATTTTAGTAGAACCACCCAAGGCGCCGAATGCAGGTACCATTCCTATGAATTAGAGACTTTAGCAGTAGTAAGAGCATTGCAAAATTTTCGTCACTATTTAGTCGGTCTAAAATTTAAAGTCGTTACAGATTGTAATGCCCTTAAGGCAACACAAAAAAAGAAGGACCTGCTTCCGCGCGTCGCTCGGTGGTGGGTTTACCTACAAGACTTCGATTTCGACATTGAGTATAGGAAAGGCACAATGATGTCTCACGCTGATTATTTAAGTCGAAATCCATTACCTGCTAAGGTGCATCAGATCACTAGGCCACGTAACTGGGCACAAATTGCTCAGATGGCGGATGATGAGACTCAAAGTCTTTTACAGAAATTACAGGACGGAGAGTTAGATTCTCAACGCTATGTTCATCAAAATGATCTCCTTTATTACCGATACTCCCCAGTAGGTGAAGAGTCTAGACTATTATGTTATATCCCTAAAGGACACAGGTTAAGTTTGTTAAGAATATTTCACGACGAACATGAACATATTTGCGCTGAGAAAACGATCGATTTGATTCTGAAACATTTCTGGTTTCCGGGGCTTCGCCAATTCGTGGCTAAATACATAAAACATTGTTTAGTATGTGTTTCCAAAAAGCGTATTCCTAGAGCTCCGCATCAACCTATTACGTCTTGGAAAAAACCAAGCGTTCCGTTTGAAACCGTTCACGTAGATGCACTTGGCCCCCTACCTGAATCAAAAGGCTTTAAATTCATTTTAATTATGGTAGACTCGTTTACGAAGTTTTGTTTGTTATACCCTATCTGTAAACAAGATGTAAGTGAACTCAAACGAACCTTTACCAATGCCATATCACTGTTTGGCACCCCGAAACTCTTGGTAACCGACCGCGGACGGATGTTTGAGTCGTCCGAGTTTTCAATGTTTCTTACGGAGCTTGGTTGCGATATACATTTTATCACACCTGAGATGCATAACGCCAATGGGCAGGTTGAGAGATATGTCAGAACCGTGTTAAATATGCTGCGCGTCGAGGTAAATCACAAACTTTCAGCTTGGCCCGACAAGTTATGGAAACTTCAGCTCGTGATCAATATGACGAAGCAGAAGACCACACAAGCCTCTGCTCTTAAGCTGATGATTGGTGCTGACGCCGCAACGCCTATCATCCGTACGTTAGTTCGTGATGTGGCCATCGAGATGTCCCAGGATCGCGAAGGTTGGCGCGAGTTGTGCAGAGCCAGGGCTCACGAATTATTAACGCAAAATCAGGCCAAACAAGACGCTTATGTTAACCGGCAGCGACGTACACCACGTTCTTTTCAGATAAAGGATCTAGTTTTTGTGATTAAATATTCACAGTCAACGGGTAAACTAGATCCAGGCATGCGAGGACCATACCAAGTGATCAAGGTGCTACCCAGCGGGCGGTATCAGCTCAAGTTGCTCAGCGGGTCTTATGGGAAGACCACGCAGGCTGCGGCTGAGTACATGGTGCCTTGGCATGGAGAGTGGTGTCCAGATTCGTGCGCTGCCTTCTTTGATGGTGAGTAGGTCAATTGATGTTGGTGACGACGGTGGCTTGCCTGATTATGTGCCTCCAGAATCATTTACCTTAATAAGTAACTCCACCCCATAGTATTTAATTTTTGGGTACCTGTTTCTTATTGTTTGCATAATTAACTAACATAGCTACTGACCTAACAACGAATTCTATGTAGTTATCTCCTCTAAACCTTCCATGAGGTCATAATGGGTTGATACTCCGGCGGCGCTAGCATCTTTTGTCAAGTGGCTCATATCCGGTGACGTCATGGTGCATGTCGTGCAACCGGAGCGGACATGCGAATCAGAGATGCCTCTGTCCAGGACATGCGAATCAGGGATGCCTCTGTCCGTGTGATAAAGTAGACAAGCGAATCAGAGATGCTTCTGTCTACTAGTTTAAAGTGTAGATGTGCGAATCAGAGATGCCTCCATCTACCTTAGGCAGCGGGGACGCCTTCTGCCTAATCTGTTCACAGGTGCGGTTGCGGAAAGAAAGCTATACGTGCAATATAGAACACGAGGATAATAACAGCTGCAACGTTACTAGTAGCGTTTGTATCGTGGGTGTTTACATTAGAGAGCTCTCATATTCACCTTGTTGTTGGCCATAAGATGATTACTTTGCATGTATTTACGCTGTGTATGTGTGTGTTGTTTCACAACTATTTCGATCGTGCAAAGTCTTAGTAACTCTATGTTTCAGATGATAATAATGTACTTGATGCTGAAGATCTGGGACCGTCGACGTCTCGTGGACCCGATTATCATCCCGACGAAGTAGCAAATTAATAGCTGCAATAAGGTGGAATGGAAGGATTCGTCGAGGACGACTTCAGCGTCAGGGACGGCCGAATAATCGCAACTAAAATTGCAATAAGAAAAACCTATAAAAAGCAGCGCTCCACCGGGGAGCGGCCATTTGCATCTCAGCTTTCGAACGTAACGGTCGTGTGCGGCGTGACTTGTTTATTCATATATTGTGTGAATTGTGTAAAAAGAGTTCAGATAGTGATTGGTGCCTTCTTTTCTTACTTGCGAATTATTAAGATCAAGAGTATTACGTGATTATTTGTTGATTTGTGTACATTTCATAAAATTATTAATTTTAAGTGATAATAAATTGTTTTTTTTTTTTAAGTAATTTAATTTAATTTCCTTAATATATATTATCTAGTCTGCAAGCAAAGACCAGTTCAGTTAAGTTCAGTTGCAGTGCAGTTGCAGTTAAGTTTCGATCAAAATAGCCCTTTTCGTATTCTCGTAATTTTGACAACCGCTGTCAGATACGCTCGCGTCAAGTTCGCGTCACGCGAGCGCTTTAGAGTATTCTACTGCTGCGCGTTTTATGTGCGTGATTCAGATCGCAACTTGATCGGTATTCACCTATTCATTTGACGTTTTAAATGACAGTTTAGTCCGATCAACGTGAAACGTTAAACGTGCGATTCCATGCGATTACTTAGTGAGTAAATTAATTTCCCTCATGTGGCCACACCGTGGGTAAATTTAACTGATGTAATGGCCCAAAAGCCTGAAAGCCATGTCAAAAGTATTACATACGACTGACGTACAGTTGACGCGCAGCACACGCGCAGTTTACGTGCAGCTCACGCGCAGCTAAACAATTACAAGAATACCATTTTGCATTAAGACGTAAACTTCATTGCAACTGCACCGCAACTTCATCGGCGCGTCACGAAATTACGTGAATTAGCCTACAGACCTACCACACAGACATTTAAGAAGCTACCGTACCTAAAAATGTTTTCAAACTATCTAATTTGTGTTAGAATATTGTTAAAAATAATGAAATAAAGTAAGCGGCATGATAACCAGTATAATAAATTGATAATCATTATTATTATTTGTTAATATGAATTGTAATTTATTATAAAGTCAGCCTCAGAGATGCCCGCCGTGTTATTAGGCAACACATCATCCTTTGATCTATACTCGGAATTTTAATTCGATTCCAGATTTGACAGTTTCAGTGTTGCAACGTTATGACAAGTACTACATAGTGACGTTGCGAAATTATTCGATACGGAAATGGAATATTTCCGTTTATAGTAGTATATCTAAACAACTACTACTTTAATAGAAACTTAGTAGGTATATCAGGAAATTAAATTTCTGAACGGATAATTTAGTTATGACGATTAATTTTATTAAGGATCTGAGAGTTTTCTTTAATAATTGTGTGTGAAATAAATAAAAAAAATGTGATCATGTAGGAACATGAGAAATAAAACAAATAGATGTATTGTGGTAATATTTTATTTAATTAATCGTCGCCGTCATTGCTATCGCTATCCCTGTCACTTTCTGTAACATTTATTATAAATGTGTCTGTGATATTGTCAATTAACATATCTAGCCTACTCATTTTTTCCTCTTCTTTGACAACATGGGATACACATTTAGACCATTCGGTAGCCGTAATTTTTTTAATGCCTTCCTCAAATAAATTTCTCACGTCTGTCAATTTGAAAGTTTTATTATTTTGAGCTACATGCCCCTTTACCTGCGCCCATATCAATTCGATAGGGTTCAGCTCGCAATGGTAAGGGGGCAGTCTTAAAACCGTGATCCCATGTTGTGCTGCCATTTCGTCTACAGCGTACTTATTAAAAGACTCGTTATGTGGAATCAGTTCTAAAAGCGTAGCTTTAACCATATCTGGTTCGAAAAGAATATTTTTATTTAAAAGCCAGTCTTGAATGGCAGCTTTTATCCAGCTCATTTTTGGTGCCGTTTCCAATTTTCGGGAGTGGTAAGGTGCATTATCCATCACCACAATTGAGTTTGGTCTTAATTTTGGTAAGACTCCAGCGAACCACTCCTCAAAACAAACTGCATTCATCTCATCATGGTAATCTTGAAAATTATTTTTTGCTTCAAAAATTATGAGCCCCTCTTCCAGGAAGCCTTCTTCACTACCTATATGGCTAATTATGAGACGTTTGCCTTTTCCAGATGGATTTTTTAATCCAGTGGTTAGTCCCTCCAAAAACGCTTGCCGAGATGATGTGACTTTCTTGTCCACCCAAGTTTTTTTTACAGTATGACCTAAAAATAAATATAGTACATGAACATTCAATATTACTATTAAATTTAATGTAAAATGAACATAAATTCAAAATGTTAGCCTTACCTGCGTTAACCCAAGTTTCATCTTGATAATATATATGTCTCCCTTCTCGTCGAAACTGACATATAGATCGCAAGTAACGCTGGCGCCATGTTATTATGTCATTTCGATCAATCAGTGTGCTCTTGCGTGACCGTGCAACATATTCAAAATTAATATGCTTCAAAATCAATCTGAGGGTGTCTTTGGAAACCTTGGGCATTTCTGGATCATCGTTCATCACTTGTAAAATCTAAAATAGTAAATTTTATAATAGTTTGGTATCATCTAAAAGATGTAGGTATAAAATAATACTGTCTGACTGATGGACTAACCTTTGCAATGGTTGGAGGTTCATTTCGGTAAAAGAACTGATGAACAATTCTTCGTATTGCGGAGAATGTAAATTCATCAATTTTGTCTTTGAAACTTCGCTTTGGTCCAGTTTTTTTAGGAGGAGTTGGCAGCGCACCTTTGTTTACTTCCTTCAAAACGTTACAAACAGAGCGTGAGGTTATTCCCAATATGTCAGCTACTTTGCTCATACATTCATTTTCATCCACAACTTCAAAGGCCTCCAAATGCTCAGAAGTTTCATTTTTCACGTATTTGTAGGCGTTGCGGATCATTACTTTTTCAGTAAGTTTTTTTCTTGGGGACAAGAAAACATCCACGTCTTTTTGTGATGTACTTGGCTGAGGATCCATTTTGATGGAAAACCAAAACAAACAGATTCACTCAAAGTTCACAAAAAACTATAAACGTAACAACAAACACAACGTAACAAAACTATAACAAAAAACCCAACAAAATATCGATTCGCAATAAAACAAGATATTCGTGCAGTCAGACTGGGAGAATGAAGCCGAATGACAAGATAAACAAAATGGCGATAGCTGCACGAGCGCCCACGGGTTGCCAATACAGAAAACTATTTAGGCTCTTTTATTATAAGTTTTGATTTTAGTATAAAACACAAAAATATTAACTTTTTATAAAATAAAGCAGCGGTTACTAATAAATAAATAATTATTATGAATAATTATGTAAATGTAAATAAATAATTATTATGAATTATTATGCATTTATTTAATTAAAATCAATAATTTAGTCTTTAATTGACACACCAATATTATATTTACATAAACATAAATCGCGATTGTTTATCGATTTTTGTGTTCAACACTACACTATTATATGTGGTATCATTATTTTACAAAATGACAGTAGCTAATGTCAAATGTGGAATCGAATTATAATTCCGATTATAGGCTTATCTAGGCCTACGTAGATTACTAGTGTCAAGAGCTAACGCTGTAGTAGCTATTAACAATGCGCTATCTACTTTTAAAAGTTGCGACTGAAGTACTTGTATTTGTCCGCAACTTTTGAGAGTGACTTACTGTGACTTTATTACAGCACCACCTACTGATCCTAGCATAGCAATAAACTTTCATCTCGACAAAATCAAAAGTTACTATATTCCATTTGATAAGGTACTTAACTAAAGGTAAACAATCTTGATGTGATTTTTATCTAAAATTCAGTTTAAAAATAAAATGCTGCTAAAGATCAGTGTAAACACAACAATAACGATTACTAAATCAATTAAACCGTTAGTTTAAGACTGCGCCGAGCGTAAGACCTTCTCTATGCGTAAGACGCCGTTGGACTGAATGACTGATCTCGATATTGAAGTCGGCGCGCGGCTCCCATAGTAAAATTGTATGGAGGATTTGAAGTGCTTTTTTGATAAATATGTATCTTTATTGTCAACCAATAACTTAAATATTTGGGAAGGACAAATTGTAATAGGTATAACTATTTATGTTTCGTGTAAGCTGTAAAATAGGACAGATTTCTAATGTTATAACTTATAATCTAAAAATGTGTGCGTTCGCGCAGCGGAATGTTGTTGAATTTAAAGATTTTAATTATGCAGATATTTAGTGTATGACGTCGTATAATTGTGTATGGTAAAAAAAAAATTGTGCACACAGCCATTGTGGAGAAATTCACCAAAAACTGATTCCGCTGGGCGAACGTTGTCCTCGCGGAACTTTTTTTAATCCATAGACTTTAGAAGAAAAGAGATGTGTCCAAAAATTAGTGTGTATTTGTGTGTAATTGTGTATGTATGAATAAAATTAGTGCATGCATAAACTTCGGAGAAATTCAAGTTTCCGCTATGCGAACGTTTGGCCATTAGCTAGTTTTCATATAAAGCGCTTACATAGAGAGCTGTAGATTTTTACATTTGTTGTTTTGAATTTGTTTATATTTGTTTAAAAAACAGATTTAGAAAAAATCGTAGGGCTTAAAAGATAAAAATATAAACGAAAAATACGCTTATTAGGTCTTAGTTCTTAAAGTATGCACTTTGGGATCTAGATTTTCACGTTTATACAAACCTTGTAAGTGTCTGCAACATGTTGCCGAGTATCAATGATGTTCCGTTAGTAATTAAAGAGTTATAGGACAATTTACCATGAATAGATCACTGTTTACAAAGCAGTCAAATATCACGACGTTCTAAAGGAATTGCATGGTAAAATGTATGCCAATAATTAGTTTATTCATTCAACTATTCACATGCAAAATTTCATGTCATTAAATTCAGTAATTAAAGAAAAACAATTATAATACTGACGAAGCATCGAAAACCTACATAACCCGACCAAGTTCAGATGGCTACAAAAAAGCGGCCGTGCAATATATTTATATTAATAAATACTTTATTGGAAGGTTAAGAACGTTTCTTAGATTGACTCTCAAACTGCCTTCCTTGGTCCGTTGTATATGTGGATAGTCGATTATTTTGTGTATGTTTTGCTAATCATTTAACTACAGTGTTACCCTATTTTTGATATCATGATATGAGTTTTATTTCTGGTTTTAGATAATCTGTGGCTACTTGCAGTTGTCATTTCGTTATAATTTCATTTCGTAGGTACGCCTTGAAGAGTTTTTACCTAAAAATAAATAGTTAATTACTAAATAATTATAAACTCAACATGGTAAGTTATCAGAAGTGTACATTCTGTAGTGACCGTGTACAATAAAATATTCAATCAATGTTATATTGACGTGCGTTTTTCGCTTCAAAGATGTAACCTCAAAAACGGATTTTGTTTTCAGGATGTCTTTTTAATGATTAGGCGAAAAAAATTAACCATCTTCACTGATGCAAAGGACACGACAACTGTGCTAGAATTGAAGAAAATGATCGAAGGTGGGTGCGATTGTCGCTATATGAGAAAATTCTATTTATAGTCGGGATACAATGTCGGGCGCGCAGCGTAGGTTTTGTTGTCAAGCCTTCTGTTATTCTTCATTGTTCGTATACGTATCTAACGTGCTCGAATTGTGCCGAAACACTGAAGTATTCTCACTAGTATAACCGAAGCTATACAGTTTGTATTGTCTCCTACTAAAGAGCTTAGGATACAAGAAATTATGTTTGTGTTCAAACTTGAAGGACGTTCTGAAATTGAATATTTGTAAAATTGTGTACGAACGTTGATAAAACGGACAGTGAACTCGGAAAGAACTGTGTCTAACATCACTAGACTTTGGACCTTGATTACAGATCCATCATAATCTCCTATAAAAGATAACTTACACATTTGCATTTGTTTGTACAACCCAGCAATATAACAATGTGCTTGTGTTAAAGTGGGCAAACAAGAATAAAAGAGTTTTTAGTGGAATAATGGTTGAATGTTTTGGTGAAAATGCTGAAATGCTATATTATGACAGGAATGTGGTGTTTCATGTTTGTTTATATAAAAAGATTGACATTTTGCACTGGATGACTAACTTGCCTAAAATCAATAAAGTCAGTGGTCAAAATATTACCCTTGAAATCTATTACCTTTTGTTATTAACAAGGATGGAGTACTTTAATAATTTTTAACAATATGATGTAACTGTAGCAAATTTTTTACATGATTTGTTAAGTAAAACAAATATAACTCAGTGATAATTTATAACAAATAATTGTTAGGTTCTTGCTAAGGTGCTGCATATAGCTAAAGCCACTTGGCTACTTAGTAAATCCAATTTAATGACTATGATTTCAAGCAGACTTAGAAATGTGGTCAGAATAAGGAACTGAATATTTATAACTATGCATTATCAGATCAATACTAACATGAAAAATTGCATTGATAATACAATAATACTATCAGGCCGATTTACTAAGGAAAACAAAATAACTGTGGGTCTTCTAACATAGAATAAATTATCTAAGCTGTGGTTATGCATGTTGAAGTTTTTTAACTTCTAGCTATTATTGATCATCACTTGTGACAAAATATTTGTAAAATGTATAAAAGTAGGTTTGTCTGTGATAGCTTCAGCATGGACTTCAATTCTCCTGCGATCTCCTTTATGAGGTTTAAACTATAGAATTTCATAAAACATGACTTTTTATGTTTAATCTCAACCAACCAATACCACCAAATGATTATAACCAGTGCGTTTGTTTAGGCATTTCACACAGCATAAAATGTGTAATCTATAGTTAAACTGCCCGCTTTTGTGACTGATTTTATTGTTGGCAAAAATAATAACAGCACAGGAATTATGATGTAGAATATAAGCAAAAGAAATTATCATAAGAAACAACCATTTTCTATTATGTTCTTATACTTATATGCTATAGGTGATAAAAGAAAAGAAGGGAAGATAACTAATTAGCATTAAAGATGGACTTAAAACTTACAAGCAGGTCTTAACTGGTGAGACATCACTATTGATAGAAAACAAGGGAATTTATGAATGAGTACCAGGCTGAAATGCTAAATAGGGACAGTTGGAAAAATTTTGGGAAAACCTATGCCCAAATTGGGACAACAAAAAGTATTCAAGTCTAGGAATCACTCATCTATCTATCTCTCTCTCTCATCTATCTCTCTCTCTCATCTATCTGTTCAGGGTTAGGCAACAATGTTTCACACCAACATTTTTGTAGTATGATGTCCATTCATCTTCTCAATCATTGAAAACCTGGTGCTGAACATAGACCTTCTTAATATTACCACACATGACATTGTAATGTCTGCATTCATTGCAATTGGAGCATCAAACATTGGACTTTACCTTCATGTAACAACAAATATCATTTCACTGGCTTTTAGATGAAGTGCTCACTTAGGATTAGGACATGTTCAACTGCAATTTTCGAGTTTCGTCAGTAGTAAATTCGGCTTCCTTATTAGATTCGTCTTGTCTTCTTATCTTATAAATAATATAACACAAACTGCAATATATTCACGAATCAATATAAATAAGTGTACCGACATTTCACCAGCTGTTTTTTATGTCCGAAATAAAGAAGGCCAGCCATTTGCCACGTACTAAGCATATTGCCTCCACGTTGCTACTGAGAATTACTGACAGAAAATGTTAATGACTCGACCCGGAATCAAACCCGGAGCACGAGCGCACATAGACATGGGGCTAATGAAGCAATCGGTCATTAAATAAGATAACCTTATTATACACCAGCTGACCCGCGCAACTTCGTCTGCGTCGCGCAATTTATAAAGCTAAAGAGTTTGTTTGGTTGAACACGCTAATCTCAGGAACTACTGGTACGAGTTGAAAAATCTTTTAGTGTTGGATAGCCCATTTATCGAGGAAGGCTATAGACTATATAACATCACGCTACACCACACGCTTCGTATTCCAACAATTATTACTGAGATTTTGGCACAGAACCCCAATAACAGTTTATCCGATCCGGAACCGATCCTGTGACCTCGTACGTCGTAGATCGTATCTTAGTCTACCACTTAACCTATCGAGTGGCAGCAGCACACCTGCGACTAGACACAATAGATTTTGTATTATGCTTCGTATTCCAACAATTATTACTGAGATTTTGGCACAAAAATCCAATAACAGTTTATCCGATCCGGAATTGATCCTGTGACCTCAACTTCGTAATTTTTTTTATATGTGAGATGCGGTTTATGCATACCCCAATGTATTTTTTTAACTTATTGGAATGGTTTGTTTTTTTTTTTTATCCCTCCGCGGCGAGTGGGCGGAGGGGTTATATCGGACTCACCCGGGAAAAGATGGAGATATTTATACATACCCCCTCGCCACAAGGGAAGGCGAGTGGGTTATGTCGGGCTCCCCCCTAAATTTTGGACCTACCGACTAAAAACCACCACGGTGTGCCTCTCGTTGTTAGTAGGTGGACCGCCGGAATTTCATCAGCGATCTACCCAGCCGTGTCCATTGCAGGATAGAGTCTGGCGATGACTCCTGGGCGACACCCCGGCACAACAAAGGCCATCGCTCCAACTCAATGGAGACGTCGTACCTTAGTCAACCACTTAATAATAAATGATTATAATGTGAAATATGTTAAATTGACAGGAATCCTAAAGGTGCCTCCACCGAGTCAGATGCTGTTCAACAAGGACAGCCAGCTGATGGAGGATGAGAAGACGCTGGCTGAGTACGGCCTAACATCGGCCACGGCTAAGGCCCAGTGTCCCGCACCTATTGGATTGGCTTTACGGTACTGTCTTATGCTTTTACATTCAACAATCTTAAGCTTATTACTATTCTAGCGACCCGCCCCGGCTTCGCAGGGATAGTACAAAACTTTAACAAATTATACATCTAAACCTTCCTCATGAATCACTCTGTCTATTGGTGAAATCTGCATGAAAATCCGTTCAGTAGTTTTTGAGTTTATCGCGAACAAACAGATAGACGCGGTGGGGAACTTTCGATATCATACTGTTTTATGGTCGCTCGCTACAGTCACTGCGCTGAGTGTTATAGGTTAGATCCTGTGTCGCTAGGGACTGTCACAAAGAACACCGATTCGGCCGGACTACTTTTTGTGGGTTTTTTTGTCGCGTGTAGTGAGACAAGTGAGAAACAGGGATATATCGACTATGCTGAGTCGAATGGCGTTGACCACGAGTTTCTAGCTCTTACGGTTCTTGAGTTGAAAGTTGTATAACAGACAGACGGACGGACAAAGCTGTTGTATAAGAGATTTTTCGAACTCTAATAAAACCGACAGCACTCGGGGTCGCTGGCAGCGGCGAGAAAACCATTTAAACCATTACGTACCGTGCAATCAATAAGTCATGATACGTGTCACTATATGTATGTTCAAACAAAGCAGAAATTTGCTTGAAGATCCAGAGCGCTATCGAAGCGACTGTTACGAGAACGTGAAAAATGAATATAGCGTGACACGTTTCTCATTTAATGAACATTATATTCAGATATTAACATCAAATTATTGCATTGACATCTACGTATCTGTATTTCGCCCACAGTTTTGCTTACTACGAACCTATGCAGCTGCATTATAAAGATTTTTTAGGCATTTTGGATGGTAATTAATATAATATAATAATGTTTTATACCTATTATTCACAGGAAGGATAATGGAGAATTCGAGGCCTTGGATCTGACTGCCTACTCGTCGCCACCTGATTTGCCAGATGTGATGAAATCACAGGAGACCAATGGACAGGAACAGGTATATATTTGACTTTTAATATTTATTTTATGGACCAACTAGCTTTTGCCCGTGGCATCGACCGATCAGGCCCAGTACTTTTTTTCTGAATTAAAGGTTTACTATCTTTTATACCCCTACGTGTATGCGAACATTATGTAGTATGATAATAAAAATTTGGATTTGGACACCATTTTTATTGACTGTAGACTTTATTGTTGGTTAGAGGTAATCACTGCTCAAGAACAATATGGTGTTGTGTATCTTGGTATGGCAAAAGCATGGTGAGGTCCAAAAGCTGCTTATTGAAAAGTCGTAATGCAATGGCGGCCTCGATGGCGTGGTTAGTATAACCGACTGCCACGCCTGAGGTCACGGGTTCGATTCCCGCACAAGTCAATCATTTGTGTGCATGAACATGGATGTTTGTCTTGGTTTGAGTGTTTTGATGTATAATATGTACGTATTTACAAAAAATATGATACTTGTATATTTCCATTGTCTAGTACCTATAGTACAAGCTCGATTTAGTTCGGGCTAGATGGTGTTGTGTTTATGTGGTAGAATATTATTATATATTTAATTTGTACACGTGGACATGACTATAAATGATGAGAGGGTGCAAATTTGATGCGTACTAATTGTATCCATACCGATTTTAAAATCCAGTACTTTATCGTAATACCGCAAACTCTGAATCTCGTACGTGCCTTATAAACACAAAAGAACTTTATCTAGCAGAGGTTTTTTCTATAATAAAGATAGTAACCACATGTTACTAGCCGTTAGCTGAAGCCGTTGTTCGCTTATCTTATCTTATCTTGTGTGGGGGCCAGTCAGTATAGACCGGCGACACTTCGATCCAGTGAGATTTTTTGTGTCGACTTCCCCAATAACGACTGCCATAGATGTTCATGGCAGCCGGGACCGACGGCTTAAAGTGCTCGCCGAGGCACGGAGCAGGCGATAATTGTCAATCAATACGCACATCATTTCGAAAAGTCATATAGCTCCAGAAAGTCAGAGGTGCGCGACGTGGGTTCGAACCCGAGACCCTCTGCATTGTAGTCTGTTGGTCTCCCCACTGAGCTATCGCTGCTCTTTGCAGTTGTACGCTACTTAACATAATGTCATTATTTCCTTAGGTTTATCAAAGTTAGTATGTGGCTGTGAGTAAGAAATCGTTATTTGTTTCCAGATGGATCAACACTAAACGACTCGGCTGTGGTTCGGACGAACAAGATGCAGCACCAACATAGCATCGCGACGATTTTGTAATATACCTAGTCCACGTGGACTACTCGCGCGGGGGCCACACCACCGGCCTGCGGGCGACACCTTAATTATATTTTTTTGCATATAACATATTTTGTTATTAAATTATCGATCATTTTGCTCGATTTTAACATATTCTGTTACATCTACACGATTCTTTGTAGTATTTTTGTGATGCTTTGTACGAAGGGAGTGTAGCTTTTTGTAGTTTATTGCGAAAATTTGGACCACACGCGCTGTGGTTGCACATTTGTAAGTGATTCATACTGGTTTTGTTACATATATGTAGATGTTGAGGTGACCTCTGCGCCGCAATCACGCGGGCCGTGGTTCAGCGACAGAAACCCATAATAAGACTTGCTAGCGTCCGGTAAGAGTGCGGACTAGGGGTGTGTCGATAGTCGAATTAGTCAACCGATCTACTCGATCCATTAACTACTATTTAACTTAACAAGTCGCAGGGAATATTACAGGTTTAGAAATGGTTTAAGTTAGCCCAAATTAATTAGTAGTGTATACTTATAATATTTATTTCGGTAGATGGATGACGTATCGCGATCGGTACATCCCTAGCGAAATAGATATCGATTAGTGCAGACCCCGTACACAACGCGGACTTTAAACCAATATGGCACAATTGATATTGATCATTTGCTGTCGTGGCTTTGTTGTCAACATAAGCAATGACGTCACAGCATATGAAATTTAAAATAAATATATGAAACTACATAAATGATATTTCAATTTGTAAACTGAATTTTAGAAAATTTGTGCCTATAATTTTTCGCACTTAACTAATTAAATATTTAAAGTCTATGTTACTAACTATGCGACACGATTTGATTTTACTAGCTTGACGCTTTACCTTTGTACCGTTATGTCATATACGAAGGTACTTCTAATAATGCAATTCATTTTCACAGTAACATTGTATGTAGTAGTTCGTGTGCAGATCTGGTTATTTGTAGCTTACGTTAAGAGACCGTGCCGGTCGTAAATAGATTGTACCTATGTCCTACCGTTACGAGGGAAATTATATATTTTTAAGATACCATCTTGACAAGTTAATTATTAAAGCTAAGCTACGAATAAACAGGTTTTATTTATATGTATTGATATACTGATTTGTAAGAAGATTAAAGTAATACTGAAAATCATAAATACTTGAGTAAAACTGATCTCGTAACGTTTTTTTATAATTGATTTTTATTGTTACCTTTGTGTTTTTATACATATATAATATTTTAATAAATATTCTCATGACGGTATGATTTGCGCGGGAATGTAAGTGTTTGACGGTTCAAGAATGATTTAAAATAAGAACGTTTCTGACGTATCGCCAATATGTTAGCGCATGTTTTGGTACCGGTCTTTTGAGCGTTCTCGTGCACTGACGATGTCTGTATCTCAGTGTTACTTTAACCTTCACATTTCATGTGTACACATTATAAATATGGATTTTAAATAAAATTTAATGATACGGTATTTAACTGATATAGTATAGAATGGACTATAGATAGTAGCTAATTTAATAGGGGTAAAATAGGGGCTTTTTATATTTCGTAACTACAAAAGTAATTATATTTGTTTCTCACCAACGTTATTTGATGTGATTATTAAAAAATGTCGCAATATGAATTTGAATAATATCTCTAGTTCCTCTCAACGAAAACTTTTTTTTCTATTTTTATGTAATTTTTCTATTGCACCTTTATTAAATTTAAGATGTTTTGTATATTTTGGTTGAGGTTCATCCATTATATACGGTCTCGGTGCATGTCGACGCGGCGGGCTCGCGGGGACAGTGACGTCACACCGTCACTCGTCGCGCGGCTCACGGTGCATAGCTAGTTAATAAACATACGAAAATCTCTAAGAGTCGGACTTGCTACCAAATACATTTTCGTTATAAATTCATATCCAAAAATAATAGGATAGTTGGGTAACTATATTGCACCTTACTGCACTTATAATAAGATAGAGAATTGATAAACCATTCTTTTGTGATTCGAAACGCCGCTACCACGGTTTTGCTGTCAGTATTTACGTGACGTGATAAGTCAATGTTTTGTACCATATGCTTTCTCTCTATCGAATTTGTAGTGAGTCGTGGTAGTGGTGATGAACATGACTACTAACCGAACTAGTCGAGTTCCAGGAGTAACTAACGAGGGTGGTAACCTGTTATTTCTCATATTACTCAACTTTGTTTTACTGTGCTGGTACAGACCCTCCTGTGATGGAAGTACACAGCACCAACATTATTTAAATATGTATTTATTCTTTTTTACATTTAAGCTATTGTAATCTAAGGTCTCAAACATCGGGAAGGTTTTGTATACCAATTAATTATGAAATAAATTGAACAAAACCGCTTAAAATACATTGAGACTTAGACAAAGAATACCTAGTGTAGTTTTCAATAATCCACAGATGAGCCAGCAAGAAATAAAGCTGTTTTGATTTGTTTTGTAGCGTTTTATTTGTACGTTATAGACTCATAATTACAAAAATATAACTAGTACAAGTAATAGTATGGTTTATGTAAAATAGTTATTTTATTCATTGAATGCTTTATGTTGACCAGTATATTCTAATAAAATACGGGCAATGTCCATCAATACTGCACACTGAAACCGTAACGCATTGAGTTCGTCTTATAGTTGTTAATGCTTTCCGAAAGGTGATATCAAAGGCGCCCCACTCAACCAGCTTATAAAAAGTGTACTGGCGACTACGCGGTGTGTAGGTTAACGTCTTGCTCCATAGCTGGCATCGTCCACTTTTAATTTGAATTTAGCGCATTAGTTCAGGAATAGAAGTCATTAGAATTGTTGATGGTGTCATTTTCATAAGCGGTATCTAAGTTATAGGCCGGGACTCCACCAAAGCGGAGACGAGACGAGCGGAGAGATGTTTTTTAAACAACCAATAGAATTGTTTTATTGACACATCTCTCCGCTCAGCTTCAGTGGAGATCGCTGTGCGGAGATGTGTAATATTTGTTTGTTGCGCGATGGAAGCGGAGATGTGAGCTGTGCGCGGATGACGCGCAGTGGAGACGAGAGTTGTGAGCGATGTCACCCTCCCCTTCTCTCGCCCGCCGGCAACCCGTAAAGCCCCGCGCGCGCGCCGGCCGGCCATCTTGCTAGTACCTTGCTAGCACTCAACGCCTCGCACCCGAGCTGAAAAACATCTCTGCTCACACAGCACACTGCACACATCTTCGCTTTGGTGGAGTCCCCCGAGCTGAAAAACATCTCTTCTCGCACAGCATACAGCACACCGCACACATCTCTGCTTTGGTGGAGTCCCGGCCATAAGGTTAGTTAGGCAGATGCATAGCAGCCTTTTTTATTAAGATACCACGCCACCTTATAATCAAAAAGGATCGCAGCCACCAAGGTTTATTTATTTATTTGTGGACCTTTATACCGTGATTTCTTCAAGTAACAACAACAACAACACAGTTTTCTTAAAAAGAATTCATAAAGGTATTTTGTAAGCTATATGTGCAGATAGCCTTATTAGTGCGCTGGAAAGTACTAATTTTGAAAATTAAACCGATTACTGCAGAAGCACTGTGAGTGAACCGTAAACTCATATTGAACAAAAAATGCTCAAGCTTTCTTGAAATGTAAATAAAATAGAAACCTTATCCCATTAGAATAGAGCTCAAAATCGTAGCTAAGGCGTATAATCTAATCTAGCGGACAGCGGCGTGCATTCAAATATGCTCCTCGCGACTGCGCGAGCGTTTTTGAGGTCCTCCGCGTGCCGTTAAGACACCGTGTGGCAGGATTAAAGAGCCTGGAGAGTGCAAGAGCGAAACAATTAAAAATTGATGACAAGGTATTCATATCGCACTGACATAATGCGCAAGCTAAAAACCCCCGATGGATAGCCGCGAGACTGTTCGAATATACGGGTGTTTGACCCGACATGCATGTTTTACGTTAGGTGTGAGTGGCGGCAAATTATATGTTCGAGCATTTTGCTTCTCAATCTGAATAGACCATAATACTAATAATATATGCATAAAATGAACTGGCCGCCTTCAACTCATTCGGTACATTCGTAAATCGGTTTTGCCTTGTTTGAGCCTTATCCATTAGAATAAATTCATATGAAAACAAAATCTAATGAATGTTCAATAGGAACAGTTTTAGTGCTCAATTCAATAAATTACAGAATTATTTAATCTTGTACATCACAGCAAATTAGAATATTCGCAACGCGACGTTTAAAATTTTTATTAAACTATATATTTTCGTTTAACATTTCAAAACGTAAGCTGTCAAATGTCAAATATATTTTTATATATGGTGCATGTTATAACCTCAAAATAAATAAAGACTCGTGGGATAACATAATAATAAAAGAGTTAAAGTGATGTTAACGTGACTAAGACGCTTTAATTAATAAATGTAGCATTTTTTTGTTATAAGATATAACTTATTTCGTGATATAAGTATAAAATAACAATGGGTAAACGCAAAGGTAAATGTGTTAAGAAGAATCCAGCTACCAAAGAGGCTTTGGAGCCTGAGAACTTGGTGAAAGCTCCTCACTCGTTCGTTATACATCGTGGACAATGCAGCAAGGATTTGGTAGACCTGATGAAGGATTTCAGGAAGATTATGGAGCCTTTTACTGCGTCACAATTGAAGGTTAATTTATTGTGTATTACGATACACACCATTTTTATTTTAAGCATATACTGTGAGGTGTAGATGTCTATCTGTATGTTATTTATAGAGGAAACAATGGTTCGCTATTCCACTGTCAATTTATATTTGCATGCATATTGCGATGGAGATTTATTTTTATGGGATAAAGTTTGCCATAAAATGCCATAGGTATAAAAAATTATACTTTCGAATTAATTGACTCTTTAAATTATATTTGTTGTCTATTCATCTTGAATTAAAGAGCCAAGCTCTTTTCGTTGGAGTCTCTTCAGCCAACGCTTTGACTTCTTGATACAACTTAACTTTTACCCTTTCTTTCACTTAATCTTTAAATGTCCTCCTTCTCCTTCTGTCTTCAATTTTTCCTTCCAAGATGTTTCTTATAAAAGTGTCATGTCGTGTCAAGTGGCCCAACATTTTCCCTGTGTCTGTTGTGTATTAAGTGCATTCAAATATTTCAATATGGCAATGGTCTTTTATATCTAAAAGATTAGCTCTCTCTATTCTATAAAATACCTAAATAATAAAATGATTTACGAATCATACTATAATTTAAGTAGGTTGATACCTAGTAGAATTCTATAATTATTCTTAGCTCATGTGGTAATATATTGTATTTATAGAAATATGCATAGTGGTTAGTGTAACTGACTGCCACACCTGTGGTTGTGAGTTCGATTCCTGCACAAGTCAAACATTTGTGTACATGGACGTTTGTCTTGTTCTGGGTGTTTCTATGTATAATATGTAAAAAGTATATATGTATGTTCATCCATTGTCTATCATCATCATCCCATAGTACAAGTTCTGCTTAGTTTGGGCTAGATGGAGATGAGTGTATGTGATAGAATATTATATTATATTATATAAATACTAATTTAAGAGTAAAACAGTAGACATCCTCTCAGAGTGGGAACCTGATATTTTTAAGAGTGAAGTGGAAAAGGCAATAAGTGGTCAAAAAATGGAAAAGGCAAAAAGTGATAGTCACGTCTTGTCTTGATTATTTATGTACATGTAAGTGGATGCTCCTATTTACCATACTGCTGCTTTAGAGGCTACCATCAATTTTTATCAAATGCTTGAGTATGTTGAGTAGTAGTTCATGGAGAAATGGTTGCAGCACCTTACAGTTATGATTTGTAAATGAAATATTATTGTACACTTGGCGATTAAAAAGAGTGGCTATGAGTTTCTTGCCCGTTCTTCTCATGAGCCCTACACACCCTAGCTTTGCTGAACGTGGCAGTAAATGTAAATTCACAGGAAAAAATTTACGTGTAACTTTGACATTCATAAGTGTTACCTTGTAACCTAATTTGAATAAATTTATTTTGTTTTTTTTTTTTTTGATTTTGATAAATGAGATGTTGAGAGGGACTATTGATGAATTAGTACCAATACTTACTAAGATTTTCAACCAAATTTTGAAAAGTGGATATATACCAACACAATGGGAAACTTCATATATAATCCTACTACACAAGAAAGGCGCAAAGGAAGACATCGACAACTACCGGCCAATAAGCCTAATGTCGAATGTGTACAATACATTTGCAAAGATCATTTTGGGCAGGATAAGCACAAAATTAGATGAAAGCCAACTAATAGAACAAGCCGGTTTCAGACAAAATTTTTTTAATGATAGACCACATTCACACACTCAAACAGATAATTGAGAAGTATAACGAATTCAACAAAACACTGTATGTAGCCTTTATAGATTATGCAAAGGCATTCAATTGCATTAGTCATAAAGCAATATGGTAGAGCTTAGAAAGGCAAGGTATACCTGCAACATATATTAACATTATTAAAAATATATATACAAACAGTAAAGCAAAAATCCAATTAGAAGCATTGGGCAAAGAATTCCAGATCAAGCGATGAGTTAGACAGGGAGATCCAATGTCCCCAAAGTTGTTTTCAGCAGTTTTAGAGAACGTCTTTCGCAACCTTGACTGGGAACATCTAGGTCTCAACATAGACGGAAGAAAACTAAACCACTTAAGATTTGCGGACGATCTGGTTTTACTAGAAGAAAATCCAAAGGCACTTGAGAAGATGATCTAAACTCTAAATACTGAGAGCTCCAAAGTGGGTCTAAAAATGAACATATCAAAAACGAAACTGATCACCAACTCAAAAATGGAACCCATTGAAATTGAAGGACAACAAATAGAATATGTTGATGTATATTGCTACCTGGGCCAGATCATCTCCCAAGACACAACAACCAAGGAAATAAATAAGAGGATTGGTAGAGTGGAAAAGATATTGATCTCTCAAGGAAATTGTTAGGAAAGTGCCAGAGAGGTATGGAAAGAAGCATGACAGAAACAAGAAAGCAACATAGAACTAGCAATATCCAATTAAGAGCAAAAACCAAAGTAACCGATATCTTGGAAAAATAGACCTCCAAAAATGGAGATGGACCGGCCATATGTTGAGATCTACACAAGAAAAGTGGAGCCAAATTACATCGAATTGGTATCCAAGAGATGGCAAGAGATGTCGAGGATGGCAACAAAAGCGCTGGGAAGATGAGCTTAAATTTACTGCAGGACCCAAATGGAGGAGAGTTGCTCAAGACAGGAAGCAATGGAAACTACTGGAGGAGGCCTTTGCCAAAAGGCACACTGAGTTGAGACGTATAGAAAAACGAATTAAAAAAAAAAAAACTTTCACGAAGATTAATCTCACCCAGTTTAACGGGCTAAATAAATAAATAAAAATATAAATACAATATATTGCAGCCATTTATGAGGTTATGCTTCCTAATTGAGGGACTGTGTTCTATTGCATACAAGTGCTGTGGATATGGGCTCTGTAAATTGTTATAATAACATTTTTTTTGAGAATTGGTCTCTGTTCTATAACTTAATTCCCTTTTCCTTTTCATGACATAATGATAGGGTGATATGGTGTTATTAATGTCTTGGTCAAACTTTGGCTCCCAGGCATAAATTTATTATCATTGTGTCTGAATTACAGCTATTAATTCAATTATACAACTCTGCCTTAATCTTTTGAAATATACAGTGACAACTCTATACATGTAGTCATAATTTATTTATATTTGATTACAGGAAAGAAAGAAGAACACAATAAAAGACTTTGTGTCAGTATCTGGATACTTGCATGTGTCACACATGATGGTATTTACAGAGACAGAGCTTGGCTCTTACATGAGGATGGCGAGGCTCCCTCGTGGACCCACACTGACCTTTAGGATACACAGTGTAAGTTAGATTACAAGTCCTATTATAAAAACTGACATTTATTTGCGTGCTAAATAATAGGGAATTAAATATGCATTTGCTGCTTTCTATGAAAAAAATCCTTAATATTCTGGTTTTCATACTTACCTTATCAATATCTTTTGAATGTCGTATAGTATAAAATTTATTAAATTATCACTATATATTATAAAATAAAGTCCTCCGCCGCGCTCTATGTTCTTTTCCATGTATAATTGCTTTTATTTAGGCCACTACTGTTTATCTTAAATTAATAAAATCATCAAAGTGGTGTAAAGATATCCATTACAAAAACAGATTTTTTTTCAAATGGTTTTAAAGTTACCTGTTCCTGAAGGTTTAACTTGACAGTTTGTTACTTCTTATTACTTCTGCTCAAGACTTGCTTTGGTAGTGAAGGAATAAAGAAAGAGTCTGTGTGCATGAATTCTCAAGTCTGATTGCCAGGTTGGCCAGTGTGGTTCAAACTTTTTCTTTCAAGAAAATCTCCACTGCTGCGCAGTCTAGGACTCTGTCATATAGTTAGCAACATGCTGGCCTTCTATATCATGGAACCTAAAAACATAGCCAGTGAAATACTTGCCTTCCTTCCTTGTGTATTATACACAGGTATGAGGCAATGTACATCATTATCTATTTTAACCTTACAGTTCAGCTTAGCGCGTGACGTGATCTCGTCTCTCCGCAAGCAGTATGTGATGATGCGAGCGTTCCAGCACGCGCCTCTCATCGTGCTCAACAGCTTTTCTGGTGAAGGCATGCATATGAAACTCATGGCCACCATGTTCCAGAACATGTTTCCTACCATCAACATTACCACTGTGAGTAAAAAAAAAAGGTTTACAGAAGGTATATGAATAATGATTTTCATTGTTTGTACATTATATTGGCTTACTGAGCATTACAAATACTAGATGTTTTAGATTCTCTATATATTAAATGTAATTGTGTAATACACCTTCCCCTACCTTTGGCGAAATAGGCATGAGATACTATATTATGTAAATAAATGCAGCCCGTTTTCATTAGTTAAATTCCAATATTAATGTAGTATTGTGATTTCAGGTAAAACTAAAGAATATTCGTCGTTGCGTGCTAATGAACTACAATCCAGCCACGAAACTGGTTGACATGCGGCACTATGCCATCAGAGCCACGCCTGTAGGACTTAATAAAGGAACTAAAAAGGTACTTATAGTTGCTTCGATAGCCCATTGGAGGAAGTAAAAGGTGCCAATATTATGTGTTCGAATTGTCTATGATCTTCAGCACCGATCTGAGTCGAAGTAGCAAAGTCCAAGCCTACGCGTTTCACTGTATTTTTCAGGGCTACTAGGCCTGAAAAACACTCAAATTACTATCGTACTAATCTACACCGCAGCAGGAGTCATCCTTTATTCTAGTTCAGTAGAATACACTTTAATTTTTGCTATGTAATATATATAGTGTGTATATATATAGTGTGTATATATAGTGTATAGAAGTTTCACTTCTATACACTATACATACTTTTATGTGATTATATTGCCCTATGTTATGAATCAAACATTTTCTCTGCCTCTCTCATCATGTCACCGACTCCCACACACGCACGCACGTCCACGCATGCGCGCACGCACACGTACATAAGTTTATTCATGACCTCCTCTGACATAATCATGTTTCTCTTTCAGATGGTGCAAGGAAAAATACCGAATCTAAATCGTTGTAAAGATATGTCAGAATTCTTCGATAAGTGAGTACTTTCTATTAATCAATAATTATTACACTTACTATTTTTATCTTTTAATTGTATTTTTTTTATGTTGGTAGGTACTTACTATATTTACTATTTTATTACTTTTTAGGGTTCTCCAAACAGTCTCAATGAAAATCTAACTGTCTACCTTTAAAGTGCTTTATATTTTGAACTGTAATACCAAAGATATGGGGCAAATACACGATAATAAAATTTTCCATGCAATTTGTATGGGACCTGCTGATACAAGAATCATCAATTATTCAAATGATCATCTGATTATTAAGTACATTTCAACTAACTAGAATAAATAATTATGTTCCAGAGCAGGTATGCTGTCAGAGAGCGAATTCGAAGATGACCCAAACGCGCAAGTGATTCTGCCACAGAACTTAGCAACCAGAGGGGCCGCCGCCGAATCTAAGTCAGCCATCAGACTGTTCGAACTTGGACCGAGAATATCTTTCCAACTTATTAAGGTATTAGCTTTTGCCCGCCACTTCGCTCATGTAAATATAGGATAGGTAATGTTAGCAAAAGTACTTTAAAAAAAAAATATATATATATAGCCTATGTTACTCGTTTATAATATAGCTTACTAAACGTGAAAGAATTATCAAAATCGGTTAAGTAGTTTTTGAGTTAAATCCTAACAAACAAACATAAATATCAAATCTTTCCTATTTATAATATTAGTATAGATTACTACTTCATTTACTTCTTTTGTGGTTTAAAAAGATGTCAATGATGCATGGCATTCATATGCAATACGTGTGCATGTCAAGAATTTAACATAGGTACTTACTGTAATTTTTAATGACTGCAGGTGAAGTGATAAGCTTAAAAAAAATGGCATAGTAATTTAAGTGGTATCCTTGCCACTGCAAATAAATTGAGTGCTGTGAGTTCGATTCCCACATGGAACAAAAAATCTGTGATCCACAAATGGTCGTTCCAAATCTGAGTGTTCTCTGTTCAAAGTCCCCCAGAAATTATTCATAGAGCGAGAAATGTATTTAAAAGTCCGTTATATGTTGTACTAATCATATAATGAAATTTTGTATTCAAATTAAGTTTATTGGTATCTTATACTGCTCAATATTAACTACTTTTTTGCGATAAGTTTTTGGAGACACCCGGATCTCGTAGATCAAAGCCAAATCCATCAGATTGGTAATTGCATACATTGATTCAATATAACTTGTATTGTATTTAACAACATAAATGTTTAATTTCCAGGTTGAAGATGGTCTGATGGACGGCGAGGTACTTTACCATGAGCTGGTTGAAAAGACAGATAATGAGAAAAAGCTTATTAAGAAGAAGAGAGAAGAAAAGAAGTAAGTAATAATTGTAGTTTTGTAAACAAGATCTATCATAGTCAGTATTTTTTGACACAAATGTGTACTTAAATTTGACTAGATTAAAATTATAAAAAATTCTAATACCTATTGATTATATTGATTGGATATGCTTAAAAGTTACGGCCAGTTTAAGCGGTCGATAAAGAAGTGTCTGCGGTCGATAAGGAAGTGTTTGTACTTTGTAGGATTTCCAAAGATATGATAACATTAACTTAGTTTTTTTTAAATGTTTTAAAGAGTTATAAACACAACATATAATCTTTAATATTTATTCCATCTAAAAGGCGGTAACATCAAGATATATAATTTATGATATTTCAGCGCAACGCGCAAACCCTATTAGTAGTCTACACTTAGCGCCAAAGGTTAGGAATTTTCCTAATTTCATTAATTTATTTACTATTATTGCGAGTGAGCGAAAAGATTAATTTGTTTGTTAATCATGGATAAACTGAAACTACTGAACCGATTATTTATTAAAAAGCTTCTTGATCCAATAGAAACTTTAGCTTTATAATATCATGCTAGAAGAGTGCAGCAGTAAGTATATACATGGTAAAAACCGCGGGGACATCAAGTATAATATATTGATTCTTAAGAATTGTGTTTGTTTTAATTACAGGCGATTGAAAGAGAAACGTAAAGCACAACAAGAAGAGAACGTCAAACGGAAACAGAAGGAGAAAGAAGATCTCAAGCAGAAGGCGCTCGACGGCATGAATAAGAAGAAAGAAGTTACTGAAAGTCAAAGGTACTTTATATTTTATTGAGCTACACTTGTGTAAGTGAACTTTAATATTTGTTTTCTTGCTACGAATCAATTACCTTTCTTGCCTAAAGTCAATGACCTGCGTAGAACTTCAAACGGGCTGTACATCTGACATTTCAAATAAGATTGTATAGTATAACTTTCATATTGCTATATAACTTTTTAATGCCATTAGGCAATGTGTTCTGATTTACATAATATTGTCTTCTGTTTACGCGAATGTTATTCATTGAAATTAAACTACTATATACGGATTATATCGCGATGTTGATTTAACACTCTATTCTGTTTAATAGTTCTATATGTTCTGTTTAATAGTTTCAAGGCAAGTTCTTTTTTATTTTATTCAATAGAGCCCTATGGGTAAGACATCGGCATTGCGATCCAAAAGGTTCGAATCCCAGCCGACGTGAATCCATTCCTAACACAAGCAGTTTAACTTAACACTAGTTATTTGTAAACCAAATTGCTAGAAATCTTAAACGAAATTGACTGGTGTTTAGATGTAAAATTTTAAGAAGCATCATATAATGTTTGTGGTAAAATTATCGCTGGGTAATCCTTTTGTCAATATAAACTAATTGCTTTTCGTTTGTGTAGGCTCATGGAGCTCGCGAATGCAGAGTCACAACACGCGAACATGGACCAAGACGATGTCGAAGATGACGCCGATTACTACAGGCAAGAAGTTGGGGAGGAACCGGAGAAAGGTTAGTCTCATATTTGGTTAGTTAAGTTCTCTTAGATACATTTAGTAACATCTGTACATGTTCAAAGGATAAAGCATTATACCCACTGACTTTCCTGCCTCGGAAAGGACGTAGTCTGGTCTTGCACCAAAGTGCCTAGTACGAGTTTGTTTACGTTAACGCGATCGACACGTTTATGACGATAGGCGCTCCGAATGGCCTTCTTTACCTGAGGAAACGCACCTGATTTGTACCCTCTGGCTACAAGGGGAGGTGAAAGGGTTATGGACATAACCCTTTCGCCTCCCCTTGTAGCCAGGGGCTCTCCCGTACCTCGGGCTTACAGACCAAAACCCCACGGTGTGCTAACTCGCTGCTTAGTATAGTGGATGGGTCGCTGGAAACGAGACTACATCAGCAACCCACCCAGCAGACTACGGCTCCTGGGCGACGCCCCGGCACTACATAGGGTGTCGGAACGACACAATGGCTGACGGGCGGGAAATCGCCGTCCTCCCGCCCGCGGCCTTCTTTATGGGACGCTCTGACTGGCCTGCTCTTAACCAATCAAAGAGCCAAACTCGGTAAACGTTTCAATCCCGTTAACGTAAAAATAAATCGCACTAGGCACCCTGATGTATCTCGGGTTTTGTCGGATTGTCCTCCCATCGAACTATGAGAGAGATAATAAAGTGGGCTTGCGCACACACTTCTGCGCTATTTGTACACAGGCATGTCCAGCGCATATAGTTAGTCTTTGAAACGATTGACCGTTTTAACCGAGACTCGGTTTGGAAGACGCGATTATCACTTTGTTCCTTTTCATTATAATATACCTAGCAATAATTTCTTGTTTCACATAATAAAAAGAATAAAGGTTCCGATCAACTTGTTTTGAAGTTGATTTCCACATTGCATTACTGGCGCGAACTCACTTCTCTATCCAAGCTTAGTACAGCTAAGCTTAGGACGAGAAACGCTTAAACAAGAATGCTAATAACTTGCAACACAAATTGCAAGTAAACTTAAAAAATAAGTGGACGAGACTTTCCTACATTTCCAAATTCCATGATACTACTGAGAATATTTTTGCTATAACATTGATCTACATATTTTAAATTGTTCTGTCATTGATTATTTTAGGTATACTGTTTATCGAAAATGTGTAGTCTTACGTAAGTAATAAGTGTTTTATACAACGGTGGTCTAGTAAAATATTTTGATTACTTTCAGATCTCTTCACACACAATACGACGAGGAAAAGGAAAGGTGACGACGATGGACCACGTGGCTTCAAGAAAATGAGACTGGACAAAAAATTAAAGAAGAAATACCAGAGCAACCAAGACACAGGGAAAGCACAGAATAGACAAGACGGCAACAAACAATTCAAAGGCAACCAAAGAGATGGCAAGTTCCAAAACAGGCAAGGCGGTGGAAGATTCCAGAATGACAGGCAAGGCGGTGGAAAGTTCCAGAACGACAGACAAGGCGGTGGAAGATTCCAGAATGACAGGCAAGGTGGTGGAAAGTTCCAGAATAACAGGCAAGGTGGTGGAAAATTCGGAAACGACAGGCAAGGTGGTGGAAGATTCCAAAATGAGAGAAAAGGTGGCGGGAAATTCCAAAACGACAAAGGAGGTAGGAGATTCAACAAAGATGGCAATGACAAAGGACATAAACCTTTTAATAAACAAAAGAAAGTGTTCGGCGGCAAAATTAATAAAGGAAAAGGTGGGAAAGGTGGCAGCGGAAAAGGAAATAGGGGAAGAAAATAGGTGAAGACAATTTTAATTAAACTAAATATTGATTAAAATCACATTGTTTTATTTTCTAGTGAATTGTACAAAAGTAACTTATTAACAATACCTTACTCTAATCTGCAGTGCTAACTGTAACCATCATGTGTTGTGCCGCGGCGACGTCCGCGATGACCACTCAGTCCGTTATAAGACGTCTGACGATAGTCGCATTCGAGATCGTATCAAATGCATCTATATAACGCAAACAACCTCAATGTATGTCTGAGAGAACATGTACGCTTTGCAGTTTAGTATTTTAGTACTAATACAAAGCTTTGTCTAACCGAGACATGTACTATCGAACTTAAATTTCATATTCCTAGAGCCATGAGGCCGTAAGCGATCAATGCAAATGATTTGATCATTCCAGTTAGCATGCGTTCTTGTCAACGTAATTGGCATATCTTCACAATTTAACAAACAAATCAATCTTTGATTATATTCAAGATTCTTTCATACTATTGATTAGGAATACATATAACAATAACGAATAAGTAGGCGGTAGGTGCGTTTAACGATGGTTAAATATTTGTAAAGTCCCCTTAACAACAATAGTTTTAATAGAAGAATATCATAAAACATGTAGCTAAGTTCGTTTTCTTGACATATATTATATTTACTTTCAATAATAATAGAAAACAAAAAGGACGTGTTCTAATTCGAATCTATAAATAAGTTTCATAGCAAAGCAAAACGAAATATTTTGAAATATTAGTGCAATATAATGCGTTTGTCGGATAATGATGTGTCTTTTAAAATCGTAAAATAGGTTAATTTTGGTTTATTTTTACTAAATATAAATTATTAAGTTTTCTATTCAATGAATCACATAACATTTGATTTTTATTGTGTTTATCACTGGACAGTGAAAGGAAAACAAAGCAGGTAGTCTGCCTTCTAATTTCGTTAGTGGTTTGTTTTGCTAATGTTAAAGATTTATATAAGAATTGAAGCGAATATCGAACTTAATTAAAAAGGACTTGGTCAATAAAAGAACGCACTGATTAATCGATTTTTAAAAACTATTATTATCAAGGGGTAAGATGATTGTGATGATGCTAGAAAAAATCAGATACAGTTTTTAATTGTTTTGGAATTATTTGCAGAAAACCCACGTTTTTGGCAATTTTATGGCTTTCCATCCCGCTGCTAGGTAGTTTTGACCTTCACAGTCTTAGTGGATCGAACCAAGTTCGGGGGAAAGGTTATACACAACACTGATCTTTTTATTTTAATATTCAACAATGGCAATATGAATTGTTTCTTAGGTAGTTAAAGGTTAATTCAACAACAAGAAATAGGTATCTCGGGTGGGATTTCATCCTACCTAAAGGCTAATTCACTGTGCTGTTTATCTCACTGTATTATCCAGCATACTGCTGAAGAGAATCTCATCTCCACATAAACTGGGTGCTCTAAATCAAGAAGACAATATCATCAGCCATCATGACCTGGTTGTCCTGGGTCATCTTCTCCAATGCGGCGTGAATCTCACCGGTGTCGAAGGTCTCGTGGGAGTACTTCTCGTTGACATAGGCGGTCACCCGCGACAGCGGTAAAGAGTTGGCGCGTTCTTCGCGGAACAACTGCTGGAGTGCTGATTTGAATTGAGTCAGTCTGTGGAGAAGTAGGCAAGGTTAGACGTTGCATAGAATTTGTCATATTTTAGTTATACTCAACGAGCGACCCGCGCCGGCTTTCCATGGGTGTACTATCCAAAAACCTTAACAATTATACACCTAAGCCTTCCTCATGAATCACTCTGTCTATTAGTGAAAACGGCATGTAAATTCGTTAAACAGTTTTTGAGTTTATCGACAGACATATAGACGCGCCGGGGCACTTCTTTTTAATAATATTTAGTATTATATAGAGCAGCGATAGCTCAGTGGGGAGACAAACAGACTGCAATGCAGAGGGTCTCGGGTGCGAACCCACGTCGCGCACCTCTGATTTTTGAATGTTATATGACTTTTCGAAATGATGTGCGTATTGATTGACGATTATCGCCTGCTCCGTGCCTCGGAGAGCACGTTAGGCCGTCGGTCCCGGCTGCCATGAACATCTATGGCACTCGTTATTGGGGAAGTCGACACAAAAGATCCCAGAAAATGTAAAACTGCCAAAGTATGGCAGTTTCCATTATTTTACATTTTCTACTCTATTCAGCTCAAAGTAATGAATGATATTCATATTTTACAGTCTATTATTTTAAAGGTTACATGATAAACTGACCTGTTAGCGTCTATAGTCTTCAGCGCGGACCTGGTAGTCCGCGGCGTGGGCTCCGGCTGCGAGGTGTGCGCCGCGCGCAGGACTGGCTCGGCTTCCTCGTCCGATGAGAACTCGTACGGATCTCCATTCTGCCCAGCCTCCTGTACGAATAACGATTCAAAAATTCAGAATGATTTTTAGGACGTCTCCCGAACTAGGAATAATTCCTATGTCGTGAGGGACTTTACAAACATTCAAACAACAGACACAAAGAACATCCAGACTTGGGACAACCATTTATGGATCACACAAAGTTTTGTCCCGTGTGGGATTCGAACCCAAAGCATTCGGCGCAGTGGTAGCGACCACCTAAACCGCTACGTCATCCGTGCAGTCAACACTGTGCAGTACTTATGATACAACATTCGTTTTCACTGATTAACCAATCAACTACCTCCGCAGTGCAGCAATAGTATATGCGCATGCTGTGCATGACGTCTTCGGTTCGAATCCCGGATCGAGCTATTGAGATTTTCGGACAAGAAAATCTGAAACTATAATAATATTCTACCACAAACACACAACACCATCTAGCCCAAACTAAGAAAAGCTTGTACTATGGGTACTAGACAATGAATAAACATACAAACATACAATTTTTTTGTAAATACCTGCATATTATACATAGAAACACCCAGACCAAGACAAACATTCATGTTCATGCACATGACCTCAGGCGTGGCAGTCGGTTACACTAACCACTACGCCATCGAGGTCGACAAACCAGTAAACAAGAATATACATATGTAGATCATAATACTAAAGCCGGCGTTATGTATGTAGGTATATGTGCGGGACAGCAGCGCCACTGGCGGCGACCATATAAACTAACGCGAATAATTATTAACGTTGTAAATAGTATTAAGATATTGATAAGTTGTATATTTTATATTAGAATACGTTATAACAAGTGTAAATATGTATAGTTTGTAAGGATTTCATGTAAAGTTACAGTTTTTTTGACAAAATACTATAAGCGGTTCTCGCTATGGTAAAGAATCGTTGTACTTAAGCTTGTGACACAAAATATAAGTAGATTCTGATTGGTTATAATTCTTAAGTTCTAATTGATTGTCCAATTAAAAAACTTGTATTTTTGAATGAGAATTCATATAAAAGACGGTGCCAAAATGTATGTCGACACAGTCCACCGCCAACAGTACAACAGTGAACATCAAGATTAGCCAAATAAAGGAACACAAGAAGACCCATACTTCAGACTTTCATTATTCACCAAGCCAGCACACTTAATGTACACAGTCCGGTACATTAAATGGTCCTTCGAGCCGGATACCAGTGAAGACTGAAATCTGAAGACTACAAGTTTTACAAGCAAGTTAGAAGCTCAAGCCATCAGGAAATCGAAGAATAGAACATGCCGGTGACACGCTCTGAAGGAAGAGGACGCAAGATGGTCTCGGACCAAACTCCCTCGTCGTCTGAGGATACGAGCACCTTAACGACAGGGATTACGACCGAAGCAAGTTCAGCCTTTACAGCAACGGACACTACCATCACAACAGATAGCAACGCCGCATCTGTCGCCGCGACGCTAGCGCCCTTAGTCGGACTCGCCTCGGGAATTGAAGCGCCCTCCGCTGCCGCCCCTTCAGTAGCACCCTCCACAGCGACGACGCTGCCGATCGACGCTGTATTTATGAAGCCACCTGGTACGAGGGGTGCCGAACCCCCCCTCACCTGCCCCGAAGTCCTGATGCGGAGTGAAACTACGACTGTCAAGAGAAGATTGAAGAACACCAGTGGCCTGCCAGAGCCGTGCAGACCACAAGGACCTTCCGCCCCCAGCAAGAAGGGGTCGAGTGAAAGGTCCTCAGCAAGTCGAGTCAAAACACGGAAGATAGCGAAGGCACGGGAGGAGCTGCTTCGACTGCAAGTGGAGCTAGCCACCGCTCGCCTTAACGCCTTAATAACAGAAGACTCCGATGAAGATGAAATACCAGAAGACGTCTCCGTTTGCACCAAACGCAACGAACGAGTCGACGACTGGTTAGAAAAGCAGAATCCTCAACCCATATTAGCAATCACCAACGAGCCGCGCCTGTCAGAGGATCTGCCGAACAAAAGAACAACAGACGAGCACTGTCAGCCGACAGCCACAATGCAACGAACACCGGCGCACTGTGGGCTGAAAATCGACCTCCATAGACATAGAAATGAAAGTTGCTAGATGTTCGTTTTGTTGACGGATATGGCTTCTATTAGCTATTATACACATAACAATGTCATCTGAGCTAACTCCGCACAGAAATGAATTTATTATAAGGTTTTTTCGAAAAAAATGTATGGAGCTAGCATGAAAAATCTGAATATCTCTGAACTTGCAAGGAAAACCGTAATATCCTCAGAGATGGTTATAGGACTAATTATTTGTGATTTTTTGACATACTTCATATAACGGTACCTGATGCAGAATTTTTTTTAAAAATCATCTTATTTTTAATTAATTTTTTTTAACATTAAACGATTTGTTTTGGTGTATAAGTAAAGAAACAACACGTTATATGCATATAATACTAAATCTTCGCCAGTTATTTGTTAAAATATCAAGAAAATTATTTTTGCCTAACATAGTATATATGTTTTAAAACAGTTAATTGGATACCATTACTGAACTTTGCATACAGGTAAACTACTGAATAATAAATTAGCCTTCTAATGAGTTCTGAATAAGAGATTAAGTGATTTGCAATGTCGCACAATGGTAACTACGGATTACACTAATTAAAATCTTACAGGTAAGTACATAAGTAACTTAAATAGTTAATTAGATATGTTACGAGTTCTAAGAAATATTTTCGACAACTGTCTAATGAGGTCGTTAACTAATGTTGGACTGAAATATAAAATGGTTAACATTTTGCATCATAATTTAGTTTATTCTAAGCTTTGTTACCCCTAACATATCACTGTGAAATTTTATAATGGAAAGTTTAAATACCAATTTAGACCTATTTGTTCTTCTAAAATGTAAGAGTACTTCATTTGATCATGAGGTATTGTTTAGTGAAGTTATATCCCGCCTAGACGTTTGTCTTTCCGTTGAAGATCAAGTGACTCTAAAAGAATTTTGTCGGAGATTTGTACGAGCTGCATCACAAAGGTGGCAAAAATCTCACCGAATTCTTGATACTTTTAGAAAACAATACGAAATTTGGCTGCAAGCAACTATCGATTGGCCAAGTTGTATAAATTTAGTCGCTCAAGAACCAACTGTTGCTGAGGGATCAAGATCAATCTCTCCAGAACCCTCAACATCATACTCTGTTGGTACAATGACAAAGAGGTCACGAAAACCATTCGAAGATCTGGAAACCAAACAGAAGAGAGAAGATCTGATGAGCATAAAACTGACAATCCCAGTGAATTGGCATATACAGCAGCAGTGCGTTTTAAGGAAGAAGGTTGTGAGGATATCGCATCTGTAATCGAATATATGCTGAAACATCCTGAAGCAGCCTCTAAAATTAAGGAAACGCTTAAGCAACCGGTGAAAACTATCTTATTTACACCAGAAAAAGCACTTGGATTACTCCTTTCATTAAAATTATCAAAGTGGCAATACATCACTTTACGAGAGTCAGCTATTCGGGAAGGTAGAAAGGATATTTATCCATCCTACTATAAAGTGCAACAAACCAAGCTGGCATGCTATCCTCCGAAGCAATCAGTGTTAGTGACCGATTCATCGGCAAGAATAACCCTTCAAGCTTTACTCGACATTACGGTCAAAAGAATCCTCCAAAGTTTTCCTAACGATGATGTGCAAAATAAGGATTTAAAATTGATATCTAAATGGGGTTTCGATGGTGCGTCAAACCAAAGCCGATACAAGCAGAAAATGGATAGCGATCAAGACGATTCAAGTATTTTCATGACTTCCTTGGTGCCACTAAAACTGACTGATGGAGACAATACTTTGTGGATGAACCCAAAACCATGCTCAGCAATGTATTGTCGTCCAGTTCAATTTACTTTTGTGAAGGAAAGCGAAGCAGTAGTCATCGAACACAAACGACGAATGGATGAAGAAATTAAGGCTCTCATTCCTACAGAGTGCAATAATAGAAACAGGGTGAATCATCACCTAATGATGACAATGATCGATGGTAAAGTCTGCACGTATTTGTCTCAAGCCAGATCAAGTTCATCATGCTATTTGTGTCTGGCAAAACCGAGAGAAATGAACCGTTTGAGTGTAGTAACAGCAAAGACCGTATCTTCTGATATATACGAGTTTGGATTGTCATCTCTACACGCCCGTATAAATTGTATGGAATGTTTACTACATATTTCGTATAGACTAGATTTTAAAGAGTGGGCTGCGAGAGGTAACGAGCACAAAGAAATGCTAAGTAAGAGAAAAAAGATTATTCAAGACAAATTTAAAGACGAATTAAATCTATTGATTGACATTGTTAAACAAGGTTCCGGAACTACTAATGACGGCAACACTGCAAGAAAGTTTTTCAAATTTCCCCATAAAACTGCAGCCATTACTGGGTTGGACGAAGAACTAATAAGAAGATTTGCTGTGATTTTACAGGCAATAACTTCCGGGGAAAAAGTAGATATAATTAAATTTAAAGATTATGCCTTCAAAACAGCAGAGAGGTACGTGGAATTATATGACTGGTACTATATGTCATCAACCGTCCACAAATTACTTATACACGGGGCAGACATAATCGAGAAGAATGATGTTGTACCCATAGGAAGTCTCTCGGAAGAAGCATCCGAGTCTCGCAATAAAGATTTTAGGAGGTTTCGGGAACATCATTCGCAGAAAAAGAGCAGGCAAGATTCGAATCATGATATCCTTAATATGTTAGTTGTTTCTTCGGATCCTTTTATAAATGTACAAAGGCCCAAGTTAGATGCCAAGAAAAAGGAGGATTTATTTCCTGAAACCCTCAATTTAATTCAGTTTCAAGAAACTGACTGAGTTTCTAGGCAATCTAGATTCTGATTCAGAAATCGACGAGAGTGATAAGGAAAACTAGAAACTTTTTGTGCTTTTAATTATAATTCTATTCAATGTAATTTTTTCATGATCTTTCGTTATTTAGCTTTGGTACGTAACTATGTTTTGCAATTGATTTATTTTTAAATATTTTATATTACTATTCTTGTACCTATTTATATTTTTGCATACTTTTGTACCTATGTTTTGTTTTATATAAATTTTATCAACTATTAAAAAATACCTTTTTAATTTATTTTTCTTTTTATTTAATGCCTATTATTAGCGTTAATAAAATAACTAACTTATCGATTGATCTTTACTTTGACATTAGTAGAATTTATTGATTTAAAAAAATACCTTCATTTAGACATAATAATAAAATAATTAGACAGTTGTCGAAAATATTTCTTAGAACTCGTAACATGTCTAATTAACTAATTAGTTTACTTATGTACTTACCTGTAAGAATTTAATTAGTGTACTCCGTAGTTACCATTGTGCGATATTGCAAATCACTTAATCTCTTATTCAGAACTCATTAGAAGGCTAATTTAATATTCAGTGGTTTACCTGTATGCAAAGTTTAGTAATGGTATCCAATTACCTGTTTTAAAACATATATACTATGTAAGGCAAAAATAATTTTCTTGATATTTTAACAAATAACTGGCGAAGATTTAGTATTATATGCATATAACGTGTTGTTTCTTTACTTTTACAATAAAACAAATCGTTTAATGTTAAAAAAAATTAATTAAAAATTAGATGATTTTTAAAAAAAATTCTGCAGCAGGTACCGTTATATGAAGTATGTCAAAAAATCACAAATAATTAGTCCTATAACCATCTCTGAGGATATTACGGTTTTCCTTGCAAGTTCAGAGATATTCAGATTTTTCATGCTAGCTCCATACATTTTTTTCGAAAAAACCTTATAATAAATTCATTTCTGTGCGGAGTTAGCTCAGACGACATTGTTATGTGTATAATAGCTAATAGAAGCCATATCTGTCAACAAAACGAACATCTAGCAACTTTCATTTCTATGTCTATGGAGGTCGATTTTCAGCCCACAGTGCGGCGGGAGTATCAGAAGAGCACCATCAATCACCGTCTACAACACCAGCGGGAGCTCAAGACTTCAAGACGCTAGCTGAAGCCATCACACTCGCCGTTAGATCGGGTCAACGCCCCAAGTTCATTGACCTACCCGTGTTCAGTGGATTGCATCAAGAATGGTTACCCTTTCGCGCCGCCTATTATGAAACTGAAGAAATGTATACCGGCGTTGAAAATACGAACAGATTGAGAAGAAATCTCAAGGGGAAAGCGAAAGAAGCAGTCGAAGGACTACTCATCACAAACGGTCACCCATCCGAGATCATGAAGACCCTCGAAAACCGTTTTGGAAGACCAGAAGCGATCGCGATGATGCAGATGGAAGCGCTACGAGGATTGCCGCGCCTCACCGAGTCGCCGCGCGACATCTGCATCTATGCCACAAAGATCTCAAACATAGTGGCAACTCTGAAAACTTTGAAATGTGTTAACTACATGTACAATCCGGAAGTGAGCAAGACCATAGTTGACAAGTTAACACCCACGCTACGCTACAGATTCTTCGACTTCTCCGCTGCCGAGCCGAAAGAAGATCCAGATCTTATTAAGCTAGAGAAGTTTATGAGAAGAGAGGCGACGCTATGTAGCCCCTACGCGTTACCCGAGCAAACACCGACTCAGCCATCATTCGTCACACCAAGAAGGCCGCAGAAGGTCCACAATGTTACAGAGAAGCCGTATACGCCGAAATGTCCAGCCTGTGAAGAGATGGGGCACGCGGCGACTGAGTGTGGACGCTTCAAGAAAATGACTGAGAACGAACGTTGGGACATAGCCAAGTTGAAACGCCTATGCTTCCGATGCCTAAAGTTTAGGAACAGCATGCATCGTTGTCAGACTAAGCCGTGTGGGATAGACGACTGTAAGAAACCTCATCACAAGCTGCTACATTACGTCAAGAAAGCCGAGAAGACAGAACCAGAGGCAACAGAAGTCATCACCTCTACATGGACCTTGAAAAGGAAGGCATTCTTGAAGATTATACCGATACAAGGCTGAAGGCGCAAGCGGACCGATCGACACCTACGCACTAATGGACGACGGTTCAACAGTCACCCTGATAGATGAACACCTGGCTCAGCAGATAGGAGCTAAGGGACCCGTTGACCCACTCAGGATCCAGACAATCAGTGACGTCAAGACATCGGAAGTGGCTTCAAGAAGAGTAACGTTTACATTAAAAAGGTCACAACGGTTTCGCCGGCAAGATACAAGCGCGCACAGTGAGAAATCTTCAAGTGTCATACCAAAGTGTCTTAAGGGAACATCTGAAAGGGTGCAAACATATACGTGAAATTGAAGATCAACTAACATATGATAACGTAAAGCCAAGGGTTCTAATCGGTCAAGACAATTGGCATCTGCTGCTGGCGTCAAAAGTGAAAAAAGGAAACAAAGATCAACCGGTGGTATCTCTTACGCCGCTAGGTTGGGTGCTTCATGGCAGCCTTACGAAACCCAAAGCATGCAGTACTGATTTCGTATCACACGTAATTGAAGAAAGTGAAGATCGCATTGAAAGCCTCGTTAAACAGTACTTCGAGATGGACGCGATCTGCCTGAACCCCAGAAGACCCAAGTCAGATCCTGAAGAACAAGCCCTTCGCATATTGGAGAATAACACCAGGAAGACAGAAGATGACAGATACGAGACAAGTCTCCTGTGGCGTAAAGAAGATTACAGCTTACCCGATAACTATGAAAACTCCGTGAAACGACTGCACAATATAGAAAAGAAGCTGGAGCGAGACGAAGAATTGAAAGCCAAGTACACAGAACAGATGACAGCTCTCATTAAGAATGGGTACGCCGAACCTGCACCGCCGCAGGCGACACTCGGGAAGACGTGGTACTTACCACACTTCGCAGTGGTCAACCCTATGAAGCCGGAGAAGCTGAGAGTGGTGCACGACGCTGCAGCCAAGACTAAAGGCGTATCACTCAACGACATGTTACTTAAGGGCCCAGATTTACTTCAGTCACTGCCGGGAGTTGTCATGAAGTTCCGACAACACGCGATAGCAGTTACAGCCGATATCAAGGAAATGTTCATGCAAGTTAAGCTGCGAGAACAAGATCGAGACGCACTCCGTTACCTATGGCGCGGAGACAGGAGAGATGACAAGCCGCCCGAAGAATTCAGGATGACGTCATTAATATTCGGCGCGTCAAGCTCCCCATCCACAGCGATATATGTAAAAGATTTAAACGCGAAACAGTACGAAGCTACACATCCGGAAGCAGCGTTAGCAATAAGAAGTAAACACTACGTCGACGATTATCTAGACAGCTTCGAGACATTGGAAGATGCCATACGCATAGCAAAGGACGTGCGAGATGTGCATAAACGGGCAAGCTTCGAGCTAAAACAGTGGAAGTCAAATTCACCCTCACTACTGGCGGCGTTAGGTGAACAAGAGCGAAAAGAAGACATCGAGCTGTACACATCAGAAGAAACGACGGAACGCGTGCTAGGAGTCATATGGAAGATCACTACCGACGAGCTGACCTTCAACCTCATCCTGACCAGAGTCGAACCGAAGCTGCTGGAGGGAGAGACACCGACGAAGAGAGAGGCCCTCAAGACCGTCATGTCTTTGTTCGACCCACTCGGCTTCGCATCCCCGGTCACCATCAAGGCGAAGCAATTACTTCAAGAAGTATGGCGCAGAGGAACGGACTGGGATGCCGAGATTGAAGAGGACCTAGCCGAAGAGTGGAAAGTGTGGATGACCCATCTACAAAGACTCCGAGACGTGACCATACCGAGGAGATATCTTCACTACAGCAACGCGACAGAACTACAGCTTCACATATTCACCGACGCGAGTGAGTCTGCCTACTCAACAGTGCTGTATTGGCGTGCAGTGACACCGAATGGGGACACAGCCGTATCCCTCATTATGGCTAAGGCAAAGGTGGCACCGTTGAAACTCACGTCAATACCTAGGCTAGAACTCCAGGCCGCAGTAATGGGCACAAGATTAGCCGAGGCCGTCACAGAAGCTCACGAGAGGAAGCCCGACAACAGAACGTTCTGGACAGACAGCAGGACGGTGCTGACATGGATAAAGACAGGCTCCAGATCATATAAGCCCTTCGTGGCACATCGTCTAGCAGCGATAGAGGAGAGCACGAAAGTGAACGAATGGCGTTGGGTGCCGACCAAGCTAAACGTAGCCGACGACGCCACCCGCGACGTTCCTATCGAGTTCAACAAACACCATAGATGGTACAAAGGTCCCGACTTCCTATACGAAGATGAAAATCTCTGGCCGACCGATACACCAACCACGAAAACAGAAGAGGAATCATCAGAAGAAAAGGTACACCTCATTCAAGTTCGAAGAAAAACAAAGCTAAGTGAAAGCCTGCCGGAAGTGTCACGTTTCTCCGACTGGACGCGCCTCCGTTTCGCCACAGCGAGGGTGCTACAATTCCTTCAGTTGTGTCAACGTCCAACAGAAAAGGTCAATTATAGAAGAACCATCAGAAACAAGGAAGCGGACCCGATATGGAACCGATCGAGCGAAAAGAAAATAGTGAAAAAGATATCCCCGTCAACCCGTAGTAATAAGTTCATTCCGCTAACGGCAGACCTGATAAGAAGAGCAGAAGAACTTCTGATGCGTGCGTCACAAGAACAGGCGTTCGCAACTGAAATTGAAGAATTGAGATACGACAAGCCGGTCAACAGTGAAAGCCGTCTTCGACACCTGAGTATTGAACTGATCAACGGCGTTATCAAACTGAGAAGCCGCATCCGCGCCGTCAAAGAGGTGGGCGAACAGATTACGAGCCCTATGATACTGGACGGAAATCATGCGACAGTGAAGCTATGGATACGAGCAGTACACCGAGAGTTACATCACGCCGGTGTCGAGACAACAGTGAATGAGTGCAGACAACATTATTGGGTACTACGATTACGCCCGATAACACGATCAGTGATAAGAGCGTGTTTGTTTTGCCGAATGAAAACGCAAACACCTCCATACCCGAGGACTGGGGATTTGCCAGCGTGTCGTTTAGCACACCACAAGCGACCATTCACTTACACCGGAATAGATTACTTCGGGCCCTTATCTGTAGCAGTGGGAAGGACGCGGCAAAAGAGATACGTAGCGATATTCACCTGTTCAACGACGCGCGCCGTACATTTAGAGATAGCGGGGTCATTAACCTCCGATTCTGCTATCATGGCATTAAGGAGGATGATCGCACGACGTGGATGCCCCACAGAGATATGGTCGGACAACGGGACCAATTTGAAGGCTGCGGACAAAGAGCTTCGAGAGGCGATCGCCGGAATGGAGCAGGAGGCATCAAAGAAAACTATCTCCTGGCGTTACATACCGCCCGGGGCCCCATTCATGGGCGGGGCATGGGAACGACTAGTGAGGTCGGTCAAAACCGCGCTCACAGCTACGCTACACGAAAAGTGTCCGACGGAGGAAGTTCTGACGACCCTGCTCAGCGAAGCCGAATACACCGTGAACAGCCGACCCCTCACACACGTCTCCGTCAGCGCCGAAGACCCAGAAGCCCTCACCCCAAACCACTTCCTATTGGGTGGACAAGGGAGAGTGCCACTGCCAGGGACGCTCACCGACCGCGACGAGACCTCGAGATCGAAGTGGAGAGCAGCGCAGCGCCTAGCCGACGTTTTTTGGACTCGTTGGCTCCGAGAGTACCTTTTTTTTTTTGATTCCCAGGAAAAAATGCTTGATGCACTACCCGCCGGCTAGGGGACGGCACCGGCGGGGCGTGTGGGACTCACCAGCCTAGTGCTGGGATACCCACTAAAAAAACCTGGGGTGTTCCCTCTCCCACCCAATGGGGGGAGCCAGTTGGGAGTCTAAAAAGATTCATCCATAGCAGGCCCCCCCGTGTGGGTGCCGGCCGGGTCAATCGGACCCGACCTCCTCTCGTCCCCGGGGGAGAGCATTTCACTGCTCTCCCCTTTCGACGTTAGAAGGCGCGCGGGAACACCGCGCGCGCCCTCTGTGGGTTCTTACTCACGGGTGGCAGGGTCCCCTGAGGCCTTGCCACCCAGAACCCTTAGGTGGGGGGCAGGAAATCGACATAAGCGCGTCTCCTGCGCCCCCTCCTCCGGCGGCGGATGTCCGGGGCGTAAGGATCTTCCTCACGCCCCCGCTCCGCCGCCTCCTTCTGCGAGATGACAGCCTCGCAGAAGGACCTCATTGCACCCCAGCACCTGTCGTCGCCGACCATCATGGATACGACGGTCGGCAACGAGAGGTCGGGGCCAATCACGGCGACCAGGGCACAGCGCTCCTCGGCCCACGCCGGACACTCCTCCAGCGTGTGCTGCGCCGTGTCCCGGTCGCACTCCTCGCAGTGGTGACACCTGGTTGTCGGCTCCCTACCGGCTATCTTGCACAGGTACTCTCCGAAACAGCCGTGTCCGGAGAGCACCTGAGCAAGCCGGTAGGTGAGCGGTCCGCGCCGTCTGTCCGTCCATTGCCTTAGCACCGGACGGACAGCCTCGACTGTCCTCACCCCGTAGCGGGGCTGGGCCAGCCTTTCCCCCCACTTGGCCTCGAGGACCAGTCGAGCCTGGGACCTTCGCGTCTCCACCGCCCCGTGAGTGGGTTCCTCACCATGGAGCCGGAGGTCCACGCGCCAGTGATACACCGACGCTTGGACCTCCGCCTCCAAATCCCAGGGCGGCGATGCCGCCAGGATGCACGCCGCCTCAAAGGAGACGGTGCGGTACGCCCGCGACACCCTGATCGCCATCGCCCTCTGAGGTTTCCTCAAGAGGGCGATGTTTCGGCGATCGAGGGCGCCGGCCCAAATGGGCGACCCGTAAAGGGCCATCGACCGCACCACCCCCAAATAGAGGCGGCGGCAGACGACACTCGGCCCCCCGATATTCGGCAGCAGAGAGCTAAGCGCTCCCGCCGCCGACATCAGCCGGGGGGCCAGGCGGCTAAAATGGACGCGAAAGTTCCAGCGGCCGTCGAGGTGGAGCCCCAAGTATTTCATACTCGGCTCCACCCCGATGCGGACCCCTCCAACTATGATGTGGGCATCTGGTGGCGGCGCCCGCCGAGGCCCATGAAATAACAGGGCCTCGGACTTTTCCAGCGCCACCTCCAGTCCCAACATCCTAATTCTACCGACAACCAGGGCCACCCCTGCCGTGGCAAGACGGGCAGCTGCCCCGTAATCCTCTCCCCGGGCCGTGACCAGCGTGTCGTCGGCGTAACAAGTTACGCCGACGCCCGGGGGCAGGGCGCCCCGCAGAACCCAGTCGTAGCCGATGTTCCACAGGATCGGTCCAAGAACGGAACCCTGCGGAACACCGCACGACACCTCCCTCCGGAACGTCTCTCCGTTCCGCCCCACACAGAATACGCTCCTCTGGTGCAGGTAGTCCCCGACTATTCGGCGCAGGTAGGGAGGCACTCCATGAAATCGGAGCGCCTCCCTAATAGTCGCCCACGGCAGGGTGTTGAACGCGTTGGCGATGTCCAAGGACACCGCCAACACCACCCCGCGCGAGGCGACCGCCTCATCCGAGAGGGCCTTGACGCGACTGATCGCGTCAATCGTCGATCGGCCCTCTCGGAATCCGAACTGCAGTTCGGACAAGTCGGGGCCCACCCGCACCAGGTGCCTGGAGAGGCGGGCAACTACTACACGCTCAAAGAGCTTGCCCACCTCATCCAACAGCACTATGGGGCGGTACGCGGAGGGAGAGTCCGCGGGGCGGCCCTCCTTTCTCAGGAGGACCAGCTTACCCGTCTTCCACATGGCAGGGAACCGTCCCGACTCCAAACAGGCGCTAAACAGCCTGAGGAGCCGGTCCCCTAGGGCGTCGTAGGCCAAAACCCAGGCGCGGCCAGGAATTCCGTCCGGCCCCGGGGCGGTGTTTTTGCCCCGGAGCCGAACCATTGCCGCGCCGAGCTCCGCCATTGAACCAGGGCCACCCCTGCCGTGGCAAGACGGGCAGCTGCCCCGTAATCTTCTCCCCGGGCCGTGACCAGCGTGTCGTCGGCGTAACAAGTTACGCCGACGCCCGGGGGTAGGGCGCCCCGCAGCACCCAGTCGTAGCCGATGTTCCACAGGATCGGGGCTCCGAGAGTACCTGCCCGAGCTTCAACACCGGCGGGAGCCCCACGGACGAGGACCTGCTGTTAAGGTCAACGACCTAGTGCAGGTCGTCGACCCCAATTCGCCACGAAACATATGGGTACGAGGACGAGTGACGGCGACCTACCCTGGACCGGACGACGTGGTGAGGACAGTGGACCTCCGGACCAAAGGCGGCATTCTACGTAGACCTGTACGCAAGCTGGTGGTACTCCCTGTGAACATGGACAACGCGCCCGCACCGACTGAAGATGCGAAGACTTCGCACGGCGGGAGAGATGTGCGGGACAGCAGCGCCACTGGCGGAGACCATATAAACTAACGCGAATAATTATTAACGTTGTAAATAGTATTAAGATATTGATAAGTTGTATATTTTATATTAGAATACGTTATAACAAGTGTAAATATGTATAGTTTGTAAGGATTTCATGTAAAGTTACAGTTTTTTTGACAAAATACTATAAGCGGTTCTCGCTATGGTAAAGAATCGTTGTACTTAAGCTTGTGACACAAAATATAAGTAGATTCTGATTGGTTATAATTCTTAAGTTCTAATTGATTGTCCAATTAAAAAACTTGTATTTTTGAATGAGAATTCATATAAAAGACGGTGCCAAAATGTATGTCGACACAGTCCACCGCCAACAGTACAACAGTGAACATCAAGATTAGCCAAATAAAGGAACACAAGAAGACCCATACTTCAGACTTTCATTATTCACCAAGCCAGCACACTTAATGTACACAGTCCGGTACAGTATATCTGCATATTTCTTCGGCGATATAGACTTGCGACTGTATGTATGGAAACAACCCGAGATCTATTTTTGTCACCATCCATTTTTTTTCATTTTTCTCTATTTGCTAGAATCTGTCTCCTTTGTGGGACATTCAGCAGTATGTTGGTTGGTGCTATCGCTGGCGCGCTTGGTATGTGGCCTGTGTCACATCCTCATTGTTTAACAGTAGCTGTGTTTACTGTGATTGTATTAAATCTTGAGATATTTTACGCTTTAAACGTCGCGCTTTGTTGTGGTTTGCCATGAGTGGCCGGGCCAGGGTATTTGGATGTTGTTCGATGCGCTCTTTATAGGTTCTGGTATGGCGAACAATTTCCTGTTTCACAGAGGGCAGGCGTAGATCACGGTGTAATAATTCGTTGGGTACGAACCAGGGGGCATTGGTTATCATGCGGAGTGCTTTATTTTGAAACCTTTGTGTGTAAACCACTAATATTATGGCAAAAGAACATAGGTACGCACGAATAAGGCTGTTATTACTATCTTATTGTTTCTCAAAAGCCTCTCCCGCACTAGGAAGTTTGTTGCACTGATTGCATAGTCGGAGGCAGCCATTAATAGTAAACGCCACATAGAATTTATCGCGTTATTAACCTCTGAGTCTTCTTCGAAGAGGTTAATGAAAACACTATGTGGGTCTGTGTGCCTGTCTGTTAGTGACAGGCATAGCTCCGGAACTACTGGACCGATTGGCATGTAACTTAGTGTACAGACACCTTGGGGTCATCCTTCGGTCAAGTTTGAATATGGGCCCCGTGGGTCAAAATATCCCCGAGATATAGAGGTCACAAGATCATAAGGTCAGGGGATATCCACCAACAGAGTGATTTGGAAGTCTAAGGGAGAGGCTTTTGCCCAGCAGTGGGACATAAAAGCCGATGGAAAAAAAACAGGTCATATGAAGACGGAATAGGTTGAATCCTGGGTTTTTACACCAGATGGGTGTTTATTTTAAAAACGTTATTATTACATAGATTTGAAACTATTAAACTGGTACTCTTAAACTTTAGTACTATTTAAGCTACTTAAATTATTGAAATACTACATTCTGCCCGCGGCTTTTCTTGCGTAAACGTAGGTTAGGTTAGATTTAATAACAGTTATTTTTTCTGTATACAACGTACACAGCGACACATCAACTTAGACTGTTTGGACTTTGAACTATTAGTAGTTGAACGATGCAAATCGTGTGAGAGAGTCATCGACACCACTATGCACTGTCCCTTGCCGACAATTCTCTATTTTGTATGTAGCGTAGTTATGCGTATATAGGGTGTCTAACTTGATGTGTAGCCGTGTGTACTCTATGTCTTTCTCTGTCCGTCTGCCAACGTGTATGCGTGATCGGTCGAGTAGCTGAGGCTTGGAAGCGTAACAATCAAATAAATAAACTCACATTCCCATTTATAATATTAGTTAGGATTTATATTTAAGTTTACAATTTCTCCGACGATTCGGTTGCTTTTCAGCAGACATGTTTACGGTTACCATTGTAGTCTCCTCGTGGCCAAAGTGGTCTACCCCCAGGGGTCCACGGGAGACTCGACGGGGGTCTACGTTGGCGTGACAATAAAATGGGGGATCACAATTGGTAAGCGGGAGTCCACAAAAATTATTTTCAAGAATACCACAGCAGAAGACAAAAAAAAAGTCAGTCTCAAGAATTTCAATAAAGAAAAGGTTGTCTTCTACAGATTGTAAATTAAATGTAGCAAATGTAGTGTACAAATGTGCAAATGTAGCAAATGTAGTATGTAATGCAGCTGCAGGGAGTCCACCGGAACCAGCTAAATTTTGAAAGTGATGAGAAAAAAAGTCTGGGTATCTCTGACTCTCTCTCCAGATATTATAAAGTAGTACTAACCGTTCTTTTCTTCTTGGGCCGGGGCTGGCTGGCTTGTTCCCCATCGGACGCGGCAGCTTCCTCATCGGATGACGCGCGACGTTTGCGCTGACGTTTCTCCCTTGTTAACACCTGCAATTATTTATATGAGATAAGTACAATACCACACCTAGCGGGACAACGTTGGACTGCACTCGGACGGTCTCGAGTTAGCTCCCAAGGTTATGACTTCCCAAAGTAGTTACTTACAACTCATCCACTATATTGTAGTCTGATGTACGACATTATCGTCATGTACATCAGACCAAATACTTTGTTACTGTGGGGAAGACTCGGCAGTCCCTTCTAATAATTTATTACAGCACCATCTATTGACATCTTACGGAACTACATAGTTCATTATAGTGTTTGTTGTGTTTTTAATTTAATTGTGTGCTGGAATAAAACGTTTTAGTCGGTAATATTGTTTTACATTCTTATTCCTCGAACCCAGCACGTAACACTATTTACACTTATACAGGGTGATTTTGAAATCGTGTAATACCTTTTAACCACGCATTCTACTGGTGATATAGAATAACCCTGACCATATTTTTATTTAATTAGAATTATTTTTTTTGAAAAATTATTGTACCGTTTTTTCGTGAAATGGTGTCAGATAGTCATGTGTTAACCAACCGAGGCAATTTTAATTTTTTACTAATTAAAATAAAAAAACATATTAATAATTAATGTCGTAAATAATAACAGGCGGTCCTTTTTATTGCCCCTTATTATTTACGACATCGGTTATTGTTATGTTATTATTTTTAAATTAGTAAAATATTAAGATTGTGTCAGGTGGTTAAAATATGACTATTTGAAATCATTTCATGAAAAAAATCTGTACTCTAATTTTGCCGAAACCATTATTCTAATTAAGAAAAAATATGGTCAGGGTTATTCTATATCACCAGTAGAATGCGTGGTTAAAAGGAATTACACGATTTCAAAATCACCCTGTATAGAGATAAATTAGAATGTTTGTGATATGACTGTATTTTAATAATAAACAAAATGTGCGTATTAAATAGTTAAATATCGCTCGCTATACCGGTGAAGGAAAGCATTCTGCGGAAACCTGCATGTCTGTGAGTTCTCTACAATGTTCTCGTAGATATCTGAATTCTGCCAACCCGCAGTGGGCCAGCGTGGTAGATCATAGCCCTGAGAACAGACCTGTGTCCAGCAGTGGGACAGTTTATATTACACAGGGCTGTTATTATATACAGGTATTAATATAGGTAAAACGACTCGTTTCTTGAATATAGGAACTGGGCCATAGTGATTTCTTAAGGAGCTAGTCATAACGCATGCATATAAATATATTTGTGCATCAATGTAATATAATTGATTATTGTATAATAAAGGTTGTAGTAGTTACCTTCTTGAAGTAGGCGAACTGAACAAGTTCGATGGCCGCGAGCGCGTCGTCCTGCGTGATCTGGAAGCTGAGGCGACACTTGGCGTGCGCCGTGGAGAGGCGGATCAGCGTCTCCAGGGTACGGGCCGTCACCGGTTGTGTCTGATGAGGAACAGTAACATGGTTAGTAATACGAAAACAGAGAAATTATTTCAGTATTAATTGTCTTACGTATACGCGAAACAACTTTATATAGATTTTATCGCATCATTTATTTTTTATAAACACTATTATGTATTATATCATTTTGATATTTAAACTATTTTTGTTAAACACTTTGACTAGTTACTGTTTATTTCTATTTAAGCTATTTAAATTATAAAAACTATTTAAGTATAATTTTATTTCAATTTTATATAATTATTTCAATTTCTCGCCTTAATATTACATTATATATCTGCATTAGGGATAAACTCTGTGTTATAGAACACCCAAGCAATAAATTTTTATACGGACGGATATCGGGCCCACAACGAATAATAAAAATTCGCCATCTTTATAGACGAACAAGAGAGGGCCTCGTCTTATGTTAACTCTGAGAAAAGTCAGATTAGTGTATTATAAAAAAAATAACATAATGAATGCATAATACAATTTTAGTAAATAACAATCCATTTAAAATAATACAAGCTATTTGAATTGTATGTTTCTAGTATTTTTAGTTAGCACTTAATAATATTTTATTGCACTTATTGGCAGACGAGCTAGCGGCCCACGTAATGGTAAGTGTTAATGCCTTTGTAGGGAATCCGCACACATATAATTAACCGATAAAAGTACACCCAGACGCAATACAATTATTATTTAATCAGTCATATTTGGTATGAAACCACAATACTAACCGTAGCTGCAGCGTCGCCGCTTTGCTACTCCATTTGTTCAGTTAATCCATGATTCTAAGCAAAAACGCAAGGTATAAAACTCGATCATGCTCTTTTCGATCAGGTTGCAATGGCTGTGGTCTGACTGCTATGGTGACTAGTCTGCATGCGACCACCGAAACGTCGATCCATTCAAAAAGGTAGTAAATAAAGAGCGTGATCGCGTTAATACTATCACTTTTATCGTAGTTAGTTTCCATAGTGTAAATACTTAAATTAGTTAATTTCTGCTAAGTTTTAAATTTTCATGTCTGAATGTCATGTTGTAATTGCCTGTAATTGTTTGTGGCACTTGGTTTCATATTACTATTATTTTCGCATGTAACAGTGTTAAACTGTTGATGATCCTTACAAATATTATAAATTCTAAAGTAACTCTGTCTGTCTGTTACCTTTTCATAGCTAAACCACTCAACTGATTTAGATGAAATTTGGTACAGAATATATAGTTTAAAACCTGGAGAAGGACATCAATAAAAAGTATATTACTATATACTTTTTATTGATGTAGATAGCTTTTGCAAAAGCTACCTACATCAATCAATCAATCAATACTTAACGAGATGGGTGTAAAAACCAAGGATTCAACATCTTCGTCGTCATGTGACCTTATTTTTTTCGTCAGCTTTATTTAATGTCCCTTTGCTGGGCAAAAGCCTCTCCCTTGGACTTCCAAATCACTCTGTTGGTGGATATCCCCTGACCTTATGACCTTGTGACCCCTATATCTCGGGGGTCTTTTGACCCACAGAGCCCATATTCAAACTCGACCAAAGGATGACCCCAAGTTACAAGTCAATCGGACCAGTGGTTCCGGAACTATGCCTGTCACTAACAGATAGACACAGACTCACATAGTATTTACATTAAGCTCTTCGAAGACTCGGCGGTTAATAAATAAATAAATACCCAGCTTCCGTTATATAAATCATACAATGCTAAAATAAAAATGATTCCTTCTCACCCTAGCGACATCACTGTCCATCATATCCTGGTTCCTGAGCCTGGAGTACTCATCAGCGATAGTGTCCGACGCCTCCTGCGTGAGCTTCGGCTTCATCAGCCGCGCGATGTGTATAAACTTGCGCATGAACTTGGTGCTCAAGATCTGATCTTTTTTGCTTCGAGTGTTGCCGTGAAGTAGGGGATCGTACTTCTCGTAGATTGACTGGTTTGTTTCCTGGAAGGTAACGATAATTCATATTTGTAAAATATATACTAATATTATAAAACGTTAGAGTTTGTTTGTTTGAACGCCCTAATCTCAGAAACTACTGGTTCGAATTGAATAATTATTTTAGTGTTTATTTTAGAGCCCTAAACAGTTAAATATATTTGCTATTTTTACTGTACGCTATATATATTTCAATATTACGCATCTCAAATTTCCGACCCACTAAAGGACTATGATATTATCTATGATAAACATTTACATTATTCTTTAAAGTTAGTTAAAACTATAAATCAATTTAAAATAATACTCTTAACTTTTTTTTAAGTGACATCTCCCGCGGTAGGCGTTATTTCTGTATCGAGGAGGACTTTAAAAATATTCAAACAACGGACAAAGGACATCCAGACTCGGAACAACCATTTGTGGATCACACAAATTTTTGTCCAGTGTGGGATTCGAACCCGCAACACTCGGCGCGGTGGCAGTGGCGAGGCGACCATTTAAACCACTACGCCATTCGTGCATTCAAATATACTTTAAGCTATTGATGTTTGGCATTCTAACAATTGACAGGTTAATGTGAGATGCTTAAACAGTGTGTATAATAAACTCTGTCCGATCCTTAAAGGTGCTATACAGTAGCTTATTATGAGTACGTAAGTGACATCCTTTTATAAAAATCGATCAAAAATATTACCCCAGTAAAAATTTATTTGAGATAATATGTTAATAGATTAGCTATGGCAGCACTGTCGGTGTTGCCATAGATAATCTATTAACATATTATCTCTATTACTTATTAATCATAATACCTAGGTATCACTAAAGTTCATAAAGATTCACCGATGCCGCGCCGCGCTACGCCGCGCCTACCTACCTACGCCTTAGAAAAATGCCGCCAGAAGTAGGTATGCCACGCTCCGCGTCCCTGTCAAGTTTAGTGGAGTGTTGCTAGACTGTGCGAAATTTCAGTAATTTAAGGGTAAAAATACTGATCAATACTGTAACCCACACATAAAACATATTTTTAAATATTACAGCATAGATAAGACACCATAAAACTGAGCAAATTACAGTTCTGTATTTCTGTGCAGTGCTCTGCGAGTTCACTAAAGTGACTGAAGCAAGAGCCTATGAGGTGTAACCTTCCTCTTTTACAATCGTTATTGAATTTTTGTATATTACAACCCATATATATGAAATGCATTATAAATATTTTATCATTTATTTATAATATGGCGTAAATTTGTGCTGATTGCAAAGTTCCTAGTTTAGTTCACGAGTCAAGCAATTATAGAGTGTATCTGTTAGGGAATTCTCAGTAACAATACAGGGTACTTGTAAAAAGCTTGCCCCTTTTAGTACAAGTGATGCTGTCGAACATACGTCTATGATATAAACACGTTACCTCAGCTTCATCGTTGTCTGGATTCTCCGTAGAAAGCATCTCCACCAAAGAACCCATTGGTAGAACCTCACCATCTTGTTCCTTTGGATTTCTGCAAAGTTGAACATGTTATGTAACTTTATGGGCTTATGGACGATTACGAAATCGTTAGAAGAACACCATAGAGACGAGAAATAGGAGGAATACCGAAAGCAGTCGTAGGTGTGTGTGGCATACGACATAGACAGTAATCAATAACTTTGTAGGTATGTACCTACAAAGTGTATATGATGAATGAGTATATGTATACTTTAAATGATAATGTCATAATTAACGTTGAACACATTTTAAAAATAAACTTAAAAACTTGAATCTTATTTTTTATAATTGCACTTGTTATTACAAGTGCTAATAGGTTAATCACATAAAACAGTTCAGTATTACAATCATTGGAATTGCACACACACACAGTTATATTAATGTGATCTGTTAACCCTCACTCAATTGCCTGCTGCATTGTAAAAACTGAGCGTGGTACACCTAATAATACATATCTAAACCTAACATAATCCACGGTCTTTCTTACCTATATCTGTGCATTCTCAAGACGTGTTCAGATATCATATTGTCATGATCTGCGTCAGCGATGTCCAGCATCACGAACAGTAAGTCGAAACGAGAGAGTAGCGAATCTTGCAGCCCTATGTTCTCCATTGGGGTCTTGTATTGATCGTACTGCGTATAAAAAAAAATTTGTGTTAAAATCTTAATAACAGAAGCCTATCCTAGATTCTTAATATTGTTATACGCGAAAGTAATAATAAAGGAAAAATAATAATAAAAATATTATAAAGATGCTTGGATGTAAATAAGGCATAAAAAATAATATTGCCCACATAACCAGGCCGGTCTAATGAAAAATAAACTAAACTAATTAGACATAATGTTCATTTAGCATAGGTATGTCTTCAGTGTGCTTCAGTGGGCTATAATTTTAGAAAATATAATTTCGTACGAAATGTGTATGACTTCATATACAGTTAAAATGACAAAACATATCAAGTTCCCACTCGCAAGATAGTAATAATAATAATCATTTATTTCGCGTGGCGTAAACGCATAGACAAATACCTTATGGACTAACATACATATAATTTGTTAGTATTTATATAACTCATTAACTATGTTAGTAACGCTTCACTTGCACTCTATTGTTCTGCGTTCATGTGGCACTTGTCCGCGAAAGCGACGGAACACCACAAATCCTCGTTCGCACCGCTCCGCACCACAAACAATGATAACCGGTAATATCTAGCGATGTATAACTTACTCTGCCGTAGACAGGATTAGCGGCGGCGAGTACGGAACACCGGGCGTTAAGCGTGGCGTGCACGCCCGCCTTGGCGATGGTGACGCGGCCCTGCTCCATGACCTCGTGTATGGCGGTGCGGTCGATGTCCGACATCTTGTCGAACTCGTCGATGCACACCACGCCGCGGTCCGCTAGCACCATGGCGCCTGCTTCTAGTCTGGACGGGAAGATGTTAGCTATCGATCAATCGGCCACCGCACTCCGCTGCTGGACATAGGCCTCTCCTATTTACTTAGATAGTTAGCTATAGATCAATATTTGTGAGATGTTATTCGATTACAATTGTTGTAACGCGATAATTTCTGAGCTTCGTCAAGGACGCAACACACGTATGTATAATTTTTCCGCATTTGTATGCTATTGTCAGAAAAAAATACCGAGGTCATCGGTATCGATATGGAAATTGTAGACAAATATAAAATATCATTTTGGGTTAGTTCAGTCTGTATATCTATATTAATGTATATTTTTCAAATAGGTTACAAATTACTTTCTTGTCTTCCTGTAAACCCTTTCAGCTAAACTAGAATGCTTATCAGGAGCACGTCGATAGTGCGTGAGTGGGATTCAAACCCGCAACCTCAAGATGGCAAGTCCAACGCCTTATCCATTGGGCTACCGCCGGTATGATATAGACGACTGTATATATCTATTAAACTCAACTTTTTATAATATCGTACATTAAAGTTTTATAATATTTGTTAAATACACCAACATTAAACCCTGTGGTACTCCAATACATACATAGATTCTCGCCTGTTTTCCAGAGGTAGGCGGTGACTACGGATTTCTATTTGCTACGATCCTGACACAGTTCTCTGGCTTCATTCAATTTCATCGCATTCCTCATACACGCTCGCCGGGTTAAGGTGCTCTTAACCTGGCCTTTATCCAGAACGTCTCCGACCTGATCAAGCAACGTTCGACTAGGTCTGCTTCTTAAACAGCACACACTCCAATACAGTTTTCTTAAAAGCATTTGACATTGTACCACATGTAATACCGACCTCCTGTCTCCAGTCTCAGGGTCAGTAGTGACGGCAGCGGTGAGACCGACACCGGAAGAGCCTCGACCTGTGGTAGTAATGGCCCTGGGCGCCGTATGCAGTACGTAACGTAGCAGCTGAGACTTGGCCACGGATGGGTCGCCAATCAGAAGGACGTTGATGTCACTAAAAATAAATGTATTTTTATGTGATTGTGTAAGATTTCAAAATGTGGTTTTGTAGGTCATTTTCATGGCTTCGTTTGATAATAGTACCAGCTGACCCGCGCAGCTTCGTCTGCTTCATATAAGAGAATTTGCCCCATTTTTGCAATATTGTTCATTGATGCTCCGCTCCTATTGGTTGTAGCATGATCTTATATAACCCCTTCCTCTATAAATGGGTTATTTAACAATAAAATAATTTTTCAATTTGAACCAGTAGTTCCTGAGATTAGCATGTTCAACCAAACAAATAAACAAACTCTTCAGCTTTATAATATTAGTATACATATCAAGCCATTAAAGTCCTTTTATCCATTACAGGGTAAACGGGATTCACATTCAAACATTAAAAACATGGATAACTGCCTATGGTATAAATATTTTTAAAGCTGCAGAGCAAATTTTTATACAACAAGAACTATATGAATAGGAAAAATATAGATTTTACTTGTCATTTTACTTAGGCAAACATAGATTGACCATATCATAGATATAATAACATCTCTGATATGGTGGTATAATAATATAATTTATTTATTTATTTATTTTAGGACCACCAGTGGTTATTACAAGAATGCATTCACAATAATAAAAAAAACAATAAATTCCCAGTCACTTGCATAACCTTTTAAGGTAGCCACTGCATGCACAAATAGATGAGCAGTATAAATATAAGTATTTAGTATTTATGATTTATGAACATGCTATTAAAAAAGGCCGGTCGCTAACTTTAAAAGATTATTTAGACAAACAAATCGTACAGTGAAAAGTAACAATTTATTTAATGGTAATACTAATGCAGAAAGATCATAGTAATAATAATTATTTAGAATTCAAAAGACAGGCGACATTCTGTATGTTTCCACTAGGAAACATACAGAATGTTAATGTGGACTACCACATAACAATAAAATAGGTAGCCAATAAATATGTCTAAATGAATAATGGTAGAATATGAATTATTAACAATATATAAATTCTAACAAATAATAGACAACAGAAACGAAAAAAAAAATACAAATATAGCAAATTAAGTCAAAAGTACATAACAATTAAGTCACAATTAATAATAATCATAGATAGACAGACCTATATCAATACATTATCAAATTTTACTTACCCTCTCAGTCGCGTGCCATTAGGCAAGACCTTCTCCATGCCTCCCAGCAGCAAGCACAAGATGGCCTTCTTGATATAATCGTGTCCATGAATACTGGGCGCTAGCGACTTGCTCAACATCTCGAACATATCCACGGTGCCACGCTTAGCCAGACGCTTGCATAACTTCACATCTTCTAGTGTGATGTTCATATTCATGTCCTTATTGATCTGAGTTACGTTGTTCGCTATTAGGATGGTTCTGGGGATAAAACAAATTGTTTTTTATAAGTAATAATAATTTTACAGTATGCTGATGAATACACAATGTAAAGTATGATGAACAGCCAGGCAGTAAATCAGTTTCTTATTCTGGCCTAAAATCACTGAAATATGTCGCCTGGAAATCTTATCAAAATTGAGGCATGCCATAAACGTCCAGCATAAATAATTACAGAGCTCTAATTCAAGAGTAGCTTTAGCTATTATTTATGTATGAAATATATGCACATTATGTCCTCCAGACCGAATTTCAGTCACGGCTGCCAATGATCCGATGAGACGGTAATCCGTCACGACCGGAGAGAGATCAAGCGCAGGACCAACGACTTTACGTGCTTGCGAAGGCACGGTGGTGTCTAACAACTTCGGGCTGCTATTGAGATTTCTTGACAAAAATCCAATAACTTTTTGTTGGCCCAACCCTGGATTCGAACCCGAGACCTCATGCACAGTAATCGCATTCACTACCGCTGCGCACGGAGGCAGTTTATATATGCACTACAATATGCACATGGCTAATAGGTACATAAATAAAATATTTTCTAATGTAATCAAAAGTTATACTTCGTCATGCATAAATACTTGAAGAATGAAATTCAACAAAATGATGCACACAGATAGGCCATGTCTTGGATTAACACATATGATACTTTTTTCCAGGTGTGCATTCTCATAGGACTCATGCGGACGAAATTGCAGACATAAAATGGAATGTTATTAACTACTATGTTTTGACCGTGGCTACACTTGTGTAAAAGTAGGTTATGTAAATTTTCTAGCACTCCAGATAAGTACTTTTTGTAGATGTAAGGTACTCTATGTCCTTTTCTGTGCTTCTGAGAATGTGTATGCGAAAATTTCATGATGATCATTTGAGTATTTAAGGTGTTTTTTATTATTTTCTTTTTATTGTAATTTAGAGGTTTAAAATCTAAACAAAGATTGCGGTATTACAGCCTGAACAAAATAGTTAAGGTGTTAAATTGTAAGAAACAAACAAACACATATTCACATTTATATTTGGGATATTATTATGTACCTAAATGTGCCTGCAGTGAAACTTCCTTGCTTACTAGGTAAACATCTGTAGTTGCCCACTATCTGTACTCTGTCTCCAGGTTTGCACCGGTCCACCAAGTCATCATCACAGATGATGTCCACACTTCTGGGCAACTGACCAGCAGGGGCGCGCTCAGGCATTTCTTGAACTGTCAGCGTTTGATGGTCTTTGTAACGGGAGAGACCATATTCTGTTTCTAGAGGGTTGCCTTCATCATCCTGTAACAAAAGAAGTTTTAATATAAAACATCACTGTTTGCAAGTTTTTCCAATGGCCATCAGAAGTATAATTTTAAATATGAGACAACAAGAAATATATATATATACATATATATAATAATAATATCATCCCTGTATTAAACTATTCCACTGCTGGGCATGGGCCTCTTCTCAGTCCACCACATAGACCCAGTGCAGGTTGGCAGACTTTAAATATTTTCAAGAACATTATGGAGAACTCTCAGACATGCAGGTTTTCTTACAATGTTTTCCAGCACTGTTAAAGCAAGCGATAATTAAGTATTGAATATGCACATAAATTAGAAAAGTCAGAGGTGCATGCCTTGGGATCGAACTTGATACCTCTGTGTGACAATCCAATGGTCTCCCACTAGGCTATTGCTGCTCTTAAGAAATATATTAGACAATATTTCTCAATAGCTATGCAAATTCAAAGTAAATGCTTATTTAGACCAGTCAATAACAAAATTTATAATATTTCCTTTATCATTTATTAAAATTAAAATTGTTTAATAAGATATTATAAGTATTACCTTAGTAGGATATACAGCAGATGTAGGGAATGCTTCAAAGGATGTCAGATCTGTGTACTTCCTTTCCATAACCTTCTTAGTGGCCGGGCAGTAATGGACACTGCGCACCACCTTTGGACGTACTAAGGAGACCCTTGTCACAATGCCTTCCACACAGATCAAGTTACCTAAATACCTATAACAGACAGAATATACAAACTTATAGGGTGAACTGGTTTATTTTACTTTGAAACCCATCAGCTACATTGGTAAATTAGAATAAGCTTGCTCATTTCTGACACATTTTACTATAAACTATAAACACCAAAAATTTTGATTTTCTATTTAAATCCAAAAATTAGATGATGAAGTAAATTATGACTAACTTTAAAAGTCCCTGTACACAGCAGTAACTTAGATAATGATGTTAGAAAGCCAATTTTCAATCTATTAGAATTCTACTAGAGAAAGGACTGATGAAGAATAAAACAGTTACAGAATATTATGTAGTTTAAAGAGATTATATTGAATTCAATTCTCACTTTTTTTTAACATTGTGAACATTGTTTGTGGAAGGTTTTTTTTTCACCTAACTAGCTACATCAAGCCAACCTAAATAACATTATTCTCTGTTCTAGCGTCTTAGCATTCCTAAACAAATTGTTAAAAATAAATCACTCACCCAGATGTCAAGCTCCTGGGAGTAACATGTTTATTTCCAAAACTACCACTGAAGGCGACAAAGAATTCCTCCTGGACCTTAGCGTACGTTGGGTCAATAGACGACACATATTCTTTGAGTGCTCGCTGGAACGCTATCTGTTCTTCAAAGGCGTTATCAAGGAGATTCTTTGCACGCTCAGGATTCTTCCTTCTGAGATCATTTACGTTTACGTTTAAGCGCTGAGACTTGTCTGCTATCATCTGTTTAACCTTTTCCATATATATACCCTGATCTTCCTATAAACAATAAGCATTACAAACGTTACAAGTTACCGACTACAACTGATAAGGTTAGTAACTTAAAAAGGTTCAAACACATACCTCATCGTCTAGAAACTCTAAATACTCTCTCTGTAAATCCCTCAATCGTTGATCAAAGTCGCCTTCTTCCATTTTCCTTGCTACAAAACTAATAAAATTATAACAAAAACAACTAAACAACACACGCTACAGTTTGGTAGGTTTTTTTGACAGTTATGGCTTTTGGCGCCAAATATTTTTAACTTATCAGTGTTGCATAGTTCCCTATCAACATTTTTATTTATGTTAGTCGAATATGTTGACAGTATTGATTTGTACACTGGCAACATTTTATAATTATTACGTTCCAACAACTTTACTTAGTTTTAGTGTAATAATTTTATAGCTTTATGTTATAGTTCTATCTCTATCACTCTTTTGGTAAATATAGCTTTTATCTTTGTTGTATTGCTAAGTAAAAAAAAATAATAGCCTTACGCATCATATTCAAATCACTCATTGCCTAAATCAGATATTAACCTTTCAAAATAAATAAACATTGCTATTCATATATTTAAAGTTTTATTTCGATTTCATGGCTTAAATTATCAGCTAAGAAAGAGCATCACTACAATGTCTGAACCAAACTCCAGTTCCAATCAATCGCCACCACAAAACAACAAGGAGACTCCAGACCGGGCGAAGTTGAAGATTCTAGCTTTTCACGGTTATAGACAGAATGGAGTTGTATTTAGAGCGAAGATTGGATCTTTTCGCAAGGCTGTTGCCAAATACGCGCAGCTTGTGTTCATATCAGCGCCGCATAAAGTCGTAAATGAAGACGGCGGAGGTGACGAAGGTTATAATTTTCTCATTTATATATTATCCATTAATTAAAATTTTAGTATTTATGTAATTTAAATAAAACAATTAATACTATAAAAGGTATCATGCAAGTATTTGTAGTTAATGCAATTATCTCTATAAGCAAGAAGCCTTATGCCTTGCGTCTGTTAATCCTAGTTACAGGGCTTCATATACATACATAAACATAAATATTGAATTAGTGTTTATCAATGGTGAATATTATTTATAACTTATTGTTTAAGACATGGGACATCTGATTTTGATATCTGTGAATGGGCTGTAATATGTTTGATCTTTATCTTTCTATCATAAAACTCAGTTTAAAAAAAAAATCTGCTTATGAATACTAAATCAAATTAACTGTTAGTTTAAGCAGTAGTTAATTTGTTTAATATGTGTTAGTGTAAAAAGTCACATCAAGATTGTTTACCTTTAGTTAAATACCTAAACAAATGGAGTAGAGTGATGTAAACTCACTCCAACCACAAGCATACAGCTTAGTACAAACTACCTAATAGTTTGTACTGTCATCAGCTGGAATGCAAGACATAATTGAAAAACAATTGTTTTTGTTTTTGTCTGACAGCTGAGAGGCAGCTGCTACTTATTAACCTATTGAGTTGCAGCACACTAAATTACTTAGCTAAGCTATACATATACTTGTGGATGCTGAGGAGTGAGTTGTGTCTGGTTAAGAGATTAACAAGAATAATAGTAATTAGCAAACCTAATAGTTAGTAATGTTTAAAAACAGTGTAAGTGATAATTTTTATTTTCTCTTTACTAGATTCACGATCCTGGTGGTTTAACGCAGAGGACAATACTTTTAGTGGAAAATGCCTTGGAGGTCCGGCACTTGGTTTTGAAGATACTTTGAACCTGATTGAAAAAGTTGTTGAAGAATATGGACCATTTGATGGCTTTATGGGTTTTTCACAGGGAGCTTGTCTAGTTGGATTATTAGCGGCTATGCAGCAAAAAGGATGTAAATGCCTTATTAATCTACAATTCTATAATCATATTTATCAATGATACACATTAGTGATATAAACAGTAAATACAATCATAGTAAAAAACAACTATGTGTACCTAAAATATGCACAAACAATACATATGTATTGCTTGAGCATTTCATAGGTACACATGAAAGCATATGTATATTGTCATAAGCTCAATTCTTCAGTATGATAACTTTGTTGTTAGTTAACTTATTCTATTTACATAACATATGTTTTTGGTCTTTTTTCAGATCTACCTTACTCCTTCAAGTTTGCTATATTTACATCTGGCTTCCGATCAGGTAGTCTAGTACACAAGGGATTCTATGATGAAGAGATCACATTGCCCTCCTTGCATGTTTATGGGGAAAGTGACTCTATTATACCCAAAGGTAATATTCAGGAGACAATACTTATTTTCTTTAATGTTTAAAGTCATCACATTTATTGCAATAAATCAGTCCATTGCTGGACTTTAACCTATTGAAAATTAAGCTGTGTGACATCTCTTATGTCTCACAATTTGAAATTTTATTCCATTCTTTAATTCTAAATAAATTAATTTTGTCACCTCTTTCAGTCCTACTCTCCCAGTGTGCGAACCTAACACTCACAATCTTCCACTTTACCGTTTTTCGAATCTCTAATTCTTCCATTGTCCTACAATGCTATCTCTGACTATTTGAATAATGGGAGACTGCAAGAGCACAATCTCCCATTATTCAAGTATCCTATTCCCTTACTGTCCTATTATGTTACTTGCCCTGTATTCCTTATTCCGCCGATGTAGCACTAATAAATTCTCACTTGTAACAACGGTGTTGACGTGCCGTTCAATATCATTTAAAAAAAGTAAATGTCTTTATTATAAGTATATAATTTTAGTATGGATAAGTAGTGATCTGCCCACAGAACTAATATTATTTTTTGTTTTCAGAAATGAGCGAGTCCTTAATCAACCTGTTTATAAAGCCAGTGGTTGCTGAACATTCTGGTGGTCACTACGTCGCGTGTTCTGGCGCCATCAAAGATGCTTACCAAGATTTCCTCAGTGATCGTTATCAAGAAATGTTAGAACGATGTAATTCAGAGGAAAAAGAATCATAGTATACTTATTTTATTGTTATGTTATGTATGTTGTGATGATGAATGTATAGTCCCAAAGGACAGTTTGCAATAAAACCTAACTTAATTATTATACAATTATTATATGTACAGCTTGTTTTTTTTCTGATTCTGTTTTTATTTGTTAGCGTCGCGCGTCTTTTGTGAATGATTATTTTTATTGCGCGTGGTGGCAAACGAACCCTCTGCTTGCTGACGGCAAATTACAGGATCAATAAAAAAAAAATTAAACAAATGTAGGTAACAAAACGCCATGAGCATAATTAAATCTCAACGAAGACTAGCTGGCTGCCCATGATTGAAGTGGAGAGGAGAGGGTGAGCCGTGGAGCTGAGATTTATTAAAAGATTGATAATAACATAGCAGATACAGTTATATAGTATATTTGGTAAATAGCACATTAATAATAAAAAAACACAGCTTTCAGCCTCTGCTGACACAACAGATCAAAGAGTAGAGTAATATACAGATGAAGATTGTTTTTCCTTTGACATAGAAAAAACCAGCAGTCACTCTAAAATTCAAACATCCCTCATGATTCCAGCCAGTCAAGGAACAATTGTACTTCTTTGCTCTAACAAGATTGACCAATTTGATCTTAGGAAGATCCTTAAAAGCACATAATTCACACAAAACTTTACTATTTGTTTCTTTCTATAGTAAAAGGCAAATATCAACTTTAAAATATGCTATTTTATTTATTTTGCGCATCTCTATGTATGATACCTACTTGGGTACTTTTGGGTACAGATCTCTAGTGTCTTACTTATGGTACAGATAATGTTTGGAGATAGCAATACCCTATTTATTACTATTTGTCAAATGTAGGCTAACAATGTTAGATGCAGTTACCACATCTAACATTTAATACTGGAACGCGATATATTAAGTGAGGTTATGTTATTGTTAACATGCTCATACTCACAAAATAAATGTAATACTCATTGAAATTTACAAGATAATAGCGTTATGCATAACGACGTTAAAATGTGGCGTCGATATTTAATGTGGTTTGCTCATGAGCATGTGGATTTCCGTCATGCAGTAAGTTTAAAATAACTAGTCATTTCCGTCTAAATAATCTTATTTACTCTTGATTTAATATGAACAATTATGTTTTATTCGCAGGAAATGAATAGTATATTATCCATGTTCAATATTCCCATCAAGTTTATAGAACAACCGTGTGTTAAAAAGCCGTATTGGATAGTAGAACTGCCTTCAGAAGATTGTGTTAAAAAGATAGCTTCACGATCAGTTCTTATTAAAAATTGTATAGAACTATGGTCTAGAGCAAAAACAGTGCCACAATTACATATAAACTTGAAGCAATCCTTACAAAATAGTACCGGTGGATGGATTTTGGCAGACAATAAAACTGATGACATCAGTGATTCACATTTATGTCCTAAAGAACTAATAAAATCGTGTTGTACAACAAAGACTTCGTTCAAAATAGAAGTAGAGACTTTCTGCAAGCATTTTTCTATGAAAGAGAAAGTTGAAAAAATTGAGGTAAAGTATATTCATATTTATTCAATTTACGTGATCTATAAACTTATGTGTGTATAAAGCTGGTATTACAGCAGTTTCAATCAAACATGGTCAAGTAAGAGAATGTGGAGTAGTTACTGCATGCACATTCTTTTACTGGTTAATTGAAGAATACATGAAATAACTCTTGGTTCTAAAACAATATAACTAGTAGTATAATAATCTTAATTACGAACATATTATATGGTATTTTAATTAATTTCCAGACTTTCAGTTATTTACCCTTAGAGGGCCCTGTGAAACTCAATAATCCTGATGTGACGCTAGCATACCTGGAGTTCTATGGTGTGGATCCTAACAATGTGCCTGAGGAACCACATGACGTGTTCTTTGGGAAATGGGTAAGAACTCTTCACTAATTTTAAATACAATAAAATATTATTTGTTTTTTAAATGTCTAGTTTATACTAGGAATACTTATAACATACTTTACAAACAACAACTAACACAAAGAGTAACAATATATGAACACAATGCCTCATCCTAGATCTAATAAATTGTTGTGCTTATAAAATCCTCAATACTTGGCATGTCTATTCAGTCTATGACTGTTGTACACATATGTACATGTATCTATATTATGAACTGACATTTATTAATTAACTTGCCTTTTGTCTGCGCTTTGCTCAGAAACAGTACTTTTTATCTGGATAAAATATACCCAAAGTAGTTTCTTATACTCCTACTTTTGTACTGGGTGTATACAAAATTTCATGATGATCAGTTGAGTAGTTAAGGAGTTAAAGCGTAAAAATCAAACTCACATTCAGACTAATAATATTAGTCAGTTAGTCCTCACGGCCATGGGCAAACCTGGTGGTTTGCCTGAAAATATACTTTTCTGGATGGAAAATAACTTATGTTCTTTTCTGTATGACGACGTGTGCAAAATGGCGAGAAAGCGTAATAAAAAAATAAACTCACATTAGCATTTATATTACCTATAGTTAGAATTATTCAAATACGCCTTAACCAACAGGTAGCAGATGGACAACGTGATTTAATCCAAGTCCACTCTCTAAAGAAGCGTCAGTTCATCGGTAACACGAGCATGGACGCTCAGCTCTCGATAATCATGGCGAACCAAGCGCAAGTGACGCCGGGAGATTTCGTGCTAGACCCATTCGTAGGATCAGGCTCACTGTTGGTGCCTGCCGCACATTTCGGAGGTAACTATCGCATGTAGATTTGAGTAAGGCTTTTGATTGATTGACCCTAAATAAATTTTGATAAGATTTACTATTGTTGTTACACAATTCTGCAGTGGTGCTTGTCTCTGGAGACTTAACAGTTGGTAAGACAAAAATATAGTACTTGGTATAAATATGTATGTGAGATTTTATTTTATTTTACTTCTTCGGGGTAACAAACAATTGTGTAATAAAGCTAATAAAAAAAAGCCAATACTATTACATAGATCTTATAACAATTTAAGTTATTACACAACCAGTACCATTATCCACAAAATAACGCAAAGTACAAGTAACTAGGTGCAAGCAAACCTTAGCAAACAATATACAATTTTTTTTAATGTATTTACTACAAATTTTGAGGTTAAATAAAATAAAATTGCGTATTTAATTCAAACTTAAGTTATCCATGAATATTAACTAATTTGTGTAAGATACATTTCTTAAATTATGCAGGTGACAAAGCGAATATATCGGTTTCGGGAAAATTATCATTATAACTTTTCATTAATCTCCGTAAAGGAGCTCTTTCACCAGTGTTGGTTCTGGAAAACTTAGGAGCAAATAGTCTATGAGTATAAGTATTACGAATACGTTGTGAGCGACTAGGTACGCGAAGGTAAATTTGGTTTATGAGTTTATTACCACCTATTTATTGTTTATCTACTGTAAGATGCACTTGCACGTGAACCAACGTGAACATCACAAGATGAGAGAAATAAAGTTTATTATTATTATTATTAAATTTTATAAAAGATCGTCTGATCAAGATACATTCTCCTATGTTTAAGAGTTGACAGAGATAATTTTTCTAGAAGAGTATTATACGATGACCACCTTTTTACTAAATTGTAATTTAGGTTTCGAAGATATTTAAGCTGCACTGATTCAATTTGGTCACTGTATTTGTTGTAAAGTGGATTCTAAACACACGTGGCATATTCCAGTTGAGATCTAACGAGAGACTTGTATAAAAGCAAATAAGTGGAAGCCTTCTTAAACGAGCAGCAGGTTCGCCTCAGAAAACCGAACATTTGAAAACCTTTAGTCGTGACGTGATCAACATGAGCATCAAAATGCAATTTTGAATCAAAGAATATACCCAAGTCTTTGATCAGAGGGACTTTTCTTAAAGGAGTATTACAAAGCAAGTAACTGTATATAGTAGTATTTTTTTTGGTAAACTAGATTGATTTACATTTGCGTCAACTCAATTGCAGCAGTCAATAACTGACCAGATCCTGTTGTAATTGAACACAGTCAGCAATGTAACTTATTTCACGGAATAATATAAGGTCGTCTACATACAGAAGAAAGTTACTGTTTAAAACACATGTTTATACAGGGTGTCCCAGAAGTTGACGTCAAGCCGGAAAAGGGTTAAACAAAGTCATAGTAGTTATCAGAAAAATATAAAATAAAATCTATCTCATGTATTTTCAAAATTATTTAAAAAATACAAGAAAATCAACACTCTCTTATGGTCTTTTAATTCTCGTTGCTACAAATCTGCATTTATTTTTAATTTTACTTTTATTATGTAATCCTTAATGATGCTTCCGTAAATTGTTTCCTAAAACTTAAAGCCAAGTGATCCAGCTTGGTAGAAAATGTCACGTATTGCCCAACTAAATATTCAAAATTAATACTTTGCCCAATTTAAATAGCCTGTACTGAAACGCTACGCTACTACGCTAGTTTGGCAAGTAGCTTTAAAAGTTGGCGCATTTCATAAGGATTCCAAAATGGTATGACACTTGCTAGACAATTGGCTATTGTAGGCGATTTTCTTTAAAAGCAATGTGTGGTCCACTTTATCAAAAGCTTTACAGAAATCAGTATTGATTGAGTCCACTTGCAGTTGATTATCCATATTTTCTAACATAAAATTTGAGTAAAGAAGTACTACTTACTGTGGAGCGATATTGAACAAATCCATGTTGTTCGGGAATAAGGATGTTATGTGGGATAGGATAGATTGCCTTGTGAACTGTTACTTGTGGCACTCTTTGCTTGTGACGATTTCTGGTGATCAATCGAACACAAGTCACCACATGCCTGAACACATAAAAAAGCATTTTAATGCTATTAAAGTGCAAACATGCATAATTTTTTATTCTAGTCATAGTAATCGATAATGATTGTGTGCAGGTCACGTGTGGGGCTCCGACATTGACTTCATGATGCTGCACGCTCGCACGCGGCCCACGCGCGTCGGACAAAAGGTAACAAAGTATGTATTGCTTTACTGAGGTGAGCTGCCGATTGTACTTAACATTATCGATATTGTGTGCGTTACCTTTCGGGTAACTGTGTGTGACTAGGTATTTTTTACTGGGTAGTTATAGAAGTAGAAGTACTTATACCTGTTTCTGTAGAGAAATAGCCATATAAAAGATGGTTGTGTCTGGTTTGATCTTTTAACCTTTTGACCGCCACAGTCATGTCAAAAAAGCAAAAGTGTTCTCTCAGCGCCAAGCTACGATCATATCCTTTAATTTGTCATGTAGACGTGACCGTGGCGTGCTGGACACATTTTGTTTTGTCACGTATACATGACTGTGGCGGTCAAAATGTTAATTTGTAAGGGTCTTAAAAGAATTTATTGCTTCATGTTCTTTTTTAAATTTCTGTGTTGTCTAAAGATACGTTAACAAAGTACCTACTAATATATTTTAATCGCCAACAGTCTTGGTATTTAATATTATTATAGCTAGATATAATAAAATTCTTGTCAGATTTGGATCCAGCTACCGCACTGTTGGTCGTCCTCTATTTCAATCATCTATTCTAGTAGTCGCCTAGTGATCGTTTGTATCAGTGGACACTCATCAGTTTATTTTTTACATTTTAACTTCATTCCTCCTCCGTATAATATGTGTGTAGTATAAAGTTACATGTTACGTTAACACTTACATATACATTGACAACGATGTTACGTTGCAGGTTCGTACGAAAGACGAGAGCATTCGCGGCAACATGAGGCAGTACGGCGTCGAGTCGAAATATTTGGACGTGGTAGTTAGCGACTTTTCGATGCCGATGTGGAAACAACACCTTAAGTTCGACGCCATTATTACTGACCGTAAGTGTGTACTATAAACAATAAGGTTTTCTTGCTCGCGATCAGTTGTGATCCAAATATATATTTCGCTTCTCTATGAGTAGGTATAACGCTTTAAATGCCACGCAGCAGACAAAATAGAAACGTGTTTGTAAAAGCCCAGAATTTTAGAACACACTTTTCTATTATAAATGTCTAAAAAGAAAGAGATACTATCAAACATAGTTCGAAAAAAACGACTATAGGTAGACCGCTTAATTGAGTCCTCGCCTGCGGGGTGACGGGGCGAGGAGGTAGGAAGTAAACAGGGACTGGAGAGGTGCGGGTGGCGAGTGCTCGTAGCGTCATACACAAGAGGCGAAATGTGCACTGGACAGTTCTGAAGATATGTGACGTCACAGTAGTAATCGGTGGTGATTTTCTATTAGAAAATTAATGACTACAATATTTAAACGACCATGTGTAGGTAACAAAATAAAATATTAAGTAATAAACTTATGTACTATTTATTATATGCAAAATTTATCAAAATTATAAATCAAACACTTATGTATTAGACCCCGTTTACGTTCTACCTCCGCGCCCCGGTATCCCGCAGGCGAGAATTTAATTAAGCGGTATGCCTATAATATTCTTGTTATCCCCTTCAGCTAAGCTAGAATCCTTGTCATAGGAGGGAATCCGATTTTCTTTTGTACGGGTTTAGATTCAAGTCTTTATTTGCGAAAGATTCGGATTTTATTATTAGCTTATTTTTATAATGCCAGCGCCGTACGGTGTCCGCGAGCCTACAGAGCGCATTGGCATAGAGCGCGAGAACTACACTCTGTCCGAGGAGCACATAGTGAACCACGTCCCCGCCAAGGTGGAGTACGGCCTGCCGCACATATACAGCGACCTGCTCAACTTCGCCGCCACACACCTGGAGCTGGGCCGGCGACTCGTCTGCTGGTACCCCCTAGTGCGGTAAGTATTCATAATTTAGCAAATTACATGTCATAGACACGTTGAATGGATGGTAAATATACGAGAGAATAGAAAAGGTTTCTTTTAATGCTATCCAAAATATAATAGTCTGGGCTATTGGACACATTTAAATGATGTATTATTAGATTACAATATCTTAGTCGATTGTCAACCGACACTAAATTATGAAAATCTACAATACCCATAGTTAGTTTTAAAATGTTAAGTGTTGCAATTTCGTTTTAAATAATTCATTGATCGTTTGCAAAAGCAATAAAAAGTAACGAGTTTCTTATTTGTGTTCACCCTGTAGTAAAAAGTAACTAGTTTTGCCTGCGGCTTCGCTCGCGTAAATATTGGTTTGGTTCGGTTGGTAACAGTACTTTTTCTGGATTAAAGGTAAGTCCTATTCTGTACCACTGACAACGAGTATATGAAATTGTATGACAATCGAGTCGAGTAGTCAAGGCGTATTTGTAATTGGACTCCCTTTTCCGCATTTGAACTCTAAGTTGGTCCATTATGCGTGAGAGTCGGCCGTTTATGGAGATAGCCAGCCTAACTCCGCCTAGAAGCACAGAAGTTTCCTGGGCAGGCTTCGCGGAGTGACCTCGGGTTGTTGAGGATTTCCTTACGCTGTGCTGTTACTTCCACACATTCCAGGACTACGTGGGCAGTAGATTCTTCTTCGGTCAGACATCCACTACAGAGTGGGCTGTCTGTTGCTCCGATGTTGTACAGATGTTTGTTTAGGGGACAGTGTCCTGTTAGGATCCCCACTATGGTCCGAAGGTCCAATCTTTGTAGGTTGTGCAGGCGGTGTGTCAGACGTGGTGAGATGACCGGTAGGGCTGCTCTCGACTGTCTGCAGTCCGTTGTCCGTGCCCAAAAGTAGTTAAGGCGTGAAAACGTAACAAACCAATATTAGTAAGGAATTATTAGTTAACTCAGCATTATGCAACTATTAAAGATTTTTTGAGAAGAACTAGCACCTTCCTTGCACCTGTTGAGAATGTCCATATAGAAAAGACCAAGTACTTGCCGCCCTGGTTCTTCAATAAGGAGTCCCTTATATTTAGTTCACTATTTGATTGGGATAACCATCCTAATACATTCTCCTTCTGCCTGCAGAGAGGAGTATAACGAAGACCAGCTGCCGAGTCACCCGTGCTTCAAACTGGTATCGAACTCGGAGCAGGTGCTGTCCAAGCTGACTGCGCGGCGACTGCTCACCTTTGAGAAGATACACGACGACGCGTCGCACACGCCTGTCGACCCTAACTCTGCGGCATATAACTTCAGGTAGAGAATTTATAACTATTTCAAAGGCGACTGACCGGGTCTGACCCAAGTGTTGCCCAGAAATTATTAAAAATTAAGGTAATATACTTAAAAAAATTAACATAAATATATTCGCTCTCGAGGGTACCGACAAATTACAAGCCTTATTTTTGAGTTTTATTATATTATATGATATATATATATTTTTTTAAACATTTATGTTCAAAAACAATAGTCTGCGTTCAGGTGGGGTATATGTCTGTCTCTCTCGCGCACGTATTGCTCGTCTATACCTACGTTGCGCACGCGCCACTGTTTTGTATCGTACTTCGCGCAGTCTAACATCACTCGTGACGTGACCGTTGTGTACTGTGCGTATTTCTGTTTCATATTTCTTAACCACTCCGCATTTCTTCTGGCAAGTCTGTAATTATGCTATGAACCACTTTTTTACAGACCTCAGAATCGCTGCAGCTCTGACAAATGCCTTCCACATTGATATTATAGATAGCCCTTATTCCCTCAAATTCATTAATACAGCCAGTGAGCGGCTGAATGTTCCCAATCACTTGGCAGATTATGTAGATCAAAGAAGGCTAAGCCGAAGTAAAGCCAGCTTCGAAAATGATTCAGTAGTGGATCAACATATTTCTAAGTTGAGTAGTAGACTACGAAAGAGCATCTATATATTTAAACAACTAAGAGACGTTGCACCCAAACTTCTAATACAAACATATAAAGCCCTCTGTGAGTGTCTTGTTAACTATTGTATTTCTTCCTGGGGTGGCGCAGCAAAAACAATAATGATCGAGCTGGAACGCGCACAACGTGCAGTTTTAAAAGTTTTGTCGTTTCTACCATTTCGACACCCTACAACTGAAGTATATAGGGTTACTGAAGTTTTAACTGTTCGAAAACTATACATATTTCAAGCATTACGTAGGTACCACCGTATTTCAATCCCTCACATACCAAAAACCCTCAAAAGACGATTTCGATGTCCAGTACCACCCACCAAATCCAGCTTCGCACAACGGCACATGACAATGCACCCCGTATATATAATAAAATAAGTGACAGAGATACACATAAAGTGAATAACCATATGTACAGTAAGTATCTGTTAAGTTATCTTAAAGCTATTGACTACGACCAAGTAGAATCTCTTGTCGCAAATCAATTTATTTAACCATGTTTTGAACAAATTCACTAGAAACAAAGTTTACAACGTACACACTCATACTCGCATAAGTACACGCACTCACAGACACACTCACACACACACAGACACACATACTCACCCACACATACACACACAAGTGTGTAAGACACACAAACACACGCAAAACAACAATGACAAACCAGCCGTAAATAAAAATTTAATTATCTTTGTTATATCTAAAACCTTTGCAACCTTTTTGTTATGTATACATTTTTTTTTCTCTCTTTCTAATCTTCTGTATCTGTAAATATAACATTATGAGTTAACATGTAATGTGGGAAGGAACTGTCTCCTGAGATACAGGTTAATAACTTAGTTCAGGGGACAGTGCTTCTATGTAAAAGTGTTATTGATGGCGACAATAAAGATTGTTATTATTATTATTATTAGTAGAGGATAATGTTGCTGAATTTCCTGTGTTAACATCGAAGGAGTTGGTTTTATTCGCTGTAAGAACCTACCCAATCGAACTGGCGCCAAGCTATTACAGCGAACATATACAAAAATATAACAGCCAGCTTAATAAACTCTCAGATTTTAGATGCCTTCCAATAATGTCCAACTTGTACAAGCACACGAAAAGAGTAGACGCGCGTCCCCTAAAATCTACCATAGCTATATTTTAATTGAAGAGGATAATCATAGACTAGATTGCAACAGACACTATTGCTGCTCTTCTTTTAATGGACGAAGAACAACTGGCAGCTGTACCCACGTTATGTGCGTAGTTTGGTATTTAGGGTAGGCTAGGCACCAAGACGTTAGGCGCCCTCGGCCCTGCTTTATTTCTCGATAGAATTATTCTCGATGACGATGATGACGATTGATAAATAGCTAGCGCAGGCTTCGGTGGCGCAGCGGCAGTAAGTGCAACTGCCGTGCACGAGGTCTTGGGTTCCAATCCCGGGTCGGACCAAAAAGTGTTATTAGCTTTTTCTAATTCCCAATAACAGCACAGAGCCAGTTAATTATATTTGCTCAGTTAAAAATACATACAAAAATTATTTTTCTATATACTCCTCTGATAGATTTTGATGTGCTTTGGGTTACAGACTAGTATTAGTCTATGGAATATTATGCACTATGTGTCAGTGTTGGGCAGCACTTTGACCAACTTCCATATATAAATGGTCAGTCTCATTTAAATATTTTATTTCTATAAAATAATTCATGTATTATTTTAGAATGTCAACTATTAAAAATGTGTTATAGATGTAAAATAGTAATGACGAGATATGAATTTAGAGATATTTGAAAAGGAAGACTTCTATTTATTGTAGGCAATAAGTATTATAGTTTTTTTCTATAGTTCTTGGACGACTACAGTGCAGGCATAAGACATACTAATGTTATCATTGTTTATGGACACTTGCAATACCACAATCCATAAAACCCTTTATATGAATTTGTTTAAAAATCTCAAACCGTCTAGAAGAAATCTAATTGTTATTCTACAATTTAATTGTGAGGGTGAACTGCCGTCTGGTGGCGCTATTACCATAATTGACAATATCATTCAGCGACGGAGTCTTTCTAACTTTGGTGCTATCAGAATCACGAAGATGAATCACCGAAATCTCCAAGTAATATAGTCACGGATCCATCTACTATATACCATCAAATATGTGTTGATGCGTGCAAATCTACTTAAAATGTTATAATAAAATATATTTCTTATTTTAGAGACAAGTACTTTTCTGTCGGCGAGTTATCGCGGCGGGAGCGCAAAGAGAAGAAAGCAGAAGAATTCGCCACCAACCCGCGGTGGAGAGCCGCTAAGAATAAAGACAATGTTACATGATATTATATAAATATAAAGTTGAGCAATTCCAATTTTAAAATAAAGTTAATTTAAAATTAGAATAATTGATTTTTTGATTATTACCTTTGTTATGAACTAATCATAAGGTGTGAAGCTTATAGGTTGAGTTCAGCATGTTCTCAACAATATCAAATTAAGGTCACCCAATATTTTGGAACCGGGTAAGCAGTTAACATAGACTATATGAAGGGGGGTGGATATAGCGGGCAGGTAAAAGAAGAGGACTGGAAAAGAAAGGAACAGGAAAACGAAAAGGGACAGGAAAATAAAGAAGACAGTAAAAGGTGGCAAGGTAAGAGTAAAAAGAATATGGTAGTTGTCATATAGTTTCGGGATGCCTTATGGGTAGGCCAGGATTCATTTTGAAATAAACATAACACATTGGTGGTAACAATACATATTTATTTAAATAATACGTAGGTACTTAAACAAACAATCCATTGAATAAAATATTAACATAGTTTGTACACAACACTAAAATATTTAACATCGTCTTTAAATAATCATAAATGCATGTTTATGTTGTTTAATCTATACATATAATGGAATCATAACAAAGTCGAAAATTAACATCAGCTATTCTGGAATTTTTTTAAGTTATGCTACATGTTCTAAAGTCTATATAGCTTTTCAAATCTTTGTGTGTATGTATGTTAACTTTTTATGTATAAGTTACTGGACAGATTCTGTTGTGTGCATGAAAACGTCGCCATCTTACGCCGAATCAACATATAGACTATAAATTATCAAGCTATTTGTCATGCGGGGCAAGACATAAAGCATAATGTCCGTGTACTAATATTCTGCTCTGGTGCATCTATAAAAAGGTTTTAGTCCGTCTTTTAAGATTAGCAAAACATATTGAACACGTATTTTTCTTTTGCCCCACAAACTAATAACAACGAAGGCATAACGCGTTTAAATTTCATGTTTCGTCACTTGTCGGTACAAATTTCGTGAGAGAGTGACGTCACAAGCAAGAAATATACCCGAACTATAATGCGTTATATCTTAGACAATTTTTACTGTTTAGTTATAATATAAATAGATGTCCAATATTTTTTGCTAATCTAAAAGATGGACTAATTAGAATCACTTATTTTTAACTCTCTCATCATGCCTATTGTTACACATTACAAATCGTCACTCTCAAACTGAATAACATCGTAACTCAATTTACCAGGTTTTAAAAGAATAACCACAGGCATTAATAATGCCTCGTTTCTAAAGTTAGAACAACGTAATAAATTTATTAACAGGCAGTGAATCGCATGTCGGCTCTTGTGATTGGCTGACTGAAGAAGCGACTACCAATCAAATTACTTGACCGGAGATTGATATTGACACGTAATTTAAAAAATAGAGATTGGCGGCGGTTATATTGCCGAGAGTGATTACATTTAACTTGTAGGTATGTTATTTGGTCCATTGTTACTGTTTTGCTTTTTATCTCATTTAAGATCACTCTTATCTTAGCCTTTTTTGAAACGTAATAAAATTTGATAAAAGACACCCATAGTTACAATTATATTTAATGAACTTGATTGATAATATGCAAGAAACTAAATATACTTACAGTCAAATTCAACCACCAAAGGTGTATGTAGTAATCCATAAAACAATAAAAGTTTGATACCTATATACCTAAAATTCGACTATTAAATTACTTAGTTAATAATATTAAGTTAATAGGTACTACATACTAGAAGACATCTCTACTAGATTGTTTGTAACGCGCGTTAGGGTACATGCTGCATAACTTGGACTTATTGTAATGATACGTCTGTAGCGACACCACACAGACGAAAAGTTCCGACGGCGGAGAACAGAGGGCGCTGTACTCAATACGCCCTTCGCCATACAAACTCAATCACGCAAGTGGAGTTTACATAGCCATACTCTGTCCATTCGATTATTTTCTTTTTGACAGCTCACGTCTATGAATTACGGTTTTTTTTCCGGAATCATATACTACTGTAATGTCGTACTTTATTGACCGGTAACGCCCACTTAGTGAAGTGTCATGTGCATAACAAGGTGAATCGATTATATGAAAAAATAATTTGACTTTATGTAAGTATTGTTTCTTTAAATTTAATAAAAAAAGGAAATAAAAATAGTAAAGTAATTACTTCATGATTAATTATTTGCAAGGAATTATTTCGAAATCTTGGAATTTAAGTTCGAACCAAGAGTAAAGAACAATAACTCCGTACATTCATTTATTTTCTTTTTTGATGATTTATTATTTATATACTTATTTACTTCATATATAATTTAAAAACAATCTAATAAACGAATACTTATATTTATACTAAAAATATGTCGATGAATTAAATCGATTGAAAGTTCTTCTTAAATAAAATCGATTATTATTTCAAATCGAATCGATAACGTGTGAGGAAGGGCGTCACTAATTTCGAACTGTCAAAAAGAAAATAAACAGATGGACAGAGTATAGTAACTATATATACAAGTACCTGATATCAATAGTTGGCCGCGGCCCGCCAGGCGCAATCACCAAGCCTAATCGGAGGATCCTCCCTTCGTGTTTGTGAGACATCATACCACGTTCCACCAAACGTCCATAAAATGTTAACATTTAAAACATGCCATTAAATGTATTACGCTAATATTTAATTAATATTTTACTCAAACGTGTCATTCCAGTAATAGCCTTGCTAAGCTATACTAAGAGAGTTAAAGAGCAATTACTCTAAAGCGTGTCACAAACAATTTACTTGTGTAGTACTTAATAACTCAATGGTTTATCATTAGTTGACCACGATAGGCGAATGTTCACTGTATCAGTTACTAGTATTACTCAGTGATGGCGAGCGCCAACATCATGTTGGTGAGATGTGCGGCAGGCGGGGCGGGAGGTGCGGTGGCGCGCGTGCGCTCCGCCCTCTGGCGGCGCGCGGCGCCCGACTGCGCCCACTGGCAAAGCTTCCATACCTCTGCTCGCTTGCCGCTGTTGCCCGAAGATTTGTAGTGGTTAAGCAAGTTGTTTGTCACCTACCGAACCGTGAAACATAAGATTAAAATTGTGCTGTCTTTTAAATACTATTAATTGGACAAATTAAAAAGCCCACCGAGATTAGTTTATACAAGGTGTTGATGTGCATTCTCGCCGTATTTAGAGGTAACCATACTGCTAATTCCAAACATGTATTAATAAAAACACATGCTGGAAAAACATATTAAATGTAGGTATGTAAGCAACGATTCTTTGATATGCGTTGCCGAACTATAAGAGCAGTAACACATCGCACTGCGCATGCGCAGTATGATTCCAATTTACTATTTAAAAAGTTTTATTTCAAAATATAGATAGTAAATAAATGATAAATAAAATTTGTATGCAACTATAATATGTTCCCATATATCTCGCCATAATGGAGATCAACATTCATTTTAACAGTCTTCTATTACACAAAGTAAGAATAAAAACCTCACCAAGAATAATCCAAGCAGCGCCCTCATGTTGTCAGGGTTGAGCTTCAACGCTTGGCAGTAATATGTCTTCGCTAGCTCCATGTTTTCAATTCCACCCTGAAACAATCATGCAGTAATTTGCGAATGTTGACTTCCTTAGTAAAAATTCAAAAGAAAGTCACATTGCTATCTAATGGGATTCAGTGGTGTGTGTATACGTACCATGGTGTATCGTATGTCAGCGAGGCGTTGATGCATGAGGTGATTGTGCGGCTGGTGCAGGATCAGCTCCTCGGCGCAGAAGGCGGCGCGCGAGTACTCTTGCACTTGCAGGTATAGCTCGCAAAGTTCCTGCCATGCTTCTACGTCTGACATGAACCTAGGTGGAAGTGGAGCACATACATAGTTACATAAATATATGCAGTATACAAACCTTATAAGGGAAGACCTTATCGTCGACTACTGGATATATTTTCAGGCACTGTACTACTACTGAGAATTGTCTAGGAGAAACCCAATAACAAGTTTAATTTAGATGCACCACATATTGATGAAATGTATACCTCATTTTTCTATGTATAATGCATTTGTCTATTTAGTTTAATGTTTCTCTGGATCCTACTAAAACTTTTGATACTGTATCAATTTCAATAGATTGTTATATATTTTTAAGTACTTAAACCTCTAAGTTCAGAGTTCTTACCCCTAACTGCTTTTGTATTGGCATTGCAGAATTACAATAGGATGTCCATGTGGGAGCAGTAAAACATAATCCTACAAATATTAACTGCTATATATTGGAGTACCACAAGGAAGCCTCCTTGGCCCAATTCTTTTGTCTTCATTAATAACTGAAGACACGTCATGTTAGTAAACTGTCAAACTTGTCTTTAGAATATTCTTTCTATTTTCTGTAATTTAACATTTTTGTTTACAGGTTTGTTGTCTCACCTAAAGATTCTATTATGTTTGAACAATATATTAGTATTTTATTGGAGCACTTAGATATACATATTTACCCCTACAGAAATTAAAACATTGCCACTTATTTTAATAGTAGCAAATAAATTATTTTACAAAAATTGCAACAATCTCTATAACTAAGTATTTCAGGCTTTGGGCTTTATAATTAGTATAGTATTTTCAACTTTATTCTAAGAGGTAGCAGCATTACTGAATTCCAGGAACAGTTAGCCACCTTACTGAATTACCCATCGGGTAAACAGTCAACTTGCTTATTAGCAATAAAAATATTCAAATAAGTTTACTTTTTTAAATAATCAACAAGGTCCTTAATAGCCTCAGTAATCAGTCCTTGAGCCTTTAATATGGCGATGCGTCGTTTCCTCGCCGCTGAGTTAGTCTCATCTGCTTTTATTAAACTGTCCAACAATTCAAGTGCTTCCTCATATCTGAAAATATTAGATGGAAAACTTGGTTAGGTAAATCAAAGTCCTTCATATAAAATATCTCAAGTAATATGCAGATTAAACTCTTGCAAACACAGTGTTTCCTTTTTTAAGGGTTGGCAATATGTGAAAGACTTCTCTTGTATTGCAAAAATCCATAGACATATATAACTGCATACTACCAGATGTGTTATAAGCTTATATAAAAAAGAAATACTTACTTTTCTTGAGCTTCCAACAATGCAGCCTTGTGTCGCATAACTCTCATGCTGCCGGGGAAGTCAATGGACAGTTGTATGATGCACATTTCAGCTGTTCCATAGCTGTGGCAGTCCAGAGCTGCATATATTACTTGTTCCAGCACCAAGTGGCCTGAAAGAATAAGGAATGCAATTGGTTTTAATTTTCAATAAATAATTGCTTTGAATATATAGGATTTTCTACAGAGTGCTTACCATCTGACTGTCTGTAAATTATATTATTGTAAATTACTCCTCAACACATTCTATAGCTGGTGTTTATTCTATTTAATTTTAAAAACAACTACTCCTACACCAGAAATTATTCCTGTCTTACAAGAGACTTTACAAACATCCAAAAAACAGACACAAGGAACACTCAGAGAACAACTATTTATGGACCAAATTTTGTTTAACACATGTGTATATTAAACCCCCAATAGTCAGCACAATGGCAGTGACAACCAAAAACACCACTATGCCATACCTTAGTTTAAAAATTAGACTGTTTACTTTTCTAACAATTGTTTTAGTGCAATTGTTATTTGCTGTAACAGATTAATAGACCGTTGACATGTTAGACAAAAATTAAATATGTTGTACTCACTTTCATTGCCCAACTTGAGCAGGTCATATGCAAGAACATGGTAGTACAAGAATACAACATCTTTACTTCTTCTCTCATTGTTCTCTCTCCACTGCCGCAATAGTTCAACAGCCTCTGAAAATTATGTGTAAAATACTGCTTTTTTTTCAGATTCCTAACAATACACTTAGCTAACTTTTGTGAAAACTTCAGAATTGGATGCATAATATAGTAGTTGCTGTCATTTCATAGAAAGTTACTATAAGGTTTAATTTAAAATCACCTATAAATTAATCAACAAAATGTTGTGGCAGGCATACAACTAGTCATATAAGTAAAATTACAATCCTATCTCTGCAGAACATTGTAACTTGTTAGGTTATAATTAGAATCTTATTACAGCATTATTTTCAGATTTATACAAGCTGAGACCATAAGGGAATAACGTAGTTTCCTGTTTCTATACAATATATTACAATCAAGTAATCACATTCGAACAATAATCAAGCGTAAACGCCGTAAACTAAACATACCATTAAAAGTGACGTCTTCCAAATTATTGTACGACATGTTACACAGTATTCAATTCGTTTAGTGTTTTATAAAATAGTTTGCTATCGCTTTATTTTGTAATCAAAAAGTTTATCCCTATTTTATAATTTCATATGAAATAATTTATGAGTAAGACAAATAAATTCTCACGACATTTCACAATATCTTTGAGACTTGAGTGTCAATTCATACTGTGTCAATAATGTCAATTGTCAATTAGTGTCTTGTACATTTTAATAACATAACTTACAGTCAATCTGGGTAACTTAAGCTTTCCGTATAACATTGACCCGTTAATTCATATTTTATTTCATCATTTTTTATTTTTAAACAAAATGCTGAATATCAGTGACTTATGAATCATCTACTTCTTTACAATATTTTTGAACGAAAATATGCGGCAAAATTTGACACATGTCAACACAACTTTTTTGTCATAACTTTGAAATTGTTGTGTTAGCAAGTCAGAAGTGTAACGTTTTTTTAAAGTTGTCCATTTGAGTACTTCAAAGTTTGTTGTGAGGGTAAGTAGCTTTTAATAATTAAGTTTCAGTCCTAAATAATGATTTTTCAACAAAACTATAACATTGTAAGTTACTGTTTTCTGGGTTTTCTTGATTTTAGCTTGTTCTGTAAAATATCGTATTAAATTGGGTAACTTTGGCCCGGGTCAAAGTTACCCACAGTGCCGTTTATTTTTATAAAGAATTGCCACTTTTGGTTGCAGTTGATAATAATGCCCAGAAAAAGACCGTGTCCAGCACCTGGAACCCGCAAATATGGTAAGAAAACCCGTTACACCGCAGATATCCTGGAAAAAGCCCTAAATGACATAAAAACCTGCAAAATGTCTCAAAGGGTTGCTTCTGAAACGTATAACATTCCAAGGAGTACATTAAAGTACAAATTAAAAAATAAACATAATAGACCAGTTGGCAAGCCCCCCGTTCTTTCAGCAGAAGAGGAGGACTGTATATGCAGTCACATCGTAGCCTTAGCTGACCACGGCATACCTGTAAGCATGCAAGATGTGCGGGTAATTGTTAAAAAATATCTTGACGACCAGAACAGGAGCATAAAAACATTTAAAAATAATTTGCCTGGATGGGAGTGGGGTAAACTGTTTCTAGAGCGCCACAGCGATATCAAGCAAAAGTTCGCTCATTGTATAAGTCGTAAGCGAGCTCAGGTAACTCAAGATATAATTCAGCAATATTTTGAGAATTTAAGAACGGAGCTTGAAGGTGTTCCGCCCAGTCACATTTTTAATTTTGATGAAACAGGGTTTCATGATAATCCCAAAAAGGAAAGACTCCTTTTCAAACGCGAATGTAGAAATCCTGAAATTATCAGAAATTCCACTAAATCCTGTTTCACAGTAATGTTTTGCGCGAATGCAGCAGGTGAATTTGTTCCATTATATGTTATTTACAAGGCTAAGCAAAAGTGGTCTGACTGGATTAAAGGTGCTCCACCAGGTACTCGAATGGCTGTGACACCATCAGGTTGGATAGATGCCACAACTTTCGATGACTGGTTCGAAACACAGTTACTCCCTATTTTGAAAAACAAGGAAGGAAAGAAGGTCATTATTGGAGACAACCTAAGCTCTCACATTACGACAAAATGTCTTAGACTTTGCGCGGAAAATAACATCAAATTCATATGCCTTGTCCCGAATTCTACACACTTATTACAGCCATTAGATGTATCGTATTTTAGCGCATTGAAAACAAATTGGCGGCAAATTTTACGTGACTGGAGGAATACAAAACGAGGTAAAATTATTAACGCCCTGCCAAAAGGAGTATTCGCAGCCTTGCTTTCCAAAACTATAGAAGCAGGCAAACAGACTGCAGCACAAAACGTCATTGCTGGATTCAAAGCTTGTGGACTGTACCCTTTTGACAGTGAAGTAGTTCTTAAGAAACTTAAAGATTACACCAAGCCAATGGAAGAAGTTCGCGATTCAATTGGGGAGACTTTTAAAAATTACTTGACAGAATTACGAGACAATGACTTACTAATTAAGCAGAATAGGAAATTTCAGATACCTGTAGTTGCGGGCAAGAGCGTGTCTGTGGAAGAAGTAGAAAAATATTACCAAGAAAGAGAAGCTAAGGAAAAGGGACAAAAGAAAGGGCAAAACAAATTAAATAGCTCAAATATGCAAGTGCCTACCAAAAAAAAGGGACGACCAATAGGATCCAAAAATAAGCCCAAAAGTAATGCGGCAGTATCGTCCATAACTAATGTTGGAGATACTTCGTTGGATGCTGATAATACTTCTATTCGCTCTCAGACACCAGTTCCTGGCCCATCGAACATAAAGTTGACATCTGTTGGTGACTCTTCCGTTAATCAACCTTCTTTGCTGATTGACGGAACCTCACACGATGTTGAAGCCGTATGTCGCACTCCATCGCCTCATACCTATTTATCTATCACGGACCACGACATATCATTTCAAGACCAACCGAATTTTCAAATTCCGTCACCAACTCAAGAAATCGAAATAGTTACATCACCGAAAGATATTACAGGAGAATATGAAGTTCATCAAGGGACATTGGAGAAAGTAGACAATGGCAATAGAAATAAGAAAACCAAAGAACAAAGCGGTGGCCGATATTGTGTGGTTAAGCATGAAGAATGTCTTTTCCCAGGTCGAATCACACGCGCGGAAGGCCCAACATGCACCATTTCTGTGATGCAGAAGACATTTGAAGGATGGAAGTGGCCTTCTAAACCTGATTTATTAGTGTGCAATCAAACTAGCATTGTTAGTTATATAGATGATAAGAATATTATAAAACGAGGGGATTCTTACATGATCGAAGACCATTTTCTGTACATGGAATGGGGTGATTGAAAAATGGTCTGCATTTTCAATATTAATTATTTTGTTTCTTGACTACATAATTATTTTAATTGTTTTGTTATTAGAAAATATAGTTTTTTGTTAATTTTAATTAATTAAGATTGATTAAAAGCCAAATTCGAACTTAAATAAATAAAGGTGATTTTCAGATGTATGTATCTTATTTATTTGTACTGGTAACCCTAAAACTACCTCTTTTTGGGTGAAAACAGCGCCGTAGGTATGGTGATATATTATTAAATAATTAAAAGTAAAGCCAAAGTTATCCACAGCCTAAAAATATAAAAATACATCAAAAATGTTTTGCTGGGTTCTATGGTGGCAATGTTACCCCAGTCTCAGTATAACATTGGCCCACAAATAATTTTACAATTTTGGAGGATTTATGCAGTTTATCTTAACAAATTTGCCTAAATATAAATTCAAGACATTGAAAACCCACCAGAAAACCGCATTCTTAAAAAATAATCGGTAAAATATTGACACACTACACAAAAATATCTACATAATGGGACAAAATTACCCAGGTTGACTGTACTTTATAGATGGTGTTTCATTCGATTTAGAATGGAATAAAGTAGACAAGGTATAATTTGTAAAAAATCGATTACTGGTGTATTCGAATTTTTACTAGTTTTTATTTTAATATTTGTAAATTTGTACGAATCCTATTTTGAGTTACTAATACTTTTAAACTTTAAGAAAATAAATAATTTAGCGATAGATTAGATCTAATATGAGCTCTGATTGAATTTTGTTTAGCAATACTTCATTACTTATATGCTTTTGCGTGATCAATATACCTTTTTGAAAGGCTTGACGATTCGGCCCGGTTGCATTGGCCGTGGTAATAAGCAGTCTGGCACGGCTATGTTAGGCTTTCGTTTGTATGATATATGTATCTAAATCCATTTTCACATTTTGTTTGCTCTATGTTTATTATATATACTTTTTTTGGTTTTTTACTTCCTGGAATGCTTTGACCGCCTTCGCAAAGGGGTTATGTCAGGCTCACCGGGATAAAATAAAGATGCTAATGATGATAATGGACCTCCCGGTAATACCGACTAAACCTACCACGGTGTTCCTTAACAAAACCGGAATCGGCGGAGCCGCGCGAATCATTTTTCCATGCAGTTGCGAACCCGCCGAGGTTTCAGCCCGCCGCACAGTATACGATTTGACAAATCTAGGGGGACAAAACTCAGTTACCCAAAATATGGGGTATAAATTGCATTTATTCAATACCTTTGAAATGTTATAGTAAATAAAAGACAAAAATCAGTTTATACCTAATAGGTGCTTTTATTTTTCACCAAAATTCTTATATCTCTATCGTGTTTAGATGTTTGCTTCCGTGTAAGTTTTTTTAATAACGATATGTAGGGTCCTGAACACATTACCAAATGTTTAATTAAATCATAGTTCATTCGTTGCCTCTTGTTGCATTTGCCTATGTTTTGGCAATAAATATAACGAGACTCAGATGGTGTTATAGTCTGTTTAATTTCAGTAAAAGTAAAGCTTATATACTAGTGTGGCGCGTGTATACATTTGCATGCGTGTGCATTTTAACTTATCTTAAGATGTGCTCTATCGGAATACGTGTAATAATGTAGTCGCTACATATACACCCACCTTTAAAATGAAAAAAATTATTACAAGTCCTACTTAACTATTACAATTTCTATTTATAGATACAATCTCAAACGTATGCTTAATGACATAATACATTGCTGATTCCGAAAAATAGACGAATAAAAATATGTGCTGACGCTTGTTGTGACGGTGCGTAGCCTAGGTCATTGTACTTCGTGAGTGGTTATCCAATGCACTTATGCTGACTGTTTCTTGCAATTTGTTTCATTCTCTTGTCCATGACCTTGAGCATTCCATAAATGAGGAAAATACCCAGCGTGTTGACGATTTGTCCTATTGCGATGTATCTTGTCCACCGTAGTTCTTCCGGTACGAGATTTTTTAGTTGGTCGACTTCCTTTTGTTTCAGGCAACTATCGGAGTTGTATACAATTTGATCTTTGGAGCTTTGGTTGCCCATTGTTTTATCCCGAGGTGCTAACGATGGATGATGATATTTGTTGTGATCTCGCGAGTATTTACATCGATTGAATGCTTGCGTCACGGAATACAGAACCGTCTTTGTTAGATGTCTGGATAGTAGAATTGTTTGCTCTGAAAAAGGCTAAAGCTTCTTCAGGAGTATATATGGCCTCTGTTTCTTCCTAGCACCTAAAATTATTCGTGCTTTCTTGTATCTGGTGGCTCGTTTTGGTGAGGCTGTGGATACTTCTTGCATCAGTGTAGAAGCATCCCGTTTACCACTAGCTCTGATACTTAATTGCGCAGCGTGGGCTAACTTATCTTTACTGTAGTCATTTAGTAAATGTTGAACTTTTCTTTTCTTCGATTTGTTTGAACTTTTCGTAAAATCTTTCTGCGGTCTTTTACCACTAGTGCCTGGTTTTGAAACATGTTGTCCTACCGCAAGCATGTCAAAGCTTATATCTTCGTTCAGCCACTGTTCGTATTCTTATAAAAACAAGTCTAAGCGCCTTTGTTTGCGAACCCATTTCAGGCGAATTTCTTCGCATCAATTTTTCAAAAACGCCTTTTATTGCTTCTCCTGTTCTTCGTTAATATTCAAATCAACGAAGCTTGTTTACACGAAATTAATAACTTCATTTAATCGACCTTTAACCGAAACAGAACGCCAAAAATCAAATATTGATTTTCACTGCATTCGAGTAACTATAAAGAAAATACAAATTTATTTATAATCGCAAATAATCGCATGAAACAATTATCATAGCACTAAAGTATAATAAGTAGAGAATCTTATAAGACTACTAGTACAGCTTGAGTACATTTGACAATATGGTGTATCTCCAAATGAATATCGCTTATGACCAAAAAAATATCAATTTTATTTCGTATTTTTACGTGGATCTTAAACATTCATGAACATGCATTTGGATTTATTTTAATACTTAAATAAACGGATAATTACCTCCAGTTGATAACTCCATCACAAAGAATCATTTAAAATCGCACAGAAAACCAAGAAACATGTACACAAGTTAGCGTTAACGGTAACACTGAGCGGTCAGTCGACTACCTAAATCGTGTACCTTTAACTTCGCTCATTGTTTAAAAAATGTTCGGTCTACCTGAGGATTTTTTGTTGTTTACTGACAGTTAAAGGGTGTATTTAAAAGTGTAAAAAGAGTGCAGTAACATCGTTTTAACGATTTCATTTAAATACCTATTGTCCCTCTAGATTGGTCAAATCGTATACTGTGTGCCGTATGAAACGGCAGGCCACTACGCAACGAGACTACACTTTGGGCACCACTACATTTAAACCCTACTTTCCTCCATTAAGGGGACCGTACACAGACTACACTAACCCTCTTTGTCTTCTGAAGCTTTAATATTTTAGGTATGCCATTAACATGCTATTGCTTTCGATTATTATTCATTCATTATTTTTAATTAAAGAACTAATAAATAACAACTAACTATTCGATTTACCAATGAAGAAGTTAACCATATTATTTATTGATTTCTGATACTATCACAAGCAACCTAATGTATTTTTCCGTCTAGGCCATGTATTATATCCTCTCAGCATAGTTAAACAATATCTTAATTATTATACACATAAAATAACAATTAATATTTTTTTGCGTTGTAGCATTGCCTATGTCATTGACCTACATTTCGCGTTCCTAAAAAATGATAATAATCTTTTACTTTTATTTGCCTTTGTTCAAATTGTATATTGTTGATATATTATATACTACAGAAAATAGAAGCTAAGAAAATCGGAGTCCTTTTCAAATAAATTTATTAATTATTATAATTGTCAACATAAATTAATTTAACAGTGAACCTATCTTTTCCTCTATATGGTTTGACTATGATTTGAGTTTCGTTTCACGCATATATATTTAGCGACAGTCTCAGAGTTCGTGAAAAAGCTATAGAAATTCGATTATAGCACATCGCCACGAGCGCATATCGATGTTTAATTTCGTGTATCGGAATATAAAAAAAGTTTTGTGTGTGAACGTGAACAAGACGTCTGCAATATGTCTGACTATTTGGAAATATTTTTAGATTTAGCTTAGTCGTAAATATAAGGATCTATTTAGAGTTATCGATGACATGGACTATACATGACAAATAATATAATAGGTGAGTTCCTTTACCAAAGTATCGGTACAGAAATTGTTATCCGTTTCATTCTTTATTGTACATAATGCTCGACTTTTTTATGTCTCAATGGCCTTTATCTCGGGGTTTTGTTTTCTTTTGTCCTCTGTTTGCACGTTGAACAAGTTTGTAGAATGTGATGTTGTGGACATAATGTGGTATATTTATATAGAGTATTTTGTCTGACAGATCGATAAGAAGACGACGTGCAACGAAGATATGTATTGTTGTGGGTCGAGCGAGAGCCTAACTTGTGAATAGTAGATATGCGCGTCACGGAAATTGTACGGACAGACTGTACAGACCGAGTGCGCGTGCTGTGACCAAATTATATTGACATAATCGCTGCGAGGCGGTGCGGACTCGCGCCGCCGCTGCCTTTGTCACTATTTCAACACCTTAGTGACGTCAACATGGATCAGCTCGTGCAGTGTCCCGTGTGCACGCTGTTTCTGCACAATGGCATGACCCTGGAGTCACATCTGGACACACATCCAAAAGATCAAGTTATAAAAGCATTGTGTAGTCTGACAACAAAACCTCCCAGCTATGGAAGCAGGACTTCCACTCCTTTACATTCAGAAAGGTCATACAGAAGCAGGTCACGGACACCTGCCACAGATGAGAGCAGGTGGAATGGCTCCCATAGAAGTGATGAACGGTATTGGAGGAGAACACCAAGTAGAACACCTAAGGCTAATGCTTTGTCAAGTACCTCTAGAAATGGAACTCCAGATATGCGTTTGGTTGATATAAATTTTGAAAACAATAGTGGTTCTAGCAATGTGGCACAACTGTCAGGTGCTCCATTTGTAATGAAAGCAGATAAAATTCAACAAACGTACCAGTCTCCACCAATATCTGATTTCGATTCACAGTACATTTATTATGATCAACCAGAAGATAGAGAGGTCAAATATTCTCGTAGTGCTGAGTACAACTCTATGGGTAGTCCTAACAACATGTTTGCTTACAACAATGTGGTGCCAGCTGGGGGATCTGCTGTCAAGTTATTACCAACTATACCTAAAAGAGGGAATGATCTAACAAAAATTTTACCTAAACCAAATAATATTCTCCTTAAAAACATGGGTGGTGTGCAATATTTAAATCCAGGGTCTAAGCCAATGCATGTTATGATGCCGAGTGCATCTACATTTGTTCAGAAGAATGTCCAGAACAATATGATAATGACAAGTAGTATGCCAAATCTGCAGATTCAAATAGACACCAAATCAGGAGCGCCACCTCTGGCCAGTAACCAGCTGAACCAAATGACATCTAGTGCTTTCACGCCTGGTACTACTGTTGTTACCCAGAACTCCCAAATAATTTACAGAGAAATGGTAAACAATATAGATGGTAAACCGTTTATAACAAGTATGCCTACAATCATGAGTGCTCATGATAATGTCACAAATCTAGCTCAATCTAGCTCGTTGTACCAAAATGTAATGGTCGTAGATCAGTTTGGAAATACATCTTGTATGTACACATCGCCTCAGCAAATTATGTCTAAATGTCCAACGAGTGTCTATAATGAAACATCACCAGTACCATCGAACTCTCTACATGTAGAGAAATCTACAAATGGCAGTGACCCTAAAACTCTCATAATTGAGGTTGGGCCAATTGTACCGCCTGGCTCGGAGAGTGAACCTAGTTCCTCTGCCCCTCAGTCAAACTTGAATAGTCCCATTGATAAATCTGAAAAGAGAATGAGTGATAGTGATGCAAGAAGTGAGAGTCAGGGCTCTACAAAAGGTTTGAAAATCCTTAGTAATATAAAAGTTGAAGTTCCAGTGCAGCATCACAAAAATATGGTGAATACTGTAATGGATCTCACAGGGCCTAATGAATCAGAGTATCCTGTGGAACGGGTGCCGTCACCAGAGAAGATACTGCCAGACCTAGATGACAATGATAATGACAATCCTCAAATGTTGTCTAGTGCATGCATACAGCCGTCTGACTCCAGTGCTGATAGTGTAGCATCCTCATTTTCTGTGATAAAACATAAATCTTCCTTAAAAGAATCAAATAAAAATAATGTTGATAGTAAAATCGATACTGAGTTCTCAGACAGCTGCCCTGTCCCAGATTTAATCTGTAATGAGAAGCCCTCAATATCTCCTTGTAGTGAGTTGTCAGAGAATGGTGATAATTCAACCGATCATACCTCAATATCCCTTAAACCTGTGAGTAGTCAAGTTAGCCATAGTAATATAGATCAGCCAGAAAAGAAGATCCAGCACTCACAGAAGCCGTACCGGCATAACACATTAAGACTGAACAATATTTATGTGAAGAAACATGCAAAAGTATTGCAGATTAAGAATGCTAAGGGGTTTCCTGCAAGTAGTACAAGTAAAAAATCAGAAACCATAGCATCTTCATCCTGTGGCAAAGCACCAGAAAATTTTACAATGAATAAATTGCATCAGACAGATAAAAATGACAGTAAGGAGAAGCCTAGTATGTTACAAACTATTTCAGTAGAGGTGATCAAGGAGAATGATGATAATAATGAGTTTGATGCTGACACAGAGGAACAGTCCATGGACATTGAACCGGTGGCACCGTCGAGTATGAATGAGCAGAATGAGTTCAATGCAAACACTGACTTAGTTCAGGTTAAAGAGGAAATAAACTCGAGTAACGAAGGTGGTTTCAGTAATCACACGGCAACGTCAGACCGCGAGCTAGCGCCAATGGAAACGTTGCGTCCCATAAATGTGGTTTCGTACGCGAATATGTCGGGCGATTTCGATGAGGACTCGACCGATAGGGAGTTGCTGGACCTCGAAACTGCTTCGAAGAATAAACAGTTTGTTAGTATGATGAACGAGAATTACTTTGGCGATAATATCTACGCGGACTACTTCACCCCAGACCGGGTGGAGTCGTTCGACGCGGAGCGCGAGGCAGCTGGGTTCAAGGAGGGTCCCAAGGATGGTATGTATAATATTTGGGGTGAGCCATCACAGAAGGAGAATGAGAACGAGTTTGTCCTACCTAACTTTATACATGAGAGCTACAAAATAGCAGAGAGTAGCGGAATAGATTATTCGGAGATCGGTAGAGAGGGACAGGGGGATGGCGAAGGTGACGGGTGTGAGCGAGATAGCAAGGCAGACGTGTTGAGTGAAGGTCGGAGTGAAGGTGAGGCGCCGCTGAACATTTGCGCTGACGAGCGAATGCCGCCGAGAGGTGAACTGAGCGGACAAGAGAGCAACGGAGACATGGAGTCGCCATGGGGCGGGGTAAGAATAATATCATATTTTTTAAATTTAAATCGTAAAACGCTTTACGTGGACTTGTTATTTGTAAGTGCGAAAACAATTATTAAAATAATTAATTTCATGTTATTTCATCAATATTTGATATTAGCACATAGTTGGTTGATCATAATTATTATAAATCACTAAATAGGTTCATTGCCATAAATTTTATTTTGTGTATGTATTTTATTTTACAAGTCTTTTCCAGCATTAGGCTATGACATCGGTATTTCTTTATATTTAAATCATGAATTCGCGATCGCAAATGCATCTAAGCCTAGCAGCATTATTTGTGGTATGGATATTTTTTATTCTATCGGTATTGAGACCTTGATGTGCGATTTAAGTAGTTAGTAAAATTATGTCCCAAGCCTATTGTCATATTTAAGGGCTGCGGGGGTGCTGTGCCCACACCAGAATTGTCTGGTGCTCACCATAAGATGTTAGGTTCCGACTCCAAATTCTATGTTTTATAACTGTAGAAATTTCATTTAAAAGTACAGTATGCCATTGTTGCTTTCCTAAGCACCCAAGGACCAGTCATGCCGTGGCCTTTTTTATAATGTGCAATGGTAATGACAAGATGATGTGTTTTTAGTTTCGCGTGTATGTTCGCAGATGTATACGGACGTACCGGCGACGGAACCGTACGACCTAATCGCGAGGGAGAGCTGGGTCTCGGACGGCTCCGACGTCGACGTTAGTGAGAAGAGAGAAACACTGTAAGTAATGCTTCAGTTGTCTCTGACCATTCTCAAATGTACAATTATGTGATAATAATCTCTTCACAGATAGCAACGGCAAAAATGCGGAGTAACCGGGCGAGGTTCCCTAAATGGTTACCTCGCCGTTTCTACATCGCCGAGTATCCCTATATTTTATTTTATTTAAATTTTTATTAAATAATACAAATAAAAAATATAATGTTTAATACAAATATAAAATATACATTTATCATAACAATGACTGTGTTTACAATTACTCCATGTAAAAATCTTAAAATAATTAATATTTTCGCCTGCAAAATTAAGTAAATTTGCACGAAAAATACAAAAACGTGAGTTCGTGTTGCGTGATTTTTAGATTATAACAGTAGAAATCTATCATATTTTACAGCTTAAACGAAACATAAATAGTTATATAACAATTTGTCCGTCCCAAATATTCAAGTTATTGGTTGACAATGAAGATACATATTTATCAAAAAAGCACTTCAAATCCTTCATACAATTTTACTATGGCGGCCGCGCGCCGATTTGAACATCGAGCTCTGTCTTTCAGTACAACCGCGTCTTACGCTCGGCGCAGTCTTAATAATCTAATAATATTCAATCTAGAATATATTATAATAGTTTATTATATTAATGTATTCAATTTAGCTCTAATATGTCTTCAGGGTGATTAGGTAGGCACACCAACATGCAATTTTTTTAAATTTTCTGTAGACTAGTTTAGGTCAGATTTACCTAATTCTAGAAGCTTAAGCCCTTTATTTAGTATTAATATTTAGTATATGTTGTGTTACAGCGAGGAGGAGCTGCAGTTCCCGAAGACGTTGGCGCGCGCGCACCCGTGTCCCAGCTGCGACCTGAAGGCGAGCTCGCTGAAGGAGTTGCGCGCGCACCGGGCGCTGGCACACGGCGCCGCGCCGCCCGCCACCGCGGCCGCCGCCGCCGCCGCCGCCGCCGCCGCCGCCGCCGCCGCCGTCGCGCTCAAACACGCTCCACACACCTACAGTCGCCTCGTTACCGACAGGAAGATTAAGAAGGAGGAGAAGACGCACGATGCTGTCGCTCACAGTAGTATGTATTGCTCTACACGTAAAAACACGCATGAAAAAGCTATTTAACAATATTAATTAGCGTTTTGCAATGCAATGAAAAATTAGTAGATGTAGTGGTCATACAGCGTATTTTGTGTGGGACAAAAGATTCAGTATAACATCCTTGATTCAGAAGTGCTGAATTTGAATTGGATTCGGCTAAATATAAAAACAATATAAAGTAAAGTATGTGCCGAAATCCGATATTTAGTATGTTATAAATTATTAAAAATAAATTGTATTCTATGATTAATAGTTAAAACAGCTGTAAAGGATACGAAAGAGATATTCTATCGATATATACGATTAGTTTCCTAGCATTTTCTAAATCGGCGTACAAAACTGTAAAAAAATCCTGACAAGTTGAAAACATCGCATGTGCTCTTTGCGTTTTCGCCTAATTACTAGGTAATAATTATAATTATCAAAGCGCGAAGTGACCAAACTTATGAAACATTAGTTCACAATCAAGTAAGCAAATATAAGAGGTTAATGATGTACGATACAGTTCTCTGTACAATGCAAATAATATTTGCTTCATGTCATCATGAGTGATTATACTCAAGCCAATTTTGTAAAGAATCTTGGCTTACAAACTGTCAATACAATCTATACTAATAGCATTATAAAGTTGAAGATATTGTTTGTTTGTAAGCTTAATCTCTGGAACGACTAGACAGATGGGAAATTATCGCATCGTGCTATCTACCATCATGCTACGATCTCGAAACTGTGGGTCACAGCTAGTAGAAAAATACATAAGTTATAACATTTATATAGCAAATATTTTGCCTGTGTGATATAAACTATAACATATTAGTGCAGTTTGCTGTAGTTTATATAACCATCAATATAATTACAAAGTGTTTTTAAAATTTCCAAAAGCATAATTTCTTTGTTAAGGTTATGATGTTTAGTTATAACTTTGCGATCGACTTAGTGACAGATTAAATTCTTGTGACCTATAACCAATAGCACACACACTTCAACACACAAACTTCAATTTGTTAACCAAAATTTTAAACTTTTCCAGACAACCTCTTGTCAATAGACTCCAAAGAGCCGATCACGTCGACGATCCTGCAGGTCTACGACACTCTTGAAGAGGCGAAGCCGAAGATCGAAGGTCTGATCAAGCAGGAGACAAAGCGGAGACGGAAGGACTACATTTGCCCCACGTGTAAAGTAGACCAGGAGACCGACGCTGCATTCAACGCTCACCTAAAGATACACCCGTTAGAGTGTCTGACGTGTGGAAAGTGCTTCTTCAGAAGAGCCAATCTAGCGCTACATATGAAAACACATTTAGGGATTAAGAATTATAAGTGAGTGATGTTAAGTATCTATTTTTAACTAAATGTAGGCTTTTGTGCTTTAGTCTGTCCATATCTGTTAGGTATTTTATCAACGGAAAAAGCAAGAGGTTCTAAAGTCAAAGTGTATATTAATTGACCATAAATAATGTTATATAGATCAGTAGGATATTGATGATTATTATTTAAATTGGTAGGGTATTGATGATTATTATTTAAATTGGTAGGGTATACTTGGATGTGGTTCCAATTTACATTTTATTACTATAATGCCTAAATACTACAAATTAAATGCCTTTGGGCCTCATCCTCCTGACATCAACATTCATACGAGAGCAGTACTCTCGAGCTAATTAAACAGTGGTACTTATTAAATCAATAATGTTTCAGATGCGAGGTATGCGAAAAGCGGTTCATCACTCGACAGAAACTGATGGAACATCACAACGTGCACACCGGGCGGCAGCCTGTCAAGTGTACCGTGTGTGACGACACCTTCCGCCGGTACTCCAACATGGTGCAGCACAGGTATGTGCACTGTTTATATAGTAGAGACGGTAGCCATTCTAGTGGTTTGCCTAAATAGCCAAAGTCGCTACGTGCGTATATATGATATAGTCACACACTAGGGCCTGCAGCCCGTCATTAGAAGCAAGCAAAAATATGCTTTAAACTACGCTGGCGTTCCACAGTGATCAAAGCTCTTCCTAAGAGGAAATGAGGACAATGTTTAATCCATACAAACTTATTCCTATGTTTTCCCCTGAATAATCACACTAAACTAAAAATAAATTTTGATGTAATCTTTATCATCCACAGCTGTGTGTGTGCCTGTGTTTTTTCATTATTTAATTATCAAAATATGCTCTAAAATTACATAATTGATGCGAGACACAGCAATGGTTTAACCAGTCGTAGCCCGCCGGCTAAAGAATAAAGATTATTTCAAAATTTATTTTTACTCTAGTATATTACCGGTTTTGTTATTGAATCATAAAAAATAACAAAACCAATAAAATAAATTTATTTATGCATACATAGGTTTGTAGGAGGAAATGAAGTCTTAGGACTAGGTATTTTTTTGCACATTGGTATTTCGATTGGCCCAGCAATAGACATGTTAATTAAACAAGCCTTATTTACTGTTTTTTTAAGTTATTATGCCCGCATTTCCTCTTGATGCTGTGCATTTTGAATATCATTGATGAAATTTGCATAGAGTAAATAGAGTACCTTTACCACATTAGAGTTATTTTTTATTGTGAAGCTGACTTCGTTGTGCTAGCCGAAAACAGCATCATTAGAGATTCGAATACTAGATATACACACTTTTTCAATACATCGAATATTTTTGCGACAGTATTTAAAAAAGTATCTGACAGATGTTAACTGTCATTATACCAGGTAATAAATTAGTGATTTGTTATCGAAATACAATCATTTTAATAAGCGAATTTTAATTATAATAATCTTTAATATAATTTTAGAATACATTTAATTTACAATTATTATATTATTTATGCCGTGAGTTCATTCAAACAATAATTATTTGCCACTTGCTAACATATACCTGTCATTTAGTCAAGCAAGCAAGCAAGACTGCAAGCATAATAGTATAATTATATTGAAATAATATTATATTGTAGTAATACGATTATATTATAGTAATATAATTATATACTTGCATATAGTAAACGTAATTACGTTTTACCAAAGTAAAGTAGAGAAGTATACCGCTCAACTGGTGGTGAATGTTGGTCATAGCATAAGCGCTTGCAACTATCTATCAGTGTTATTCTTGCATTGTAAACAAAATAGAAGTGAGAGTACTACCAGTGATAGACATAGCTTTTCCTTAAGGGACTGCGATTTCCTTTTGGTTTAGTGTGAGGTATGTGTGTGAGTGTCTATGAGTGTGAGTGTGGCAGTGAGAGTGAGTGTGAGTGCGTGTGGGTGTGTGTATGCATGTGTGCGCGTGCCTAGGTGCGCGACTACATGTAGGTATAGTGTGACGTGTATGCGTGTGCGTATGTGTATGAGTGTGTGTGAGTTTGAGTGTGTCTGTGTCTTTGAGTCTGTGTCTTTGGGTCTGTTTCTTTGAGTCTGTGTAAGTTGCGAAGCGAGCCAAGGTCGCGAGTACCTCTACGTGTACGTCATGATCGGCATCACTTGGCGAAGCGAGCCAAGGTGTGCGACTATGTGTAGGTGTAGTGTTGAGTGTGTGTGTGTGCGCTGGGACTGGCATCACTTGGCAAAGCGAGCCAAGGTGCGCTACTACGTGTAGGTGTAGTGTTGAGTGTGTGTGTGTGTGTGCGCAGGCACCGGCATCACCAGGCGAAGCGAGCCAAGGTGCGCGACTACGTGTAGGTGTAGTGTTGAGTGTGTGTGTGTGTGCGCAGGCACCGGCATCACCAGGCGAAGCGAGCTAAGGTGCGCGACTACGTGTAGGTGTAGTGTTGAGTGTGTGTGTGTGTATGCGCAGGGACCGACATCACCAGGTAAAGCGAGCCAAGGTGCGCGACTACGTGTAGGTGTAGTGTTGAGTGTGTGTGTGTATGCGCAGGGACCGACATCACCAGGTAAAGCGAGCCAAGGTGCGCGACTACGTGTATGTGTAGTGTTGAGTGTGTGTGTGTGTATGCGCAGGGACCGGCATCACCAGGCAAAGCGAGCCAAGGTGTGCGACTACGTGTATGTGTAGTGTTGAGTGTGTGTGTGTGTGTATGGGCAGGGACCGACATCACCAGGCAAAGCGAGCCAAGGTGCGCGACTACGTGTATGTGTAGTGTTGAGTGTGTGTGTATGCGCAGGGACCGACATCATTTGGCGAAGCGAGCCAAGGTGCGCGACTACGTGTATGTGTAGTGATGCGTGTGTGTGTGTGTATGCGCAGGGACCGACATCATTTGGCGAAGCGAGCCAAGGTGCGCGACTACGTGTATGTGTAGTGTTGAGTGTGTGTGTGTGTATGCGCAGGGACCGGCATCACCAGGCAAAGCGAGCCAAGGTGTGCGACTACGTGTATGTGTAGTGTTGAGTGTGTGTGTGTGTATGGGCAGGGACCGACATCACCAGGCAAAGCGAGCCAAGGTGCGCGACTACGTGTATGTGTAGTGTTGAGTGTGTGTGTATGCGCAGGGACCGACATCATTTGGCGAAGCGAGCCAAGGTGCGCGACTACGTGTATGTGTAGTGATGCGTGTGTGTGTGTGTATGCGCAGGGACCGACATCATTTGGCGAAGCGAGCCAAGGTACGCGACTACGTGTATGTGTAGTGTTGAGTGTGTGTGTATGCGCAGGGACCGACATCATTTGGCGAAGCGAGCCAAGGTACGCGACTACGTGTATGTGTAGTGTTGAGTGTGTGTGTATGCGCAGGGACCGACATCATTTGGCGAAGCGAGCCAAGGTGCGCGACTACGTGTATGTGTAGTGTTGAGTGTGTGTGTGTGTATGCGCAGGGACCGACATCATTTGGCGAAGCGAGCCAAGGTGCGCGACTACGTGTATGTGTAGTGTTGAGTGTGTGTGTGTGTATGCGCAGGGACCGACATCATTTGGCGAAGCGAGCCAAGGTACGCGACTACGTGTGCCAGTGCGGCGCCGTGTTCCACTCGCGCGCGAAGCTGTCGTGGCACAAGGAGACGCACGACGAGCGGCCCAAGGCGTGCCTGTACTGCAGCGACAAGTTCGTGCACGCGTCGTCGCTCACGCGCCACGTGCGCCGCACGCACAACGAGTACTTCCTCAGCAAGGGCGCGCCCGGCGGCAAGGGCGAGAACGTGCCCTGCCCCATCTGTAAACAGGTATGTATGCAGTGTGCAGCTTATAGTAATAGGTACATTATTTCATATTTTACTTTGCTCTCCAATTTGGAAGCAACCAATAATATTTGAAGCTATTTGATGAAGTAAATTATTTGTATTCCTGACCAGGCGATCGGCCTCGTAGTATTGTAAATTATCTCGATTATCGTCACACTCGTATGGAAGTAGCATCACAATTAGTATTGTGAAATTTTTATGTAAATTTTTACTTCAGTCTTCTACAGATTCCAAATTTTATTTACTTAATCATTTAAATTAAAGTAATTATAAAATCGAGCCATGTAGCGCACGTAGCGCACGTAGCGCACGCAGCGCACGTAGCGCACGTAGCGCACGTAGCGCACGTGGCGCGCAGCAGCAGTAGGCGTGACGGAGGGCGTGTTGCAGGTGTACCTGCGCGCCAACCTGCGCGCGCACGTGCTGACGCACAGCGGCGCGCGGCCGCACGCGTGCGTGGTGTGCAACAAGAGCTTCACCACCAAGTGGAACCTCAAGCTGCACCGCTGGACGCACCTGTCGCGCTCCGCCAAGCCCTTCCGCTGCAGCGTGCCCGCCTGCGCCGGCGCCTTCATCCGCCACAGCGAGTTCGTGGCGCACATGAACGCGCACAAGTCCGTGCGCCCCTACACCTGCAACTACTGCGGCTGCCAGTTCATCCGCAAGTACAACTGCCAGCGCCACGTGCGCGAGCACGAGATGGCCAAGAAGTTCGTGTGCAAGGTGCAGGAGTGCGGCAAGTCCTTCCACCGCTCCTACTACCTCTCCGAGCACATGAAGGTCCACAGCGGCGCGCGCCCCTTCTCCTGCAACATCTGCGGCAAGACGTCCAGCAACAAGTCCAACCACAACAAGCACGTGCGCATCCACCACGCGCGCGAGCCCGTCGCCACCGAGGCGTGATGCGCCGCCGCCTAGCTAACGTCATACTGCGCAGACGAGGCGTCCAGCAACAAGTCCAACCACAACAAGCGCGTGCGCATCCACCACGCGCGCGAGCCCGTCGCCACCGAGGCGTTATGCGCCGCCGCCTAGCTAACGTCATACTGCGCAGACGAGACGTCCAGCAACAAGTCCAACCACAACAAGCGCGTGCGCATCCACCACGCGCGCGAGCCCGTCGCCACCGAGGCGTGATGCGCTGCCGCCTAGCTAACGTCATACTGCGCAGACGAGACGTCCAGCAACAAGTCCAACCACAACAAGCGCGTGCGCATCCACCACGCGCGCGAGCCCGTCGCCACCGAGGCGTGATGCGCTGCCGCCTAGCTAACGTCATACTGCGCAGACGAGACGTCCAGCAACAAGTCCAACCACAACAAGCGCGTGCGCATCCACCACGCGCGCGAGCCCGTCGCCACCGAGGCGTGATGCGCTGCCGCCTAGCTAACGTCATACTGCGCAGACGAGACGTCCAGCAACAAGTCCAACCACAACAAGCGCGTGCGCATCCACCACGCGCGCGAGCCCGTCGCCACCGAGGCGTGATGCGCTGCCGCCTAGCTAACGTCATACTGCGCAGACGAGACGTCCAGCAACAAGTCCAACCACAACAAGCGCGTGCGCATCCACCACGCGCGCGAGCCCGTCGCCACCGAGGCGTGATGCGCTGCCGCCTAGCTAACGTCATACTGCGCTGACGAGACGTCCAGCAACAAGTCCAACCACAACAAGCGCGTGCGCATCCACCACGCGCGCGAGCCCGTCGCCACCGAGGCGTGATGCGCTGCCGCCTAGCTAACGTCATACTGCGCAGACGAGACGTCCAGCAACAAGTCCAACCACAACAAGCGCGTGCGCATCCACCACGCGCGCGAGCCCGTCGCCACCGAGGCGTGATGCGCTGCCGCCTAGCTAACGTCATACTGCGCAGACGAGACGTCCAGCAACAAGTCCAACCACAACAAGCGCGTGCGCATCCACCACGCGCGCGAGCCCGTCGCCACCGAGGCGTGATGCGCTGCCGCCTAGCTAACGTCATACTGCGCTGACGAGACGTCCAGCAACAAGTCCAACCACAACAAGCGCGTGCGCATCCACCACGCGCGCGAGCCCGTCGCCACCGAGGCGCGATGCGCCGCCACCTAGCTAACGTCATACTGCGCTGAAAAGTGCGCAGCATTCACTAGGTAACCCAATTCTCCACACAAATGTATATTTTTAATAAATAGTTCGGCCGCGGTCGCCGCCGCCGCTGGCGGTCGCAGCCGCTGTATATAGTAGTTAAATTTGAATTTATTATAATTGTTGTAAATACAGGACCAAGCGTGTGTACATTGGGGACGGAGGGTGTAATGCGAGGAGCATTTTGAACTTAAGCCGCGGCGCTCGATAAATGTCGCTCGTCGTTCGTTATTGTTATACTTGTATACAGTTTTAATCTCCGACCGTCGTACGTGTAGTCGTCGGTCCGCTCGTCGGTGTAGTTAAAGCTCGGGGTCGGTGCCTTCTCGCTCCCTCGCGCTTACAAATATAATTGGTTGTGATTTTTAGCTATTGATTGAACAATGTAAAGTATCACTTGTGTCAAGCAATATTTAAAATTAGCATGTTACTATTTAGATATTTGTGATATATTATCGTGCGACATTTATCGGGCGTCACACATATGAATTAGTCAAATTAATAAAAGGGCATTTCGGTATAGGTACCCCGCTACACTGTACTGTAATTTTCTACTTATTTTTTTAATAATTTCTCAATGCTTCCATTTTTATGCTCGATGGTTAGTGCTGTGTTTACATTGAATTGAAGACATTTTTATTATAATAGTTGCGGTCGTAAAAAATTTTATATGAATAAGTAAACAAGTTTTCTTGTTCAAAACTAATAACATGGTTCAATAGGGCAATTAACTTAGTGTGTCTTGTACACAATATAGCATCATGGCTGTCTCTTCTCATAAGGTTAGACATAGATAAAATGACACATTTTATAATTTTAATTATTGTGTTTACAATAAAATAACTAATTTTATAATTTTAAATTTTGTAAGGATGAGATGTGTTGAATTAGGTAGATATTGCAAGGTTTTATGCAGTTTGTTCTCGAACTATCTGTAGCGTGATGATCGTGGGCAATACTGAAATACTAAATGTCTTAAACTTGCTAACATATTTTGAGTGTGTAAAGAAATTTGCATGACGGAATAAAGCTACCTACACGCCCAACACTCGTGGGGTGCAGTTCAGTAATGTAGTCACTTGGGCAGTCCTAAAAAAGTTAAAATATCTTAGACCTCAAGACGCATGTATTCATCTAAGTTGCAGAATTTTGGAAATATAATGTCAGATGAATTTCAATATGAGATGTGACATTGTACGTTTTTTATACTATACATATTTTATACAATGAGTTTGTGGTACTTACTACTGTCTACTTAGTTCTATATTAATAAATAATAATAAAAAAATTAATAATCCAAAATTAGAAACGAATAATAGAAACGATCGTGTATAATACCAGATGTTTAAAAAGATAATAAAAAATATAATGATTGTGTATATGACCGGTGTACACACAGCCCTAACTTACACAGAGCACTAACATATAACTTTAAACTTTAGTCAAATTGACATCCCTAGGGAATACTAATAACTCATCTTAAAAGTATTTTAATATTTACATTATTTAGGTTACTTTGTAAATACTTGGATTACATTTAATTTATTATTAATACACTTTTGTATTGTTGTTACGTATTATACCGGTTCTTATTTTATTTCACGCGAGTTGCGAAGAGACTAATAATATGTGCTATCTAAATTATAAGACCTATAACCAAGATTCAGTCATCTGTTATAGTAACTCTATAATATAATATACAATTTAACATTAACGCTAAACATAGGTCATTTAAGATATTACATAAAAGGCTAGCCACTGCCATAAAATAGGGTACAACTCATTAAAAAATCGTTATTTTTGTTCCTTTTCCGGTCAATGGAACTGTGTATGGAATTATTGTCAATTATTCTGGCGGTACTGTTTTGTTACGTCACAATCCAGTAATGCTATATCTGTCTTAGTAATCTATATTAAAATAACGTAAATTCGTAATTTTAAACTAATTTATAATTGCTAAATAATTAGTTTCGTTTATAGCAATATATTGAAAGTCATAGTTGTGTTGCATTTCCATTACAATTATAATGAAGTTAATTGGAGATATATAATATAATAAAATTAATCGGAGCTGTTAATTTAATTAATCAGCGTGTAAACTCTGTACAAAACTAATCAGTTGGTATAATACTTTCTATGCTATATCTGCGAGTCTTTTATCAGACGACTTAAAAGTCTTGGACTTAACTTTGACTTTATTCAGGCTGCGTTTTAGAATAACGGCCAAATATATCCAAATTAAAAAACCCTCATTGGCCAGAAAATTTTAACAACTTTCAATAAGCACATATTATTACGAAATTAGCTACCAATACGCGCAACTCAATTTTAATTTTCGACGCCATTTTATTATTTCCCAATGTTTATATATGTGTTCGGTATATATTAAAATAGTAAACAGAAGTGCAATCACAAGCATTTGTTGTTGACTTATTGTTATTTATCATTTGATGTGACTGATTCAGTGATGGTGGATGATTTTATACATGACGATAAATTGTCACGAGTTTTTGTATTTATTTTTTTAAAAGATTCTAAGGTCACCCACGATCACTGTTCACGGATGACATGTTGAAAGTAAAATAATTTTATATATAGTCTTTTCAATACAACTGATCGCATGTTTAGAGTATTTTAGAATTTATTTGTGTGTTGAGATGGAGTGTTTATTATATTTATGCTGTTTTCTATTGGCACAATATCATACAAGATATTAGCTTGTATTGCAGAATGGTTTAAGTGGATACTTGTGTGCTAAGTTCGAAGGCCGCATTGATCAAAACATTTCGTGATCCGTTTTATATTTGTATCGATCCTTTTGGGTTGCAATGGTTAGACAGAGAAAAGTGATGTTTGGTCAGGTACCTAACACATACACTTCTAATAATGATTTTATCAGCATCGAGTCTGGATGTCGCTCGATGCCTCGATGATGAGCTTGTGTATTATATTTTTTAATGTTTGTAAGGTGTCCAGCCATAAAGGATTGTAATTATCTGGTGATAGAGTTATGACCTTTTATAACTGTTCTGAGAATTTTTTCATGTTATATCTAGATATACCCTAAAAATTTCGAGAGTACTCTAAATGTTCGAGAAGGTATATTGAGAGGAGATATTTGTAAATTCCTATCAATGTTACTTAACAATTAGTTTGCGAATGGTTGTAGGTATATTTTTATATGTTGATAAGAAATCTGATATGAATCACACCAGCTGTGTTCATTATGTAGCTCTGCCAGCCGCGTGAGTATCCTCCACTTAGTTTTGTCATGAGATCAACTCAAAACTTTATTAATTTGATTATAGATGCTAGTTTTGTGTGAAGTTCTTAATGTTTATCGTTGTTACGGACTCAGAGTAACTATTGATGGGAGCAGGCGCCTTTCAAAATATTTTATGTGTTATTAGAAAAGGTAGTCAAAAAGGCAACAAATAAAATTTACTTCTTTGAAAGTTTTCAAGTCAAACTTTGAAATTCTAAATTGGGAACTTGACCGTACATTTTGCGCTTCTTTACACTCTACTTTTGTAAACTATCTATTATTTATGCACAAGTCACTTGAATACATCCCAAAGTAATAGTGACGTAACGAAAAATTTGACAGCATTCATTAATATTGTACGCTGTGTAAAATATATCTACAGTGCAGTACATAAGAGAACCATATAAAGGTGGCTTGCCTGATAATTCTATAATTACCCTGAGTATACGAATATTCTATAGTATATACATGTGTGTGAAAGTCTAATATGCGAAAACATAAGACTAAACTCTGCAGGGCAACATGAAAAAAGGTTACAAGTATCTTCCAAACTACAATGAATACCTACTAGCTTTAATGACATAGTTAATAAGAGTTAATTTTGCTTGTGATTAGTGATGGCACATCACAAGACTGAGTCGACGGTCCTCACTTGAAGCGCGCTAAGTTTTGAGCTGTAAAACGATTATCGTATATATTTTACACATAAAACAATGATCTCGTATTTTATAAACACAATGTAAAACAAATTGATGTTTTTTTGTTTGTGAATCGTTTGAAGTGCAAGTTGACAGCTTGGGATGGTGTTGCCATAAAAAACGACAGATGTTGCCAAGTAATCTATAGAAAGAGAAAGTACACAAAAGTATGCCTGCGACTTGGCGATCAGTAGCAACGCCTTACTAAGACATTTATGATCCGGCATACATTAGTGTAAGCCATGAATGGCTCAGCCAGCTTCAGTCTAAAGCGATGGTGCAGATAGCTGACGTAGAAGGTTTCCCAATTGTTTTGCATGATTGTAATTTGCCTTTCTATAACTTATTCCGCGCGTAGCATGCCATAACTGCCATATTGAAAATTACAGTGTTTCGTACTGAGACTTAATAAAATTTAAACATTTTATAAAAGTTTCATATTAATAATGAAATGTATGTTATAATAATACATTTACTTTGATCGTATCAAGCTGTCGACTTGAGGGTGCCACGTCACACATGTACGGCATGAATCTTCATCTGATGTGATAATTGAATAATACTGATATATTAAAGGAATAGGTGCAGATATTAAGATAAGTGCATACTATATGTGCTCAGTTTATAAGCAATCTATTGACGCTCGTCGTACCGGAAGCAAATAATATGTTTTAATGTTTCATTGGCAACTGTAAAACAGTTTGTTTTAGGATCACCTTATTAAATAAGGAGGGGCTAGGGGGGCCATGCTGATCCTAGAAATGTCTGATGCCCATCCCAAATTTATCAATAAGTTTTTGAAATCTAGAATGTAGGCCATGACTGTTTATGAACCTGGCATGTAACGTCTCCCTCGGCATATGTATTGTCTGTGCGGAAAAAAAGAAAACGAAAACATAGATTCAGTATCTACTTAATTCTATAACTTGTTAATTTTCATTTAAATATAATAAACAATGTTTAAAAAGTGTTTAGGACGTGGTACATGTGTGACGAGGCTGAGAACGACGTAAATAGCTCTAATCTTGCTCTTTACTCAGTTATTAGGAGAAATTGGTTATTTATTTGATTCGGTTAAGTTGTTAGTTTACGTGTACTGTACATAAGTTAGGTAATTTTATAATTTTAACACGTGGGTGGTACACCAAATTCAGTTCGGCGGGGTCACTGGACTGAACAGTTTGTGTCTGCAATAAATTATATTAAGAACTTATAATTGTGTCGTTTGATTGTCCCTAAACTGGCTAGTTTAACAAGAAATCTTGGTGGAACGAGAAGTTCTTCAGTCTGGAATACAGGTTCGAAGCAGACGCAGTAACAAGGTAAGAAAGGTATGCTAAAATAGAAAGAGATTGATAGAATAGACTAGAGAATAGCTACTAAGCCCCCTATGAATGAATACTAGTCATTCATAGGGGGCTTAGTAGCTAGCGGTTATCGTAGCACAGCGACGCTTGCAGTAGTGCGTTGCCCATTGCCAACTCAGTAGGTACAAAACGATATAGGTAGGTACAGTTTAGAAAAAAGACTGTTCAATCTGAAGATAGTGCCGGCAACCTTCCTAGAGAAATATTTTTCCTGTTGGTTTCTTCAAGTAACAGCAAGAATTCCCTTATTCCATACCTACCTGTTCGCTATGTCTACCGAACTACGGGAAAGGTTGTAATGTAAAAGTGTGTTAAGACTGTACAATGTATGTATTTGTTATTGTCTCTTGGCATGTGGTTTAGCTTATATTTGTGACCAATCGTGAGGTCCCGAGTTCGATCCTCGGTTCGTATACTGCTTTTGCTATTTTATTAGGCAATTCTCTATAACAAGATGAGTCTGTAAATGTAAGGAGCAATCCAAAAATAACAGCTGTAATGTAAACGTGATGCACTATCTGCGCCTTCGGGAATAAATAGGCGTTATTATACATACAGTGTGATAGGCGAATATGCTGGAGTAAAACGAAGTTTCCATAATGATTGACGCTCAACTAGCGTCGAACATTATGGAAACTTACAAAAAGCCCTATGGTAAGCAGTGGTCGTCACACGATGACGGTAATGATGATATTATACTACACTGACGCTCTAAGCTTGTTATGCTGTTGTATACATCCTTATCTGTACTAGTCATAGAAGTAGTAACGCGTGTGTACAAACGTAAATGCTATCGGAAACATAACAATAGCCATGACCATGACGGTAGTACATTTACGGTTCAACGCACGAACTAACTGTTATACAACTAGGTTCTCGCTACGCATTTACCTTCTCCCCCCATGAAGATGGTGAAGGCTGTTTTGGCAACAACTCGCCTTTATGTAAGTGTCATAGTATTTTTGTTTAACATGGTAAAAATAGGAATAACATGACAAGAAACTTGCATCATGTAAATGGTCCTAAAGACATTTGAATGTGTGCTTTATACAATATATCAAGGTGTGGCTATGTTTAATGAATGTTTCGATAGTCATTAGTGTCCTTGGAGCCAAAATCACAGCATAATATGATGTCGTAGGCCTTTTTACAAAGGCGTTTAACAGAACTACAATCATGGAAAAAGCTATAAATGGCTTGAAGTCTGCTGGAATTTACCCAATTTATTATATAAAAAAAGTCATTTGCAAGTTTTGGTAATATTATTGCACCAGAAACGCCGCTTGACAACGGCAACATTAATTTTGATCACACAAGCCAAAGAGAGCTCTAAAATGAATCTCAACCTATCTGTGATGCAGCCAATGATAGTTTTGTCAAACAGAATCTCAAGAAGCACCTCAACTCTCTAGCAACGTTGCTAAGTTTGATGATGTAAATCAAATAATACCTGCGAATGATATATATGTACACGGAAGATGTTATCAATGATGTTAATTTAAGCCAAAGTATGATAAGTCAGAAAAGTCAATCTTTTTCAGTACCTTTTATTGACATAGTACAGGTACCAACTCTATAGCTCCATCGGAACAAATGAGTAGTTAACAAAAAAACATTCTGTTATTTTCACCAGCACACCGAAAAAAAGTGAATCTAGAAAGAAAATAATGAAAAAAATGGTAGAATCTGACACAAAAAGAGAAAATACTACAAATAAAAAACAAACTGAACCGAGAAACTTAAAAAGTTGAGTAGACATTTAAACTGATCATGAAAATGATGATTATTTTTGTATTTAGTGTCGGGAGAAGTATAGTGACCCACCCAATGAAGACTGGATTATGTGTATAAAATGTGAGAATTGGGCTCGTCAGAACTGCCCAGTCTACTTCCATAGGCTTTATTTGTGACTTTTGTCAATGAAGACATCCGTCCGTATATACTCCATGCTGTCCGTAATTAACCCAACACCGGGTCCATATTTACCCCAAGCGCTACGGGTAATTAGAATTACGGACAGACAAAGTTTTGATTTTGATAAATATTTTATAGTAGGTACTTGATTGATCTCATATTTTCATTGATTATTTAATTGATATTTTAATTGATTTTGTAAGTGTATAACTAAAGTTTCATAATTAATAAAGTTAGACTGATTATTTCTTATAGTACAGATTTTATATGCTATTTCGCTTCAGTGTCAGCAATTCCCTATCATCCCCTAATTTGTTCACTAATAACAAAATTTGTTCAAGTTGTAGTTTTAAAGGTATTCGAGAAAATCAGATTTTGCTGCAGTAATGTTTGAAACATTACCCTGGCAAAATATTTTTAGCCGTACCTACATTGAGCCGTTTTTGAGTTTTGGGCAAACCCACAGCAAAATCTCATATAACTTTAAAACCACAACACACACACAAATTTTGCTGTTCACAAACATTTATTATCAGGCTGATATTGCCAGGGTACCTAATGTTTCAAATATTACTGCAGCATAATCTGTTTTCTCGAATAACTTTAAAACTACAACTTGAACAAATTTTGCTATAAGTGAACAAATTACTCTTCACGATGAACTAATTATTTGTTACCTACCTACTCTCACCTCTCTAAAGCACAAATTTTTGCTGCGGTAACGCACACCTCTCGATCGCAAAGTCAATGTCATATTTATTGAACTCCCGCTGCTATAAACTCTTATTACACCTACATTGCTTGACGTAATATCAACCTTTTTCTATTGCAGTCATAGGGATTGCAGTTTCTTATGGTTTATTTGTTTGTTTCCACGTTTACCCTTAAAGCCTATCATTAGGTAGAGATAGGTTCAATTGTCAGAATGAAGTTGTATTATTTACAGTAAGGAATAATTTTACTGCATTAGTCTGATCTGATCCGATAGATCATAATTAATTGGCTCTACTAGTACTAATATATGCAAATTAATTGTAAGTTCTGGTAAAAAGTGGGTATAATTTTCATCTACCTAGTCTTTACGGATACACAGGCAAGTAAAATTTGCATTAGTTCCGCCACATACAGATGAAAAGCAGCCAAGTATATGTACGACGCAAATCACATACATTCTCGCCTTCTAGGAATTCAATTCATAGATTTTCATTTTGTTATCTCCATTCTCAAAAGGTCCCTGATAATATAACATCGGATCATTGATGCTGATATATAAACAAAAATATTATACTTATGTTATTTTCCATTAATAGTTGTATTTTTAGCTCGTCGTGCCATAACAGTCAGTACGTACCTACAGTTTGCGTCAGCGGGTTTAGATGAGGTGCTACTGCGAGCGACTAGCGAATTGGTACTATTTGAGGTTACTTTCAGTTTGTGTAGGATTAGTCGGGATTTATCGCTTTCGTCAATTCTTTTATCCCCTTAATTTCCTATCTTTTCTCCATTCCTTATCAGAATCGGTTCAAACAAACAGAGTTAATTTCACATTTGTTAGTATTTAGTAGATACGTAAGTACCGTGTGTGCTTAATATAATCTAGTAAAAATGTATAGGTAGGTACCTACTTGTTACCTATTTATAAGTAAAAAGTATCTTCATGCGATGCGAAGTTTATTGAATCGTTTATAATTATTGCTATGTATGTTACAAATTTTAGCATGCTGTTTTATTCCTTGGCTGGTTAATTGAAAACCGTAACATAATTATGTGTATTTAATTATTTATTTTAGTAGAATATATTACATAAGTATATAGCATAACGCCTATGTTCCCGAGGTGCACCAATTACACCCGCTTTTTAACATGTAGGTGCGATTAAAATCCCTATTGCCATCCGCCGGGTATAGCTCCAGACTCCGTGCCGTAACTGAGAATTTCTTGGCAGGAAAATCCTTACGTTAAGCTCAGCAATCGTATTCACTACCGCTGCACCACGAAGGGAGTCATATATTTATGTTGATGATATGGCACACATAATATTAATTAACCTTCTACACGCAACTTAGGAACGAACTCGAGACCTCATGCACAGCAGTCACATTCAGTACGGCTGTAACACTGAGCTATATTTATAATACAATATTATATGTATAAGTTTTGACTTAATAAAAGTATTAAGTTATCTTCATACAAACTTTAAATCCTCTTTACGCCAGTAATATATAAGTCAATGCCTCTTAGGAGATGTATTTATCCGGCCTTCGTCGATGCAAGGGTTATGTATTCAGTATTCTTTATTGCAAATCTACAATGTTTACCAGGTGATACAAACTTGAAAATATGTACATAATGGGCCTTATTTGGACACAGCAAGTATTAACATAATAGGGGTTAAAATATGAAGTTGCCGTTGTATAGTAATAGATAGGTACTCTGAATTCACATAAAACGTTCATGGTGTGTGATTTTCGAGTGAAACTTTTTTCACATGATACCTATATGATTCTTGATTTAAAAATGTGCGTCATTCGACTTTCGACGTTCAATTGTTTTTTTTTATTCAGCTTAGACGGGAATGATGGATACTTCGGAAAGCCAAGTTATTAGTAAATGACAACAGGGAGAAGTAAAAGACAAGTGCACTGAACGAAGTTTCGATTTATTATCTTGATAATGACAACTAAATGACAGATTGAAAAATCAATTTAGGAAACAAATGAATTTAAGATTTGAATTTTTGTACTATTCCAACAGCCCCCCTCATAAATACAAATCAATAATACATTTTAATCATATTTATCTGTCATTTAAATACATTAACAATATTTAGAACAAGTTTATGTTTGATGTTAAATCTAGGAACTTCTTACAGGATATCGCTTTTGTAAAGATGTCTGCTAGTTGATTTCCTGTGGAAATATGTTCTAGAGTTATTATTTTAGGTACTAGCGATTTGTTCCCTTATAAAATGGTATTTAATGTCTATATGTTTAGACTTTTTATGACATGTGTGATTATTAGCAATACATATGCAGCTATTGTTACCTTCAAAAATAATTATTGGTTCACTTATTTGGATTGAAATGCTATTTAACAGCGATCTAATCCAAACTGCTTCTTTTACAGCCTCAAATAAAGCCATATATTCGGCGTCGGTTGAAGAGACGGCCGCAGTGTTTTGGTTTCGTGTGTTCCACGAAGTTGTATAGGTAGTTATCAAACACTTTATTAAATACTCTGTAGTACTTTTTTGTCTATTTCACCGCTTCCCTAATCAGAATCTGCATAGCCAATAATTAATTGCTGATATTCACACTTTTTATAAGTTAATTTTAAATTTATTGTCCCTTTTATATAACGTGAAAGAAGTTTTGAAAATTTCCACTGTTCTTCGTTACTTTTACTTTGATATCTACTAAGTATGCTTATAGCTGAACAAATATTAGATGATCATCATATTTCTACAGGGTGCATCATAGACAGTATCCGAGTTTAATTCTGAATATTTTAATTTACATGGAAATGGTAATTAAATGGATTACATTCATTCATAGAAAATTTGTTCAGGACATTTTGTAAATAGGTGGATTGATCTAAATATAATGAACCTTTTGTTATTTGAACCCTTATGCCAAGAAATAACTTCTTTTAGATCAGTCATGTCAAATTTTTGCATTAAACAGTTCTTATAAAATCGTAATGTATCCTAGTTTTTAGTAGAAATGATCAAATCATCTATTTAAAGAACTATATTTTTTCATCAATATTATTTTATCCAATATAAGTATATAAGCAAGGATCAACTTGAGAATTTTTAAAACCCATTTCTTTTAGAGTGTGATCAAAATTTTCAAACCAGCTAAATGACTGTTTCAAACCGTATAAAGATTTGTTCCATTTACACGCTTGATTCTCAGTTGCCGAGATACCCTCTGGCACCGCCATGTAAATATTTTTTTTAAATTCCGTTAAGAAAAGCTGTCTTAACATCCATATGATGTAAATGTAAATCAAACTGGTTTGCAACTACTACTTACTACTACTTAATAATATTAATATTTTTGGGCCTCTCAACAAAACCCAGATTTGGTTACGACCGACGGAGTGACTCAAGTTCACTTTCTACAGTATTAACCACTTATCAGAATCAGATCTATTAAAAATATCTTTTAAATAAATAGGTAATCGTTGGGTGGATATGGATTAATATAAACCAGGATTGTTCATTTGTTTGTAATTTTTCGGGGATTTAATGAGTATTCTTTCACTACACCTTAAATTGCTAGGTTGATTGCTTACTGACGTCTAAGGAGTTTTGTTGTTGCTTCTCTGTTAGCTTTCCTGAATCATTTTCGGGCTTACTAATTTTAGTTTATAATAATTTTTTCACTACTGCTACGTATTGGCCGCGATTGTTCAAAATTTAGCTCATCAAATATAACATCTCGGGCTATAAAAAGATAGTTATTTTCAGCATTGTATAGTTTATAACCATTTGACTTGTATCCGACGACTAATATTGATTTGAAGGATTTTTCGTCAAATTTCGTTTTTATAATTTTTTTATGTACCTAAGCAGTACTGAACACTTTTAAATTATTATTTTTAGGTTTTTTACTATGCCAATTTTCATATGGTGTTTTATTTACCAGAGATTTAGTAGGTAATATATTTGTTAGATCTTATCTTATCTTGATCCGGGGGCCAGTCATTGTAGACCGGCGACACTTCGACCCAGTGGGATCTTTTGTGTCGGCCCCGAGGTTTATCCCTGAGCTATCTCCCTATGAATGAACTGCATCAGTCGCAGCGTACACTTCAGAGGGAGAAGCCTGAAGTCTTCAGGGTTCGGATATGCCAATCCCATCAGACCCATCCTTAGTCCGGCCAAAGCGTCACATTCACACAGTAGGTGTGATATGGACTCGTCCTGTTTACCACAGGCTCTGCAGATCAAATTGTTTGACAATCTCAATCTGCACAGGAAGTCTTTGGTGCCAAAATGACCAGTAAACGCCTCTGTGAGTAGGCGTATTTGGCCCTTGTTGTACCCGCAGAACTTCTGGGTAAAGCCCGTGGCTCTGTTTGCAATGAATTTCTTGGAGTGTTCCAGACCCCTAAGGGCCATCCACTCTAGCCTGCGTTTATCATTGCCATGTGCATTCAAAGCTGCCTTGACGGTACTCTCAGAGAGACCTACGAATGGCTCGGGGCCCACAAATAGTTGCTCCGAGCCCTTCTTGGCTAATACATCAGCCTCCTCATAACCCTGCACCCCTGCATGCCCCGGAACCCACACCAGCCTGACTGTGTTTTTCCTGCCAAGTTTGTTAAGGACTTTAACACAGTTCAGGACCAGTGCTGAGTCCACCCTACAGGAGTTCAGAGCCTTAAGAGCAGCTTGACTGTCACTGAGAATATAAACAATCTTGTCAGTGACATTGTTGTTAATATTCTCCTGCGCACAGGCAATTATAGCATAGGTTTCCGCCTGGAAGACCGTTGCATATTTGCCCATGCTTTGGTTCACCTTGCAGTCGTTAGCATAAATACCAGCGCCTGATCCTGTTTCCATTTTGGAACCATCGGTGTACCAGATGAGACAACCCTTGTCAGGGGATTGTAGACCTCGTCTCAATTCGTCCTTTGTGGGGACTTATTTTAAAATTCTTTTTGAATATGTGATTGCATTTTGTCACATACCATGCTCATAATCTCTTTAAGATCCTTCGAGATCTCCAGTTTTGTGTGTCGAGTTACTGGCATGTTAACGCTCCACAGCCCATGTATAGATAGTCTATGTAGCGCCTTCATCGCCTTTAACTCCACAACAATGTGTAGCGCCGTTAGGTCCAGCAGGATCTCTAACGCAGCCGTTGGCGTAGTAGGGAACGCCCCTGTTATAGCCATGCAGGCTAATCGCTGCACCTTCGACAGCGCTTTCCTGCATGTTGCTAGTTTGGTTCTTGGCCACCAGACAACGCTTCCATATATTTGTTAGATAAGTAGCTGTTAAAACAGCTTTTTCCCAAAAGGTTTCACACTCACGCCCGTTATCGCAATATAAGGTAACAACTTTATTATTCAACAAATTCTCACTCTTTGCAACAAAATCTTTAAAACATTTAATAACCTCTGACTTGGAGTGCATTAAATAAGTAACTATATAGCGAGTATAATCATCAATAAATGTAACCAAATAATTTTATCATTAAAAGTAGTGGGTAATAGGATCACAAACATCCGAATGTATAATAAAAAGTTGTCGATTATTATCAGACTTAATTTTTGATTTTGCAAAGGGTAGACGTGATTGTTTGCCAAGTAAACACGATTCACATAACTCATCGCTAGGAACTATATCATTAATAACATGGCCATCATCGATTAACCCCTTGAGAATCATAAATTTTCGTTTATTTAAATGGCTAAGGCGTTTATGCCATAATTCATAGGATTTTGAGTTTTGAGTTACGTTCAAAATACGCTGATAGGTTTACACGTAAAAACAATTTCAATAGATTATTACTTACTATTATTACCAGATATCAAGCATTTACCATTTTTGAAGATATAAACTTCATTATTTTGAAAAGTTATACCTGCTGTTTGCATACGACTTACAGATAAATTATACGGAACCTCGGGTGAGTATAAAACGTTGTCGATTGTACCTTGAAACTCCAAATTAGTGATAATATTAATTTGTCCTTTTTCAAAAGCGAAAATACTAGTACCACTTTTACCAACGCCAATTTTTAATGGAACGGCAAATTCTGTGTATTTTTAAAAATGTCCTGATTGTTTGCCATATTATCAGTTTCGCAATACCAATTGTGTAGCCAAGCTTCTTCTTTCGTATATTTTTATCTAGGTCACTAAATATAGATTGAGCAGTGGCCGACCCTCTAGCAAAATTTAAAAATGCTTTACCCAAATATTCCACTGTCATACTTAGCAATCTGTTTTTCTTAACCACTCTAGATCGGGATCGGACGGCATTTTTTCATCCACGACACACAACACTTGCAGTTCTGCCTATAAGGATCTAACGCGAAATGTCCACATGCTATAACGTTCACTATTAAGTTTATTTCTTTTATTTCGCGAATCCATTTCTCGTTTTGTAATAACGTGACCTGGGCCCATAACCTATTAGGAAATGGCAACAGGGATAAGTAATAATATAATAATAAGTTTATTACTCCATAAGAATAACGCTTAATCTAGGTACAAAATTTAGGGCTTAAGGAATATATAACAAACTGGAGACCCTGACTTCTAAACTAGGTATGGACCTGTATCTTAGAAGCCAGTGCTACCTTCTGATAATTACATTTATATAAGCCTAACAACAAATGGTTACAAACATTTATATTCTCATAAATAGTGAGACAATACTAAATACAAAAAAGGGTTAGTGAAAATGGAGAAATGTGTCTTTCTTTATTGTATAGAAGGAATACAAAATCTGCAAGTGTCTGCTTTAATAATAGTGTGAGATTTATAATTAATTGTTGTGTGACGTGTGTGTGTATGTGTGTATATATAAATAAATATGAGTGTGTGAGAGTATTTTTCTACATAACTGTGTATGTGTATTATTCAACTGTTAATTCCCCAACAGGAGTTCCTCGGTATTACGGAAGGTAAGTTTTTTAAGATAATCCTTTAGTGCAAGTTTAAGTTGAAATTTAGTTTTGGAGTGTAATTTCAGTTTTTTATTTAAATTATTATAAAGTTTAGTACTTGCCACGTAGTAGTGTCTTTTTGCGAATGAGGTATTATGTGAAACTTGAGAAAAGGTTTTGTGTTTTAATCTGCCAACTGGCTCTGAAAAGGGGCGAGATGAGTGCTTACGCAGGATGGATATAAGAACATAAAGCTGTCGAACTGTTAGCATATTCGATTCCGCATAAAGCTGTATCGTAGGATATCTAAGCGGCCGTGAGTAAATAACTTTAAGCACTATTCTTTGCGCACGTTCAAGTAAAAGACAAGTGCACTGAACGAAGGTTCGATTTATTATAAGAGAAAGACATTCAGAATAATTTATTAATATATATTGACATTGGCAACTGAATGACAGATTGAACAAATGAATTTAAAATTTGAATTTTTGTACCATTCCAACACGAGTAATTTTTGAATACGAGTTCCAACGCGGAACTAACGCGGCAGAAACGGCTCGCAATATCAACGCTGCGTTTGGAGAGGAGACTGCTAGTGAACGCACCGGGTGTTTTTGGTTTAAACACTTTCGTAATGGAAACTTCGACTTGAAGAACAAACCACGCGGAAGACGCAGGTGAATAACGCTGAATTGAAGGCGATGGTGGAAGCCGATCCGAGTCAAATTACCCAGGAATTAGCGGCATGGTTTAACTTTACCCTACCTACAATATTTGCTCATTTGCATCAAATAAATAAGATAAAAAATATGAAAAATGGGTGCCTTATGATTTGACTGATCTGCAGAAAGAAATGCGTGTTGAAACTTGTGTTGCCTTGTTGAATCGGTACAGAAATGAAGGAATATTGGATCGAATTATGACATGTGACGAAAAGTGGATTCTTTACGTTAACCGTAAGCGAAAAATGCAATGGCTGACCCTAGGTCAAACGTCGCAATAGTGCCCTAAAGCAACTTTTAACCTTTTACTTTTTTAAAAAAGGTAATGGTATGGTGGCTTTGGTGGTCTCTTCATGGTGTTATTGACTATAGCTTTCTCAGGTCTGGTCAAGCTATAACAGCAGATGTTTACTGTGCCGAACTTCGAACAATGATGGTGAAACTGGCAGCGAAACAGCCCCAACTCGTGAATCGATCTTCACCATTATTGCTCCATGATAACGCAAGACCTCACACTGCATGAGAAACCGTTGTTACTCTACAGGAGCTGCAGTTAGAAACCATACGTCATCCTCCATAAACAGACCTTACTCCAACGGACTACAATTTTTTACGTGATTTGGACAATTTTCTACGTGAAAAAGACAATTTCTTTCCAGGAGGCAGTACAAAATGCTTTCACACAGTTTGTCGATTCTAGATCCACGGAATGCTATCGTAAAACTTCCGTTTAGATGGCAGCAATGTATAGATAATGAGGGTAAATATTTCGATCAAATAAATATGGTACCTACCCTACATCTTAGAAAAAAAACAGTTTTCACTTTTCAGTACAAATCGGCAATTTCATACTTTAACCCCTGATATTACACAATTTATAAACTATTATGTAAGGTGCGTTGAGCAAAATGTTCAAGTTTCTTGTCCTTGCTCTGGCCTTGTCCCTGGCTTAAGCTACGCGGCAGTTTCTCCTTTTTCACTTACCTATGTATCTACATATCGATTTATTTCTCCAAAATTATGCAGTATCTCATTTTTCGCCTTAGAGTAACGCTTGATATTATTATAAAAGCGCGTCGAATAGTTTGAAGATTCTTCTAAAACATCATTGAATTTTCTAGTATCGATATTTTACCCACTTCATGAGTAATACACTTCACTTGTTGATAAACAAACCACCAGAGTTATCTATTCATTTATCATTGATTTTTAAATAATGTTTGGAAAGTGTGTGCCTAGAAAACACTATTTTCTTCTACATAGGTATATATTATATCATGTATAAGCTGTTATGTAGAAAAAGAAATGACTTTTTCTAGGTATGTGTTTGCAGTGGCGTAGCGTGTCAGCCGCCCGGGGCGGAAGGAAATATTGCCGCCCGGGGCGATATAACATTTTGATGCCCCCTTGTTTAGGTACCTATTTAAATTTAAAATACTATAATATATAGTAATTCTAAATAACTTTTCGGCAGGAACATTCATAATTATTATGTACATCTACTCATTCCTCTCGTTCGTCATTAAATGGTTCAAATATTTACAAAATTATTATATATTGTGAAATTTTGCCACCCCCTAAAAATGCCGCCTCTGCCGCCCCCACTACGCTACGCCACTGTGTTTACCTGCGTAATTTTATGTCTACCATTGTATTGACTGAGGAAATTATATGCGTGTGATTTCGTTTGGCAACTAAGCAGCGGCGTAGCGTAAGTGTGAGCCGCCCGGGGCGGAAGAAAATGTTGCCGCTCTATTTATTTATTTCGATTTACGAGACTATAATAATAATAATAATGTCCTCCTGACCGAATTTCGGTCACGGTGGCCAATCTTAACGAAGAATGGCCATCGGCGCAGGAGATATTATAGTGCACAAGTGTGTGCGCAAACACAAGTGATTCAGACACACTCTCATGATCTGATGGGACGAATAATCCGACACGACCGGAGAGAGATCAGGCGCAGGACCAACAGCTTTACGTGCTTGCCGAGGCACGGGGGTATCTAACACCGCCAACTTCCTAACTCCGGGCTTGTATTGAGATTTCTTAACAGAAAAACCCAATAACTTGTTGTTGGCCCGACCCGGGATTCGAACCCAAGACCTCATGCACAGCAGTCGCATTCACTACCGCTGCGCCACGGAGGCAGTTACTAGTTAGACTATAATACAGTGATTATCGAGAACTTTTCGGCAAAAAAACTAGTAGTTATTGTGTATTGTACAGTTGAAATATTCACAAGATATTTTTATTGTTTATTGTAAAAAAAAAACTGCCCTCTAAAAGTGCTGCCTTTGCCGCCCCCACTACGCTACGCCACTGCAATTAAAAAATACTGCGTACTACTTGGGACATTTTTATCAACATTCAATATTAACTCTCGGAAGTTCAGTTCACCATGAAAATTGTAGTCATTAAGATTTGTATTTTTAGGTCTAGCATCAATTAATGGTGTAGGTTAATGGCATTCCTTATTTCAGAGAATGAATTCTAGTTAATAACGAAATAATCTGTCGGGTATATGTATATAACTCATGAGTAACTGGTAATCATTTTGGTAACAGAACTAGCGGTGTATGTACATACACCGCTAGTTCTGTTACCAAAATAATGAATTTTATTTTATCTATTATATATGTACATATATAATAGATAAAATAAAATTAATTTAGCCTACGTGACAAACTTTATCCAAGCTAAATCTTTTCGAATCGTTAATTCAGATTGGTCTGCAATAATTTATCTTGTAGAGAAGTTTGATACGTAATTAAATAGGGCCCTGGGTTATTTTAATTGTTACTATATACTTATACAATAAGAAGGTGCTTTTCGATGACAGTTTTCATTAGTCAAGCACGATTGAACTTATAACAAAAACAAAATATTTTTTACTTATGATAGCGATAATATCTACTTAATATGTTTTTTATATCAATCCTACAATCACTGTGACGATTTTATTTGAGATACGATTATAGTACGTGCTTACATACCTCCGTAACGTGGTCCATTAAAACGTAGCAATACTATAACTTCAACTTCAATTTTATTTAACTACATCGATCTTATAATCATATAATAACTTTAACTATAGAATTCGATTGGGTTATTAATTGCTGTCAATACAGTTTTACTGAACTAAATAAAAATATTTCAAATTTAATTATTTATTTTGGTGTAGTCGATCGCCCCCGTACAAGATTTTTTTGAAATTTGAATTATTTAAGTACAGTCAGCCGAAATAAAATAATGTAATACTGAATATACTGATAAAGTATTATTAAAATTCTCAATATGCAAAAGTAAAAATTAAAAAATATATCAATTGAAATGTAGTTCATTTAATACAGACATACACATCCCAAACTTTTTAATCTAACACTCATTATCTACGCTAAAACTTTTCAAATAGGTAGACGGAATCACTTTTCATTTACAAAATATCATTAATTAGTAGCTACTGCTCTTTATGCTTTTAGTTTAATACTTCACATTTATGTGAAATAGACGCCCGACATACAAAAAACAAAATCCAACATGCTGATCGTTAACGTTTCGGACTGTGCTTTTTATCGGCTAGTAATCGGGGCCGAAACTGAGTATCTAAAATGCCACGGGGCGAACGGGTACATTTAGGTAATCAGGGGCGAAACTCAAGGGGCGAACGGAACCGACACCGGTTCCTTCTAGTATTACTGTACGTAACTAAAATGCCTAAAGTTAACAAGTTATGAAAGCTCTTGTCAGTTGTCTGAACATAATATATTCACAGACTTCTTCGAGAAAGTTTACAATTTTGAATAAACGTCATTATATTTACATTCGCTTTATCTTAAAACAGCCTTGACCTATCTCAAGATTCTTCTTAAGCGGCTGTGAAGTTTCTAGTATAGCTTATACGCAGTAAACTACTATTATTATGAATAAACATACCTACCGACAAGATTTATCTACTTATTTATTATTTAGTGTGAAATAATGTTTGAAAACGGGCAACGTACTGTATTGCCTCGGCTTGTCGAACTCAACAACATTTACCTACTTTTTATACCGTGCTACTATGGTGACTATGGAATGAATAACTAGATACTTATGTACAAAAGTAATAAAAATGCCCTCCAGACCGAATTTCGATCACGGCCACCCATATTAACAAAGACTGCCTATCTGCGCAGGATATACACAAGAGTGTGCGTAAATACTAATGCACTCTATGTTTCCTGATTTTCATGTTCTAAAGCGACAGCAATCCGACACGACCGGAGAGAAACCAGGTGAAGGACCAACAGTTTTGTGTACTTTCCAAGGCATGGGATGTCTAACACTGCCATCTTCCTAACTGCAGGCTGCTATTGAGATTTTTAGTAGAAAACCTAGCATCTTTTTAGTGGCCCGACCCGAGATTTGAACCCGAAACATTTTTTTCATTGCATTCACTACCGTTGGGCCAAGGAAGCAGTCATAAACGTAAAAATATGTAAAATGTTTATTGGTACATGTCATACTGTTTGAAGGTAACTCGTTATTGTAGCTAACAGGTATTTACAACACCAGTATCGCAACTTGATAATTCTAACGAATTTGTAGTTGCTGTGCTACTAAAACAAGAGATTAAGTCTGTCCACTATCCAGTGCCGCTATAAGAGATTTTACGACCTTTTGTACGGTAGTTATAACTTTAGGTTGGATATTTGCGTGTGTTGGCGTTAGAAACGGATTGATCGAAACGGAGGTTGGCGGTTGAAATATGAAGCGGGTGGGTTTCCAACCCCCCCGGAACCATTACCACAACGCGCACTCACGTACCTAGTTTTTTTAGGCATTTTTATAAACACGTGATATGGAACGGCTTTATGATGACACCAACGTAATTTGTTTCCTCTTTTTTTGATAAAATGTGATACAAAAATCTATTTTTAATTATTTATATATGTAACAAAACATTTCTTGTAAAATGTTCATTATTATTTTACCAAATTTGATAAAAGATATTATTTGTACGTGAAATGAAACATAACTTTTTCCACTTTCTTTTCAAAGTTAAAGTGCTCTTAAAAATTGACTACTGAATTGACCCACTCCTTAGCCTACCCCGACTCTCCCCAGTACTTTATGCCCTACCCCTAGAGTGGTTATAAAAAACTGGAGGCGCGGAGGGAGGACAGGCGACCAGCAAGCCGAAGCTGCGTAGGTGAGTATATGCTTGCGCTTTGTTACGCAATGGCGTAATGGCTGAACTTCCCTCGGCGCCGGAGACGTCCCAGTTGTAAGTTGCTTCCAAAACAACAGATTTTATGCAAGACAGAATATAAAATGTCACAATTTTGAGGTTATGTTTGAACAATTTTTTTTTTGTCGGGTACTTGACGTTTGCGTGCGTTGGGGATAATTGAGGGGATTAATTAAATCGGCCAGTTTCTAAAGCAATCCCATTTGCGTTTTGAGAGGTCACATATTTTCGAGAACATTATAAAGTAGGTACTTTCAGAAGTTTCAGGCAAGTTATTTCACGATGTTTTCCTTTACTATATTGTAGTCATGTTACCATACACAAACGTATCATATTATAAAGTACAAGCCAGAAGAGCATTACCCAACTATGTTGTTGCTTATTTACTGACAAATCAACATAACTAAAAGAATATAAAACTAATGCGAGTGAATGACGTAAGAAAGTTATACTAAAATCCATAGTATCTGCTTATTCTGCCGCGTACAGGGGTGCGTCTATGAAGGTAGATTTAATATCAAATCTTTATTTATTTAAAGCTTTAGTTACAGCAACGTTTTTTTAATTCAACGTTAAATTTTTATCTGAATATTTATTAACATTCATCTCCTAATGTTACGCACAGTAGCACAAGGGTGTAGGTAGAGTTTATGTAATGCACTGATGAGAAACTTGCGTACTTAATAATGATGATACTTATATTGTAGAGAGGACAATATATTAAGTATCCTGATACATTTGGTGTAGCAATTGCGTAGAACTTAGCTGATTTCAGCATAGGAACGTAAGTTATTTTGTTTCATTGTAGGTATCATAATTATTATTGTAAGAATTAAACTACATTAAAAAAGAAACTAAAAAATGTGGGGCAGTCTTTGGGGACTGCCGATAGAAATGAAAACTAAGTAACTAGCGTGCGGTGACGATGACGCGAGCTTCACGCTTTTTGTTCATCCAAAAAGTACACATATATACACAGTATACATATAGCATATGGAAAGCGTTCGGTGACGACGACGACGCGAATTCCATGATTTTTGTCCACCCAAAAAGTGCTCAAAGCGCCTAAAGAAATTTTCATTTCAGTTATGCTACTGTTAAATAAGCAAATATTAAATAGTAAATATTTAGTGTTGTTGTAAGGGTGATAAACATTCAATCTTTATGCTCGTAAGGTGGGCTCTGAGATTCTGCCATGAAAACGTAACAAAAGCGTTTCTTTCACATAATTCACTTTAGTAGATATGGAAGTATGGAAGCGTGCAATCATCGTGATTGCCTTTTAATTGGTAGGCAGTATAATTGAATGAAAAATAAAAACACGGTTATTGTTTATATTTATAATAAGAGTTTATCAAGAAAATTAGATTCTTTCGAGAACATAAGTTATTTTGTTTCACTCAATTATATTGTTTGGTTGGTAGATAAAATTGCTATAGTAACACATTCAACTACATACATAACTTAATTATGCTACATTATATACATATTATGCTGTTATATAAGTATACGTGGGCAGTTAGTTACTATTCAGCGTTGTTGTCAGTCTGATAAATCTATATATTAATACGTCAAGCAAAAACTTTGTACCCATTTTACGAAAATTGCGCGGACGGAGGAAAATGAAACTTGGCACAGTTAAAGTTTATATGGAGAAGGAGGGGCGAATCCTAATATTTTTATAAAATATGCATTAGAAATACATGAAATTAATGAAAAAACACTACACGCACACAACCATGCATTTGACACACGCAGTCGAATCGCGTTCGTAGTATTTCGGCATTGTTCGTCTGACGTCGTACAATTCTTTGTAACTATGGTTACCTATACCTTATTTATATGTAATAAAGAAACACAGAAAACAAAGTAGCAAGCTTTTACATAGACAAGACACTATATAACTGACTTAGCAATTTTGGTCGAATTTTGACAACTAGGCGATCGCTAGTATTATTATAGGTACCCTCCGCTAGTTTTTATACCTGTGCAAAACTCATGGCTTGACAATTGAAAATATACTATATTTATTTAATTATGCGCGGTATGTAGCCAGCGTAGCCAACTACAGAGCTTATGTAGCAAACAAAAGCATTAGATAGCTCGCAATTGGTCTGATATGGAATGCTCAGCCAAGAATTGTCTGGTGCCATCCCCCAGGATGGAATTTACCAACAATTTTGAGTTGAAACCACTATCAAACAATGGTTTCAACTCAAAATTCTAGGTTTGTATGTAGACACTTTCTGTTTATGCTTCACCTTATCCCCTAGATTCGCCATGATATGGATTGCTTACAAAGCTGAATCTGCATGTAGGATATAAAAAAGTGATGTGATGAAGGCTGACTTCTTACTGCAATAAACTGTTTATTCTGGCTGTTAAACGTAGGTATTCTATCTATATAATTATTACACAGTCGAGTCAGTACATAACTTTTTAAATACCTTCTGTTGTTATCTTTACTATAGGTAAGTATTACGCTACTACTGCACGGATTTTAATGAACCTTAAATATTATTGGTCTATTTCCGCCTACTTCTCTAAAAGATAAAAAGATAGAGAGGAATATTTCTACCTCTCTTTTTTATCTATTGGGAGAATTACTGGAGCATTATAAGTATTTATAAGCGATGTATTTCTTTGCTTGTAGAGTCGGTACGATTTTGACGGTTTCGACGGTTTTTTATTAGACACCGATTTTGCATCTGCTGATCTGGATTTTTATCAAGATCTTCTGTCAGTTTTCTTTTCTCATTGGAGTAAAGCAATCGTCTTTGTCTACTTTCTATTTCGGTAAGGTTCCGACAGACCGATTTGTATTACTACGAGATGCATACCTAATGGTTGATAAACAGCTTGGACAGGTTGATTATATTCGCGTAGCTCTTAGGCTTAATGCACACTAATGCAAATCAAAACGACGGGTCTTTTAACTTAAGATGCAATACTGGTTGTAAGAGACGCGCAGCGCGGCGGCGTACCAAAAAATTTAACAAGTAGTCCTTCTATAGGTACTTATCTCGACGCAAACTTCTAATCATAAAAATCATAGAATACTGAAACTTATATTCAGTGAGTAATGTACAAATTTGTATGTAGAATACTTCTATTTCTATAGTTTATTAGAAAATAATGTTCATTAATTCATCCATCGGCTTACGGATGCCGTCATCCAGATACAATACTTTATAGGTGATAGGAGTAGGAGGACATAGGTAAAACTACCGATTACCAACTCCAACAGCTTAATCGAGGGCTGTATCAATATGTCATTGCAGCATTATTACTGCATATATAAGAATGAGTCAACACTAGAGAGTTTAAAACTTTGTCTTGCTCGCTCTCTGAAGGAATACCTATAAACAAGCTATCAGTTCAAAATAACTAATAAAATACTTACACTTGTTTCTGTAGTCACTTAATAAAACTAAATCAGGCCACAAGTAGGCATAGATATAACCGAAACATTCCGCAATGCCGCCGACAGTTAGGCCACGACCTCACTACAATAATTAAAACAATAAATCATAAAAAAATGATTACGTTATTGTCGTATTTAATATTAATCGGGTACGTATCGGGTAACTGACCTCTGAATAAGAACGAAAAAGTTATTAAATAAACGCATATTACCACAGATAACATTACCGGTTCAGCATTGCGTTTTATTTTTCTAATTGGTATTTCCCTTTTTTTCTTATCTATGTACTGATTCAATGAGCTCACAATTAACGGTAAGTAGGTATATTTGGTGACAAGTAAAAGTATTTTATATCCTAACTAATATTATAAATGCGAATATGAATTTGCTTGTTTGGTACACTTTCACGCCTTAACGACTTGACCGATCATAATTAAATTTTGCATATACGTAAGGTTTTTGAAATTTCCTCTTCTGTTCCCCTAACAGGGGAACAGAAGAGGAAATTTCAATAACCTTTCATCTAGAAATAAGTATCTACTGTTAATAACATAACCTAACCAACATTTAAGCGAGCGAAGCCGGGCGCTAAATCAAGTCTGTACTAATATTATAAAGAGAAAAGATCTGTATTTTTGTATGTTTGTTTGTAGTGAATTAACTCAAAAACTACTCAACCGATTTTAAAAATTCTTTCATCATTAGAAAGCTATGTTATTACCGAGTAACTAAGGGAATATTTTATTTAAAAAAAATAAATTTCTCCTAACTTAACCTACTTTATCGCCAGTGAAGTCGCGGGTTAAATCTAGTAAACAATAAAAATGGCAAGCAAGCACTCGATTCGAGTTATTTCAGTACCAGAACATAATTTAATTATTGGTGTTTTTATTTTCGCAGAAAGAGCTCAAAGTATCATGAAGTCTAGCTGTGGTTTGCTTCTTCTTGGGTTTGACTATTTGAATTACTTGTTTATTTATGTACATGTAAGTGGATGCTCCTATTTACCATACTGCTGCTTTAGAGGCTACCATCAATTTTTATCAAATGCTTGAGTATGTTGAGTAGTAGTTCATGGAGAAATGGTTGCAGCACCTTACAGTTATGATTTGTAAACGAAATATTATTTTACACTTGGCGATTAAAAAGAGTGGCTATGAGTTTCTTGCCTGTTCTTCTCATGAGCCCTACACACACTAGCTTTGCTGAACGTGGCAGTAAATGTAAATTCACAGAAAAATTTACGTGTAACTTTGACATTCATAAGTGTTACCTTGTAACCTAATTTGAATATTTTTTTTTTTTTTTTACTGGATCCCCATTTGGTGGTACATTCCAACCATATTCTCTATTGAAATTAGGATGTTTTTTGATTTCCATAGCCTCGCGAAGCATCCTTGGTAGGAATCGGTGTTCTTTAGCAGGAATCTGTGATTTGTCAAATCTCAGGTAGTGGTTGGTCCCCTGTTGCACATGTTCACACACAGCAGACTTCAACTTACACATCTCATTTACTTACACTTACTTACACATCTCATTACTATCATTTCTTAAAGGTTTGTCATTGCAGGCACAAAAATAAGACAGTGTGATGTATAGTGTATTAATTTAATAAGTGCTCGTCACTGCTCGTGCATGTAATGATTAGGTCCCAGAGGCTATCATTAACGCGTTGCTAATCCCAGGAATAAGGAGATGGAAGCAAAGGAAAATAATAGAAAGGCAGAAAGAAAGAAAGAAAATATGTTTATTCACTCATACTTAACGAAACAATAAATAAATAAATAGGTATATATACGAAAATAAACTTAGTAGGTGAGGTACATAACTCAGCCGGCGTAACTCTTGCCTATCGGGCGAAGTGCAGTATCCGTCACTACCCTTATTTGGGTTTTCTGACAAAGGGTAGTACATATATAATATATCCATTCACATATTACCTAATACAAAATAATAAAATAAAATGTCGATGCATATTGTGGCACTTATCGTATATATATTTTAATGGCACTGATAATTTTCAAAGAGTTTTAATTTGCATTTAAGTTTTTGAGTGCCACCATGCCATCCTACTGTCTATTATAGATTTATATTAACTAACTAACGAACCTAATTATTTAATCTCCATAATATTATTATGTGATTATTTTTAGGTTTTTTATAGTCAGTTATATATGGTATAATGGCTGTAACACCTTGTTCATATGAGTTGTACATATCTTCTCGTAGGTTGTGCCTATTGCCTAAACGTAACAACTAACTTAAATCTAGATTCAGTAACCCATATATTTTGACGTTTATAAGTGTTTCTTTGTGACCTTAATAAATAAATAAACTTTGAACTCTATAACCAAGTATTCGTGTCTTTGAATAGTAAATGTAAGGGTCTCATAACGTCGTTATCAGTGAGATTGCAGTCTGATATATACCAATATTGTACCAATCGCAATTTAAGTTGATAAAATGTATAATTACTGTATTTTAATGATTAGACTAGATTTCAGCCGTTAATTGAAAATTATGTATCATCTGTTAATCTTTAAATTAATAATCATATTTGGAACAAGTATATAAAAGTGTGTATGTGTGTATAAAAGTAGCGAATCTATGAAGGATTTTGAATTGGGAGGGGCTGAGGAACTTGATCTTGGATAATACGAGTATCAAGTTTAATTAAGATTTGTCAAGGATGTTCCAGATTAAGTATCTAGGAATAGGAGGAAAGGGTTAGCACCCTTTCCTCCTATTCCGCTACTGCTCCACAACTTAATATATCATAAATGTTTTGTTATTCACTATTTATAATAAACAGTGAGTCAATATCGTCAGTTTTATAAAATTCTCGCCTTTTGCACTCCACCTCCGTATAAACTATGCCAAATCTTACACTCCCCCTTGCGCGCAATATGCATAAAGAAAGGAAAATGTGAACTTATCAGGAATAGCATAATATAGGCATTAGTCAATTGTCTTTACTACATGCCCTAAAACTTTGCTAAAATATACATTGTTAGTCGTACAGTTCGTAAAATTGTACAATAGATGGCGCCAGCCTCACTCCTAAAAAAGTATCGTGTTCTCTTCTAAAGCAAGTCAACGAGAGCGTTAGTCTTATTTGACCTTGATTTTCTCCCTCAAACTAACCTTACCTATACATAAAATAATAGACCATATACGTTATCAGTACATCAACATGTAATAACAATACGTAATGTAAACAGTCGGCACGTGTTGGGGTGTGTCTCGCTGACCCATGCCGATTGCCGCCGCTTTTAATTCACACATGTTGACTCGCTCCACACTCAGCACTAACAATAACTTGACGTAAATGACACGATTTCTTACGATATCCATCTACGCACAACACTACGCCTTGACATAGTTTGGGAAAATTCTAGTCGCATTATAATAACTAGAGATCGGATAATCAGATGCATATTTACCCAAAGTTCAGGTGTGGTTCAGGTGTTGGCTATTATTGAAAGCGCTTTTTAATCGACAAATACTACGATCATTCATTGCTTTCCTATGTATTTTCTGTATGTATGTATCTTATTTTGTAAGATATCCTTAACGTATAGATATCCTTAAAAGTATTTACATTAACTTATGTTGTTTTGTTTACCACGCCTTTCCTTCACACCCTACATACACAAATATGTACTTGAATGGAGAGTAACAATTTAATGTTAAATATATATTGACCGACTAGTTAAGCAATCCCGGAATCCCGAAACTTTAATATCAAGATATTCGCAGAATCTGCTTTAATAAGTAAATATGCATCTGATTATCCGACCTCTACTAATAACAAAGCGGTCACATTCAACCCTTGAGGAGTGACCGAATTGTACAATCTCAGTAGGCATGTAAAAGAGTGCGTCATGTGACCTCTTGGGCGGCTATTTTAGTCTCTGAATGAAATTCATATCAATCAATTTTACAATTTAATACGTTATCTCGTTACGTAAAAAACGCATTTAGCGGTAATAGTACTACACCGTAATATTCTGTTAATTAATTTATAGATACCTACCCCAAGTTTACGTAATTAGTTTATACTATCTCTCTATTCTGCCTATTATAATTAATGTTGAGTATAGAGAGTTAAATAATATAGCATGTTATTCCTTTCTTTTTGTTGAAAGAAATATGTGACTGCTTCTTAGTGAATGGGACTATTTTGCATAAGGTCTCGGGTTCAGTTCTCGGATCGGGTAGTGTTATTGGATTTTTCAGTCAAAGAATTGTCTGTAACAGTACGGAATCTGAAGTATCGCTGTATTACGTCGGACTAAAAACGAAATGTGGTAGTGAATTATGGATAAGTAAAAGTAGTATGTCCATATAAATATAATGAAATAACGGAACAGCATATTTTCTACTAAAACGACAACCTAATAGCGCTAAGCACCTCTTCATCACAAAATGTGATATTCTACATTTTCAGATAAGACTTGATGTTTTTAATTGTTACTTTAACTAGCACTGATTTTCCATAATTGCACCAACTCCAACTGCAGTACAATTTTGGCGTATGCACGCATAAGGGTTCGTACCCATGGTGTGCCAATGTTTGGCTGCATGTGTGACAATCAAACCTGAGACCTCTTGTACAATAGTCGCCTCTATTAAATCTGCGCCACCGAGACAGTGGCGACGTGCACAATCATAATTTCATTTTTTTTTTTTTTTTTTTTTTTATTTATTTTATTTATTCATAAGAAACAATATAAGCTTACAGCAATACACCAACACGCTTACATGTTATGCTAATTTAAAACTAGGTTAAAAATGTATTTATTATACTAATTAAATAATAAGTAAACATAAATAAAACAATTAAATTAAAATTATAAACATATCAAATTAAACAATCAAACACATTATACATTATTTAAATACAATAATACTTTCTTTGTAATTATGCTCATATTATCAAAGAACATGTCTGTATCTGGATTCGCTCGTATTATATTATTTATGGACTCAATAGCCCTACCAGTCGGAGTACTGGCGGCGGGAGATACACGCCATGATGGTGAACAGGTAAGCAGCTGATGCCACCGTCGTCCAGTGCCACGCATGTATTGGTCTGGAACGTAGAAGTGTATGGATTCACGCACTAATGGGTTATCGATTTTGTGATTTAGAAGTTGATAGTAGTGCATTACTAGTGTAAAACTACGCCTGAGCTCTAAAGTGTCCAGACCAACCATCCCACAAACAAACATGGACGGGTAGAGATATGGGTAATATCCATGTATGCGCTTGTATAAATAACGAACAAATTTGCGTTGTATCCTTTCTACCATTAAAGTATATAGCTTTTCCTTTGGGCTCCAGACAATCGCGTTGTATTCGAGTTTACTTCTTACGTATGCATTATATAGCAATTTTATAACAAGTACATTATTAAATTGTGATGACATTCTCATTACAAACCCCAACGACTTACTTGCATTTTTAGATATGCTTTTAATATGATCAAAAAAATTAAACTTTGAGTCCAACATTAATCCAAGATCACATATCGTAGTGACGCGTTCGAGCGGCTGCCCTGTCATCTTGTATGTCCTTACGATTGGAGATCGGGAACGAGTAAAACTGATGGTTTTGCATTTGGCAATATTTAAAGCTAGTTTGTTTACTCTGCTCCATTCTGCAACTGCATCTATGTCGCGTTGTAGGTCTTCACAATCTGATGCATTCTTAATAGTTTTAAACAATTTGAGATCGTCAGCAAACATAAGACTTTCTACGCTAGAGAGACTGTTAGGCAGATCATTTATTATTATAATAAATAAAGTAGGACCCAAGGTGCTTCCCTGACTGACTCCAGATCGAGTATAATAATCTTGTGATCTATAATTTCCCATTTTTACATATTGCTTTCGGTCCTTCAAATAGTTTTCTTATAACTATTCAATTCATTGCTTTTTTTTATACAACTAAGGTGGCAAACAAGCATACCGCCTGATGGTAAATGTTTACCGTAGCCTGTAGACGCCTGCAACATCAGAGGCATCACTTGCGCGTTGCCGACCGTTTACGAAAGGAAGTGGGAAGGAGAAAGAGAGGCGCCTTCGGCACTCTCACTCACTGAACGAAACACAACAGTAGGAATACTTCTATTTCACGTCGATATTCTGTAAGAGGGTAGTCCTTCCCCGGTCGAGCTAGCCCATTCATGCTGAAATCAGCGAGGCTCTACTATTCAACAACTACTTTTTGGAGTCAAAAATAAAATTATAAGTATACCGAAATAACCTGGGCTCGATTGTTTTTATATTATTAAAGTTGCATTTCTTCACATAGTAGTCACATGCTTACATCGCCGAAGGGAAAGGTGTACGATAAACCTATTCGATTTCTGAATTGGGAATAGTGTTATTGGGTATTCCAATCAAGCAGCGATTACAATTTACAGCGACAGCACTAACTCTGGCACCGTGGCGGTTTGATGACAATAGTTTTTAGTTACGACTGTGATTTATGGGTAGTACATACAGTACAGCAAAAAAATACTAATTGCACAGCGAAATATGCTTACCAAAATAGTAATTGTACAGCAAAATATATTTAAAGAGATCAAACTAAGTTGAAGGAGCCACGCTTCGCGGGGCTTCTATTTTTGGGTGGGTTTAATAAGGAACCTAATATAACCTAATCCTTCCGAGAAGGAATGCAGTGATTTGAGGCGTATAGTTTCTCGTTATGCTGTGCAATATTTGCTGTGCAATTAGTATTTTTGATGGTCATTATATTTAATACCATTTTTTAATATATCAGTATAACCAAGCGATGGTGTGTCATTTCTTTCCTCAAACACTTTTGTTCACGTGTGTACATATTTATATTGTATATATATAAATAATATTCTTCTTTTTAAAGTAGGATCAGTTTACAAAGCAATAATAATAAAATTAATTATTAAGTCATCTCGTCCCGCGGGATAAGTTTGAGCGGCCTCAGTTGACTAAAGAGCCCAATAAGGTGGTCAGACCCGAAAGCAAATTGCCTCACAGCCGATAAATTGTGAGCGAAATACTTCATTACACCTTTTAGGGGATGCAAAGGCGTAAGAACATACGTATATGCAAGAGGACAGTGTGTCGGTACACGTGTTTGTTCACCAATAACCCTTAAAGAGGTCGAATCTCATTGTTTTCACAATCGAACGATGTTGGCACGCTGATAACTTATCTAGTCATTATTATTTATTGCTTGCATAGCCTCACTGCCTTACGCTGATAAAACAGCCTTACGTACATTGACTTCTAGTTTGAACCGCAGTTAACTTGAATGAGAAGCTTCTAGAAACTGTTATCTTACTGCGAAGGAGAGCTGAACGGAGTAGGTATATGGAAAGTGGAAGTATCAATTCGATGGACACAGCTTTTAATAATGTAACACGATCTAATATTTTGGTGTACAATAAGAAGATCATCTATTTATCTTGAAATTAAACGATTTTTTATCCCAGCTGATACAATATTTTTTCCAACATTTCAAATGCTTTTCAACAGCCACGGAGAGACTTAGGTGGCGTGCTATCAATCTTAGAGTGTAAAGTTATTAAAATACCTAAATATAATATTGTAATCTAGTTAAAACCAAACAGTAGTTGTTCTTATTATAAGAGGTTGCCGTTGACGACCGTACTAATATTAATTGTGTTACAGTCGTCAGCGTCTTCTACCCTAAAACAAATAGTTTCATATTTAAAAATGGTTGCATACCTACTGGAAAGTTGGTCATGACTATCAAAATCAATAAATTATCAAATTGAATACCAAAAATAAAAATAATTTAAATAAGATTTAATTACGAGGTAAAATTGGTCAAGTAATTTATATTTAAAAGCGGTGGAAAAGTACCAGCTTTGGATCTAGTAATTTATTTGACATGACTGCAGAAAATCAGTTACATCGTCGTGAAAAATGTAAATATTCAAGATTAATTTAAAAGTTTGATTTCAAGGATTTCCGAATATTAACAATAAGACAGTATAATATTTATCCGTTTTCTAATATTATCAGGTGTTTATATATATAAACACTCGGGGAAAACCACACATAAAGATGTAGAACAGATGCCACGAGTCACTGATTTAGTGGAAATCGAACCGGGCCAGATAAATAACAACACACATTGGTAACATTATTGTTTTATTGACGTCATCAGGGAAAAGTGAAGCCTCACAAACATGTTATTGCGGTTAGTGGTTCACATATTGAAATGGAAATTTTGCCAAGTACGTAAAAATAATTATTTAAAAAAATAATGACGTCATGCGTACTCTTCAAATTAAACTAGTTAATCTTGTACGTATTAAACTAAACTAATAAAACGTTGTACGTAATCAACTTTTGTTTACCTGTAACGGCTGTTGTCGTCATAAGCCAGTGCTTATGACGACAACAGCCGATACAGGTTTTAGTAATTATTTATAAAAATAATGTCAATATCAAACGCTTCTTTTGTAAGGCAGGTATTAATAGTTCCAGCTTTGCAAACAAAAGTTAATAATGTTCTCTCAGTACCAGCTTGATCCTTTTGACGCAGTACAGAGACGAGCATTGAGAATTGTCGATGAGCCCAAACTCACAGACGGTATTAAGCCACCAAGTCTCAGACGGGACTTTGCCTCCCTTTGTGTGTTCTACCGCTTATATAATGGATTGTGTTCTGATGAGTTGTTTGAGATGACGCCCTCAGCTACTTTTTATCATCGCACCGCTCGACATCGGCAGGGATGTCATTCTCACACCTTACAACCTAATTGGTGCCGCACTAAACGGTTCCAAAGGAATTTTCTCCCGCTGACGCTCAGGTTGTGGAATGAACTCCCTGCCCAGGTTTTCCCACAAGACTACAGTATGGGGTTCTTCAAAAAGGGCGTTAATGGTTTTTACAAGGTCGGCAACGCGCAAGTGATGCCTCTGGTATTGCAGGCGTCGATAGGCTACGGTAACCATTTACCATCAGGGGGGCCGTAAGCTTGTTTGACACTTTAGTAGTATAAAAATTCTAGTACTAAGCCCGGTAGAGGTCAATAGGTTTTTCCTGCCTAAAACCATTACTGGCAAATTGTTATTCTGTTACAAATGCTTCTCCATGGATAAGATATTGGAGGTGGAGGTATGTGAGGTTATGCGATCTAAATCTAACCAAACGTGCACAAGCACTCTAGCTTAGTAACTTATGTAAATTATTATTAATAATTAACTTTAAGTAGATTTTTATAATTAATACCTATCATTAATAATAATCTATTGAGACTGCGATCATAATTATAATATGGCGTATATGTTCGTACTAGAAAGAAAGAAAGAAAGAAAGAAATCATGTTCATTTCGTACAGAGCACACACAATTAATGAAAACAAAATAAACAAAAAAATATAAAACATGACAAAAAAAATAAAAAAAAATAACGTGTATGCCCTCGCCAATGATCGCAAGTGATGCATGGACGGAGGCAAATACTTAACATTAAAACAAGAATACAATAAATGTGGTTCTGCTATATACCCGCATACACAAGGAAAATGTATAGGGCATATTAAATTATGTTTATAAATTAGTACATTTTAAAATATATGAGAATAGAGGTAGAAATAAAATACGTCAATATCAAATAAATAAATTTTAAGGGGGTAGGTACAAATAAAAACGTCATTGCATAATAGTGTTATATTAATTTGATATTTAATAACTTTTAATAAATACGTCTAATGATTAACAATAGTCGGATGTAATATTTTATTCAATTTATGATTTATTCTAGCGTAACCGAGTATCTCAATTGACCGAGGAATAAACACAGTGTGCGCCATTTTGAGATTTGCGGCATTCATTCTTTGCTTATTCTCGGAGCTGTAAGCATCTCTGATAACATACTTTATACTGTGTGAATACATTGTGTGTCAGTGTGATTTAGCAATAAATTGTGTATTTAGTCTCAGTGTGAGTTTCCTTGTCTCCCTGACTTCTGATTTATTATAGTTCAGAAGTGGGATACTAAAGTATAAAATTCCTTCCACGCCTACAAGTGACCGTTACGGTAACGGCTGTTTATCAAATCGGCTGAAAACCAAGGTGAGGTGTAGTTAGAATTATTTTATACATAAATCTTAAAAGCTTTTTTTTTTCTCGTTCCTGAAGAGCGCGATTGACTCTGTTGTATACTGATTCAAATAATTGCTGTTTTGAAAAATAATTAGGTTAAATGCGCAATGTGTATATAATTTTATCTTTTATTTAAAATGTTACTGCGTCAAACGATTGGTAAAACGAAACGAATTTAAAATGTAACGCTCTATAGTGAAACAAAACATTTTTCATTCATTTATTTATTTGCAAGAAATAAAGTACCTACATAAGATGTTTTAGTGTGAAAGTTTTATTTTTGATTATTTTGTAGTTGATTAGTAGGTATTTATTGTTGAGTTGTTCTACGCCATATGAGTAGAATGATTTCATGATCATGTGTATAATAAAATTACCTATTAGATTATAAATAGTTTTTAAACTAAGTACATATGTATTTGAAAAGTACCCCGCTTTTATGAGCATCGTATTTCGGTTATTTTATCATGATCTAATGCAAACAATGTCAAGTTTCAGAGCATTAGGAATATGTCTGGAGATGAGGAACAGATTGCATATATGAGGACACCGCCGTTTCCCGAAAATCGCCATCCTCGTTCCAAAAGACGAAATCGTCGTGAGCAGAGGAGCCTATCCGAATCGTCCTCATCCTCACAAAGGAGCCGAAGACAACGACGACCGCGAAGGTCGCGGAGTCGGAGGAGGTCACGGAGCCGTCGTGATAGTCGTCATAAACGTTCATCGGAGCGTCGGCGAAAGCCTAAGCGCAGTAAAAAGCGTTTATCAGCTGTGAGTAATTTATCTTCTACCTCTGATGGCGATTCTTCTAGCGACCATTCCGCTATGGACCGTCGTAGTCAAAGTCGGAATAAAAAAATGTCTAGTTTAAAACGAACAAAGAGACAAAAATTTGATAATCAGTGTAATACCGATAGTAAGTTAACTAATGTATCTGCTAGAGAATTGTTGAATTTGATTAAGTTATTGCCTGGTACAACTTCTCAGAATCATTTTTCAATGAATAATAATGCCGTCCCTGAATTTGATCCATCTAATAAAGAACAAACTGTTGATACATGGATAAAGAAAGTAGAAGAATGTGCAAAATTGTATGATTGGAATGAAACGCAATTGTTGCATTATGCATTACCAAAACTAATGGGTATAGCTAAAGTGTGGTACCAAGGCCTACCCTCTGTTAATTTTACATGGACCGAATGGAAAAAAAAGTTTACTAAAATTTTCCCTACTGTGCAAAATTATGCTCACTTGTTGCAAGAAATGTTAGATAGGAAAGTTAAACCTGATGAATCATTAGAAACCTATTTTTATCATAAGATAAATTTACTGAATAGATGTGAAATATATAATAAGAAAGCAATAGATTGTATTATAAATGGGTTAGAGGATAGAAGTATGCGCTTAGGTGCTCAGGCAGGTAATTATACAGAGCCTGAACAGTTGTTAGCCTACTTTAAAACCATAAAATCCGAAGATGTTAAAAATAATAAAAAACCCTTTTATAATAATAAAAAGCGTTCAGATACCCAAAGTGAAAATAATAAAACGGCACCAAACTCTATTAAATGTTTTAATTGCAGTGAATTAGGCCACCCTAGTTTTAAATGCCCCAAACCATTAGTTACCTGTAATATATGTAAACGCCTTGGACATCAAACCACTTCATGTAGACGTTTCCAAAAAAATACTAACGATAAGACAGGAGTATCGGAAGTAAAGTTAGCAGGTACTTTGGATGGTAAATACATTTTGAATATTAGCGTTAATGGTAAATCTATGATGTGTTATGTTGACCTTGGTAGCCAATGTACCTTAATGAGGCAAAGTAACTTTGAAGCATTAAATATACCCTATACTATTGAAGGTAATTTGCCATCACTTAAAGGATTTGGAGATTCTCTAATAGATCCGATAGGTAAATCTGTTGTCAATTTAACTGTTCAAGGGGTTTCTGCACCTACAGAAGTTTTAATAGTTAAGGATGATTTGCTTAGATATCCGGTACTGTTAGGACATACATTTACCGAACAGGCAGGTATTATTATTATAAAAACTGATGAGCATTTGATACTACAGAAACAACCTGAGAATAATAACTTTGATAAATTAAAATTAATTATTCGTGACGATACGACGATAAATTCTATGACAGCTGTACCTATAAAAACTGATAGCAATGTTACTTACACCGTTTATGTACGGGGGTCTATACGGGATGAAAATGAACATAAATATTATGTGATGCCGGGGAGCTATACAATTACAAATGGCTTAGGATGTATTGTACTAGTAAATTTAGAACCAGAACCCTTTATGATTAAAAATGACGTTCTATTAACAAGGGCTCAAATAATTAAGGATAAAAGATTGTTTGATGTAAATAAATTAGAGACTGAACAGTCGAACAATTTTTTAGAACAGGTATCAGTAGGGGATATGTTAAACAACACTGATATTCAAAGATTATACACCTTATTACAGAAATATAAGGATTGTTTCTCGTTTGGTCTTACCGATTTAGGGTTAACAAATTTAATGGAAATGACTATAACTTTACACGATGCGACGCCTGTTGTATATAGGCCATATAGGCTGGCACATGTTGAAAGGAAAAAAGTTAAAGATATGGTACAAGAGATGTTACACAGCGGTATCATTACTGAATCTACTTCATCTTATGCAAGCCCAATATTACTAGTACAAAAGAAAACTGGTGATCAACGCCTATGCGTAGATTATAGAGCACTGAACTCCAAGACTGTCAAAGAGCATTATCCATTGCCGAGGGTCGAGGACCAAATTGACAGCCTTGGAGGGTACAATTACTTTATCACTTTAGACTTGGCATCTGGGTACTACCAGATTCCGATCGCTCCTTCCTCACAAGATAAAACTGCTTTCGTTACACCCGATGGTCAGTATCAATTTACGCGAATGCCTTTCGGGTTGGCAAATGCGCCTTCTGTCTTTCAAAAAACTATAAATAAAATGTTGAAATCCTCGAGAAATAATGAAGCTTATGCTTTTATGGATGATATTATTATACCGAGTCAAAGTGTAGAACAAGGAATGGAGCGTTTGGAAACTATACTCAAATTATTAAGGGATGCGGGATTAACATTAAAAGTTACTAAATGTAAATTCTTTTACACTACAATCGATTATTTAGGGTTCGAAATTTCTAAAGACGGAGTTAGACCCGGTGCCAAGAAATCTGAAGCTGTACAACTGTATAAAAGGCCTGAAAACCAGCATGAAGTGCGTCAGTTTATAGGACTTGTTAGTTTTTTTCGACGATTTGTTAAGGATTTTGCAATAATAGCCTCGCCATTAACAAAACTATTAAAAAAGGATAGTAAATGGGACTGGGGCGAAGAACAAAATCGAGCATTTATAACTCTGAAGTCTAAATTAGTCAAACGACCCATACTCACTATTTATAATCCTTCAGTTAAAACCCAAATTCATACTGACGCATGTAAGACGGGTATAGCAGGTATGCTTTTGCAGGAAGATGATTCTGGTAGATGGAGAGCGGTAGCTTACTATAGTCGCCAGACGAATCTCGAAGAGCAAAAGTATCATTCTTTCGAGCTTGAAACATTAGCAGTTGTAGCGTCATTAAATAGGTTTCGAGTTTATGTTTTGGGTCTGAAATTTACTATAATTACCGACTGTAATGCGTTGCGTACAACCCTATCAAAAAGAGACATTATACCTAGAATAGCTAGATGGTGGTTGCAACTACAAGAGTACGATTGTAATATAGAGTATCGACCTGGATCTCGAATGAACCACGTAGATGCTCTCAGTAGGAATGCGATAGAAGAAACTAGTCGTGAAACAGAACCCATATTTGATATATTAACCATTGACACTGAAGATTGGTTAACTACAATGCAAAATGTTGATGACGAAATTTTAAAAATAAAACAAATTTTAGAGGATCCGAACGCTAAAGATGTGATAGATATTTATCAAAACTATAAAATAAAGAATGGAAGGGTTTATCGCGTAGTTAATGGTCAATTAAAATGGATGGTTCCGAAGGGAGTTAGATGGCAACTACTTCAGAAAAATCACGATGAGTTAGGCCATTTTGGGGTCGAAAAGACCTTAGATAAACTGAAGGATCTTTATTGGTTTCCCAAAATGAGAAAATTTGTTAAGAAATATATACAATCTTGTTTGGACTGTTCTTATCATAAAACCCCTGGAGGTAAAAAGCAGGGACTGCTTCATCCTATCCCAAAAATAGACGAGCCTTTCCACACAATCCATTTAGATCATTTAGGGCCATTTATTAAAAGTAAATCTAATAATTCTTACATATTAGTATTAATTGATGCTTACACGAAATATATAAGTTTATACGGAGTCAAAAACACCAAAACTAAGACAACCTTGAAAGTTTTAAATAATTACGTTAGTTTATTTGGGGTACCAAGTAGGATCATAAGCGATCGGGGTACATCCTTCACCAGTAAGGGTTTTAAAGATTTCATAAATAAATTAGGTATACGTCACGTTTTAAACGCAGTAGCTACTCCAAGGGCCAATGGCCAAGTGGAGAGATATAATCGCACGATCTTAGCTTCACTTGCCACTAAAAATCATAATTGCCCAGAAAATGAATGGGATAAACATTTAGAAGAAATACAATTAGGTTTGAATACAACAGTTAATAAAACTACTGGTAAAAGCCCGTCAGAAATATTATTTGGATTGAGATTACGAACTAAGGGTGATAGTAATATAGTTTCTTTACTAGATTCTGATAAAGAGACCCCAAAATCATTAACTGAGATCAGGGATGAGGTTAATTTAAGGGTAGGAAAAGAACAGACAAAACAGAAGGAAAGATTCGATAAGAATAGAAAGGAAGCTAAAACGTATAAAGTAGGTGACTTAGTAAGGATAGAAAGGGAAATAGCGAGCAACAGTGGCAAATCTAAGAAACTTTTACCTAAGGTTCAAGGTCCATATAGAATCATTAAAATCCTAGACAATGATAGATACATTGTAGAAGATACCCCCTTAACCCGTAAACAAAATAGACGATATGAAGCTGTTATTTCCATAGATAAAATATATCCATGGTTGACATACACTCAAGAGTATTTAAATGATACCGACGCGAGTTCAAATGAAAGTAATACAGATTCTGATAAAGAAGTTGAACTAGATAATGATATCGATCAGGATATTAATAAGCGTAACGACGAAATTGGTGGTAAAATTAATGATGATAAAATTAGCAATGAAACTGATGATAAAATTGATGATGAAATTAATAATGAATTAGGTATGTAATGAAAACGACATTTAAAAAGACAATGTAATTATTAAATAAGAATAATTAAGAGTTCTATTGAACATATTGTCATATCAATTTATTGTTACTCGTTCACTAGATTATTTATTAAAATAGGTGTCAATTCGAATTATGTTTATTGTGAATTGCGTGATCTTGAATAGTTAGTTGGGTAAAGGATGCACATGAGGCCGAGAAGCCAACTTTGGGAGCATCTATTTACCTAGTTGCAATACCTGCATACAGGAGGCCGATAAGCCAAATTGCGGAGTATGCTAGGTACATTGAGCATATATTTGCGCACAAATGAGGCCGATAAGCCAACTGAGGAGTGTGCAAATATTTTTGACTTACCTGATAATTAAATAATTTTGAATTGATTATGATTTTGAATTGACACTGATAGATGATATTGAACATTGAGAGAGACAAATGTAAAAGAAATGTAAAAGAAATTGATGGAACAATTTTGCTTTGAGAGATGGCCGAGGCAAGGAATGATATTACAAAATTCTATGAATTATTTTAGGGTAATAATTAGTTGTATAAATAAGACATGTATAATTATAATATACTTATATTTTCTTTTTCTATGGTGTAATAATTGATTTATCGGATTGATTGTTATTATTAAAATAAATAAATTACTTACATGAGGACATGTAAATCTCAGAATGGCCGACTGTTATATTAATTTGATATTTAATAACTTTTAATAAATACGTCTAATGATTAACAATAGTCGGATGTAATATTTTATTCAATTTATGATTTATTCTAGCGTAACCGAGTATCTCAATTGACCGAGGAATGAACACAGTGTGCGCCATTTTGAGATTTGCGGCATTCATTCTTTGCTTATTCTCGGAGCTGTAAGCATCTCTGATAACATACTTTATACTGTGTGAATACATTGTGTGTCAGTGTGATTTAGCAATAAATTGTGTATTTAGTCTCAGTGTGAGTTTCCTTGTCTCCCTGACTTCTGATTTATTATAATAGGCACTGACACAATATTATGCGCAGACTGAAACGTAAACAAAGTGAATGACCGAATGTTTTGGTTATTTAACGAACTGTACACAGATTATGTTTAGAATTCATTCAGAAATTAAAAAACTTTAATTATCTTATTATTTACTCAAGATCAGAAGTGCCATCAGGTGTGTGCAGAGGCGGATTAAATGTCGAGAGCGTCCTAGGCAATCACCTCATAGGCGCCGCTCTGGAGGCTATATACATTTGCAAAAACTATTATAAATAGCGGTATGAGCCAAATAGATTCTGAAAGAGGAAGGAATTGCCGCCAAACAAGTCTCAACTTTTGAAACTCTATCTCCAATATTTATAATATTAATTGAAGGCTGAAAGTAGGCTTTCACATACGCTTTGTGGCAACGGCGCCGCCTCTATAGCGAGCAATGGTCATAAAATATTTTGATTAAGCTACTCATAAATTAATTAAAACAACTTCTCTTTGATCTGCTTTCTCCAAATTAAGTGCCGAATCGAATGACCATATTTTTAGGGGATTTTAACCAAAAACGTTACTTCTCGATTAGACTAAAATAGTGCCCGCCGGACTGTAAGGTATACGGCGTGTCTCAAGAGCGTATGATTTAAATATACAATCTATGAAATTTTAATTTTTATAATGTAATTAAATAGAATTTCCAAAAACAACCACTTAACTTTTATTTCATTGTTTTAAGTTTTCACTCCTGACGGCAATCCTCGATGACTGCCTATTCTTTTGTTAGTTTATAAACCTTCGCACGCGTACCTTTGAAACCTCGCGCCTCTAGGCGCCTGTCTAGTTTGCTTTATGGAGAATCTGATACCGCATCAGCGTTCTAACAGCATTGTCTGAGCAAACTTGTATTCCAAAAGGACTCCTCTCACACTAGTATTAATTTTGGATTATTCCCGGTGTCCACCCCCTGCTTGTCCACCGCGGGTGGACAGAGACACAAATATTTAAAAAAAATTGTCTTTTCAAACATTAAAAAACGGATGCATAGATGACCTAGACTCGCAACAATAATTTCTGAAACACACAATTTTTTTGGTTTTGTAGAAAGTGTTGAGGCGACCACTTAAGCAACTACACTATCCATTCAGTCTAATTAATATATAATAATATAATATTCTACCACATACACACAACACTATCTAGCCCAAACTAAGCAGAGCTTGTACTCGTACTATGGGTACTAGACAATGGATAAACATACATATATACTTTTTTTTGTAAATACCTACATATTATACATGGAAACACCCAGACCAAGACAAACATCCATGTTCATGCACACAAATATTTGTCTTGTGCGGGAATCGAACCTGCGACCTCAGGCGTGGCAGTCGGTTACACTAACCACTACGCCATCAAGGTTGACAAAAAGATAGGCGAACGTTCTTTACCTTAAACTGATGTGAAGAATGTAACGAAGAGTTATTAAAGCAAAAATATATCTTTTGGTTTAATCACTGTCAGGATGGTATTGAAGGAACGGATAATATAATACTATACTTGTATTGAAGGCAATTAGCTCGCCCGTTTTTTCCCCAGAACCTTCGTATAGCTGAGGAAATATTTGCTTCTATCAGCTCTGTTAAGTTGTAATAATCTACTAAAATAAAAAAGTAAGGTTGTCGCTGTTTAAATATTTGCTTTTCTATATTTTCTTTAAATATGAGGGCCCTGCACTTGTTATAATTTCTACATCGCAGGAGATTTTACAAACATTACAACGGACATAGAACAACTATTCCTGATACCGAACTTAGGTCCTGTGTGGACATTGAACTCACAACACTCGGCGTAATGACAATGACGACTACATACACTTAAGCCACTACGCCACCTTGCCTTAGCATGCAATGCCTATCATACACTACAGTAAATATGTGTCACGTGGTTACCACAGAACGAAGAGCTTGATTTGTTTGTTCACAAATTTATATTGTGCCTCTGGCTAATTGTTAATAACTCTATGAATATTGGCGACAAAAGTATTTGTAAATTTTCGTGAACTACCCCATAGATAATGATGGTTAACTAATTTATATATTAAATTAAAGCCTCTTCAATATTTTTATTAAGTGCGATCCTGTCCGTAATCTATAAACGATTGAAACACATATCACTCGCGCGTTGCTGATCCTAGACAAATGAAACATTGTAGAGAAGTGGATATGTGAGACTGCAGAACTCTTATTTTGCGGGCGAAAAGTATAATTCAAACACTTGTTTCGCGAGTTCTGCATAATTGAATTTACAGTTTCCTTAAAGGTAACAACATAAAGTCCTAAATATAATAGACCCTGACCTCTAAACTATTATGTATCGTAGAAGACAGCGTGCCTTTGATGTCTGCGTGCCTTTACAATATTTTACAGATTGGAAATTAGTGATATATGATTGATTAAAAATTCTCATTTTTACTCGTGAATTATTTATACCTTACTTCATAACTTTTGTTCTGCCACTTTTACAATTTATAATGTGATATTTTTCATACAAATTCAAATATTGAAATTGTTTGCTCTCATCGAGTAACTTACGTACGTAGATTATGCGTGGTAGTATAAGACAGCAGCGGCGTAAACAAACAACGCACTGTAGTGTGGGAGGCGTTGAACAGGAGGTGGGCACGTATACAAAATTTTACTTGTTACAATATGTTTTTTAAAACATATCATAAATATATTGTAAAACGTTGTAAACCATAAGTTGTTAAGTATGTTGTAAGGAAAAGTAAAAGGATCCTTATCCATGGGAGCTAATTCAGAGAAAATGAAACTAGCATAATCATTAAAAAGATGAGGAAGTGCAATAGCACTGTCGCTTTCTGGATATATAGTAGTACTTCTTCGGCTTCTCTCGTAACATTGCTTTAAAGATAATAATTGGTAATTCAATAAGACTCCACTAAACAAAAATATTAGCGCAATATCTTTACAACTTTTCAGGTTAGAAAAATACCCCTTTGGGAGTGGTTCCGGTCCCCGTTCAAACCTCCCAATGGGATATTTTTTAGCCCTTTGAGAGTTTTAACCTCAAGTGGATTGAAATACCTACGACAGCACTGATCAAAGCAGGTGCAGGTCTATTACAATATATGGAATCTAATAAGTCTGGCTTATGTGGATGTGTGTGTATTATTATGATTAAAGCCGATGTAAAGTATAAAAACACATTGAAAAACCTATAGACAAAACTTTAATAAATAGGATATCTAGAAAATAGCAAGATCGGGGATATTTAAGAAAATCTTTCATTCTTTTTTATTACGTCCAATTATAAAACTAGCTTATAATTTATACTATTTAATTATAGATACAATAATTATTAATAACTTTGTGCTTTTTAATGTCATTGACTGAATCCAATAGATAATTATCTACAACGGATGCTCCGTTATTGATGTAAGCCTTTAAAGAGTTGCATCATTCGTGGCCCCGCGGTAGATACCTATTTATGCAAATATTATAACAATTAATAAGCTTATTCCATGGTATAGATACCGAGCAATATGTATATCATGTGTTATGCAGGATATGGCTTCTATCTGTGTTAAGTATCATCCAAATCCGTTCAGTAACTAATATCTAAACGACCGCAAACACTTTCAAATATATTGTCAACACAGCATGTAAGTAATTGTATTCGTAAGTGAGTGAATATAGTAAATCTCAAGAATTCAAAAAAAAATATATTATTTTTTGGCAAGTAACAAAGTCAAAGTCAAAGTCAAAAATCATTTATTCATTTAGGTCACAAAGTAACACTTATGAACGTCAAAATATATGGGTTAGTGAGTTTACTAAGTTACTGAAGCTACATTTAGGTTAGTATGATTAATACGATCGACTGGTGTAGAGGTTTATGTGTTCGCCTCGCCTTTGCCACTGCGTCCAATGTTTGGAGTTCGATCCCCACGCAAATAAAATTATGTGAACCGCAAATGGTTGTACACAAATGGTGCTACACATCAAGTTAGACACCCTATATACGCATAATTACGCTACATACAAAATAGAGAATTGTCGGAAAGAGACAGTGCGGCGACGCCTACGGCCAGTTCAGCGTGATTGAGACAAAATAACAAAAATATAACGTATTGTCTCACACGATTCGCAGCGTTCAACTTCTAACAATTTAAAGTCCAAACAGTCTAGGTTGATGTGTCGCTATGTGTATAGTCGAAAGCACACCCATTCTTTATGTACGTTGTGCAAATGTTTGTAAAATACCCCGCGGCAGGCTTTATACCTAGGACGGTATATATCTGTTTAAAAGAAGATTGAAGAAGAAAGAAAGATTTAGGATAAACTCGAGAATAATACTGAACTGTCCATAATAGTAAGAAAGGCTTGGATTGAATGTGAAATGATTGTGATGTGAAAAGTCTGCAGACGAGCATTTGTCATTCAATGTAGTTGTAGGTACAATAATTTACAATGAAAGTTTTAAGGCTTAAAAACGGAATAAGTAGTGATTTATGGACACTTGTCGATGTGTATACGACCAGAACCGCATACAGGTTGGTGTTCCACGCGCATTTCTAAAATATCGTTGTCGTCAGGGGACTTCATTGAAATTATTTTGAGAGCTAAATAATTTCAGCATTTGGTAAAAAAAAATTGTAACTAGTATTCCTCATTTTTTTCAAATACTCTTATCCCGCCCTTGGAATAATTCCTGTCACGGAGGACTTTATAAACATTCAAACAACGGACACTAAGAACACTGAGAGTCTGAACAAATATTTGTGGATCACACAATTTTTTGTCCCGAGTGGGGATCGAACCCACAACTCTCGGTATAGTAGCAGTGGCGAGACGACTACGTTTAAACCACTACGCCATTCGTGCATTTAATTTAAACCCACAGAAAACCTGGTTTTATACATGTAACCAGAATATACTAATTATTTATATAATTGATAAAATAATAAGATAAACTGCGGGATGTGCCGGTGCTGCTGCTGCAACCGCGGAAACCCTCAAACGGCGCAAATATAGTAATTTAGTCGGAAATTATATTTTTGCGTCGTGGGGTGGAAACCTTAGGTTCATGGGGTCCGAGCGCTCGTATTTTGTACAGGGAGATCACAAAACGCCTGATCGATGTTTCGCGTGATCAGAAAGCTGGTCTTTTCTTGGCCCAAAGAATCAGCATTGCCATTCAACGTGGCAATGCTGCCAGCCTTTTGGGCACGTTACCAGTTGACAGCGATGCTGAAGAATTCTACGATGCCTAAACCATTTTTGTAAATATTTAGTATTATAATTATTTGTATTTTTGTAATTATGTTATCTTTATAAAACGTTTGTTAATATACAGGGTGTCCGGTAATTAATGGATAACCTGGAAATGTCTTATAGTGGAACTGATGGCCGTTCAGGAAAAAATATGAAATAATATCTATCCCAACTACTACCTGAGATAAGTGTTTTTTTTTAATTACCATGTATAACTTTCTTGTATACTACGACCATAAATGAATGAACTCCATCGGTTTATTGTTGTTTTATTATCAAACACTAATTCTGCTAATAGATAGACAGTCAAGAGTATGCTATGCTAATATGGCTTGCACTTTTTAATTTTTTTTTTCGTTTTTCTGAACGGCCTTCAGTTCTACTATAAGACATTTCAAGGTTATCCATTAATTACCGGACACCCTGTATATTAGATCAACCTTTTTCTTGACAAATAATATAACTAAACTCAAATTATAGTATTAAGATGGGTTTCACCTTCGGACATAGGTAGATTTGAGAAATTATAAAATACGTGAGAAAAAAAGATAAACTAATTCATTTATTCACTCAAACACAATCATGTGTACATACAATAAACAAACGCATTCAACATATAAAGTTTAAAAAAGTTCTAGACATGTTTGCCATATACAATGGCGTGCAAATATATTTCTGACTATTGAATGATGCAAGTACCTACATAAAGTTCGTATGGGCATTGTTTACAATATCTTTAAGGATTACATAGTTTGTTCAGCACATTTTTGCAGACTATCATCATGGCCGAATGTAAGAGCCTTCAGATCTGTCGACGATCGGCTTAATCTGCTAGAAGCGACATCGTTAATTACCCAAAAAATTTCGACATACCTATGCTCGTAAAAATTTATATCCATAACTGCATGTCCGTGAATCTAATTAATAAGTATTTGTTATGTCGATTATGCATTGTTGCCTTCGTTATAATACCTTATTAACCACAAGCGTAAACACCCAAATTGCAATCAAAAGCCAAAATTATAATCCATAACTTCATGTCCATGAATCTAATTGATATTCACTATCTCGATTATCCAGTGTTGCCTACTTTACAATACGTAAATAACTACAAGCGTAAACATCCAGATTGCAATCAAAAGCCGACCGCAATACCTTACTTCAACGAAAGTGTTCAAAGACCGGTCTTAACGTCGCATGCCGCGGACTAAACGAGTCGAGTTATTCACAACTTCACGTTTAAGCTTATCTTCGATCATGAGATCCCTAATTCAATTCTTGGGCTGGCTAATCGTTATTAATATATTTGCCACAAAATCCTGGCTTAAACATGGGCACACAATGTGGGCTCGTTCCCTATTTATTTATTTAGCTTTATTTGTTCCTTAGATACATTTGGATTAATCCTAATTATAAAGTATTCTGTTTATTTATATTTGTTAGTAATGTTAGTGTATCTTAGTAGGTATATTAATATTGTATTGGTTATCCGTGGAGCAGCGGTAGTGAATGCGACTGCTGTGCATGAGGTCTCGGGTTCGAATCCCGGGTCTACATAAAGTTATTGGGTTTTTCTGTTAAGAAATCTCAATAGCAGCCCGGAGTTAGGAAGTTGGCGGTGTTAGACACCCCCGTGCCTCGGAAAGCACGTAAAGCCGTTGGTCCTGCGCCTGATCTCTCTCCGGTCGTGTCGGATTACCGTCCCATCGGATCATGAGGGTTACGGAACAGAGAGTGCACTTGTGTTTGCGCACAAGCTTGTGCACTATAATATCTCCTGCGCAGATGGCCAGTCTCCGTTGATATTGGCCGCCGTGACCGAAATTCGGTCTGGAGGACATTATTATTATTGGGTGTAAAGGTCTCCTTTACACCCAATAATAATAATAGGGGTAAAAGACCCCTTCTCGTTCCATATTACCTATACAAAATCATATATGTGGCGAAGTGATTATAATACTTCGGTTTACCCCTTTGGGAGATATACAAGCTTGAGACTATCCTCCGATTAAGATTACAACTATTTGTTAATAAGTGATCAAATAGATAAGTGATCAGTTAAAATAACTTGTTCTCATGTAAGCGGCATAGCCAGTTGCACTCACTGATCAGTAAACGATTGTCGAGGTTAAGCAACGTTGGCTGCGGTCAGTCTATAGATGGGTGACCGCTTAGTGGTATCTCATCTGAGCGTCTCCGTGCTTCGGAGGGCACGTAAAAAGTCAGTCCCGGTTGTTGTCAAATTGACAGCAGTCGTTAAGCCATGTCAGAGGCCTACGGGCGGCTTGAACAACTCTTGATAAAAGGTTGGCCACCAACCACACGAAAAAAAAAAGAAATGGAACTAAAAAAAAGAGAGATTGTCATTTTGACAATAAACTCTTTAAACATAACCTAAACGCATGTAAATTGATTTTCTGACTGAATTAGCAACAGCCAATCACTTCACATGAGTTTGTTTCTGCCACGTCATCAATTAGTCTTTCAGTAGCTGGTTTTAAGTGTGCGTCTGCAAGATTATAATATCAATGAATTTAATTGATCATTGTTTTAAAACTACATAATTATGTAGCTAAATGATAAGTGAGTACCTAACATGTATTGTGTTTATAAATATTAACGTCAAATTATAATTTGATAATTTATATTAAGGCTTCACTATGGATGCTCGTGATTTTCACCAGAACGGATTCGAACCTTGACCAAATTTATCAATGACGCAAGACAATGTAATTGGCCTTTGTCCATCCGTTTTAAGAGTTTAAGATAATAAGTATCTACCTTTGTTTGTCGTGTCTGCTTTGTATGTATGTTTGTAAAAAGACTACATGAATGGTGCAAAATTTTCAGTGGTCACGTTGCCACTTTATCGCGGCGATTGTTGCAGGTTCGATACTCACGAGGCCAATTACTGTTCTACAAATAGGTACGCAGCGTTTGTTCTTTGCATCCAATGTTTCAATGTTTGTAAAGCACCCCGTCCGAGATACGTAGTGATCAATATTGTGAATTGTTCGTGTATTATCTTATCTTATCTTATCTTGTGTGGAGGCCAGTCAGTATAGACCGGCGACACTTCGACCCATTGGGATGTTTTGTGTCGACTTCCCCAATAATGACTGTCATAGATGTTCATGGCAGTTGGGACCGACGGCTTAACGTGTTCTCCAAGGCACGGAGCAGGCGATAATTGTCAATCAATACGCACATAATTTTGAAAAGTCATATAACTTCCGAAAGTCAGAGGTGCGTGACGTGGAGTCGAATCTGAGACCCTCTGCATTGCAGTCTGTTAGTCTCCCCACTGAGCTATCGCTGCTCGTTCGTGTATTAAGGACTAGCGTTTTCCCATGGCTTCGTTCGAGTGAAAGTAGGTTAGGTAAGGTTATGTTAGTAACAGTACTTTTTAAAATAAAATATGGTCTATGTTAATCGGTGATAATATAGCTTTCTAATGGTGAAAGAATTTTTAAATAGGTTAAGTAGTTTTTGATTTAAACCGTTACAAACAAACAAACTAGAAATTAAATCTTTCATCTTTATATTTTAGTATAGATATTAAGTATATATACAAGGCTCAGAGTAACCTTATGTGTCAGTGAGTATGCCACGTCAAGTGTCATTCACTTGGATCAGAATATCTATAAAAAGTGTTTTACTTGTCAAAGTGCATAGTAAAATAGTGCATAAAAGTAAATAATAGTGCATAAAAGTGAATTTGATAAGCTCTTTACTTCATCAAATTCAGTTTTACATTTTCCTAGAAAAGGCTAGGAAAGTACACTTCTTTCGGTGCACGAAGCAGCTTACGTTACGTGTATTAGGCCGCGTATTCTGTTTATGTACCTACATATGTTATCGGCAATCTGTATAATCCGCTATTCTAGAGAATACCTACCTGATTATGCTTATATTGTAAATTACGCGGTTCGCAGTCTTGTGAGGTTAGTTAAATACGAATAAAACGCATTGACTAACGGCTTTCCACCCAAAAAGATTACTCGACGAAGCCGAAATCCTATTTCTGGTTGGTAATGAAAAAAATAATCCCGGAGTCTTCTCACAAATTCGAGTCGGGGTGTTTATAATGGTAGCAATATATTTATATTTTAAACGATAGATCAGTAAGATTTCCAATAACGTTAGATGAAAGAAGTTTTCGGATTGTAATTATATCTGACGTTAAACTATTTTGTAATAATGTATGGCGATACAAATTTATATTAAGCTGCCAAATAGCTACTAGGAAATTGACAGTTTTAATATTTTAACAGAAAATTATATGTATTTTTATTGAATAAATGTTTTTGTATTGTTAAAGAATTCTTAGAAGATAATAAATTGTGATATACTAATGCATGCTATGATATAATTATTTGAATATTTTTTGCAAATGAGCTATGCCAGATAATGGTAGAATATGGTTCGAAACTATGTGTAACTTTAAGATTTATGTATACCCATATTCCAAGGAATAAATGATTATTTACTTACTTACATCTTGCGATAGTTAGATATTGAAATGAAAATATGCCACAGAATTTTATATGATATGAGTTGCACTCCCATCATTTAACACTACACCTTATCTCTTCAGAGCATTCTTTACCATAGTCGGCCTCGATGGCGTAGTGGATAGTGTAACTGACTGCCACGCCTGAGGTCGCGGGTTCGATTCCCGCACAAGTAAATGTTGATGATGTTTGTCTGGGTGTTTCTATGTATAATAGGCATTTATTTACAAAAAAAAAAGTATATATGTATGTTTATCCATTGTCTAGTACCCATAGTACAAGCTCTGCTTAGTTTGGGCTAGATGGTGTTGTGTGTATGTGGTAGAATATTATTATTATTCTTTACCATCGCTAGGTATTCTATACACTGCCTACGCAGTTAAAGACTACAGGTAAAATATTTTCATACGTTGCCCATTAGCCTGGCATTGTATAGAATGACTAGGTTTTCTATACTATGACTGAATTATGCACTTAGCCGGTAACATGTATAAAATTCTAAGCCTATATTTGTTGTGTCTGCTTCAGTGTATTAATTGGTAATTAGTTAAGTGTGTATGTAGGTCAGCCGGTGCAGAGTGCACGACGGTCAATGTTAGCTGCACTTAACATTATTTGAGTATTATTAATTAATTACTTAGGTATATCAAGAGATATTAATGATTGATGTGTGAGAAATTGTTCCGAGCTTTATATTACAGCTTACGAACATGTTCTAGTCTGTTTGTTTTGAAGGAACAATAATGCTCTGTATTATGATTTATGTTGTATCTATTGGTGTATATATAAAAAACGATTCGCGATTTTTATGAAAGAAATGTGTAGAGGCGTATGTGTTTTATTTTGTACTAACTGTCCCCGTGGTTTCGTTACGTTTAAGTACGATTTCCACCAAGCGGACGTCATTGTAGCGCGTTGGAGCGCATTTCACACTGTGCTAAAGGAAATTCAGGCTTCTACACAATAGTTAAGTTTCATATTTGCATGGAATATACACTGTTTGCATCTCGGTTAGATTCGCGCGTATGCGGCGGCAGCTGGCCGAATGCGCGCGTATACCGCGGCAGCCGGTCGGATGCGCGCGTATACCGCGGCAGCCGGTCGGCTGTCGTCGCGTCCGCTCGGTTCCGCTCAGCAGCTCTCTTCTTCTCGTCACGAAAGTCAGTAGTCGCTGAGAGCATGAGCATGCGCGCGTATACGCGAGCACGCGCGCGTTTGTGCCCAGATTCCAGCAGATTGTAGCCGTCGGGTGGACGCGGCCGGCTATCGGCGTATGCTCGCGCATCCACTGCGATGCGTTGCGCTGCGCTCCGGCGCCGCTCGCTTGGTGTAAATCGTACATTATGGTTACCGCTCCGCTCCCGTAGTTCGTAGCATGATATTATATACATAGTTCATGTTACTTCCAAATAAAGAAGCTTTCTAATAGCAAAAGATTTTTTGAAATCGGTTCTTCGTTTTTGAGTTTATTCATTAGGTACTTGCAAACATAAAAAATACAAAACATCCAGAATAGATCAATATTTATTTTAAAATCTTCAGATTAAAAGCTAAATCGTCCCTAATCTTAAAATCCAGAAACATACAACAAGATTGTTTATGTACAAAGAGAGGATGAGCAATCCTTTTGCGGATCGGAATTCGGAATCTAATTACTATTTAAACGACGAGCGAGCGTGAAGAGTATAATAAGAGCGTATGAAGCAGAAGTCAGAATTGCAGCGAGTGGAAATGCTCAGAAACAAGCGTCCATCAATGTAAGAATGTACGAATTCTCTTAAGATATAATATACCTACCATAATATAGCATTCTACTCAAAAAGTACACTCCAAATATTTACTTTCTTTATGATTGTGATGTATGTGATTTTAGAGCTTTATGTACGGCATGAATAACATGCACTTCCAAAGTAATTATATGCTATATGCAGTTATAGCCTGGTATCTTACTATCCTAACCCTACTATCTTTCTGGATGGCTCTAACGTGGTATGGGTAACAGAACAACGTTCCGCGTCGGTCACTTACGCACAATGGCCCAATTGTAAGGTTATGTGCGGATAACGCACGTCCAACTAATTAGGGGTGGTTGCCAATACAACAGTGTAAAAGCGGTATAACAGTCAGTGGTTCTAACAAAGCGGAAATATGTGTACTAAGGCATATATTGTCTAGTATAAGTATATCGCAGACATAACATATTACCATTACGTTTGAAGAAATATTACGGTTCTATTACATTTTCTGCTTAAATGTTATCCGTTTAAGCTAGTCAAAAAGAAGATGTGAGTATGAAAAATATTTTTTTAAGAGAACTCTAACAAATTCCACCGAAACTCAGAACAATAATTTTGTGGCAGGCACAATGAATTGTCGCGTGTAGGATTTGAACCCATTGCGATAGTGGCGAAGTGACGACTTCCCTACTACGGCATCCGTATAGTCATTGTTGTTTACAAAGCGTCTCTTCTTGTCTCCTTTGGGGGATATTAACCAAGCGTAAAATATAGTTTGGATCCTATGACACTGTGGGCTGGAACGATGTTGAACATATTTTAGATTATTGATTAATGTTATTATTCTCATTGACGTTTGTTTAATTGTTGTAATTTAATATATTATAATAACTCAATCAAGAGAAATGAAACCAATGCATTTGATTAAATTTATATGTGTACATAGACGTTATTGAAAACAATTGAAATTGAAATTATTTTCCCGTTACACCCATTAGAAATAAAACGGTTCATCCGGATTTATGAAAGGTACCATATTTATTTATGTTGCGTTATGTTATTTTAGTATTAATAAACAAATTTTAAAACTTGATTTATTTTACAAGCCTTCTCGATACGTTGTATTTCGATTAATAGGACACAAAGAACGTGACCTTTAGTGCACTTTTATCAATAAAGTATGATATTGTTTTTTGACATTTTATACCGCCATGAAATACGGAATTTGATGAGCTTGGTACGGATGACACCTGTAACAAGATCTCAGTTATATAGTGTCATAACTATGCCCAGGATTCTATATTTTGCAGACTATAATGTCGCCTCGATATACGGCAATGCTACAGCCGTCAGTCAGTATTGAAGCCACTAGAAGTTACGTAAGCTATGTATCAGCGAAGTGGACTAATTGGAAAACGTCAGCAGCACGTTTTGGAAAACGTTTAATGACAATTGACAATGAGATAAAGGAAACTAAACATAATATGCATCATGTTAGTCATTAATGCTTAGGTCGACAGGCCACGACATACGCTCGGTTCCTAGTAGAGAGCACGCCCCTCTTGACATAATTTTGCTTGCGTGATTTCCTCGGGATGGTGTCCCGGCATAAAATATCCCATAAGGTAATGTAAGTCATGTTTCATCTTTATGTCACATTTTATTCAAATCCTTTTAACAGAACCTACCAATTGTATCCAAATATTTCAACAAACTTTAATATTTAATAAAACATAAATACAACTATTCAAGTGTGTCAATGCAACTACACAGGCAATACAATTATGACATTTATGACACACATATCAAACTGATGTTGCCAGCTGCGCTTGGCATTACTTGACACGAATATTATTAATATTTTCGTCTGTTTACGCTGTTCAGGCCATGTGGTTAGGTCGTAGTAGGTATGATCGTAGAAGGTAGCCGCTACAGGATACTGCTGCGTAATAATGTTTTATTATTAACTGTGTATGTAACTGGTACACAGTATTAACTAACTTTCATGCATAAAGCAACTAAAGAGATTGAACGAAGCACGAGATGAATACTAAAATCGTATCTCACCAAGTAAAAGAGATGACATAACGGACTGTCTATTAAAATTTGGCATGTCGGGGAAAGTAGGTAGTAGATCCTCGCTGGTTTCAGCATGAATGAGCCGGATCGACCGGGGTAGTACTAGTCTTACAGAATACCGGCGTGAAGTAACGGTACCCGTACTGTTGCGTTTCGTATCGGTGAGTGAAAGTGCCGGAGGCCCAGGTACCCCGATCCTTTTCCTATCCTTTCCTTTGTCCTTTCCCTCCTTCATTCCTTTTTAAAGGGCTGGCAACACACTTGTAACTCCTTTGGGGTTGCGGGTGTCCATGGGCGGCGGTAATCGCTTACCATCAGGCGATACGTGAGCTCGATTGCCCGCCTATGCAATAAAAAAAGTCGGCTAGCGATTGTAAATTACCTACTTCACCCTACAGAAAGCTAGCTAACAATATTGTATTGTGTTCTTGCTCTGGTAGCATAACAAGTTCTTATTAACGCTAGGGATGCGCACATACTCTTGATATATAATTATGTAAACGGCTATAGACTACGGTACCCGTTTATACATATTATTTTTTATATAGCAGCGATAGCTCAGTGAGGAGACCAACAGACTGACATGCCGAGGGTCTCGGGTTCGAACCCACGTCGCGCACCTCTGACTTTCGGAAGTTATATATGACTTTTCGAAATTATGTGCGTATTGATTGACAATTATCGCCTGCTCCGTGCCTCGGAGAGCACGTTAAGCCGTCGGTCCCGGCTGCCATGAACATCTATGGCAGTCGTTATTGGGAAGTGAGTGCCCTATACTATCCTGACACTGGTCTAGCCTTAGGGTATCGTTAGCCTTCGGGTTGCGGAGGTCAGGTGGCAGCCGCTCCGTGTAAAAACTGATATCCAGTCAAACCGGTTAGACTAGAAAAGGCGACCCCTACAAAAGAGTGATTTGGGAATAATAAAAGCTAGGGAGAAGATACTGTAGAAAATTCTCGTACAATTCCTATTGCCGCTTATAAAATGTATCAACACGCACTTGCACTTGCAAATTCACTCGTGGTGAATTTCGCTTCGGTACTTTATAAGAGGCTTTTATTAAACAATCTTAGATTTGTATTGAACTTCAGCCGTCAGGTGGCAGCCGCTCCGTGTAAAAACTGATATCCAGTCAAATCCGGTTAGACTAGAAAAGGCGACCCCAAGTGACTTGGGAATAATAAAGGCTAGAGAGAAGAAGATTTATGATGGTGGCAATGGATTTGGTAGAAAAGTTGATCATTAGATTTTGTTAGTAGATATATTGATATAGTCTAAGATTAATTAATAGTGGTCAGACAAATACACTTTTAAACACTTTATCAAAGCTACGAACATTTGCTACTCATGTAGTTGCGATACATTATCTACGAGTATATCCAATCATAATGACTAAACAAAGCTGCACAGAAGATGGATTATTAAAATATCACCTGATGTCCAGACGAGATGACCTATCACTATTACTGAAATGACTCATTAATAGAGTATTACCTGATGTGTATTTGATTAAAGATAAACGTAGTCATATAACAAATGAATATCAACTAATATTAAAATCGATTTTTAATAATAGGGGTTTAAGTATGAAGTTGTCGTTGTATAGTAATAGATAATTTGAATTGACATAAAACCTTCATGGTCAGACATTTTAGAGTGAAATTCTTCTTTTAAAAAATATGCAACATTCGATTTTCGATTTTCAATAGTTTTTTTTATTCAGCATAGACGGCAAAGATAGATACTTCGAAAAGCCGAGTTATTTTTGAATACGAGTTCCGATGCGGAACTAACGCGGCAGAAACGGCTCGCAATATCAACGCTGTGTTTGGGGAGGAGACTGCTAATGAACGCATATTTTGGTTAAACCGCTTTCGTAATGAAAACTTCGACTTGAAGAACGAACCATGTGGAAGATCGCCCACACAGGTGAATAATGCTGAATTGGAAGAGATGGTGGAAGCCGATCCAAGTCAAACTACCCAGGAATTAGCGCCATGGTTTAACGTTACCCTACCTACAATATTGGCCCATTTGCATCAAATCAATAAGATAAAAAAATATGAAAAATGGGTGCCTGATGATTTGACTGATCTGCGAGAAGAAATGCGTGTTGAAACTTGTGTTGTCTTGTTGAATCGGTACAGAAATGAAGGAATGTTGGATCGAATTGTGGCATGTGACGAAAAGTGGATTCTTTAAGATAAACCGTAAGCGAAAAATGCAATGGCTGACCCCAGGTCAAACGTCGCAGTAGTGCCCTAAAGCAACTTTTTACCCATAAAAAGGTAATGGTATGGTGGCTTTGGTGGTCTCTTCATGGTGTTATTAACTATAGCTTTTTCAGGTCTGGTCAAGCTATAACAGCAGCTGTTTACTGTGCCGAACTTCGAACAATGATCGCGAAACTGGCAGACAAACGTCCCCGACTCGTGAATCGATCTTCACCATTATTGCTCCATGATAACGCAAGACTAAACAAGACGGAGGTGGTGTCCTTTTAGCTGTCAGCAAAGACATACCATCTGTTCGCATTGAAAAATGGGAAACTAATGCGGAGGACCTGTGGGTATCCTTAGAAATTAAAGTCGGGACGAATACTAGAAAACTTACAATATGTGTTGTCTGTCTACCACCTCCAGTTAAATTAGAAAACTTAGTTTCATTCTTAAACAATGTTGATAAAATAACTAATCAGACTGATGATTTGATTATTCTAGGGGACTTCAACCTGAGTTTCATTGATTGGAGAAAGAGAGACAATTGTAATTATATGGCACCTTTTAATTATAGTTCTGCACTCGGTTTCGCTTTAACAGACTTTATTTATATGAATAACTTATACCAAATCAACTGTATTTGCAACAGCTTTACTAGATTTTTAGACTTAGTTATCACAAATTTCTCAAATGCATACGTAACGAAACCTCTTAGTCCTTTAATCAATTGTAATCAGCATCACCCTAATTTACTTATACACTTACCATATAAAGACACAGTGTATCTTAGTCCACGACGAGTAATGAAGTATCAATATTACAAAGCCAATTATTCTCTAATTATTAAAGAACTTAAAAATGTTAAGTGGCAGGATGTGTTTGCAGGCTGTAACAACGTTAATTCAATGATTTCAATTTTTATAGCACCCTTAAGCAGGTTATAGAAAAGTATGGTTCAAAACTAACACCTAATAAATCCAAATTTCCTTCCTGGTTTAGTAACAAACTTATTAAATTGATGTCAGAGAAAGAAAGGATCAGGCTAAGGTATCAAAATTCAACAATCCTAGAGACGAGTTAGAATATCATTTGCTGCGTACCAGCTGTCACGCTCTGTATGATAAGTGCCTTGCTGAATATAAAAGTAAAAGCTTTTTGGAACATCGTCAAGCACAAACGAGGAGGTGGCGGTCAACCATACCTGCAAGTGTCAAGTTACAAGATAACATAGCAAAATCGGGTCCTGAGATAGCTAATTTATTTGCAGAACGGTTTGCATCGGTTTACATATCTAATAAAACGCGTTGCGCACACTCTAACCACCAAAAATTTTTATTTGAGGCAAATTTACAACAAACGCTTTGCTCTATAAATATAGATGAATAATAATAATAATAATAATAAATCTGACATTCTTAAAGCTATAAAGAAAATGGATCTAACTAAGGGAGCTGGTCCTGACTCGATTCCACCAATCTTCATCAAAAGATGCGGAGCTGTCATTTCTTTGCCACTGGCACTCATATTCAAAAAGTCATTAAAAGAAGGGACTTGTCCTGAAGAGTGGAAACAAACTCGCATAGTTCCAGTGTTCAAAAAAGGGGATCTATCTGATGCTCAAAATTATCGTTCAATATCTATTTTGTCGTGCTTTGCAAAACTCTTTGAAGCTATCATATATCCTATAATTCCACGACATGTAGAAAATAACTTAACGGACTGTCAACATGGTTTTAGAACTGGTCGTTCGACGCTTACTAATCTGGTTCCATTTATATCTGAAATTTCTAGTACAGTTGATAATGGTACGCAATTTGACGCCATTTATACAGACTTTAGTAGTGTATATAGAGTCAGCCATTCTATACTTCTTCAAAAAATTAGTATCTTCGGAATAGTCGGGCAACTTCTTAAGTGGTTCGAATCATATTTAAAACACCGACCACAGTCAGTGGTTGTGAATGGTTTCATCTCAGCTACATATTACGCCGAATCTGGTGTGCCCCAAGGATCGCATCTAGGACCGTTATTATTCCTTATTTTTATAAACGACATTGTTAAAGTCATAAGGTACTCCAAAGTGTCTTTATTTGCCGACGATCTAAAGATTTACAGAACTGTTAGCTCACTCCAAGACGCTGGACTCTTACAAAAAGACTTGGACGCTATTTCGAAATGGTGTGATGGCAATAGTATGTCTCTAAACACAGTGAAGTGTGCGCATATTAAGTTCACTAGAAAAAAGAAACTACTTAATTCACAATATAAACTCGATGATACTGTGCTAAAAGAAGTTCGTGAGGTTCGGGATTTAGGGGTGATAATTGATAGTGAGCTTAAATTTTCCATACATATTAATAAAATTGTGGTTCTTAAAACGTAACACCCAAGGTTTCAAATTCAACCAGACCAAAATTATATTATTTAACACACTGGTACGCAGTAATCTTGAATACGCTTGCACTGCATGGAATCCATATTACTCAATACATTCGCAACGAATTGAGAGCATCCAAAGGGCGTTCACTAGATATTTGGCTTATCACTCCACTGGATGCTCACACAAACATCCATACAAGAGCAGATTAAAGAAATTCAATATGTTAACTCTCCACGACCGACGTTCATACTTGGACCAATGCTTTTTTCATAAAGTTATAAATGGAAAAACTCAATGTACATACCTTCTTGATAAAATTTCAATTAAGGTACCCCATAACTATGCTAGGCATAGGATCAATAAAATTTTCAATACAACAACCGCTAAAACAAATCTAGGTTTACAATCACCAGTAAATAGACTTATTAACGGATACCATTCACTCGTCACACAAATACCTGGTCTAGATATTTTTTACGATATTTTCCACAGTTTTCGAAACAAAATATTACAGTATAAAAACATGTCCCGATATTGAGAATTTTTGTTGTTTTTGAATTTCAGTTAAGTATTTTTGTATTATTTCATCGTGTGTATATTTTATTTTTTTAAACCTGTTTTATATTTTTCTTGTTTTGTTTTCATTGATTTATAGCTAATTAATAAAAACTCAACCAATATATAATTATTATAGAGTGCTATGTACGCCGTTATTGTCATGTACATTAGGCATTAAACCATTAAATTGCTGTGTTATAACAATTTATAATGTATATGATGTGGCTGTACTTTAATAAATAAATAAATAAATAAGACCTCAAACTGCACGAGAAACCGTTGTAACTCTACAGAAGCTACAGTTAGAAACCATTCGTCATCCTCTGTACTTGCTCCAACGGACTACCATTTTTTTCGTGATTTGGACAATTTTCTACGTGATAAAACATTTTCTTCCCAGGTGGCAGTACAAAATGCTTTCACACAGTTTATCGAATCTAGATCCCCGGAGTTCTATCGTAAAGACATAAATGGCATTTCGATTAAATAAATATGGTACATCTTAGAAAAATCAAGTTTCAATTTTTCAGTACAAATCGGCAATTTCATACTTTAACCCCTAATACTACTGAAGCAAACGAGCATACGGACTGAGTTGCTTGCCAGGGCTAAACCACCCTCTCTATTGGCATTATTATTGCTTAAAAGAGAAGAACGAGATAGCACTAGCCTTATCTCAGTCTTGCAGAAGCAGTAACAATGCTATAAAATGTTGGTTTTAACATAGCGCAGGAACGTAACACAAGGATGTTTTGCTACGATGTTCGCGAAATGTTTTATTAAAATTATTAGCACTGCACTCAAAGTCAAAATTTGCTGTGGTCCTTAGACAGCTTTACTTACCCCGGGACTAAGACTTTACGAGTGTGGAAGTTCAGTGTCAGCTCTGCTGAATTTGGTTACATAGATGTTACAATGGAAAGAATGCAGGTGGCATTAGTCCTACTAAAAAATGCCCCTCCTAGTCCTGCCACTGAGGGCTTTAGCAACACACGAATTGAACTACAGTGCTTCCCAAAAAAGGGTAATGCTAATATCTATACACGAAATTAATAATATTACTACTCAAAAGGCCTGCTTTACTCAGAAAGAAAAATCTTGCACTCTTTTTATTGTACTGGCTACGTTATCCTACAGGTATGTATTTTGGTTTTATTTAGCTAATATCCATACACAAATTGAATAATATTGTTACACTTAGTGTTATCTTTCGGCATTGTGTGAAAGACTCCGTAGTAGTCCGTAGGTAGTTCCGTCTAATAATTTGTTACAGCGCCATCTATTGAATACTTACGGAACTACGTAGATTCGTCGGTACGAGTAGAGTAGAGAGAACGCTGGCACATTCTCGAATCTTCGCATTGTTTACACACCGGGTATGACGTTTCTAGAAAACACCGGAAACGCTTTAACCGCGTATGAAAGGGGAAGGCCAGCGCTCGCCAAATCAGTTTACAATCGTAAGCGGTGAAGTATTCATCGGAGCGAACGGAAGCGAAAATACTACGGAGTTTGATGCAGTTATAGTTGTAGTATAGTGTTTGTTGTATTTTAAATTTAATTGTGTGCTAAAATAAAACGTGTTTTAGTCGGTAATATTGTTTACATTCTTATCCTTCGAACCCAGCACGTAACAATATATTTATTCGAAAAGTCTGATTTCATGAGAGAGAAGAGATTTAATTCGCACAAAATGGCCGCGACAGTAGACTAGCATTGACGTCGACCATTGACAGGCGGCTCGACAGTAGAGAAGCTAATACCTATTATAAATGTGCGTTTATTTGTTTGTTACGCTTTCACGCCTTAACTACTCGTCTGATCATCATGAAATATTGCATTGTCAGGGGCACAGAGGTAGGCCTTTCATTCAGAAAAAAGTACTGTTCTCAAGTTAAGCCGCAGGAAATACTTAGTGAACTTATACAGTAACTTCATATTTATTAGCGCTATTGGATAGGGCACGACAGAATTACTGAATCAGCTATTATAATACGTCACATTCATTCTTTCATTTCTACTTCTTCCATAAACTCTATATTTCGTGTCTTATCAAGCGATTTAGTATTACGATTTCCATTTTATGATAACACGATATATTTTCAGTTGGTATAGCACCTATCTAAGATAAGACTGTCTTCTGTAATCATTTAAGCACGTTATCAAGGGATCATGGTTATTAATAGTCCATCGAGCGAGGCGAGCCCATGGAATGTCTTGTCTTCGATAATTATATTGACTTGACTAAATCAATATATTATCGAAGACTAGATTTTGCCCGCGGCTCCACCCGCGTAAATATAAGTATTGTCAATTTTCTATTCCTTGGAAACAGTACTTCAGTACATATTATAAAACAAAGTCCTCCGCCGCGTCAGTCTGTCTGTTCGCGGAAAACTCAAAACTACTGAACGGATTTTCATGCGGCTTTCATCAATAGACAGAGTGATTCATGAGGAAGGTATATAATTTAGTAAAGTATAATTTGTTAAGGGGTGGGTCGCTAGTTTTCTGTGTAAAATGTACCTTTGTCCTTTTCTATGCCTTTAACAATTTGTCATGTGAAATTCGATGATGATCGATCGAGTAGTTAAGGCGCAAAAGCGTAAGAAACAAACTCACATTTGCATTTATAATATTAAGTTATGCTATCTGATATTATAATCCGTTTATTGGTTGTTTATTTACCTAATAATATTGTTTACTGATTGACAAAAGTATGGCGTTAGCCTCAGACTGGGTTAATTGAAGGTTTAGGATGATAGTCCTCAGTTTTTAGGATAGATATGATGTTGATTGTGTATTGAAATTCTTACACTAATTAACATTTTAATTTGTAGTAATTATTGTTATGTGTTATAAAGTGAGTTGTTGGTACTCACGTAGCCTCAGTGTTGGCTTTAATTATGTGATGATGTATGTCGAAACTTCCTTTAGCAACGATCTGTGATTATCTCGTCCTTCCTAATCCTAACTAATATTAAAAATGCGAATGTGAGTTTGTTTGTTTGTGACGCTTTTAAGCATTAACTATTCAACCGATTTTCATGAAATTTCGCATATGCGTTGCATGTGGTATATAAATGCGCATAGGATACCCTTCATCCAGAAAAAAGGAAGTGAACCGCGGGCAAATAGTAGTTGTTAAATATTTGCCACCATAAAAATTAAAACAGACATATATATTACTTTTAATAGGCTTTCGGTCTAGGACCTTAAAGTATACATAATCATAGATCGCGCATATCACTCCCAGGTCAGCCAGCGTAAACTCGCGGGGTATTTCCTAAGCGTTAAAATAATGGACACAAAGTACACTCAGTCTCGTAGTCGTTAGTGTAACCGACTGCCATGCCTGAGGTCGCGGGTTCGATTCCTGCACAAGTCAAACATTTGTGTGCATTAACATGGATGTTTGACTTGGTCTGGGTGTTTCGATGTATAATATGTATGTATTTACAAAAAAATAGTATATATGTATGTTTATCCATCGTCTAGTACCCATAGTACAAGCTCTGCTTAGTTTGGGCTGGATGGTGTTGTGTGTATGTGTAGAATATTATCATTATTATAGTCTCGGAAAAACTATTTAGGATTACACAAATCGGGTGGGTATCGAATCTACAACATTTGGCGAGTGGCTAGGTGAAAATTTAAACCACTGCGTCATAAAAATATCGTCAACTCCATTGTAAGACAAATAGCAGTACCTAATACAATTTGTAGATTAATCCCTACGTAATATCATTTGTTTCATTCGCATATAATTATAAGATAGAATAAGGACACAATAAAAAAAAAATGTTTAGACTTCAGGGTTCGAGCATTAACCAGATTATAAGTTAGTAATCAATATATTCTCATCTCTGACTTTTCGAAGTTATGTGCGTATTAAATAGTTAATTACCGCTCGCTTTAACGGTGAAGGAAAACATCGTGAGGAAACCTGCATGTCTGAGAGTTCTCCATAATGTTCTTGAAGATATGTGTAATCTGCCAATCCGCAGTAGGCCAGCGTGGTGGAATATAGCCTAAACCTTCTCACACTGAGAAGACGCCCGTGCCCAGCAGTGGGACAGCTTACTACGGCGCTGATATTATAATATATTATATACTTATCAACATTTTTCACGTTTTACAACACATGATATGTAATTCTACATAAAGCTGTTGTATGTTAACGAAATGATAAAGACAAAAATTGCATTTTTTCAATTTAAAGTGTTTGTTTGCCCCAGATATCTCTCGATATCTGCGAGATTATTTTATCTTATACATAATAGATTATCCCAACATGTAATTCACCTATCTCCTCATCCTATGCTGGTAATGTATCTACATTTATTTGACAAGTGATTTATTGATGAAAAAACAATTGTGTATAAGCATATGTGTATATACAGAAAGAGTGAAAGTTGCGCCGTTATCCATAAAATCATTTGGTAACGGAGCAGGGAATTAACATCTGATATCAATAGAAGTAGTAAAACTGCTTCTAAGTTATGCCCGATGAAGAGTAATTACTGGTCTTTTTGCTGACAGCTCAACGTTTCCTTAACAAACTCAGTCCTTAAAAAACAAAGTCTAGCCGTGGTTTGCTTCTTCTTCAGAAGAACCACAGCTAGACTTCACTTTGAGCTCATTCTGCGTAAATAGAAACACCAATGATTAAATTATGTTCGGGTACTTTGAAATAACTACACCGGAACATTGAGACAACTACCATCTTAGTCTCCCCGTGACCATGGCTGCTGAAAAGCAACCAAAACGTCGGGGAAATTGTAAACCTAAATATAAATAGTTTTAATAATTTTACTAGCTTATAAATTAGTAAAATTCAACAGTAGTAGTAGTAGTGTAACAGTTTCAAAATTATGTAATACAGTGTTAAATAAACAACGCGATAAAATCCGTATATAGTAGTTTAATTTCAATGAATAACATTCGCGTAAACAGAAGACAATATTATAAGATTGTTAAGCTTCATTAAGGAGACGCTTGACGCTCATGAGACAGCGTTCTTTGGTTTCGGGCGGAGATATTGGGTCTGCAAATTATTTTTCGTTTTAATTGATTTGCTTACCGCAACGTTCCTACTCACTTATAGGACCAAGTATTCTGCCCTTTAGTTGAAACGCTTGGTAACTGAAATAAGTAGAAGAGTACTACAAATGTGCTCGAGTCCAGCAGTGCGAAATACCAATTAATATAGAATAGGGTAGTTGACTCACAGTTTTTATTATTTAAGTCCATCAGTTACATTACCCAAACTCTAAAATACAAAGAATCTTTAAGTAAATAAGATACAAGCGTTTCAAATCTGTAGAAGCTGTAATTGTTGAAAGACAGAAAAAGGATGCATGGTACTGTGACGTAACCGTTATTTAAATGCAGCTGTGCGAGGATGATAGCGAAATAATAATATTAATAATAATTTATTTATTGCATATTTACAATTGTAAAACTAAGAATTTATACTAAAATTCTTAGTTTTACAATTGCATCTTAGCAATAACATAAAGTGCACTTATAGATATTTGCCCGAACTAGGTTAAACCTGTGTTTCGAGCGACAAACTGCTTACTGATTAATTAATTAAATTTATTTATACTAAGTAAGTATAAAGTAAAAACAATTAAAATAAGCTTAATATTTTACTTTAAAACTAAATTAGCAAAATTTATTTACAGATTGCAAGTAACTGCTTGGTTTGGTCATATGACAGAGATTGAATAAAAGTAAAAGTTAAATTTTTACAACTAAAATTAGGTAACACGTTCCCTGACACAGAACAAAAAATTAAAAATGTATTCGTAAGTCCACCTATAATTTCTTCCTAACTTGACATTAAAAAATATGAAATGTTAATAAGGGCTGCAAGAGAATTAAAAAATTTTGGTAGCGTTGTTATCTAACAATACGTCGATGAGAATCTTTTTGCTCTTATTCATACGTCCAGTGAAATAAAAAGCATCAAATTTGCTTTTGGATTATGACTCCAACCAGAGTCATGGACATGAGTTGGAGAGGAGTTTGGTACAAACATGACTCCCTTGGAGTCATTGGTCAGGGAACGTGTACTCTATTTAGTCTATTGTACAAAAATAGGTCTAAAAATGCAAAAAATTATATTTGTAAAATATGTTTTGAGCATGATTGTGTGGTGTAGACTATATCTTGCCGTCGCTTAACCAAATATCTCCACTAAACCCCTACTTCTACTTCTTATATCCAAATTTAAAATATGAATCACTTCGCTGTTTTACAACTAATTTTGATACTATTTGCACAAAGAGATTTCTTTCGATTACTATATATATATGTATATATGTCGGTCATTAGTACGAAACGCGACACGAAAGTCAAGATATGGCAGCACTGTTGCGATGACGTCAACATGCAGCTCACTTCGTGTTACGACAGAGCCTACTTAAATGGAGGAGCGCCCTATATTCGACGGGATCTTTCTACCGTCGTCGAGTGCGGACCTCCTCGCTAGGAACTGTCATTCGTTTCGTGCAAGACATTCGTGTTAATTTATTGTGAAGACAGTAAAAGTGATTAATGTGCATTTATTGTTTCACTTTGCTCGACCACCCTATTGTACGACCGCACTATGTCTATCGACGGGGTTACTGACGCATACATACTCTATATCCGACATAAAGTATATAATATTATTTATTTATTTATTTTTATCTTATACCATCCCACTGCAGGGTAAAGGCCTCCCTTCGATCTTTCCACTCTTTTCTGTCCAGCGCCAATTGTCTCCAATCCCAGTGAAACGCATCCAATTCATTCTGCCATCTCATTCTCGGCCTGCCGCGGCCGTTTGTTATTTGGTGCCCAGTCTGTGGTGATTTTCGCCCACTTAACTTTAGACATGCGATAGATATGATCAGCCCAGTTCCATTTGAGTTTGGCAGCAGCTTGGCCCATGTCCTTAACCATTGTTTGCGATATAATATAATGTACAAAATCAAACATCGGCAGTTGCCTAGATTACAGTGGAATTCCCGGTCAAATGTAATCGGTTTTTAAATCAGAGAGTTCAATTGGTTGTATTACATGTACCTTCTTAATAGGAGACTAAAAATAGTGGGAGAGATGTCCAAAGTGTGTGGTATCGGTGATTCGAGAAACCGAAGTCGCATTCCTAAGTCATCTGCATTGGAACTAGACAAGATACAACCAGATTAACGATCTGACTAAAAACCTATTACATTTGACCGGGAAATCCGCTGTAATCTGTTTAATAATACGTATAGGTATGTGGAACACCGACATGGATTAAATTAATGACGTCAATGAGATTGATTAGTAATGCATATTATTATATCAAAGAGCAAATCTTATATTTACCCAATCTGTCAGTGATAACACAAAAACAATGAGAATAAATAATTAAAATACTATAAAATAAATAGTCAACAAATTTATACATGAAGTACCTCTAAATATATACATATAACATAAGACCATCGACAGAGCAACATATAGTATTCTTAAGTAGCATGCATAAGAACGATAGTTGCCCATTTTTTTTTAAATTTTGTTGTATTATATTTGTGCGTTCCACATCTCTACACAACGTAGAAGGTTCTACGTTTCATGATTGCGATTAACCAATTTTAATCTTTTAATAAGGCTTCTACTGCCTTAGGAATAATTCCTGTGTCGCGGGGCACTTTACAAACATTCAAACAACGGACACAAAGAACACCCAGACTCGGAACAACCATTGTGGATCACAATATTTTTTGTCGCGTGTGGGATTCGAACCCACAACACTCGGCCAGTGGCAGTGGTGAGGCGACCAGTTAAACCACTAAACCATCCGAGCACTCAATCTTGGCAAACATATGAATATTTTTCTGTCCTCGTGAAAGGTAACGAAACATACACACATACGGTATTATGATGGCTTGAAAAGTCTGGTCGCATACCTGAGACACCGATATTACTATTGGATAGGCAACAATCAATAAGCTTGATCATTGTTATCTGGGACCAAAACCATAAACCTGGACTTTGAAAGGGACTGGAAGGGGATATCTACCTACAGATAGATTTGGAAGACCAAGGGAGAGGCTTATGCCCAGCATTGGGACTTATCAACAAGTTAATGAAAAAGAAAATAAAAAACATGTGTGTTTAACACACCGTTAGAACTGAAAAATATGCGTAAATAGGTAGGCTTTTCAGGAAAATAATAATAACTAGCGGTCACCAAGAGATCGAAATTCGCCCATAATTGATTTAAATTTTAAGGTTGATCGTAAGGTTTTATTTTTTACAACTATACCCTTATAATCACATTTGATTTAGTCACCTACTCCATATACATATTATATAACCATAGTTATGAAAAATTCTATGACATAAGCCGAACAATGCCGAAATACTACGAACGCGACTCGACTGCCTGTGTCTAATGCATGGTTGTGTGCGTGTAGTGTTTTTTATTAATTTAATGTATTTCTTATACATATTTTATAGAAATTAGTAGAATTCGCCTCTCCTTCTCCATATAAACTTTAACTGTGCCAAATTTCATCCTCCTGCGTCCGCGCAATTTTCGTAAAAAGGGGTACAAAGTTTTTGCTTCACGTATTAATATACATATAGATATTCTATCCCATACACACAACACCATCTAGCCCAAACTAAGCAGAGTTACTATGGATACTAGACAATGGGTAAACATACATATATACTTTTTTTTGGCATATTTTAACCTTGTCACGATATCGTCCGTACAATGCCCCTCTACCTACGGAGGTATTTCCTGCATGATACTAGAACTACTCCGTGTTACATCATCTCTCACGCCCCCACAGATTAAAAACCCGCACGGGGTCTATGATAAAAGTAATAACTGTGGTTATAAAAAACGAACTGATGGTCGCGTGTCTGGGTTATGATTCTGATGAAATCTTAAAATAGATCGTCATGTTTAGGCGATTGTAATCTGCGGCGTAGTAAAGATTTATTAATTAGGCGACTCATTATTTAATTTTTTTATGCAATAGATAACAGGTTGAGTATTGCTTTCGCTAGTAATTTTTTATACAATTTTAGTCTTGGAGTTCAACTATATTTGTATACATTTAATGATTAAACAGCTTGGAAGAGATAACTAACATATAAAGGATAACAACATTGGGCATGGCAAAGGTATTAAAAATAGACATAATAGAAAAAGTACAAATATATTTTATATTAAGTTATGTAGAGCGTTTTTAGTTGTGCGAGATTATCGTAGTATTGGACATATACAAGATTTGGGAACATGAAGACATTCTGGGAATATAGAAGCTCAACTCACTTACTATATTACTATTCTTGGTGCCATTTATTACTTACCTGGATGTGCCCGCGGTTTCACACGCGTTTATGATTACTGCGCCGCCCCCGTGGGTCGTAGCGTGATGTTATATAGCCTATAGTCTGCCTCGATAAATGACCTATCCAACACTAAAATATTTTTTCAATTAGGACCAGTAGTTTCTGAGATTAGCACGTTCAACCAAACAAACAAACAAAAAAAATTTTGGTCATTATTTAATAATAGCTTGGTTTGTCAGCCAAGGTTTGTTAGGCGTGACTTGTTAGACTTAATAGCCGAAACTAATTATTGGGCTTTGATGAATGATTGGTTGTTAGTATGAGTCAGTTTTAACTCATATCAGTAACAAATGAATACTGCATTTCCAACACATAGTCCCAGACCACATAGATTAAATTGTAATTGAAAGTAAGTACTTCTTTTAATAGCCGAAACTAATTATTGGGCTTTGATGAATGATTGGTTGTTAGTATGAGTCAGTTTTAACTCATATCAGTAACAAATGAATACTGCATTTCCAACACATAGTCCCAGACCACATAGATTAAATTGTAATTGAAAGTAAGTACTTCTTACTTTGCTCCCAATTACAATGATTAATTATCTGATGAGAATGAATAAGTATATTTTAGGTAAACCTATATAAATGCAGTATGCGAATGAAGTGATCGCGGCAGTCAGATTGGTTGCTCTCTCACTCCCGGCCGTAGTTCAGTTTATGGCCCGGAGTGAGAGGTCGTGGAATGCCGTCGCCCCCTTCTGTGAGGAAGTGATTTCCATCAAGGAGGCGGCGGAGCGGGAGAGAGAGCGCTTAAACCCTCTCCTCAACCGCAGAGCCGGGCGTCGGAGGTCGCAAGATAACCTCTAGCCACTCTGGGGGTGGTGGGCTTCGTGGGCCTGCCCACCATCCGATCAGCACCAGGTCCGAGAGGCGGCGTGCGTGTTCGCACGCGCGCCTCTGTGTCGAGTCCGTCTCCCCTCCAGGGGGGGACAGTAGGGTTTAAAGTGAGAAGTGACAAAAGGTAGGTCTCTTCGTGTAGTGGCCTGCCCTTTCATACGGTGGGCCGAAACCTCGGCGGGGTTGCGACCGCATGTGCAAGTGATTCGCGCGGCCCCGTCGATAGCGGTTTTGTCGAGGAACACCGTGGTAGGTTTAGTCGGCATTCCGGGAGGTCCATTATCATCACTTCAACATCTTTCTCTTTTACCCCGGTGAGTCCCACATAATCCCTCCACCCGCCCCCGCAGAGAGATATCCAATAAAGTATACATGCAAGTAAAAAAAAAAGCTTGCGTAAAATGTATAACAGCAATCGTACGAGTTTGTAGAGCAAAATAGACAATTCTTAACTTCGAGTCAAAGATTTATTTATTCTCAAAAAGAACAGGTACAGTTCACTTATTTTGAGATTCTATATAAATTAAGTGTGTTTTATAAAACACAGTCTAAATTAAGTTAAGGTAAGAGATGGTAAATTAACAATGTTTTGTGACATAATCTTATATCAAGACTTCGACTTGACTTGTCAACAATCGTGAACTTCACTTTTCAATCAGACTGTTTGGCACAATTATTACAACTAATAAATTCAATAGAATTGCCGGAACCTATTTTATGTGGTTTAATATTGTATGAATCATCTATAGTCAGTACCTATATAAATAATACCAACTTTTAACTTAATCCTGTTGTTTGTCTAAGTTATCAAAGTATCGTACGATTTGTGTAGGTAAGCCTCCGTCCGGTGTAAATTCCAACCTGAATGATATGCCTATATGTATATTATATTAGGTAATATTTACACCCGAGTCCGTTGGACCGCCGTCCAATATGAGAAATATATAATATATATCTTTACAAAGTGCTTGAATGTCATAGAGAAACAAAATACACTTTGGCAGCAACTCTTATATTGCACCATCTCATATATATTTCTCATATTTTGTTTACATATTATTTGTTGTACTTTTTAAGCAGTAAATATTATTATTATTATTATTAAAAAAGAAAATCTATACTAATATAAAATATTATATTCTTCTCTTCATTCATTTGAAACTACTGAAACGATTTTTATAATTTTCCACCTTTAGTAAGCTATTTTATCCAGAAGTAAAATAGGGTATATAACATTACGCTATAAGTCATAGTTTCATAAATATGAATGAAACCGTGTGGAACAACAAGTAATTTATAAATTTAGCATATTAATTATGACCCTCGATTTATACATTCCGGAGTACATAGCTGCGACATCATAGCGATTGATTTCTACATTCTATTGTACATTTATCTAATCTAAAGTAAGATCATTGCTGATGAATATTACTGGCTGATCACACCTTTAGATATATAATTATTATAACTTAAATTTAAACGCTTCAATGCAAAACAAAGTTGGATACGCTTTACATGTTTACAAATAAAGGTTTGTATTTTATATTAGTCATTAGTTTTCATACTTGCAACTTTTATTGGAATAAATGAATATTTGTAAAAACCATTAAAATCCAGTATAATCCGGCAAGTAGACACATTTCGGCGATCCGGTCGCCGATTGCCAAGCATTATATTATATGTAGGTATATACATATGTATTGAGCAATGGCTGTCACGGGTCAGAGCTTCATCTCGTCACTAAATCTACGTTATCACATTTAAAAAAAAATGTGATGCTTATCATCGTACTAGTTCACGTGATTTGATTTATGAACTAAAACAATAGATATTGATAAATACATTAAATTCTATTTCATATTTCCAAAGACAATGTGTTATATAAATTATGTACGTTCTATTATTTTCTACGTGAGAATATTCGTGTAGAGATTTAAAATAAAAAAACACATTCTATTTGTTTAGTATACTCAAGACCAATAGTAAAATTATTGTTGTGAACTAGTTTTAGCAAAAGACATAGATTTGCATGAAACTTATAGCTCGTTTGATGATGAGGCATAAGTAAAACGACAGGTAACTAACCAAACTAAAAGGTAACTTCTTGACATAGCAAACTAAACAAAAGTATAAAAATTGTAGCAGTTTGCATTTTACAGCAAATAATTATATTAAATTACAGTTGGCTTAAAATCGTCCTAGATATTATTAATGCGAATGTAAGATAGTTTGTTTGTGTTACGCTTTCATGTCTTAACCACTCAATTGAACATCATGAAAATTGAAATTTTGCATACACGTTGTCAGGGGTGTAGATAATTATCCAGGAAAAAGTAGGTTCTGTTCCCGAGAGATAGAAATATATTGTCAAAATCTACACTGTCGCGAGGGAAGCTGTAAAATTAAGTTTAATACAAAATTTAAAAGCCAATTGGTAAACCGTCTCTGATAGTTTTAAGGTCAGAGTTTCTATATGCAATGTACTAATACAAACTAATTTTAACTTGGTAAAATTAACAAGAATAAAGGTCTTATGGCAGAGAAAATGCTCTGGAATGTGTCTATCATCATTTTCTAATCCAACCGCATTGCCCGGCTAATCTTTTTAATTGTCATTGTCATTTGAATTACGGCGTTAGTGTTTACTATTAGTTTTCTAAATTGTCCCCCTAGAATTCTGACAGCATTACACGTGGCCAGACTAGTTTATATTCATAGTTTTTCGATCAATATGTATACAAGAAGAAATGTACCAAAAACATTTATTTCTGCATATTTGTAAAACAAATTATATATATAAAAGATAAGAAGAAGAGAAGCATAAATCTTATTGCATATAAGATTTATGTCAACATTTACATCGGCAAGATTGGCGCTTTATTAAGTAAATGTGAAGTCATGTAGACGGCATTATTTTTTCAGACGGTATTCATGCCGACATTTATTTCGTAGGTTAATCAATTATCGTAACGTCGGGGTATCAAATCTAATTATAAGTCGAGCACGCGTCCTCAATCACATTTTATCCACACGTACAACATCATGCTCTATTGCATCATACACGTCCACACATTATCAGATTTCGTCATTAACGGCGGATTTTTAATAAAAATTACCATCACAAATTGCGTCGTAGAATGGACAGATATAGTTTGAACCAGATATCAATCTCGTTAATGATCGTTACTTGTAATAAATTGTTCGCTTAAAATAATGTTATCGGTACCTAATGTATATTATTGACATTTTGTAGATTGTATTTAAAAGTTGAATTTAAACAAGCACATTTTTTTCTGGGACTATGATGTAGGTACACTTATATTTTAGCATTTATCTGGTTTGAAACTAGTTACAGTTGTTTTTTACGACGTAGGTAGTATATGCTCAAAAGTAAATCCAATGAAAACCCAAACAAATTTTAATAAAATGTTATGTTTTGCTAAAAGTAATTCGAAAATGTATCAATTTTAATATAGTGTTATTTTCATTTTCATTAGTTTATCATGAGATTCATCGGTCGACCTTTAAATTTGCACACGATTAATATTCACGTAACGGCTCAGTGTCGGCATGATGATGTAAATACAATATAATATGTATGTGCCATAAAATCTCGCGGTTTCAACGCAATATTTGCTCGTTACTGATAAGAATATAAGGAATTTCGTATAACACCTGAAGTAGGCTTTAGGCTAAACTGTATCGTACGAGTGTGGGGCGGATGCGATAAAACATGTTGGTACATGTCTTACACATACTTGTACTATTGCACCACCTCGGTCAATTACTTTTGAACACGTAGATAAACCTGTGGCATTTCACAGAGTCTCACATAAGCTGCTATTGAAAATTACCCTCATTTTGGATTACTATACCTCTGGATATATACAAAAATATTACTACGGATCCTTTAAATCTAAGCAATTTCAAGCGACGAAGCGCATTATGACAGAATTATCCGTTAGGAAAATAACTATATATGGCGTACCGCAGGGCAGTTTGTTAGCGCCACACCTTATCTAAGGCTGTCTACTCATGTTCTTGACATATGTAAACGACTCGTCAATACAAATAAAATACCTTATGACTTCACTTGCTTACTTTACGTTCAGGCTTAAATAACTAAGAAGACTAAGCAGTAAATAAATAATACACTTTAATAGTGCAATGGCTTCATAAAAACAATTTTGTTATTGAATTGCAAAACTAAATATACTTTGCATTACCTGATAAACGCTTATCATTACAAAATTTAAATTTATAAACGATAAGGTTCCAATAAACTAAGTCAAGTTGCAAAATCTTTAGGAAAAATATTTGATTAAAATGATCTGTAGGATGAAGCTAAAGAAAGCCGAAAATATTGGTGAGTAACTACGCATTACATTTATAACATTTTAAGTACCTAGCACCAACCTAGTTGTAACACATGAGCTGGTTGCATCAGCTTTACATAAGTAGCTATAGTAAAATATTATTATATTTTGGGCAATTCTAATCTCAGGGATCAAATAATCAGAGCTCTCAAATGGGAGTATGTAGATTCGACACAATTAATTCTTCCATTTTTATAACTTGATAAAACAATTATTATGTATATCATAAGAATTTGTTTAACGTCGATATAAAATAAAGTAATAAATGTAATAAAAAATATCATACTTAAGAACATAGTTACTTACAGCTATTTTTATTACTTGAATACAATGTTTATTTTCTCACCTGCCAATCTAAATGTAATAACTGAGTGTTGTAGGTCGAATTTCCTATACGTGACAAATATTGTGTGATATTGTTTTTTTTGGGTAATTTATCCGATGTGAGTATTGTGTCCGTTGCACGATGTTTTTAAGGTTCTCCAGGATATAGGGGCACTACTTGTTTAAGTTTAAATTTGAATTCGTTGTATTTTTTATATTGTATAGCTACGAGAGCTTTTGCATACATGTGTATGAGAGTGTTAATCACTACATTCAGCTTTTGAAAAGTAACTCATTTTTAACACGCTTGTATTAGTTTGATATGTATCTATGTATCTGTGTATTTATGAATATATGTAACGGAATCTTTGAACGTGATTTTCACTCCTTTCAAACCGACGGATTGATTTGAGACTTTTGCACCCTTATCGAGGACCGACGACAATACAATAATTTAGAAAAAAAATGTATAGTTTAAAAATAAAAATAAATAATATACAGAAAACCTAAAACACGCATTATTAAAAAATTTAGAAAATAATTTAATAATTTTAATGTAAAGCAAGTTTAATGTTAAGATTTTTAACTATTATTTATTTAAGATATATTCAAGTTGTCTTTCAAGGCATTTTGGTGATGCATGAAACAATGCTGGGTTAAAATGGCTGTCGCAGTGCGCAAGAAAACAAAACAATGACCCTTAACGCCGGTTACTACCACCCATCAGGCCACTGGCTTATTTGTTGGCCGGCAAAGATAGTAAAAATAAACTAGCTTGTTAATCCAGTGGCATTAGCAGCAGCCAATTTACATTAGGTTTGATTGTTTTCGTAGTGCCAATGAAAAATAGTGCCTTTTACCGTGATATGCTACAAAGTCATCTCGACTGCCAACAAAGACAAAAATAAGCTAATCATACCTATCGACAAAATAATCTCTATGTAACTTTTAGGGAAATAATGCCTAACAGTCACTGCTTAGCTTACGTAGTGGTTTAGAAGGTCGCTTTACCACTGCCTGAATGCCGAGCATTGTGGGATTCGATCCTCCCAAATCTACTAATAGTTGATCTAAAGGATCATTTGTTTCCTGTGTCAATATCTGTAAGAGTAAATGCCACCGTGGTGCAGCGAAAATTAATGCGACTGCTGTGCATGAGTTCTCGGGTTCGAATCCCGGGTCGGGACAACAAAAAGTTATTAGTTTTTCTTTTAAGAAATCTCAATAGCAGCCAGGAGTTAGAAGTTGGCGGTGATAGTTACCCCCGTGCCTCGGAAAGCACGTAAAATCGTTGGTCCTGCGCCTGATCTCTCTCCGGTCATGTCGGATCACTGATCATGTACATCGGATCTTGAGAGTTAGGGAACAGAGAGTGCACTTGTGTTTGCGCACACGCTTGTCTCCTACGCAGATGGCCAGTCTCCGTTAAGATTGGCCGCCGTGACCGAAATTCAGTCTGGAGGACATTATTATTATTATCTGTATGATCCCTGGAACACAGGAATTATCCATATCACTAAGAAAAAAGCCGTGATGCTGTGTAAACGTACTTTTAAATGTAAGGTTATCGTTGCCCCTATCCAGAAAACGTGCAGTAATTACAATACATATTATGACTTTTATTCACCAGATCAGGTCGATCGTACGCCGCTTTAACCTAGTTAGATAAACAGATACAGGGGTCTAAATGTTCACGCTATTTACAGTAAAATGTACCAAGGTCCTGAGATCTCATTGACCTAAATAATAAGCATGAGGTGTTTGAGGTCGTGCGAGGAATGCCGCCGGAACTTGCCTCATTGTGTATGAGTTTCCCGGTATTTGTGACGACGAACACAGGTAATAAAAATATTAATGGATATGGAAATTTTTGTCTGTGTTGTTGATCCAGTGCGTAAACATAAGCATAAGGGAAACTGCCGTTTTGCGGTTAAAGCCCGTTAAAGTGTTTGTATGCCTATGCATACCTAAACTTTAACCACTTAGAATTAAACTTTGCGCAAAATCATATCATATCATATAACAGTAATATTATATTATGCTTTTAAACTATCGAAGGGTTAAAACAGATGTATTAAATATTTTTTATACTTACGAGATGCGATTTGTGTGAAGCCGAAGCTTTTCTCTTTAATCTCTTGATTTAATTCTCTCTAATCTTTAATAAATATTTTTTCTGTTACCAGCGCTATGAACAAAGATTACAGTGGTCTGCCTTTCCTTCAGTACAGCATAAAGCCGACTCACTATAGTACACAACACAAGGGTGTATGTCTGCAATCTTCCGTAGGATGTAGATACGACGGCAGGCGTACTGCTTTCATTTAAATAAAACCTAGGGTTTAAGTGTATGTGACGTCGACCTGGTTTTGGATATATTTTAGATTTACCACATCACGAGCGTAACCCCTAACTTATATTATAAATGCGAATGTATTTGTTTGTGAATGTATTTGTTGTTAAGGTGTGCTTTCACACCTTAACTTCTTGACCGATGACCATGACATTTGGAATACATTCTGTCAGGGGTACAGAAAAGGACATAGGGATCATTCAGACAAAATAACTGTGTCCGAGGAATAGCTTGGACTCTATAAAAATTTTAAGGGGTAGTATTTAACTGCACAGCAAAAAAATACTAATTGCACAGCAAAATATGCTTACCAAAAATACTAATAGCACAGCAAAATAAATTTAAAGAGATCAAACTACGTCGACGAAGCCCCACTTCGCGAGGTTCCTATTTTTAGGTGGGTTTAAGAAGGAACCTAACATAAACTAACCCTTCCGAGATGGAATGCAGTGATTTGAGGCGTATAAGTGCTCGTTATGCTGTGCAATATTTGCTGTGCAATTAGTATTTTTGATGCTCATTATATTTAATCTCAATTTAAAGTATTCATGTTTGAACTGAAAAAAGTATTTTGATGTACATGGGGTAACTTTCATGCAGAATAAGTACCGTGGCCAAGGAAAGCTGGTATCCTATAGAAGCAGCATGCGATTATTTTATGGATTAAATTATTTAAACATGTTATAATACTAAAGAAAGTGTTGCTTATTATATTGCGCTAAGCGATAAGCTCGCTTAGCGCAATATAATAAGCTTATAAGCTTCATAAAAAGTATTTAAATTTGTTGCGAGTTTATTGTGAGTCATGACAATATCAAAACAAATTGGCGACGTAAATGTTCCTAAATGCGTTGGTGGAAAATTTGAGCCTGACCAGAAAAACAAAAATATAACACAGTTATTGGAATATTCTTTTCCATTATTAGTCACCTGACATACCTAGATTTTAAGAAAAGCAACAACTGAAACTGATTCTATTCTATGATTTACGCCCAAAGGAAGTAATTTTTTTGTCATGGCAATAGTATCTTGTTAAATAGTTGTATATAACATGGAATACTCGTATATATTTTTTATGGGGCCTGTAGATCATTGGATTTGACAAACAGAAGGCTTAAAACCTAATAATAATTGCAAAAATAATGTTTTACTACTAGATGAGTTAAAAGCCGAATACTGGGTTTTACGCTGTTTTGTTTCGTCGTTTTCGAACGATCCCTAGTCAGCCGTAGCATAAAGCAAGTTGGTTATACACCTCATTGTGTTATGGTTAATTGGCACAACTAGCCAAAAGTATTTTATTGTTATTTTCTTTATTAAATTACCCTGAGACCATAATAAAAAGCTACGATAAGATTACATACAATTTAAAAAACTAGTGGTATCTACTTAATTCTTTATCTGTACCTACCTCACATAGACTCACATTTTAATCACTTTTTTCTTAAAAAAGTTGCATCACGCACAGACTGCGTGTTTGTAAGGAAAAGACCGCATGAGTAAAATAATGAATTATCTAAAGGGCGGTTAAATCATAAACCAAATATACAATAGGTAAATAAATCTTAACCTATCGACCTAGCGATATATTTGTGCGCATATCTGGTTTGAACCAGTACACACATTTCATTTCAATACGATCTGGTTTTACCCGCCATTTTATATTAATTACAAACGTGTAATAATACGTTCTTCATTTAAATATTTCTTGGGATTTCTGGCGAAGCTGATAAACAATGTTTCCTCATGGTTTATTGCGGCTTTTATGGTGTAATTTTGATGTCCTATGGGTTTTCTCTATGCGGATACGAGTTGTCTAATTGCTATTTATAGACACCTGTGGCGTCCGCACCCTATAGTGAAGTATACGCAATAAAGTTTGAAATTGAAATTGACTTGGTTCAAAAGATTGTATGTACTTACCGCCATTGCAGTATGTGAACGGTTGCATTAAGACAATCGCTCCGGGTGTTGCGGGGCAGGGTTGGCGAGGAAACCACTGACTTACCGCCTAATTAGCTATAGATACATTCTGTTACCTTCTCTTTCATTGAGATCCGTTAACATACAGCCTTCTTAGTCTGGTCCCGCAGCTGCACTTGATTGCGGCTGATAATAACGCCCTGAGTAAGATTCCAGAGTAAGGTAAATGTTGAGTGAGTTGAGTGTCAAACATGGAAATGTGACTGGTAATAGGTGCGCGTCCTATTACGTGGAACTTATAAATATAATTCAAAAACTGTACAAGTGACATACCTCTGCGGACCATTTTAAGGATATATATTATTTTGAGTAGTAGAGCCTTGCTGATTAGGTACATCATGAATGGGCCGGCTCGACCGGGGAAGGACTACCCTTTCACAGAATATCGACGTGAAATAGCAGTATTCCTACTGTTGTGTTTCGTTCGGTGAGTGAGAGTCCTTCCCGCTCATTTACCTTCTCACTTCCTTTTTCTCATCTCCCTTTCCTAAAGGGTTGGCAATGCGCAAGTGTTGCAGGCATCCATAGGGCTACGGTGACCACTTACCATCAGGTGGGCCGTATGCTTGTTTGCCACCTAAGTAGTATAAAATATATGTAAGTAGTATGCTTAGTTTGGGCTAGATGGTGTTGTGTGTATGTGATAGAATATTATATATATTATATATTATATATATATTATATATATATATATACAGGCGTGATATGTTTATACGTTAGCAGTACAGTTATGATGATTTATGATCATTTTCTTTGTTAAATGTGGCACGAGCTTAAGTGAATAAGTACCGATAATAATTACAAATAAAATATTTTTAATAAATTTGATTTATAAGGACATTTTAAGATAACGTTATCTTAAGGGAGTGAATGTGGCGGCGGCCTACTTAATCTTAAGAGATGAATGAATGTTATGACCACCCCTCGCGTGTAACTTGTGATTTCATTATTACATGACTTTTTTTTAAGCCTCGTTATATATATATATATATATGCATATATATGCGGCATATGTAGCGCTTGTGTTCTGCCGACAGTAAAATTAAAAAAAATAAAGTTTGAAATTAGAAAGATTTTGAATTTTTTTGAGCTATTTTGCACTACTACTAGTGGATAAACCTCAAGAAAAATGTTTTCAACTGCACTTCAACGCGAGTGGCAAACAATCTACTTGAGATGTCTCATCTATTACTTACGTAATACCTATATGTTAATCTCTTAATGTCTTTATGAACCTAGTTAAAATTAATTTATACAAAATACGACATACGCATAAATTAAACTTCTTTGTACGGCTTTTATCGAAATTACTTTATGCGGTTATCACAATTAATTTTTTGTGTAAAACATGTACACAAATGTATATTGACTAAATACGGAATACATTGCTAGTTTCGAGTTAGATTAAAGTTAGAAAATGTTGGTCTCATGTTGTATAAATGAAGCTAATTATCTTTTATAGAACACATTTCGAGCCTCCACGCAACTAATGAATATTTCCTAATAGAAAACTCAACAATTCGCTCTATTCTAGTGACGTAAGCAAAATGCGTCAACTATACATCTTTTAATGTGTTCATGTTAAAGAATATCTATTAATAATGAATAGTAATAACATAATAGTAATGGTATTAAATCATTATATTTAGGTATACATAAAAAGTTTAATGACATAAACAAATTGTGTCGAGTTCCATTCAATGTTTTGATAAAACATTTGTACGCTAAACGTAAAAACATTGATAGATTCATTCATGCGTCAAACGAATATATTAATAAAATCTTGTTTTGAAGACGATTCATACAAATATTAACTTATTATATACCTACTATGTACTAACAATTTTTTTTACTGTTTATCACATGTGTCTTTCCACCTCATTGGTTGCATGCAGACATCATTTTCCCGCCCAATGCCGAATAATTTATTAAAAAGTAAGTATACCAAAGAGTAAATCTATCGCTTTTATCTTTTTTAAATATGATTTTTCTTACGTATACCTAAGCTACGCGAAATGAATCATCCTTATTTTTGTTTTCATATTATCTAAAATCCGCAGCTGTTTGGACTAGATTCTATTTACTTAGAAACTTTTCTTGTTATTTAAGTTACAACAAATGATAATACTTGTTTATTTGTGTGTCAAAGACGAGTCAACAACCATCAGTCAAAATGATTATTTGATATAATTATCTATGTTATCAAGTGAATTATGAAAACAGATAAGATAGAAAGAAATTGAGGTAGGTTGTAATGAAAGTGAATCACTGATTAATTAATTAATTATAATGAGTTGTTGATGATGTGTCCGTGTGTGCGTGCGTGTTTATATCTATGTAGGTTTTAGCAGAATCAGGACAAATATCTTGACGATCGTTGATAACCAAGTTCTACTATTTTATTTACAGGTAATTCACCTCTTGATGACGTCAATAAACACAGTGACGTAAATAAGCTTTATATCAAACGCTAACACAAAAACTCATACACAGTTCGGCAACTATTTTTAACTTGCCAGTAATAAGGAGTTAGCATAGTTTTAGATAACGTGATTTTACTGAGAATCTTCTGTCAGCGGAACCCAGTGACTCCAGCCGGCTTGGGTAGGTATTAAACTAAGGATTCCATAATTCTGAAGCTTATGTAGCCAGTCACAAACATATAAATCTGTAGAAATACTCAATTAATTATATAAGTAACTAATTACTTAATTTTAAAAATCAACAGTCATCTTAAATTCACTTTTTAACCAAACCAGACAAGAAATGTGTGTTGGCACGTGGTAACTTACCTAGTTATGATAATTTTACTACAGTAGCTATCTGTGACATTGAGTCGCAGTCATCGAACCCCACTCTATCGTTTCGGTAGGTTATCAGCCACGCGCGAGATAACCCCGGCGGCTATATAAAACGAGATGCTAACCACAACCTTCAGTACACAAGCAACCACCATACGAGAAACACCAAGCGAATAATCCACTTGCGATAGATCGAGCTAATTATTATCAACTTATCAACTTTGTGAGATATCAAGACTTTTCAAAATGCGTTTCTACCATTACTTGTTGGTTGTATTGAGTGTGTTTCTGCTGGTGTCTGTGGGCGAGGCTCGTCCACGTCAGCATAAGAATCATGTGCAGAAACGTTCGTTCTGTCTGCTCAAGATCTGCACGTACACCCCGCTCACGCACAGGGTGCAGCGGCTGCGCTAGTGAGAGGCCCTCACTGCGCCGCCACGCAACAACATTCAACGTAGTGCAAAATGCGTTGAAAATGCAAATCGGACATCTCACCGTGTCCACGCCAGTTCTGTACGGTGGAAACATCTAGAATTTACTTTGAAGAAGAAGAGACGCGATGCTGAGAGCAACCCGCCCACCGACAGATGAGACGAAGATGGATTTCATATTAGTTGTTATAATTGTAGCCGAGTGTTGTGTGCACTCGTCGTTTGTATTCGGCCTACATTAGGCTGCCGCCTAACAGAAGTAATCTGTACTTAATAATGGAATTTTAGTATTGTATTAGATTTTAGAATTCTAAGTCAATTTAGTCGGTAATCAGTACTTTGTAGACAGTCCAATGGTATCGGTGTGAGCGCTTGCGCGATTTTACCAAACTTTGTGCGGAGTGTTATTGAGATTTTCTGAAAAGAAATTCTCTGTGACGGCAAGTCGTATGGTCAAAAGTACACATTCCAATGTCTTGGAGAGCTTGTAAAGCTACGAATCCCGTCTGTCATTAACATCTATATAGGCGTCATGTGTGATGCTATATATAATTTTTTAAAGCGTCTGCTTGAATTATTTTGGCTTGAATGAAAAAGACAAAGTAGTAGAACTATTCTCGTATTTATCGTAGAGTAGGATTTGACCAGTAGTTACGTAACTGTAGTATTGTTTTAGTTATTGTATTTAAGTAATTTATTGAAATTAAACTACTATATACGGATTTTATCGCGTTGTTTATTTAACACTCTATTACATAATTTTGAAACTGTTACACTACTATACTATACTATTAAACTTTACTAATTTTAAGCTAATTAAATTATTAAAACTATCAAATCTATTTGTTTTTAAGTTTACACTTTCCCCGACGTTTCGGTTGCTTTTCAGCAGCCATGGTCACGGGGAGACATGGTCATGGTCATGGTCCGTATCCGTATATAGTAGTTTAATTTCAATGAATTCGCGTAAACAGAAGACAATATTATGTATTTAAGTAAGTTAAATATTTATTGTTTAGTATAAGATAATGATTTTATAGGCAATAAAAATAAATTGGTTTTTATTAAATCTGTCTCGTTATTACTACATCTCCTTGTCATAATACAAAGAATGAATGAATGGCGAACTGTAATTTAATATTCGCATGAAAATTATTCATATCAAATTTATCAATTTATTGTTCATTCATTCAATTATAAACATGTCTGTCTAATATAAATATGATATACTTTAAAAAAAATTAAAGATTCGATACAAATATCGCAACCGCACCATTGCAATCTGAAAATGGCCTTTGATTTGTGTCCTATTATGAGATCTGATAAATGGTGTCCATTCTTATATTATCTAAAAATAGATATTTATATTAATAATTACTAGTTATAAATAACACAAGCCAATAGGTGAGAAATGAATTAATCAAATCTCGATTCTTAGACTAATTACAGAGTGTGGCAGAGATATCACAAGTACAAACATAGCTTTTTAAGTTATAGATTAAAGTTTTGGTAAGTATATTGTACATTAGAGAGATATATGTATGTCCAAATTGGTATCACCAATATACATACATTGTATTTTCTATGGATAAGTATAATAGCCGAATTCGTTATAATTTATCACACTTATAGATATCGAGGCGTATTTTTTAATTAACGATTGCAGTGACCTGTGATACATTTTAAAAGATAAAGTAAGCAAAAGTTTCGTTTGTTTTGTGTAGGGTATCTCAATGAGACATTATTTGCCTGCTTTCTGGATATCAATACAGAGTCACTGTTCATGCGTTAATTTTAATTTTATTTTGAGGTAATAAACTTCCATTTCAATTGTTACAATTATGCTACACCGCCAGTCTTTATTAACCGTTAAAAAATAAAATAACAAGGCGAATTAAACTCTATACCAATTTAAAAGCAAGTGACTGAAGGAGACCACGATTGCAAGGTATCTTTATTGTTTTTTGTTTATAATGAAGAATAGAAACTAGAAAGATATATCTGACGCAGAAAAACTGGTGAAACAATATGGTGGGCTAACAGTAATGCCAAGTGTCAACATAGTAGTAGAAGAGGACAAGTTTCACTTGAATTGATTTAAATAGCTAAAGACAGGGCAAATACGGGGCTGACGGGACGATCTTCATCTACCTTGTAATAGGACAAATATGAATAATGAATACTTAATGCATTACAATTAATTTAGGTAGGTGGTAATTGACTTGTATGCAAATGCTTGCAGATTATCATGGTTGGTACATTTACTGCTAATAGATGATAGATGACAAGAAGTCCATGGAGCTGTAATGAATGCATAGAAACATTTAAAAACTGCCAAACATTTAAATAATGTTTAGACAGGGCAGTGCTATTCTGTAAAATTAAAGTCTTTAACCTTTTATTTATTTGGTTGGTAACTCAAATGACAATGGTTCATAAGTATAGAGTTGTTACTGGTAGAAAAAGAAAAGTTTGGTGTTGTAGTTTACTACATTACTTAACTTACATGGAACAAGATCCCTGTCCAAATCACATATAAATATAACAATAGATTTTCAATTGTATCTAGCACGGGAGAAGGAAACGGTTAAGTTAGTTGCTATTTTTATTGTTTAGGTAAAGAGTCTATGAAAAGATACCTATAGGACCGGTCATGGCTACTCACCATTAAGTTACAGTTGTCGTATTTTAGAATTCATAACTGCCAATACAAAATTCAAATAGTTATTTTTACCTATATATTAAAAAAAAAAACCTCTTATACAAATCTAGGGCATTTCTCAACCATCAGCAGACTGCAAGTACAATATAGTCGCCTGTCACGCTTACGTAATCACTTAAAGCTCAAATCATTATTAGCCGATAAATGCATGTAATTGTTTTATTATTCGAATAAATTTGATTTAATTAAATTACTTACCTAATTTAATTTGTTTATAATAATTTACTGTCTCGACATTTACAATTTTATTATATATTTACCTATAATCAATATTTTAAATTTAATTTCCTTTGAATATCATTTATTTGTAAGCATAGTGCATCAGATTCTTTCAATTTGACATTAGTTTTGTTATTTTAACACCATTATTTGTTTGCATGTTTACTGAATGTAATTAATGTAATTAGTCATATCACTTTTTCATCATTTATTTGTTTTTTTACATACGAGCATAGATTATAAGTATTTTATTTTTTGTTAGTGTAAGTCGTGGCAGCCTATAATTGAGGCAACACTATATAATGGATTTCTGTGTATGTATCATTACAATGTTTTAGTGTATGCGTTGTTGGTTGTCCATAAATAAATAAATAATAGCAATAATGGAATGGAACAATTAAGGTTGTGTAGTAATATTTAATGGTAGTAATACAGTAGTGTTATAGCATAATATCGGAGTATGTTATTATTGAATTCGTTTACGAATAATCCATAGCTTTGATATTTTGCATTTGTAGAAAATAACGTTACTGATAGTAAATATTTGACGAAGTAGTACTGAATTAGGAGATTTACATATTTACTTTTAATGCTCAATTGATATTTGCTATGCTCTAGTTGATGTCGTAGTATTTTAGTTTGAGACGAACAAATTTAAAGATCCTTAGGGCTGACTGTACTCGGGTATGTAACGGTAAAGCATTTTTCTTTGCCGTTAGTATACATGGTGTCCGGTAATTAATGGATAACCTTGAAATGTCTTATAGTAGAACCGAAGGCCGTTCAAAAAAAAAAAAAAAAATTTATATTAAAAGGTGCAAACTATATTAGCATAGCATACTTTTGACTGTCTATCTATTAGCATAATTAGTGTTTAATAATAAAACAACAAAAAACCGATGGATTTCATTCTTTTATGGTCGTAGTATACAAGAAAGTTATACATGGTAATTAAAAAAAAAACATATCTAGTAGGTAGGTAGTAGTTAGGATAGATTTTTTTCCGTTCCACTATAAGACATTTCCAGGTTATCCATTAATTACCGGACACCTGTATATGATTAGTATGTTGTTAGACTTTTAAGGATTTGGTCTTATGATTTGACTCAATAACGTTACAAAAATCCTGACGACTTGTATCGATTATTGTAAGTGTTTATGTTCGCTGGAGCTAAGGTGGTAGTGACCCTAAATCCTATTGAGAATTACCTAACAAGCAAAAAATCAAAACCATATGTAGCACTTTTCTCCGAGAATCAAAACTAAGACCTCTTAACACATTATTAGCAAACGTGAGTACAAATTGATGCTAACGTGACATGGAAATGCGCCACACGAACATGATTATATTGATTTTTATTTGAAATGCGTGTAATGTACGCGTATGTGATTATGTTAGGAAAACATGTTACATGAGGCAAGTTAATAAAATTAAATGATCTATGCGACATACGTAAGTGTGACGTACATATTAACGTATATATATCTATTATATATTATTATTTATTGTAGAAATAGAAAGCATAATTCTTACATATTATTGTTACCTACTTTAATGATCAACGCACGCCGATAAAAACGGTTATTTAAAAGTCATATTATCACAATAATTGAGTTCTTATTTTTTTAAATGCCTGCCTGTTTGAGTGTTTGCTATATTCGTTAATATTGTAGAGATCCTTCCGCGTGTTAGAAGAGTAGGCGAGGCGGTAGTACGGGATCTTTTCCCCCGGTTGTTGCAGGTGCTGTCAGGACACAGATGCTTTGGTAAATGCCTACCTGTGGGCTAGGAGGGAATCGAGACCTTTATGCCACCACTGCGATTGCAGCATTCTGTTTCCTGCCTGAGCAGTGCGGAGCCGTTAATTAATTGTAATAGTCGGTATCGACCTCTCGCTGCCAGCCGTAACCAGAGTTTTGGTTGTCAGTGGGAGGAAAAGAGTAGGAGTCGCATCCTTCTGGAAGATGCTACCACGTCTGCGCGCCTGATGCTACCGTAACGAGTGCTATCGGCGGGATAATGGGGATTAAGGCCTCATTAAGCGAACGTACTCGTAATCGCTACTATTAAAAACCGTACTATATACTACTTAAAACTACGTAGTTAGGTTAGTAAAACGTGACTATGTCCCTATCCTTGCCCGCAGATGCTTTACGCGTCTTGCATTGGGGTAAATACTGATAAAGTCACAGTTCCAGAGATTCACCTACACCAAAAGCAGCGGGCACCAAACGCACACCATAATGGTTTTAATCGGCAGGCCCGAATTCTGCGAAAGCTCAATATAAACTTCTCATCCCAGTTACGAGGGAGAGTTAAGGCGTATATCGTCACGTAAAAAAAGTAAATAGGAATCGAGATAAATCATAAAGACTTTAAAGGCGAGCCTTTTAGTGAGCCTTCTATTATGTAAAACGGTTTGTGGCGCATTTGCCCCTACATTACGTCCCACATTGCAAAATGTACCACATTCGCCCCTCTTTTTAAATTATTCCTTTTTCGTTCTACATTTTTGTACATTGGTTAACAAAACATAACATGGTTTAAAATTATTTTAAATCTTTTGTTCTCAGGTTCGTGATGTCATGCAATAATGCACCCAAAGTTTTACTGAGAGATCAACGAGGTATTTTAAAATATTTTTCGGCTGACGGTACAACAAAAACTCCATACAAAAAAAGAGGGACAAAGAAGGAACATAATCTGGGACGAAAGAGGAATACATTAAGAAATTTATTTAAATTTAGGGGCATATAAGAAATTTTATTTGGGACGAATGCGTATTTCTACGCTTGGGACGAAACATCAGGGACGAATACGGAACAAACCTCAAACTAAAACATTCCTAGCTATCGAAACGTAGGTGAGGTATGCCCACAGGTACATAGGTAGGAACATATATAGCCATACATACATATGTTTTCTACCTATTAATTTATGACAGAAAGTGTATATATATAACACAGAGCATGGTAACAAATCACACTTGCTACCTGCCGCGGCGCGGTGTGTTCAGTGACAGCACCTCCATATAAACCTAAAACTCTAGGATGCATAGCTAAAATCTAATAAAAAAATTAAAATTATCCAGTCTATTACGTGGAATCTCTTACCAATAAAACTATAACATAAATCGCATATCACAGTGAAAAAGTTTTTGGCAAACTTTACTTATAATCAAACGTAACTCTAGACCGAGTAACTAAACAAAAACATAGACAATAAAGATAAATAAATTTGTATGCTTTTATCTCTCGTAAAAAATAAATGGCTACAATTTATACCAATTTTAATGTATTCATTTACATTTAAGATTATGTTATGTTTACATAAACATTATCGCGGTTTGCTTTGTTTAAGAACACCTATTTATTTATCTACACTCATTCTGCCGCTTCGCCTAGTTTACGCTATTATTAGGGCGAATGGATAAAGAAGAAACTTGGTTTAAACATTAAACCGATTCTATTGTTTGCAGCCATGCAAGCGGTTATAGTATTCGGAAACCGATATTAGGCTGGCCTTAATGCTTTAACCTAATGTACCCTAATGGTCATTGTATTTAAAATAAATAACATGTCTTCTGTGACTACGGACCAAATAAACCTCAATAAATGTCGTAAAATTGTGATAATGAATTAATCTTTCGCGTGTCGTATGAACACAGGTGTTCATAACTGCCAAGGTCTTCCTTTCACATTTTTAATCATACGCTCTAGGGTTAAAATTTTATTGAATTCTTTGCGCTATAAGCTACATACTTAAGCTATCGGTGCATGAAGACTTGACTAGAGCTGAATCGTATGATATATTTAACATAAATCCAATTGCTGTTCTAGCAAGGGATTATCGACTTTATCACTTTGCAATGAAGGTGATGGATGATGTATGTGTATGTTGGTTGTCGGGATTGTCATCATATGACCCCCGACCCGCGGTTCTTTTCACTGTCGTAAAGATAGTCAACGTGGGTGGGACGCACAGCGGCACAGATATAGAGAGATAGTGGAAACGTGTTATTATTATTTCATTTTACGCTTTGTATTGAGTTTATCCTCGTGTACATATCTGTTAAAGTGTTGGCTATTGTTATACAGTGTGAAACTTAAAGATGGCGCCATATTTAATTGAATATACATAACTTCTTGAACTACAGCGGCGGACGATGGCGGTCAGACACAACTCAGACACAACTGATTTCAGCTACGTCTGGCATCCAATTGACAGATTTAATTTACTTAGCAAGTTTTATAATGGACTGTATTTAGTCTAACAGCTTATCTTACTGTATACCACAGCAATCTACGTAGCCAAATTAGTAGCAAATCAAAGTGGCACGGAATTGTGGTTATCTACCGTATAATTTACAGCCTGCTGAATGCTACGCGCGAAAATAGGTGCACCACATATTTATGCGTGCGTGCAGCATTTTACATAAAGTTTACAGTTTGCCGTAAATCTATGGTAGTTGCAATATTTCGAATACCTACAAAGCAATTTTAAAAAGAAGCTCGTCATGACAAATTTAAGGAAAGGCGCAGTGGATAAAGAAGATCAAGAAGTATTTGAGGAACGGCTCGTACCCTTTTGTAGAATGACGCTAACATTATAATGATGTATACACAAACTTTAAAAGTTTGTAAGATATGTTTAAAACGCTGTGTAGTGCGTACAAGTATGTTTATTAATTACAAACTGATATCAAAGTCGTAGGCATAAAACGCATTGTTATCTTACTGCACTTACGTCAGGGTAAACGTAGGTCAGATCGTATAAAATAATAGCTTTGTTATTAGATTTTAACTACAATGCTAGAACTATATGTATACAAATATATCGCTATTGACCATTATCAGTACCAGCCTTGGCGCTAGTGTGGCTTCGAGTGCACGTGCACTAAGAAGGGCCACACGCACACATAAGAAAGTATCAGCTGAGATTACCCACACAGATGTAGAGTCCACTGTGTTTATGAACTATTTTATACGTAATACATGTACTGAGAGTACGCGGTACCATTTGTACTATCTTTAACGCGCGGTGACAACAATCTTTTACTTGGTAGCAAAGACGCATGCTTCTGGACACGTGCTAATGTTTTGATGTATGTACCTATATGACAATGCTTGAGCTGTTGTTAAACAGTCAGATAAAATAGTCCGGATTATATGTAGTATGATATGGCATATATTTTTATCGTGTTTGGAATATCAAACACAAATTACATAATCAGTTTCTCGAGATGAGTCATAGTTCTGGTGGTTCTCTCACAGATGCTTAACCTTTTGACCGCCACGTCAATAATGAAAATCTGTGTTCTCCACGGCAAGCGACAAATCTCTTCTTTCATACCTACGAAATAATAGTCACGGCAAAAATATATATCGATAAAACATCGATAAACTTTACTTGTGCCTCTTTACAAATAAAAATCGCTTATTAGTATCATTGAATTGTATTAAACTTCACCTGTGTTTCACCTTCTTTCCTAACTTAATAATCATTACCCAGAAGTTACAACGTTGGATAAGAGTAGATTTTATGGTAAAAAAATAATTGAAATATTTTAAATAAAGTCACATCACTAATCTCGGTTGTGATGTGAAAAGACTTCGGGCGGCGGCGTGGCGTGGCCAGCACCACGCTTACAAACTTTGGCGCTTTTGAGTTAGAGATGTGACATGCTTAACGATATTATTGCATGGTATGTAATTTACTGTACTGTAAGGTAACGTAATGTAACTTAAATCAGTCACACTTAATTATTAATCAACTTTATATGAGCGAATACCTGTAATTGGCTTTCTGTCACTATTCTACTGCTAATCTGTTAATTTAGGTGTAAGTCTTCCATAGAACAAATAAATAAATAATCACGTGATTATTATATTACTAGAATAATATAATTATGCTATGTGTAATGCGGAACCATTGTCTTCTTTTAAACCGTTTTTTTGTAAACTCAAAATTTTAACTGTGCCCTCAATGTACATATTTGAATGCAGTGTCTTTGTTAAAAAATATCCTCAATTATACAAGTCTTTTGGCGAACACTGTAATTTCAATACCAGGTATCCCTCTAGACTAATACTTCCAAATATAAAAACGAGGTATTATAATGTGAATTGTTATCCTATGACAATAAAAATATTTAATAAGATTCCAAACAATATAAGAAATCTGCCCCTATCACTCTTCAAAGTTGGCAAAGGCTGTATTCGTGGCTAGTCGAGAAATATTTTTATAGTATTAATGAATTTTTAAAAAGTAGGTACTCATGCATAGTAATTACATTAATTTATATTGTTAATTAGAAGATAAGATATTATAATAAGTAATAATAGGCTAGCAATACTGTTCTTAAGCTATGTTTTAGTATTCGCATGCCTAGAAAAGGCGAAATGTGTAGTGGACATGTTCTTTTTTTCCAACAACCTTGTAACCATGTTTCGTGCGAATAAATGTTTCTTTCTTTCTTTCTTTCTAAGTGTTAAAGATATGAATAATATTTTTTTAAATTATTTTTTATCAATTGCCTTTAATAATTCATCTGAATTGAATTATATTTAAAAAGAGATATCTTCACAATTTTCACAAGTATCTCGTAATACGTACAATTTAATAAATGTGTCAATAACATTTTAATAATATTTACCTTAGTCTTTAAAATATTTAGTTTTTTGATGTACTTATATTGTAAAAATATGGTACCAAAAATCTTGATTAGATCTCTATGATTTTCTAAATCTCACAAGAAGTTATGAATATCATTATAGAGATAGACATCATTTTTGATACTGCTATTATGTCGTCTCCAGTAGATAACTTCCGAACCAATTCACCAAACTTGTTATAAAAAAAAACGAGAAATAATTTTCGTCATAGAGGAGTGAAGTATTTTAATTTGCTTTCGTAAAATATTTCATAAAGCTTTTATCGGTAATTGTTTTCCTAACCCATCATTAGCTGACGACTCTTTAAGTCTGTGGCGTCGATTTGCACGCCAAATTATACATTTTGCATGATGTTCTTACATTGTGATCTTTTTCCATTATAATGTGGCTAATTGTTATAATATTTGTGTAATAATATAATATATATGTCTAAGGAAAAAAATAAGAAAAATAAACACAACAAACATATTTCTGTATGTTTATTTTGAACTGTAATAACGTCGTATTTTCGACGTGCCATGCCGTCGATGGCGTCGTGAGCACTATTTAATTTGACGTGAATAGACGTCCGTGGTGGCCAAAGGTCAATTCTTTCATTCCTTTCCTTTCATCCCATAACATTCCCTTGGTCCGACTACGCGCAAGAAGATACTTCTTTAATGCAAGTGATCATAGGCTACGGTGATCGTTTACTAAAAATCGGATAGTTTGCTTATTTACCAACTTAGTATGAAATGTATATATGCTCAGTACGACACGCAAGCCGCAAGATCACATAGAAGCAAGCGTTAAACTGTGTAAGTGTACCTAAGATGTTTATGAACAGAAATAATGATTGCAGATGTTGATAAAGAAGGCTACTAAGCTGCTAACATACTGCTATACTACTAGCAGTATTATGAATTACTACGAAACTCGAATTATTCCATCTTCTTAATCTGAATTGTCGATTGCGTAGCGGTACAGAATTCGATTTAATAGTATGTAGTAAAGTTTAACTAAAATAAATTATACTAAATAATAGAAGGTAGTTTTCAAAAATTGTATAAATAAAAAATAAAAAAGTATTTTCAAATAAGCCGCGATACAATCCGTTAAGTACGAAGTCAAAAAATCGGATCTTGGCGGTGTTATATATACATATACATTTTTATTTCTGTGTTACATTTATTATTTCAGTTTATATAATATAAGTATATACTTACTTTTAGCAAACCAAATAAAAATACACCTCGAGATGACTCTCCAATCGTGCCCAGTTGACATTTCATCAGACTATCAGGTTGAGAGAATAGACTGCACTACACAGAGAGTACGGTAGTAGTTCTTATATAACTGTTGTACTATAGAGTACACTAGTAATACAAGAAGGTTAAACTCTTTCTTCATTAGAACCGCAAAACAGTTAAATAGCATTGGCTTGCCTGAATGTGATCTGTTTAATAATTCTCCTAACACAATAAGACAGATGTCATCAAAGGACTGGTTTAACTACATTATGTAACAAAATTCATACTTTTATATACAGGATGTTCAGTAAATAGCACGAAATACTGCAGGGGGTGATAGCTTAGGTCAATACCTACCAAAACAACATAATATATGTTCAGCAAAATCTTACGGATTTACAGTTATACAAAATTTTCCGAAATATCAAAAAATCTCTACCTTGAAACAGATTTTAAGCATCTCGTAATGAAGAATTCCTTTTCTAGTTTTTTTATATCAAATTATTCGTGAACAGTTACTTTACTCATTGATAAGCCTTTTTTATCAAAAACAAGAATGTTTTCAAGAAATAGTATTATTTGTTTAAATTTTCACAGAACGATTTTCTTTTCGCATAACTTTAACCTACAGTGGTGAAAAAAAAGTATGTGGCAGTTTTGTACAACAAATTTAAAATATAGCTTGTTTAATGGTGATTTTGGAAACATACAATACTAGTGCATTTTCATTAAAAATACAAAACAAATGCTATTTCAGTTTCAGAGAAGCTGATTTTGTTGACAATGTAATTAACGTAATTTTGTCAAAAACCACTACGAGAATAAGAAATAGCTGCTCATTTATGCGAATTATAATAAAACAAGTGTCAACAAACTTAAAAAATAGCTTGTTTAATGGTGATTTTGGGAAGATAAAAACAAACTAAAAAAAAAATATAAGAAAAATGCTATTTCAGTTCATAAGAGCATTTTATTTTAAATGCAAGTAATGTGACTTTGAATTCGAATCGTAGTAAGGTCGTACTACGGTTCGAATTACATAATAGTTAATCTACGGCCGACCGCCCGGCCTCTCTGTAAATGACATCTCGAAAGATAAGGTGATAGTAAAAAAAACAGGGAGTTAAATTTAATAAACTTTTATTCATTTAAATAAATCACAATAAATGCTCAAATTGCTTCCCTTGTGACATAATACACGCTCGGTATCTTCTTAAAATGAGCTTCTGAGTCTTCTCAGGCTTATTTCGGATATTTTTCTTGCTGCAATGTTTACCCTTACCTGCTCTCAATTAACTGTCATTTTGGTTCGGATTTTCATAGACTTTGTCCTTCAAGGCACCCCAATAAAAAACATCCAGGGGGTGTAGGTCCGGAGACCTAGGTGGCCATAATATCGGTCGCAGTCGCCCAATCCACCTGCCTGGATAAGCTTCGTCTAAGTAGGCTCTTACTTCCCGGCCATAATGAGCAGGGCACCCATCATTTTGAAGCCACATAACCTCATTTAGCTCACTCGGAACATTTTCAAGGAGCGTGGATAGGATTTCTTGTAAAAGCTCCAAGTAATTATTGGCATTTAATGTAGGTGGAAGCTCGACGGGATCCACAATCTGGCCATTAAAAATTCCACTCCATAAAATTATCTTGAATTGGTACTGGGACCTGTCTTCTCTTGACACATACGGATTTTTAATTTTTATTTTTTCTTGACACTTGTTTTATAATAATTCGCGGAAATGAGCAGCTATTACTTATTCTCGTAGTGGTTTTTGACAAAATTACGTTAATTACATTTTCAACAAAATCGGCTTCTCTGAACTAAAAATGCATTTTTTAATTTTTTTTAATGAAAATGCACTAGTGTTTTATCTTTCCAAGTCACCATTAAACAAGCTATCTTTTAAAGGAGATGTTTCATTTTCGGCTATGAAATGTACTATCAGCCAAAAAATAGCAAAAATACCAGGAATCGGGGTAAAATATTATTTCCTGAATTTAAGCCGAATTACGTTTGCGCATAAAAATAATAGTTTTTATATTATTGCCATTATATTCAATATGGCGGTGGTTCTTGATCATATAATTTTGAATGCGTTCATAAATCAGATCAAAAACTGTACAAAAGTACTATATAATTAATGTATATAATATATAAATATATATAATGTCAATAGTAAATATGTTTTAGAGTATCATTTATTCATTTAAACTATCATACACATATAATATACCTACTGATTTTGCAGGGTGCACTCCGGAACGAAACATTTTGTTTATGTTTGACATTTACTGTCACTGTCATATTGACTGATAATAAATATTCTAATGCTGAATTGGTGTTTCTTATTACAATTTCCTGAATTCATACGTTTTCCTTTCATTTCTACAAGAATTATCAATTCTTTGGTTAATATTATTCTAGCAAGAGTTCTTTTACTTCTGACAATTCTAGGTTATGTATAAATGTCATCTACCAACTTGTCATAGATAGTCCGTACGATAAACGTCAAACATTTTATATTTTATTTTGTGCAACGAAATTACTAGAAATTAATAAATAATTTCGTAACTAAATGTATTTAGCGGTACATTTTCCAGGTTTCCTGAGGATGTACAAGTTATAGCCGGAGTCCTATACAAAAGTGTAACATCTCCTTTGGTATACAAAAGTGTTACATACTTTCTTTTTCACCACTGTAGGTTAAAGTTATGCGAAAAGAAAATCGTTCTGTGAAAATTTAAACAAAAAATACTATTTCTTGAAAACATTCTTGTTTTTGATAGGAAAAAGACTTATCAATGCGTAAAGTAACTGTTCACGAATAATTTTATGTAAAAAAATCTAGTAAAGGAATTTTTCATTACGAGATGCTTAAAAATCTGTTTGAAGGTAGAGATTTTTCGATATTTCGGAAAATTTTGTAAAACTGTAAATCCGTAAGATTTTGCTGAACATATATTGTGTTGTTTTAGTAGGTATTGACTCAAGCCCCCATTGGGTGAGAGAGGGAACACCCCAGGTTTTTTTAGTGGGTATACCAGCACTCGGCTGGTGAGTCCCACACGCCCCGCCGGTGCCGTCCCCTAGCCGGCGGGTAGTGCATCAAGAATTTTTTCCTGGGTATCAAAAAAAAAAAAGGTAGATCAACTTTGCGTTTGTTCTCTACTTATAGATAATAATAATATATAATTGTCATGGAAATTAATTTTCAGCTGCCGAGATTGTGACTCCGATTTAATATTCTAATTAAAGTAGGTAAGTAATAAAGAGTTCAAAGATTATCATTAAAAAGTGATTTATGCTCATAAAACTGTCGTTTACCTAATAAACTAAAGCCCATCGCGACGGGGAGATGACATGATGCCATGACCATGGCTGCTGAAAAGCAACCGAAACGTCGGGGAAAGTGTAAACCAAAAATAAATAGATTTAATAGTTTAAATAATTTTATTAGCTTATAAATTACTAAAATAAAATCAATAGTAGTAGTAGTGCAATATTTTCAAAATTTTGTAATACAGTGCTAAATAAACAACGCGATAAAATCCGTATATAGTAGTTTAATTTTAATGTATTTACTATTTTAAAATATCAGCAGCGATAAGTATAAGGAGTCCGCGGTGACGGAAAAGGAAAGTAAGGTGTCGAGGCAACTAATGAGTCAGGGGTGTTAAAGTAATTACAAATATTTAAGGATGTAATGAATTTCGGCTTACGTATTTTAAAGATATTTTTAATATTAGGTATATTAAAATTATCTTTAAAATACTTAAGTCCACTTAACCCGATAGGCCTTACGTCATTTACGTGCAGTCAAAGCGACTTGAAAAGCAAGAAAATATGTTGTGTAAAAACGAAATAATGTAACGACTGATTAGGAAGTTTTGTCGAAGTCAGACGTCTTAATAATAGTAAACGATTTTGTTGTTTCATTTCCACTTACATAACACTAACGTATAGACTTTTCTCTTGCAGTCTGTGCAGTTTTGTTAAGTTTGAAATCCAAGATATATATTTAGTCTGAGTCTTAGGGAAAAATCGAAGGAAAAGCGTATCATAGGATATGCTTTTCTTAAGACGCGTGCACTTAACCTTTAACTGACACCTGAACTTTAACTTTGGCACGATGAGGAATAAATTCTCGTCCTTTCGCTCAATTCTTGGAATCCCAGACATAATTAAAAACCTACCTAAAGTGTCTGGCTGCCGGTGTGCTGGTGCGACTAAAATACGTTAAGGCGCAATATCATCTCAATATTTTAGACTAGAGTTTTGCTATTATATTATTTGCGATAGTACTCAATTTACAAGTGAATTCTTCTAGCCGTGATTTAATAGATACTATTTAGAACTTTTTTGTGAGCCACTGCACGTCACTTCTTCTCTCCATGTTTCTCTATCTAAAACATCTAAAGAACAATCTACTTTAAAGGAGTGTAGCTCATCTTGACATCTTCGTCTCAGCCTGCCACGATGTCCCTCATCCTGAGGGTCGGAGGAGGGAGGCATCTTGAGGGATTCATTGTGTAGTAAGTTTGGGCCTAAGTAATATACTTATCTACTTACCAAATATTTTCTGCTAAACTGGTATTAGTAATTTAGTATGCAGATAATTTCCACCTTGTTGAAAGTTTAGAGTGTAATAAATAAAACGCCGCACATATCTACATAGTTTATTATAAATGGTAATGTCATCTTATGTTACAACGGCGGTTACGAATACAAACTACCTAATAACAGAGCAAAATGTTTACAAAAAAACGCACACAGATCAGTGTAAATACAATATATTTACAAAACCATTAATATCTTCTTACTGGCTCAACGTAAACAATTTTTGAAAGATAAAAGACTAATGTAAACTATTTTTTAAACGATAATAGACAAATGTAAACAGTCCATTTAGATATAACATAGATTATTTAGTTACGCTGAGGATAGCTGCAAATGTGAAAATATTGTTATCTTTAATAACAAATATAAATTAAATAAACATTATCATTGTTTGTCATGACCAAGGAAACCCCTTTGGCAGAAATCAGTGAGTGGCCTCTGAGGAACTCTTTTAGAAGAAGGCAATGTTTAGTACATATCTCTCACAGACGACAGACTTTTTGTACGTCATGTGTGTTATTGTATATAATGATGTGATCTACTTTTATATATTAACAAGCGCGCCACGGATTGCCTGTCATCTACGGTAGATCTTAATCGTTTTTGAGCTTGTAATTACACATGATATAATTATTCAAAGGCAAATATGCATATGATCGCCTAATGAGCGATAACAGTACCTAGTCTATTAACATAGGCAATAGCAAAGGTGTTATTTGCACGTTGCCGGTCTGGAGGATTTAGATGGGATGAAGAGGTAGACCGTTGAGCAAGCAAAGTAACTTCTCTCTTATCGCCGATTGCCAGAATCGGTAATGGAAGTAACATTCGGAAAAGTACTAAAGGACATTCACAGAGGATTTTACTTAGTTAGATCGAGGGCCGGGTTTTATGTTCACCTCATTCAAAAGTAACTCGGTGCCTCAAAGCCTTTATATCCGACCCATCTTCGCTAGGCGAACGGCCTCGTTCGTATCGGCACTAAAGAGTTTTCGATGGTATCCTCTTCCACTCTATTTAACTACCTCGTTTAGAACACAAACGACGTATCCTAAAATAGTTAGGGCACAGCTAACCAACGCGGATTAGGGCATCCAGGCTTGGAATAATGTCTGAATTACACAAGAACGCAACTAAATAATTTTGAGTAGTCGAGCAATCTGATTTATTTTATTCAAAACGCGAATAATACCAAAGTTGGTGTTGCAACTCTTTATTTGCTATGGCCTAAATATATTAAAATCTTTATGCCATGATTATACATATAATTTCGATGCAGCGTGTAAGAGTAAAATGTGAATATGTGATCATATTTTAAGGGTTTCGTATATTTATGATATTACATAAAATGTTGAGTATTTTATATTACTACAACAGGCGCCATGAAAGAAGGTGTTAGTAAGGTAACATTTTTAAAATCAGTACCTGCTATTTCTAGAATTTTTTTATTTTAGAATTCGTCATTTGAATGAATATTAAGATATCATCTTTTTAGTTAATTGTGCTATTTATTCCTAATATTTTACGACAGTAAAATATGATCTCATCTAACTGGTATGGCTTTATAGAATGCAAGAAAACAGACGCTATGATACGTGCATGCGTACGGCCTTTTCAGCTCTTGTTGGGCAAATGCAGCCATTGTCATTCGATGTGCTGAGCCAGCCTTACCTTGTGCCAGGGTTGTAGTTATCACGATCAAATATCTTATCCTCAGCTATCCCCAAAGTAACTAAATAGAAAAACGAAACAAAACAACATACATATTTTTTATTTTGTTATACTTCTAGTCAATCAGAAAAGCACTAAAAGATTTGGAATACATTTCCCAGTTCTGGCGCTAAAGTTATTATGTGGCACAAAAAGGTGTGTATCATATTTTAAAGTCAGACAACATTTTCATTCAGCTAGAATAAAACATGAGTATTAATTTAAATATTAGAAATTCGTTTCACTTTGAACTAAATTCTTATAAAATTAAATAAATCAAAATAATATTAAGTGTTGCTATTCATTTTCAAATATTGCTAGTCGATTATTTTAATCGATATATTTGAAGTTGAAAATTTACTTATCTATAAAAACTGACACCTTTCTTCTTAGTATTTACTGCAATATTTTTTTTACGACAATTTGCATTTAAGAATTTTTATGTAGTAGGTAGGTACACATGAGATTATTCAAACGGATTTTGTTTTGAATCTGAAATTTGTCACCGAAACACGTTAAGTACGTTGCCGAGACCATATAAAACGACCACACCTTTTTGTTTTAAATAAACGGTCGCATAAAATCTATACCTTTCAAAAAAGAACACTTTGACATTTAAAGTTATCGTCATCGATCGCCATTTTGGAATTGATAAAGCAAAGCAAGTAAGATTTCAGCCTAATAGTGATAAGTTTTAGTGCAAAAATAAATGAACTCGCTTTTCCTAGCGTGTTGTATTGCGGTCGTAACTTCTCATTCCTAAGTAGACCTGTGCTATTCAGTTTCAGAATAATAATGGTGATGATAATTCTTATTCTGGACGAATATTTGGACAGCATACCTTGTTACTGATCTGTAAGACAGGTTCAGAATGTGTCGTAAAGTTTGTAGAGGTCTAAACAAGCGCTCTCACGTCACCTGGGCTCCGGTGGCCCGCATAGCAGCAGTTGGTCATATTTCTTCATTTGCCTAGCAGCCAGGTCAATGTCCACATCAGTTAGATAGTAGGCTTCAAAATTGGAGAGAGGGCGCAACATTGAGTACAGTCTTTCGGCGTACTTTCTGTGGATAACGAATACAGACATTAAGTGTCTGCACATACACGATTAAGCAACATAGACTCGAAGGGATACTATACTTGAAAATTCGAATTATCGTTAGTCGCTGTTTAAATGTTTAACTATTGAGGTGACTTATTCTAATTATTTTACATACGTAGCTGCTGATTTATAATTTAGTCATTGTTGTTCATGTGTAATGAGTAGTGATTGATATAGTTATCCATTAACTGTTACTGCAGTAAAATATAAGAAATTACTGTTATTGTGTATGATAGAGCACTTCAAAATTTCGGAAATGTTTATTATTATTAATTTATGTCGCTAACTGTACCTTTTATCACAGTCAGATGATATATCTTAATTTTTCTAAATAGGATGGATGCCTCTAATGCCGGTCCTGACTCTAATACCTTTTCTTTTTATTTGCTTTTTCATTATTACTAGTCTTAATTAAACGAGATAAGTGTAAAAACCCACGATTCAACCTCTTCGTATTCATGTGACCTTTTTTTCATCAGCTTTTTGTGATGTCCCACTGCTGGCCTCTCCCTTGGACTTCCAAATCACTCTGTTGGTGGATATCTCCTGACCTTATGACCTTGTGACCCCTATATCTCGGGGGTCTTTTGACCCACAGGGCCCATATTTCACTAAGGAATTTAACTAATTTAACTGAGGGATGACCCCGAGGTGTCTGTACACCAAGTTACAAGTCAATCGGTCCAGTGGTTCCGGAGCTATGCCTGTAACTAACAAACTGTCACTAACAGACAAACACACAGACCCACATAGTGTTTTCATTAACCTCTCCGAAGAAGACTCAGAGGTTAATAACTTATTGGATTAAGAATTACACCAATTAATATTGAGCTATAGTTAGCATTGTTGTATTTGAGTACACGGATGACGTAGTGGCTTAAATGGCCGCCTCGCCCGCGCCGCCGCGCCGAGTACCCACATGGGACAACATTTTGTCTGATCCACAAATAGTTAATATTAATTAATTTTTGTGTCCGTTAAATATTCTTTGTGTCCGTTGTTTGAATATTTGTAAAGTCCTTCGCGACACAGGAATTATTCCTAGGGCCGGAGATATCTTTTTATTTTTCAAATATAAAAAATGTATTAAAATGCCTGTATTCCATCCAACCTAATTAATGCATATTTTTATGCTTATGTTAACTAGTTACCTGGTCTCCATGCTCTTGTCCTCGAGCAGCGAGGCGAGCGAGCGCAGCGCGTGGCGGCGCGCGCAGGCGGCCGACGGCGGGCGCGCGCGCAGCAGCTCGCGCCCGCCGCCGCCCAGCGCGCAGCACACCACCAGCAGCCGCGCCGACGCGCACCGCACCAGCGGGCTCTTGTGGCTACAAGTACACGGTGACTATTTGATAGATCACACTAGGTAATGTGTCTGAAGAATAGAAAGGAAGAGCCGGTTTAAGCCCTATCTGAGCTCCTAGGCAATGCAAGTCTCGAGACCCCTTTCTCGACTTTCCACTTAAGCTTGCAGTATTTAATCTGTACCAAATTTGGAAGTGCTTTAAAAGTCATTTAAAGATGGATCTGGCAAGCAAGCCCGCGAAAGAACATTGGCAAACGCTTATCGATTTTTTTGCTGACATATTTTATTGCGTCAATGCATGAAAAATATCTTAAAATATAGGGTTTAAATTCCTAAACAATTGTCTTCGGGATCACCATAACATAAAGTCAGGAATAGATATTGCAATTTGAAGTTTGGAGGTTATACCCTGATTCCCGACAACTACAGATTTTTAGATTTTTACTGTAAAAGTTTTTTTAGAGTTAAATCAACTGCAAATACATAAAGGCTGATTTATTTATGCTTTCATTTGTTTTTTCCAGGTTCGATTCCCGCACAAGTCAAACATTTGTGTGCATGAACATGGATGTTTGTCTTGGTCTGGGTGTTTCGTGCTTATTTGGTTAAAATATATATCTCATTTTACCACCAAACTAAAGAAGATTTTTTCTTTTTACAAACTTACACTCTAAGGATTATTACAACGAATGACTTAATTAACTATGGCTAAATGTGCATTCACAGCGTAAACCACAGAATATATTTGATGTTATGACAATTTTCTTTCTACAATTAAATTGGGTTAAAAAAAGGTAAACATTAAAGAAAATAAATAGGTTTTAGCAAAACCAGAGAAATAGTCAATAAACCAAAAACTGCTATTATTTTATCTGCTTAATATATTCAGTTAATATACATCTAAATGCAATTAATAAAATAATAATTGAAAAAGTGGGTGTGTTGTGGGGTTGTCCCGCTATCTCCTTCGCACAGCTGCGGTTATATCACGGTTACGTCACTGTTTGTATTAACCATAGTTTTGCTGTTATTTGGCAATTACCCTTTCTACTAGATTTGAGAGGACTTGTACCTTATTTATTTCAAAGTAGATTTCAGAAATTCTTAATGTTTTGGACATTGTGTAATGTAATTAATAATATCAGCTCTGTATTAAACTGTCCCACTGCTGGGCACGGGCTTCTTCTCACTGTGAGAAGGGCTATATTCTGCTGGCTCAGTGCGGATTGGCAGACTTCACATATCTTCGAGGAAATTATGGAGAACTCTCAAACGATGTTTTCCTTCACCGTTAAAGTGAGCGATAATTATCAATTTAATACGTACATAACTTCGAAAAGTCAGAGATGCGCGCCTTGGGATCGAACTCGAGACCACTGCATGGCAGTCGAACGGTTTCCCACTTATTCGACTTGAATTATAAAAAATGTGTTTTGGCCACCCTGCTGTTGTTGTAGCGTGTAATTCAACTAAGGGGTGCTAAACACTCACGTGGCACCATGTATGCAGAGGACAGTGACGACGTGGCTGAGGTCCACCCCGCACACGATGTTATCGAGCGCCACGTTAGCAGCGCGACGCACGGGGCGACTGAAGCTGCCTGTCTTAATCAACAGGATCGTAACGGCTTCGTAGAAGTCCTGCAGCGACAATACCATCACAAGTATAATAAAAATGTCCTCCAGAACGAATTTCAGTTACGGCGGCCAATCTTATCAGAGACTGGCCATCTGCGCAGGAGATTATAATATCTCCTGCGCAGATGGCCAGTGCACAAGTATGTGCGCAAACAAAAGTGCACTCTCCGTTCCTTAACCCGATGGGGGACGGATAATCTGACACTACCGGAGAGAGATCAGGCGCAGGACCAACGGTTTTACGTGCTTTCCGAGGCACAGAAGCCACCACCATCCTAACTCTGGGCTCATATTGAGATTTCTTAATAGAAAAACCCAATAACTGTTTGTTGGCCTAACCTGAGATTCGAACCCGAGACCTCATGCACAGCAGTCGCATTCACTACCGCTGCGCCAAGGAGGCAGTTTATTTCATCATAAGTAACCACGTTAAACCATTGGTCCCGGTTGCCATGAACATCTATGACAGTCGTTATTGGGAAGTCAGGACTCTGTAATATCCTGACACTGGTCTAGCCTTAGGGTATCGTTAGCCTTCGGGTTGCGAAGGGCAGGTGGCAGCCGCTCCGTGTAAAAACTGATATCCAGTCAAATCCCGTTAGACTAGAAAACCCGACCCCAAGTGACTTGGGAATAATAAAGGCTAGGGAGAAGATGATATTTTGCACTCACTGGTTTCTTAGTGTAGTTAGTGTTCATCAGTATGACAGATAAAGTGCTGCAGGCGGCACGGGCTATTTGGGTCCTCGGCGACTCTGCATGGCTGGTTACCTTTGCAGAAACATATTATGTTAGATTAAGAAAGAGAGCGTGGTAAGTAGCGTTATGGCTAGGTCGACAAGTAGCCCTCTGACGTGATTACATTACAAGTAATGTAACTTTCAGTACGATTACACACGCACGCTTGCATACACTCACACACATATGGAGTCATGGACGCATGTCTGGAAGGACGTAAGTCGTGTCAAGAAGAGTAATTGACATTCAATTACTACTCTTGTTAACCACGGTGAACCTTAAATGAGTGAAGTTTTAGGATTTTATCCAAATTGAACGTGGACGAAGTTACCGGCAGTAGTAATCCATCCAATAAGGGCAGATCCTCGTTGTCTTAAGTGGTAAGATTACTGTAAGTGTTAGCACATGAAAGTGGCCGTGTGTTTCTTACAGGTTTCTTCTCATTTGCCGGAACCTAGCAACTAACCTAAATGTAGCTTCTAAATAAATAAATAAATTTTGATTTTGACTTTGAAACATTTACTTGTCTTAGGAGATCCGCGATTCGTTGCTCAGGAATGATTCCCCAGAACTTCTCTAAAGCTCTCGGAATGTCTTCTAAAGCATCGGTAACGTCATACCTGTGGAGAAAGAGAAGAGGTAGCAAAACGTCCAATGATGAATTCATTGGACGTTTTGCTGACAGTAACAATAAATACGCTTGGCTATTATCACTTCGCCGAGTGTTGTGGGTTTGATACCTACACGGGACAAAAACCTGTGTGATCTGCAAATGGTTGTTCTAAGTCTGGCTGTTCTTTCTTTGTAAAGTCCCCCGCCACACAGGATTTAATCCTAGCGCTTGAGATGTCTTTAAAAAGAAATTGTGCCCTAAATGTTATTTAGGCTTCATCCGTCGTATCAGACCAGAATTCTAACACAATGAAATGGTAGGACTAATCACGCGAGTTAATATTACACTCCATAGTATAAGCTTAGGAATAGTTCGTTTAATGTAGGGAGATTCTAACCAGGAGGCGGATCGCAGACGCTTCAGTAGCTCGACGCACAGAAGCTCGCAGCCTCGCTCCGCGGTGTCAGTTGCTTTGCTGTCGTCGTCCACGGTGCTAGGTGAACCACTTCTGCTCTCTGAGTTACTAAACATACATATATAGTTACTTTAAATAGTTAAAGCATTTTGTGTATATGCCCAAGGCAAAAATTAGGTGGCTTGGTGAATTATATGAATTGGTTTAAGAGGTCGCCTCGCCACTGTGTCCGTTGTTTTAATGTTTGTAAAGTCCCCGCGGCGCAGGATAAGTCCTAGTGCAGGTGATGACTTTAATTAAAAAAGCTTCCTTGGATTGTACACACGGCTACACATCAAGTTAGACACTGTATATACGCTTAACTACGCTACATACAAAATAGAGAATTGTCGGAAAAGGACAGTGCATAGTGGAGTAGACCCATCACGGTGCACTAGCGCGTGCGGCGACACCCGCGGCCCGTTCAGCGTTAATAAGACAAAATAACAAAAATATAACATACTCTCTCCCACGATTCGCAGCGTTCAACTTCTAATACTTCAAATTCCAAACAGTCTAGGTTGATGTGTCGCTGTGTGTACACACTTTTCATGTTTAATATACTTACATCATTCGTCTCTCTCCCTCACACCTCTTTAACAGTTTTATGTATCGACAACATAACGCTTAACGTAACGATTTTGATCTTGCTGTCATCTAACGTAACAAAAGTAGAGAAAGTTCAGAAACTAATAAAACTACCAATGGTGGTTGCAAACCATCATACGATTGCTTAATGGCAAGGGGTATAACGTTCAGAAAAGGTAGGAACAGACAATATCTTATCCATTAAGCTACCGCCACTTTCTAATCAATGTAAATAAATAACTTCAGTTATACAAACAAAATAGGTTGTTTTTCTGCGGAGTGAAGAATTGAGTTATGATCTCTTGTATGGTTGACATACTTCTACAGTTAAGCTGCTCCACCATTTGAACTTACTTTGTTCTGCCTCTCTTAAAAAGTTAACTGTTAACTATATTATCCATATCTACCTTCTACCTACTTACTATAAGCTATATCTAAAGTTATTCCAGTTCCTGCTTTTGTGGCTCTGCTTCAGTTCCTTGATCTTATCTTTGATGTTGATAGGGTTCTGTAAATCTGATGCGAGGTAGTTCGTTCGTTCAGTTTTACTAACACTGTTTGATACTATGCCCTCTACGTGGATTGGCGGTAATTGTATGCCACCGAACGATCCTTTGTCGAAGTCTGGAAGCATAGGATATTTTAATTTTCGATTGATCTGGGTATGTATTTAGCGTAATTGTACATGAATGAATTACTTTCTATCGTCTTCTAATTTAAACCTAAGAGTGTGAAAATGTTTAACAAAAACCACTTTTGTTGGGCTGTAACTTTTTATAATATATTTAATCAGCCAAACTGTTCTAGTTTAAGCAAGGCTTAGGTATGCAGCAAGCATGTCGCTATGCGCTACCACTTTTAATATGGGGCATTTAACAACTTTTATGCTTATGAAAATATTTAGGAGGTATACTTTAGAATGCTTGTACATAACATACTCACCACTTCTACCACTAATGAGTAGACTCTCTCCTGAAGCTAGCTCTCTAGCACCCATCTCCCATCTATCAACAGGTCTATCTTCTTTACGATCCTCGCCGACACATGGCAATGGTCCCGTTCTAAGTTGAGACTTATTAGGATTAACAGAAAATAGAAAATCCAAATTAGAATGATTGGGAGCAGATTGATTGCCTTGAATAGGAGGCAGTTTGAACTCGTCAGCTTCCTGGGGTTCTTCGGGAAATAATTTGACCTTTATGCCTGCTTTATTTGTAAATAATACGTCTTTGTCTTCTTCAATGGAACTAATCATGTTACCAGATGTCATGTCAGATGTACTTTCTTTTTTCGCTACAGACTCCTCAACCAAAGGTGTTAATTTACCAAATTGTCTTTTTCCCTGTTCATAAGGCCTATTAGATTGAAAATCTATACTCTCGTACAATTTAGTGTAAAGGTCAGCTACTTCTCTATCAACAGACTTCGGAGAATCACAGTCTTCATCGCTATTGTATTTTTTACCATCTCTAGAATTGGCTGGTTCCATCAATGAGTCTTCCTCTATGTCAGTATCCACTGACTGATCACAGTCACTATTGCAGTCATATTCATTCTGATCTTCACACGTAATTGTCTCTTTTGACGGATCGTTTATAATGTGTATTACTCTCTCGGAACTCGATGGACTGATCGTCTCTTCGGTATTTTCGGTGTCATTGGCCGATATTTGTAGTAATTTCGAGGAGCCATCTTCGAGCGAGCTATTCATGAATTGATTGCAAGTAGAGCTAAAGTACTTGTCGATGTAGTTGTTAAAGTTATCACATTTGGAATAAGATTTATTTGCGCTGGTCATTTCTATCCTGTATTCAACAGTTTTGTTCTCTTGTATTGATAAGAAAGATGTTTGTGTTTCTAACGTGTTACAGTCGGCAGATTTCATTACCGCTCCCTCACTTTCGGCTAGTTCAATTATGGTTTTGCTGGTCTGGGTGAATATTTCTTGAGCAACAATCGAGCACTTGTTAAAGCTGGTAGATGACTCTTGGCAAATTTTCTTCGTTACTTCACATTGGATGTCTCTGTTCACGTTTACAGATTTGGCAGGTATGTCTTTCAAAATAGCGATGCTTTTGCTGTGCGGCGACTCGCTGCCCTCGCTGTCCCACTCGAGGACGTACGTCTCCATACCAGAAGAGTTGTGTTTGTCGGAGCTGCTGTCCGTGAAGTCCAGTGAGTACACGATCGAAGTGGCTACACTCTTCTGCGAGTCTGTCTGCTTTACATTTTTCATTCCTTCTTCTTCATCCTGAAAGTTGTTGCACGTAAAAGAAGCCATCTACAATAAAAAATATTAAATGTTTTCTGATATATTTACAATAGCAAAAATCGAATCCAAAATCTTCTTACTCTTTGCGAGAGCTACAAAGCTAGTAAATTACGAGTAAACAAAACCTATCAATACTTTAAAATATTTGCAGGGGTGACTTACCATAATTGTACAATTTAGAACAAAAATTATATAAATTTGAACTAATGCCACTAGTGTAACCACATAAACGCGTACTCTTATGTATTTACAAATATTTCAGTGCAATTCTGACAGGCCATGACAACTTTGAACTGAGAAACTGTCATAACATTTCGTTTTAATTTTTTACCGTTTCGTTACCAAGAAGACTAAGGTTTCAACTAACAAGGGTACTTTAAACATTATTTTGATTGGATACCCATAACTTACCTATGTCTTTGGTCATAACTAAAGATTGTTGACGATTTCTCGGCATTATTATTATCCATTCAAGTGATGTATGGCGCCGAGCACAGGGAGCACTGACAATAAAAGTGCATATTTGTATCATCACAATATTATATATTAGACACTACACGCTTCAGGGCGCCTCTAGGAGCAGGCTAGTGTGTTCCATGCTTTGCGACTATAGTAAACATTATGCTTCTTTAAAAGGGTAAGCTTATTCCTAAGCTGATAAATTAATCTTCCATTCAAATAAAATCTTTTCACGTTGATACAGCACGTTGGCTCATTTCATCGCTTAAAAAAAGGATAGAATGAAATAGTTGATTGACATTCGATAGGCTGCATTTTTGTCTATTTTCATGCAATCTATTGTACCGATTCTCTGTCTGCGTGTTTTGTGGTCTTTTGCATAAGGCCAGATTAGGTATACCTACCGGAATGTTTATGACCAGTATTATAATGTGAGCTTAATAATCTATTAAGTTTTAGAATAAATACCAAGCATAATTAAATCTATTGTGTTTGACCACCGGTGTGCCGCATTTTTTGTATAATAGACCTACTTAGAGAAAATGTTAATATTAAGCTTCAAAAGCTAAGAACTAGTGTTATTAAAATAAACCTCAATAAAATCCGTATAGTTATTTAATTTCAAAGATCTATGGCGGTTTTATTTAATGCCCAGTTGACGGCAATAATCCTATCCAATTATTTATTACTAGATGTTCCCGCGGTTTCACCCGCGGGAACATCTAGTAAATATCGTTACTGTGCCGCCCTCGTAGGTCGTAGCGTGATGTTATATAGCCTTCCTCGATAAATAGGCTATCCAACAGCAAAATAATTTTTCAATTCGAACCAGTAGTTCCTGAGATAAGCGCATTCAAGCAAACAAACAAACTCTTCAGCTTTATAATACTTATAAGTATAGATGAGGGGCTCGAAATCATTTCGTCTCTGCCAACCCCTTCCAGGATAGAAGCGTTAATCTATGTATGTAAAGATAACAATAGTAAATTGACAAATAAATTTGCGAACATGCGAATTCTGTTTTGTCTATGAAAGAGCTTGCTGTTGCTCATTATTTGGTAGACTAGACATTTTTTTATGAAAACTTTATTTTATTTCAATATTTGTGTTAGAGAAAATGTCTACTTCACGAGAAGTAGCCTGTTCTGAAAGCTCAAGGTAGAAATTCAACTCTAATCAAGGACAGGATCTTAATACGTACAGGTTGAAATAAAACAATGATATACATTAAAATATGCCAAACTATTTAATCCACGTCTAAAAGTCCACGTATTAGGTAGCATAGACGTTAGACGTACAGTACAATATCACAACGATAGATACCCATATTTGTTACTCACACATTGAATTTTGTTACTGTAGGCACAATACTTGAAGTACGACTGGAGAAACTGTGATTTCGTCCTTACTGCACCATGGAAACTATCTTTGGCAATCTTTTGTCGTATTTTTGCATAAGAGCTTTTTAGTAAATATTGAGATTTTATCGTAAGTTTTCATAACTTTTGGTTGTGATGCGCGTAATCGATTTTGAATGGGAAAATGTGCGCAACGCGATATACTTCGCATGCTTAACACGGTAAACGCCGTGATAGTCTTATAGTGTCAACACGCCTAAGATGATTGCCTCGGCGTTCAAATACTAGCGGTCGTAAGGCTAACACTGTATTCTACATAGCAGTGTCAACACAATCGAATTTTAATTCGAATGCAATTTTATATACTTATTACTATCTCTCGACAAGTTTTTAAGCCGGTCCTTCCCAATTTTTTTTAAAAACGCCTTTATTGGAGTCCTCTTGATCTAATCGAAATGTATGAAATGATAATTCGAAGCAGGTCTTGAGGTATGAAAGCTCACGGTAGATCCTTTGAACATGAACTACACCGAGAAGGTGAAATAAAGACGAAAACATCAATTTCTTTACGCCTCATTGACATGAAAACATTAATCTTAATCTAACTATTTTGCAATGGCAAAGATAAGAATTTCAACTATTGATCTATCGGTAAGTTGGCCAAAGGTAATCACAAATTATGTAGATACAGATGGTCGGGTTACGACGTGTGAAAACAGACTCATTCACAGATAGCCACGTGAATACAGCAATTCTTGACCAAATCAATGCAATGTATATTTGGATCCAAAATTACTCTACAGGAATAATGTCCTCCAGACCGAATTTCCGCCACGGCGGCCAATCTTAACGGAGACTGGCCATCTGCGCAGTTGATATTATAGTGCACAAGTATGATTAGGTGTAGGACCAACAGCTTTACGTGTTTTCTGAGGCACGGGGGTGTCTAACACCGCCAACTCCCTAACTCCGGGCTGGTATTGTGATTTCTAAACAGAAAAACCCAATATAATTTTGTTGACCCGACCCGGAATTCGAACCCCATCCACAGCAGTCGCATTCACTACCGCTGTGCCACGGAGGTAGTTGAATATTCTACACAAGAATATCTATAATTGAAGTTCAAACTTGATAGTCTTAGATGTGTGCTATGAATTTTTTTAATATGTGCACATGCTTTAGGTAAGCGCCCTACGTTTGACTGTGAAGTGACTGTTTTCTCTGTCCCAATAAGTTTTGTGACGTAAGGTATCTGAACTTTAGATGCAAAAGTAACTCGGACTTTCCGTTCCTATTCTTCCACGATGTCTTTTTTTTGTTCTTAATAGTCTTTAACTTGATCGCCATCTCACTTGTTGTAAAGTGACGATACAGTCGACAATTACAGCACGCTTGCCTATTTTTGTAATCATCGGTAAACTTGGATTTTGCAGCGACAGTGGTCCAGTAGTCATGGGACGGGGCAACGCTAATATAATTTTATATCAAAAGTGTAAAATTACTGAGTATTAAGATAGTAAAAATTGGAAAGAACATTGCAATTTTAATCTGTACTGTCCCCACTATCAATACGTCAAAGATTTTGGAGATTAAGATTAATGCGTCACATGCTATGAGTTTCTTGTCTGTTTGTTAGCCAAACTCGAATCTGTATCGTGTAGGTGTAATCATGTCGTAGCAAAGAAACGGTAGCTGAGAGGTAGCAAATAGGATTTGGTGATTGAATTCTGTCGTAGGACTCTTAGGTTACTGCTACGCGGCCTACTCAGATCTCTATTTCGTAATGGTTTTATTTAGTATTTTATAAGTACAAGGTACTTTAATAAATTGGTACCTTATATGTCATCTGATAAAACGCCAACGTATAAAAATGTAGCATCCAAAACATATTTTAATTTATGTAATAAAATTACGTAAAATAAAGAAAGCTTGTAATAAGAAAAATCCTAATAAATGACTTTTATCTTTCTGTATCTAACTTAAATCGTCCGCATTAAAACAAGAGAAAATATCACAAAATATAGAAAGCTCTACACGTCTTCAGTGCTACGACATCGATCTGGTGTCATTTGCTAAAATTGTTGTTTGCACCTTATTGTCACGTACATAAGGATGATATTAGAACATACATATAATACATCTAGATACTTAGAATATTTGGGATTTTAATACTTGAAGAAAACGGAACCGCTTACTCACACATCAACGATCCATAAAATATTACATAATAGTTATAAAACATGATAAATACAATTACACAATCATGTGTTACGGGGTTGTGTGACGTTTTTATTGTATTTTGAATCGTGAAATTAAGAACATTAATCTCGGTAGATGCTTGTGCATGTTTAACAACATTCTAGCGCTATCTGCTGACGTTTTTACAATAATGCTAACGGCGGTTTTGGTTTAGATCTTGCATTTTGGGATGGGATTCTTACCTGAACAGAACTCTATTCGCCCACTACTCATGAACTATGAAAGATATACTTTGTCAAAAGTATTATCTTGAGATTGATAATCGTCTAGGCCAGACGCATTCACATATAAACACGAGTATACAGGCGATTTCAGATCTAGTTGGTCAAAAGTCCGAAATCTAGACGGCTGATAATCTCAATCATACGACAAAATAAGATAAACATCAGTTAGGATATAACGTATTGTCTACCGTAAGACTTAGTGGGAATTCAGTATGGACCATAACAACTCCAATTTTTTAGCATTAAGATTGTCTACGACAATTAAACTGTCAAGAGCTTAGCAAGAGGTTTTGGATCCGACATGTTCGAATCTCTTTATTACTAAAACAGTTTTCATTCTCGTAATAGCTAGATGAAACATGTTTGACAAGATTCATACGTAAAAACTTAATTAGTCCGCACCCACCTAACGAAGTCTATCAGGAAGAATCATACTCTTTTATACAGAGATACTATCTGCCTTCACAGATGGCGTTGACATTTTGGGCAGTGCGGTACTTAGCCGTGATATTTTTGGGACAGTAATTATGATTTTAAAATAAACGTCACACAATCGCATAACATATAAACAGGTATATCTATCTACGTAGAACATTCTAAAGTCCGATACAATCCCACTCCGGCACGACATTTATACGATAAATACCCTTTATATCCAAATACATCCATTTAAATATCCCTATCTTTTAAACATGGCGCTGAATACACATCGCCGAATAATTTTGGATCAATATCTTTCCCCATTTTGGCTGACGTAATTTTTGTAGAAAATTAACTCAAAATTGCTTAGCAACATAATGCTGCCTGTTTTGTAATAAATCTCACTAAACTAATTGTAATCCTGCCTTCTGCCTCCTGTATCTTCAACTTCTTCTCAACGCTAGTTTAAGGATAGAATATCTTAGGAATTTTAAAACCGATACTTTTATTGACACAAAAGTTTGACATTCCATAGTCTGTCCTACGTCACAAATTACGTATATACAGAAGCTCAGCTCAAATCGATATGCAGTGATTTGTTTTCTCCAGTTCCAAGTCAAGTTTTCTCCAGTTAATGACTTTGTGTAATCAATCTTAATCTTTATTTACTATTTAGATCCACATCGTTGTACCTACCCATATTCGTCCAACATGTTACGAGATTACAGTACGCACGCATTTGTGTGAATTTGTCTGTTTTTGAGCGTTCTATTGAGTAGGGTCCTACCACCATCTCTTAAAGCATTGTCAATGCCTGCACGAAAACGAGTCAAAGCTCACACTCGTAACGCATTGTCTCATTCTTGCGCATGTAATGCTTTAAGTGGTGGTGGATCCCAGATCTTCTGTATATATGTTTTGCGACAAAAGAGTATTGAACTAATTAAGGAGTTCTTAATAATTTCGCTGCTTATTTTATGACCGTTATTAGGAAGAGATATGACAGGACTAAAATCAGTTTTGGTTATTAAATATTTGTAATGTTGTAAATAAAACATTTAAACATTATTAATAAGGAACCACCGTTTAAGTTACTCATTCCCAATTAGGTACATTACAAAATCTCCATTCGATAGATAAAAACTACATACATAATCGATTTAAATAGAGCCGTTCTCGAATCTATCGATAAAATATATTCGGCCTTATTGTGGAACGCAGTGGCTGGTACCATCGCACTGGTATTAACAAATGGAAGAGATTGCTAGTTGCAGGTAATGCCATTCGCTAATTCGAGATTTAGACAGACGCTAAAAGCGAATACGCTAATTAACTGTTAATATAGTTGTGTACCTTTAATTACCAGCAGTTTCATTTTTCATTACCAGTACGTTAGTATACGCTGCTGGCGTTAAAAAATAAGGCTTCTTTGCACAGTCAATATCATAAATAGAGGCATATCCCACCATGATCATCACCTAATTTTGATATTGATTGACTTTACGTGATCATAATCTTTTACTGCGAAGTAAAAAGTTCCTTGCCCTTCCATCTTTCAGTTCTCCGTCTACCTCAAGTCTAGATAGCTAGACCTATCTATCTACCCTATATTAAAAGATGGATACACACTAAATTGATTAAAATCCTATGTTATAAAAAGATATTACTTTTTATAGTTCACTTTCGGAGATAGTTCCAATTTACGAATATTCCTACTATACTAAATATACTGACGATTACTGATGCGATTTTATTCGAATGATATTGGAATTAAAGTTGTGCACAATTTAATCCATATTTCGTCACGTTCGCGACGCACGTACTTACGTAGGTACGTATGTAATTGTATGTGTTTCATGACATATCGCACCTTCAGTGCAATAAAGGCGTAAGTACAGTTACGTTGAGATTTTTTATTGCAGATTCGAATAGTGCAAGGTAAGATACACAAGCTCAATTATTTTCGTTGTGATTTGAAAAAAATACAAATGCTTTATATAAAAAAAAAACATTTGTCGCGTCATAATAAGTTTGTATTTTCAATCATAAAATACTATAAACCTATAAAAATGTCTAAAAGTTGATAAAATACCCCTACTCTTGCGTTATGTCTTTGTTTCACGAAATTAAACAAAATATTATAAAAGTACTTTCTATGATAAATATATCAGACCAAGCAGTTTTTTGCTTACCTCTAAAGTCAGCATATTCTTCTTACGCCTTAATTCTACAGGGAGTGCGATGTATTCGAAAGCAACGGTGCACATCACTATTAACAGAAACCTCGCTCAGTATTCTTTCATGATTATGAATTACTATACTATTTTGTATGGTAGGTGTCTGTATGGATACCATCTTATCTTATCTTGTGTGGGGGCCAGTCAGTACAGACCGGCGACACTTCGACCCAGTGGGATCTTTTGTGTCGACTTCCCCAATAACGACTTCCATAGATATTTCATGGCAGCCAGGACCGACGGCTTAACGTGCTCTCCGAGGCACGGAGCAGGCGATAATTGTGAATCAATACGCACATAATTTCGAAAAGTCATATGCCTTCCGAAAGTCAGGGGTACGCGACGTGGGTTCGAACCCGAGACCCTCTGCATTGCAGTCTATTATATATATATATATATATATATATATGATGTAGCTATGGATACCATACTCCGTATATACCATACCGTACTCATACAGTACCATACAAAGACCTCTATTGGATATTTAGATATGCAATCCTATTAAATGTCATTTTGCACTTCCTATATCCAGACACAATGCTTTTTACTTTTCTGGATTCCGGCTAATTAATAAATTAAATCGTCTGCACGGCATTGGAGACCGCTTACGCGTATAAGTGAGCATAGCACAGCACGAATACCCGGTATAATTGGGATACCTAAAATTGGAATACTCCAGTTTTACATATCACAGCTCGCGCGCTCCATCTGGGGCAGTATCTTTATTCTGCAGAAGGTGGTAAGCAAACTTGGAAAGCGAACCTGCGTGTGTAGAATCTCAAGGTCTCTTACAGACACCTTGCTTTTAGCAGTGGATTAGTAGCTTTCCTGATGTAGAAAACACTCGAAGCACAATGGTCCGATTGGAACTATCTCCGAAAGCATGGTCCAGTAAAGCACCTCACGCGAAATAATAACAACACTAAAGTAACAGCTTGCATTTAAATAACAAAACAGCCAATACTCATACCTACAAACATTTGTGTGAACATGATATGTTAAACTTTTTAATATAAATACAACTTTTATCCTCCAAACGAATACATTAAAACATTATTTTTTATAAAATATCCAGATTCTTACCACGTAACTTGTAACAAATTATGATTTAGAATTAAAGTTTTACTGTTTAAATACAGATGTCGAATTAAATAGATATAGCAAGATCTATATTGGAAGAATATTGCGTGTCTCATGTTTGATATTTGTTATAGGCAAAATACAGTTTTCTTGCCCTTTTTGTCATGACGTTCTTGCCTGCCGCAATAATGTCATGGTAAAAGAGGCATGTGTAACTGGACTCTAAAAGTCAGAGTGTATTAATTTTGTACAGGCAGGGATATTTTTATGTTAAAAGCAATGAAAAAGTGCAGTTTTCTCGAAACATGCCTTATTGTAATGATAATATACGTGCTGCAATAAAGTCATGACAAAAGAGGCATGTATAATTGGACTCCCAACCTGAGTGTAGAAATTTTATACAGACAGGATATTTTTATGATATAAAGCTTTTATATTTCTTTTTTATATGAGTTATCTACTTAACTCAATGTCTGTGGTACTACGGCTAATGAAAATAGCAACATCACGTCCCTTTACATTCTGCGTTAAAATGGCGGTCCTGAAAATATGCATACATATACTAAAGTAAGTTTAAGTAACTGTATACGACACAACATTTAAATACATTTGAGACATAAAACATCAAAGTAATATATTTTTACATCTACTAAGGGATACGACTTATTATACAGATTATTTTTGTAAAAATAAATGGTAGTAATAACTTCTATTATTATTCATATTCACTTAAATATTGATAATAATACGATATTATTTAAATAAATTAAAGTGATTTTATTACTATTTATACGAATAATAATACGGTCTGTATTATTATTTATATTCATAGTTTCATTTATAGAGTAATATGTAACAAATTTTGTGATTTTATTGGAGATAAAAATTACTCTTCCGTTGTGGACTGTAGATGGCAGTACTGTAGCAAAATGCTTTCTACAATGACTTAGTTTTGCATATATTATTATTTAACAATCATCCAAACACTATATTTTTGAAAATATTTTATAAGAGATCCACATCCAAATTTAAAATTACTTTAAAGATCAAATTGTTACATTTTTTATTTAAGACACATCAGCACTACGGGATATTAACATTAAAAATAATCCTTAACACTAATATAATCTGATATAAATAGTAAATATTATTTGAAATTAACCTACCACACCAAACCATTTACTAGAAACTCAAAATACTATTATCAGCAAAAACAGATAAAATAAGGAAAACGCCATCTAGCGAAACTTATTCGCACTATGTACACAACTATTAACAATGACGTCACTAGAGTTGAGACTCATATGTCGCGTTATCGATATCTTATGTACACGGAAAATATGTCTATTATAATTTCCATCTGTTTTTGATATTGACAGACTTAAGTACGAATACAGCTTATCAATATTACATTAAAATGATATATTTATAGTATAATATAGCGTAAAATGTTTATAATTCTATTGGAAGTTTGTCGATAGATATATTATTTGAATTTAATATTTACAGTCTATTCTACGATCGGTATATTTAAATAGATTAACTAGTAGATATAGTTTTCAATAGTCATACAAAACCTAGCTACGGAAAACTACTGGGGCATACATAGTTGATTAGTTATTTTCATACAGCCGCTAGTCCTACAAAAAATCAAAATAAAGTTTTTATAAGAGTGTAATGATTTTGCGATTTGCTTCTGGGTGTCTTTAAAACACTTCGTTTGTTGTTACATACGGGATCGTTTTATGTAGCCGTAGAAATACCCAGTATGCAATATTATACTATTTGCGTCTAGATATAATAATTTATGTAAAAATAGGATATATTAATAAAATATTTTTGTATCATTTCGAAGCCAATGATACTACGCGTCTCATCGAAAAATAATTCGATTAAAACGAGGATTTTTGCTAAAATATAAACTAACCAAAAAATGATTATTGATTGAAATGATAAAAGCTATAAAAGTATTAAATTGGTGACCGATCGTTTTGACGTTGCCATGTTTAAGGACGCTGCCATTGTCGATATTATTATTAACCTTTATTATCGACATATTGCAGATGGCTTCATGATCTAAATATCTATAGCACTCTTGTCTACAATTTTATGATAACTTGTTGCTTTTATCGAACTTATTGCTTGGGTGTACGCCCTTAGGGGCGCTGTTTATATTTGTGTTTTAAACCAACGATATGATAATGTCCTAAATTAAATTTTGAGCAGTTGATACTGCTGCAAGCATCCATACCTCCTATGATCGGCCCTTCGGTAATTTACTTTCTGAGAAGACATTTTCTTTGAAAATAAATATAGTGGCCAAGCACAACTGAAAATATGACTGAAGTTTCATCATGTTTCACAGAGGTGATACAAGGGGCACCCACGTCAAAGAAACCAATCGAATGTTATGTATTGTTAAAGTGACCTTAAATGATGTCAAGGGCTATCGTATCACGGCTGACCCACTACGATACGTGTGAGTCAATGAACTCAAGTTAACAAAAAGTATTTAATTGTAATAAATTGTGATAGTCGATAAATCTGACTCAATTGTTTCAAGTTTAATATTACTGCGAAGTTCAATTTGTAAACGATAATGGCTATTATGTTGCGAACTTAAGATTGACTTTTGATCTTTCTTTGGGGAGTAGCTTAATTGGTTTTGTTTGAATTATTAACAAAATGTGTGGTCTTAAAAAACCTTATTGACTTGCAAAGCGGAGAAAATAGTTTTCTCTTTTCCTGATCCGCACTTTTTTCAGTAGGTAATGGCAATATTACACAGGGAGCGATTGTTAGGGCCAGTAATATCAATGACGCTGTAAAATACCAATTAAATAATTTAAATATGATTTTTATAGCGTCGTAGCTTAGATACTGCATCTAAGCTACGACAATAGTGGTAATCTATTAGCTTAGATACTTGTAGGTTTTGATCACGAGTTGCCAAATTTATAAAAATAGGTCGTCCTGTAACAACTTGGAAAGTTTCGGAAATGCACATCGGAATAAATTGCGGTTTTTCTAATCCGGTTGCTACAGGATTTATCGAGGTCTATATTTCAAAATGTGTTTGCTAAATAGTCGCACTGTGAAAGTATTCCAAGGCGTTTGATAAAGTACCAGAAAATGCTCATGAAAAATGTGTGAAGGGTCTTGCTGTGCGAAATAGACCTGTCTATTTCGCTTGGCGAAGAGAAAACTCCAAGGAAAGCGCGACACTTCAATGACTAATAACACAAATTTGTAAACATAATGCGTGCAAAGTGTCAAATATAACTTCAATCGTAAATAAAATATTGATTCCCTTATCTTTAGATTGGCAAAAATATGATAGCCTTTGTAATATGATAACATTTTTGCCGCTTATCGTAAGTAAAGACAGATGTATCGAATGATTTATTGATTTTTTTTTATATTGTTGTATTATCTTAAGTTTACGCGAATGTCATACATAGAAATAAAATTACTTTACACTCATTATATATATCGGTATTTCATGTGTGTTATAAAAATTATGTAATTTGTTTTGTTAACAACTTTTATAATTATTTATATTTACACTTTACCCAATGTTTCCGTAGATTTTCAGCCAGTCATGGAGAAACCAAAGTGATATTGTCGCAATATTTTAAGCGTAGTTTTTGCCAAGTACCCGAACATAGTTTAATCATTGGAGTTAGTATATTTTTTCTTGAATTAATATGAACCGGTTGATGAGGACGTACACACAGCGACGCATCAATCTAGACTGTTTGGACTTTGAACTATTAGAAGTTGAACGCTGCGAATCGTGCGAGAGAGTGCGTTATATTTTTGTTACGCTCTATCCTTACCATTACATTGACGCCACTATGCACCGTCCCTTTCCGACAATTCTCTATTTTGTATGTAGCGTAGTTATGCGTATATAGGGTGTCTAACTTGATGTGTGTACTACTTAAGCCAATGTTATATTAGGTAAATATTAAATATATTAACCCATTCATATAAATTGTTTTGATTATGGGCATTAATATTCATGCGAATTGGTATATATATGTGGTGTGGACCCCTGATCACGTGTCTGATAAAGGCAGCTGGGATGGACTGGATACAGTAAAATAACGAGTTTTGTGGCCTAATTGGCAGAGGTCAATGTTGGACTGATATAGGTGGGAGTAATTAATTGATATTGTTTATCTTCTCTCTTAGCGCTGACAACGCACGGTGTCTTGTTTTACATCGTCGACAACTAACTAGTTTCGTACTTAACAATAAAATAGTTTTGGCAACGTATGAAGGAAGTGTTAATATTGCAAAGAAAAGTCATTTATCGTCACCATATTTTTTCAATAATCATACATAGAGATACATATATTTTTACATATTTAATGAAGTAAACTTATTTATTGTTTACGTAATAGAGACATTAAAATCTCATTAATGACAAGCAAGTCGACCGATTTGAAAGCTGTCAAAATTGAGACAAGCATCATAATTTTGACAGCTGTTAAATCGGTCGACTTGCTTGTCATTATCGTGATAATAAATCACGATTATGTCAAACAAGTCGACCGATTGATATTTTTGCGTCAGTTTAGAAATTATCAATGAAATGAACGATATGTTTTAGAACGTAAAATAACTATAGGAGCTAAAGTTTTTCTATAACAATCTATATTTACAGACACTAATATCGATATAAAAAGTCAAGATATATAGTTTATATAGCATAGTACATTTATACTTAGAGATATATTTCGATTATCTTTTTACTCTTCGATGTGAAATTGGTTTACTCTGGTCATAATATTTTTTAAATGATTATTTAGATAATAGGTAGTATAATATGATTTGTTTTAGAGTAAAATAGTGAGGCGACGATGTTACCAAATAAAATCGATTTCACATCGAGGAACCTTTACATAAATATCGAAAGTATAGTTCAAAAATTCGAGGTAAAATCGATACAAAATCGAGAATACAGACAGATACTCACATAGATCTAGATAGACACTAATACGGATACAAAAAAGTGTATACTGTGTTGTAGTACAACACGCGCGTATATCGCCATCGCTCGCGTACACTTCGGTAGCGATCTTCACTTCGGTAGTCACCTTTATAAAAAATGTATACAGGGTCGCGAGTAGAACGACACATGCGTATATCTTCATCCGACTATATTAGCAGTAGTTCGCGCACAGTTGAACACACTGGGCACTGGTCCGGGCCGCCGGCGGCGCCTACTCGTCGGTGAGGTAGAGGCGGCGGCGCGGCGGCGCGCGCGAGCATCAGCGCGGCGCGCGGCGCGCGGGCGGCGACACGCGCTCGCCGCGCGCCGCCATGTGCGCGCCGTGCAGCCGCACGATCTCGCACACCAGCGACGCCTCGATGTCCACGCCTGCGCGCACACGCACACACATCCATCAAATATACATACACTACGAAATAAACTACTTTTATGACTCACGGTTTTATGGAAAGCATTTGACACAGTCTATCACTTATTACTCATGTCTGACGTACATTTAAATGTAAAAGGATGTTTTCTAATATTTATATTGGCTATAACGATAGAACAGTATGACTTTTAGTGGTTAAACATTTTATATAAATTATTAAATCTATACCACCAAAAAGGAGTACCGCAGGGAGACATTATTTCGCCCAACCTAGTTATTACAATTTTTATTAATCACTCGTTCAGTTGACAAATATAATTTTGTAGTATTTAGTGTCATTGAAATTTAGAAAATATAATTCGAGAAGTCTATCTGATTCATAAATATTTCTTGCGTTGCCTGAATTTTTATTACCATAAATTAATATTATTTCTCAAACTACTTCGATAAATCTAACCATGTCTAAAAGTTTTAATAATCGCTTGCAATACAGTAAAAGCTTTTTATTCGCGGGGTATATGTTCCGTAAATATGCCGCGAATACGGAAACCGTGAATATGGAATGGTAATTTATATGGGATTATAGGGGACACATACCTCCGGAAAAAAAAAAAAGTTTTTTTTTAAAGATTTTGACCATATTGATTAATTATTATCTTCAGGCTTAGGCAATGGTTTAAAGAATTCTGTAATTTTTTCTTGCTTGGCAGTTTTTAAAAGCTTCTTAAATTCAGACTGATATTCAGCAGTGGCATTAGCAATTTACCTCTTAAAAATAAGACATCGTTCCATAGACGGATCAATTTTCATAAAGAAATCACAAAGCTCATTTGCCATTCTTAAACCTTCACTAAGGTTTTTCAAATTAAATGCCACGTTTTCCGTGCTTGTTGAAGCCTCTTCTTCAATGGGCTGTGAATTTAACATTTCCTCCAAGTCGGTTTCAGTTAAATCTTCATCTTGCGAATCAAGCAACTTCTGAATGTCACTTGATTCTATCTGTTCGAACCCATCTCGTCCTATTCCATTTGCAAGTTCGGCTATGTTTGCAGTCAAAGTTTGAATTTGCACAGATTCTTCGTCATTTTCCGTAGTCAGAGCAGGCCACAGTTTTTTCCAGCATGATTTCAATGTGTATGGCTTCAGTTCTCCCAATGATTCTTTTATATATATTTTTTTATGATACATTTTGCTATGCCAAATTTCTACCAGCATTCCATAACATTGATATCAGGATCACACTCCATATTATCCAATATGATTTTGAAGGTTCGTCTAATGTAATAGAGCTTGAAGGCCTGGATTATTCCTTGGTCCATAGGTTGAAGCAAAGCCGTCATGTTGGGAGGTAAAAATGTCACTTTTATATTTGGATGCATAGTTTCAAGTTCGCGAGGATGACCTGTCGCATTGTCCAAAACTATAACTGATTTAAAGTCCAAATTCTTTTTTTTCAAATAAGTTTCAACTTCAGAAACAAAACAATTCCGGAACCAATCACAAAAAATAGCGCTTGTAACCCACGCTTTTGTATTAGCACGCCAAAACACTGGCAGGTCGTCCTTGTTTTGATTTTTTAAAGCACGAGGATTTAACGATCTGTAAAGCATCAGTGGTTTAATGACACAATCTCGAGATGCATTAGAACATAGCAGCAGTGTAACTCTATCCTTTGCTGCCTTAAAACCAGGGGCAGACTTTTCGCTTTTAGAAATGAATGTTTTGTTTGTCATTCTCTTCCAAAACAGTGCAGTTTTGTCTGCATTAAATACTTGCTCAGGTTTGTACCCTCCATCAGCTACTAGGTTTGCAAATTCTTCTGGATATCTTTCTGCTGCAGCAGTGTCTGCAGATGCAGCTTATCCAACGATTTTAATGCTATGCAATGATTGTCTCACCTTAAATTTATTGAACCAACCTTCCGATACTTGAAATCCTCCATCTTATATTCACCACCACAATTACCATCAGGTTCTTTAAAATGTGGGTAAATACGCTTTGCCTTCTCCTGGACCATTGGACCACTCAAGAGGCACCCGTTTTTGGTTGCGGTCTTCAATCCATAATGACAACGCCACTTCCATTTTTTCTATTGCTGGATCACGAACAATTTTCGTTGACAGTGAAGTTGAAGCTACAGACGACCTTATTCTATCTTCGGATTTTTTATCGATCGTACAGTTGATTCGTTGACATTGAATGAACGTGATATGGATGCAAACGAATCTCCAAGGCGTAAACGATCAAGCATTTCTATTTTCACTTTAAGCGGTAACACAGATTTATTTCGCGTCGTAAATCGTTTTTCATTTTTTTTAGTCGACATTATAAATTAGGAAGACAGCGGTAGAGACGTGTTACTCGATCACAATTATTGTAACGAATGGAAAGATGAAACAATAAAACACGCAAAGCGGTTCTTACCAAAGGACGGAACGTATAATGTGGCCGCATTGAAAAGTATACTTTATGAATTGAGTAATAAGGATGATTTCATTGTGTTTGTTTACATTCTTAAAAACGCCGACCGCGGCGATGGCGGCTTGTGTCAAAGCGGAACCAATACAGCGGCGATATCATTTAACAACATACTTTAGGCATAGTTGTTATAAGGTCTATATTAGTTTTTATTAGTTCCTTTGACGACGCGTTTACAAAGGATATTCGGTTGGATACCTACATATTGGAATCCTTTTTATCAATGTGTATGTACCGATGTACCGATTAGATCCGCGAATAAAGAAATCTTTAGCCGCGAATATAGGTACTGGGCTGCATTTTTTAATCCGCGAATAGTGAAAACGCGAGTAAAGGAAGCGCGAATAAGGAGCTTTTACTGTATATTAGGTACCTCAAGAATAACTAATGACATAATAGAAAAACATTTGAATTACCATATCAACGATTTTAAGTTTCATCATACGGCATTTACTTCGTACTTTTATAAGTTATGCACATAAATAATAAATTAGCGACAAAAGATGAAGAAATACATAATGCGTAAAATTAGAATATTCAATATTTTTCGTATTTTATAGCTTTCTGATATGTGTAAAGTTTGCCATCTCCACTAAATCAGCATGGCTGATTAGGGCCTAACTTCTCCAGGATAGTTTTAAGCCTGTACCACATATTAAATTAAACGAAATCATCTAAATTCTAGAATATGTTTATATCTGTTTTTACTATTATACAAGTCTTCTTTCATGCTAGTGAAAACTGGTATAACCATTATCAGGCAAACATACCAGCGTGAACTTCTTCTCGCGTGAGTACGATCTCCTGTGTGGTGTCGGGAGACACGAGGACCACTCGGTGATGACGTGTCTGCAACATGTTTCCTACTACCATCTGGAAGATAAACAGATTAGCTAAATATTGCATGATTAAAAGTATGGTCAACCTAAGTTTCGCTATTGTAAGTCGCCATTACTTACAATCACAAACAATCGTATGATTGTCTGTGATTGTAAGTTACTAGAACCCTGATTTTAAAAGGTTAATCAACTAAATTTCAAAATCAGACTTCAGTTACCCAATTCCAGCAGCTAACATGCATAATATGACAGTCAGTAAGCAAATGTTTGGCAATCTTGGCATTACTGTACCTTATGTTTATACTTCTCCAATGCTAGCCTGGCCTTGGGTATGAGCAGGCTTTCATCAGTCTCCAGCTTGAAGGAGACCACGTACGCCTCAGGGACCCATAGGTTGACCAGAGGCGCCAACATCTTCGGCACCAAGTGCAATTGGATGACTGGAGCCCCGCTCGCGGATTGCATCTTGTGAGTAGGCTGAATAAGAGAAATTATTTTTTGATTTAATTCATTGTAAATGTTTATTATGACGTCTTTCAAGAATGGAATTAATCGTGCTGTAATACCATCTATAAAACCTTTGAAAAAAAAATGGAATAAAAATAACATGCGGTTCCAATAGAGAATCTATTCCTTCTTTTTCAAATCGGTTAGCCACAGTATAAACATAAATTGAAAATATACAATTACAAGCAGTGTACAGCAACTGTGGTGGATATATTGGATTATAGAAGCGTGTTCCATTCCATAAATTTTAAAGAGATTCCTTTTTATATACTTGGCAATGTGCCAGTGATACGTCAGGTGTTACGCTCGTCTATAGGCTATGGTACTTGGTTACTGGTAGTTGGTGCATTTATAAGTATGTAAGAAGTTAGCTGCGAAAGCCCATCGGTCCTTAGCTGACGTATTCGACTACTAAGACACAAGATAATGTGGACAACGTCATGTATAACATCTCTATCTTTGAGTACAGACTCTGGTGCAGAATGGCGTGGTCACCAACGTTCTAGGCTGTTTTAGTTTGTCAGAAATTGTAATAGTTTTAGTAATATAATTATGAAATATAATGTTAGTTAGGCATGCGCCCAGGCCGCTCCGCAGCTAGAAGTACTCTGACACTGTCGAGAACGACACGTGTAACATACTACGTAACTCTATCCTTAAGTATGTAGAAGTCAGACACAGCCAATGCAGGGTACAATATGACGCAGGCGCCGACGTTCACCAGACACCCGCACGCCGCGCGCTGTAGCCAGGAGTACTTCGATACTGTCGCAAACGACACGTGTAACTTACCACTCTATCCTTAGGTATGTAGAAGTCGGACACAGCCGCAGCGAGGTACAACATGGCGCGGGCGCCGACGTTGGCCAGACACTCGCACGCCGCGCGCAGCAGCCAGAAGTACTCTGACACTGTCGAGAACGACACGTGTAAAATGGCGCCCGCCGCGTGCGCAGCTTTATATCGTAGCAGGATCGGCGCTAGAACATCCACGCTGTCAGGTTTCACTGTGAAGATGAGAAAAGGAATGTTGGAGCCACTGTTTTATTAACAAGGGTGAAGGATACAGTTTCATGTTTACTCAATGCCTAGGGCAGCACGGAGTACTGCTTTACTAAAAAGAGTAGAAACCTTATGGAAAAAGTGTCATTTGAAACTGGTTCCGAAAATCTAGTTACTTAGACGGCCGAAGGGGTGTTGTGTTCACGATATTATTCTGTCTCGCCATTCATTGAAGTGTCCCGACAGTACAGTCGGCTCTCGAAATATGGAGCGTAATACTTCTGTCTACCCCTTCAGGAAATATACAAATGAATCTATATTAGTTTTGTTGCAAGTAAAATAATAAAAGATGTAATAATAACTTTTAACAGAACAGATACTGACTTGAAAAGCACTAAAATTAAGAAATATTCGGGTCGAGCTGGAAAATAAGTCAACTCATTTTTAAAGGCTGCTTTCGTACTAGAAGTAATGCCCGTATCGCAGAGGACTTTAAAATCATTCAATCAACAGACACAAAGAATATCCAGACTCGTAACAACTATTTGTCGATCACACAAACTTTTGTTCCCTGTGGAGATCGAACTCACAACACTTGTCGACTTTACAGACATTTAAAAAACAACCAGACACGGAACAACAATTCGTGGTTCACACATATTTTTGACGTGTGTAGGCCTCGCCATTAACACTCAGCGCACTGACAGCGACAAGGCAACCACTTAATCCGTAGTGGATCATCAGTGTCAGTGAACATCAGTGCAGTTAATAACTCTAGCAGGCAACCTTATACTAACCCGAGATAGTAGTATTGGGTCCCCGATCCTGGATCTCAAGCATATCAAGAAGCTTCTGTCCAGTGAAGTGTCTGGTGAAGGGTTCGAGAGACTTCTGACGATGCATGAAGATGACTGCGTAGCCTTGCTCTAGGAAATACTCGGCCGATGCAGAGCCGCGAGTGCCTGCGCTGAAGTTGTCCACGAAACGGACTGTGTTGTGCTCCAAGGGTACTGTTGTGCCACCCGACTGAAAAATGTAGGTCAAAAATAGTGGACACTGTATAAATATTTCTGACTAGATTTTGTCTAAGGTTTCGCTAGCTTGAATGTAGGTTAGGTTAGGTTAGGATTTCTTGGATGAAAGGTACACTATGACCTTTTGTGTAGCCCTGACAACGTGTATGCGAAATTTTATGATGATCGGTCGAGTAGTTAAGGCGTGAAAGCGTAACAAACAAACAAAATCACATTTATAATATTAGTTAAGATTGCGACGCGCGGAAATGACGGCTTTAAGTTTATGTGCGTAAAAACAACAGACCGTTTTTTGATGTTGTTTTTATAATAAATTTAGTTGGGATTCTGCATAAAATGTAACCTTTCTGTTTGGACAGGTCCAGATAGTGCATAGCGTAGTGGTGTAGTGTGATGCACTGTCTGGACAAACAGATTCAGATACACCACGTACCTATATGAAATTTCTGGCGAACCGTAATTTATGTTGACGAAGATACGAGAAACTGCTTGTTTATTAATATTCTTTGTGCATTACCATATTCCTATGTACTAACAAATGAACAAAATAGGAACATTGAAAAACTTAATTTATTTTTTTACAACAGTACATGTTACAACAATTATAGTTTATTCTTTAAATAAATAAATAAATAAATGTATTTATTTGCATAAAACATGGTATAAGAAGATGTTACAAATAATTAGTTTGTTACACATGTTTTGCTTAACATAGCATGCAATTTGTAGACATATTACATTCAGACACAAAATTAAACATTTTTATCAACAAAATCTTTAACACTGTAGAAGTTATTTTCATTAAGCCATTTATGCAGCTGTATTTTAAACAATCGAGTATTTAATATTTTTAAATGACAAGGTATATTATTGAATATGCGTACACACATCACTAGACAGCTTTTATTATATTTTGTCAACCTTGCAACATCATCAGGTACAAGTCTATGTGGATCACGTCTACTTCTTGGATTAACATCATTAGCCGTCTTAAAGAATTCTTTATGTTTCTTTACAAATACACAAATTTCATATATATAGAGAGAAGGTAGTGGCAGCAAACCAAGCTTTTTAAATACTTGGCGACATGATTCATTGGGCTGTATTCCACACATGGCTCTAATACATTTTTTTTGTGCTACAAATGCTCTGTTTTGATCAGTGCTATTACCCCACATAATAATTCCGTACCGTAGCAGCGATTCTACATAAGCGTGGTAGCATGTAATTGCCGTTTTTATATTTATAACATTTTTTAATTGTTTGAGCGCGTACACAAATCTATTTATTCTATTTGATACATATTCCACGTGTGCTTTCCAGTTTAAATTTTCATCCAGGGTTACGCCCAGGAATTTAGTATGCATGACTTCTTTAAGTTTTGGTATATTTAATTTGATATTAAAGTTACTATTGTAGGATTTATTAAATTGTATAAATACAAATACAAATACAAATTATTTATTTGCTTTAAACAGGGTGATACATAAGGTGGTTTGTAACAATTCAAGAGAACAAGCCTATTTAGCTATAAATACAGCATGCAAATATTAACAAATGTTAAAGCGGAAAAGCATAATATTTTAAGTACATCATTACAATATTTTTACTGGTTTCTGTGTATTGATTACTTCGGATAAGCGTTTCTAGGTACTGTTTTGATTTAAAAACTCTTGAACCGAGTAAAACGCATTTCCTATCAGCCATTTTTTCAACACTTGATTAAATTTATTTATAGGCAATGTTTTGAGACAATCCGGAATTTTGTTAAAAACTTTAACGCACATCGAAAGACTATTTTTCTGTAGCCGGCTTGTTCTAGGTATTAAGCCCAACACTAATCTATTCGGATTTCTGATGTTATTTCTGTTAGTAACGTCTTTTGCTTGTTTAAATGTGTTGGGGTTTTGCTTTACAAATTTACAAACCTCTAGGATGTACAAACTCGGCAAAGTGAGTATATTTAACTTTTTAAAGTATGGACTGCATGATACATCCGGGGCAATGTTGCATATGGATCGTATGCATCTTTTTTGTGCAATAAAGGCCTTTTGTATATCCGTACCGTTTCCCCAGAGTAACAACCCATATCGAAGTATGGATTCGACGTACGCATAGTAGGCTGTGCATGCCGTATTTTGGTCAGAATTTTTTGCCAGTTTATACAGGGCAAAAGAAAATTTAATACTATCAATTAAATTTTTTATGAGATGTCACAATTATGGATATGTCGTCAGCGAACAAAATGGTTTTGTGGTTTGTTATAGTTATTAAGTCATTAATATAAAGCAGAAATAGAACCGGGCCTAGCACGCTTCCCTGAGGAACGCCACATCTATTACAGCTGTATGGAGAAGAGTAACGTACCATATTCCTATTATGATCAATTTTATTAACTACAACGCATTGTTGTCTGTTGCTTAAATAAGACGAAAACCACTGTAATGCGTGTCCTCTGATACCAAGATTCTGAAGTTTGCCTATCAATATCTGATGTGAGACCAGGTCGAAGGCTTTGGACAAGTCAAAGAACAATCCTGTAGCTAGGAAATTATTATTTAAGTTTGTTACTACTTCTTTTACCGTAGAAAAGATGGCTAAGTTAGTTGATTTGTTGCTCTGAAAGCCATATTGTTCATTACTGATGATATCAAATGTGTTACAAAAATTAATTAATCTATTATACATGCATTTTTCAAATACTTTTGATATTATGGGAATTAGGATAATCGGGCGATAGTTATTGATATCACATATATCACCTTTTTTAAACACAGGCTATAATAGACGACTTCAGAGCTTCTGGGAAAACTGCACTTGAAAAAGACGAATTTATTAAGTATGTTAGTATGCCAGTGATTTCGTCCTTACAAGCTTTAACAACATTGGTTGTAATTTCGTCATATCCCGTAGAACTTGTATTTTTTAGCGACATTATTTCCCGTCTAACTTCACATTCTAACATAGGTTTCAGGAACATTGTATTGGAAATCACTTTGCTACTGAAACTACAGCCTCCGTTGTTCTGTTTAAAGTTGTTATTTATAAAATGAGCATTGAAGGCGGATGCAATTTCAATCGGATTCTCCAATATTACATTGTTGATTCTAAGACTTTCTATATCTTTGTAGTTTTTTACATCACCAACTTCTTTTTTTATTACCGTCCAGGCTGCCTGACATTTGTTATGATTTTTATATATGAATTTCATATTAGAATTCTTTTTCGAATTATAAATACATTTCTTTAATAATCTTGAATACATTATATATTGAATTTTATTGTGTGTTGTTTTTTCTTTATAATATTTAAATCTCAGTGTTCGTTTTGTTTTACAACTCTGTTTCAGGCCTCTGCTTATCCAATTCTGTCTATCCTTTTTATTTAAATTCACTTTTACTCTAACTTTAGGGAAACAAAGGTTATAGAATAAACAAAATAGCTCGTGAAATTCACCAAACGCTACATTCATATTGGTCTCTGAGTATATGTAAGACCAAGTTAAATTTTGTAGACATTCCCTAAACTTTCTCATATTGTCCAAGTTGAAGTCGATTTTATATATGTAATAGATAGCTATCGGTATTTTTTTCTTTATCGGAATACTTAGTAATTGCGCAGTTTCATGATCAGACAAATGGAGTGGCAGAACTGAAGAAGTAACATTTGGTACATTGCTTAAAATATGGTCTATGCATGACGATTTGCGTGTGGGCTCATTGATGTGAATTTTCATATTATAATTAAAACATGTATCTTGTAGCTCATTCGTAATACTACCTTTTTTTAGAGTATTTATATTAAAGTCCCCCGTTATAACTACATTCATTTTGGATTTATACCTTAGGCTGAGATCGCGCAATAGACTGTCAAGTTTCAGTAAAAACTGTTTTGGGTCAGATTGGGGGGTTCTGTACAGACAAATTATTATTAACTTATTGAAAATAATTTCTATCCCACATGCTTCAAATGTATTTTGAAGGGCATAATTTCTTAAAAATAATAATTCTTTAAAGATAAGACCTCTTTTCACTAAGATGCAGGTACCACCTCTTTGCTTATCTCTACAAAAATTAACTGCCATGTCGTAATTATAAATTTTTATATATCTTTCATATCCCTTTTATATGAATGTTTCAGAAAGACATAAAACATTTGGCTCGTCGTTTCTTAATTTTAGTTCGTCCAAAGTTATTTCTAGTAATTCTCGCTTGGATAGTAAACTTGCAATGTTTTGGTGAATAATTTTGAATGAATTTGGTGCAGCTGTACTTAAACTAGTTTCGAAAAAACTCACTATTTCTATTCACCACGGGAAAATAGTATGGAATTGTTCCCCGTGCTTTTTCAATACCAACTTTAGGGCTGCTATGTTTCAGAGAAGTTCTTGTAATACGCTGGAAATAATACGGGATAGTCCCTTTTCTAGCTTCAATTTTGTTTATATTAATATGCGAGTTTAAACTAGGTTTGCTGCTCGATATGTGTTTTTTATTTCACGAGGACATAAGAATATAAGGGATATTGTGGTTTGTTATACAGTGTGTAATAAATCCTGTCCGATCCTTAAAGGTGTTATACAGTAGCTTATTAAGAGTACGTAAGTGACATGCTTTTATAAAAATCGATCAAAATTAGTAAATTTAATTTATTTAGAATAATATGTTAATAGACCCATTGCGACACCGACAACTTATAAATCATAATACCTAGGTATCACTAAAGTTCATAAAGGTTCACCGATGCTACGCCGCGCTACACCGCGCCTACCTACTTACGCCTTAGAAAAATGCCGCCAAAAGTATGCCACGCTCCGCGTCCTTGTCAAGTTTAGTGGAGTGTTGCTAGACTGTGCGAAATTTCAGTAATTTAAGGGTAAAAATGCTGATCAAAACTGTACTTAAAAATATTATGAAGACGTTTTACGATGATATAGTTTCTTTTTGTTATTTTCTTAGCATGTTTGTTAAGAGAGAAACAAGCCCTTAATGGATCGGACAGGGTTTATTATACACACTGTATATAAGAGCGTTATACAAAACGTTTAAAATATAGATGACTAGTTTCATCCACGGCTTTGATCCCTTGGTTTTTTGTACGGCTCATGCTCTCTCCTACATAGTAACTAAGCAAAATCATCTGTCTCATTATGAATAAGCTCGAAAACTCGAACACTTTTTGCCGATTACGTTAAAAATTGGTCTCCACGATAACAATTTAAATACCATGTATAGCCATCTTAAAGAGCCATTCTAAACATTCACAGAGTTATTTAAATCAGGTAGTTGTTTTCAAAGATTATCTTGTACATCCAAATTTACAAACATTACCTCTATATAATATTTCCTTAGACAGCCATTGGATTCTTAAATATCTACAAATTGCGCTTGAACCTTAAGCCTATTATCTTGATATTTACATATCTGACCTTGCCGCAAACTTATGATGATCGAAGACCGATATCAGATAAAATCACTGAGTCATTTTACGTAAGAGGTAGGAGGGTACAAAGGTCACTTCACTTAATACTCGAATGTCTCTCTCGAACCAGTCGTTATCTCCGTCCTAAAAAAATAGTATCTTGTAATGTCGCCGTATTCTGTATCAGAGGAATATTCCTGATGTTATCATACAACTACTCATTTTAGGCCAGCGCGTGAAAGAAGATCTCTTTGGTGTGAAAACCGACCATAGGCAAAGGTAATTACTTACCATCACGCGGGCGACCATTTTAAAGGATTAGTGATATCCTCCTTGACACACCTGTTAGTCTTATGTGTAAATAGACCTGTTGTTCTTGAGACCGATTTTAGTGTCGGGTTTTCTTTTTTTATAAAAGAAAATCTCCCGCACTAGCAATGATACTGTATCGCGGTAGACTACAAATATTTAAAGAACATCCAAATTCGGAAGAATAATATGTAGATCACAAGTTTTTGACCCATGTAGGCTCGCCACTAACACTTGAGATCTTATCTTATCTTGTGTGGGTGTCAGTACAGACCGGCGATACTTCGACCCAATGGGATCTTTTGTGTCGACTTCCCCAATAACGACTGCCATAGGTGTTCATGGCAGCCGGGACCGACGTCTTAACGTGCTCTCCGAGGCATGGAGCAGGCGATAATTGTCAATCAATACGCATATAATTTCGAAAAGTCATATAACTTCCGAAAGTCAGAGGTGCGCGACGTGGGTTCGAACCCGAGACCCTTTGCATTGCAGTCTGTTGGTCTCCCCACTGAGCTATCGCTGCTCTCAACACTTGAGATACTGGGAATGGCTAGGCGGCTTTATTAACCTTTACGCTATTTATGCAGTTATAACGTGAGTGCATTATTATTGCTATTATTCTTCAAGAAATTCTCTGTAGCAGCACTGAATTTGTAACTGTGCATGCGGTATACAGCCTCCTTGCTCTCGTACGGCCCTATTACGTGGTACCTCGAACTATAGTTATATGTACTTATATTGGCGATTTGAAAGAGTGGCCGTGAGTTTCTTCTCATAGGCTAAAACCCTTGCCTTAATCTAGCTACTATCCAAAATGTAGCTTCAGTAACTTAATAAGCTCAGTAACCTACATACAGGGTGTGACGTAAATAATGGATAACTTTGAAACTGTCGACTGGCCAGATTATCATCTATCATTTACCCCACTTATATCACCATATGCCCATGGATGACCAAATTATTGATATTTTAATTAAAAATCGTACTTACTCATACAAAATCAGCTGCCATTTCTACAATTGGCGACATTTTCTCGTTCTGTTTTTTTTATGTCGCTCCTGAATATTTGTATCATCAGACCAGTATCAAGTTTTTTTGTTACAATCTAAGACAACTTCGCAAAAAATACTTATTCTCAAATTCTAACATGTTTTCTAAGGAATTACGCATTTTTGAACACATGTATCGAAAAAAAAAATATAGTGGCATATGTTGATATAAGTGGGGTAAATTATAGATGATAATTTGGCCAGTCGACAGTTTCGGGGTTATCCATTATTTACGCCACAACCTGTATATATTTTGACGTTCATAATTGTCACTTTGTGACATAAATAAATAAACGATTTTTGACTTTGACTGCCTGCTTGCCCCCTATTATGTTATGACCTTCAGACCATAGTTGGCATAAGTTAAATACACCTATGCCTACCTCAGCATACAGTCTTAAGACTAAGTACCTACTTTTTTCATTATGCCCTGTAGGTTTTACTACTGGCCATTAGGCCAAGCACGTCGACGTTAACCTATTATAACTACGAAGGCGTCTCTTTTATGATTGATGATGTAACACATAGAGTACTTAATTAATTCGACTTTGTAGTTTAGCTGGGCGGCCATCGATTTTGGCTAATGACGGCATACTATGGGTCATAAGTTCAACGAAGATCGAACTATAAGTTTACATGTAATTTATTAGACCAGGTTTCACTTAATATTAGTCTTATTAATCATAAGTAGGCTCTCTTGTCTACCAAGTATGCCTGGCCTCTGACCCGTAAATGCCATGTTTCGGACCATTTGTCGTGCCTTTGGTATCGAAAGACATAAAATAACGTTTTGATCGTCCATAGCGGTACCATAATGTGGTGTGAACAATGGAGTAATGTGAGTGGCAATGGCACACTGGCGGCCAGACCCAATAGGTTTTCGATCATGTCTGGATGGCAACAATAAAAATATAAAAAATGGTATATGATACTTTGTATCACCGGGGCAGATATATTGTAAAATTTCGTTTGACTCAAAGTTAAGTAAAATACATGATCACGCGTAAACCGTAAAATAGATATGGATGAAACTAGTAGGTAAATTTTGTCTTGAATTAACATATAGGATACTTTTTATCTCGATATCCGATCCCCTGGGATTAACGTGAGCGAAGTTACAGCCAGAAACTACTTTAATAATAATGTGATGTGTTATACAAGTTTTATGAATGAAGTGTACATTAAAATAATTAACCTACTTCGGCATTCTACAGGGCTGTCGAAAGATAGCTCACGCGCACTATTACAGCAAACGTTAAAGATTTTATCATACTTATTATTCGTATAACTAAAATAATAAAAACCAGCGATCCGGCCCGGCTTCGCATGGATAGCACAACCTTAACAAATTATACACCTTCCTCATGAATCACTGTCTATTGGTGAAAACCGCATGAAAATCCATTCAGTAGTTTTTGAGTTCATCGCGAACAGACAGACGCGGCAGGGGACTTAGTTTTATAACATGTAGTGATGTAGTTATATTATGTAAATGAAGATAGTTCCCTATTCTTGCTTAACTCTCTTGTTCCTTCCAAATAGAAGACTGATTATAATTAATTATTATTATATTGTATGCATGGATGGCGTGACGTGAATAAGTGGTCGCCTCGTCATTGCCACTGCGTAGCGTGTTGCAGTTTTCATTCCCACACAAGACCCAAAATAAAAATTTACATAGTTCTTATCGTTTTCCCCAGATAGTTTTCCAAGTTTGGATATACTTTTTTTGTCTTGTTTGGATGTTTGTAAATTCACCCGCGACATGGGCTTTATTCCAAAATGGGGGATGCATTATTTAATAAAAGATATGCCATCTATTTGGAGTCGACTTCTTTAGTACCTAAGGCAAATCAGGCTTCTAGGCTTACTGTACTATTGTCACATAGTCTGTAAAGCTAATCTGTAATAAAGTCTGTTAACGATCGCACCAACGCAATATTGAAAGGATTTGAAGGACAAGACGCGAGGAAAGTAATGGCTGATCGCTTAATTAGGTATAAGGGAATGACGTAGGTAGCCTACGTCAGTCTCTTAAGCTGCTTAACTAATACACTTTAATAACGAAAGTTTCATTAGCAGAACTCAATCTGAAAGTGTGACCGTTATACTTAGAACTTGAGCTGCAAGTAGCGATAGCGATGGTGAGAAAACTGTTGGAAATTTGCGCTGTCATAATCCTATCGAACCGAAATGCGACACAACCGGAGAGATCAGGAGCAGGACCAACGGTTTTACGTGCTTTTCTGAGGCACGCGGGTGTGTAAGTTCCTAGGGCCTTGGAGTTAGGCAGTTGGCGGTTGCGGATTAACTACTTCTTGGTAGGAAATACCTTTTTGTTGGTCTGACTTGGGATTACGGTTTAAAGAGTTTATTTCTCAAAAGAACATTACATAGTTCACTTAAAATATGAGAAAATTTTAACAATTATAACATTACAAGTACATTTTATATTCGATTAGTAGAGTTTTGTTCGAGTTAAGTTAGTTTAATAAGTACATCTTTAATCTACTTTTAAAACTATTAATAGATTAATAATTTTTTACGTCGTTAGGTAACTCATTATAGAACTGAGCTCCCTCTTACTGAATTTTTTTTATTACCGTACAATGTTCTTATGCGACCTTTGTACCCCGAAACCTCATGCAAGGCATTACCTCGCATACACCACCGCTGCGCGACCGAGATTCGTAAATATACATAGTATATATAGAAATAAAATGGGTCGCGTACCAGCCCTAATTCCAGATCACACAATTACGCTAAGTGCTACGTAATTTGATTAAACGTGCAGGTGTAGGCACACGACTTTCGTGGAATGAATATTGTCTATTATGAAGTATACTTCGTCTTACACGACGCAAGTAAGGTAAATATGTCTGCGACTTAAATATTGGACACCTTCAATTGTTTTTAATACTTCTTAAATGGCTAATAAGGCTTCAACCAGCCTGATAAGAAGAGATTACCGGCGTATATGAATAATTGTAGCATTCAGGCGTTGCACGCTCTAAATAACAGGTGCCAGTATAGGACTCTTTCTCCGAAGCTTCCGTACGTTATATAATAATAATAATGTCCTCCAGACCAAATTTCTGCCATCTGCGCAGGAGATATTATAGTGCACAAGTGTGTGCGCAAACACAATTGCACTGTCTGTTCCTTAACTCTCATGATCCGATGGGACGGTAATCCGACACGACCGGTGAGAGATCAGCACAGGACCAACGGCTTTACGTGCTTTTCGAGGCACGGGGGTGTCATACACCGCCAACTTCCTAACTCCGGGCTGCTATTGAGATTTCTTAACAGAAAAACCCAATAACTATTTGTTGGCCCGACCCGGGATTCGAACCCGAGACCTCATGCACAACAGTCGCATTCAATACCGCTTCGCCACGGAGGCAGTTAAAAATGTTAGGTGGGAGGGGGAGGGAACCTTATATAAAAAATAATAGAAAGTTATATTATTATAATTATGCCAATATGCTCGCAAGGAGAGGTACTATCTTACCATATCTTGTGTGGGGGCCAGTCAGTATAGACCGACGACACTTCGACCCAGTGGGATCTTTTGTGTCGACTTCCCCTGTAACGACTGCCATAGATGTTCATGGCAGCCGGGACCGACGGCTTAACAGAGCTTGCAGAAGTATTAACTTTCATTTTGTCAGCTATTGTTGTATTGTGCCATAAAGTAGGGGAACGAGCCTGTGGCCATCTACCTTGAACAGTTCGAAACTGTGCTTTGGAGCAGCATGGACTTTCAAACTGTTTCAGATAGACGGCAACTACTACTCGTTTCTTACTTCAGGTCACGGAATTGACTCGACTATTCGGCAATACGAAAAATATGACAACACTGAATTCCTCCAATGGTGGACTCTGGTTTTCTGGTAGACAAAATCGTTAAACTTTATGAGACAGGCCAAAAGCCATGATGTGTGGCACATAATACTTAATTGGTGAAATGTGGATGTAATACACGTTTCTGCTTTAGCCTAAGGCAATTTACAGACTATGTATATATAGTATTGAAACGGAGGGTGAACCACGAGGAATTATTTCATTACATCACTATTAGTCAGTGGTATCGTTTAACTTTTAGAGACTCACCGTACCACCAGCGGTATGGCCAGGGGTACGGTAGGTCTGAAAGGATCAAAAACAAGTAATGCTATTAAAAAATACTATCTACATTTAATATTGTTATCACCTATCATATAAAACAACGCAAGAGCATTGTCTTCTGTTTACGAGAATGTTATTAATTGAAATTAAACTACTATATACGGATTTTATAGCGTTGTTTATTTAACACTGTATTACATTATTTTGAAACTGTTACACTACTACTACTATAGAATTTTACTAATTTATAAGCAAATAAAATTATTAATACTATTTATATTTAGGTTTACACTTTCCCCGACGTTTCGGTTGCTTTCCAGCAGCCATGGTCACGGGGAGACTCCCCGTAAAATCCGTATATAGTAGTTTAATTTCAACGCATTAGTATTTAATTAGGCACAGAAGTAGGTTTAAAGATTTATTTTAGCTAGAGATAAAATTGTTCCAATCTAGATAAATTATAATTCTACGCTTAAAACTACAAGTCATGCAGATGTTACTAATGGCAAAATATCTCCGTGTGTTTATGAATTATTTACGATTGGAACATTGAACTGATTCTGATGAAATATTATGTGAAGATCTTCGATTAACATCGTTTATTTTTATTTAAAGAATAATATTATATATATTATTATTTTCTTTTGAAGAAACATGGAGCTCCTACTACTTGATTAAAGATTCTTCAATATTTAAATCACGTAGGTTAGGAGCTGTTTTAAAGAAATTGAATAAACGCTGATATAAAAAATATGTGTAAGTCGCAGATCTCCTATAAAAGTAACTAATGCATAAATTGCGTGTTTATAATATAGCATTAGGCCCATATACTCGACAGATCAATTAGAAGTGTATGAAGAGATCCACACATAGATAGTTTTGTTTAGTATATGGTAATGTCCATTTTGCTCTCAATAGAAAGTAGTTCTAGATTCTGTAACGCAACTGAGAATTTTCAGAATAATAAAAAGGTAAGCACTTTGACATTAGATAAGGAGACAACTAAGCGAATTGTAATATTGCTTTCACAGTGATATGAATATAAAATATTAAACTAAAATGAGTAATGAGATACGTGCCGCTGTTAAGTGATGGATTGATTTATAAATTGAAGTGTAAATACAATTGTTCTCACTATTTCGTAATTGCACTTATGTAATTACAGGCCAAGCGTAATTGACACGCTGGCAGAAAAATTACGGGCGATAGGAGCGCGTTTCTTATGAACACCAGGGTGATGATGATGATCAATAGCAGTTTATTAGTTAATAATATATTTTTTTAATTAAACACAATCCGTATTAAGTGATTTAATTTCGTCAATCAATGTCTATGAACATCCGTGTGTTTACATTATCTTCAGAAAGTTCTTTTATCTTTATTTTAAAGACAACTCCTGCACTAGGAATTCTTCCTGTGGCGCGGGGGACTTTTCAAAACTTCAAACAACGGACAAAAAGAACATCCAGACATGAAACAACCATTTGTGGATCACATAATTTTTTGTCCCGTGTGGGATTCGAACCCACAATACTCTGGCAGTGGCGAGGCGACCACTTAAACCAAACAGTCTTATTAGATTGTAAGGTACTTACAGTGACGAGCACGATTTTGTTGCCATACTGGTCGTGCCTTTCGCAGAACTCCTTCAGTAGCGACCGGTTGTCCTCGAAGTCTGGAGGAGGGAGGTGGACAGCGAAAAATTCTTCCCAGGTTCCGCTCGCCATTGTAGTGAATTATTGGTAGAAGACTGCAGAACAAAAAAAGATTGTGCTGATTAAACTGCCGGCGGCTTTCGGAAGCAAAATATCGTTGAAGTATTCTGTTAACAGCAAAGCGCCTTTTTGTGTCATTTCAATATGTCTTTAAGCTGTCCTAATGCTAAGCACTGACCCTTTCCTCAGTATTAGATGTACCATGCCGTAGTCCGCCATACTAGCCTATTGCAGTTTGGCAGACTTTGGTCATCATCGAATGACGTATCACATGAAGCACTCACAGGCAAGCAAGTTTCCTCACGATATTGTTGTTGCGAAAAAATGCATAAGTTATATTTTATGTATTAGCTTATAATATCGTTTTAGGATATCCTGTAAAGGTATATGAAGGTATTTTAATTAAATAAATAAATATTTTCCTTCACCATTAAAGCTTAAAATATTATAAATGTGGAAGTTTGTTTCTCTGCAGAGTTTCACATTTTATCACGCGTAAACCGTTGAATAGAATTGAACGTATCTTGGCACACTGGCTACTTGGATTAACATTGGATATATAATATACTTTTTGCGGGATACATGCGGGCAAAGCCACGAGCATAACCTAGTTAGCGATAATCATTTATTATTTAACACGAACATAACATTGAGAAGATAGATGCGTGCATGGTATCAAATTCGAGGCTTACAGAAAAGATAGATGCGTGCATGGTATCAAATTCAAGGCGTACATAGAAAACCGTCGGACTATGCGATAGTCCAACGGTTTTGATGTGTTACGTGATATATATACATCACGCCTGTTTTGCCGTGGGGTAGGCAGATTATCAATATACTATCTATTCAATATTTACAAGTAAGGTTTGATGTTTGATTTTGGATTTTGATATGTTGTATTCTATCTTGAGTTTTCTTTCACAGAGAAAAGACAACTCCCACACTAGGAATAGATCCTGTGTTTCGGGGAACTTTACAAAGAAAAGCAACGGACTCAAAGATCACCCAGACTCGGCGCAGTGGCAGTGGAGAGTTGACCGCTTAAACCATTTGGCGCAGGGGCGTAGCTACCACCTTATCAGCTGTATCAATGATACGGGGGCCCCAGGCTATAGGGGCCTCGAGTGTAAGCAAAAATTTCTAAAATGTCATCCACAATCTTTAAGCCCCTCAACACATTTTGATACAGGGCCCGTCTAAGGTAAGCTACGCCACTGCCAGGGGCGTAGCTTCCGCCGTATCAGCCGTATTAATGATACGGGGCCCCCAGGCTAAAGGGGCCCCGAAATTGTGCAAGCAAAAATTTCTAAAATGTCATCGACAATCTTTAATCCTTCGGGCCCCTCAACACATTTTGATATAGGGCCCTTCTAAGGCAACCTACGCCACTGATTTGAGCTCGTTCCAATAAGTTGGTCTATTATATTCTTCTATACCATGTCTCCAACGCAAACACACAGTCCATTATGTTCTGCCACGGATTTATATACATAGATTCTTCTTCACCACAAACGTTCTACAAAGTAATAAACAATTGTTACGTAAGCGTGCTATGTTTGAGGCAAGTGATTAAAGCGATAAGTTTCTTGTTATCGACATCTATTTACTGAGATTTGAATTTAAAATTACGTCTCAATGCATAGGCTTACTTATATTCCCTAATTGTATATTCCGTAAATGGTAGGGGAAAACGCATCACAGCCATATTGTGCCGCGTACCGGGCGCTTTTACCATGTTAACCCAATAAATAGCACTGCCCGATTCGCGCCCTTACAGTCAGTAGCAACAAAAGGTCAATCTTATGCCACGAGACTAACGAAGCATCAAGTAAATATAGTCAGTACTCATACCGATTGATTTTAATAACGCTTTAGAACAGGGATTTCAGAGTCAATAGGAGCCTCATCGATCAATCGCAAGTAGAAATCTGGACAATGTTGGGTTTGGCTGTTCCAAAACATGCATTAGCATTATAAAACCTGGAAACGCGACGCCTACAATGGCAGTACTTTTCTATAATATTAGGCCTACTTAATAAAAACGCTCAAATAAAAAAAAATGAATGTTTTATATTCAGTTCATGTGCTAAGATGAGTTCAACTATGACATGCAAGTGAAATAAATGGAACAAGATGGATTCTACTTCATGTATTGATCACACCCTAGCCATAGTTTCCTATAATGTGGGGCATTATACTATTATAAGGCATCAGCAAAGCAGTCTCACATTCTTTGTGTTTAGAATAAAAGCAGTGTCTTTTTAATAAAGGTATTGCACATTAGTTTGTATACTGTTATAGAACTAGACAATAGCAACAACAGGAATAACTTCAGTAACCTTTACACTCTTAGAAAGATATGGCTTGCACTTGTCATGCATGTGCCACAAAATTATGCTAACTAAGAACATTTTCATAGACTTGGAATGACTTGCAAATAGTAAAGATATCTAATAATCATCTTGATTATCAACAAGATTTTGGTATGTTGCAATGTATTTTTAGTGATACTAATATCCATACTTACTATTATGTTTACTGCTACTTTCAATAGTTTAATCTTACATTCAATACTCACATAAAAAGTATAAACATAGTTTCCAAGTATGTGTTAGTATATTTTTGGCATGCCACATTGATAAGGTTTGTATTAACACACACACGCACATTAAATACCTAGAAATATAATTATATACATTGTAATTACCTTATTAAACAGAAAACTGCACCGTCAGTCAGTCAGTCAAACTTAAAATATGCTTCTAAAAATATCACGGACTTATTACCAACTACACTTCTATTCTACTATAACGTACATAACGTTGTAGTGGGAGTACTATTATAATTGGATAAACTGGACCCAAAATGGATCATTGGATACATGATACACAAGAATATGTTAAGCTTCAGTATGGTTTCATATTACCCAAACAATTAAGTTTACGATACTGTGTAATCTATATCCACTTTAACCTCTCAACCAATCCAGTTATCAAATATATAAAAATACAAAATAGCTATTTAAGCAAAAGAAGACTATCATAACAAAATTTATGTTTTAAATAGTCTGGTTATGCTCAGATGCTGGTGTCCTAGTGTTGGTTGAGAGGTTAACATTATAATAAAAGTCATTCTGTTCATTTGTTATTTTCTTATTGGAAAACCAGTCAACTGCTTCATCATAATAAAGAACATAAACTAATTAAAAAGTGATTAAAATCAACAGTAACACCTCAGTAGGCATATGTATTTTTATCAATCAGTTATTAATAGTTATATTATTAAACCGCTGGATTCAATTCTTATTATTATTTGAATAACCAAATATTATCATATGCTAATTTGATATAGAAATTATTTTAATGTTAGCTACAATATTTCAATTAATCAGAATAATAATCTCATATTGAGCAATGAAAGCATTGCATCTGGACACCAGCATCAGAATTATTTAAGTTAATAGAGAATTCTCAATTTTGACAGGATGTATGTTTTGTGTGTTTACTTATTAAAATTGTATTTACTTCATAATAAGTTACCACTATAAAAATTATTAGTTAGCCAATATTTCAAGCAAGTTATGGGAGACAGTATTAGCAAGTAAGTAAATTTATGTAATTACTGTCTCTAAGGACTTAGCACTATTTAATTAGAATATTTTAAATTTGATATAAGTTTACTCCAAATTTAAGGTTTTACCATGGTCACCACTATTCTATATTAGAGAGTAAGCAGGATATATTCAAAATTACCTACATTTAACACCTATCTCTATGTTAAAAGCTACATACTTACCTTAAAATATATTCCTCTTAGCCGCGAACGTACGCAAATCATATAGATACTAAGGTAGATACCACTCAGGTCCTACTCAATGAAATTAGAAGACGTTTTTCAAATTAACTGGCGCAGTAAGTCCATGTCTTAATGTTTATACAGCCGATAAATACAACTTCTAACACGTCTTATACTGATTAACGAACCTCAACCAATATTTACTGGTTCGGCTTATAGAAAAATCAATGCGTTGAAGCACCATACTCTATCGTCATTGGAAGGACCGGAGCATAAAAGTTATTGTCGTCACCTTTGTAAACAGACGATTGTCCTTGGACGTTGCTCTGCGGGGTAGGCCGCCGCCCGCGATCGATGTTTTAATTTAGAAATATTTCACTGTGAAGAACTGAAGTGATAGAAATCTTTATCACGAGTTTTGATAACTGAATGTGACAGCCAGGGTCAAGTATGCTTGCGAAGTCGGCTAAGCAAAATTTTTGACATTTTCTGACATCTATCTTGCTATCTTCGTAAACTAGACTTTCTTTAGTTCTGAGTAACACGATTGCGTCTGACTTTGGCCTAAATTAAAATGAATTTATTTCGTAAATGTTTGCTAAAAATTTAGGTTTAGAAATATAAATACACTCATCATCATTTAAAATAATTAGCATATAATACATATTACTTACCTAAGTATATTGTATAACAGTCGACATTCTATCTATATAATTTATAGTAATAAAAAAACCAATTAATCTTTTTAATTTGCTATTATTTTCATAATATTTATAAAAATAACAATGATAATCTAGTAGGGGAAACTCAAGGTAGGAATCATAGGACTGGTGCCGGACTACCCAGACCGGTGCCCGCCTGATCGAAGTGCCGGGAGTCACAAGCGGCGACCAAGCGGACCGTCTGGCGGAAAGTCTCCGCCAGGTTTTTGAACCAGATGAGGTCCGCGTCTCCAGGCCGCAAAAATGTATTGATTTACGTATTACGGGCCTGGACGACTCTGTCGTTAAAGAAGAAGTCGTCGCCGCCGTCGCCAAGATCTCCGATCTTGGCGACGGCGGCGACGACTTCTTCTGGTGCCCTGTTGATCAAATCAAGTGTGGCGAAATTAAACAGGGCCGCGCCGGAATGGGGACGGCTTTTATAAGCTGTCCCGTGGCCGCCGCCAAAAAACTGGCCGATGGCCGCCGTATACTAGTGGGTTGGGTGTCGGCGCAGGTCAAGGCCTTGGAACCTAGGCCTGCCCGGTGCTATCGCTGTCTTTCGAGCGGCCATGTAGGAGTCAAGTGCCCTTCGCAGGCTGACTGCACCGGCCGCTGTTTCCGCTGCGGCCAGCCTGGGCACATGGCCGCTACATGTGAGGCCCCGCCGCACTGTATTTTATGTGCGGCGGTGGGCAAACCAGCGAAGCACCGGGCGGGTGGCAAGGAGTGCGCCACCACTCAGAAAAAACAACCCCGTAAGTTGCCTGCCTCGTCGTCGGCAATAATAACGGTCGCCGCTCCCGCGGTTGGAGGGGCGGAGGTCAGTATGGAGACGTAATGCCTCCACGCCTCCGTCTCCTCCAAGGAAATTTTAACCACTGCGCCAGGGCTCAGGACCTTCTCCTCCAGAGCATGGCGCAGTGGTCAATTCATGTCGCCGTCATAGCCGAGCCCTATTTTGTCCCTCCCAGGGCTGACTGGGTAGGGGACCTCGATGGCTTGGTGGCGTTAATTGCGCCGGCCGCCACCGGCACCCCGTCCTTCGAGAATATCGTCCGAGGACGGGGCTGCGTCGCAGCACTCGTAGGAGAAGCGGTTGTGGTGGGCGGTTTCTTGTCACCCAACCGACCTCTCACCGACTTCGAGGAGTATCTCCTCGAACTGAACGTCGTCGTCGCTCGAAGCCACCCTCGGCCCGTGCTCTTCGTCGGGGACCTCAATGCCAAATCCTCGGCTTGGGGTTCCTCGACAACGGAAGCGAGAGGTGAATTGCTCGAGGAGTGGGCCGTTGAAAACGGCCTCCTAGTTCTCAATCGTGGGTCAGTGCACACGTGCGTGCGTCAGCGGGGCGGGTCAGTTATTGACGTCTCTTTTGCCAGCCCCGCACTAGCACGCCGTGTCCAAGGCTGGCGCGTCGTCGAGGAAGGGGAGACGTTGTCGGACCATCGGTATATACGGTTCGACGTCTCCGCCCAGACCTCCGACCCCCCAGCCCCAAGGGCCCCGATTGGGGGCGGTCCGCGTTGGGCCTTAAAGAAGCTAAATCGGGAGGTCCTCCTGGAAGCCTCCATAGTTCAGGCCTGGGTGCTAGCACCGGCCAGGCCTGACAATGTCGAGATGGAGGCCGAGTGGTTCCGGGAGGTAATAACGCAAGTCTGCGATGCGGCGATGCCTAGAGTGCCTGCAAATATTCCAGCTAGGCGCCGGGTGTACTGGTGGTCTGCGTGGCGGCCAGACGCCAGTACATTCGGCTTCGTAGGAGGCGTCGCCGCCCTCCCGATTTTGACGCCAGGGAGGCGGAACTGTACGAGGCCTACAGAACAGCCAAGAAGACTTTGAAGATCTCCATCAAGCGGGCCAAGGATGAGGTCCGCCAAGAGTTGCTGGGGACTCTGGACCGTAATCCTTGGGGGCGTCCATACCTCATGGTAAGGGGCAAGCTGGTGGTTCCCGAAGTGACACAGGTAGAGTTGCGAGCGGCGGTGTCGAGACTTCGTTCAAAAAATTTCATCATTCCAAGTCTTGCTTTGGCCCTGGTCCTAGAGGAGCTCGCGCCCCGACTGAGGGGGCTCCTGAGCGAGTGTCTAGTGCGGGGCCAGTTTCCGCGCCAGTGGAAGGTGGGGAAACTGGTCCTGATCAGGAAGGAGGGGCGCCCGGCGGACTCTCCGTCCGCCTACCGGCCCATTGTGTTGCTGGACGTGGTGGCAAAACTTTTCGAGTTTATTATCGCGGAGCGCCTCGTCCAGCATTTGTCTTCAGTGGGTCCGGATCTGGCGGAGAACCAATATGGTTTCCGCCGCGGGCGCTCCATTATAGACGCAGTCATGCATGTGAGGAGCCTGGCGGAGGATGCGGTATCCCGGGGCGAGGTTGTCTTCGCGGTGTCTTTGGACATTGCGAATGCCTTCAACACCTTGCCCTGGAGTTGCATCAGGGAGGCACTCATTTTCCATCGAGTGCCGACCTACCTCCGCCGCATAGTCGGGGCATATCTTTCAGAGAGGGTAGTCGTCTACCCGGGTCACGACGGTTGGAGTCGGCGAGAGATGTCGTGCGGTGTTCCACAGGGATCGGTTCTGGGTCCGCTCCTGTGGAACATCGGTTACGACTGGGTGCTGCAAGGTGCGCTCCTCCGTGGCGTCGGCGTCATTTGTTACGCCGACGACACGCTTGTCACGGCGAGGGGTAAGTCGCACCGGGCGGCGGCCATACTGGCGACCGCTGGGGTCGCACAAGTCGTTGGTCGTATCCGGCGGTTGGGCCTCGAGGTGGCCCTGTCTAAATCCGAGGCCGTTTGTTTCCACAGCCCTCGGAAACGGCCACCTCCAGGGGCCCATATTATGGTAGGAGGGATCCGCATCGGCGTCGAGTCAACCCTAAAGTATTTAGGTCTCTTGCTCGACAGCCGATGGGATTTTATATCTCATTTTCGTCGTTTGGCCCCAATTCTTCGGGGCGCTGCAGGCGCGCTCTCGCGCCTGCTGCCCAACCTTGGAGGGCCAAACACCTCCTGCCGGAGGCTCTACGAGGGGGTCGTGCGGTCCATGGCCCTATATGGGGCCCCAGTTTGGGCGGACAACCTGACGGCCCGCAACATCTCGGCGCTTCGTGCTCCACAGCGCGCCATGGCCGTCAGGTTAATTAGAGGATACCGCACGATCTCGTTCGAGGCTGCGAGCCTCCTCGCCGGATCGATGCCATGGAACCTGGAAGCGGCGCTCCTGGCGTCGCTCTATCGTTGGTGCCAGGAGGCGCTAGCTCGGGGCGAAGGACCTGTTCTGCCCGCTGTCGAAGCGGCAAGGTCCGAGCTCCGCCAGGTCCTAGTGGCGAATTGGAAGGAACGGCTTGTGCACCCCAGTGCCGGGCACGCCACGATCGTGGCGGTAAGTCCCGTGTTTGAGGAGTGGCTGGAGAGGCGGCATGGCGCCCTCACCTTCCGGCTGACACAGGTTCTGATTGGCCACGGTTGTTTTGGCCAGTTCCTGTGTCGTATACGCCGGCAAGAGACGCCCGGTTGTCAACACTGCGGCGACTGCCGCGACGTTGTTGAGGACACGGCGCTGCACACTTTGGCGGTTTGCCCCGCCTGGGCATCGCAGCGCCGTGATTTGATCGCGGCAGTCGGATCGGTTGCCCTCTCGCTCCCGGCCGTAGTTCAGTCTATGGTCCGGAGTGAGAGGTCGTGGAACGCCGTCGCCTCCTTCTGCGAGGAAGTCATTTCCAGCAAGGAGGCGGCGGAGCGGGAGAGGGAGCGTTTAAACCCTCTCCCCAACCGCAGAGCCTGAGGTTTGACCTGGGGGTGGCGGGCTTTGTGGGCCTGCCCGCCATCCGTTCAGCACCAGGTCCGAGAGGCGGCGTGCGTGTTCCCACGCGCGCCTCTGTGTCGTGTCCGTCTCCTCCTTTAGGGTGAGACAGTAGGGCTTTTATTTTGAGAAGTGCCTATCTTGGGTAGGTCTTATTGTGTAGGGGCCTGCCGTTTCATACGGCGGGCCGTAACCTCGGCGGGGTCGCGACCGCATGCGAAAGCGATTCGCGCGGCCCCGTCGATAGTGGTTTTGTAGAGGAACACCGTGGTAGGTTTAGTCGGTATTCCGGGAGGTACTTTACTACTATTATTCCATCTTTCTTTTACCCCGGCGAGTCCGACATAATCCCTCCGCCCGCCCCCGCGGAGGGATATGCGTCATTGCATTCCCCCACGCAAAGGAATCGTAGGACTGCCGTGTCAAGGTCTCGAGCGTATATGTATGTAGGTCTCGACTCTCGAGTATGGAATATTGTTGTAATGTAGAATTGTATTGTAGAATGTTCCGCATTGGTTACGGTGATGTATAAAGTCTACCACTACGCAATAGGCGAGTGGTGAACTATTTAACCAAAAAGTTCGTGCTCGCCTGTAAAACAATTTCTAATCTTCTGTCCTAAACAGCCCTTTATTAATTTTGACTTGCTGCGATGCTGACTGCGGTTAACTTGTCGATTATGGGATGATTTTCAGACAAAGCTCAATTTACTGTGTTTGTTAGTAGACTTAATTGTTTTAGTCTAATTTCTTAGTTGTTTTAATTGGTTTAACGTAATATCCTTTTACTTGAGCATTATTTTACTGCAAGTAGATAATTCCAATAAGTTGCTACGTATTTGTGTGAGTTTAAAACAGGTTTATCATTAAAACACCTAAGCCGAGTAAAAATAAAACATCGTTGGTAAGTTACACAAATAGTTGTAATTGATATCACAATACAATTTTCAAAATAAATAAACATTACAGACTATTACTTAAATACCTATTTTATACAAGTAGACATGGACTGAACAAAAAAGGAAATAATAATAAAAATAATACTCCATTCAACTCGCCATAAACTTTCAAAGATTTTACGTTTTATACCTGTACGTATCATTTAGGTACTTACGTATCTTGCGCAAAATAATTTAAATTATATTGGATCTTATAATTTTATTGTGTACCTATAGTTTCTGCCTCAATGAATACATTTCCTATCATTCTTATTGATATACCTAGAGTAAATTAGGCAAAAACAAATATCGAATCCTTCATACATGCTTTTTTGTACCTTTTAGGGCAGATAAACAAGCGCGACTTTTTGCAACAATACAATCGAGTGACTAATCGAGACACTTACACATGCTTATAAGTCAAACGTGCGATTGTATCACAGCAACCACTTTTATTAATAAATATAAATGTATAGTTGGTCTGCGTAGGTATCTGTCCTATTCTATTTAAACACATGCGTGTGTGGAAAGATTAAGATTAGCGGCTGCTGCTGCTTGACCGATAAATTCCTCCAGAAGTTCTGAATAATTTAGTCGTAAACATATAACAGCTTCTAATCTAAGGAGGTTACATTTTGGCTAGTTAGGTACTACCTAATGTTTTTTTATCATCACAGCCACGCGACAATCTTTGTAATGGCAAAAACTATGTCTATGTCTGAAACTTGTAGCAATTACTTTCCATAAATTAATAACTTATACTAAGTGTTGGTATAATTTCAATCTGACAAATTTCTGTATTGTCCTTCGTCTATTTCATTTGGTTCTGGTGTTGAGTTTTTTTCATTGAAGGGACTTGGGCTCTGGTTTGGAGCTTGGAGTTTTCGATCATCTGGCAGGAAGCTGGCAACTATCGCTGACGCTGAAGGATAAAAGGCAAAATAATTAGATAAAAACTCTATGGTCATTAGGACTAGATCGAGGATTGCGCGGATGGCGTAGAGATTTAAGGGGTCGCCTCTTCACTGCCTTCACGCCAAGTGTTGTGGGTTTGAATTCCACACAAACAAATGATTGTCCTGAGTCTCATAGTCTCATTAGAGTAACATTCTAACAACAGGCACAAATAACACCCAGGTTCTCTTTGTGTCCGTTGTTTCTAAAGACCTCCGCAAAACAGGAGTTGTGTCTAAAAAGGAGAGAAAATAAGAAAGATATTTTACAGGTTAGAGGTAGGACACAACGCATCCCAGCTTAAATATGAAATACTTTAGATTCTACAAAATACTGGATTTTAAAGAAAATCGCTGTCTAATATATTGGCTTCTATGCCTGTGGTTAAAACTTTCATAGTAGGTAGTTGGAGTGTTATTGTCAATTGTACCTACATTGTATGTATGTTAGTTTCAAATACAATACAAAAGTTTCTTCTAAAAGAACTACTTAAATCAGAAAATATTTGTGGCTACTCCGCACAGACGAAGAAGTTCCAGTTCAAAGAACTTGTAAATAAATAAATAATACAAGTTTCCGACATCAACAGTCGCGCCACGGCTTGCCAGGCACGATCACCCAGCCTGGTCGGAGGATCCTTTCTTTGTGTTCGAGGGACATCAGACCGCGTTCCTTCACATATTTATATTTCTTTCACATTTTTATGAGCTTTCGAAGGGTCACATGTGTCGCTGTACGATTGGATTCAGATTTAATATTTAAATAACTAAATTTAAATAAATCGCAATCATACATTACAGCCCTTATTAAATGCAATGCAGAGGGTCTCGGGTTCGAACCCACGTCGCGCACCTCTGACTTTCGGAAGTTATATGACTTTTCGAAATCGAAATTATGTGCGTATTGAGTGACTCGGAGAGCACGTTAAGCCGTCGGTCCCGGCTGCCATTAACATCTATGGCAGTCGTTATTGGGAAGTCAATGCCCTATAATATCCTGACATTGGTCTAGCTTTAGGGTGTCGGTAGCCTTCGGGTTGCGGCGGTCAGGTGGCAGCCACTCCGTGTAAAAACTGATATCCAGTCAAATCCGGTTAGACTAGAAAAGCCGAACCCAAGTGACTTGGGAATAGTAAAGGCTAGGGAGAAGATTACTGGTCCAGAGACCTACCTTACGATGCTTTCCGTTACCATTAAGTGACTTTAAAAATTCAGAGGTGGTCTCTACTAGTGGCCTTTATGGTGCAACGGTCTCACCTTCTCTCCAATGAATATTATTTAAGTAGATACTAACATGCAAAGATTGAAGCATACAGGTAGAAGCCAACATCGCAGTGGTTGGCCAGCAGCAGATTGAGTATCTGGATGGAAGCGAACGTGCCGATACGTGCACACGTTAGTGAAAATGCGATAGCCATTGTCCTGAAACAAAATGAATATATTAACTACAAGCTTTTGCCAGCGGCTTCACTCGCTTAAAAGTAGGTTAGATTATGTCAATAACAGTACTTTAAAATAAAATATAGCTAGCTAGCTACTCGGTGATAATATAGCTTTCTAATGGTGAAAGAATTTTTTAATCGGTTGATTAGTTTTCCAGTTAAATTCTTAGAAACAAACAAAAACTAAAATCGTTCCTCTTTATAATCTTTATCTTTATACAGGTTGTCCGGTAATTAATGGATAACCTGGAAATGTCTTATAGTGGAACTGATGGCCGTTCAGAAAAAATATAAAAATAAATCTATCCTAACTACTACCTGAGATATGTGTTTTTTTTTTAATTACCATGTATAACTTTCTTGTATACTACGACCATAAATGAATGAAATCCATCGATTTTTTGTTGTTTTATTATTAAACACTAATTATGCTAATAGATAGACAGTCAAAAGTATGCTATGCTAATATAGCTTGCACTTTTTAATATATATATTTTTTTCTTTTTTTTTCATTTTTTCTGAACGGCCTTCAGTTCTACTATAGGACATTTCAAGGTTATCCATTAATTACCGGACACTGTATATAATTCTAATGTACGTGTGTTGACAGTGAACTCCTCCTAAACGGCTGGACCGATTTGAATGATTTTTTTTGTGTGTGTTCAAGTGGATTCGAGGATAGTTTAGATATGTTTTTTTTTTCGCCTGTACCACCTGTACAACGTCTGTCGGGACAGCTAGTATAAATATATAAATCTTCTGTGCGTGTGTTTGTAATTAAACTCCTCCTAAACGGCTGGACCGATCTTGATGAAATTTTTTGTATGTTTCAAGTGGATTCGAGAATGGTTCAGATTTGCTTTCTTATAATTTTTTTTTGTGTGTACAGCTAGTATTACTATAGATTAGCTGTTTTTCATTTGAAACATTTAAAAATATTGCAACATCAACGTGTGCGAACACAATCATATTAAAATCGGTATAATTATCGTATACATGTTTTTGTTTCTCGACTGATTTATGAAACAAACAGAAGGTAGATATTAGTCCAAACTTATCTCAAAACAGAGTTTAGAAGTCTAGGCTGCAAGCTCTACAACATTTTAAATAAAAAAGAAAAGATTGTAATTCTAAACAATCACTAAATTGCTACTTGGTTACTTAATCTACATTACGTATCTACTGGAGCACTACTAAAATATTTAGAATAAAATATAGTTAGCTACCTACCCTAATAAATTATACATTTTCACATTTTTATCCATCCAAATAATGACAACACACACACACATCTACAATCCCTCACTTACACTTCTTACATATTTCAATAATAAATATATAAATTAAGTAGTAAGTACTTATGTATAACTCTCTTTTGTGTTCATTGTTGCATTGCTTTGGCTGAGCTCTGCCTCTCAAAATACAATCAGTGTTAGTAAGTATTGTGCTAACTAAGTCCTAGAATAAGTTTCACGCAATGTACTACATTTCTATGTCAATTAACATTATTATTAACATAACTGGAAACCAAATCTAATCTAATGTACTATAGGGAAATTGGCGAACACTAAGGCACAAACGAGCAGACAAAAGTCTATTTACAGATTTTATTACATATTCATTATTATTTGTTTTTAAAGGTAATCTACTCCTGGAAACTTTAAACATCGTTGAAATTGGAGAAAATCAGATTGTCGTATCAGCACGAGCGATCTTTAGCGGCTGAAGTAAAGTAAATAAGTATACCAAATTACCTTAGGTGAGTAGGGAACAAGGAAACCATAAGGGCAGTGTACAGTCCCAACATGACGATGGCTTGCAGCATGATGATGAAAAGCACTGCACTGCCGATGACGTTCGGCACGAGGTTCACGAGGATACCGCACACCCCGCACACTGATGCTATTACCAGAACCATGTTACGCCGACCCACGAAACCGATAGACTGAAAAGTGAAATGAAGAGTTAAGTATTTAATAATAATAATAATAATAATATCATTTATTGCGTCAAATATGGTCAATACAAAGGTGTTACATATCAATAATTGTTTCACATATTTGGCCGTTACACAGCATGCAACAGTAAATTAAAGTCAATCACAATTAAAATTATAAAGAACTTATAGAATTATAAACAACTCAAAAAAAAATATAAGCGAGGACACAATATTATCTAAACCTCGATGAACGTTCCAGATTATAAAATTTACATGGGTATTTTTTTAGGTACTCCTCAACAGTATAAAAACATTCACTTATCAACCAAGTACGCAATTCAGTGCAGAACTTCCAATAAGGTTGAAGGGTTATCGAGTGTGGCAGACAATTGTAAATAAAGGGAGCCATATAAACGCAGCTTTTTCTTAAAAGTTCTAATTTAGGTATGGGTATTTCAAAATCTAGGTGATTTATTTTTCGTTTGTTAGTATTGTCCCTTCTGTTAAAAAGCATGGAGTTACATTTTACAAACTTGGCAATTTCGTATATATAGATGCACGGAACAGTAAGAAGGTTGTGAGCTTTGAATATTGGTCTGCAGGAATCACACCAATCCAAATTGAATATTGTACGTATGCATTGTTTGTGCAATTTTGCTTCTTAGATTAATTTATTAAACCGTGCCTAATAAAACAAAAATAAATTTGAGAGAATCTGAAAAAGTAAATGGATAGAGAGAGAGAAAGAGTAAAATCATTTATTAATTTAACAAAAAAGAAAATAATGTTAATGAGGTAAATATAAAATAAATAAATAAATATATAATGAGAAGCCTTGCGCTGGTTTTCAACTAGAAACGGAACTCTATACCATAGTCGTCAGATCAGTGTATGTTATATTTACAGCCACGCTCTTCATAATTTTCTAACGGAATCTTTATCAAACATTGTTCTTTTGAAAGAACCATACAAAGGTTTTTATTCGATTGTCATTCGATAACGTAATCAATATTCGGAGCGGCATTGTACAATTGTCATTTACTTCAATTTCACCAGTATCAACACTACATCACATAGCTTAAGGGCCTCCAATACATAAGCACATACCTACTATGCCTAGCCAAAGTAATACTATTTATTTATTTATTTTGGGAAAACAAACAGATACATACAGTTCTTAATTAAATAATGTACAGAAAAGATGGTGGTAAGTATGTAACTCACAACGTTATCCACATGTTAGTACAATAAGTATTTCGTACTTAATTGCATGCGAGCATATAAAACTAATCAAACTTACAAAAAATCAATGTCAGTAAAAAAGAAAAAAAATATAATGGTATGAAATAAAGATAAAGATATTGAATTAAAAAGAAGGAAATTAATTAACAATTCAAATTCATCAAAAAATTACATTTATATAAATACAAAGCTACGTAACATCAGAAATCCAAACAATTATAAATTAACAAATAATTGCAACATACAATAATAATAAAAAAATTATAATAAAATTCAATTAATAATGATCTATCTTAATATAAAAAAAAATAATAATAATAACTAAAATGAAATGTGTAAAAAATTATGATTGATCCAGAATAAAATATATAAGTTATGAATTATTTTCTATTATTTTTAATGCTGCGTTTCTAAACGAGTTCCGCGACAGTGCAAACAGATCCAGATCTAGGAACACATCGTTATAATTTTGCGTTAAGCGACGTAAAGGTGCGCGCAGGCCCGCATTTGTACGACAAGTAGTATTCGCGACAAGTGGTCTAGCGCGCGCCTCTCGTCTAATTACAGTTCGCGGAACAATATAACATAATTTATTAATTAATTCCATGCAGTCATATCTATCAGAACAAAGATCATAGAGAAGAGTGGTTTCTAGAAAGAGACGTCTAGACTTCAGATCCACCAGCACATTTATTGGCTCACAATCACTAGTATTGATGACAGAACCATGGCGGCAGCGATATTGCAGTGATCGTATAAATTGACATTGAACGCTCTCCAATCTGTCTGAGTATTTTTGGTAAAAAGGATTCCATATATGCACGGCGTATTCAAGCTGAGACCGTACCAGGGCTTTATACAAATTAATGTATGTATAGGGGCGTCTAAAGTCAACAGAGGCTCTCATAATAAATCCGTACATACGAAAGGCCTTATTCACGATATTATCGATATGTTGCTCCAGGTGAAATTTACTATCAAGTAGCACTCCAAGATCACGTACAGCAATAACCTTTGAAAGGGCAGTATCAGCTAGTAAATAGGTGTTAACTAATGGGTTTTTGTTTGCTGTAGTTTATTTGCTATACAGTAGCCAGTGAATGTATTTAAATATTCTTGTAGTTGCATGCAGTCCTTCTGAGAACGAACAGTCTTATAAACTTTAAGATCGTCAGCATAGAGTAAGAATTTTGAATGCCTGAAGCAACTAGCGACATCATTTATAAAAATGATGAATAGCAGGGGACCTAAAATAGAGCCTTGTGGTACGCCAGATGTAACAATGACCGGATCAGAATAGAATCCCTTGATGACAACCCTCTGTGCTCTATTAACTACGTATGATGCAAACCAGCGCAACAAGTCACCACGTATACCGTTGTAAGCCAACTTGTTAAGGTACTATATGATGCTATCCCAGTTAACAATGTATGTACATATGTAAAAAGAATTTAGTCGAGTCAGGTACCCACGTGACAGGCTTGCCTAGTGTGAGGCCACAGGATATTGCTTTAAACATTGTTAATTTTGTTCTCGGCAAAAAAATATTTTTATGGGTTCTAAACAGTAATATTAATTTGTTGCTTACCAAGCTCATGCATATATTGACGATTGACTGCAAACATCCAACACCAAGCACCAAGAACAAAGAGGTTTCGTCCAGAGCGCATGGTGTGGCGTCAGGCTGTAAAGGAATACGATAAGCTTCTTATATTATGTTCTATAAATGTATATAACATTGCTTTTTTAAAATAAATTTTTCGTATAGACTACTATATATGAACAGGAATTATCATGAATTTTAGAAGATGCGGCAGGAGTCTGTCTAAAACGGCATTAAACTTTAGGTCGAGACGTTAGATATGCCTACCACAAACATTCTGCTTAGCTGTACGGATCAACAAGAATTCTAGTACATACATTACATAATATTGTCTTCTGTTTACGCGAATGTTATTCATTGAAATTAAACTACTATATACGGATTTTATCACGTTGTTTATTTAGCACTGTATTACAACATTTTGAAAATATTACACTAATACTACTATTGATTTTATTTTACTAATTTATAAGCTAATAAAATTATTCACGCCGTGACTATGGCTGCTGAAAGCAACCGAAACATCGGGGAAAGTGTAAACCAAAAATAAATGGATTTAATAGTTTGAATAATTTTATTAGCTTATAAATTAGTAAAATAAAATCAATAGTAGGAATTTTTTTCTTTATTTATTTATTTGGACAACTAATAGTTGTTACATTAGTGCTTATACATTAAAAATTTACACAGTAATAAGAATAAATGCACAACATTTTAAGGTGTCACACCATGCACCATATTATAGCGTTAATAAGATTTTGTAATACAGTGCTAAATAAACAATGCGATAAAAGCCGTATACAGTAGTTTAATTTCAATATATACATTACAATTAAACATTGCTCAACTTTTACACTCTATAAGTAAGTAGCGACGGCCTAGTGGGAGACTGTTGAACTACCACACAGAAGTCTCGAGTTCAATCCCAAGGCGCTCATCTCTGCCTTTTTAAAGTAATGTGCGTAGTTATCGCTCTGCTTAACGGTGAAGGAAAACATCGTGAGGGAACCTACATGTCTGATAATTCTCCATAATGTTCTCGAAGATATGGAAAGTGTACCAACGCGCACTAAGCCAGCGTGGTGGACTAACCTAAACCTTCTCACACTGAGAAGAGGCCGGTGATCAACAGTAGGACAGTTTAATACACGGTTGATATTATTATAAGTAATATGGCAAAGTAGGTTTAATCGAAGCCAAATCTATAGACGCTGGCAGCACCAGATATACGACTACATACTTTTTTTTACCAAGTTGTACTTACATCAGCCGGCGCAGGTTCCATGTTCAATATACCGCACATTGTAAGGTCGGTGCTCTCGTCGCCCTGAATGATACGTACGAACTGGTCAGCGATGGTTGGCAACCACACTAAGAACGCACCTATCCTGGAATATAAAATATGTATATTAAGAACATAATTGCTGGTCATTGGTTGTTTACTTACAATGCACAATTACAGTCTAAGTATAGCCCACGATAGCCCATTGTGTGACTGGGCAAATTTCAGGTTAAATGACTTCACAGACCCTCAAAAACATTTCGCAAAAAATTGAGACCTGCAGGACGTTTTACCTTTTTATTTTTAACTACTTCAAATTATTTCTTTTATTTACACGTGTAGCGTTCAATCACTATATTTTGCAGAAATATATTTTAATTATCATTAAACAGACAAAGATGCGTAAACCTAATAATAAGTAATCAATTCGCTCTGCCTAGCAAAATGATTATTGTCAGCTGTACAAGAGTTACGTCGTTAGGTCGAGGGTATAGAATTGCGATGTACTTACTGTTGTGACACGTAGAGAGTGGTCATGATAATAGTGTACTTAAGGTATGGCGCCTTAAAGAGCGGTGCTATCTGCTCCATAGCTGTCGCTTTGCCAGCGGAAGCCACAGTTTCTTCCATTAGTAAACCTTTCACCTGGAAATTGACAAAACATTTACAATTTACTTATTTACGAAGGTTACAAAGTGTCACTAATGAAGGTCAAAGTTCCATGAATTTAGATGCTGTGAACTAATTCTGATACGACGAAAACTTAAAAGCTTCAATTCGTAAATTGACGTTTAATTTGATTTTCATAATTTACGAATTTCATACCTGCAATTCCTCTTTTGATCTCAAGTTATTGATTCTGTGGATAGTCCTCAATATCTGTAAGGCTCTTTCTTCATCACCCTTGGCGTAGATGAATTTAGGGCTCTCCTGGATGAAGTATACGCAGATAGCGGTGATGATACTTGGTATGCCGAACACCACCATCAACAAACGCCACGAGTTCCAGTAGATGCCAATCGCAGACAAATGAATTGAGAAACTCAAAGGTATTATGGGCAACGCCAACACTGAAATTAAGAAATTGGAATTCATTGATTGATTACAAATTAAAGTAAATTTTTTTATACAACTAACTTGGCAAACAAGTTTACGGCTCACCTGATGGTAAGTGATCACCGTAGCCTACGGACGCCTGCAACATCAGAGGCATCACTTGCGTGTTGCCGACCCTATAGGAAAGGAGGAAGTGGGAAGGAGAAGGAGCGGGAAGGAGGAAATAGTGGATGGGTCTCCGGCACTCTTACGACGATTATCAATTCTGTATTTTTTTAAGACTACTCACACTCTAGGAATTGGGACTGTCGCGGGGGACTTTACAAATATTCAAACACCGGACACGAAGAACAGCCATACTCGGAACAACCATTTGCGGGTCACACAAAGTTTTGTTCCATGTGGAATTCGAATCTACTGCACTCGGCGCAGGAGCAGCGATGATGCAACCACTTACATTATCCGTGTAGTAAATTTTATGCATTACGTATCGAGTTTTCTTAAGAGTCATCATCATGTATCAAACCATTTAAAGAAAAGGTTTTTAATACGTCTATTGGTGCTATACTGGGCTCAAACGAAATAGCAATGGGCAACAGAAAACAACGAGAAAGTTTGGATAGATTATACCTTCAAAATCGTCATCTCGTATTACTTTGATTTGTCTTCCAAACAGAACCGCTTTTAATTTTGCTTGTCATAAAAAAAAATGGGTAAGATTTTGGCTATGTTTTTACGGAAAACCTTGGTCGCAATTCTTCAAAATTTTATGTTTGAAACTAATCGATGGATTATATTTTAATGTCGATTGCAAAAAGTGAAACCTATTTATTTTAGCAAATAGTTAAACAATATTTGATCGATCAAATGTAGCAATTTATATTCTAGAGCTTGTTTGTTCTAAAAGCGACATGAGAAAATAATTTAGTATTGTTTTGTACTTACGTGCCATAATTCCCTGTGACAGCAGAGATATGCTGGAGACCAGCAGTACGACGAGATTCTTCTTAGCTGCCGGCACACTCTCACTGACCAGCGACATGGCTATCGAGTACAACCCTGATGCGCTGAAATATCGGTACATATCCTTAATCTGTATTAATATTATAAAAAGAAAATATTTGAATATTTACTTAACTAAAAAATACTCAACCTACCCCTACTAACTTACTTTAACACAAGCGAAGCCGTGAGCAAAAGCTAGTCATCGTATAAACATAATATTAATTACAGAGAGACTTAAAACCAAGAATCTACGGTAGACTTTTAGGTATTCGTTACCTGTACTGTTGCTTTACTAATTAAACCGTATTATAATCGAACGAGTGGGTAATAATTCTTAAAATTCCATTTGCTAAGCAAAGCATTAAAGCCATCGATCGTACAATTTTAGAAAGTATGCGTACAACGTAGTACGTTTTTGTGTGCACAATGATGATCGCAGCCTAAATAGAAGTAATATATTAACTTTACGCAATTCCATGTTTACTGAATGAGCTAAATTAAATGTTATAAATAATTTTGATTTCATTTATCCCTTTATACGGGGCTTCATCATACCTAGCGAAATAAAAACAACATTTGCACCAAGGTATTCAATTAAATAAACATAGGTACATCCTATGTGAGAATTATCATTTACTATGTTCAAACCTGAAACTAATCGATAAAATCTCTATTCAAGATAATTATATTGAAAAGATTAATACGCATATTGTTATTTAATACATAATATTTAAATTGTAAATCACTTCAATGGGATTAAAATTATCGACTTTATACTATCTCGCAGTTGTTTGGACAAAGATTAGATTAGAAGTATAATTACTTTTACATAACACCTCGAAATATTTATACGAGGTGATCAAATTCTCCTTCCTCCATCACAAATGGAAGAATCTCTACAGAAGAGCGAAGATTAAGAAAATATCAGAAAGAACGATTCAATGTTGTGCACGTGAATTTACTTGGCGGAACTAATGCAATCTTAATCTTTATAAATCCGAAGCAAATATATCTTTATCTAGAGATTAATAAGGTACAATTCAGAATAGTCGCATAAACAGTGACGATATTCAATATAAAACAAAGTTTTATTACAGATAATATTGCTTATTTTTCTTCGGTGGACTTGATATAGATTTTTCTCTTGACTAAGAAAGACTAGAAGGAAAATGTAGGCACCAAATGGATAAATTATAATTCGATGGTACTTACAAGATGGACGCAATGAACTGGAAGCTAAGTAGCATGATCCAGTTGACAGAGATGCTGGCGATGAGGTTGAAGATTGCTCCTCCGATGAGGCACACCAGTAGCATCGGGCGGCGACCGCGGGTGTCCGCTAGGTAACCCCAGCAGAAGGCGCCGAGGATCAATCCTGAAATAGTCAGAAAATATAGGATTTAATTAGAAATAAGCCGCACTACCACCCTCAGACAAACATCTGTCGCGCAAATTGCTACGTGCCACAAGGAAAAACCTACCTAGCGCCTATAAAAACAGGCCACTGCTCACAATCAAACACTTTTTCAACATCGGCATCACTGACAGCCCCTTATGTGGCTGCATGGAGACTGAAAAGACATCGGCTCACGTGCTTCTACATTGTAAAAGCGTGAGCAACCAACGAGAGAAACTACTAAACAGTCTAGTAACGATGAAGAAAGTACTGCGCAACACTGGTTCCTTACAATCTCTCTGGACGGAGCTGATGTGGTATGAGTAACCAAGTGTCTAAGAGTCCAACTAACTACGATTTAATTATCATACATAGTCTCATGCACACGCTTATGTGCCCAAAGTAGTACGTAGAAGTGTAATACACTGGTAACATTTCACCAGCTATATTTTAAGGCAATAGAAGGCCTCTATCCGTCTACCCGGTGCAGCTTCAGAAGCTGTGCTCCTAACGCATAGAACTTGAACACCCGTACAGCAGATGCATTCAGTAATGCTACGCTACGAGGAAGCTGTTTTCATTTCAAGTAACTCCACTTCACCCTTAAGGACTACAAATCCAATCTGCTTTTGCACTGTAGTTTACAACATACCGACTGACATCTAACCTCCACAATACAAATTGATATCTATACTTCAATACTACGACCAGCGTATCTACATATATTTGAAGACAAGATACTGACCACGGCTTCATTCACATGAATTCTATAGGGGACATATTCCTCACATATTTATGGGACACTGCAACCTTATTTCAAGTGCTATAGTTCTCTCTTTATTGTTCTATCTTTGATTTGAAATTCCATTAATAACAATACGATTAATATCTCTAACTGATTATTCTATTATGGTACTGATTAATTATTTAGGTACTTATTATGCGCGAGTTGAACGGTGAGCTAATTCATATCTTGTAGATGTAAATTTCGATAACTGGGTGCTAATTGAGTGATGCAACGTGATATGTTGGTACTACTTTTATAGCAATCCGAAAATATTTGGACAACTACGTCGTTTACAAAAACCAGTTGATCTAAACTAAAAAAAAATAGGTACAGTTTTTTTTTTATAAAGCAACTTCCGCTGTACGTATAAATCCTGTATTGCGTGGGCCTTTACAAACATTCAAACAACGGATATAAAGCACACCCAGACTCGGAACATCTATTTGCGGATCACACAAAGTTTTGTCCCGTGTGGGATTCGAACCCACAACATTAAGCGCAGTGGCCGTGGCGAGGCGAACACACAAACCACTACGCCATCCGTATAGTTTTTAAATCTGTCAGGTCTTTGAATACCAGATATAATTAAAAATCTGTTGTGGCTGGTCACCGGTGTGCTGCTGCGGCTCAGTAGGTTAATAATATGACAAATAAGCTACTACATATCTGATGGTATTTCGTTACAGGAGCTGATGTTAGCTCACAATACCAATTTATTACTTACCAGCTTTTGCTAGAAAGTAGGTTACGTTATGTGAGTATTAAGATAAAATATAGCTCATGTTACTCGGTGATACTATAGCTTTTTAATAGTGAAATAATATCATAAATCGGTTGAGTCAATCCTTAAAAAAAACAGATCTTTCCTCTTTATAATATTAGTATAGACGAGTCGTTTTTGTTTCCGTGTTTGGTGATATTAGGGGATTCTGTTCAGTAGGCATTCTAGCAAATGCAGACGGCAATAGTCTCACCCGCTATTCCCGCTGGGAAAAGTAGATGTAATGCATCTCTGTTTATCTCCTACCACTAGAATAAAAGTCGTGAATATATATTGACGCTGGCAGACTGCTAGAAAGGAATGGACTTGTTGTACTGGCAGTGTCAAGGATAATTACTGCTAAATGTTCTGCTGACAGGATAAAGCTCCTTAAGGTGCTTCAGAGACGCTTTTTACTGAAGACACAACACGATGCTGCCTGGCTACTAATATCTTTAATGTGAGGTACTTTGTTAGTTGAACCACTTGTGGTATGATAGGAGCTCCATAAGGAAATTATTTGTTATCAGCAAGACCATCAGCTGTATGTGTTTTTTGCGTTGGCGTTGCAGCGACCCAGATTCTCAGTTTGTCCTTAGAAAACGGTTACTTTACGGTATTGGCTTATTATAGATGTTCTTAAGCCAACTAAGACTATCAAAATTCTACATTAGACATCTGTTTCCCGGCGGAACAGATTTCCTCTTGAAAGCTTTTCAAGCAAGGGTGAAAACGTCAGTATTGTACACTGGCACTTTCATCTTGCTTTATTCATTTACATTATGATGTTTAATTACGCTAGTCAGTTTAGAACAGACATAAGTTGGCCTTTCTCCAAAATAATAATAATAAACGTTTATTTTCTCACCATAATATACACATATTATATAAACAGTATTTAAAAAAATATTACATAATTCCGTTTACAACATATAATGTGGGAGACTGGTGCCTAAGCTAGGCTCGAGGCCTGTGTTTCACCAAAATGTACTTGGTTAGAAAACGTATGCCTAGATTTTTCTCCTTACGACAATATCATACTTAATGGTACTTACCGACGACAGGCCCAGCCGCTAGCATCCCTTGCTGATTGACTGTGGTGCCCAGCTCACAGGCGCTCGTAGGCACCAGGAAAGTGCTGCTATATGCGACGCACGCGAATGAGATGATGCACATGCCAGTCAGGCCTGTTATTAAGTAACTGTAGAGGCCAAACCCTAGAGAATGACAACAATAAGTTTAATAGATCTTTTGGCGTCAACGAATATGGTTAGTGCTGTATTGAAGGATATACAAAGATTTAAACTTCACGGTTGCTGTTCTTAAAACTTAAGTGACATTTTAACATGTGAAGTAGTTAAGTATGTATCCGTTTAATTTAGAACAACAACAACAGCGAATGGAGAACACTTACGAGGTACTTAGTATCGAATAAGTTTTTGAAGATAACCTATTCGATACTATCGAATAAGTTTTTGAAGAAAACCTATTCGATACTACTTCGTACATCGTTTTCTTGGCCACGTAAATCCTCTTTGTTCTGGTGGCATAAGTTAGGGCTTATATTTGCGGCCAATCGTGCCTTTCTAATCGGACTTGGAGTCCATTTCCAGATCGGAGAAATTGTGATTAATGTTTTTCGTAAGAAAATTTTCGGTATCAACACGGATTTGAGAACTCCGTAAAAGGCGATAGGCTTGTAGTCATGTTAGATTGAGCCCGGATATATGTGGACATTATTGGTATTCTATACCACTGAGACCCTTCGAGGGTATAGGTACAGGTATATGTAGATCGAATATACAATAAAATGTCCAATTAATAATTTATTTTAATATGTATACATACCTGCTTTATCAATAGCTTCATCGAAAGATATTTTCTCCGAGTTCATATTGTTATTTTTCTCCGAATTCATTTTAAATTTTTTTATTACTTTTCTAATAACACTTAATACACTTGTATATTACGTCTTATAATTATTTAATTACAACTTTCAACTGTAATTTTCATTTTTAATTAATGACACATCCTCACGTTGTTTCCTGTGGGGTTTTTAATTATAATTAAGATAATTTATAAAACGTGTTAAGTTATCTTGTTGATTTTGAAGTCTGATAGGACGATTATTATTCGCAAAGTAATATTATCTCACTAATACATAATATACTTATCAACTGTTTCACGGCTTTTGTTGCGTGTAAGTGTATCTGCTATAAAATTCTGTAATAAAGATATTGCACCGTTACAATTAAATCGTCCCTATGCTTTAGATCAGAGGTTTCCAGACTTTTTTGTCCCATAGACCACTTTCAAAATTTAGCTGGTTCCGGTCGCCCCCCTGCAGCTAGAAATTAAATCCGACAAGTAAAATCGGTATATGCGAACCAAAAAGTTAAAATGGGCTAAAATTAAAAAAAATTATCATATCTCTACGGGCAGATTGTTTTTAAATTCTCGTTTCTTCATCGAGTGTTATTCCTTCAAAATATCCGTCGACCGACGTTTAAAGAAGTAACAGTCGCTGAGCTTCTTAAAATATTATCTGCCTACATTGATAGGTGAAGTCAAGCCAACATTTTAGTTCTTCACTATCGAAAGTAAATAAATTTTCGTGGACCCCCGCTTACGAATTGTGAACACCCATTTTTTTGTCACGCCAACGTAGACCCCCGTCGAGTCTCCCGTGGAGCCCTAGAGGTCCACCTGGACCAATTTGGGAACTAAGGCTCTAGATCATACAATGTTGAGTCAAAAGCTCTGTGACAGCATCATTCTTCTGTCTTCTATTAAAAAAGACAATTCTCGCACTAGGAATTATTTCTGGAATTATTATAACGGACACAAAGAACACCCAAACGTGGGACAACAATTTGTTGATCACACAAATTTTTGTCCCGTGCGGGCATCGAACCCACCACAACCCTCAGCGCGATGCCAGTGGCGAGGTGACAACTTAAGTGGTTTAAGTGGTCCACCATCTGTGCGTCATCATCATCAGCATGCCAGTCATTATTAGCTTCGTAAAAGCAACATGTTTTATGTTCTTATACATTTTTCTGTCTAATAATTTCTGTCTAGCATTTTGAAGGCTTTATCTATAATAATACTGGGCTTTGCTCGCGGCTTCGTCTTTCGTCGTCGAGGTTTTGTCAATAAATTTCTATTTCTTGGGAACAGTACCTGTTGGGAAATAGCGACCTGCTGGCGGGCAAAAAAACAATAGTTTTCACTTATATCTGACATTACAGTAATTGATAGTTCTCTCAAATACCGTTGACGCCTCACGCATAATGGACCAACCTGGAGTTCAAATGCGGAAAATTACAATTACAATTACAATTACCGTTGACGCCGATCGACGTCTTCAGATTTGTACTCGTCAAACCCCGGTGACGCGATAGGGCGTCGAGCACACTCGATTGTGTATGGTTTATGTTTTCAACGGCGGAGTTTGAGAGGTTAAGAAGCCTATTACTAACTGCAGGAATATTATGCATTGCAAGCCATCCCTCGGTAACAGAACTTTTTTCTGGATGAAAGGTTCCACCAGGCTCAGACATCAGAGTGCCTAGTGCGAGTTTACGTACATACATACATAAATTCACGCCTGTTTCCCAGAGGGGTAGGCAGAGACTACGGATTTCCATTTGCTACGATCCTGACACACTTCTCTGGCTTCATTCACTTTCATAACATTCCTCATACACGCTCGCCGGTTTAAGGTGCTCTTAACCTGGCCTTTATCCAGAAGGTTTCCGATCTGATCGAGAAACGTTCGCCTAGGTCTTCCTCTTGCGATTGTTCCATTCACACTAGTGCGAGTTTGTTTTACGTTAACGCGATCGACACGTTTATGACGTTCGGCGCTCCAAGCTCTTAACCAATCAGAGATCCAAACGCGGTAAACGTTTAAAAAGCAAAACGTAAAAACAACTCACACAAGGCACCCTGGCTTAGTTTTGTTTAGTCGAACCTCTGTTCGATTAATCAAAACTAAACTGGTGGCAAATAAAAACCCAATGGGTTTTTGATTGCCTGCATGTCTCAGAGTTCTTCATACAAGGGTGGGTCAAAAAGTTCGTGGAATAACAAACGCTGGGTGCGGACAACGGACTGCATACAGTCGAGAGCAGCCCTATCGGCCATCTCACCATGTCTGACACACCACCTGCTTAACCTACAAAGATTGGACCTTCGGACCTTCGTGGGGACCCTAATAGGATACTGTCCCCTCAACAAACAACTGTACACTATCGGAGCAGACAGCCACTCTGTAGGGGATGTCTGACCGAAGAAGAATCTGCTGCCCACGTAGTCCAGGAATGTGTGGGAGTGGTGGTAACAGCACAGCGTAAGGAAATCCTCAACAACCCGAGGTCACTCCGCGAAGAGTTGGGTTGGCTATCTCTATAACTCTCACGCATAATGGACCAACTTAACTTAAGTTCAAATGCGGAAAAGGGAGTCCAATCACAATTACAAACCCTTCGAGTGTAAGGTACGAGTATGTATTTGTATATGTATTGAATTAAATACGACTGCTCGGATGGCATAGTGGTTTAAATGGTCGTCTCGCCATTGCCACTGCGCCGAGTGTGGGTTCGAATCCCACACGGGACAAAAATTTGTATGATCCACAAATGGTTTTGCCGAGTCTGGCTGTTCTTTGTGTCCGTTGTTTGAATGTTCATAAATTTCCCCGTGACACTGGAATTACTCCTAGTGCGGGAGATGTCTTTAAAAAACAATTGCTAAAAGATTATGGGTAAATATTATTTACGTTCAAGTAAAACATCAATGTCACGTTAAAAAGATTTTTACTTATCACAATACAAGTTACAAAGTATATAAATACTTAACTCTATGATTTACATACTGTTGATAACTATTTTCATTAATAATATTGTTGTTTTTAAAACAATCATTTTTATTCAAGGATTACCTCCTTTATTTGATTATTAACATAAGTTATAGCGGGGTATCTCAAATATGGAAGTAGGTACCTACACCCTACAGAAAATCGTAGCTCGAAACCTTTTGTTGTATTCCTGCGAAGAATGGAATTCTCAGGATGCTTAAGAAGGCCCTGTGTTTCTACACAGATATTCTCGTAAATTCTGTTTTTCTAACCTAAAAAATATTTTAAATAGAATCTATACATTCCTTTTTACTTAAACTAAATACTAAAACCAGTCTAGTAGTTTAAGGTCGATCTATTTGCACCTAATGAAATTTCACATTGCTCTTATTTGGTTAAAGCTGGTCTTGACGCTTGAACTCGTCGGTCATTCGGCAATATGGCCACCACTAATGCAGACGCTAAAGTAAAACATTTAAATAAATAAGATTATCTGTTCATATAATACAATTGTAACAGTTCGATGTCTGAACAAACAAATTCACATTTGCATTTATAATATTTTATTTTAATTTTATTTTATTTAGGATTTTAAAAATAAAAATTGTCTATACATTTTGTCCTCGCATCACGCAAAACTACTGTACGAAATTGAATGAGGTTTTCTTTCAAAGTTATATTTCTGAAGTTTAAGTCTTAAAGTTTCTGTCTGGTGCATTTTTCATCTTGATGTACCGCGGCGCGAGTCATACTCAGAAAAAGTGTACATTTTAAATTTGTAACGAAACTGATATGTAACTACACTGAGGCTTGGTGTGACGAAACTGATAATAATAAAAGCAAGGTACACAGTCAACATAGAAACATCTAAATATAAATATTTTTTTAAAGATTGCCAAATTGCAATAAATTGTCGATTTATATGATATAATTAGGAACTTTATTTGATATTCTTGACATAACATTCGGGAGGCATACTTGGGGCAGGAAGCTTTATTATTTTATTCCTTTTTATTTAAAAATGTCTGAAAACAATTTATTTATTTTAATTTTTATCATATTTTTATTATTTTATCCATGTTTAAAATAATGTACGAAATTTCCTAAATAATAGACTTTAAAACTATCTTCTAATCTAATCTTAACCCAAATGTGTTGCGATATAAGGAAAAAACCAGAAATCTCAAACATCAGAAGCAATATCTTAATTTTGTTTGTTTAACACGTTGAACGCTATGTGGAAAATCGAGTATTTCCATACAGGCCACGGGGCTCACCGGTGAGCCTTCTCCTACTGAACCGTTCAGGCCATGGGTCACCCGTGACCCGCGTGTGAAGTTCGTTGAAAATGTTCCCACAAGCCACACATTGCAGCTATGAAACGAAACGCACATAAAAGTGAACCGCCCTATAACCCAACCAGACGGCGTGGTTTTGAAATCCAATAAAAACGTATAGGTTTTTCAAGATATGGAATGACGCGGGTTATTCTTAAAGATTACAGTCGACATTATTATTTTACTTAAATTTGGTTAGTCATACCAAAAAAATTTACTTGAAATATTTAAAAATTTATTATTTGAAATTAATGGAACTTTTTCTTCATCACCAAATAAAAATATCACTTTCAAAATTGTAACAAACTGTTATATAAAAATAATTTATGAAGTCTAATAATCACAATTCTACTATGGCTCTTGTTTTTAATATCACATTAATGAATAATTAACGATAATTATAATTAGAAGAAACTTAAAATAATAAAAATCAACGAGGAATCTTGTTAAAACAGGGCAAACAAAGGTAAGGTTTAGTTGGGCAGCTTCCACAATAAGTAGTTTTTTTTTGTTTTTCATCTTAGCCTGTTTACTGTCCATGATTGGTACATTTTCTGTGTAATATTGATGATATGTTCTTTTGACTTTTCTAGCCAAACCGTCTTTTTTTCCATGGTGTGTTTTACTAATTTCGGTCTTTATCCAGAAAATATTAAATTCTCCTTTCTTTAGTTTAGCACTTATTACTATTTTGGGCAGGCGCCTCCTGTTCTTTCGGATTGTTCCTACCAAATGGGTTTCATTATTTAGCAGAGTCCTAGCTGATTAGGTGCTTGTATACCAGTTATCGGTTTTTTGGGTGTACTCAAAAAAGGAGAATTTGTTAGAAGAGAAAATCGAGAAGTTATTACTGCAATGAAATGAGAAGTTGGTTTTGACAATCAAACACTCAGACCAATTTGTGAAAATAAAAAAGCGTCAGGGCAATGTGATTATAAAACCACAGATCATAATTAACTACAACAAAACCAAAGGCGCAGAGTCGACTTATCAGATCAGATGGCAGCATACTCGTCCCCGTTAAGAAGATCAGTAAAGTAGTACATCAAACTGGATATTTATTTATTATTCAATACTGCGATCGTAAATGCTATAAATACTATAAATAAAACATACAAATGGTAGATTTCCAAAGGTCTATATTGATGAACTTTTGTGAAGTCCCACAAAATGCTGCGGTTTTAGAAACACCGAAAAGAGTAAAACACACCTTAAAAAAAGAGAATGTGGCTAGAAAAGTCAAAAGAACATGTCGTGAATGTTAAGAAAATGTACCAATCATGGGCAGCACACAGGCTAAGACAAAAACAAAAATGATCGTAACTTTCTGAGAACATAATTCGGCGGCATCTTCTTTTCATTGGCTGAACGTCTTCTTATGAATCTATTTGGAAACAACGGTTTAGAAGATTTATTTCAATGTTTTCTTACTGTGTTAATTACTTTTGTACGGACTCAAAATCTTTAAAATCTATTTTTGCGTGATAAGCGTCCCACTCGTGAGCCTTTCACTATATCGCTAAAACTAGACGGTAAAAGTCGCTCATTTTTATTTTCTGTTCGAATAACCGCATTTTATACACTTAGGAATCAAAATCTCAATTTAATAAAAATAATCGATTTCCTGATTTGGCGGGTCGTAAAGCGTTCAACGCGTTAAAAATATTTAAATAAGATTTAATCAACGTCGCCATTTTTAGCGTCACGTGAAATACGTCAATAAGTTTTAAAGTATGATAAATTTTAACCTTTAACATAAATGTAACTTCGTGAACTCAGCTTTACAATTTCTCAGTTTCGTTACGTTACGCGGTATATCTCAATTGAGAACAAAACCTGAGAAATTATAACTTCGAAAAATAACTCTGTTGAAACCACTTAATGTATACGCAATAACTCAATATATTTAAGAATATAATACTATAAGTAACCAAAGGCGTGAAATAATATTATTATATAAAACCATTATATTCTTATCAAAATAACAGCCGTTTATCACCCTGATATTTCTTTTGTTCCAAATACGTTCCACACCATTAACACTCACGAACTTCGACGAAAACGTTAATAATATATATTATGTCGACGCAAGTCCATGGTAATTAACAAATGTAATTCTTCTAATTATGAAATCAATCATTGTGTCGAATAAATTGGTTGTTTTTAGTTATTAATTAGTGTTATGATTTTTGGAATGTACTGACTGTATTTTGCGTTAGAATAAAACCTAAAATTAATTAATGAATTTATTATGAGTTGTTTAACAGTTGAAACATTCGCTGCCATTTGTAGACCGGATGTTTCAACTGAGATTAAGATTTAAAATTAATTCAATTGTTCATAATTACTTTCGAAATGTTTAAATAATTTACGAATTATTTTTGTAATTAAAATTAATCATTTAAAGTTGCAATTTAAATGGTGCGTTGACGTTTTCCCGCCCGACGCCATCTTTTGGTTTTAATTTCGCTGGAAACTACGATAGACTGAATGTAAAACGCTTTTTGTTCCAGGCGGCGCGGCGGCGGGCGGTTAAGACGTGGTGAGCTGGTGTATCTTATCTTGTGAGTACCTATCTATTAATAATAATTATAATAATAATAATAATAATAATTATTAATAATAATTATTATTAATAATAATTATTATTTATTTCTTCAATTGGTGGTTTACAATCAGTTTGTGATTGGAGCCTACTTGTAAGCAAATAATGCTTGTATTAGTAGACTCCACTCTTCCATATCAAAAAATCGTTATAGATAATAAAAAGAACACAAGAAATATGTACTATATATAACAATGAAAGAAAACAAAAATAAATAATTTTAAGTGGACAACTATTTGTTACATTTAAGTATGTATTAAGTTTTTGCCTAAGCGTTTGTGTGTATGTGTGTGTGTGTGTGTGTGGTGTGTGTGTGTGTGTGGTGTGTGTGTGTGTGTATGTGTGTGTGTGTGTGTATGTGTATGTGTGTGTGTGTGTGTGTTTGGGTGTGAGTGTGTGTGTGTGTTAGTGAGTGAGAGTGCGAATGTTTACGAGTATACGTGTGTTATTATGAATTATTATGAGTGTGTATTAAATAGCTTATTTTAAGAGTGCTTCCGTCTCCTCATAAGTAAGTTCTTTTATCCATTTAGTTATAGCTTTTTTACATTCACGACATTGTTTAGAGTATATAGATAATTCTTTATTTATCTTGTTGTATAATTTAGCCGAACGTTTGTTATACTGAATACAGGCAAAGCGGGTGTTTGTTTTAGGGATTTGTGTAATCATATCTTTTCTTCTTTTATTTAATTTGGATGCATCATAAGGTAGGGTCTTATGTGTTTTTAATATGCATCGTATAATATATAATTTTCTTACCGAGAGTAGATCACTAATCTGATAGAGACTTTCTGTAGGGTATCTTCGTTTTTTAAAATACATTGTCTTTATAAGAGCGCGTTGAGCTCGCTCCACCTCAATGAATTTCGTTTTTGCAGACCCGCCCCAAATAGGAATGCAGTACACCAAGACAGATTGCACCAAAGAGACATATATCTCATTTAGGACGTTTCTAAATGAGTTATGGCGACTAGTCACATTTTTTGGTACAACATGTCTTAGTGCACTGAATAACCAGCTTAGTTTTCTGACCCTGCACGTAACGTGTTCAAGGTGGGGGGGTACCACGATAATCTTTGATCTACCAGTACACCTAAGTATTTGACTTGTTTTACTTTGGCTATATTTGGACAGTCACAATTTCGACTTTTTATGTCATTACATTGATGGATTTTAATTTTAAAATTCTCACAAGGCTGTGTTCGACTACTGATACTGAAGCATATAAAATTAGTTTTGGAAGTATTTAATGTGAGTAGGTTACTTTTTAGCCATTTGGCTATTTTAGCCATGCCCCTCTCAGCAGCATATTCAACATCTTGCCAGGATTCCCCCGAGAAGACAACAGCGGTATCATCGGCGTAGGAGAAAATTTTTGCATTTTTGATTTTCAAACTAGAAAGATCATTTATATACGTTAAGAATAGTGTAGGGCCTAATACGCTTCCTTGCGGTACGCCGTATGATACCTCTGCGTCTTCACTGGTGAAATCTCCTATTCTAATCTTCTGTGTCCTTTTTGAAAGATAACTTTTTAAGAGATTAAGTTGCATTCCTCTAATTCCCATATTTTCCAATTTGTTTACCAGGGTTGGGACAGAGACGGTGTCAAATGCTTTTTTTAAGTCTAGGAATACTGTAACACATTTATTTCCATTATCAAGCTCATCAGTTACTAGTGAAGTTAGGGCGGTTACTGCATCCTCAGTAGAAATACCCTGTCTGAATCCAAATTGAGTCGATGAAAGTAAGTCATATTTATTTAGATATTTTAATAGTCTAATATTTATTAGCTTTTCTATTACTTTAGATATTGATGGTAAAACTGATATGGGTCTGTAGTTATTGACATCGTCTCTGTCCCCGCCCTTGTGTATCGGCGTAATGATTGATTTTTTTAATGGTTCTGGAAAAATGCCTAAACTGAAACACAGATTTGCAAGATGAGATATAATAGGAACAGCTTCCTTTCTAATGTACTTTAGAAATCTTGTCGGAATGTTGTCCCAGCCAGGCGCACTATCAGTGTTAAGGCTCGTTAGAATTTGATCTACTTCGGTATGATCGGTGTCGTAAAGTACGAACGAGTTTGCTTGGAGAGATTGTTTATGTGATTGAGTTGGGTGGTTAGAATTTAAACTAGATTGCATTTTGTGAGCTAGTTGCTTTCCAGTATTCACAAAATAGTCATTAATAAAATTTACCGATTCGATAGGGGTAGACTTTAGGTTTAGTAATTCAATGTTTTCACTTTTAGATTTGTTAGAATAAGTTATATCATTTATGTTTTTCCATAGTAATTTATTGTTTGTGACAGATTCAGCAAGTAACTCCCTTTGATATTTTCGTTTTACTTTTTTAATAAGTTTATTGCAGTAATTCCTGTACCGACAGAATGTGATTTTTAGAATTTCGTTATGTGGATCATTTTTAACGCCTTTTTGCATTTTATTTCGATTATTTATACATCGTAGAATACCAGGAGTAATCCACGGCTTAATTATGCGTTTATTACATGAAATTTTTACAGTCAGGGTGTTAATTTTTATTGAGTCAGATAGTTTTTGAATAAAAAGGTTCGTTAACTCCAACGGGTCATTACAAAATAATAGGTCTGCTATTTTGTTTTCTTGAATATATTTTAAAGCTTGTTCGAAATTTGTATTATTATTTTATTATAATTGTGATTATAAAACTATTACTTGGATAACCCTCTGGTGTCTTGTAAAATAAATCGTTTAGTGTGTTTCTGGTTGTGTTTTATTGTTTGCGATGAGTGCGCCAAATAGTGAAGGCAGTGACGTTAGCAATGCTGACGTCACTGCTTTTAAGAATTCCTCTGGACCGAACCCCTCGTCATATATATATATATATATATATATATATATATATATATATATATATATATATATACAGGGTATCCGGTAATTAATGGATAACCTGGAAATGTCTTATAGTGCAACTGATGGCCGTTCAGGAAAAAATATGAAAGAAAATCTATTCTAACTGAGATATGTGTTTTTTTTAATTACCATGTATAACTTTCTTGTATACTACGACCATAAATGAATGAAATCCATCGGTTTTTTGTTGTTTTATTATTAAACACTAATTATGCTAATAGATAGACAGTCACGAATCTAATAAAGTATTCAAAAATAGAATACGGGTAAATAAAAAAGAAATAACTTACCAAACAATTCGTAAAAAGTCTCGCAACGTTTGGACACTCTAGCGCTAGTGGCTAGCGTTAACTACCTATCACTTCAAAGGTAATTTTCTCTTTAAGCATGATTCGTTTTCCCTTCATACTTCGATCCTGGCTTAAGACAGGCAAGAATACCTACATATTACACAACTATTTTCAATTAACGTAAATACTAATTTAGAATATTAACTTTACGATGTTAATAGGCTTTAAGTAATACGTAAGTATTTCTGGCGTATTCAAAAGGAATCACACCTATTTACAACGATTAACTTGATTGATAATTTACTGTTTACAAAATCTACACTAATCTTAAAAGTTGTTCAAAATGAGCACCTTCCCGCGCGATGCACAGTTCAGCCCGTTTCCGCATATTGTCTTTAACGCGATTGAGTACAAATGGATCAGTTCGGACACTATCAAATGCACTAGTGATATGCGCTTTCAACTCCTTCCTGTTCGAGTATTTCGTTACGTACACTAATCTCTTCATTTCACCCCATAAGTAAAAATCTAACGGGGTGAGATCAGGAGAGCGAGCCGGCCACGGTACAGGCCCTCCGCGACCTATCCACATATCACCAAAGTGAGCGTAGGAACTCACGTACTCGTACCTGATAATGCGCGGGCGCTCCGTCATGTTGATAGTACAGGTTGCGGTGAGCACTGAGGGGCACATTGTCCAGCATTTCGTCCACAACACTATTTAAAATGTTTAAATAAAACAAGCTGTCTAGTCTTCCCTCGATAAAATAAGGGCCTAGCAAACAATTGTTCAAAATGCCTGCCCACACATTAACACTAAACCTATGTTGATAAGCGTCCTGTCGCGTCACATAATTATGGGTTTTCACTGCTCCACCAATGTTCATTGTGAACATTAAATACTCCCATTTTTGTAACAGTGGCTTCATCCGTAAACAAAATGTTGTTATTTAAATTTCATAAAACCATTGGCAAAAATTAATTCGCGGCTGGTAATCATTAGCCCCCAGTTTTTGAACGGGACGAAAATGATATGGGTGCATTCCTTTTTCATGGAGTAGCTTCCACACCGCCTTGCTGCACTTCGAGTACTCTCCTGTGGGTGATGCTCAGAGTATTCCAAGATGGCTTCTTGGAGATGAACTGGGTATGGCTCTCTCCCACGACCTTGGGCATGCGTCGGCACGGTGAATTGTCCGAATGTTCGCAATCGGTGATTGATGCCCAACATCAGGTTGTACGAAGGAGTCTGGCGGTTGGGAAACATCTCGCGGTACAAGTTGACTGCTCCCCGAACACTATCATTGGATAGTGCATAGACACGAACAATATCCCAGTATTCTTCATTGGAATACTGATAAGTCGACATGTTTAAAACTGATTCTACTGTTATCAACTTATCACAAATGTTTACACAAAACTGTTGGCGCATCGCCGTCGCCGCGTCGGCGCCAGGACAAAGGTGCGGGGCGTGGTGTGAGCGCGGGGAGGGTGTTTTCGGCAGTCCGTGTGACGGTATTGTTATTCTACTCCTAAGGTTAAAATTGCATCAGGCCAACACCCGTGACACGTCCCTTTTTTTGTTTGAGTTTTTTACACTTTACATTTGTTTACTGATTCTAAGGCGATACAAACTCAACTGGTCAACATGTGTAAGCGAATTTTTTTTCTGAAATGGTCTTCCGACGCTCATGTCGATAGTACCTATCGTTTATTTGCAAGTTTTGGTTCGCGCGCTTGGTGTTCATAAATTGTGTATTTTGTTGGATAATTTTGTCAAAAAATAAGGTTATATGTTTATTACATATTTGGAACGAGAATCGAATACTGAGTACTCTCCTTCAATATGTCCCTCGTCTAAGCGAACAGTCTGTATATAGCTAATTAGTACCATATTATGCATTTGCATTGCTTGAACGTGCTACTTAATCGGTTGAATCTAAAAACACAAATTAAGGTAAGTGTAATTTTAACGACCTTTAATGATCATCATTTTAATGTTAATTTAAAAAGTCATGCAGTATCTTTATATCTGTGGCTTCCTACTCTCTATACTTTGCCGTGCACAACAAGGTCTACATTGGTTTCAGCTTATTATACTTTAACACTCTGTAAAATATATAAAGTGCAATAAAGCCAATGAATTTAATTGAATGAATATATAAACAATCAATTTTATTTGCATTGATTGGAAAGTTATTAAGTAAGATGATAGTATTATGTAAATTTCAGCAGATATTGACCTGTAAAGATAGAAGCAAAAAGGAAGAAGCCGGCATTGCAGTGTTTATCCAATAATAAGTTGAGGATCTGAACGGACACGAATTTGCTGCTACGTCCGCCTGTCATAGCGATTGAGATGGCCATTGTTCTGCAAAAATACGTCAATATTATTACAAATATGTAAAGACGCCTATTTTCCCATGTTAAATAATAAAAAAGTTATTACGATGTCAAGTTTTGGAAAGCCAGATATAATTAAAAACCTACCATGTCTGGCCATGGATGTGCTGCTGCGACTCAATAGGTCAAGTGAGGTCTGAATCCGACACAATGCCTAGTAATTACTGTCTGTCTGTTTTTTCTTTCAGTGTGCTTGTTCCGGCATCACATTTAAAACACTAAGAGGATTTCATTGTGCTTTGTACAGTTTAAGGGCCCTCATCTCTCATCTTAGTGAGAAGCCATGGCGACGTCGGCGGCTACGTCACCGGTTACGTATTTTTCGATTTTTCATTTTGCGTCGGTTTGGCAATGTCGCCAATTTGGAAACGTTGCCACGAGCAACGGCCCTCTGTTGAGAGTTTGGAAATTCTGGAGCACTCACGTCACCAATCAAATGTACACGAGCAAGCACGACACTGAGTGAGTGAGACGCATCTCACTCACTCAGTGTCCAACCGGCTGCCAAGACAGACGCCGTACGTGTATTTTTGTGGTAAAACTGAAAGAACTGACTGGCAGATGGTAGCCACTGGCTACTCCTGGCTATCGAAGGTAGCCGAGGATAACCATGTCTACGCAGCCGGCGACGTCACCTTGGCTATCGCTGTGAGGCAGGCCCCTAATAGCTTGCAGTCCAAATTAAAAACTAAACTATATTTTATATAATTCTGTTAAGATTTAAACTAACAATACGAAGGTGAAGGAAACGGGCTAGACAATTGCAAATTACCTTACGTGGGTAGGAAACAAATTGACCATGGTGGCGACGTATAACCCCATTATGACGAGGCTTTGCAACATGATGACAAAGAGCACCGCGCTGCCGATGATGTTATGCACCAGATTCACGAGGATACCAGACACTCCGCACACTAACGTCACGATTAGGAGCATATTACGACGACCTACAGTATCAACTGCCTGGTGTGACACAAAACATTTTTTTTAAGATTATATTCAATGTGGGTTTCGACAGCTAGTCTTGGCCTTTAGACTTGTATTTAAGGGTTGAAATAAGAAATTAAAGATATTTGCTGCTTACCAAACTGATGCATATATTAAAGGTAAACTGCAAAACTCCAATACCGAAGACCATTAACAAAGAGATTTTTTCCAGACCGCACGGGGTTGCGTCAGGCTGTAAAAGGGCGTAGATTGCTAGTAAAATATAGTGATTCGTCATAAAGAGAATTACTCTTATTCGCTTTTGGGAGAGACAAGCAGGGTCATTCAATGGTAAACGGCACTTACCCGTTGTAGACAAGGCTGCAAAGGCGTCATCAGATAATGCTCTAGAGGGAGAAAGGATTAAGAAGGGGAGAGGCAGAATATAGTCTAGCGTGGTGACAAGACAATACACATTTTTTTGAGATTTCATTTTAACTGATCTTTCAGCCAAAAGACTTCCACTGGCCTCTCCAAAGGTTTTCCACACAATTTTGATTGTTTCGAAGAAATCTTCTTATTATCCTTTTACGTATGTCGTGCTTCTTGTGCATGAGCCTGAATTGACGATAGTTTTTACTTCTGTTATATAAAAGTTATTTACATCAGGAGGAGCGCGTTCCATTTTCAATATTCCGCACATGGTAAGATCGGAGCTCTCACCACTCTGAATGATTCGGATGAAATGGTCAGCAATCATCGGCAGCCAGATCACGAATGCACCAATCCTGAAATAAAATGTGTTCTCTAATATGTTAGATGAAAGTATTTAATACTTACGTACGACAGCAATGACAAATAGTTGCTGTGATAGACTACCCTTTTGGGCATATAGGCTTTAGACTATGTATGTAAGTAATATGAACGTAAAGCCCTTCCTTGTTATTTTAAGGAGAAGTTACAAGAAATGATTTATTTGAATGGTAAGAAGTATAAGACTAGTGATTGTTCTATGATCATCATAAGCTTTTTTATTGCTCAATATGGTAAATGACCAATCTGCTCATATGATGTTTAGCGATAATCAGCGCTCTTAAACTTTTATTGCAGAATGAAACGACTACAAAATAGAAAATAATGTATTCTTGATATGCTCAAACCATTTTAATTTTAAGAATACAATATGTTTATTTTATGTTTGCTTGTCATATTGACTCTACACTGTAAGCATTAAGAAAAGCAAATAGTGAAGGCTCCTAGCAGCAAAAACGTTTTGATTGCGGATAATGTATCAATCGTATGGCGGTTTTCACTTGGATAGAATAATATAAAATCTTGGACTATACACAAGCTGGCTGCAATTAAATTTGTTTATAAACTTACTGATGTGTCACTAAGAGAGTGGTCATAATGATTGTATACTTGAGAAGTGGCGCCTTGAACAGCGATACTATTTGGTCTTTAGCTGTGGCGTTCGCTGGGGATGCCTCCGTATCATCTTTCAGCAAACCTCTTACCTGAAAATGCACAATCAGTGCTTGCGCAATCGCCGATATCAATGGAAGAAGGTTGAGTTTTAAATCGAAAATCTGTTATTGGATTTTTCTGTCACGATATGCACCAGTATATTAAAAACAAAGGATAACTTAAGATGAATAACTATGTCAGTTAAAAAACATCAGTCATATTTAACTCTTCGCGATATAAGCATTTATTTTAAAATAGCTTACAATACTCTATCTAAGTCCATTAATATTATTGTTGTAACAAGTTAAGGAAGTTTAATTACCTGTAATTTATCTTTAGATCTCCAATTATTCATTCTGTAGATAGTCCTTAATATTTTCAAGGCCCTTTCTTCATCTCCCTTGACGAAGACGAATTTGGGGCTCTCTTGCATAAAGTACAAGAAGATGGCGGTAATGAGGCTGGGTATAGAGTAAACGAGCATCAACACACGCCACGAGTTCCAGTAGATACCGAGGGCAGGCAGGTAGTGAGAGAAGTTTAGCGGTATTATGGGCATTGCCAACACTGGAATCAAGATTTCATCAATATTAGTGTTTTCTGCAATGTTGCCAGAATTATTAATATATGATTTTGTATTCTTACCGTCTGGTATCAATAAAATGAATATTAAGGAGAAGGTCATACGAGAATAACAATGATAAAGAAGAATTTGACGACTGCCTAACCGAATTGAAAGCCTTATCAAAGCCAATTTTTTTCTACAAACTCTGCTACTTGTCATGAATAGCATATTGAAATTAAACTACTATATACGGATTTTATCGCGTTGTTTATTTATCACTATATTACAAAATTTTGAAAATATTACACTACTACTACTATTGATTTTATTTTACTAATTATTTATAAGCTAATAAAATTATTTAAACTATTAAATCTATTTATTTTTGGTTTACACTTTCCCCGATGTTTCGGTTGCTTTTCAGCAGCCATGGTCACGGGGAGACTAGAAATATAAAAATAAAATCAATAGTAGTAGTAGTGTAATATTTTCAAAATTTTGTAATACATTGATAAATAAACAACGCGATAAAATCCGTATATAGTAGTTTAATTTCAATGAATAACATTCGCGTAAACAGAAGACAATATTATGAATAGCATAGTTAGAAAAGTGGCGGTATGTCTGACATGCTAACTTCTAATGTCTTAGACGACATGAGAAACACTATGTATTGAATCATACGTGGAATTATGCACAAATTGCAATTTTATCCGGACATCGAAATCGTACTAAGTAAGTATATATAAGTCGGGTAAGTTTGACGACATAACATCATCACCACAATATTTTTCCAACTGCCGAGATCCAAGGATATAACTATATGATACAATTATACCAAATTTCAGAATATTTAAGGGATATTACGCCATGTTTCAATTGTACTTACGTGCCATAATTCCCTGTCCCAGTAAAAATAGACTGGACACTAACAATACAACGAGATTCCTTTTAACCATCGGTACGCTTTCACTTAGCAGCGTCATTGCCATCGAGTATATACCTGATGCACTGCAATGCGTTTTATGATGTGGATTATTCATATAGAAAGTGGGTCATCAGGGAAAATATCATAGTGTCAAATGTGAAATCCGCATTTATGTTTTGGTGCAAAGAGATACCACTATTCCCAGCTTTACACTCTGTGACGAGCCAGCTCGTTATTAAATGTACGACAAAAAAATTATTAGTTGGTGGGAAGGTCCCAGATCTCTCTTATGGACACTTTATTCTTAGAACAATGGTGCCAATTCTGTTGTCACAAAATTCTCTAATCTTAGCTAAAAATCTCTAAAATTTATTTTAGTCCTATCACTTTTAGCGATTTCAGAATACGAAATGTCGTTTGACAGGACTAAACTAAATTTTAGAGATTTTTAGCTAAGATTAGAGAATTTTGTGACAACAGAATTGGCACCATTAGCTTACTTTTTAGGTTAGTTGAGAAGTGATTTCTATTTTCAAGGTTGTCGATGCGTTAATTATACATTATACTGATGTTTCAAACATGAATCCGATATCATAAGATAATAATAATTTTATAATGTATTTTGTCGTCTTAGTTCTATATAAAAGTATACAATGTTATTCTTACTTGGTACAAAAGCCGAAACACCCCAAACATATTATTATAAGAACAATCAATAAAACTAAAAAAGAATCAGAAATAATAAAACCTCACTAAGCTTTCAGCTTTTAAGCTTTTGAAGCCATGCCGAAGGTCATTAAATGAGGTTGCGGCAACCTTACACGGATAATCGCATCCACTAACACACATGCTCACACACAAACTTACACACACGCTCACTCACTCGCATACGCACCCACATACACACACACACACACACTCACACACACACACACTTCATATCCACAGTACTTTTGTTATTTTCCGTAAAAAAAATAAATTATAATGTATAGAAATTTATTTCATCTTAGGTTTAATATTGTTGTTTTGTATTCTGTTTTGCCGTGTTTTCCAATGTAAATCGTTTACTTTCCCCACAGGTCAGGCCATGCCTAGTGTGGGGGATAGATATGTATTAGTTAGTAAGACAAAATGGTTAAATAAAGATTATTATTATTATTATATAATTGCACCGTTGTCCTCGCGGAAATATTGTCACCCAATGCGCCAATGATCGCTCACTGCCCAGGGCGGGGGCTGCGGGCGCGGGCGGGACGTCCCGCAGGACGAGACGAGGGTGCGGGTAGCGGTGCAAGGTGCACACCGAAAGGGGAATGCCCAAACTATGAATGATCTAAGCATTTAACTATGTATTGAGGCTTGTTCGATAAATGCCTACCGGCCGCCGTCGGCCGGCCGTTTCTTACCTATTAAATAGTGTGTCATATTTTAACAAATTTTGATAGACATTTGGGATAAAATATAACATGGTTTAAAAACAATTGTAATCGATTCTATTGCTGATTCTGAACAAACTATTTTCAGGTTTCGTACTAAGTAAGAGTAACGTTGTATAAAGAGTTTTGAAATATTAGCTATAGTGGATTTACTACTCATAAAGCTCATATTTCGTTGAAGCTTGAGCAGCTTGACTGAAGAAAACCACAGCTATGGAAGATAGCGACCAAATAATCTTGTTTTATATCCTTATGAGTTCTCCAGGATCCTTAAAGACGATGTGCGTTCAGAAAGGGCAATGTAGGACCTTTGCCTCATACGCTGGTAGTCTCATTTTTAGAAAAGCGATCTCAATTTAGTTTCTTTGTGTTTCAAGTGGACATAAGCTACTTAGCCAACTTAGTGGTATAATAAGCATATAAACAGAATGAAGAGAAAGTAAAATATGGATAATAAAGTAGGTAATTATACGGACTGCACTCACAATAGAGACGTAAGTAACTGTGAGACCAGCATCATGATCCAGTTGACTGAGATGGTGCCAATAAAGTTCACAACGGCGCTTCCGACGAGAGAGATTAAAAGCATTGCGCGGCGACCATAGGTGTCTGCTACGTAGCCCCAACAGACACCGCTGAGAATCAAACCTGCAGTAGCAAGATATTTTTCTAAATTTTGACCGCCGCTGTCATGTATACATGATAAAGCAAAATATTTCCAGCACGTCACGGTCACGACTACATGACAAACTTTTAAACACTAATACATCTTATAAAAGAGCTTTGTTTTTCTTCTTTGCGTTGTTAATTATATAGTTAGATTCATCCCAATTTATATTATGTGAACTGCTTTCTATTTATTCAATCCATATAAGCAAAAGATCACAAAAACGATGTAGGTATTAAAGGATGAAATCTTAGCTTGGCGCCGAGAGCACTCTTTTGCTTTTTTGACTTGACGGTCAAAGGGTTAAGCTGTTTTTTGGCATATTTAATTGGAAAGCTGTTGATTGGCCGGATATACTCTTGCTCGTCTAAATTACCCACTATTGTAGCGGCCATGTTAAATCGAAATCTAATGTAAATTGCAGTATGGTTTTACTGATGATTTTTTTTAAACAATTGCATTTTCGGTAAATTATTCTTTCAGAAAAATGATTTTACTTCTTACCGATCAGAGGTCCCGCCGCCAACACGCCTTGCTGTGAGACCGTGGTGCCCAATTCACAGGCGCTTGTAGGTACTATAAACATACTGCCAAATCCGACGCAGCTAAATGAGATAGTGCAAATGCCAGCCAGGCTTGTTATCAAGTAACTGTAGAGGCCAAAGCCTGTAGAATGATAGTGAATACCATTAGTAGACTCACCCTTTTATGAAGAGGTACAGCAAACGAATTGTTGATGTAATAGTCTCCGGTGAACTTCTTTTTATCGAAGCAAGGCAAAAATGCCCTGATGTAGCACCAGAGACATCCAAAAGCAATCAATCAGTGATGTGTTTGGTTGACCTAATATAGCATGGTTTGATTTTTCTAACTTAGTTCTGATGGAAGTATCAATGAAACAGCTTATTTCATACTCCAAGCGAACAAACTGAGAAACTAAAGCAAGGCATTGTCAAAACTACCCATGTACCTCTTGCCTTTTAATTAATTCGACATAAACACAAAGTTTCTTATCCTAAGCTTGGTGCATCCGTACTAGCGAAGCAGTACATGGCTCCCCTATTCACCAACTGAATGAATGATAGTTCTGACTAAAATTGTAGCTGATCATCTTTATATGATAATAAATATCTGCCTGCTGATATCTATTATTTTTTGCGTAGATTTGTTAAAAATTTCTCTATTCGTACCTGTTTTGTTCATGGCTTCGTCGAAAGAGATGTTTGCCGACATTATTTCAATTGATGCAAAGTGTTATTTCTTAATAATATTTTATTAGAATAGATAATGTTCTATAATATTATTAAATACCAATGGTAATAGATTACTTAAAACACGATCATATACAGTAGTTTTATTATCAGTAAAGTACCACTTTCGATAACCATTATTTATTCAATTATAACTATATCAAATATTGCTCCAGAATTAATTTTTATTAATATCATTGGCAGATATCGAATTATTAAAGGTGTATTATTAAGATTGGTACTTAACAGTATATATTGAATTTATTTAATGTCTGTACTATCCTTCATTTAATTTGTTGAAATTAATTTGTTTGATTTTTATCTTTTTCCCACACTCAGGTTTGTTGCAAAGGTTTGACACTTGGAGTTTTCAGTCATCTGGCAGGATGATGACAAATATGGTTGACGTTGAAGAATAAGGTCAGCCATAAACAGTTGTTTTACTGATTCATACTCCGAGTACTCCGAGTACGGTCCATTCAAAGTCTATGGGCATGTTATATACACTTTTCAATATTTACCTTTTATTCGATTAGATCTTATTGCGTTCGAAAAAGCGCTCATGCTGCGTTGCTAAATTCGGACCTGCGGTATTCCTTGTACCTATGGCCCACGTGGCGTGATCACGTGAAGATTTTCATTAGTTACGAAGACTACTGGTATATTATGTGTATCCTTCGCTGAAAGAATATCTGGTCCTCTAATAATAATTCAATACTTTTTCTCAATCAATATAGGCTCTTTTAAATAAGATTCCGCTAGCTATACGACAAATTTTGTTCCTTGTACACGAACCAGTCATAATTAGTGAATTATTCACGGTTTTTGTACAAAACAGTGCCAGTTATTTCTTTCTCTTAGTAATATGGTTGTATTTTGTGTTGCACGTTTTAAACGTGGCAACAACCATATAACCATGGCAATAATATTGTTTTCGATGCTCCACCCCACGATGTTACACAATAAGTTATGATTGTTTGGCATAATGCTAAATAGACCTGTTGTAATTAAAATTTTGCAACGTTACGAAGATTCTTGAAAATATGTATTAGTTTAAGTGCTCTATTGCATAATAACTCAATATGTTTGCTAAAATTAAGGTTAATGTCAAGCGTAATGCCTAAGTATTTTATCGGTACAATCGGTTGCTCCTAAAGCGGGGCAAGCGTATGAGGTGTCAGCAGATAACAGACAATTATGATTGTGACTATTTATACAATGATATCGATTGCTTAGATAGTCAGCAAAAAGTTGTGGCTGTTTTCCTCTTATTACAAACGCTTTAAGCTTTTTTAGCAATACAGAATTCGATACGGAGTCGAACGCATTGGCGAGGTCCAAGAAGATTCCAATTGTATGCATTCCATAATCCAGGATAGAGGTTATATGGTCAGTTAGTTGTTGAACCGCATGACTGGTTGATCGTTGTGATCTAAATTCAAATTGTTTGTCCTTTTTTAGGTATTTTATTAATAATAATAATAAATAATAATAAAACTACAGACCTATTACTTGTCTGCCGACTATTTACAAACTTTTTACATTCATTTTGAGAACAAAATTATCACATCACATAAATACTAACCATATCATGTCCGTATCTCAAAATGGGTGTAGAAATGGGGCTCGTGGTACCAAAGAGTTACTCCTTATTGACATGGCCATTTGCCAACAGGTATGTCGTCACCGAAGGGATCTGGCGACATGTTAGATAGATTATAAGAAGGCCTATGACTCTGTGCCCCATACATGGCTCTTGAGGGTGCTGGAGTTGAAGACGTGTATGCGGCAATGGAGGACTGTCCTTCGCTATCCGGGATGTCGGCGGATACAGAGTGATGGCATGCCTATAATGATCAAGCGAGGTATATTCCAGGGTGAAAGTCTGAGTCCACTGTGGTTTTGCCTGGCTCTGAACCCGCTTAGTACTTTACTGGAGAGTTTGGAGCTAGGCTATCGGTTGCAGAGTAGAGGCCAGGTCATATCTCACCTTTTTTACATAGATGACCTTAAATTATTTGCCCCCACCCATCTCCAGCTGACAGAGTTACTAAAGGTAACTGAAAACTTTAGTAATTCTATCAGAATGGAGTTTGGTGTGGACAAGTGTGCGGTAATGTATGTAAAGCGAGGTGAGATTGTGGAATCTGATGGGATGGAACTATCAGATTCCTCAAGACTTAGGACTCTCTCTGCAAACGAAACATACAAATACCTGGGTATGTCGCAGGCGTTGGGCATTTCAGAGATTGGCATGAAATAGGCATTGCGGGACCGCTTCTTTGGCCGCCTGTCAAAGATACTCAAAAGTTATTTGTCGGGCGGACATAAGGTGCGTGCTTGTAATGGCTGGGCCATGTCGGTCTTAATGTACTCCTTCGGCATACTCAGATGGACTCAGACTGAACTGGAGGCCCTGGATAGAAAGGTCCGTACACTGTTCACTGCATACCGGATGCATCACCCGCGCTCGTCTGTAATGAGGCTGTACATTCCACGGCAGTGCGGGGGTCGTGTCTTCTTAAGTGCCAAGACCCTCCACAATCGTGAGGTGTGCAGTCTTAGAGAATATGTTCTTCAGACCGGCTCGGGTGTGCATCGGGCTGTAGTCTCAGTGGACAATGGCCATACCCCGCTGGCCCTGGCTACGGAGAACTGGCGCAAACGTGTGGTACTTAGTACTGATGACCGCAGGATGTATGGAAAGGTAAAGAGTTGCATGGATGCTTCTATCGGGCCTTACACGGGCCTTATGTTGATTAAATATCATCTGTGGCCTGGCTACGTTTCGGCGATATTTTTGCTGAAACAGAAGGTTTTGTCTTTGCAATAATGGACGAAGTTGTAATGACGAATAACTATCGGCTGCATATCCTGAAAGATGGGACGGTCGACATATGTCGGGCGTGTCACCAGCCCGGTGAATCTCTCAGGCATATTGTCTCTGGGTGTTCTCGTCTTGCCAACGGCGAATATTTGCACAGACACAACCAAGTGGCCAGGATCATTCATCAGCAACTTGCCTTAAAGTACAATCTTGTGGATTCAGAGATGCCGTACTACAGGTATGTGCCCGATCCAGTTCTCGAGAATGGTCGTGTCACTATGTACTGGGATCGATCTATCATCACTGACAGAACCGTCGTGGCTAACAAGCCAGATATAGTGGTGATAGGTCGATTAGAGCGCCTTGCAATGATCATTGATGTTACCATCCCTCATGACGAGAATCTCGTGAAAGCTGAAAAAGATAATCAAATTAAATATCTGGATTTGGCTCGCGAGGTTATCGAAATGTGGGATGTGGGTTCGGCGATCATTGTACCGATAGTCGTTTCGGTAAACGGGTTAATTGCCAAGAGCCTCGACCGCCATCTTAAGAGGCTCGCGTTGAATGGTTGGGTCAAGTCCTCGATTCAGAAGGCAGTATTGCTCGACAAGGCGCGCATAGTGCGGAGGTTCCTTTCTTTGGAGCCCTAACCACCGATAGCTTGGTCCCTGCACCCGATATCGGTGGGTTTCCGTGGTATTTTATATTTTATATTTTTTTATGTATATTGTAAAATATTATCACGAGAAAATATTGAAATAAATGGAATAATAATATTAGAGACAGAGTTATCAGGTAGAAATACAATAAAAATAATTAACACATACGCAGTTCCTGTCTTAACTTACTCATTCGGTATTATTAAATGGTCAGCTACAGATTTAGATCGGCTAAATAGAGTAACACGAACATGTAATAAACACCTTATACACCATATCCACTCAGCTACAGAAAGATTCAATCTTAAAAGAAAGTTAGGAGGCAGATGACTATTTGATATAAAAAACTTACATAATAAATAGATACACGACATTCGCACATATATGCATAATAAAGCCACTGATAGTCACATTCACAACTCTCTCACATACATTCCCACATCAGGTACACCATTAAAACTAAATGATTGGACCTTGTCTCGATGCCGGTGGGGCTCCATAATATTTATATTTTTAAACGTGTATAAAGTTATTTTTAGAATTATATATTTAAAAATGTAATTTTTATTGGTTAATAATTAATAAATGTGGAATAATAATAATACTACTACATACACACAACACCATCTAGCCCAAACTAAGAAGAGCTTGTACTATGGGTACAAAACAATGGATAAACATACATATATACTTTTTTAAATTAATTATTAATCTATTATTTATTAACTTTTAGAAGATTGTTGGTAAGATAGAATTTGGTTTTTTAATCGTTTTTGTTTCCTAATTTACGGTATAACAACAACTTTTTTTAATACTTTAGGAAACATTTCTTTGAACATACATATTTGAAATATATGAGTTAAAGGTAGTGAAAAAAACGTTTAAATCTTTGTTGAAATTAAACACTTTATACGGATTTTTTCGCGTTGTTTATTTTACTTTAAACACTGGTATTACATAATTTTGAAAACTCTAACACTACTATTATTGAAATTTTACTACTATTTAAGCTATATATTTTCTAATTAAAACCAGTGTTTAAAGTAAAATAAACAACGCGAAAAAATCCGTAAAAAGTGTTTAATTTCAATGTATAACATTCGCGTAAACATAAGACAATATTATGTTTAAATCTTTGGATTACATAGGTACGTGGTAGGTATTTTATGCCAACCAACTGCACAAGTGTCCTTTAGTCCAGTAATTACATTTATGACATCGCTATATCAGTTTCTAGCAATACAAAGGATTTCAGCCTGGACGGAGAATAAAATGATGGAAGGGCGAAAACAAAGTAGAATGAAATGTTTCGTTAACAGAACAGTTATTTGGCTTTGTTGTAAGCTTTGTTGGACGCCTGTTGGTGATTTCAGTCTGTGAAGTAGTAAGTCTAACGTAGATTCTGACTTTTTGCAGAGTAAGTACTGGTTTTAATGAATTGTGTTGAGTTTTATCTTACCAAATTCAATTCAGCGACTTTTCGACATGGCACCATTGATGATTGTGTGTGTGGTCACCATGAATATCCAAATAAGTGACTGATGGTGAGAACAAGCCACCTAAATGATACCCATTGTGGCCTTGTAGGCCGTGAGATGTTAAGAGTGTTTATTGCGCAAATGAACAAAAATAAATGAACGAAATTTCTAACATACTTGACTGTAGGTATTATTTTAATTTTTATAAATCAAATCAACGCGCCTGTCTTTTTTGAATAATTCTGTAAAACGTCGTTGTAAAAATTATAAGATCGTTTTAAAATCATTAAAAGTTCTTTTTTAATTGAAATCATAGACAAATCAGTGAGTCTGCTTTGGCCCTGTGTGTTTCGTAGATATGTATGGATTCTTTTTAAGCAAGAAAATGATCGTTCAGCCGATGCGCTAATAACTGAAATCGTAACTATTAATTTTGCTTATTTGTAAACTTCGGGAAATATGGCTGTTAAATTGTTTGTACGTAAATATTGAATAAGATCAAATATTCCTAACCGTGAGTTCGCACTGACTAAACATTCAGATAAAAACATGTATAAATACTTGTTTTTTGACAATGTATCGCACTGAGTTCGCACTATTTAGCAACATTCTGTTGTGAAACATGATTGACATATCAATAATGTTAACAGTGCGAACGTCAAACTAGACAGATACATCGAAAAAACATTAACAAATCTTAAAGATCGGTAAGTGCTAACACAGATAACAATAAATCTTGAGATACATTCAAAAGTTTTGTTGTTTGTCATTAGTGTGAACGCAACTAATAACAAAACATGTTATGAGATTTGTTACATACGATATGTCTCGAAACATCACAAGTTGCATGTTTTTTAGTGCGAACAGGAGGTAAAGTTTTTAATTCGTCTGATTTATAAACGCATCGGAGCTCATTCCTAAGGCGATCCGCGTTAAAGGAATATTCATGCGAATTAATGAGTTCGACGATCGATTGCTCTGAAAAAATATAACAATACAAAGTATAATATTCATACGAAAGTAGATTGAAAAACTTAAGGCCTTTTAAGTTTTTATAACGACTACGACACTCGTTCAAGACATTGTCAATAATCTCGCGCCTGTAATATTGTTGAACATTGTCAACACCTCGTTTTCTTTTCGGTTGATCGCAATTTGGTTAACAAACAAAATAGTTTATTTGTGTGTACACAGCCCGCTTGGCAGCTATAAATATCATAATACTTTTTATTAAAAGAACGTGTCGTATTACCTTTCTGTTGTTTTAGATCTAAATCGCGAACACAGCGTCCAAGATAAATTATTTGATTTTTGTCATCAAAAGATAACGTCTAGAAAACACCAGTTTTTAATTCATTTAAACACACGTCACCAACACAGATCTCACAGGTATAATTTTCCATGGGGTGCGTGTCAGAAAACCTCCCCGTGGTGCACCCTGGGCACCAGCAACAATGCCTTTCATTGTTGCTGGTGGCTAATATTCTGACAACCGGTGCCATTTGTCGTGTTTGGCACCGGAGGCGGGGGGATGGACGCGAGTCCCATCCCCAAGCCGGAGGCCCTATTCTGGGCCCGGCTCTCCCAGTACCGCTCTGTTTTAGAGTGGACATGGGAGAGCCCCTTTGACGGGTTCGGCGTGCACTCACCCTGCCGCTGAACAGACAACGGGGTCTCTTCTCGTCGTTCTGACGATTCTTTCCCCCTTTTGTCCCCCTTTTGTTTTGTCCCCTGTTTTGGTTTTGTCCCCCCTTTTTGGTTTGGTTCTGCGTCCAAATTTGTTTCTTGTCCCCCTTTTGTTTGTTTTGCCCGTTTTGTTCTTGTTGTCCCCCCCCCCCCCTTTTTTCTGACTTTTGTCCCCGTTGTCACCGTCTGGCGCATATCGTAACCCCGTATTGTGCAGTGTCGTGGATCACGTCTCGCGGCTGCTGACGGGACCGAGGGTCTTGGCTTCACCGCCCGGACTGCGAGGGAGTGGCCCTCTATAAAAACCACCCCGAATCTCAAGTTGCTGCCGCACGGCGAGGAGATGCATGGCTGATGGGTAGTTCAGTCACTAGTGCGGCCCCTCAGGGTACCTGCCGTCCCCCTGTAGTATTAGGCTTGCCCGGGTATCGGGATCTCTGCCCGGGTCGACGTTTATTTCTCCCAAACTCGTGGGTCTAAATATGGATACATCACTTAAATCAATTTTAAAAACAACTGTAAGAGTGAGTAGGTCGCGCACGCCCAGTATTGCGCGTTCCGAAGAGGAGGAGGAGATCGTGCGATCGGAGCACGATAGTGACGTTGTGGAGATTACTCCGGAGGCAACTTCGGAGAAAGCTCCACGCAAACGGTTGCGGTCAGCGCAGGAGTCGGAGTCAGACGGCTCCAGCGAGGACGCGGTATCGGCTGCGAAAGTGCCGACAGTGCGACGTGGACGCGGTCGTCCACCCACCCACGGTCGTTACGTGGGTCTGGGTCGGGCCAAGGCCGAACTTGCCGCTGCATTGCGGAAGGCTGATGTGGAGCGTACGTCCGATGAGGACACCCTCATTGCTGCGGCGGCCCGGCGAGTCGCTGCGGGACGAAAGCAGCCGGTGGTGGAGCTGGATGCCGAGGACCTGCCGGTATCGCACCTCAAGACTCGGCTCAGTGACGCATTAGAGGCCATTCGGCTGGTCTCGAGGAAGTCCAAGGGTCTAAAGGGCACGTGCCAGAAGACCCTTAAAGACTCCATCGAGGCCATTCGGGACATCGCGGAAGCCTTCTTCAGCCGCACAGCCAGCGAGGAAGTGCAAAAGCTGCAGGCGGAAAATTCTCGCATGGCGCAAGAGCTATCCGAGCTTAAGAGAAGGCAGGAGGACTTCGAGAGGAGGCAAGACCAGGGCGCGAACAAGACCGAGTCGGAGCTTGTGGCTCTGGTCTGGCAAGAGCTTGGCGAATTCCGCGCCAGGCTCTCCGTTATGGAGGGTCGACTGTTGCGCCCTCCTCTGGCCGCAGACAGGGTCAGAGTGCCTCCCCCTCCTTCTCCCCCGAAGCCTGCGCCGCCAACGTATGCGGCGAAAGCAAGGTCCTCGAGGCCTCCTGCGGTTGCTCCAGCAGCCGAATCAACGGCTCCTAGCAAGCCAAAGGGTAGGAAAAGGCAGGCTAATCGCGCACCTGTAGCTGCCCAACGTCCTGCTGTTCCCGGGATACAACCCGCTGCTGCCGCGCGCAAGCCCGACGACTGGGAGGTCGTAGGCCAAAAGAAAGAGGCAGCCAAACAAAGAAAGAAGGCGGCCAGGAAGGCAAGGCAGGCGGCCAAAAAGGCCTCGAGGAAGCTCCAGGCCCCTCGCTCCACTGCAGTTGTTATTACGTTGCAGCCGGCTGCCATTGAGCGAGGTGCCACATACGCCGAGCTCCTCAAGAAGGCGCGGACGGCGATCGACCCCGGCAAGCTGGGAATAACATCGGGTTTACGGTGCCGGACTACTCAGACCGGTGCCCGCCTGATAGAAGTGCCGGGAGTCGCAAGCGGCGACCAGGCGGACCGCCTGGCGGAAAGTCTCCGCCAGGTTCTGGAATCGGAGGAAGTCCGCGTCTCCAGGCCCCAAAAGTGCGTCGATTTGCGCATCACGGGCCTGGATGACTCTATAACAAAGGAAGAGGTCGTCGCGGCCGTCGCCAAGACCGGAGGGTGCCCTGCGGAACAGATCAAGTGCGGTGAAATTAAGCAGGGCCGCTCCGGAATGGGGACGGCCATTATTAGCTGTCCTGTCGCCGCCGCCAAGAAATTGGCCGATGGCCGGCGTCTTTTGGTGGGGTGGGTGTCGGCGCAAATTAAAGCGCTGGAGCCCAGGCTCGCCCGGTGCTACCGCTGCCTATCCAGCGGCCACGTGGGTGTCACGTGCCCCTCACGAGTTGACTGCAGCGGCCGCTGTTTCCGTTGCGGTCAGCCCGGTCACGTGGCCGCAACGTGTGGGTCCACGCCGCACTGTGTTCTGTGTGCGGCGGTGGGCAAACCAGCGGAGCACCGGGCGGGTGCCAAGGGGTGCGCCGCCACCCAGAAAAGACTACCGCCAAGGCCGCCTGCCTCTTCGTCGACGACGTCGAAGGTCGACGTTCCCGCGGCTGGAGGGACGGAGGTTAGCATGGAGACGTAATGCCTCCACGCCTCCGTCTCCTCCAGGCTAATATAAACCACTGCGCCAGGGCTCAGGACCTTCTCCTCCAGAGCATGGCGCAGTGGTCAATTCATGTCACCATCGTAGCCGAGCCCTATTTCGTCCCTCCCAGGGCTGACTGGGTAGTGGACCTCGATGGCTTGGTTGCGTTAATTTCGCCGGCCGCCGCCGGCGCCCCGTCCTTCGAGAACATCGTCCGAGGACGGGGCTGCGTCGCAGCACTCGTAGGAGAAGCGGTTGTGGTGGGCTGTTACTTCTCTCCCAACCGACCTCTCGCCGACTTCGAGGAGTATCTCCTCGAACTGAACGTCGTCGTCGCTCGAAGCCACCCTCGGCCCGTGCTCGTCGTCGGAGACCTCAATGCCAAATCCTCGGCTTGGGGTTCCGCGACCACGGACGCGAGGGGTGAATTGCTCGAGGAGTGGGCCGTAGAAAACGGCCTGCTAGTCCTCAATCGTGGGTCAGTGCACACGTGCGTGCGTCAGCGGGGCGGGTCAGTTATTGACGTCTCTTTTGCCAGCCCCGCACTAGCACGCCGTGTCCAAGGCTGGCGCGTCGTCGAGGAGGTGGAGACGCTGTCGGACCACCGCTATATTCGGTTCGACGTCTCCGCCCAGACCTCCGACCCCCCAGCCACAAGGGCCCCGATTGGGGGCGGTCCGCGTTGGGCTTTAAAGAAGCTGAATCGGGAGGTCCTCCTGGAAGCCTCTATTGTTCGGGCCTGGGTGCCAGCACCGGCCAGGCCTGACAATGTTGAGATGGAGGCCGAGTGGTTCCGGGAGGCCGTAACTCAAATTTGTGATGCGGCGATGCCTAGAGTGCCTTTAAATCCTCCAGCTAGGCGCCGGGTGTACTGGTGGTCTGACCACATCGGCGAACTACGCCATTCCTGCGTGGTGGCCCGACGCCAGTACATCCGGCTTCGTAGGCGGCGTCGCCGCTCTCCCGATTTTGACGCCAGGGAGGCGGAATTGTACGAGGCCTACAGAGCGGCCAAAAGTACGTTGAAGATCTCCATCAAGCGGGCCAAGGATGAGGCCCGCCAAGAGCTGCTGGGGACTCTGGACCGTGATCCCTGGGGGCGTCCATACCTTATGGTGAGGGGCAAGCTTCGCCCCTGGGCGCCCCCCTTGTCCCAGAGTCTCCGGCCACAGTTGGTGGAGGAGGTGGTGGCCGCTCTGTTCCCCTCACGGGCGGAGCACACTCCTCCGTCGATGGTTCCGCCTTCCATGGCGTCCAGCGCGGACTTTGACGACGACGTGGTTCCCGAAGTGACCCAGGTAGAGCTGCGAGCGGCGGTGTCGAGACTTCGCTCGAAAAACACCGCCCCAGGGCCCGACGGCATTCCAGGTCATGCTTTGGCCCTGGTCCTCGAGGAGCTCGCGCCCCGACTGACGGGGCTCCTCAGTGAGTGTCTAGTTCAGGGCCAGTTTCCGCGCCAGTGGAAGGTGGGGAAACTGGTCCTGATCAGGAAGGAGGGGCGCCCGGCGGACTCTCCGTCCGCCTACCGGCCCATTGTGTTGCTGGGCGAGGTGGCTAAACTCTTCGAGTTTATTATCGCGGAGCGCCTCGTCCAGCATCTTACTTCTGTGGGCCCGGATCTGGCGGAGAACCAATTTGGTTTCCGCCGCGGGCGCTCCACTATTGACGCTGTCCAGCGGGTGAGGAGCCTGGCGGAGGATGCGGTCTCCCAGGGCGAGGTCGTCTTCGCGGTGTCTTTGGACATCGCGAATGCCTTTAATACCTTGCCCTGGAGTTGCATTAGGGAGGCACTCGTTTTCCATCGAGTGCCGACCTACCTCCGCCGCATAGTCGGGGCATACTTATCAGAGAGGGTAGTCGTCTACCCGGGTCACGACGGTTGGAGTCGGCGAGAGATGTCGTGCGGTGTTCCACAGGGATCGGTTCTGGGTCCGCTCCTGTGGAACATCGGTTACGACTGGGTGCTGCGAGGTGCGCTCCTCCGTGGCGTCGGCGTCATTTGTTACGCCGACGACACGCTTGTCACGGCGAGGGGTAAGTCGCACCGGGCGGCGGCCATACTGGCGACCGCTGGGGTCGCACAAGTCGTTGGTCGTATCCGGCGGTTGGGCCTCGAGGTGGCCCTGTCGAAATCCGAGGCTGTATGTTTTCACGGCCCTCGGAAGCGGCCACCTCCAGGGGCCCATATCATGGTAGGAGGGGTCCGCATCGGCGTCGAGCCAACCCTTAAGTATCTGGGTCTCCTGCTCGACAGCCGATGGGACTTTACAGCCCATTTCCGTCGTTTGGCCCCCATTCTTCGGGGCGCTGCAGGCGCGCTCTCGCGCCTGCTGCCCAACCTTGGGGGGCCAAACACCTCCTGCCGGAGGCTCTACGAAGGGGTCGTGCGGTCCATGGCCCTATATGGGGCCCCAGTTTGGGGCTACAACCTGGCGGCCCGTAACATCTCGGCGCTTCGTGCTCCACAGCGCGCCATGGCCGTCAGGTTGATTAGAGGGTACCGCACGATCTCGTTCGAGGCTGCGAGCCTCCTCGCCGGATCGATGCCACGGGACCTGGAAGCGGCGCTCCTGGCGTCGCTCTATCGTTGGCGCCAGGAGGCGCTAGCTCGAGGCGAGGGACCGGGTCTTGCCGCAATCAAGGCGGCGAGGTCCGAGCTCCGCCAGGTCCTAGTGGCCAATTGGAAGGAACGACTTGTGCACCCCAGTGCCGGGCACGCCACGATCGTGGCGGTAAGTCCCGTTTTTGAGGAGTGGCTGGAGAGGCGGCATGGCGCTCTCACCTTCCGGCTGACACAGGTTCTAACTGGCCACGGTTGTTTTGGCCAGTTCCTGTGTCGTATACGCCGGCAAGAGACGCCCCGTTGTCACCACTGCGGCGACTGCCGCGACGTTGTTGAGGACACGGCGCTGCACACTTTGGCGGTTTGCCCCGCATGGGCATCGCAGCGCCGTGATTTGATCGCGGCAGTCGGATCGGTTGCCCTCTCGCTCCCGGCCGTAGTTCAGTCTATGGTCCGGAGTGAGAGGTCGTGGAACGCCGTCGCCTCCTTCTGCGAGGAAGTAATCTCCACCAAGGAGGCGGCGGAGCGGGAGAGGGAGCGTTTGAACCCTCTCCCCAACCGCAGAGCCGGGCGCCGGAGGGCGCGCGATGACCTCCAGCCACCCTGAGGTTTGACCTGGGGGTGGCGGGCTTTGTGGGCCTGCCCGCCATCCGTTCAGCACCAGGTCCGAGAGGCGGCGTGCGTGTTCCCACGCGCGCCTCTGTGTCGTGTCCGTCTCCCCTTTGGGGGAGACAGTAGGGCTTTTATATTGTGTAGTGCCTATCTTGGGTAGGTCTTGTTGCGTAGTGGCCTGCCGTTTCATACGGCGGGCCGTAACCTCGGCGGGGTCGCGACCGCATGCGAAAGCGATTCGCGCGGCCCCGTCGATAGTGGTTTTGTCGAGGAACACCGTGGTAGGTTTAGTCGGTATTCCGGGAGGTACATTGTCTTTTAACATCTTTCTTTTACCCCGGCGAGTCCGACATAATCCCTCCGCCCGCCCCCGCGGAGGGATATGCGTCATAGCATTCCCCCACGTAAAAAAAAAAAAAAAAAAAAAAAAAAGGTATAATTTTCCATAATTTACAGTAATTCCGGTAATTTCACTAATTATTTAGATAACAATTACAAAGTGCTCAAAATCCCCTCGACAGCTCTGTGAAATAATTAATAATGGCGTACGATGCTATATTGCTAAAATAATAGGCCTATAATAAACAACAATTATGATGTTTTTGACAACTATTTAAACTGGTTGGATTTTCGTTGTAGGCAGTGCCTTCAGTCGGCGAGCACAAACGTGCATTTTACACACACAAGCAAAATATTTGTCGCGTAGACAGCGTAATCGATTGACGTTTAAATTTACTGCTAATAAGCACGATTATTTGTGCTTCCAGACACCTCTCTATTATATATTGTATTTGTTTAGTAGTTCGCTCAAGGACCAATAGATGGCATTCGATGGCAGTGGCACAAGCTTTTTGTTTAATAGTTCGCTCACGGACCAATAGATGGCCGTGGCACAAGCTCTTATTGTATCTGATAATTTTATAGTGTATTTATTATTATTCAGCTTGTAGTATTTAATAAATAGATTTCGATTATATAGATTTACATAGGCCAGCGGACTAGGGTATGCACTGCTTATTTGCTTGTATGAAGCGCACGCGCCTGCCAACAGGTGCTTTTCGTATATTTACGTAAAATAACTATACTATGCCAAGTGCCGCCAGATTGTAAGTACAAATTTATGATTTTGATATGCAACGGTGAGTGCATAATAGCTGAAACTTCGAACAGCGTTGCTTCGGTGCATTAACAGCAAAATCCGAAACATGATAATGTATCTATTAATCGCCTAGATCCATACTTTTGAAACAAAATCACGGCTAATTCGACCTGTAATGAAGATACGAAAGATTTCGGCCTTACAGCGGCAATAATAGAATGTGCGAGTGACAACGCTTTTTCTTCAATTTCTCAAGAGACGCACGCTGATTTTGATGACGGCGGTCTCAGAAATTGTGGATCTTTTGTTTTATGAGCCCTGATGTGGCTTACTAGAACGAACTTGGTCTTAAATGTCTTTCTACACGTGTGGCAGTAGAGTTGGCCTGCGGAGATGTTTGTATTTATAAGTATAGGTGGGTTTACGTCTTTCCTTACGATTGGAAAAACGCGTCTATTTTTGTTTTGCTATAAACTCTGCTATTATCTGAGCAACGCACAAAAACAATGGTCTTTAAATGAAAGAATGTTGGGTGCATGGATCGCAATCGTGGTTAAAGGATCGTGATATCGCTTCCTCTACGCAATGATGCAGCAATTAACTCCTCATTATTATATTGTTTTCGACATACATACATCGTGAACAACTATAGAATTTATTCTCTACAAAAGTTTACCATTTTCGTCCATTCTTTTAATACTTGACTTCTAAAAGTCTTCAATCCTTTGCCTTCACTTTCTTGTAATGGATTCTCACAAATCAAACAATTAATAAATTGTTAAACACAGTAGCGTTAGAAGCCTTGACTCTAGAAACGGTATCAATACTGTAAAACGATAAACGTATCTTGATAGCTAAGACAAAATACTTCCATTGAGTGCTGCAGGCAGATCTTGTTTCGTATTTGTTTTTTCTTTTATAAAAGACAACTCCTGCACTATGAATAATTCCTGTGTCGCGAGGGACTTTACAAACATTCATATGATGGACACAAAATACACCCAGACCCGGAACAACTATTTGTGGATCACACATATTTTTGTCCCGTGTGTCCCGTCGAACCTACAACACTCGTCGCAGTAGCAGTGATGAGACGACCACTTAAACCACTACGCTCTACTACCTGTCCGTCAGATGGTCAGCTGTTTCGTAGAAAGGGGGGAGAGTGGCCCGACACAAAGATGACGCATTCCTATATACCTTCAATAGGTACATAGCCAGTGCGGCCAGATCATGGTTAAAAATTTCCTTTTGTTATTTTTTATTTTGCTCTTCAAAATGTCCACACTCGGCCTGATGGTAAGCAGTCGTGTGGTCTAAGAGCAGACCACGTCGTCCTCATAGCAGCCGAGGCGATGTTGAGGTCTCTACTTTGACGGCCTGAGAAGGTGCTTTTTCACGCCCCGCTTAAAGGACCCAGGATTGAAGGAAGAAGGAAACACGTGCCTTGGCAGAGAATTCCATGCCTTGATTGTTCGGCAGAGGTATGAGGACCCAAACTTGTTGGTACGCACTCTAGTCGACCCCACCGTGTAAGGATGGCATCTGAGCCCTGCGCGCGTTGTTCTGGATAGGAAAGCGGAGGGATAAGGTGGAATAACTCTTCAGAGCACTCCCTGTGGTATATTCTGTAGAAACATGCCAATGAGGCAATGTCCCTACGGAGTTGCAGAGGTTCCAGTGAACACGTGACCTCTGGATCTCCGATGATACGGACAGCCCCCCGCTGTAACCTGTCAAGAGCGTCTAGCAAGTACTGCGCGGAGCCATCCCAAAGATGAGTACACACAACAGTACTCTACGCAAGGGTGCACTTTTACCTTATACAATAGGCACAGCTGCCCAGGCGCGAAGAACCGCCTCACCCTGTTCAGAACTCCGAGCTTTCGCGAAGCTTGCTTAATGACGCTCTCGATGTAGGTTTTGGGATTAAGGGAGTGGCAAAGATCCATACCTAAGATGGAGAGGCTGTCACGTATCACCAGTGGAGTATTCTTCAGAGAAGGGAGGGGAAGGAACGGAGACTTTTTTGTTGAGAACGCGCATGCGTCTTCTTGGCGTTTGACTGGACCAAGTTCTTGGCACCCCATTCAGAGATACGGTCCAAGGTCTGGTCAAGTTCAACGACAAGATCCTGCCTTTTCCCCTTAACCTCAGCCTGTTTGGTCCCAGGACGTACGAGATATCGCCGGCATGCACATATGCACGGTACTGTCATCAGCATAACAATGTATGTTGCCGAGATTCAACATATCATTGATATGCAGAAGAAAGAGCGTAGGGGATAAGACGGACCCCTGAGGCACTCCTGCATTGACCTGCATAAATTTGGAAGCGCGACCGTCGCAAAGAACCCGAATACGACGCTTCTGCAGGAATCTTGCAATCCAGGTGCACAGTTGAAGGGGCAAGCCATAGGCCGGCAGCTTGGATCTTTCCAAGAGACCGGTGCCAAACTCTATCGAAAGCTTTGGCTATGACTAGGCTGACAACCAAAGACTTACCGTGCTTGTCCATAGCCTCACCCCAGAGGTGCGTGACGAACGCTAGAAAATCACCCGTTGATCGTTTAGCCCGAAAGCCGTATTGGTAATCATTGATCAACGAGTGATCCTCCAGGTAGCGGACAATTCGGGTGTTTTTAATGCGCTCGAACACCTTGGAGAGCACCGAGGTGATAACTATGGGTCAATAGTTGCCTGGCTCGGAACGGTCCCCTTTTTTGGGAATCGGTTGAACGTTCGCCTCCTTCCAGCCTTAGGCACAGTGCCTGCGGCGTAAGATGTCCGGTATAGGCGCGTAAGTGTGAGAGACAACGCCGCTGTACATTTTTTGAGGACCACAGCTGGGATACCGTCAGGTTCACTGGCTTTCCGAACATCGAGAGACTGCAGTATCGCACAAACGTCATGTTGCCTGATATGTATATCAGATATGGTGTAGCCGCAGTTAGCAATGTTAGGCGGCTGCGAACCGCAGTCATCAATTCGGGAGTTGGCCGCAAAGAGATTTGCAAGCAGATCTGCTTTCTCCTGCGGCCGATGAGCCCGGTGATCTATTCGGATATCTCAAAGGGGGCAGCGAGGTCAGGCAGAAGTTGGACTGCACGGCTTTGGCGAGGCGCCAATAGCTACGACTGCCCATAGGATGCGCCATGAGTTCCTAGCCGAACCGTGCGACGCGCTTGGCATCCGCTCTTAAGTATGCCCTCTTGCAGACCTTTGTGGCTTGGTTGACCGCTACCTTCAGATGATCCACGTTAGAGTCGTGGAGAGCGCGAGTCCTGGTACAAGCGCGGTACAAAATAGCACAATGCGTAATGCTGGAAGAGGAAAATTTATACTTACAATCCGAAGGCACTGGGCATAGTATAGTTATTTTAGGTAAATATACGACAAACACCTGTTGCTGTGGATGAATAAAAGTTTACGACGCTCGTATGCTAGAACAACAGATTTTACAAAAAAAAAATGTTGGCACATAAATTGTAGGAATAAAATAACATGTAGCTGATGTAAAACACCAACGCTCGTTGAAGTTTGCTGTGTATGAACATGTACAACAGGGGACCAACCACTACCTACTACTACTGAGATTAGACAAACCACAGATTCTCGCTAAAGAACACCGATTCCTACCAAGGATGCTTCACGAGGCTATTGAAATCAAAAATCATCCTAATTTCAATAGAGAAGATGGTTGGAATGTACCAACAGCTTGGGATCCAGTAATTCAAATAGTCAAACCCAAGAAGAAGCAAACGACAGCTAGACTTCATGATACTTTGAGATCATTCTGCGTAAATAGAAACACCAATGATCAAATTATGTTCGAGTACTTTGAAATAACTAAACTGGAACATTGAGACAACTAACATCTTAGTCTCCCCGTGACCATGGCTGCCGAAAAGCAGCCGAAACGTCGGGAAAAGTGTAAACTTAAATATAAATAGTTTTACTAGAATAGCGTAAAAATTTATAAAGTTTAATAGTAGTAGTAGTGTACTAGTTTCTAAATTATGTAATAAAGTGTCAAATAAACAACCCGATAAAAGCCGTATATAGTAGTTTAATTTCAGTAAATAACATTCGCATAAACAGAAGACAATATAGTCTATCTCTGGTAAAAACGATTGTAGTCATCGCATGTGATGATTGTTCAGCAAAATGCAGATATCAGTTTAGGTTTGATTGGCCGAATAGAGGCCTGGGTTTTCGTTTACCACACTATGGTCTCAAGTTTAATCCCACGACACGCATATTTCAGTAGTTTTTTTTTGGTATGAATGTAACAAATATTTAACTATCGCTTGCTTTAACGGTGAAGAAAAATCTTGAGCCTGCATGTCTAAGAGTTCTGCATAATGTTTTCAAAAACATATGAAGTCTGTCAACCCGAACGGATCTAATAAATACACTTTTGCCTAGTCCTTCGAGTATAAGGTACAAAAGTGTATCTATACATGTATTGAATTGCGAAAAGATTCGTCATTCTCCTGCCCTTATCCCAAACTGTTTGGGGTTGGCGCAACATGTCTCTCTCTTCCATAAATCTCTATCGCTCGTCATCTCAGCACTCACACCCTTCCTGGCCATATCATCTTTTATGCAGTCCATTCATCTTTTCTTGGGTCTTCCTCTACTAGATAATCCTTGCACCTCCATACTCAGAGCACTCCTAACAACATTTCTTGCATCTCTTCTCATCACGTGTCCATATCATGACAAACGTTCACTCCTCAATTTTTTCGTCACAGTTGCCAGTCTCAAACTTCCTCTAATATACTCATTCCTTATTTATATTATCCATCCTGTTTACACCACACATCCATCTTAACAAAAAGATTATTAAAATTATTTACGTTGAAATAAAACATCAGAGTCACGTTAAAGAGTTTTTACTTATCACAGGACAAGTTATAAAATAAATAAATACTTATCTCTATAATCTATATACTATTTATAACTACTGATTAACCTATTGAGTGGCAGCGGCACGCCGGTGGCCCGACGCAATGGGTTTTTAATTATGTCTAGTATTTTAGACTTCACAGATCAAATTCCAATAGAAGTCATAGTTGAGATATTTTATTTGTTTGAAGCTGGCCTTGACGCTTGAACTCGTCGGTCATTCGGCAACAGGGCCACCACTAATGTAGATGCTAAAGTAGAACAAATAAATAGATAAAATTGGTATATTATTGTATTGTATAACCATGATTAAATCCAGAGAGTTTGTTGTAGGTAATAATCGGCAAAGAATAAAAATTATAATTAAGAGCAATTATATATACATTAAACAAATAACGCCCTTGCCTTTGTTTAAGCGTAGCAATTGGTTATATTTAAATTTACAAATAAATTGTATAGTGCAATATTTACGATCATCAGTGACGTAAATTTCAATATTTATAAATAAATAATACTGACAAAATGATATGGTAATTATTTTAAATCTGAATCTGCCTATCCTCTATACTTTGTCATGCACGAGAGGGTCTTTTTTTTACGAGGCATGCTGTGACGCGTATCTCTCCGCGGGGCGAGAGGAGAGGATATGACGGGCTCACAGGGGAAAAGATACCCCGGTAATACCGACTAAAGCTACCACGGTGTTCCTTGACATAAGATAAGACGGCGAGGCCGCGCGAATCGCTTTCACATGCAATCGCGACCCCACCGTGGTTTCGGCCCGCCGCCGTGTGAAACGACAGGCCACGCAGCCCCTCACCCCCAGATCAATCTCGCGCCCTCCGGCGCCCGGTTCTGCGGTTGGAGAGAGGGCTTAAGCGCGCCCTGTCACGCTCCGCCACCTCCTTAATGGAAATAACTACTTTAACAGCGACGGCGTTCCACGATCTCTCACTCCGGGACTATAGACTGAACCGCGGCCAGGAGTGAGAGGGCAACCAGTTCGACTGCCGCGATCAACTCACGGCGCTGCGATGCCCAGGCGGAGCAATCCGCCAAAGTGTGCAGTGCCGTGTCCACAACAACATCGCGGCAGTCGCCGCAGTGATGACATCCGGGATGCGCGAGAGGGTCTACACTGGCCTCAATTTACCATACTTTAACACTCTGTAAAATATATAGAGTGCAATAAATGCCTTGGATTAAATGAATACGTAAGCTATCAATCTTATTCGATTTGATTGGCCACTAAGATGAAAGAATTATGTAAATGTTTAATAGATATCGAACACATCAGCATCTTTGGCTCAACTAGGTCGCACGCAGCCGCAATAGTGGACCGAGTGACCTACACGAGTCAGTGCATAAACAACCGGCACATTAACCGCACTCATTAAATCATCTCTCATCATTAGCGTAAATTAGCATAACGTGTCGGAATAAATCTGCTATTGTACCGCTCAACTCAATCTTATTATTTATCACCCGTGAATCCCGGGATCTAGCAGCAACACTTCGTGCGATACCGCACAGTAAATTTTATTGGATACTGACCTGTGAAGATAGAAGCAAACAGGAAGAAGCCAGCATTGCAGTATTTATCCAGTAATAAGTTGAGGATCTGGACGGACACGAATGTGCTGCTACGTCCCCCTGTCATGGCAAATGAGATGGCCATTGTTCTGCAAAAATACATCAATACTATTACAAAGATGTAAAGACGCCTATTTCTCTATTTAATATAATAAAATATATTACGGTACAAGTTTTGGAATGCCAGATAAAGGTAATTAAAATCCTACCGTGTCTGGCCATCGATGTGCTGCTGCGACTCAATAGGTCAAGTGAGGTCTGAATCCGACACAATGTTTAGTAATAACTGTCTGTCTGATCGTCTTTCTTTCAGTCAGTTTCATCCAGCATCACATTAAAAGCACTAAGAGGATTTTGATGTGCTTTGTACTGAAGCCATGGTGACGTCGCCGGCTACCTCATCGGTTACGTATCTTTCAATTCGTATGGAAACGTACAGCAAATTGGCGACGATTTGCCAACGTCACCAATTTGGAAACGTAGCCACGACAAACGGCTCTTTGTTTGGAGTTTGGATATTCTGGAGCACTGGCAATGTCACCAATTAAATGTACACGAGCAAGCTGCGTCTCACTGACTCAGTGTCCAACCGGCTGCCAAGACAGACGCTGTACGCGTGTTTTTGTGGTGAAACTGAGAGAACTGACTGGCAGAACGTAGCCACTGGCTACTTCTGGCTATCGAAGGTAGCCAAGGGTAACCATGCCTAAATTGCAAATTACCTTACGTGAGTAGGAAACAAAGTGACCATGACGGCGATGTACAGCCCAAGTATAACTTGGCCTTGCAACATGATGACGAAGAGCACTGTGCTGCCGATGATGTTATGCACCAGATTCACGAGGATACCAGACACCCCGCACACTAAAGTCACGATGAGGATCATATTGCGACGACCTACGGTATCGATTACCTGGTGTGACACAAAACATGTTTTTTAAGATTATAGTCAATGTGGGTTTTAATCAAAGTTCAACAGCTAGTCTTAGCCTTTAGACTTGTGTCTAAGAGTTGAAATAAGAAATAAAACATATTTGATGCTTACCAAACTGATGCATATATTAAAGGTATACTGCAGAACTCCAATACCGAACAACATTAACAGAGAGACTTTTTTTAGACCGCACGGGTTTGCGTCAGGCTGTAAAAGGATAAAAGAATGTAGATTGCTAGTAAAAACGAAAATATACTGATTCGTCATAAAGACTCTTATTTGACTTTGGGAAAGAAGCAAGCAGGGTCATCCAATGATAAACGATACATACCCGTTGTAGACAAGGCTACAAAGGCGTCATCAGATAATGCTCTAGTAGGAGAAAGGAATAAGAAGGAGAGAAGCAGAATATAATCTAGCGTGGTGACAAGACAATGCACAAATTATAGAGATTTCATAATTTTAATTAATTTTGTAGCCGAAAGATCTCTCTCCACACAATTTTGATTGCTTCGAAGAAATCTTCTTATTATCCTTTTACGTATCCTGTGCTTCTTGTGCATGAGCCTAAATCGACGATAGTTTTTACTCCTATTATAAAAGTTACCTACATCAGGAGGAGCGCGTTCCGTCTTCAATATTCCGCACATGGTAAGGTCGGAGCCCTCACCACTCTGAATGATTCGGATGAAATGGTCAGCAATCATCGGTAGCCAGATCACGAACGCACCGATCCTGGAATAAAATAAAATATTATGTTAGATAAAAATATGTATGCTAACGTACGACAGGTATAGGAAGTTACAAGAAACTGTTTATTTGAATGATTAGAAGTGGAAAACTAGTGATCGTTCTATGACCATCATACGCTTTTTTATTGCTGCTAGGTGATAAATGAGCAACCTGCTCACATGATGTTTAACGATAATCAGCGCTCTTAAACTTTTATTGCAGAATGAAACGAATACAAAATAGAACAATAATGTATTTTTTGATGTGCTCAAACCATTTTAATTTTGTGAACAAATGTTAATTTTATGTATGTTTGCTTGTCATATTGACTCCACACTGTAAGCAATCAAAAATACCTTACAGAGAAGGATCCTAGCAGCAAAAACGCATCGATTATGGATAATTGAACAATCGTATGATGGTTTTCACTTGGAAATGATGAATACGTATTGGTTGCTTGAAGCACGGTTACGCTAAGCGAACCATGTATAAAATCTTGGATTATACACAAGCTGCCTGCAATTGAACATGTAAATAAACTTACTGGTGTGTCATACAGAGCGTGGTCATGATGATTGTATACTTGAGAAGCGGTGCCTTGAACAGCGGTACTATTTGGTCTTTAGCTGTCGCGTTCGCTGGGGATGCCTCTGTATCATCCTTCAGCAAACCTCTTACCTAAAAATGGACAACAATCTTCGTTCTATCATTGAATGCTCGAAATTTTCAAATCGGTTGCCCGGTTTGTCTGGTTAAGTGATTGCGCAATCGCCGTTATCAATGGAGTAAGGATGAGTTTTAAATTAAAAATCTATTATTGGCTTTTTCTGTCAAGACATGCTCAAGAGCACCAGTGCATTTAAATCGAAGGGTAATTTAAGATGAATAACTATTTCAGTTAAAAAACACCAGTCATATTGACTCTTCGTGATATAGGCATTTATTTTAAAATGGTTCCCTATTTATTCGCATAAAATAATACATAATTATTTTAGCATGGCATGCTTTTACTTGTCTTAATAATAGTTACCCATAATATTAATTTGACATAACTGTTTAGGCACAATTTTTTTAAGCAGAATTTATGATATGATCTTTATGCCTAATAACAATTAGATGAATAAACAATATGCCTTATAACTTTATGGCAATCAAAATTAGGGCAAAAAGCATTAGCCTAAATGATATTTATGCCTGTAGAAATAGTATGCCAAAAAACAAATAAGTATGTCAAAGTATTATTATGAAAAAAAAAAGCCTAACCCAGTATGCCAAGTTAAATTAGGAAAAAAAAATTGTGAAACAAAGGGTTCCTTTTTAAAATAGCTTACAAATCTCCATCTAAGCCCATTAATGGCCTGGGCAGCTGTGCCTATTGTATAAGGCACAAGTGCGCCCTTGCGTAGAGTACTGTCCTCATCTTTGGGATGGCTTCCCGCAGTACTTACTAGACGCTCTTGACAGGTTACAGCGGCGGGCTGTCTGTATCATCGGAGATCCAGAGATCACGAGTTCACTGGAACCTCCGCAACTCCGTAGGGACATTGGCTCGTTGGCATATTTCTACAGAATATACTACGGGGAGTGCTCTGAAGAGTTATTCCACCTTATCCCGCTCTCCCCTTTCCTATCCAGAACAACGCGTGCCTTCCTTATACGGTAGAGTCGATTAAAGCGCGCACCAACAAGTTTGGATCCTCATACCTCTGCCGAACGATCAAGGCATGGAATTCTCTGTCAAGGCACGTGTTTCCTTCTTCCTTCAATCTTGGGTTTTTTAAGCGGGGCGAAAAGGTGGTTTTTCAGGCCGTCGAAGTAGTGACCTCAATATCGCCTCGGCTGTTATGAGGACGATGTGGAGGCCACTGCTCTAAGACAACACGGCTGCTTACCATCAGGCGGAGTGCGAACATTTTGACGAGCAAAATAAAAAAAAAAGATTAACAAGTTACAGGAGATTAATTACCTGTAACTTCTCTTTAGATCTCCAATTATTGATTCTGTAGATAGTCCTTAATATTTTCAAAGCCCTTTCTTCATCTCCCTTAACGAAGACGAATTTAGGGCTCTCTTGCATAAAGTACAAGAAGATGGCGGTGATGAGGCTGGGTATGGAGTAAACGAGCATCAACAAACGCCACGAGTTCCAATAGATGCTGAGGACTGGCAGGTAGTGAGAGAAGTTTAACGGTATTATGGGCATTGCCAACACTGGAATCAAGATAACATCAATGTTAGTGTTTTCTGCAATGTTGCCAGAATTATTATTATATGATTTTGTATTCTTACCGTCTGGTATAAATAAAATGAATATTTTGGTGAATGTCATACAAAAATAACAATACAAAGAAGAACTTGACGGCCGTCTCTCTGAATTAAAAGCCTTATCAAAGCCTTTGTTATACAAACTGTGCTACTTGTCATGAATAGCAGAGTTAGAAAACTGGTGATATGCCTCACATGTCAACTTCTCATATCTTAGGCGACACTATGCATCTACTAATATGCATTTAATCATACGTGGACCTATGCATTAATTGCTTTTTTATTCGAACACCGAAATCGTGCTACCTCTATATAAGTTGGATAATTATGACGACATAACATCATCATCATCACAATAACTCCAGCCATATTTTCAAGTGATTTGTCCTATTGTAGATTAACAATTATCCGCTTAATGTACGATATGCCACGTAATATTTTTCTAAAACTGCCGAAATCTAAGGCTATGACATATTCTAAGGCTATTTCATATGATACAATTAAACCAAATTTCAGAATATTTAAGGGAAATTACGCCATGTGTCATAGTACTTACGTGCCATAAATCCCTGTCCCAGTAAGAATAGGCTAGACACCAATAACACAACGAGATTTCTTTTAGCCATCGGCACGCTTTCACTGAGCAGCGTCATAGCCATCGAGTACATACCTGATGTTCTGCAATGCGTATTATGATGGTGATATCCATATAGACAGCGGGTCGACAGAAAAATATCATAGAGTTAAATGCTAAATCCGCGTTTATGTTTTGGTGCAAAGAAATACCACAATGCCTGGCTTCACACTCTGTAACGAGCTAGCTTGTTTTTGCACGTACGATAAAAATCAATTAAAAAAGGTGGCGGAAAGGTCAGATCTATCTTATGGACACTTTATACTTGGAATATGTTGCCGATGCGATGTATGCATTTCAATGGAGTGTGTAAATGAGATTAGTGGACTGTTGTTTGAAATGTGTAATGATTTAGATAATTAATTACAATATTTGGATTAAATATGAGCGCGTAAAAAACAATAGTTAAAAATGGTGCGTGAGCGCGGCTGTGTGCGATCGTGTCTGACTGTCTGTGGTTGACTGGCGGTGCCGGCGGGCGAGCGCCGATGGCTGGAGTAGGGCGGTGGGGCGATGATGTAGAAGGCCCGTTAGCTCCCATCAGCTGTTAGGTGCGGCAGGTGCATGTCGGGTACTCGACAAAACACTTATAGGTGATTTCTATTTTTCAAGGTTGTCGATGCGTTAATGATATATTATACTGATGTTCCAAACATTAATTTAATATCAAAATTTATCAGATAATAATAATTATGTGTGTAATATATTTTGTTGTCTTAGTTCTATATAAACGTACGCTGCATAAAGCTGATATTTCGGTCAAGCTCGAGCAGCTTGACTGAAGAAAACCACAGCTACGGAAGATAGCGACCAAATAATTTTGTTTTGTATCCTTTGAGGCTCCTTAATCCTAGAGTGGGCGCGTCTTTCCGTGAAACGTCAGTGGGTGCGTGGGGAGCATTTCTAATTGACTATTTTAAGTAGGAATACTGATTTATTTTCGTAGGATCAAAGTAAAACACAAATAAGTGTTTACAAATCAATATACATATTTATTAAACTCTGTTTTGGATCTTTAGTTTATTAAAGATTTTGGAAATCGTCACATTTTAATTGACTTTTTGTAACTTATTCTACATTATCATATAAAATACTAATTATAATGGAAACAAATGATCAACATTCTATATTTTCCACAACTACAGGATATGCTTTAAAAACAGTCTTCACTTATGTATAATAATATGCAATGTTCATTGCACAGTAATTTTGACCATCTGCAACATCCTTTTTTCGTGCACCTATTTTATTTTGTTGGACATATACTGCATTTTCCTCCTTCTACAGGCCAAAGTTTGGTTCTTCAAAGGAATATTAAATGTCTCAATAGAAGACCTTGCGGTCATATATGGCTTGACTAAGACGATCGCAATCTCTTTCAAATACTGTCTCTACGGCAAACTTGCTGTGCTAACGGTTCATCATCATCATTGCGTACGCGTTGAAGATTTATCACCTGGTTGTATTGTACGTTTACGACAACGAGATTGATGCTGATGACTTATTGTGGTAGCTGGTGAACAACTACGACTTCTCTCTGAAGTAGATGTCTATTGACGTCGAGTAGATAGTATTTAAGAGGGCACATCAATTGAAGAAGTTTCTTCCTTGTCAGAATCGTCATTGTCTGCTGATAGTTCTGTGTCCGTGTTATGCTCACTATGTTAACTAGATCAATTACTTTCAGACACATTCTCGTCTACAAACTGTAAACTAGCATCTTCAAAATCTGACATTTTCACTATATGATCTTCCATATTGTAATTAATTTTTCGTTTTATTTACATGATAATGTAAAATTCTGAAATCGTAAACGGTTTTTTAGATTTTACAACCAATGCATCATAAAATATAGTCAACATTTCAATTTAGCAAAAATATATGACATAATTTTTTCTTACGTGAGTGGAGTGTATAATTTTTACTTACGTGAGTTTTACTTACGCGAGGTGGGCAAATTGCCGCCTGGCGACAACCGATGACAAAAACCTCCTCCTCTAGCAGCTCTTCGCGTACTGGTGGGGTCCAGCTTTTGCGTCACGAGTTGCGGACGACAGTGAAAGCTGCTACTAAAAAACGCAAACTTAACGGGCAATGTTTTACGAATTATTAACGTTTTTATGGTGAGGGCGGCAAAAAGCTCATAGCGCGCCCACTCTAGGGTTAAAGACGAAACGGTATGCGGTCAGAAGGGACAATGTAGGACCTTTGTCTCATACGCAGCTAGTATCCTTTTTAGAAAAGCGACTATCAATCCATCAATCAATCATTGTCTTTGTGTTTCAAGTAGACATAAGCAACTATTTGTTAGCCAACTTAGTGGTATAAGAAGTACATAAACAGAATAAAGAGAAAGTAAAATATGGATAATAAAGTAGATAATTATACGAACTGCACTCACAATACAGACGTAAATAACTGTAAGACCAACAGCATGATCCAGTTGACTGAGATGGTGGCAATGAAGTTCACCATGGCGCCTCCAACGAGAGAGATTAAAAGCATTGCGCGGCGACCATAGGTGTCTGCTACATAGCCCCACCAGACACCACTGAGAATCAGACCTGCAGTAGCAAGATAATATATATTTCTGAATTAATCTTTTGACCGCCGCTGTCATGTATACATGATAAAGCAAAATGTGTCCAGCACGTCACGGTCACAACTACATACAAACTTTTAAACACTAATAAATCTTATAAAAGAGCATTGTTTTTCTTATTTGTGTTGTTAATTATGTAGCTAGACTCATCCCAATTTATATTATGTAAACTGCTTTCTATTTATTTAATCCATATAAGCAAAAGATTACAAAAACGATATAGGTATTAAAGGATGAAATCGTAGCTTTACGCCGAGAGTACTCTTTTGCTTTTTTGACGTGACGGTCAAAGGATTAAGTTGTTTTTAGGCAAATTTTATTGAAAAGCTGTTCATTGGCCGAAAAAACTCTTGGTCGTCTAGACTACCCACTATTGCAGCGGCCATGTTAAATCTAAATTCAATGTAATAGCAGTATGGTTGTACTGATGATTTTTTTTAAACTACTGCATTTCGGTAAAATATACGTTCAGAAAAATGATATTACTTCTTACCGATCACAGGTCCCGCAGCCAGCATGCCTTGCTGTGAGACCGTGGTGCCCAACTCACAGGCGCTTGTAGGTACTATAAACATACTACCGAACCCGACGCAGCTGAACGAGATAGTGCAAATCCCGGCCATGCTTATGATCAAGTAACTGTAGAGGCCAAAGCCTGTAGAATGATAGTGAATACCATTAGTAGACTCACCCTTTTATGAAGGGGTATAGCAAACGAATTGTTGATGAAATAGTCTCCGATGAACTTCTTTTTATCGAAGCAAGGCAAAAATGCCCTGATGTTGCATCAGAGACATCCAAAAGCAATCAATCAGTGATGTATTTGGTTGACCTACAGTATGGGTCGTTTTCATAACTTAGTTTGTTCTGATGGAAGTATCAATAGAACAGTTTATTACATACTCCAAGCGACAAAGATCTGCAAGAGGCCATAATTAAGAGCGAATGCCCAGCGCGTCGCACGGTTTGGCCAGGAATTCATGGCGCAGCCTACAGGTAGCCGTAACTATTGGCGCCCAAAGCCGTAGAGTCCAACTTCTGCCAGACCTCGCTGCTCTCTCTGAGATATCCAAATGGATCACTGGCTCATCCACCGCAGGAGGAAGCAGATCTGCTTGCAAATCTCTTTGCGGCCATCTCCGAATCGATGACTGCGGTTCGCAGCTGCCTAACATTGCCAACTGCGGCTACACCATGTCTGATATACGTATCAGGCAACGTGACGGTCGTGCGATACTGCAATCCCTCGATGTTCGGCAAGCCAGTGGATCTGACGTCATCCTAGCTGTGGGCCTCAAAAGATGTGCAGCAGAGTTGTCTCCCACACTTACGCTCCTATACCAGACGTCTCACCGAAAAGCTACCCATGTACCATTTATTTTGCCATAAACACAAAATTTCTCATCCTTAGACATCCCTGTACATTCTTGCTAGCGAAGCAGGACTTGGGTCCACTATTCACAAACTAAATAAATGATAGTTCTGTCTAAAATTGATGCTGATACATCTTTTCTTATATCTGCCAATGCTGATATTTATTACTGACATCACCAGATTCTTATGCTGATGTTTTTTTTAGTACCTTTATTTGCGTATATTTTTTGCATGATATGTGTGTATACATACCTGTTTTGTTCATGGCTTCGTCGAAGGAGATGTTTGCTGACATTGTTTCAATCGATACAAAGTGTTATTTCTCAATAATATATGAATTGATAATGATGAATACGGACGGTAATATATTACTTAAAACACAATCAAATACACTTGTTTTAGTGTTTGTAAAGTAAGTATTTTAATTAATTATTTTACAACTTTCGATAACCATAAAATATTCAATTATAACTACTATTAGTTATAATTAAATATTTTTGATTTTCATTGACACACATCGAACTATTAAAGGTGGATTATTACGATTGGTACTTAATAGAATATATTGAATTTATTGAAATTAAACAAACTTTGTATGGAATTTTATTTTATCATTTATACGAAATTAACATGAGTAGTTTAATGTTTCAAAATTATGTAATAATAGTGTTTTATAAAAAATTAACAACGCGATAAAATCCGTATAAAGTTTGTTCAATTTCAATGTATAACATTCGCGTAAACATAAGACAATATTATATATTAAATTTACTTAATTTCTATATTACCTATCTTTCATTTTATTTGACGACATTAATTTGACGGATTTTCTTCTGTGTCCTCCACTTAGGTTTGTTGACGCAAAGATGATGACAAATATTGTTGACGTTGAGGAATAAGGTCAGTCACAAACAGTCGTTATACCGATTCATACTCCGAGTACGTTCCATACTAAGTCTATGGGCATGTTACATATACTTTTTAATATTTACCTTACATTCGTTTAGATTATTTTTAGGATTTCGTACCAAGATCTCATTGCGTTCAAGATCTTGTATCGAAGTAGCGCTTAGGCTGCGTTGCGGAATTGTGACCTGCGGTATTTCTTGTTCCTATGGCCCATGTGGCGTGATCACGTGAAGATTTTCTTCTCGAACTGTTACTGGCATATTATATGTGTATCCTTCGTTGGTAAAATTTCTGGTTATCTAATAACAATACAATATTTTGTCTAGAAGGTGCTATACATTATTTTATTAAATATAGGCTTTTTAAATAAGATTTCGGTAGTGCTAGCTATACGATAATTTCTGTTCCTTGTGCATGAACCAGTCATAAGGAGTGAAATAATTACGGTTTTTGTACATAACGGTGACAGTTACGCTATATTGATCGGCATAATGAAATTTTGTTCAAGTAATAAGGCGTGTTATTGTTCTGCTTTAAAAGCGAAAGTATTTAGTTTATTAAAAAAATATTGGAGAGCCATTTTCTGACAGTGTTGAAATCTTCTTGAGCTCGCTTATAGGTTTTGATGCGTGATTTAGCGGTGAACAGTATTACTGTTTCACTTGCGTATGATATGATAAAACCGTTTTGAAGATACAGATATAAATTACACAGATCACTTATGTAAATAACGAAAATGGTAGGACCGGTACTACTTACCTGAGGAACTCCAAAAATATTTAGCATGTTCTTACTGATAATTTAGCATATTTTTACACATTGATATCGTTCGGTTAGGTAGTCAGAAAAGAGTTGTAGCTGTTTGCTTCTCATTCCAACCGATTTGAGCATTTTAAGCAATATAGAAATCGAAATGGAGTCGAACGCTTTGGCGAGGTCCAAGAAGATTCCAATTATATGGATTCCATTATCCAGGTTAGAGGTAATATGGTCAGTTAGTTGTTGAATCGCACGACTGGTTGATCGTTGTGGTCTAAATCCGAACTGTCTATTGGAAAGAATATTGTTTACCTCTAGGTATTTTACTAATCTATTATTTATCAACTTTTAAAATGTTAAAATGTTAAAATTTTAAACAATATTGGTAAGATAGAAGTTCGTATGTAATTGACTCAATAGCTTCTGTTTTCGGATTTATGGACCTCAATAAAAACAGCTTTTTTACTTCTTTAGAAAAATATCCTTCGGACATACATATAAATATATGAGTTAAAGGTTGGACAAAAAAACCTTTAAATCTTTTGATTACATTGGTAGGATTCAGATTTAGATTCGTTTATTTGCCAGAATGTAGTACATACAACAGATGTCAATAATTACAATAATGGTTCTGTACATTCTACCATAACAATGGTGTGCAAAAAGGTCTTATTATATAATTTTATAGTTTACAGTCTATTCTAGGAAAATTATAGTATTATCAGTTTTTTTATTATATAAATACAAATTATGAAATTAGAATTACTAGGATAAAAAATTGTACATTATACATTAAATATTTATTATTATATATTATATAATTATATTGTACATTTAAATGTCATATAATCATTGATGTTATAAAAACAATTATTTAGAAGCCATTTAGTCAATTTGGTCTTAAATATTGTCAAGGGTAGATCTTTGAATACATTTAGTAATTTGTTATAAACCTTGATAGCATTTACATATGAATTTCTTTTAAATATTTCTAGATTACAGTGGGTTGGTATAATTTTTACTTGTTTCTGGGGATTCAATTTCTTTTTGATACTTGCGATTGAAGTTCAAAGTATTCCGAATGTTGTTTAACAAATATACAGACTTCCTTTATACATACAAGGTAGTGGAAAAATAAGTATTTTTTTAAAAATGGGTTTGCGGCATTCTATATACCATGCCCCGATAATAGCTCTCACGCATTTTTTTTGTACATGAAATACTTTTCAAATTCTACTGAATTTCCCCACAACAAGAGACCATACGCAAGAACAGAAGAAACATATCCGTGGTATTCACTAAGTGCTGCTTCTGTTGATACTGTCGTACGAAGTTTTTTTATAGCATACATTAACTTATTAAGTTTGTCACAGATATACTCAATATGCGCTCTCCAACTACAATATTTTCGACCAGCATAATACCTAAAAACTTAAAACTGTATCAACTTCTTCTATGTTTGTATCAAGTTTATATCAAGCTACATTTTAACTATCAATGACTTGCCCCAGGTAGTCAATAAAGCCACACCCTTGTTATTTGCCGATGACCTAAAATTAGTTTTTAAAATAAAGCATAATACACATCATGAAATTCTGCAACATTAAGTGCTGTCGTTTAGTCGCGCGCGCATTCCTAGTCATCATCAATACTAGATGGACGGAACACCGCTGCACCGAGTGTTTGAAGTTAAAGATTTAGGCGTACGATTTACATTTTAAAAACCATGTCTTGCATGTTTGTAAAAAAGCATACCGCAATCTCGGAATGGTCTTACGGTTAGCGAACAAATTTACGAACATTGTTGCGTTAAAATCATTATATGAGGCGCTCGTAAGAAGTTATTTAGAATGCAATGCTGTGATTTGGTCACCACACGAAGCTAAATATAAATTAATGTTAGAGCGTATCCAAAACAAATTTGTTAGATTTATTTATTTTAAGCAATATAATACATATCCAGGCTATTCATTGTTGTATCCAACATTATTTTTATTAGGAATGACAGGCTATTACAGGCTAGAAGTAAGAAGGGAAGTAGCTCTCGCCATGTACTTATTCAAAGTGCTCCGTGGTAGGGTACATAACCCAAGCGTACTGCAGACAATGGAGTTGTGTGTCCCGGACGAGTGCGTTGGTAGAAGGCGGCGGCCACCGCTGCTGTGTGTACCGCGCGCGCACCAACCTACTGCAACATGCGCCGCTAACGCGCGCGCTGTGTGCGTTTAATACGATGTCTGAGCATATTGATTTATTTAGCTGTAATTTGAATGAGTTCACAAAGGTAGCCTATTGTAAATTCTCTAGTAGTTTCATATAAGTCATGTGTCATTTTTCATTTTTATTTTAAGTAACTACACTATTGCATTAGGTAGTAACCTGTAATGATAGTTGTATGTTTTTAAATAATAAATAAATAAATAAAAATTTAAACCTATGCGACTACGCTTGTATGTTTGGAATTGAACCATTTTAGTTTTATCTAAGTTGATCTTTAGATTATTAATATTGAGCCAATCAATAATATTACTTAGTGCATCATTTCTTTCTTGCTCATAGGTATTTATATTTACGCATTTTATGATTACAGTTGAATCATCTGCAAATAGCACAGTTTTGTGATGAGTAGCATTGGGCAAATCATTGATATACATCAAATACAAAAATGGGCCCAATACACTTCCTTGCGGAACACCAAACTTATTGCTCTTAAAATTAGATCTGTAGCTCATCTTGTTATTGTTGTGGATTTTTGATATTTCGACGCATTGAGTTTTGCCCGAAAGGTAACTTTTGAGCCAGTCATTAGCCTTTCCTCTTATGCCGTATTTGTTTAATTTATGCAGAAGCAGCTCATGATGAACAAAATCAAAATCTTTGCTCATATCAAGAAATATGCCAGTTACGGGTTTATTTTTAGTATTCCAAATTTTGTAACAAAACCATAAAGTCTCTTCAACATAGCCTTTTCAAATATCTTGGAGAGTATGGGTATTAGTGTAATCGGACGGTTATTGTTCAAATCGGTTACTACTTTTCTTTTTAATAAGGGCCTAACTATTGATTTTTAAAAGCGCATGTAAATGTTCCTTCCTCAAAAGAAATGTTACTTATGAAACTTAATGGTTCACAGATGTGCTTTGAACAAGCCTTGATTATTTTTGTATTAATGCCATCAATTCCTACGGATGCTGTATTATTAAGATTGTTAATTATACGGTAAATTTCTATAGCATCAGTTGGTTTTAGAAATATTGTATTAAATTTGTCACTTTTCATGATCTTATGTCATTTATGTTAATATTAAAATCGGTTCTATATGTTAAATTTATATAGAAATCATTAAATGCTTCGCTTATTTCTATTGGATTATTATATATGTTATCTCCAGTAATGACTGTCTTTATGTCTGTTATTATACTGACTTGCCCTATAGTTCCGTTTATAATTTCCCATACAGCTTTATATTTGTTTTTTTTGTTATCTGTGTATTTTGTGCTCTGTATCTGTTGCGATTTATGAATGCATTTTTTTAGTATTGCTCTATAGTTATTGTAGATTTTTTATTCTGTTTTTCTCTGAAATTTTATGTTTATATTTTAAATATAGAGATCTTTTCTTCACACTAGCTGTAGCATGGTGCGGGTGACAGTTTCAGTAACGTTTTGTTTCACTCTTGAAAGTTGCTGCGATTTACAAATTATGACTTAGTATTTCAGTTGTACCACATTAGTAATATATTAAATCATTAATTACTGTAGTAAATTAAATTAAACCCAACCAGAATGTTCTAGTCTACAAATAAAATCGAATGGAAATAAAAATTAAGCAAAGTGTTATGTGTATAAGGTAACGCCATAGACGTATTTACTGATGGGATGTAATGCTACGATGGATAGTCGATATTTTTTATAATAAAAACGTATATTGGGCGTAGTTCAATTATTATTGTAAAAGGTCTATAATTATATTAATGAAACAACAGAACATATATAAAAAAATAGATTTAAACTAAACTCATATCAGAGTCAGGAACATCCGAATTGTCACTAAATTCATCATCTTTTTTTTTTCTTTTTTTAGATTTTTATTCACTTGTAATACAAAAGTACACATTCAAATTTCCTCGCCAAGCTATACAGCTTGTTGGCGAGATACGCTCGTTAACAATATTAAGTATTAATAATTATTATTAGATAAAGCGAAAGCGAAATTCAAGTGTCATCTGCACCGCGAGAATGAACCTCACTCATCCTAATATCACCGTCGCCGAGCAGTAGACACTTGAGTTTCGATTTTAACATATTTTTACTTATTTTAGGTTCTGTTCTTAGCATATCTATATTATTAAATATTTTAGGGACTAGATATTCAGTCATTCTTTCTCCGTAGTAATTAGTAACTTTTGGTATGAGTAGCTTTCTTTGTGTTACCTGTCTTGTATTGTATTTGTTATCTACATTAATTTTGTACTGATCTGTATAATATTGTTCCATGGCTATTAGAAAGTTAACTTTTAGATCTACAGGCAATATTTTACTTACAGAGTATAGTTTTTCATAGTCGCTATTGCATAGTTTTTTTAATTTTCTACTAACTAAATATTTAATGAGCCTCGTCTGTATACATTTTATTTCTTTTATGTATGTAACAAATGTACGTCCATAGACGCTAAGACCGTAGCTAAGTACTGAGTCTGCAAGAGAATAATAAACCATTGACATTGTACGCTTGTTGATAACTTGTTTAAGTTGATAGAATTTACCCAGGACTGACCTAAGCCTGTCGCTGACGTTATTTACATGCGTTTTCCAATTGAAATTACTATCTACGGTTAATCCTAAATATGTGTATGTCTCAACTGACTTTATGTTAACACAGTTACAGTTTATTTTATTCTTATATAAACATTCATATGTGTGGCCTATTATTGTTAAATTATTTTCAGACATAATGTCCCTTTTTGTTTTATTCACAACCTTCGACCAGTCTTCAGGTTGAACATTGTTGATGGCCTCTTGCAATAGGGCCAACATCTTATTTGCCGTAAATCAATCATAAACACGATTTTGATTATTTTATATAAGTACAAAGATATGAAGCCATAAAATATATATATTGACAAGTTTATATACGTAGTTACACTGCACAACTGAATAACACACTAATTTTCAAAACATTATTAATGAGAACTAGATTTATGCTGTGAGTATCGATAGTGCTAAAAATCAATTGCATAACGTCACATCCCTAGTGGTACTGACAAACGTCATACAGGCAACTGTCACCCGCACCATGCTACAGCGCAAAGAGTGTAGATTTTCTAATTCCTCTTGTAATCCAAGATGTTGATTTCATTTTCTTACTTCTTTTGACTTTAATAAATGGAAAATGTAACTCATAGAAAAGTAACAATACTTCATAAAATTCTTGAAATGCCTGGTTTAAGTTATTATTATATTATATATATTTATATATTATTATATACATCTGAAAAACCTATAGAGGAGATATTGTTACAAAATTTCACAATGTTATCATTACAATAATCTCTTATTTAATCATACCAACTTTTATTTCACATTCAACACGTGTTTTATCGTTAAAGTTTGACCTGTTTCATAGTCTGATAAAACAAGGTGGTGGACTTCACCAATAATATTTTGTTTAATATTGCTAGCAAACTGGTCAATACATGCTGAATATCGTGTTGGGGACTTAATGTGAATTTCCATGTTAAATTTTTTTAATAAGCTTATTAAGCATATACAGCTTTTGTTAGGCTTGAGCATGTCAAAATTCCAATCTCCACATATTATGACTTTCTTAGCTCGATGTGTTATTCGTAGCAGCATCTGTTCAAGCTTTTCAATAAATAAATAGGGGTTACTGTTCGGTGTTCTATAGATACAAATGATTGTAATTTTTTGAGATAATAATTCTATACCTGTGCATTCAAAACCATGGTTACAAGCTCGTTTAAACTTGAGAGCGGCTTGAATTCTATACAATTTTTTATAAGTATACATGAGCCCCTCTTTTGGTTTGGCGACTGTATGATGAAGCTAGTCTATAACCTGGTAATTTTAATAATTTTTTAGTACCTTTTTCTATAAAAGTTTCTGTAAGACACACAATACCTACTAATTTCCTTATTATTCTGAGAGAATTCTAATAATGTTAAAAATATGCTTTCATTGAAATTAAACTACTCTATACGGATTTTATCGCGTTGTTTATTTATCACTGTATATGTACTGCGAAACGAACGTTTCTTGATCAGATCGGAGACGTTCTGGATAAAGGCCAGGTTAAGAGCACCTTAAACCGGCGAGCGTGTATTAGGTTTGTTATGAAAGTGAATGAAGCCAGAGAAGTGTGTCAGGATCGTAAATCCGTAGTCTTTGCCTACCCCTCTGGGAAACAGGCGTGAATTTATGTATGTATGTATGTACTGCGGGCTCTCATACATTGGTCAAACCAAGAGAAGCATAGGCACCCGCATAAAATAACTCATAGCTGATGTAAAACACAAACGTTCGTTGAAGTCGAAAGGTTTGACACTTGGAGTTTTTAGTCATCTGGCAGGATGATGACAAATATTGACGTTGAAGAATAAGGTCAGCCACAAACAGTTGTTTTACTGATTCATACTCCGAGTACTCCGAGTACGTTCCATTTAAAGTCTATGGGCATGTTATATGCGCTTTTCAATATTTACCTTTTATTCGATTAGATTATTTTTAGGATTTCGTACCAAGATCTTATTGCATTCGAAAAAGCGCTCTGCTGCGTTGCTAATTTCGGACCTGCGGTATTCTTTGTTTCTATGGCCCACGTGGCGTGATCACGTGAAGATTTTCTCCAGTTACGAAGGCTACTGGTATATTATGTGTATCCTTCGCTGATAGAATATCTAATCCTCTAATAATAATACAATATATTTTAAATAAGATTCCGCTAGCTATACGACAATTTTTGTTCGTTGTACACGAACCAGTCATAATTAGTGAATTATTTACGGTTCAATATGTTTGCTAAAATTATGTAAGGGTAATGTCAAGCGTAATGCCTAAGTTTTTTATCGGTACAATCGGCTGCTCCTAAAGCGGGGCAAGCGTATGAGGTGTCAGCAGATAACAGACAATTATGATTGTGACTATTTTTATTCAATGATATCGATCGGTTAGGTAGTCAGCAAAAAGTTGTGGCTGTTTGCCTCTTATTCCAAACGATTTAAGCTATTTTAGTAATTCAGAATTCGATACGGAGTCGAACGCATTGCGGAGGTCCAAGAAGATTCCAGTTGTATGCATTCCATAATCCAGGTTAGAGGTTATATTATGGTCAATTAGTTGTTGAACCGCATGACTGGTTGATCGTTGTGATCTAAATCCACATTGATTGTCCTTTTTTAGGTATTTTATTATTAATAATAATTATCTTATCTTATGTGTGGGGGCCAGTCAGTACAGACCGGCGACATTTCGACCCATTGGGATCTTTTGTGTCGGCCCCAAGATTTATCCCTTAGCTATCTCCCTATGAATGTACTGCATCAGTCGTAGCGTACACTTCAGAGGGAGAAGCCTGAAGTCCTCAGAGTTTGGATATGCCAATCCCATCAGACCCATCCTCAATCCAGCCAACGCGTCACATTCACATAGTAGGTGCGATATGGACTCTTCCTGATCACCACAGGCTCTGCAGATCGAATTGTGTGCCAATCTCAATCTGCACAGGAAGTCGTTGGTGCCAAAATGGCCAGTGAACGCTCCTGTAAGCAGGCGTATTTGGCTCTTGTTATACCCGCAGAACTTCCGGGTGAAGCCTGTGGGTCTGTTTGCAATGAATTTAATAATATTCTACTACATGTTACACACAACACCATCAAGCCTAAACTAAGCAGAGCTTATACTATGGGTACTAGACAATGGATAAACATACATATATACTTTTTTAAATTAACTATTAATCTATTATTTATCAACTTTTATAAGATTTTAGACAATGTTGGTAAGATAGAATTTGGTTTTCTAAATCGTTTTTGTTTCCTAATTTACGGTATGACAACAACTATTTTTAATACTTTAGGAAAAATTTGTTTGGCCATACATATTTTAAATATATGAGTTAAAGGTAGTGAAAGAAAACGTTAAATCTGTGGATTACATAGTACTTGGTAGGTATGTTATGCCAACTACTGCACAAATGTCCTTTAGCAGATAAATTACATTTATGACATCGCTATATCAGTTTCTAGCAATACAAAGGATTTCAGCCTGGACGGAGAATAAAATGATGGAAGATAGATATATTTTCCTTTTGGGGAAAGTGTAAACCTAAATATAAGTAGTTTTAATAGATTAAATAATTTTATTAGATTATAAACTAGTAAAATTCAATAGTAATAGTAGTGTAACAGTTTCAAAATTATGTAATACAGTGATTAATATACAACGCGATAAAATCCGTATATAGTAGTTTAATTTCAATGAATAACATTCGTATAAACAGAAGACAATATTATGTAAGACAAAATACTTCCATTGAGTGCTGCAGGCAGATCTTTATTCGTATTAGTTTTTCTTTTTTAAAAGACAACTCCCGCACTAGGTACAATGCCTTTGTCGCGAGGGACTTTACAAACATTCATATAATGGACACAAAATACACCCAGACCCGGAACAACTATTTGTGGATTACACAAATTTTTGTCCCGTGTGGGGATTGAACCTGCAACACTCGTCGCAGTAGTAGTGGTGAGGCGACCACTTAAACCACCACGCCATCTGTCCGTCAGATGGTCAGATGTTTCGTAGAAGGGTATTTCAGATCATGGTTAAAAATGACCTCTTCCAAAGGCGAAATAGCACGATGCGTAATGCTGGAAGAGGAAAATTTATACTCACAATCCGAAGGCACTGGGCATAGTATATTTAGTTATTTTACGTAAATATACGAAAAACACCTGTTGCTGTGGATGAATAAAAGTTTACGGTGCTCGTTTGCCTAAACTACAGATTTTACAAAAAACAGGTTGGTACATAAATTATAGGCAATTTTTCTGGTTTAATTTTGTATAACATATTTTTATCGTAAAATGAGTTGGAAAGAAGATATTGTCAAAAAACTGCTATTAGGCGCCATTTTTCCTATACGGCGGCGTGAGCGGCAGAGGTACGATGGCAAAGTGAAAATTCAGAAAGAGCACATCGAAATCTATACTACTCAAAACAAAATAAGGGCCACTAAGATTTTTTGCTGTACCATGAAAACAATAAACACATTAAATTGTTTAACTTATGTAACTACAAAATAATGTTATTGGTTATAATATAGGCTAACAATTGTTTAAAATAATGATCATGAATTGTTTTTTTAAGTTCATAACGAAATTGGCCATTTTGAATGAAAAACATGAACAAAAGAAATCACTGGAAAAAGACAAAATACTGTTCTTGTCACTTTTGTTTCTTCTTTTTAGTAACGAGTATGTCCTCCGTTCTTAGCAATACATTCCTGAAGCCTCGTATGCATATTCTGGATCAAATTCCTCACGTTTTCATCTGGAATCTCCTCCCAGGCACGTTTTAAAGCGTTAATCAGCTGCTGTTGGTTGTAGACCCCTTGCTCATTCTCTCTAACCTTTCGTTTCAATTGGTCTCATAATTGCTCGATTGGATTTAAATCCGGACTAACAGTCCGGGCTGGCCATGGTAATACCTCAATATGAGACCCTTCTAGGACAGTTTGGGTCGATCGAGCTGTGTGTGCACGGGCATTGTCTTGCATCAGGATGAGTCCAGGCCCCACTCGCTGTGCAAATGGGATCACTTGAGGCCTGATGACGTCCTCGATGTAACGTTCTGCAGTTACGGTACCCGCATTTAAAATGGTGAGCTTGGTTTTACCGTGTAAACTAATCCCACCCCAAACCATTACGTTGGGACCACCGAAACAGTCAACTTCGTGGATGCAGGACTCCGAAAACCGCTCGCCGCGTTGTCTCCAAACCCTAACACGCCGATCATCATTAAAAAATTTACTTTGCACTCGTCTGTAAACAGCACCTTGCTCCACTGATTAATCCCCCAGTTCAAATACTGACGGGAATATCTTAAACAGTTTGCACGTTGAACCCTAGTCAGAGGAATTCGAACAACTCGTCGTCTTGACATTTGCTGGTCTTCGTGCAATCGATTACGTATAGTTTGATCACTGACACGGGTACCCGTTGTCAGCCGTAGGTGGTGTTGTAACTGACGGGCCGTTACTGTACGACCACGACGAGCACTTAGTTGGACGTACCGATCCTCGTGCGCCGTTGTTACACGAACTCTACCTGAACCGGGTCTGCTGGCAACACTGCCGGTCTCTTGGAAGCGATTCCATACATTTTGGACAGCTCTTCGAGAAAAACCCAACTGCAAACCCACGTAACGCTGAGAACGTCCTTCTTGAATCATAGTTATGGCTCTGGTTGCTGTAACTGTATCCATGTGGTCCACTAGTGGCATGATTAACGCGAGATGATAAATGAATCAATCAAAATTGAAAAAGTAAAACTTTTTTCCTAAAATAACCGAAACAAGTTAAGAAGACAATCGAAATAAAACATAAGAATAACATCCAATTATTTTTTTTCTTAAAATGATGGCCAATTCTTTTCAAATTAGGAACATTATTATTATTATTAACACGAACACCAGCATAAAAGAGATCAAACACCAAAGAGCTCGTAATATCAATATAATGCTACTTATCAGTTACTTTCAGTTTACTAAAGTGCACTTAAATGTAAATAAACTACTGGCCCTTATTTTGTTTTGAGTAGTATATAATACTACTAATTTTCAAAACTCCCGGCAGCTTTCCAGGTAACACCTTTATTTCGGACCAAATGACTGTACTAAAAGGAGTTTGCTATTTTCGCCTGCCTTATCCAATTTGGCCTTGTTAAGGAGTCTGCCCACTACACCGTCTCATACCATGACCGTGCTAGAAACGTATCAGACACGAAAAGCAACACGATACGCCCTGCTATAGGAACTGCTGGTCGGTGACAGAAAGGTCTAGTGGGCATAGTCTTGTACATTTCCTTACAAAGAATATTTTTTTGCCTGACACATTCCTAGCACGGTCATGGTATGAGACAGACAGACAGTGGGCAGACTCCTTTATAGTCCAATTTTTTTTTTAACCTATTATTATTACGATAGTAATTGTACAGTTTCGATATCTTTTATATGTTACTATAATAATCTTATTCTCTGGTGACCGTTTAGCTTATTTGCTTTAATAAGGAGCACTTTCCGATACCAGAATGATTAATCAATTTAATAGTAGAAAGAGTGATTGGACAAATTAACTGAAGAGTAACAAAATATGTTATATGCCTATACTGCCAAGGGGTGTCACTGATAAGATTGGCTACATCTTGAAGCGTGCTTCAATGAACACATACTTCAAGCCTACGAAGATAAGTCAATTTTACCATCCGTCTAGTGCCATCTACTTTTACAAGATGCAGAGGTCTATAAAATAGTTTGTGACTGCGGACTCTCATACATTGGTCAAACCTAGAGAAGCATAGGCACCCGCATAAACTAACATGTAGCTGATGTAAAACACCAACGCTCGTTGAAGTTTGCTGTGTATGAACATGTACAACAGGGGACCAACCACTACCTACTACTACTGAGATTAGACAAACCACAGATTCTCGCTAAAGAACACCGATTCCTACCAAGGATGCTTCACGAGGCTATTGAAATCAAAAATCATCCTAATTTCAATAGAGAAGATGGTTGGAATGTACCAACAGCTTGGGATCCAGTAATTCAAATAGTCAAATCCAAGAAGAAGCAAACGACAGCTAGACTTCATGATACTTTGAGATCATTCTGCGTAAATAGAAACACCAATGATTAAATTATGTTCGGGTACTTTGAAATAACTACACTGAAACATTATGACAACTACCATCTTAGTCTCCCCGTGACCATGGTTCGGGGAAAGTGTAAACTTAAATATAAATAGTTTTGATAGTTTTAATAATTTAAATAGCTTAAAAAAAAGTTTAATAGTAGTAGTAGTGTACCAGTTTCTAAATTATGTAATAAAGTGTCAAATAAACAACGCGATAAAATCCGTAAATAGTAGTTTAATTTCAATAAATAACATTCGCATAAACAGAAGACAATAATATAGTCTGTCACTGGTAAAAACGATTGTAGTCATCACATGTGATGATTAGATCAGTTTAGTTTTGATTAGCCGAACAGAGGCCTAGGTTTATAATAATAATAATAATATATTTATTGCTTAAAAAGTACAACAAATAACATGTAAACAAAATATGAGAAAGCATACATTATGATGTGATGGTTGTACAATAACATACTAAGGGACACAGCGATTCCTAAACTGAGACTTGCTCGTATTTTAGAAATCGATGACACTCCATTTTGTATCATAATTTACCATCGCACTTCACCTCGCTTCTATATTGGTTAAAAACAACATACAATATACAATATCTTTTTTTCTATTTTTTTTTTGTCGTACCTAAACAAGTAAACGTCTTCACAATTTATGCTATTTATGCTATAGTATATAACTAAAACTAAAACAAAACAAAAACAATAACAATGTTTATGTATTTATTAAATGTGTCATTAGTGTTTCTGTTTCTTCATAAGTCAAGGACTGTAACCAGTTTTGCAATTTATATTTCAAATTATGTTTGTTCAATTTGCATAGTGACAATTTTTTGTTAATTGAATTGTATAGGTGGGAACTCAGTGCGTTATATTGTCTCTGTGCAAAAGCAGTTCTGCATCTAACAGGGCAACAGACAGATGCGCCACGACGTCTTTGTCGGATTTTATCGTAGACGGGCAATTGTGTATGACGACGAAGCAAAGCACGGAGAATAAATAACTGTCTAACAGTTAAAACCGGGCATTCCCTATAAAGGCTTACTGTTGAATAGAAACGTGGCTTGCAAAGTATAACTTTGAGAAGAGATCTTTGCGCTCGCTCCAATTGCAAGAACAATGTTTTATAAGTGCCACTCCAAACCGGAATACAATAGCCAAGAACTGATTGGCATAATGCTACATAAACAGTCTTCATTACTAATAGGTCAACAGAGTGACGTAAATTTTTAAATGTATAAATCAGTCTTCGTACGCGTCCCGTTAACATTTCTATTTGTGGACGCCAATATAGTCTCTGGTCGATTAGCATTCCAAGGTATCTTAGACTAGTAACATTGCTTAACAATGGGCAAGAACAGGTAGTAGTTAAATTAGCATAACATTGATGTGCGGTGAGAGACAAAGTATTCCTTGGCGGAGTGGGAGTATTTGGAAGATAAAAACGAATATACCTGGTTTTTTTAATATTCAAAGTAAGCAAATTTGAAGACAGCCATATCATGACTTCCCGTAGAGAATTCTCGGCATATAATTTTGCTTCTGATTTCGTTTACCACGCTAAGGTCTCAACTTTATTCCCACGGCACGCACATTTCAATATATTTTTTTGGTATGAATGTAACAAATAATTAACTATCGCTTGCTTTAACGGTGAAGGAAAAATCTTGAGGAAGCCTGCATGTCTAAGAGTTCTGCATAATGTTTTCAAAGACATATGAAGTCTGTCAACCCGAACGGATCTAATAAATACACTTTTGCCTAGTCCATCGAGTATAAGGTACAAGTGTGTATCTATACATATATTGAATTGCAAAATGATTATGGATTAATATTATTTACGTTGAAATAAAACATCAGAGTCACGTAAAAGAGTTTTTACATAACACAGGACAAGTTATAAAATAAATAAATACTTATCTCTATAATCTATATACTATTTATAACTACTGATTAACCTATTTAGTCCCAGCGGCACGCCGGTGGCCCGACGCAATGGGTTTTAATTATGTCTGGTATTTTAGACTTCACAGATCAAATTCCAATAGAAGTCATAGTTGAGATATTTTATTTGTTTGAAGCTGGCCTTGACGCTTGAACTCGTCGGTCATTCGGCAACAGGGCCACCACTAATGTAGATGCTAAAGTAGAACAAATAAATAGATAAAATTGGTATATTATTGTATTGTATAACCATGATTAAATCCAGAGAGTTTGTTGTAGGTAATAATCGGCAAAGAATAAAAATTATAATGAAGAGCAATTATATATACATTAAATAAATAACGCCCTTGCCTTTGTTTATGCGTGGCAATCGGTTATATTTAAATTTACAAATAAAGTGTATAGTGCAATATTTACGATCATCAGTGACGTAAATTTCAATATTTATAAATAAATAATACTGACAAAATGATATGGTAATTATTTTATATCTGAATCTGCCTACCCTCTATACTTTGTCATGCACGAGAGGGTCTTTTTTTACGTGGCATGCTTTAACGCGTATCTCTCCGCGGCGAGAGGAGAGGATATGACGGGCTCACAGAGGAAAAGATACCCCGGTAATACCGACTAAAGCTACCACGGTGTTCCTCGACATAAGATAAGACGGCGAAGCCGCGCGAATCGCTTTCACGTGCAATCGCGAACCCGCCGTGGTTTCGGCCCGCCGCCGTGTGAAACGACAGGCCACGCAGCCCCTCACCCCCAGGTCAAACTGGAGGTCATCTCTATCTCGCGCCTTCCGGCGCCCGGTTCTGCGGTTGGGGAGAGGGCTTAAGCGCGCCCTCTCCCGCTCCGCCGCCTCCTTGATAGAAATTACTACTTTAACAGCGACGGCATTCCACGATCTCTCACTCCGGACTATAGACTGAACCACGGCTAGGAGTGAGAGGGCAACCAGTTCGACTGCCGCGATCAACTCACGGCGCTGCAATGCCCAGGCGGAGCAATCCGCCAAAGTGTGCAGCGCCGTGTCCACAACAACATCGCGGCAGTCGCCGCAGTGATGACATCCGGGATGCGCAGTTTACCATACTTTAACACTCTGTAAAATATATAGAGTGCAATAAATGCCTTGGATTAAATGAATACGTAAACTATCAATCTTATTCGATTTGATTGGCCACTAAGATGAAAGAATTATGTAAATGTTCAATACATATCGAACACATCAGCATCTTTGGCTCAACTAGGTCGCACGCAGCCGCAATAGTGGACCGAGTGACCTACACGAGTCAGTGCATAACCAACCGGCACATTAACCGCATTCATTAAATCATCTCTCATCATTAGCGTAAATTAGTATAACGTGTCGGAATAAATCTGCTATTATACCGCTCAACTCAATCTTATTATTTATCACCCGTGAATTCCGGGATCTAGCAGCAACACTTCGTGCGATACCGTACATTTTGGTCCTTCGAGCCGTAAAGGACTTCGCGATCGCGTAAAACCGTGTCGTGAAGTATTTTGAACGTACTAGCGACCTATGGATTTCAGTAAACATTAGCTTAGCAGTTCATCGTAATCTACAACTGACGTGGAAACCTACCTGCGCCAGAACAGCATAAGCAGTGAGCCAGCCGCTTACGACCTCAGCAGCATCAACACCAACGCAGGGAGTTACCTGCCAGAGCCAGCATCAGCCGTAGGGTACGCGGCTTTCAAGTAAGAGCGTTCCATTTTTATTCTATCAAATAACGTTAGAAATGGAGTCTCTATATTTTCAACAAACTGAATTAGCAGACAGTATTCGGAAGGTTCTTATTCATTTTAATAAGTATAGTAAGCAGCGTAAGACTTAGACTATTGCAAACAGATACTAGATCTCTTAGAGTCTTATTGGAGAGAGTATCAGGCTAACAATGGAAAACTTTTGCCTTACGAAAAAAAAGGTCATAAATACTTTGTCTACAATACTTTGTTTACAATCTGTTCAATTAGCAAAAGAAACAATTGGCGAATATTATGAAGAGTTATGTCGTAAAGACGACAATCCTTCTTCTGAACCGGGGTTATTTGACGGCACAGCGGTACAGTACCAAACTACCGCTCCTCCGATATCCTTTCCCCGCAACCGCGCTCACGATGAGGTGGCGAGGGGAACTTATAGTATGCTAGACGATATGCTGCGTAAGCAAACCATTAATTTCAAAGCGTTTATAAGAACGGTAGGAAACATAGATGTCGAATCCTTGCGTGACAAATGGGAGTTTGAAGACGCTCTACGGGTATTACAGACTCGCTGGACGGTGGTAGACAATTATCATTGGGAATTAATGGTTGAATTAGAAGAAGATGAAGCGTACGAAAACAACTACGCTAAGCATGAGCGTACTTATAATGGGTTGAGAAAATTATCAGCGCAAAAATGTTTGCATCATCGTATCGCGATAAATCAACACCGAAAATGGATATACCGGTATTCTCAGGAAAATTTCAGCAGTGGATATCCTTTAAAGACTTGTTTGATGAAGCTATTCACAATTCCTATTTGTCAAACGCACAGAAGATGCAGTTTTTGAAAGGTAAGGTCCGAGGAGAGGCTGAGCGTTTGATCCAGCATCTGCCGTTAGTAAACAGCGCTAATCGCAGTTAACTATGTGGGTCATTTTCAAAAAAAGTGTAAGTTACGGATATGAAACAGATAAGAAAATTATTTGATCATAACAGAAAAGTAACAGAAAGGAATTATTAGGGCAATTTTATACAAATATCTTTAAAAAATAATAAGTTACATTTAGTTTATTAAAATAATTATATCCGAATTCATTATCATCATAATATCAGTCCACGGGCGTCTACTACTGGATATAGGCCTGTTCTAATGTTGAGTTTCTATCTAGATTACTATTGTCTAATAAAACATAGAAATAAGTAATAATCATTTATTGAATTTTTGTAATCAATCAAACCACAGTTAGATAATAAATAGGTACCTAATATTTGTCAGATTAAGATTGTAAAAGCACAAACAAGCTACGCAAATACAAGCAAGCAATACGTTTTGATAACTGTCAGATTTAAATTCTTTTGGTTTATTTTGGAAAATAATTTAAATTTTGTCAATAATAATTAACCTGTTTCTTAGGTGAAATTTCTTGAAGCAAATTATGTTAAAAATAACAACTACAAAATCATTGATAGCAAGCGTTTGCACAGAAACAACTTAAAATCTTAAAAGATTATACTTGTATCATTAGTGGCAGTTTGAATTTGGTGAATAGTTAATAGAAATAGAATAGAAGTATTTGGAACTGGCTTAAGAGAGGGCAAATATTGCCTAAACTTTTCTTTAATGTCTTTAATATTATTTTCGTCAACAAGGTAAACTTTTACGTTCGTTTCATTTTTTTAAGTATATATGCAGACCTTGCGTCTAGAACATCTGCTCCATAAGCTACTTTTCTGTCCAAAAGTCTTTTATTATGATGATTGATATTGCCACCTACGCCGTCTGCTGCTCCCTTCCCATAAGAAGCTTCAAAGAAATTCCATGTACCAAACAAACCAAATTATTTACTAATTGTGTTGAACAAAAATAAATGTTTTGCCTATATTGCGTTACAGGTCCATCCGAAAATATATGTGTAGAATCTGAAATCAGCTTTCTTTGAAACTTGAGCTTTGCGTTCTACAATGATAATAGTATAATCTAATTCCTGCAGTTATACAATAATTATATGCAAGTAAAATAATATATGTACATATATGGAGCTATGTGAACAGGCCTTTATCGTTCATATCTGTTACGTAACAGAAAAATGTGACAGATTTAATAACATATATGAAATAATTGCGTGTGTCTAACCTAAAAACATATCGAGTGCCATGCTAAATTTCATGCTACACGAATCTTAATTTATTCTAAGCAAATGTCTCACAACTATGATAATCTAACGTAGATAATACAACACTTAGTATCTACCGATATTTTAAAAATTGTCACTCCAATATAAACTTTGAAATGTCCAATTTTAACAAGGAACGCAACGACTCGTATTACTCCATTGAACAATATGGCCGAATATTAATTGTTGCATCATTTAGTTTGATAGTTTGTTTACTATTTTTGCCAGTATAATAATTTTATTTATTACCATAATAAGAATTAACAAACACAAAACAGAGAAGAATAACAGATATGAGTAAAATAAGGATACGCATTCACTAATTAAATTTGAAGAATAATTTAAAGTATTTATTATTTATTTTATGAATTGATAAACTTTAAAAATTGCTCTATTAAAAAAATGTATGTTTTGTATTGTAACATCACATGTTTTATTAATAATTTATTTGTAGCAGTACCACCAGGAATGTGGACATTGATTATTTGTATGAAACGGGAATTACACAATGGCAGTTTTGTCTTATTTTTTTTAATATACTGTTTATTATTTTATATTTCTTCTATTGTTATGACACAAATAGGCATATAATTGTTTTAGTTAGAAAAAATAATGAGTTGTGTCGTAGTAAACAAATAATTGTGCTGGACGTTGCGAAATTACAATTTTTTTGAACATGACCCATGTACAACACTTGTTGGGAGATATTATCGCATAGATTTAACAACAAAAAGCAGATATTTATGTCATACATAAGCGCGTTTTATAACCTTACCAATATTCAACAGCAATCTTATACAGCTATTAAGCGAATGCATGACGTCTCATTAGAGAGTCTTCAAGCCATTAAGAAATTAGGCGTCGATACTACGACATGGGATCCTCTACTTGTCTTCATATTATCGCAAAAGTTAGATAGTGAATCTTATGCAGAGTACATAGAGTCATTAAAGAATACGCGCGACCTACCGGTACTGAAAGATTTTTTGGACTTCTGGGATAACAAATTCGCGATCCTAGAGTCATCACGGCGACGTCTAGATGGCGGATCTAAACCGTCATCTCAGCAACAAACAACAAACTCTCAAAACCGGAAGAATAATTATAGGTTAAATATTGAGTCCAAGAACAACAAGAAATATGAAGTAGCGAAATCGATGCACGTATCCGAGTTAGCTAATAAGTGTCCTCATTGTTCGTCAAAACATTATTTAATTAATTGCAAGTTATTCTTAAAATCGCCTAACGATCAGAAAATAAAAAATTATAAAGCAATTTAATTATTGCATGAATTGTGTTTTCGATCACAATGGGCATAAATGCTATTCGACGAAAAGATGTAGTAAGTGCAATGAAGAGCATCATACGATCTTGCATGATTGTTTCGCAACTCAGCCAAAGTCTAACAACTCAACTGAGGTTAGGAAACACATATCCGACCATGGCAACAGCAACAGCATCCATGCGTCACAGCAAGAAGCCTCAGAGATTTTGTTAGCAACAGCATTAGTAAAAGTAACAGCAGCAGATAACACACAGCACTTAATGCGAACATTGATCGATCAAGGCTCGCAGGTGTCAGTGATCAGCGAGAGAGCAGCTCAACAATTAGGATTAAAGCGAAAGCAATGTAAAGGCGTTATTTTTGTTGTAGGGGGGCGGGAAAATAACTGCATAGGAAAGCTTACGATCACGTGTCAATCGACTTATACAGATTTCAAGTTTACTACTGACGTTTTGATAATGAGCAACCTAATCAAAAATCTTCCAAACGAAACATTCGCAAAATCATCTTGGAAGCATTTAGCGCATATAGGCCCAGCGGATTTGGAGCTGAAGTCTATTCTAACATTATATTCGATGGGCTAATTCGCAACCGAGCCACATCGGGACCTGTAGCTCAGCTTACTGAATTATGGTATAGGGTGGTTATTACGCGGTGGCAGCCCGAACAAATCATTTCAATGTAATGTTATTCTAAACAACATTGAGGACATTTATAATTTTTGGCAAAATGAAGATATTCAAGAGTAAAATTCAATGTCAATAGAGGATCAAGCGTGCCTAGAGTTTTATGAAGCCACTACAAAACGCTTAGAAAGTGGTCGTTATGTAGTTAGATTACCTATGAAACCAGAATTTGAAGAGAAATTGGGTTCGCTAAAGGAGATTGCCATAGCACAATTTAAAAATCTAGAGCGTAAATTCAGCAAGTATGACAATGTAGCGAAACAATACAGGCAGTTTATTTACGAATATGAACAACTTGAACATATGAAGTAAGCGACTTCTAGCACCAAGCAGAGGAAAATGGAATGTTTTCTACCTTATCATGCGGAGCAAAGAGAAGAATCAAGTACAACAAAAACTGCGAGTAGTGTTTAACGCTTCGGCTAGAACAAGCTCAGGCTATAGTCTCAACCACTTGATGTACAAGGACCCAAATCTACAATTAGATCTGCTTGAGCTTATTCTCAAGTGGAAGCAATATCACTTCGCCTACACAGCCGATATTTAAAAATGCTTCCGCATGATTTTGGTTGATGACCTTGACCAAAATGTACAACAAATAGTATGGCGAGAGAATTCCAATCAATCTATTAGATCATATAAGTTATCTACAATAACATATGGAATCAAAACAGCACCGTTCCTTACTATGATGACTCTTCGTAAATTAGGGACTGATGAATAGCGTAATTGCCCTAGAGCAGCAAAATGCATTCAAGGAGAGTTGTATATAGATGATTGGGTTTCGGGCGCCCACAGCTTTGAAGAAGGAAAGCAGATAATAGCAGAGATGGACGCGTGTCTAAAAAGCGGCGGATTTTCTTTACGAACGTGGTCCTCAAACGATAAAAGATTGTTAGACAAAATTGATTGAGCTAATAACAATCAACCATTGTTTACATTCAAAACCGATAGCTCAGCAAAAGCTTTAGGTTTGCAGTGGAACTCAACCGAGGACAAATTTAACTTTCAATGTGATTTAGCATGTAACAACACAGCGAACACAGCGAAACTAAACGAAAGCTTTTATCCGAAATATCCAAGATTTTCGACCCCTTGGGGTGGTTGGCACCATTGACCACCAAAATGAAACTATTGTTCCAGCAAGTATGGCAAGACTCCTAGATTCAGTGGAACGATGAAGTGTCAGCAAAAATCAGGGAAGAGTGGATACATCTGAGACAAGATCTGTACCTCATAACTCAATTTAGAACTCCTCGGTGGTTGCAAAGCAAAAAATATGATATCATAGAATTTCATGGATTTTGTGACGTATTAACCAAAGCATTCGCCTGTGTAATATACGCGAGGATAGCAAAAAAGGGTGCAACGTCAATAGTGCTAGTCGCAGCTAAAACCCGATTAGTACCGATAAGCAAGACGGTATCACTTCCTAGATTGGAATTGTGTGCGGCTGAATTACTTAAAAAACTTATGGCAAAAGTTATTAAAAGTATTAACAGCTTCGTCGTTGTGACGTATGGTTGAAGTGATTCCTAAGTGGCACTGAGCTGGATTCAAGGTGCTCCGGAACGCTGGAAGTCTTTGTAGCCAACAGGGTAAAGAAAATCATCAGCATTATGCCAGTAACATCTTGGCACTACGTAAATACCAAAGAAAATCCAGCTGATGCAGCTAGTAGGGGTGTGACGCCATCTCAACTGATGGAGAATGCATTGTGGTGGCACGGGCCTACCTGCTTAGCATCCTCAAATTTCAAACCAACCGAGCAAAAAGCGATCTATACCACCGACGAAGAAGTTAAGAAACATACAAACGTAGTTGAACATTTCATCTCAAACAACAGTATTGACGATCTATTGAATCGTTACAGCTCATTTACAAAAATAAATCGTATACTTGCTTGGATACGACGGGCGTTGACACCTAATGTTTGTAAACAAAGCGTCAAGTATCTCCTTACACGAGCTTAGATTAGCAACATTTATTATAATAAAATATGTGCAGCGCAATGAATTTAATCAAGACATTGACACTTTAATGCGTAATAATGAGGTCAAGTGCAATAGCAAGATAGCTAGTTTGAATCCATATTTAGACAAAAATGAGATTTGAAGAGTTAAAGGAAGACTCAGGAATGCAAACATAAGCGCCGAAATGAAATACCCTATTATAATACCATATAGTGGTCGATTAACCGAGCTTCTTATCACGCAAGCGCACGAGCTCACATTTCATGGGGGTGCTCGGCTTACATTGTCCTTTCTAAGACAGAGGTACTGGATAATAAAGAAAATCGAGCAGTCAAAATGCAGCTTCAGAGCTGCGTAACCTGTAAGAAGCACGAACCTCGAAAGCTACAGCAAATTATGGGAGAGAGACGCGACTTTCGTACCAACCCCGTCCCAGCGTTCTATTACACAGGAGTAGATTTGACGGGTTCCATATTCGTAAAAGCGAACTAAGGACGAGGTATAAAAACATCCAAAGGGTATATAGTCTTATTTATTTGCATGGTTACAAAGGCAGTGCACATAGAGTTAGTTTTGGACTTGAGTAGCGCCTCGTTCATCGCAGCGTTGAGACGGATGGCTGCAAGACGAGGAGCCCGAAAACACATGTACTCCGATAACAGGACTAACTTTTTGGGAGCAAATAAGATCCTGCAGGACGAATTCCAGCAGTTGCAGCAACATTTCAGCGACTCTTGCTATAAGGAGATAGCGGATATGGATATAGAATGGCACTGAAACTGTCCTTCTTGGCCAAGTGCAGGAGGAATCTGGAAGCGATCAATCAGAAGTCTCAAACAGCATCTTAAAAGAGTCGTAGGTGAGCAAGCATTGACCTTCGAAGCTATACCTATAGAAATAGCTATAGAATAAAGCACAATATTAGCGCAAATTGAAGCCAGTCTTAACTCAAGGCCTCTGTGTCCAATATCTGATGACATTGAAGAATTTCTTACCAATCGAGCAGGTCTAACGCTCATAGAAATGCTAATGACGCCCGAACCAGATGGCACCTGACCAACAAGCTTTTCCAAGATCTGTAGAAGAGATGGAAAACAGAATATCACAGCCAATTCTCGGTTCGGAGTAAGTGGCTGAAAGCAAAAAGGAACATTAAAGTCGGTGATATGGTGACCATTCACGATAATTTTATATACAACAAAAACGATAATTTTCAATCGGGGAAATTTCCAGTAGGGAGGATCATAGACAGACAAAGAAAATGATGGTTTTATTAGGGTCGTGACCTTAAAGACAAAAAACGGTATAATAAAGCGTCCTATAATAAAATTATCTATTTTGCCGATCGAGACAAGTTATGTAATGGTAACGGAAGACAATCATAACAAGCCAATCGAAACAATATCTACAGCGACCAGAGTGCAATCAAACAAAATGAAGCGTTCTAAACTCATTAGCCTGGCACTATCTTTGATGTTTTTATGTGTATCTTAGGATCTAGCATAGCATCTTAAAATATTACCCAATTTAGCGGCGATCAATCTTTGTACTACGATCCATTGGGGAAATTGCATTTAATACGAGATCAATGGAAAATTGTTTCGTATTATAATATGCAACCTTACTGGTAAGGAGATAAATTAGTCAATACGTGCCTACAGAAAACCTGTAATAAAGTTCAAGGACTGAACCATTGTAATATGATTTTAATACATGTACAACACGATTATAGCGAACTCCAATATCATAATCAGTTGTTGCTAAATCAGCACTTTGGCGCGCGGTCAAGAACACGACGCGGCCTTGTCAACGCAGTGGGTTCTATAGCAAATACTTTGTTTGTAGTATTAGACCAAAGCTTCGCTGACAAATATCAACAAGACATTAAACTCATACACGGCAACTCATACAAAATCACCTTATGCAGCTTTGGAAGAACCAAACTTCAGTCGTGGCAGCCGAGTTTAATATTCTAAAGCGAACAGAGAAAACCATTGAAACTCAATATAAATTGATAAATAAGCATTTAAATTATGTAGATCGAGCGACTAAAGAGATACAGAAGCAGTATGAAAACACAGTTCTTCTACAGGAATTCACTCTAGCAGCCATGGCTACCATAAACATGGTGCAAAACTTAAAGTGTATTCAGGATACATTGATTGATTCCATGATAGATATTTATCATGATAAGATCAACTTGCAGCTGTTAACGCCAAAACAACTCAGCGAGAAACTTCAAATAGTCTCAGGTCAAATATCAAAGGAGCTGACTTTACCCATCAATAGCATACAATCTGATTTATATCAAATCTATAAGCTCTTGAAAATCAAAGCTAGAATGAACAACGAATACTTTATCTTTGAAATTACCTTAACATTAATTAGCAGAGATAGTTTCCAACTTTATCGCTTGATACCCATACCTCTTCAAGTTGAGAACGATATGTATAGCATCATGCCAATCGTGGAGTATAAAGCAACCAACGTAATGCGAGATTCCTATCTCACTTTCCACAACAACGATTTTCAAAGCTGCGAACTCAATGAAGAAACGTACATCTGTCAGTTGCAAGGTCCCATATAGCATTTGGATCCAGAAGAAAAATTTTGTAAAACTGAACAGATGGGTACATGTCAGATCAAAAGAAAAGGCTGCTCAAATAAGTGGTCACAATTACACGACCAATCGTCATATCTGTATTTCTTACTCTTTGACATCCATATGCGACATTGAAAGCCGAACGCGCCGAATCAGCAAGACCGGGCTCATTCAACTCGATAAACAATGCATTGCAAAAGGTGATGACATAACGCTTTATTCTTATCAGCAAAAAAATACGCTTACTCTTAAATCTGACTTAGTACTAACAAATATAGCTCCAATAAAACATCATCATATGGTCTACGCTGCCGCAAATCGAACCAAATGAAGATGATGTGCATCTTAACATCTCGCTAAAATATCTCGGCGAGGAGATCGCCGCAATGAAAGAAGCAGCTCAGCAAGAGATAACTCTAACTTCGCACGATATACACCAAAACGCTATATCGTACGTTTTACTAGCAGCAGCCGTCGCAGCGTTCATGTCGTTCCTGTGGTGGAGGTGAAGCAGACGAGCAGTCACCTTGACCGCGTTTGCGCCCGTATCGGTGGTGACACCGGCGCGCAAAGCCGTACTAACGTCAGCGCCTTCTAATAGTGTCAGTGTTAGTGCGAATATTAGTGCGCGTAACGTACCTGAGCTCGAGCAAGGGTTTAGTGTTTATGAAACCAAACGGTGGTCCAGTTTGCGTGCAAAAAAGACATGTCGACTTCACCTATCAGTAAGAGACAATCGGTTTTTACGTTCGATAGAATTTGATTAGTGATAGTTTAGAGTAAGAACATTATAGCATTGTTTTAACATGCACTTAGCATAAGCGAAACACTGGTTCACCCTTGTTTTACTAACCCCTTATACTGTAGCGCCTCAATACATTTCTTCCCGTATTCTTCCCTCGGGAGCATGTTCAATACATATCGAATACATCAGCATCTTTGGCTCAACTAGGTCGCACGCAGGCGCAATAGTGGACCAAGTGACCTACACGAGTCAGTGCATAACCAACCGGCACATTAACCGCACTCATTAAATCATCTCTCATCATTAGCGTAAATTAGCATAACGTGTCGGAATAAATCTGCTATTATACCGCTCAACTCAATCTTATTATTTAGCACCCGTGAATCCCGGGATCTAGCAGCAACACATCGTGCGATACCGCACAGTAAATTTTATTGGATACTGACCTGTGACGACAGAAGCAAACAGGAAGAAGCCAGCATTGCAGTATTTATCAAGTAATAAGTTGAGGATCTGGACGGACACGAATGTGCTGCTACGTCCCCCTGTCATGGCAATTGAGATTGCCATTGTTCTGCAAAAATACATCAATACTATTACAAAGATGTAAAGACGCCTATTTCTCTATTTAAAATAATAAAAAAGATATTGCGGTGTCAAGTTTTGGAATGCCAGATAAAAGTAATTAAAATCCTACTGTGTCTGGCCATCGATGTGCTGCTGCAACTCAATAGGTCAAGTAAGGTCTGAATCCGACACAATGTTTAATAATAACTGTCTGTCTATTCGTCTTTCTTTCAGTCAGTTTCATCCAGCATCACATTAAAAGCACTAAGAGGATTTTGATGTGCTTTGTACTGAAGCCATAGTGACGTCGCCGGCTACCTCATCGGTTACGTATCTTTCAATTCGTATGGAAACGTACAGCAAATTGGTAACGTCACTAAATTGGAAACGTAGCCACGACAAACGGCTCTTTGTTTGGAGTTTGGATATTCTGAAGCACTGGTAATGTCACCAATTAAATGTACACGAGCAAGCTGCGTCTCACTGACTCAGTGTCCAACCGGCTGCCAAGACAGACGCTGTACGCGTGTTTTTGTGGTGAAACTGAGAGAACTGACTGGCAGATGGTAGCCACTGGCTACTTCTGGCTATCGAAGGTAGCCAAGGGTAACCATGCCTAAATTGCAAATTACCTTACGTGAGTAGGAAACAAAGTGACCATGACGGCGACGTACAGCCCAAGCATGACGAGGCCTTGCAACATGATGACGAAGAGTACTGCGCTGCCAATGATGTTATGCACCAGATTCACGAGGATACCAGACACCCCGCACACTAACGTCACGATGAGGATCATATTGCGACGACCTACGGTATCGACTACCTGGTGTGACACAAAACATGTTTTTTAAGATTATAGTCAATGTGGGTTTTAATCAAAGTTCAACAGCTAGTCTTAGCCTTTAGACTTGTGTCTAAGAGTTGAAATAAGAAATAAAACATATTTGCTGCTTACCAAACTGATGCATATATTAAAGGTAAACTGCAGAACTCCAATACCGAACACCATCAACAAAGAGACCTTTTTTAGACCGCACGGGTTTGCGTCAGGCTGTAAAAGGATAAAAGAATGTAGATTGCTAGTAAAAACGAAAATATAGTGATTCGTCATGAAGAAAATGACTCTTATTCGCCTTTGGGAGAGAAGCAAGCAGGGTCATCCAATGATAAACGGTACATACCCGTTGTAGACAAGGCTACAAAGGCGTCATCAGATAATATTCTAGAAGGAGAAAGGAATAAGAAGGGGAGAAGCAGAATATAATCTAGCGTGGTAACAAGACAATGCACAAATTATAGAGATTTCATAATTTTAATTCATTTTTAGCCGAAAGACGTCCACTGCTGGGCATAGGCCTCCCCAAAGGTTTTCCACACAGGTTTTTTGATTGCTTCTTTTATTATAAATCAATATTATAATATTGAAGAAATCTTCTTATTATCCTTTTACGTATCCTGTGCTTCTTGTGCATGAGCCTAAATCGACGATAGTTTTTACTCCTATTATAAAAGTTACCTACATCAGGAGGAGCGCGTTCCATTTTCAATATTCCGCACATGGTAAGGTCGGAGCTCTCACCACTCTGAATGATTCGGATGAAATGGTCAGCAATCATCGGTAGCCAGATCACGAACGCACCAATCCTGGAATAAAATAAAATACTATATTAGATGAAAGTATGTATGCTAACGTACGACAGGCATCGATGGCGTAGTGGTTAGTGTAACCGACTGCCACGCCTGAGGTCACGGGTTCGATTCGTATTTCAATTATGTCACATACATACATGTCGATGAAAATAAATTAAGTAATGTCAAAGGTATTAGGCAATTGATAAATTATAAGATAATAAATTGAATATGTCAATTAAATAGTGAATAACAATAAATTATTTGGCAAAGAATATAAATAGACAATGGTCAAAATGGTTTAAATATACGTACCATCAATAAATTCATGTCTTACTGAAGCAATTTTATATAAATAAGAAATATTATCCATTAGATATTCTGTAACAGCATAATAGGCTTTACTCGTAAGAAAGTCCTTCAGTTGATTTTTAAATGCATTATTGTTTAATGTTTTCCAATGCTGGGGTAACTTATTAAATATGATTGGTGCCATGCAAAATATACTTTTGCGCATAAGTGCAGTGGTAGCTCTATGTAGCCTAAGTCTACTATTATCGCGCCTGTTACGCGAAACTGTGTCTTCTAGGCGTGGAAAAAGAGTGGAGTTTAATTTGACAAACATTGCAGTTTCCAAAATGTACAAAGATGGTAAGGTAACGATTTAAAAAGTTTGGAATTAACTTTTGCAGCTGTCTGTAGTCTTTAGTCTAAACATAGATCTTAGACATCTCTTCTGGGCTTTAAATGCTATGCCATTATCAGTAGAATTGCCCAAAAAAATGTTACCGTACCGCAAGTTTGATGCAACTAGTCCATGATAAGCCGTATTCAGTTTCTGTATTAACTACTGTAGACAGTGAATATAAGGCGAAGGCAGAATTGGAAGTTTTTTTACTAAGTTTATTTATGTGTGATTTCCAATCTAGCTTTTTTGTCTATTGTTAATCTTTTTTTTTTTTTGGTTTCGCAGGGGAATGCTTTTACGCACACCCATTCCTGTCGATGCGGTCGGAATACCGCACTGGCAACTGTGGGTAGTGTCGGACTTGCCGGATGCCACGGAATACCGACTAAACCTAACTGCGGCGCTCTTCCCGTCTATCATGGAGCGCCGGAGGATCTCCGTTCCGAACTCTCTCCAGCGCTCAGACGTTAGCCTGGCAGGGCTACGACCTAAGACACAACCATCTAAGGCGGGGGTAGGAGGTGAGCGTAGCAGCGTCGCCTCCTCCCTGGCCTTGCTCGGCGGAGCGGGTCCGCAGTGACGTCGGCCTCCCGTTCCCGCTCCGCAGCCTCCTTCAGGAGCATTACTGCCTCGCTGAATTCGGCAACAGCTTGCCGAAACCTGTCACTGGCCAGCATGGTGCTCACTGTTCGTCCCAGCGACAGGTCCCCGCCAATGACGGCGGTCAGGTCGCCCCGTTGTGTCTGCCAGGCAGCGCAACTCTCTACTGTATGGCGCACCGTATCTATGGGCGCGCCGCACGACTTACAGGAGGGTGAGGTCTCCCTCCTGGCGATCTGATGCAGGTACTTACCGAAGCAGCCATGTCCGGTAAGCACCTGCGTCAATCTGAACTTCAGCACTCCATGCCGGCGATTCAGCCACTCCTCAAGTTGCGGCCGGATAGCCTCCACTATTTCAACTCCGGCGGTGGGGGTCCTCAGTTCACTCCTCCACCGCCGGATGAGGGCACTTTGAGCCTCAGCCCGCATTTCGCCCACAACCGGTTCCTCGCCCCGAGACCGCGCCACCGAGCGGTGACGATAGACCTCTGCAAGAACATCCGCCTCCAGTCCCTAAGGCGGGTCGCTCGCCAGGACGGTAGCAGCCGTCCACGACACTGTACGATACCCCCTGATGGCTCTCACCGCGATGAACCGCTGAGCTCTCCACAGCAGGGCCTTATTACGCTTGGTAAGAGCGTCGACCCAGACTGGGGCGCCGTACAGTGCCACAGACCTCACGATCCCGCTGTACAGCCTCCGGCAAGACGACCCCGGACCACCAGTGTTGGGCAGAAGTCTACCCAGCGCTGCAGCTACATTTACTAGCTTCGGGGCGAGTTGGGCGAAGTGAGGCCCAAAGCACCATTTTCCATCTAGGTGCAGGCCCAAATATTTCATTTGGGTCCGCACCGGCACGTCCTGATTCAAAATTTTTAATTTCACCCCTCGGGGGCACCGCGACGCGGGCCGTGAAATAGGAGGGCCTCCGTTTTGTTGAGTGTCTCCGCCCTCAAGCCCAGCATTTGAATTCGCTCTACGACGAGCGCCGCTCCGACCTCGGCCAATTGGGCCGCCGCCTCAAACTGCTCCCCCTCGCCATGCTGAGGGTGTCGTCAGCGTAATAAATCACCCCCATCTAGGGGAGGAGCTCGCCGCGCAACAGCCAGTCGAAGCCGATGTTCCACAGGGTCGGACCCAGAACCAAACCCTGTGGAACACCACGCTCTATACGACGCCGGAGCAGACGCCCGTCGGTGCCCTCCCAAACGACGTACCTCTCATCGATGTATGTCTCCAGCAGCTTCTGGAGGTACAGGGGCACTCCATGGTATCGGAGCGCCTTTTTTAACGTCTCAAACGGCAGGCTGCCGAAGGCGTTCTCAATGTCGAGCGAGACTGCCAGAACCACATCTCCTTGGTCTACGGCCTCCGTGGAGAGGCCCTTTAGGGCTACCAGCGCATACGTGGTCGATCGGCCCCCTCTGAAGCCATACTGTGCCTCTGACAGTCCCGGTCCCACTTCCTCGAGATGTTGAACAAGACGGCCCGCGAGGACCCTCTCTGCTGTTTTGGCCGTTTCGTTCAGCAGCACCAGCGGTCTGTATGCGGAAGGTGAATCCAACGGGCGTCCCTCCTTCCGCAACAGACAAAGACGGCCGGTTTTCCAGTCCTTCGGGGACTGCCCGGACCTCAAACACATATCGAGCAGTCCCCGATACGACTCCCGCAGTGCCCTCAATGCGATGCTCAAGACTCGGCCCGGAACGCCATCCGGGCCTGGCGCCTTTCTGTTCTTCGACAGCCGGTCCAAGGCCCGGTCCAATTCCCCCTCGGTGACAAGGGGGATATCCACGATATCATCCGTATCAACTCGAGGAGCCATAGTTGAGGGAGCGTGCCCCGTCAGACTGAGGGAGCAGGCTCTCCACGACCCTCAACAGGCCATCCTCTCAGAGAGTCTCGATGATGGGAGCGCTGCGGGCGCGGAGTTTATTCCGCGCCGCGAGGTAAGAGCGCCCCCATGGATCCCTGTTGAGGCCTTCCAACATCTCTTCTCGGGCCTCGGCCTTCGCCCGGCTGATGGCCCGCTGCAGGCTCTTCTTGGCCGCTCGGTAATCATCCCGCAGCTGGCCTTCGACGAACTCGGCGCCGTAGGTAGCGACGCCGACTCTGCATAAGGGCCCGCCGCGTTCTCATGCAGGCTGCCCGAAGTTCCGCAATTTCGGGTGACCACCAGTATACTTGGTGACGCGGCGGGCCCCTCCGGGCCCTCGGCATCGCACCATCGCATACTTCCTTTAGGGCACTGCGTAACTGTCCTGCGGCCGCGTCCACATCCTCCTCGGTGCGGTTCTGCACACCCGTGGATCCCCAGCGCTGGACTATAGCCGCCTCCAGGGCCATTTCTCGGTCGAACTGGCCGAGAGCCCATCGTGGGAAGCGACTACAGCCCCGAAAGCGCTCCGCGGGTGTTAACGGGGTGGAGACGCTGAAGCGGATCGGTGATCCGACAACGTCTCCACCTCCGTTACCACTCTCCAGTCGTTCACTCGGCGCGCGACAGCAGGGGTTGCGAACAAGAGATCCACAATGGAACCACCATGCTGCCGCACGCACGTCCATGTGTTGCCCGTGTTTAGGAGCGAAAGACTGGAGAGAAGCGACCATATTTGTGTGGTCCTCCCCTTGATATCCGTGGCGAGGTTACCCCATGCCCTGGACTTCGCGTTGAAATCGCCGAGAACGAAGGTTGATCTCGGAGACTGACGTCAAACCACAGCTCCGACGGCGTCCAAAAAGTCTTCAAACTCCGCCAGGCTGCGGTTGGGGCAGAAATACACCCCCACGACGACGCAGTCTCTAAACCCCGCCACGACAAAACCACTACCTCTTTCTATGATGGAAAGGGGAAGACCAGAACCTCCTCTCGACAGAACCGCAACCGAGTCATCCCTGTCGCCAGCCCAATTGGGCTGGCTGGGGACGAAATACGGTTCGCTGGCCACCACAACGTCTACGTACCACTCCGCCATGGACTGCACGCCATGGTCCTGAGCACCGGCGGAGTGGTTGATGTTCGCCTGGAGGAATCCACAAGGCTGAGTGGTCATGTCTCCATTGTGGATCCCTCTCCCACCCTGACGGTATTCGCCCTTGGCGTGGCCTGCGAGCCTTGGCCAGCGCCTCCCCTGACCTTGGGGGTCTTACACGCCCGCGTCCTCATGACGTGGTCCGAGGGCCTTCCGGCCGCGGCACACACAACACACCTGGGTGCTTTGTCGCACTGCGCGGCCTTGTGACCCTCGCAACCACACCAGAAGCAGAGGCGCGAGCGATCCACCCCCCCAGGGCAGACTGCGCGCGTATGCCCCAGCGCCTGGCACCCGAAACAGCGCAGGGGCATCTGTTCTAGGGGCCGCACTCTTTTTTTTTTTTTTTTTTTTTGATACCCAGGAAAAAATGCTTGATGCACTACCCGCCGGCTAGGGGACGGCACCGGCGGGGCGTGTGGGACTCACCAGCCGACTGCTGGTATACCCACTAAAAAAACCTGGGGTGTTCCCTCTCTCACCCAATGGGGGGGGCCAGTTGGGAGTCTGAAAAGATTCATCCATAGCAGGCCCCCCCGTGTGGGTGGCGGCCGGGTCCATCGGACCCGACCTCCTCTCGTCCCCGGGGGAGAGCATTTCACTGCTCTCCCCTTTCGACGTTAGAAGGCGCGCGGGAACACCGCGCGCGCCCTCTATGGGTTCTTACTCACGGGTGGCAGGGTCCCCTGAGGCCTTGCCACCCAGAACCCTTAGGTGGGGGGCAGGAGAGCGACATAAGCGCGTCTCCTGCGCCCCCTCCTCCGGCGGCGGATGTCCGGGGCGTAAGGATCTTCCTCACGCCCCCGCTCCACCGCCTCCTTCTGCGAGATGACAGCCTCGCAGAAGGACCTCATTGCACCCCAGCACCTGTCGTCGCCGACCATCATGGATACGACGGTCGGCAACGAGAGGTCGGGGCACAGCGCTCCTCGGCCCACGCTAGGGGCCGCACCCTAGCTGAGCTCCACCCAACGAGGAGCCGACCCGACTCAACCAATATTTTGGCGGCATCGACCGGGCACCTTAACTTGAGTATGCCCATGCCCATTGGGCCCGGCAGGATGTCCACGGGCTTGATTGTGGATTCGGGACATTTAGTTGCCCGAACCACTGCCACCACTACCTTTTCGGGCGTGACGGAATCGTCGAGCCCGGTGAGCCGGATATCAGCAGTCTCCGTGGGGACCGCGACTTTTGCCGCTCCATCGAGGGCGACGCGAATTTTCTCAGCCAGACGGTTTGTCAGCTTTGGGGTCTACGTCTTCGGCAGCTGTAGTACCCTTGAGCCAGTGGCCCCCTTTCGGACACGGACTCCCTCACCGATGCCAAACTCTGATAGGTTTATGGCATTTTCGGCCCGCGTCAATATGTCGGCGTAAGTGACGCCTCTGCGCTCCGCTGCTGGATCCAGCGACAGAATTACCGCCGCCGTCTTCTGCCCCTTAGGTATTTTTGGTACCAACGTCTTCTTTTTAGCTACAGGGTCCATTGCAGGAGCAGCGGTGGCTTGGCCGCTCTTCTTCTTGGGCTTCTTCCAGACCACTGTGGCCCACGTTTCTGCCTGAGTAGTGGGTCCAGTTACATCCATCGGGCGTGATCCTCCGGCTGCCTATTAGCCGCTGGCACCGGCCCTTGCGCAACTTTTTTCTTCTGGCCCGTTGCTGACTGGGCCTTTTGCACCGCCTTTTTTCTATCGGCAGCCAGGGGCGGCCGGATGATCTGCTCAGGCAGGGGACGGTGTTCAATGTCCTCAAAGAGGGCATTCACCATCGTCCCCACCGATCGCATCGGGGAGGCCTCAAGCCTTTCGAAATGCTGTTCCAAGTCTGTCTCAGGGACCGGAGTCGGCGACACTTTCACCGCAGCAGCCTTCTCCTGAAACTGCCTTTTGTGGGATTTGTTTTCCCTCTGGAGGGTCCTCTACGAGGCGCAGAAGCCTCGTGTTGTCGGCCCGATGACGTATTGCCATCTCCGGTTCCGGCCGCGCTGCCAGGTCCTCCACAATGTTGAGGAGACCCTTTGCATCTTCCTTAAGTTTTTCACTAAAGTGCCCTTCAGGTGGCCGGATTTGGTGGCCACCTCGATGATGCCCCCAGCGTAGCGACCCGTTTTGGACCTTACATGCTCCAAGTCCCTATTGCTGAGATCTGCGATCTCCTCAGCCGTGACCGCATCGTCAGAGTCGTCAAAGACTGTGGTTTCTGACGGGGAGTCATCCACCTCCATTGACGACTGGCGACTGAGCGACCTCTCGAACTCCTGCTCTCGAGAGTCATTTTCTCTACGCCTTAACTCCTGCCGGGCCTTACTCAACCCAGCTCGGTGAGCCACTGGTGCGGCTCGACCACGCCCTGCGGTGTTTATCTTCCGTGTGGGCTCCGTATCAGTCTCTGACTCGGTAGCCGCACTCGCATTCTTGCGCGTTCTAAGCGCTCTTTTCCGGGTCGGGAAACCCTAAGGATTCCCTCGCTCCCTGATTCCACCTCCACGTCTTGAGGTATCGTACTCCCTGCTTGGACGTCATTTTTGTTTTTGTTTTGTAATTCCATAGTGTTCCCACGAGTATGGGACAAATACTCGTCCGCTCGGGCAAAGATCCCTGTACCCGAGTAAGCGTAATTTTTTACCCAACACAGGGGGTCCGCAGGTACCCTGGCTGGGAGCGTGCTCACGGCTGAGCTACCCATCAACCATGCATCCCCTCGCCGCACGCCAGAACTTAGGATTCGGGGTAATTTTTTAAGAGGTTTTCCTTCCTCGCGGTCCGGGCGATTAAGCCAAGACCCTCGTTCCTTATTTGGGCTGCGAGACGTGACCACAGACGCCAAGTGCAATTCAGGATTACGATTTGGCGTGGTTGGCATAAAGCCTGTCTAGATCTCAAATGAAAGAGTGACTAGACCCACGGCGCCCACTGGTAATTTTTTAAAGAGGTTGTCTGCCTCTATCCCCCCTGTTTGGGCCGGATGGGGGTCTATGTTGGACCAATCCACCCGCCCTAAACTACGCCCGACTGGGCAGGAAACCTATGCTTCCCGCCCCGCCCCGGCCTAACGGCCCCCACTGGTGATTTTTTAAAGAGGTTTTCTTCCTCTATCCCCCCCGTCTCATCCACGTGTCCTCTGCTAATCAAAGAAACACGTGGAGAGACCCCCAAACGCGGCCCTCGCGGGCCGATAACCTCGAGACAAGATGCCTCGGGTTCCCTATGCGGGCCAGAGTATTAGCCACGAGTAATAATGCCCCCGAAAGGACATTATTACCCGACTTGCCCGGGGTGTACTGGCCCAACGTCTTCTATTGTTAACCCTAGAAATTTCGACGTGTTTACATTTTCAATTGTTTTGTCGTTAAGTTGTATGTTTGGGTTTACTAATTTTGAACGCTGACTAAAGTGCATTATTTTAGTTTTTCTAAATTCATTTTTAAATTATAAATGTCCAACCATTTCATTATTAATGTCAAGGAATTATCAATGTCAAGTTTATATTGTATCATGTCATTTTTATTGCAAGAAATTGTTAAAGTACTGTCATCTGCACAGAAAGTCATCGGATGTGGTATTGACTTTGGCAAGTTATTAATGTATAAAGTAAAAAGATACACCAAAAACAACGTGACGTTCTTTTGATGCATAAATATCCTCCCGTTTTGTAATAGTGTTAATTCTGGTAATCTTAGTTTGTTGTTTTCTTTTACAAGTACGATTTTATCAGACTCAGTACATTACCTCTCAAGCCATATGTATTAAGTTTTTCAGTTAGTATGTTATGTTGAACGTAATCAAACGCTTGCGTCATATCACAAAACACAGCACATATAGGCACTGTCTTATCCACATTTGTCATTACTGTATGGAGAAAATTGTAAATTGCCATATTAAAAGACGTGTTTTCACGAAAACCAAATTGTGATTTTGAGAATATTTCATTAGTCTATATATTTGTACAATGGAAAAATGTCTCTAAGATTTTGGAAAAAATTGGTATTAGTGAGATCGGTCTGTAGTGTTGCATTAGCTCTCTGTTCTCTTTTTTGAATAGTGGTTTAACTATTGATAGTTTTAATGCCTCGGGGAATTTACCGTCACTGATGATGATAATGTGACAAAGGGGAATGCAAATTTCTTGTGCTACAGCTTTTATTACTTTGGTAGAGATATCGTCATATCCCACACTGTTTGTGTTTCTTAGGGTTTGTATGATTTTTAGTACGTCTTGAGGTAAACAAGGAGCCATAAACATTGAATTTGTTCTGGGGATAATAAGATGTGACCTCTTTTTATGTTGTAATTGAATAGAGGGTTGTATTTTTTCAATGAAATAATTATTAAACGAATTTGCTATTTGTTTTGGATTTTCTATATAAGTATTATCTGTTTTTATTTTATTAATATGGTTTTTTGGAACATTAAATTTAGTTTGGTTTATTATTTGCTAAGTTATTTTACTTTTATTAGTAGATGTTTTAATTTTATAAATGTTTTGTGAAAATGGCTGTGATAGACTACCCATTTGTGCATTTAGGCTTTAGACTATGTATGTAAGTAATATGAACGTAAAGCGCTTCCTTGTAATTTAAGAAGTTACAAGAAACTGTTTATTTGAAAGATTAGAAGTGGAAGACTGGTGATCGTTCTATGATCATCATACGCTTTTTTATTGCTCAAGGTGATAAATGAGCAACCTGCTCACATGATGTTTAACGATAATCAGCGCTCTTAAACTTTTATTGCAGAATAAAACGAATTCAAAATAGAACAATAATGTATTTTTTTTATGTGCTCAAACCATTTTAATTTTGAGAACAAATGTTAATTTTATGTATGTTTGCTTGTCATATTGACTCCACACTGTAAGCAATCAAAAATACCTTACAGAGAAGGATCCTAGCAGCAAAAACGCATCGATTGTGGATAATTGAACGATCGTATGACGGTTTTCACTTGGAAATAATGAATACGTATTGGTTGCTTGAAGCACGGTTACGCTAAGCGAACCATGTATAAAATCTTGAATTATACACAAGCTGCCTGCTATTGAACATGTAAATAAACTTACTGGTTTGTCACACAGAGCGTGGTCATGATGATTGTATACTTGAGAAGCGGTGCCTTGAACAGCGATAGTATTTGGTCTTTAGCTGTCGCGTTCACTGGGGATGCCTCTGTATCATCCTTGAGCAAACCTCTTACCTAAAAATGGACAACATCTTCGTTCTATCATTAAATGCTCGAAATTTTCAAATCCGTTGCCTGGTTTGTCTGGTTAAGTGATTGCGCAATGGCCGATATCAATGGAGCAAGGTTGAGTTTTAAATCAAAAATCTGTTATTGGCTTTTTCTGTGAAGACATGCTCAAGAGCACCAGTGCATTAAAAACGAAGGATAACTTATGATGAATAACTATTTCAGTTAAAAAACACCAGTCATATTGACTGTTCGTGATCTAGGCATTTATTTTAAAATGGTTCCCTATTTATTCGCATAAAATTATATGTTATAATTTAACATGGCATACTTTTACTTATCCTAATAATAGTTACGCATTATATTAATTTGACATAACTGTTTAGGCACAATTTTTTTAAGCATAATTACTATAAGCATAATAATTGTTAAGCATACTATTCTAAAGCATACATTTGTTTATGCTTAATTATATTTAAGTATAATATTTATAGGCATAATAATTATTAATAAATATATTATTAATAAAATTACTTTTTGTATATAAAATAAACATATTGGCGGCTTAGGGGTGGCCCAAGGGACACACCACCGCACCTTAACCTATTGTTACTATTTGGTACCCAAGTTATATAGGATATCTTTATGATCTTTATGCCTAATAACAATTAGATGAATAAACAATATGCCTTATAACTTTATGCCAATCAACATTAGGGCAAAAAGCATTAGCCTAAATGATATTTATGCCTATTGAAATAGTATGCCAAAAAACAAATAAGAATGTCAAAGTATTATTATGACAAAAAAAGCCTAACCCAGTATGCCAAGTTAAATTAGGACAAAAAAATTTGTGTAACAAAGGGTTCCTTTTTAAAATAGCTTACAAAACTCCATCTAAGCCCATTAATGGCCTAGGCAGCTGTCCCTATTGTATAAGGCACAAGTGCGCCCTTGCGTAGAGTACTGTTCTTTCTTGGGATGGCTCCGCGCAGTACTTGCTAGATGCTCTTGACAGGTTACAGCGGCGGGCTGTCTGTATCATCAGCGATCCAGAGGTCACGAGTTCACTGGAATCTCTGTAACTCCGTAGGGACATTGCCTCATTGGCATATTTCTACAGAATATACCAAGGGGAGTGCTCTGAAGAGTTATTTCACCTTATCCCGCTCTCCCCTTTCCTATCCAGAACAACGCGTGCCATCCTTACACGGTAGAGTCGATTAAAGCGCGCATCAACAAGCTTGGATCCTCATACCTCTGCCGAACGATCAAGGTATGGAATTCTCTGCCAAGGCACGTGTTTCCTTCTTCCTTCAATCCTGGGTTCTTTAAGCGGGGCTTGAAAAACCACCTTTTCAGGCCGTCAAAGTAGAGACCTCAACATCGCCTTGGTTGCTATGAGAACGATGTGGAGGCCACTGCTCTTAGACCACACGGCTGCCTACCATCAGGCGGAGTGCGGACATTTTGACGAGCAAAATAAAAAAAAAAGATTAACAAGTTACAGGAGATTAATTACCTGTAACTTCTCTTTAGATCTCCAATTATTGATTCTGTAGATAGTCCTTAATATTTTCAAAGCCCTTTCTTCATCTCCCTTAACGAAGACGAATTTGGGGCTCTCTTGCAAAAAGTACAAGAAGATGGCGGTGATGAGGCTGGGTATGGAGTAAACAAGCATCAACAAACGCCACGAGTTCCAGTAGATGCTGAGGACTGGCAGGTAGTGAGAGAAGTTTAGCGGTATTATGGGCATTGCCAACACTGGAATCAAGATTACATCAATGTTAGTGTTTTCTCCAATGTTGCTAGAATTATTAATATATGATTTTGCATTCTTACCGTCTGGTATAAATAAAATGAATATTTTGGTGAATGTCATACAAGAATAACAATGAAAAGAAGAACTTGACGGTCTCTGAATTAAAAGCCTTATCAAAGACTTTGTTATACAAACTGTGCTACTTGTCATGAATATCAGAGTTAGAAAAGTGGTGATATACCTCACGTGTCAACTTCTTATGTCTTAGGCGACACTATGCATCTACTAATATGCATTTAATCATACGTGGATCTATGCATACATTGCTTTTTTATCCGGACACCGAAATCGTGCTACCTCTATATAAGTCGGATAATTGTGACGACATAACATCATCATCATCACAATAACTCCAGCCATATTTTCAAGTGATTTGTCCTATTCTAGATTAACCATCATCTGCTTAATATGCAATATTCCATGTAATATTTTTCTCCAGCTGCCGAAATCTAAGGCTATTACTATATGATACAATTATACCAAATTTCAGAATATTTAAGGGATATTACGCCATGTTTCATTTGTACTTACGTGCCATAATTCCCTGTCCCAGTAAAAATAGACTGGACACTAACAATACAACGAGATTCCTTTTAACCATCGGTACGCTTTCACTTAGCAGCGTCATTGCCATCGAGTATATACCTGATGCACTGCAATGCGTTTTATGATGTGGATTATTCATATAGAAAGTGGGTCATCAGGAAAAATATCATAGTGTCAAATGTGAAATCCGCATTTATCTTTTGGTGCAAAGAGATACCACTATTCCCAGCTTTACACTCTGTGACGAGCCAGCTCGTTTTTGCACGTACGATAAAAATCAATTAAAAAAGGTGGCGGGAAGGTCAGATCTATCTTATGGACACTTTATACTTGGAATATGTTGCCGACGATATGTATGTACTTCAATGGAGTGTGCAAATGAGACTAGTGGACTGTTGTTTGAAATGTGTAATGATTTAGATGATTAATTACAATATTTGGATTAAATATGAGCGCGTAAAAAACAATAGTTAAAAATGGTGCGTGAGCGCGGCCGTGTGCGTGGTTGACTGACGGAGCCGGCGGGTGAGCGTCGATGGCTGGAGTGGGGCGGTGGGGCGATGATGTAGAAGAGCCGTTAGCTCCCATCAGCTGTTAGGTGCGGCAGGTGCATATCGAGTACTCGACAAAACACTTATAGGTGATTTCTATTTGTCAAGGTTGTCGGTAATGATATATTATGTTGTTCCAAACATTAATCTAATATCATAATTCGTAAAATAATAATAATTATATGTGAAATCTATTTTGTCGTCTTAGTTTTATATAAACGCATGCTGCATAAAGCTGATATTTCGCTCAAGCTCGAGAAGCTTGACTGAAGAAATCCGCAGCTATGGAAGATAGCGAACAAATAATCTTGTTTTGTATCCTTTGAGGCTCCTTAATCCTAGAGTGGGCGCGTCTTTCCGTGAAACGTCAGTGGGTGCATGGAGAGCATTTTGCCACCCCTTTTAATTGACCATTTTAAGTAGGAATACTGATTTATTTTCTTAGGATCAAAGTAAAACACAAATAAGTGTTTACAAATCAATATACATATTATTAAACTCTGTTTTGGATCTTCAGTTTATTAAGATTTTGGAAATCGTCACATTTTAATTGACTTTTTGTAACTTATTCTACATTATCATATAAAATACTAATTATAATGGAAACAAATGATCAAAATTCTATATTTTCCACAGCTACAGGATATGCTTTAAAAACAGTCTTCACTTATGTATAATAATATGCAATGTTCATTGCACAGTAATTTTGACCATCTGCTACATTATTTTTTATATTGTTTGCTATTATTATTTTACTTTGTTGGACAAACACTGCATTTTTCCTCCTTCTATAGGCCAAAGCAAACAGTTTGGTTCTTCAAAGGAATATTTAATGTCTCAAAAGAAGACCTTGCGGTCATATATGGCTTGACTAGGACGATCGCAATCTCTTTCAAATGGTGTGTTTCAACTTGCTGGGCTAATGGTTCATCATCATCACTGCGTACATGTTGAAGATTTATCACCTGGTTGTATTGTACGTTTAAGACAACGAGATTGATGCTGATGACTTATTATGGTAGCTGGTGAACAACTACGGCTTCTCTCTGAAGTAGATGTCTATTGATGTCGAGTAGATACTATTTTAGAGGGCACATCAATTGAAGAAGGTTCTTCCTTGTCAGAATTGTCATTATCTGCTGATAGTTCTGTGTCCGTGTTATGCTCACTATGTTAACTAGATCAATTACTTTCAGACACATTCTCGTCTACAAACTGTAAACTTCTTCAAAATCTGACCTTTTTACTATATGATCTTCCATATTGTAATTAATTTTTCGTTTTATTCACATGATAATGTTAAATTCTGAAATCATAAATGTTTTTTTAGTTCTTAATACCAATGCATCATAAAATATAGTCATAAAATATAGTCAACATTTCAATTTACCAAAAAATATATGACAATTTTACTTACGTGAGTAGGCGCGAGGTGGGCAAATTGCCGCCTGGCGACAACCGATGGCAAAAACCTCCTCCTCTAGCAGCTCTTCGCGTACTGGTGGCATCCAGCTTTTTCATCACGAGTAGCGATAGAAAGTGGAAGCTGCTACTAAAAAACGCAAATTTAACGGGCAATTGTTTTACGAATTATTAACGTCTTTTTGGTGAGGGCGGCAAAAAGCTCATAACGCGCCCACTCTAGGGTTAAAGACGAAACGGTATGCGGTCAGGAGGGAAAATAAAGGACCTTTGTCTCATACGCTGCTAGTCTCCTTTTTAGAAAAGCGAGTATCAATCAATCAGTCATCGTCTTTGTGTTTTAAGTAGACAAAAGCAACTATTCGTTAGCCAACTTAGTGGTATGAGAAGTACATAAACAGAATAAAGAGAAAGTAAAATATGGATAATAAAGTAGGTAATTATACGAACTGCACTCACAATAGAGACGTAAATAACTGTGAGACCAGCATCATGATCCAGTTGACTGAGATGGTGGCAATTAAGTTCACCACGGCGCCTCCGACGAGAGCGATTAAAAGCATTGCGCGGCGACCATAGGTGTCTGCTACGTAGCCCCAACAGACACCGCTGAGAATCAAACCTGCAGTAGCAAGATATATTTCTAAATTTTGACCGCCGCTGTCATGTATACATGATAAAGCAAAATATATCCGGCACGTCACGGTCACGACTACATGACAGACTTTTAAACGCTAATAAATCTTGTAAAAGAGTTTTGTTTTCTTATTTGTGTTTTTTTATTTGAACTGCTTTCTATTTATTTAATCCATATAAGCAAAAGATCACAAAAACGATGTAGGTATTAAAGGATGAAATCGTCGCTTTACGCTAAGAGTACTCTTTTGCTTTTTTGACGTGACGGTCAAAGGGTTAAGCTGTTTATTGGCAAATTTAATTAAAAAGCTGTTGATTGGCCGAATAAACTCTTGGTCGTGTAGACTACCCACTATTGCAGCGGCCATGTTAAATCAAAATCCAATGTAATTGCAGTATGGTTGTACTGATGTTTTTTTTAAACTACTGCATTTTGGTAAAATATACGTTCAGAAAAATGATTTTACTTCTTACCGATCAGAGGTCCCGCAGCCAGCATGCCTTGCTGTGAGACCGTGGTGCCCAACTCACAGGCGCTTGTAGGTACTATGAACATACTACCGAACACGACGCAGCTGAACGAGATAGTGCAAATGCCGGCCAGGCTTGTTATCAAGTAACTGTAGAGGCCAAAGCCTGTAGAATGATAGTGAATACCATTAGTAGACTCACCCTTTTATGAAGAGGTATAGCAAACGAATTGTTGATGTAATAGTCTCCGGTGAACTTCTTTTTATCGAAGCAAGGCAAAAATGCCCTGATGTTGCACCAGAGACATCCAAGAGCAATCAATCAGTGATGTATTTGGTTGATCTACAGTATGGGTTGTTTTCATAACTTAGTTTGTTCTGATGGATATCAATGGAACAGTTTATTACATACTTCAAGCGACAAAGATCTGCAAGAGGGCATACTTAAAAGCGAATACCCAGCGCGTCACACGGTTACGCTAGGAACTCATGGCGCAGCCTACGGGTAGCCGTAGCTATTGGAGCCTGGCCAAAGCCGTGCAGACCAACTTCTGCTAGACCTCGCTGCCTTCTCTGAGATATCCTTATGGATCACTGGCTCATCCGCCGCAGGAGAAAGCAGATCTGCCTGCAAATCTCTTTGCGGCCAACTCCCGAATCGATGACTTTGGTTCGCAGCCGCCTAATATTGCCAACTGCGGCTACACCATGTCTGATATACGTATCAGGCAACGTGACGGTCGTGCGATACTGCAATCCCTCGATGTTCGGAAACCCAGTGGATCTGACGGCATCCTAGCTGTGGTCCTCAAAAGATGTGCAGCAGAGTTGTCTCCCACACTTACGCGCCTATACCAGACGTCTCACGCCGCAGGCATTGTGCCTGAGGCTTGGAAAGAGGCGAACGTTCAACCGATTCCCAAAAAGGGGGACCGTTCCTAGCTAGGCAACTATCGACCTAAAGCTATCACCTCGGTGCTCTCCAAGGTGATCGACCGGAAACACCCAAATTGTCCGCTACCTGGAGGATCACTCGTTGATCAATGATTGCCAATACGGCTTTCGGGCTAAACGATCAACGGGTGATTTTCTAGCGTTCGTCACGCACGTCTGGGGTGAGGCTTTGGATAAGTACGGCGAGTCTTTGGCTATCAGCCTTGATATAGCAAAGCTTTCAATAGAGTTTGGCATCGGTCTCTTCTTTCCAAGCTGTCGGCCTATTGCTTGCCCCCTCAACTATGCACCTGAGTTGTTTGCAAGTTTTCTGCAGAAGCGTCGTATTCGGATCCTTTGCAACGGTTGCGCTTCAAAATTTATGCAGTTCAATGCAGGAGTGCCTCAGAGTCTATCTTATTCCCTACGCTCTTTCTTCTGCATATCAATATATTATTATACTTTATCTAGAAGAAACATAGGCATTAACATCATGCTATGAGGTATGGAAGCGGAGCAGTAATCTTAAACGTGAGTGAAATCGCGGCCGACTCCAAATCCGAACTAATATTATACTTAATAGCGAATTTTGTTTGTTTATTTGTTAAGCGTTCGCGCCTTAAGTACTTAATCGATCGTCATGAAATTTCGCATACATGTTGTCAAGGTTTCAGAAAAGGATACAGGGTACCTTTCAGCCAGAAAAAGTGCTGTTACTAATCTAGCCTACATTAGTGCGAGCGATGCCGCGGAGAAAATCTAGTAATGCTTGAGCATGAAGATGCTGATCCAGCACAAAAGCCTTCTTAACAACATCTCACATAAAGACAATAACTCTCTGTTGTTTTCATAAATAAGCAATTTTCTTTGTGTGTCATACTTGTTTTTTAATTGTTGTTTATTTATTTATAGTTTTATATTTGCCCCTTATATTTTTATTTTTAAATTCTGTTGTATTAATTTTAGTTAAATCTATCTTTCTATCTATCTATCTAAGTATTGTTGTGAATCTCGTCCTTCTTTAAAATAACACTGTTGCAATACTTTTATTAATGCCACTAGTTTCTAATGAATAATATCTTTTTTTTTGTAATTTGTGGAAAATGTGGTTGATTGTACTTTTTATAAGATGTTTTATAAGTACCAATTTCCTTATATTTTGTAATGTACAATTGTTTATTTTCCCAAAATAAAAATAATAATAAAATAATATATAAAAGAATATTTATCCCACGAGGTAAGTAAAAAGAATAATAATATATCCTTTTAATTTTTCCGATGTAATGATATTCATATCATTACAATTAAAGTTCCAAAGGTTAATCTAATGCCTAGACTAGTTCCGCAGTACGCAGTCCAATCAGATAAAATTAATGGCATATTTATTTTTGTAGTAGCTCTGTATACACTTTGTTACATGTTTTATTTGACAACCGAGTTAAATAAAACGAAAATTGATTGTTAGACAGAGGCTAGTTATCTCAAAACCACATATAAATTGCATCAGATATTATGGAGATCAGTGTCCATAAATAAATAGAAAAAGCTGGTTGCGATTATAATCATATATGTAGGTCTAGAAAACAAAAACTTCTACTCGTTAGTCTTGTTGTGTGAGTACTATGTATCACAATTGCCGATCATAAGATTCTGCTAGGCAATATTCATGAGCGACACGAAGTTAAAAAATGTACCCATGCAATCTCGGCAACACACATTGTTATGCGGATGACAGTACCGTACATGGGCCATATTTCGGACATCCTAGGGCCAAACAGGCTAAGGTTGAGGGCAAAAGGCAAGATCTTATCGTTAAACTTGGCCAGACCTTGGACCGCAACTCTGAATGGGGTGCCAAGAACTTGGTCAAGTTCAACGCCAAGAAGACGCAGGCATCCGCGTTCTCAACAAACAAGTCTCCGTTTCTTCCCCTTCCTTCTCTGAAGAACACTTCACTGGTGATACGTGACAGCCTCTCCATCTTAGGTATGGATCTTTGCCGCACCTTTAATCCCAAAACCTACATCGAGAGCGTCATTAAGCAAGCTTTGCACAAACTCTAAGTTCTGAACAGGGTGAGGCGGTTCTTCGCGCTTGGGCCTCATATGGAGTACTATTTTCATCTTAGGGATGGCTCCGCGCAGTACTTGCTGGATGCTCTCGACAGATTACAGCGGCGGGCTGTCCGTATCATCGGAGATCCAGAGGTCTCGAGTTCACTGGAACCTCTGCAACTATTGCGCTGTCAGTAAGCTATACTATACCTCAGCATCCCAAAATGCCTTTACGTACACTTCTCTAAAAAGACATCAATCATAAAGTACAACTACGGTCTAAATATGGCTCTGAAATACGTTCCTATTGTTAAAGATTTAGGTGTACTTTTTGATAGATTGTATTGAAGGTATCTATGAATCAGCATGTTGAAGGCGAAGTTAGGAAGGCGTTCAAAATGGTCCAGCGCAAATTTCTCCGTGCCATATATTACAGGTGTTTCAGAGATAGGACTCACTTGTCATACTCACAATTACTTATTAAGTTTAAGTTAATAAGTCTGGAGAATCGACGCAAGTACTTGGAGGCTAATGTACTCTATAATATTGTTTACAATAATTTTGATGCCTTGGACCTTACGAGTAAATTGTGTTACGTAGTTCCCCGAACTGTGAACGTGCGCAAAGTTCGTACTTGTGCTCTGTTCGCGATTAGCACATGTCGGTTGAACTCGGGCCAACGGTGCCTCATACATAAATGTTGGAATGTTATAATACTAATTTTATAGATATCGATATATTTGCTTGCTCGAAATTTCAATTTAAATCTAATGCCCTAAATCTTTCCGTGTGACATAATAATATGCAATAATCATTTCAAATTGTTTAATTGAAAGCTAAGATTAAATTAAATAATAGAATATGATATTGTATTTTAATAGTAATTTTATTTTATATTGTTTTATTAATTTTTATTTCAATTAATATTTAAATTCTAATAGTAGTTAATGTACATGAATTGAAAAATTTCTATTTATAAATCTATTCATATTTTTATTTGAATGTTTGTATTTTTGTATTGTTTAATTTTATATGTCTAAAGAATTTGATCTTCATATTGTTTTATAATTTATTGCCTGTCTAGTGGCACCCATTGTGTATAATTCATGTTTAATTTGTGGATAATGCAATGGGCTGCAGCATTGATATTGGTATGTTTTTTATATTTATGCCTAATGTATATGTTGTAGATGTTTATTATCTCTTCATAAATAAAATAAAATAAATCTCCGTAGGGACATTGCCTCATTGCCATGTTTCTACAGAATATACCATAGAGAGTGCTCTGAAGAGTTATTTCACCTTATCCCGCCCTCCCCTTTCCTATCTAAAACAACGCGTGCCATCCTTACACGGTAGAGTCGATTAAAGCGCGCACCAACAAGTTTGGATCCTCATATCTCTGCCGAACGATCAAGCCATAGAATTCTATGCCAAGGCACGTGTTTCCTTCTTCCTTCAATCCTGGGTTTTTTAAGCGGGGCATGAAAAACCACCTTGTCACGCCGTCAAAGTAGAGACCTCAACATCGCCTCAGCTGCTATGAGGACGATGTGAAGGCCACTGCTCTTAGACCACATGACTGCTTACCATTAGGCGGAGTGACCATAAAGACGAGCAACATAAAGAAAAATAAGGATAAACCGAGAAATTAATACGAGGCATTGTACCGAAAAGCTACCCATGTTCCCTTTTATTTTGCCATATACACAAAATTTCTCATCCTTAGATATCCCTGTACATACTTGTTAGCGAAGCAGGACCTGGGTCCACTATTCACAAACTAAATAAATGATAGTTCAGACTAAAATTGATGCTGATACATTTTTTGTTATATCTGCCAATGCTGATATTTGTTACTGACATCACCAGATGCTTATGCTGATGTTTTTTTAAGTACCTTTATTTGCGTATATTTTTTAAATTATCTGTATGTATACATACCTGTTTTGTTCATGGCTTCGTCGAAGGAGATGTTTGCTGACATTGTTTCAATCGATACAGTGTTATTTGTCAATAATATTTGAATTGATAATGATGAATATGGAGGGTAATATATTACTTAAAACAAATCAACACACTTGTTTTTGTGTTAGTAAAGTAAGTATTATAATTAATTATTTACAACTGCCGATAACCATTGAATATTCAATTATAACTAATAGCATTCACATCGAACTATTAAAGGTGGATTATTACGATTAGTACTTAATAGTATATATTGAATTTATTGAAATTAAACAAACTTTATACGGCATTTTATTTTATAATTTATCCGATATTAACAAGAGTAGTTTAAAGTTTCAAAATTATGTAATAATAGTGTTTTCTAAAAAATAAACAACGAGATAAAATCCGTATAAAGTTTGTTTAATTTCAATGTATAACATTCGCGTAAACATAAGACAATATTATATATCGAATTTACTTAATTTCTATATTATCTTTCATTTGATTTGACGAAATTATTTTGCCGGATTTTCTTCTTTGTCCTCCACTCAGGTTTGTTGACACAAAGATGATGACAAATATTGTTGACGTTGAGGAATAAGGTCAGTCACAAACAGTCGTTATGACGATTCATTCTCTGAGTACGTTCTATACAAAGTCTATGGGCATGTTACATACACTTTTTATATTTACCTTATAAATTCGGTTAGATGATTTTTAGAATTTCGTACCAAGATCTCATTGCGTTCAAGATCTTGTATCGAAGTAGCGCTTAGGCTGCGTTGCGGAATTGTGACCTGCGGTATTTCTTGTTCCTATGGCCCATGTGGCGTGATCACGTGAAGATTTTCTTCTCGAACTGAACATATATGTGTATCCTTCGCTGGATATAATGAATAAATAATCACGGTTTTTGTACATATCGGTGACAGTTACGCTATATTGATTAGCATAATTAAATTTTGTTTAAGTAATAAGGCGTGTTATTGTTCCGCTTTGAAAAGCGAAAGTATTTAGTTTATTAAACAATTATTGGAGAACCATTTTCTGACAGTGTTGAAATCTTGTTGAGCTCGCTAATAGGTTTTGATGCGTGATTTAGCGGTGAACAGTATTACTGTTTCACTTGCGTATGATATGATAAACCCGTTTTGAAGATACAGATACAAATTACACAGATCACTTATGTAAATAACGAAAAGGGTAGGACCGGTAATACTTCTCTGAGGAACTCCAAAAAAAATATTTGGCATGACCTTACTGATGATTTCGCCTATTTTTACACATTGATATCGTTCGGTTAGGTAGTCAGCAAAGAGTTGTAGCTGTTTGCTTCTCATTCCAACCGATTTGAGCATTTTAAGCAATATAGAAATCGAAACAGAGTCGAACGCTTTGACGAGGTCCAAGAAGATTCCAATTATATGCATTCCATTATCCAGGTTAGAGGTAATATGGTCAGTTAGTTGTTGAATCGAATGACTGGTCGATCGTTGTGGTCTAAATCCAAACTGTCTATTGGAAAGAATATTGTTTACCTCTAGATATTTTACTAATCTATTATATATCGACTTTTCTAAAATTTTGTATAATGTTGGTAAGATAGAAGTTGGTCTGTAATTGCTTCAATCGCTTTTGTTTTCGGATGTATGGACCGGAAAAACAACAGCTTTTTTACTTCTTTAGAAAAAAATCCTTTCGTCATACGTATAAATGTATAAGTTAAAGGTTGGGCAAAAAAACGTTTAAATCTTTTGATTACGTTGGTAGGTTATCTTAACTAACTGCACAAGTGTCCTTTAGTCCAGAAATTACATTTATAACTTCATCTATATCAGTTTCTAGGAATACAAAGTATTTAAGCCTGGACCGAGGAGAAATTATGGGAGTAGATAGTTTTCTGGGGAATCGGGATACCCTGACCCTGGTGGACAACATGTTACCTGAGAATGAAATTTTTCTGCTAAGTTTTTGCCGACGTTCACAAAAAAGGTATAAGCTTTGTTGGTTGCCTGTCGCGGGGTGGTTGAGTCTATGAGTTTCTACTCATAGACTCAACCACCCCGCGACTCTAACGGAGATTCCTGTTTTTTTGCAGAATAAGTACTGGTTTTTTGCTAAACGAGTTTGCTATTTTTGCCTGCCTTATCCAATTCGGCCTTGTTACAGTCCAGTTCTAATTTCTGTAACAGTTTATTACAAAAGTATTGATATCTTTTATATGTTACTATAATAACCTTATTCTCTGGTGACCGTTTAGCTTATTTGCTTTAATAAGGAGTGCTTGCCGATACAATGTGATAAATCAATTTAATGGTAGAAATGATGATGACTCCAGACCGATTTCGGTCACGGCGACTGCCTCAACTCCGTACAGATAGTTGTCGCTGGTGTGCTCGCATATGACTACAGTAGCCAATCTTATTTGAGAAGATCCGCGCACATTGCGGGCATGTGAGCACATCATTATTATAATTATAACTGATCGCCGCAGGTGGTCGGGCTTTCAGTTCGTCACGTCTAGAGTCAAGCTCTGACCGACGATGCTTCTTAAAGTCAAAAACTTTGTTTTTGACTAGAGCTCTCCAATCAGGTCTGTTGGCCGCAAGCCTTTCCCACAACGAGGGCTCAATGTCACATTTTTTCATATGGCGTTTTTGCACATCTTTATATCGGAGGAACTGTCCGCCTTGCTTTCGTTTCCCCTCCTTCAGCTCGGAATAAAAAATATGCTTAGCCACTCGCTCCTCTGCCATTCGAGACACATGACCGCACCATCGAAGCTGTCGCCGCATAAGGTAAGCCTCAATGCCACCAACATTGGCTCGTCGCAGCACTTCGGTGTCACGCACACGATCAGACCATCGAATCTTAAGTATTTTACGCAGGCATTTATGGTGGAATTGGTCTAGTGTGTGGATATGCCGACGGTATACAGTCCACGTCTCAGCGGAGTATAAGATGTAGATTAAAAATATTGCCGTCTGTTCGGAAACGGATGCGAACTTCATCGGAAAATAATTGCAAGGCCTCGCGGACTACGACTGCAAAGTACAACGCGAAAAGTGTAGGTGCAAGAACACAGCTTTGCTTCACCCCACAGGTAACGGGGAAGAAGTCTAACTGATCGTCGTGGACAGCGACACAGCACTCCTCATCATGCAGGAGTCTCAGGAGTCTCACAAATTTATCCGTGCATCCTAACTTTTCCAGTACTATCCAGAGGGCTTCTCGAGGCACACTATCAAAGGCCTCTCAAGGTCAACGAAGCACAGGTATATCTTTCGCCCTTGTTCACGGCTCTTTTCTTGTAGTTGACGCAATGAGAAAATCGCCTCACAAGTGCCTCGGTCAGGTCGGAAGCCAAACTGGGTTTCCGGCAAAATATTTTCAGATAGGGTCATTAGGCGGTTTAGTAATACTCTGGCAAAGACTTTTCCAGGGACTGATAAAAGTGAAATGCCGCGGTAAGAGTTACAATCGGAACTGTCGCCCTTATTCTTGTATAGAGCACAAATACGAAAGTCTGCTGAAATACGTTCCGTTTCCCACACAAGAACAAAAAGTTCATAAAAGGCTGAATGCAACTCGTCATCGCCATATTTGATCAATTCTCCCGGTATGCAGTCCATGCCAGCCCTACGCTTATTTGGCTGTTGTTTTATGGCAAGAACGATCTCATTGCGTGACAGTGGCTCGTCCAGCTGACTTGCTACTGACATCTGAAGCATCGATCTGATGTGTTCTAGATCAGCTGATCAATCAACATTAAGTAGGGCACTAAAGTGTTCAACCCATCGCTTTAATATAGCGTCTTTAGATTCTAGAAGGTCTTTGCCATCCATGGACTTCAAAGGGACCTTCAGCGAATTCCTCGTACTAATCAGTTTACGAACCTCACCGTAGAACTCTCCGAGCTGATTTGTATCAGCGAGCCACTGCACGTGCCGAGCTTTTTCTTGCCACCACCGATTTTTTATTTCCCTAGAAAGTTTTCGCAGCTCCAAGTCACTCTTTTTGATCTTTGCAGCGCCTCTACCTTGCTTCTTTCTGCTACCATTCCTAAGTAGGACACGATGTTTGCCGATTGCATCCGTAAGAACCCTATCATTCGCATCAAACCAGTCCTCGTTCTTACGGACTTTGACACTCAAAGTATTTTGAGCAGTGTTTAAAATATGAGAAGATAAAGCTCTCCACTCTGCATCAACCCCCTCCGCGCCGTTTCGTAGGGATGGGAGCGTACTAGCTAAAGTTTGTGCGAACTGTTGTCTAGTCCCGAGATTCTGAAGCTTATCTACATTTAAGCACGCAGGCTTCACTCTTCCTGATCAGCGGGGATGACGTAAGCAGAGATTCAATTTAGTGACAACAAGCCGGTGATCAGTCCAACAGTGTGCTCCCCGCATTACACGGGTTATTTAGATTTGGGAAATATCTTTTTGTCGTACGATTGCGTAATCAATTAAATGCCAGTGTTTTGATCGTGGGTGCATCCACGTAGCCTTGTGCTTGGCGCGAAGTCGGAACATAGTGTTCGTTATAGCCAAATCGAATTGAGCACAAAGGCTAAGCAACAACCTGCCATTACTATACATGTTGCCTATTCCGTGTCTGCCTAAAACTTTAGGCCAGGCTTCATAATCCCGCCCGACTCTGGCATTAAAGTCGCCCAGTAGAAAGATCTGTTCACTGGGGCGTACGCGCTCGAGACAATGTGTCAACTCCTCATAAAATTTATCCTTGATGTCATCAGACTTGTTCAGCGTTGGAGCATAGACACTGATGACATTAAGATAATTGTCGTGGTCAAGATGCAAGCGCAATGTGGTCACGCAGTCAGAAATGTGCACAGGATTTTCCTGAAGACGCTTTAAGAGGTGGTTTTGATAGCAAAACCAACGCCCGACCGCCGCGGTTCAGAGGCAGCAGTACCTTTTCACAGAAAAGTATACCCACCACCGTCTTCCACCAGCTCTCCTTCGTCAGCGAGATGTGTTTCGCTGAGAGCAGCCACATCTACATTATAGCGACGAAGTTCTCGAGCAACAATAGCGGTTTTTCGCTCAGGATAAGCGTTAGCATCACTATCGAGAAGCGTCCGAACATTCCACGCGCCGAATGTCATAGTATTGGATGATGGTTGGGTTTTCTTTTTATTACTTGTGTAGCGTCGACCACGATAGAAATAGATGCAGAGGCAGCCGTGGTTACTACCCTCTCTTAAGTCGGGGTAAGCATTTCTTGGGACACCTTTTCTAGTCCCCTCCCTGGCTGAGCAGGGAAAGCAGTGCCTCCCTAAATAGGGCTGCTTTGTCACCCTGGGTGCTGCCGTATCCATTATGTCACCCCATGCGCAGAGCGAAAGCAACCACGGTGTACATACATACACCACCAGAGCCGCCAGTGTGCAGGCATCAGACAAAGCCGGTTCGCATCAATCCAGACCTCTCTATCTCAACCCATCGCCACAGGACTTTGCTGTAATCGGAGTCCATGTTCGGAAGCAGTCAGGTGCGCAGGAAATATTAAGGTGCATAAATGTACGCGCAAACACAGATGCACACACTCGTCCTTCCCCTCCTATCTCTAGTAGAAAGGAGAACCGCTACGACTAGAGGAGAGTTTGGATGATGTGTCTGGCCGACGGTAACTATACGCTCTCTACCGTCGCCCTTGGCCTTCCACAATTGCCGTGCTGTTCCGCCAAGTCCGCCAAACCCGCTGCATATCAGCTGTGGGTTGCCTTCCTTGCCGAAACAGACTTTATGTACAAAGTGGGAGAGAACCGCATTAATACATTCGATTGTACCTGTCGAATGCAAGGCAGTTTAACGTCTTGCCCGGGAATCTAGAAATAATGATTTAGCAAATAAACTAAAGAGTAACAAAATATGTTGTATACCATAAATTAAAAATGCTAGGTTCCTTTAGTATGGCTAGATGGCAGACGGCTAGCAGCTGATCTGATAGTAAAAGCAGGGAAAAGCAGTATCAAGAATGCTTAGCTATCATTTATAAAGGAAGAGAGGACACGGGCTTTAACAGCGTCTTTTAAGGTAAGTTTTGTTTAATATAAGACTATCTCAATGCATTTCTAACTGGCCAGTACTATAGATAAGGTTGCAGTACCATATTATGAATCACGGATTATTCACAGCTGAAGACATGCCAGGTTATAGGTCAGTTGCATTACTTGTCGATAAACCGACTACATTATGTTGGCACTGCACTAGCAATTACGGTATACATGGTGTGTGATAATCAGTAGTGTGACAAACAAGAAAAAAATTACCTTTTGTCATACTGGTGTGATAATGTGGTGTGACTACGAGTCGGGAGGGGATCCTGTCACTTGGAATGGGAGAGAAAGGGTATAGAAGTATCGTCACTGGAATAAAATGCGTGATATTGATTGTCTGAGTATACGCGTATCACCTGTATTGGAACTGGACAGGTAGCCACTAAAATTAGCCTTTTACAAAACTTTTTTGCCACGAGTAGATTAAGAATAATTCTGGTAAGATGCAAAGTAAAAATGGGTAAGGGATTTAGATAGTGAGTATGAGTTTTTGGTCAAGTAGATAGGGCGTGAAAGCATAACTAACAAACAAACTCACATTCACATTTATAATATTAATAAGAATATTATCATTAAGAAAACTGTAACAAAGTGCTGCCATTTTGGCGGTTGCATAATTTGTCTTAGTAGTCTATGTCTCTGGTAAAAACTATTGTAGTCATCACATGGGCTGATTGTTCAGCAAAATGCAGACATCAGTGTAGTTTTGATTGGCCAAACAGAGCCTTGGGTTTTCGTTTACCACGCTAAGGTCTCAAGTTTAATCCCACGGCACGCACCATTGTATATTGTGATATGAGTGTAAATATTTAGTGCAAATATTTAACAATCGCTTGCTTTAACGGCAAAGGAGACATGTTGAGGAAGCCTGCATGTCTAAGAGTTCTGCATAATGTTCTCAAAGACATGTAAAGTCTGTCAACCTATATATATATATATATATATATATATATATATATATATATATATATATATATATATATATATATATATATATAATATATATATATATATGAAATAAAACATCAGAGTCACGTTAAAGAGTTTTTTACTTATCACAAGACAAGTTACAAAATAAATAAATACTTAACTCTATGATCTATATACTATTAATAACTACTGATTAACCTATTGAGTCGCAGTGGCACGCCAGTGGCCAGGCATTATAGGTTTTTAATTATGTCTGGTATTTTAAGACTTCACAGATTAAATTGCAAGAGAAGTCATAGAGTCATTTTATTTATTTGTAGCTGTTCTTGACGCTTGATCTCGTCGGTTATTCGGCAATATGGCCACCACTAACGTAGACGCTAAAGTAAGACAAATAAATAGATACGATTATATTGAGTATATTGGCATGTTATTGAATTGTATAACCGTGATTAAATCCAGAGAGTTTGTTGTAGGTAATCGGCAAAGGATAAAAGTTAATAAAATTTAATTAAGAGCATTTATGTATACATTAATCAAATTACGCTCCTGTTTTATTTAAACGTGGCAATCAGTATGATGAAAAGTACAATGTTCACGATCATTAGTGACGTAAATTTCAAAGTAAATAAATAAAAAAAAAATTGCTGATAGAATCATAATAATATGTTAATTATTTTATATCTGGAGCTTCCTGCCCACTATACTTTGTCATGACCGAGAGGGTCTATACTGGGCTCAGTTTACCATACTTTAACAATCTGTAAAATAAAAGCCTTGGATTAAATAATTACAAATCAAATCGAATAAGATTGATAGCTTATCAATCTTCTTTGATTTGATTGGAATATAATATGGCCACTAAGATAATACAATTTCGTCAATATCAGTTTTTTGGAGGTTGTGGATAGTGACGAGTATAGTAGTAACACGTAGACTCCAGATTGCAGAATGTACCTATATATTTTATAGTAGCCAAAATATTGCGTTAACCAAAAACGTAATAAAATATGTAACCAATAGTAAGTCTCACATTCGACGAATCAGAAATGAGTTTAGTTTACGTTAACTTCCGTGCGCGGCGCTAACGTCGCAGCGAGCCGTTTCCCAAGTAAATGGCGCTTGTGGTGTCGTGCTTGTGTGGTTTAGTGCTGCATACGTGCGGTTGCTTCCAGTATTCCCCTTCAAGCGAAAGCGTACCGGCCGTTTGAAGATACGGCCCGAGCGTGTTACCGAGACTGGCTTTGACGTCATGGTGTCCGTTCGCAGACAAGGTTTAGGTATTTGTCGGTCGTCGACAGTATGTTGCGGTGAGGTCACAGGTCCTTGGGTAACGGGTATGTTGCTTGAAGGTAGTAATTGTAATATTGCTTGCAGGTAAGGTACTGGTATGTTGGTTGCTATCTTTTATTATGACGTATGCAGGCTTCAATCGATCAATTGAGATATTTTGCCTGTCGGTAATTGTATAGTAAATAACTTATCTGTTCGGCTTATAACTCTGTGGGGCGTCTATATGGTGCTTGAAGTGGGTTCTTAACTGCATCTATCCTAATAAACACACGAGTGCAATCGCGTAGGTCTTGATGCATCAAACTGTTTGTGCACAAACACACGCTTAATGTTACCATGATGTTCGGTGACGGGTTGCGGCTTGTTAACATGATGTTTTGCAGTTTTTCAACGTAAGTATAATCCATATTAGCATTACTTGGTGCAAAGAATTTGTCGGGTAAACGTAAGTTGTAGCCGTAGCTGAGCTCGGCGGCGCTTACACCTGTGTCGGTGGATGGCGCGTAATCCAAGTAGCACTGTAGGTAACTCGTCAATCCATGTACTTGTGTCGGTGAGTTTCGCGCGTAGTGCGTTTTTGAGCAAGCGATGCCATCGTTCCACTATGCCGTTGCTTTGTGGGTGGTACGGTGTTGTACGATGTTTCTTAGTACCTATTGTTTTCATTAAGTTTTAAAACAGCTGATTCGCGAACTGTCGACCTTGATCTGTTGTTATTGTTGTCGGGTATCCGAAGCGTGATACCCAATGTTGATGGACGATGCTAGCTTTACGCTCCGCTGTTATCTCGTCGGTAGGTATAGCTTCGGGCCATCTCGTAAGTCGGTCGATCGTTACTATACGAGGTAGCGATGTCCTTGAGCTGTCGTAGGTAGCGGTCCGACGATGTCCACATGCACGTGTTGAAATCGGTCAGTTAGCGCGAAAGTTGAAATGGACGAGAATGTGTGACGTTGTATTTTGCTTTTTTGGCATGGTATGCAGGTTCCGAGTCCAGCGGTTGACGTCTGATTTCATAGATGGCTAAAATACTTTTTTGTAATAACTTTGCGAGTCACGCGCGTACCGGGATGACTGATATCGTGCACGCTGTTAAAAACTTCTTGTCGATGTTGTTTGGGTATATACGGGCGTATATATGATGTAGATGTTTCACAGTATAGTTCTATGTTTGTGTTAGGTATTGTCACTTTCTTGAGGGAGATGTCTTATTTTAATATGTTTTGAATATTGCTGTCTGTTTCTTGCTAGGTCGCTATGTCCTTGTAGTCTTGTGTAGACGGGCCTTAGATTGTTTCTTTGCGGCTAAGTGCGTCGGCAACGATGTTGTATTTACCGCTTACGTGACGGATGTCAGTGGTAAATTCACAGATAAATATAAGTTGTCTTGTTCGTCTCGGTGTTTCGGTTGTTGAGTTGATCTTAGTCATGACTCATGACGAATGTTAGTGGCTTGTGGTCAGTGAAAAGAATTAAATGACGTCCTTCGAATATCTTTTAGAAATGTTTGACGCATAGGTATATAGAAAGTGGTTCCCCATCGTAGGTAGAATACTTCTTTTGTGCATCGTTGAATTTCTTTAAATCGTATCCTAGGGGCTGCCATGTTTCGTCTATGTACTGTTGTAGTACGGCGTCGGCTGCGTTGTCCGATGCGTCACAGAATAAAGCGAGTGTAGCGTGATGAGATGGGTGAGCGAGTAAAGCTGCGGTTATGATGCTAGCTTTACATTGGTCGAATGCTTATGTTGCCTCGTCGATCCAAGTTATTTGCGATTTGTCCTTTTTCTTGATGTTGTAGAGATATGAATTTAGCGGTATTTGTAGAGTTGCCGTGTTGGGAATGTGATCGCGATAGAAGTTTATCATCCCAAGAAATCTGCGTAGTTCCTCAATTGTCTTGGGCTTCGGGTACTCTGTGATCGGTTGAATTTTGTGTTCCTTCAGGTTTAATTCCTTCCTTTGTTACTGTGTAGCCTAGAAATTGCACTTCTGCTTTTCCTAAGTTACACTTAGCGGGGTTGATAGTGATGCCATGGTCTTCCAAACGCTTAAGCATAGTGTGGAGGTGTTCGCGATGTTGAGCTTCGTTTTCAGACGCTGATAATATGTCGTCTATAAATGGATAGACGAAATCTAGGCCTCGTAGCACTTCGTGAATGTATCGTTGAAATGATTGTCCCGCGTTTTTCAAACTGGAGCACATGCGCGTGAATTCGAATAACCCCATTGGCGTAATTATGACTGTATTCTCGATATCTTCGTCTCTAATGCTCAGTTGTTGGTAAGCGCGATTTAGATCGATTGTTGAGAATATAGTCTTGCCTGATAGGTGGTGAGTGAAATCCTTGATGCGTGGAACTGGATAGCGGTCTGGCTTGGTAATAGAGTTGAGGCGGCGATAGTCACTACAAACTCTAATGTCGCCGTTATTCTTAGGCATGATGTGAAGTGGTGAGCACCATGGGCTCTTACTTGGTCTGCATAATCCTTGTTCTTTCATATTTTCAAAATCTTTCCTCACTATCTCGTACCGGTGGAGTGGTATACGATGAGCGCGGCTATGTATGGGTGGTCCTTCCATTTCACTATAATGTTGCACTTTGATATTAGACTTTAATTGCATAGATGTTAAAATATCATGATAGGACTGCGACGTATCTATATTGTGAACTGTAGGCATAGTTGCAACTCGTACCGGAGCCTGTTGACCTTAAGATTCGTAACACCGTCGGTTAATCTTCGATTTTTCAAATCTACGATGAGTTGATGATGTTTGAGGAAGTTTGCACAGAGTATGGGTTTTGAAACGTCGTGTCGTTAGCCACGATGAATTTCCACTTGTACGGGCGTCGAAAGTTGAAATTGTGTGTTAATATTTTCTCGCTATACCTCGCTATAGATGTGTAACAACACATACCAAACAGCCAACAGGCTGCGTAAAGGTTGAAAGGTAGCAGTGTTGTGATCTGTCCTTTTCTTCTCGGTAGCACGGTTATGTTAGTGCCCGTGTCGACCAAGAAGGATATATTGGCGTTGCGATCGGTGAGATAAAGGCGGTGCCAGTTTTCATGAACGTCGGTGTTCACCGCAGCTAACGTTTGGTCTAGATTTCCGAAGGCTTAAATGTGCAGGATGAAGTGCAGCGTTGAGCTTGTTCTTTAAATCGTCGGTGGTAATAACAAAATGGCGACGGTGACGTGTCTGGGCTCGGTGAGCGTGACGAGTCGTGATGGCGGGATGAGTCACCATGGTGGGACGGGTAGCGATTGCGACGATCATTATTATTGTAATTGTCGTAATACTGTATTAATTTAAATTTGGCTATTTCCAACGATAGTTTCCTGATTTCCGCAATAAGGTATTGAATATTTACTTGCAGTGTGGATGGCGATAGGTTTGATGTCGATTAAAGGATGTTGTTTTTGGCTGAACTGGCTGGTGATAAGCTTGCTGATCGCGCTGAGTGAGCTGACTATTCCATGGTGGTTTACTTCGGTTTTAATTTTCTTGTTGGCGATGGGCAGAGCTTCAGGGTTTACATAATATTGTCTTCTGTTTACGCGAATGTTATTCATTGAAATTAAACTTCTATATACGGATTTTATCGCGTTGTATATTTGACACTTTATTACATAATCTACAAACTGTTACACTACATACTACTCTATTAAACTTTATTAAACTTTACTAATTTTTAAGCTAATTAAATTATTAATACTATTTATATTAAAGTTTACACTTTCCCCGACGTTTCGGTAGCTTTTTAGCAGCCATGGTCACGGGGAGACTAAGATGGTAGTTGTCTCAATGTTCCAGTGTAGTTATTTAAAGTACCCGAACATAATTAAATCATTGGTGTTTCTATTTCAAAGAATGAGCTCAAAGTATCATGAAGTCTAGCTGTGGTTTGCTTCTTCTTGGGTTTGAATATTTGAATTACTGGTTTCCAGACTGGTGGTACATTCCAACCATCTTCTCTATTGAAATTAGGATGTTTTTTGATTTCAATAGCTTCGCGAAGCATCCTTGGTAGGAATCGGTGCTCTTTAGCGAAAATCTGTGGTTTGTCAAATCTCAGGTAGTGGTTGGTCCCCTGTTGCACATGTTCACACACAGCAGACTTCAACGAGCGGTGGTGTATTACATCAGCTATGTGTTCTTTTATTCGGGTGCCTATGCTTCTCTAGGTTTGACGAATGTATGAGAGTCCGCAGTCACAATCTATTTTATAGACCCCTGCATCTTGTAAAGGTAATTGGCACTTGACGGATGGTAAAAATTGACTTATCTTCGTTGGCGGCTTGAAGTTTGTGTTGATTGAAGCTCGCTTCAAGATGTAGCCGATCTTGTCAGTGACACCCCTTACATAAATCAGTATAGCAGGCTGGCGCTCGACTGTGGCTGGATTTTCTCGGGATCTGTGACAGCGGCGCAGCTGTTGGAGCTTGTTGTCTTGCAGTACTTGCTTGACATGTTGAAGCTCAGCGTCCAGGTCTTTCTTGTCACAGATCCCGCGGGCTCTCTGAAACAAACACATTCCCACGGTAGCTAACTGTTTAGGATAGTAGTGATATTCATCGTTTAAGTACCTATTTGTATGGGCCTTTTTCCTATACACAGTGTGGCTCAAAGTATGATCAGGATTCCTGATGAATCCGTATATAGTAGTTTAATTTCAAAGCTTCAGGGTTCTTGCTTGTTGATGTTCTTGTTCGGGGTCACCACTTTGGAGGTTGTGGATAGTGTCGGGTATAGTAAAACGTAGACTCCAGATTTCAGAATGTATATATTTCACTTTTAACACCTTAATTTATAGTAGCCAAAATATTGCGTTATCCAATAAAAAGTAATAAAATATGTAACCAATAGCAAGTCTCACATTAGACGAATCAGAAATGAGTTTAGTTTACGCTAAGCTTCCGTGTACGGCGCTAACGTCGGAGCGAGCAGTTTCCCACGCAAATCACGCTTGTGGTGTCGTGCGTGTGGGATTCAGCGCTGCATACGTGCGGTTGCTACAGTTTTAAAGCGGATACTGACCTGTGAAGATAGAAGCAAACAGGAAGAAGCTGGCATTGCAGTGATTTTTCAGCCATGTATTGAGGATCTGGATGGACACGAATGTGCTACTACGTCCGCCTGTCATGGCAATTGAGATGGCCATTGTTCTGCAAAAATACATCATCAATACAATTATGTACCGTACCAAATACTTGTATGTAAAGAAGGCTATGTTTTTATTTTAAATATTAAAGCCATTATTTGCTTTAACAGGAAAGGTGTGAACCCAAAACAATGTTTTCATAATTGTTATCGGTGTGTCTGTCTATCTGTCTGTACCGGCATCACAATAAAATCACTAACTGGTTTATTTAGCAATTTTTACAGCTTAGTAGATTGCAGTCCAACTTCATCAATCTAAACTATGTTTCGTAAAATTGTTTTTAGGTTTAGGCTTGTTTCACACGTATCATAACCAAACCACAACCACATTATAACCACACCACGTATGATGTGGCGCAATTTTGTATTGAAAATAAATAGTAGAATTTACATGGACCACATTTTGCCGTTATTATCGACCACGTGGGTGATACCGACCACATCGCAACCACAACGCAACCACCAGCTACACCGTGAACTAGTGTCCGATCACATCGCAGACACAACGCTGCGTTGACTCAACGACACTGCACTCAACAACGAAAACCGGTATCGAACTGCCTGTCTGCACTCGTGAGCGTTATTGCGTCGTCGCAACCACATCGCAACTACTAACAATAACTCAACCACATCCACATTTTGTAGGAACCACAATACAACTGCAAAAAACTGCAGCGACACTATTCACACGTAACTACTGCTTAATCATCTTTTGTCGCGTCGATGTGGTGTGGTTGTGGTACGTGTGAATGAAGCCATAGACTAAAAACAATTAGATCAAAAAAACCAAGTGCAAATGCTTGCAAATTACATACCTGACGTGAGTCGGAAACAAAGTAACCATGATGGCGACGTACAGCCCTAGTACGACAAGGCCTTGCAACATGATGATGAAGAGCACCGCACTACCGATGATGTTATGCACCAGATTCACGAGGATACCAGACACCCCGCACACTAACGTCACAAACAGAATCATGTTGCGACGACCTACAATATTGACTGCCTGGAGTGTAACAGAAAATATTATTATTAGCAATTAAAACAATTACTATTCTTGTTAATCCCTTTAGCTTAAATCTAAGTATTTGTGTTACGATCGGGTTCGTATCGGTGGTTTAATGGTAGGACTTTCGATTGCAAGTTCAAGGCATCATCCATAGTGCTTTGGCCGCTTATTAGGTTTCTACCGTACAATTTTGATCTCAGAAGTATCAGTTTTCAAAAGTAGAAGTCATATAATTGTACTTGGCAATACCAAAATTAACGATTAAACACAAAAATAAATAATTGACCGAAATGTAGGTATTTCTTAAATTAGAAATACTGAATACCTGGGTGACACAGTTAAGCGTTTTATAAACAGTGTTTCAAACATACGACTAATTTTGATCGATTAAGAGTACCTCCTCGTGAAATAAGGAATAGTATTTGCTGCTTACCAAACTAATGCATATATTAAAGATAAACTGCAAAACTCCAATACCGAATACCATCAACAGAGAGATCTTATTTAGAGCACACGGGTTTACGCCAGGCTGTAAAAGGACGTAGTATATTAGTAAACATAGTGAATCGTGATGAAAAAAATGATTCCTATGTGCATTTAGGAGACAACCCAGCAGGCTCATTCAGTGGTAAACGGTCGTCGCCTGTTATAGGCAAGGCTGCGAAGGCGTCATCAGATAATGCTGTAAAGGGAGGAAGCAGAATAAAGGGGAGAGGCAAGATATAGTCCAGTATGGCGACAACACAATGCACAAATTATAGAGGCTTCGGCTTCGACTTTTCCTTAGAAGCAGTCTAAATGACTAGACTACTTCTAAGAAATCTTCTAATTATTTTTCACTGATATTGTACTTCATGTGCACAAACCTTCAAGAATTGACGATAGTTTTACTCCTATTATAAAAGTTACTTACATCAGGAGGAGCGCGTTCCATATTTAATATTCCGCACATGGTAAGGTCTGAGCTATCACAGCTCTGTATGATCCGGATGAACTGGTCAGCAATCATCGGCAGCCAGATCATAAACGCACCAATCCTGGAATAACAGATGTCCGTTACTTCACGCGTTAATTTGAAGTATTTAAATGCCAACGTACTGTTAAACGAGTCTTTCCGAAAGGCTTTTTAAAAAAACTAATTTATACGGCTAAAATAATGTATATTGTTCCTCACAAAACACAAGGTTAAAATACAAGTTTCGGCACTGATATTTAATGAAATAGAATTATTATAATTGGCACAGGTAGAATTAGAAAAATGATATGTCACGACGAGAGACTGGAGAAGACTGGCTCTCGGAGTAAGAGCGCGCTGCTCAAATACCGTACTGCTGATGTAGCAAAACGATGTAAAGTGTAGTTAGGTTTGTCAGCTAGATTTATGTGATGTTAGTTTTTCTACTAGCATTTTGGATATATAACAGCTTTAGAGTAAACTACACGGTCTTTTGTATGTGAGTTTACGTAAAAACAGATATTATAGTCTATCCAATTCGCAAACTGGGTGGTGGAATTGTTTCAAACATTTCGATCTCATCTACTGGTTGAGGTTCATTGTCACGAGGAGTGTTATTTCTTTGAAATCTAAATAAGTTTCTACGTATGCCAATTTTACAAAGTTTGAATATAACAAGGAATACAATTAAAGTAATAATAACAATGACAATACTGGAATAGTAGTCTTGATATAGGACAATATGAGGTTTCTCTATAATTTCCTCTAAGTCCTTTAACATTTCTGGATTATCGTAGGCTATAGAATCTAAGTTTATATTTTTCAGATTTACTATAGGTAAATTATTTACAATATTCTTATAAGCTAGAGTATTACAACATGAGTCATTCAAAATATTAAAGTTAGATACAATGGGTTTCAATTGGATCCTAAAACTATCTTTGGATATTAAACAAATATCTTTACAATAAGCAATACAACTAGGAGGCAAATATAACATTCCATTACCGCTTATATCTATCTCACTAGATTGAGTGTCGTTGCATACAATATTTATTTTGGTTTTTCTGAAATTACATATAACCATCTGTTATTACGAAGCGGTTGCCATATATTTATATTACCATGAATAAATTTAGCTTTACAAATATTTGGAATTGAGTATTATCTCGATATTGAGTACTGTCTCGCATGAGGGAGTAGCTAATGGGAAATAGGTTGTAGAGCCTTCACAGAGATAATGATCGTCGTCGATCATTTTGCATGATTCTAAACAATCCAGTTTACAGTAAATGGATCTATTTCTACTGATACCAATGTATTTAGAGGATGAGATGATGGTGACATAGGACACTGGGTTGTTAATGTCATGAGGAGCCAGTGAAGGTAAGTTATGATATAGGTTTAGGTCTGTAGTGTGTACGAGAGGTATTTTAATAGTAAATACTATCATGTCTCTATTGAAATAGGAAGATATTTCGGATATGTTCCAGATAGTATACATATTCTCAAGGCTAAGAAGAACTGGCAGTTGTCGCGAACTAGGTAAGAATCGATAATTAGCAACTAATTCAGTATAGAGTTCTTTAGGGGTGAGTATGGTTGGATATAGGACATTTGATTTACTAAACATAATAGAATTAATGGCATCGCTGACCTTGAATGAAAGGGCTAGTAGATTATTTTCTATCATTAAAATTACCTCTAACATGTGGGATCTTAACCCTAATTCTCGAGATACATAGCTTAAATTTCGAATATCTTCAGATAATTCAGTGATAGCGCATTTTAATTGTTCTTCATTAATAATTATATTGTTCAGGGTTTGGTTAAGCGACTTAAGGGTAGAAGTGGTAACTAGGACATTTTCATTGAAATTATACTACTATATACGGATTTTATCGCGTTGTTTATTAATCAGTGTATTACATAATTTTGAAACTATTACACTAGTATTACTATTGAATTTTACTAATTTATAAGCTAATAAAATTATTTAAACTATTAAATCTATTTATATTTTCTTTTAGCAGCCATCGTCACGCGGATCCCTCGTGTCCATGGCTGCTGAAAACCAACTGAAACGTCGGGGAAATTATAAACCTAAATATAAATAGATTTAATAGTTTAAATAATTTTATTAGTGGTTTTCATGTAATATTTTAGATATTTCGCTAGGAGTAGGATATATAATTTTGTTAAGATATATGTGAATGCAGATTTTCGTATTAAGGAATATATAGGTGAGCATATTGTAAATTTTAGTATATGAGTGGTGATCAAAAGGATTTCTGAAATCGGAGATTGCGACGTCAACGGAGTTTTCTAACTTTATAAGTTCATTTCTTACTTGTTTCAGAGTCGTGTATATGAATGGATAGGATGACTCATCTAAATGGCGAACTTTGGTAAAAATAAGATAAATCATTTTATCATTGTATTTTATTTTCAGGGAAGAATGCAGTTCCTTTTCAGCATTAAGGATTTTGACATTGTTTTCGACGTTTGATAAGATCTAGTATATGTATAGATTTGAGTCGTCTATGTCTATTGATGTAGGAATTAGGATGACTTTATTTATAAGATTCTCGTTATGTTCAAGTAGTTTGGTATCGCAAGTGAAATTTTTATCAGACATTTGTTTCAGGAATTGGGAGTAATTGTCGTCGTTTCATCGAATGATTTAGTCTGTGTCATTTTCGTTAGGCGAAGGAATTTGTAGAGAGTCAAAGTCAAGATTCAGATCAGCGCTTTGAGGGCTAGTATCATATGTTCCCCAATCTATGTGATCTAATTGGGGTATCATCGTGTCTTATTCTTGGGTTGGTAAAGGGTTTTGTGTTACTGGGTTAGCATTTGGATTTAGGAGGTCCTCGTCATCGAAGGTGAATGGGATATAAGGTGGTAATTCCACTAGACGGTCTTCTAATGGGTTACTATGTTCATCGGCGTCGTTTGGTAATTCTAGATTAGGAAATGGTGGTGAATTGCCTTCTACTGGATTGAAAGGGAAACGTGACAGTGCGTTGGCATTAGTATTTATTTTCCCTTTCTTATGAACAATATCATAGTCAAATTTTTCAAATTTTAGACGCCAGCGAATGAGTCTAGATCCTGGGTCTTTACAATTGAATAACCATTGAAGCGGATTATTGTCTGTAACTATTGTGAATCGGTGTCCGTAAAGATAGGAACGAAAGGCTTTGGTGCCAAAGACAATGGCAAGGCACTCTTTTTCAGTAACGCCATAGTTACATTCGGCCTTATTGAGCATTCGGGATGCGTAGGCGATTGGTAGATCTTTCCCTATTGGTCCTTGGGATAGGATTGCGGAAACAGCGTCATTAGAAGCGTCACAGGTAAGTAAAAAGGGTTTAGAAAAGTCAGGGTATGCTAGGGTAGGAGACGTTACGAGTTTGTTCTGTAAGTTTTGAAATGCTAATTGTTGTTCATTGCCCCATTTGAATTCTTTGTCCTTTTTCAAGAGAGTCGTTAGTGGTTTAGCAGTTTTGGAGAAGTCAGGGATGAAGTGTCTATAATATGATACTAATCCTAAGAATAATTTTACATCTTTAGGATTCTTTGGTATAGGGAATTCGGTGATGCCTTTTATTTTTTCTGGGTTTGGCTTTACGCCTTCGCTATTAATAATGTGACCAAGATATGCGACTTCTGTACGCAAAAATTCGCATTTTTCTGGTTTTAACTTCAAATTATACTTCCTGAGTCTTTCAAAGACAGCAGTTATGTTTGGATGCTTGAAAGGAGGTCGGGTCCATAAACTACAATGTCATCTAAATAAACGAAACAGCGGGAGCCTTGAAGGCCAGGCAGACAAAATATTCATTAATTTCTGAAATGGCATTCGCGTGAATTGGAAATGACCCTGAGGGATGGAAAATGCCGTTTTAGCTGTGTCTTGTGGGCACATCGGTATTTGATGGAATCCAGATGCCAGATCTAATGTAGTGAAATACTGACTTTTTTCTAATTGGTCTAATATTTCTGTTATTTGAGGTATTGGATATGTTTCGCCTATCGTGACGTCATTTAATTTCCTATAATTGATTACTACTCTCCATTTACGTTGGCATTTCTAGCATTTTATTAATTTGGTTTTCAACTTGTTTCTTATGACACTCGGGGAATCTGTAGGATTTGGTTTAAATTGGGATGTCTGTGGTTGTCCTTATTTTGTATTCGGCAATTGTAATCTGAACAGATTTGTAACAGAGCGGCTGTTTCTTCATCATTAAGGTGGGAGATTCGGAGTTGTTTAAGGACTTCGTTTGTCCTAGCTTAAGTGTTTGGATTTGGAATCGTTTCAGATAATGACATGCACGTACTGGATTGAGTTTCACGATTCATTCTAACCTCAACCTTGACATAGAAATGTCAAGGTTGAGGTTAGAATGAATCGTGATAGGGTCTTTGGAGGTATTGACAACGGTTATGTTTATTCGCCCATTTTCTTTAATCGTCACAATGCAGTTAGCGACTAATAGTGTTTCTGAAATATGTTGATCATCAATAATGCCTACTTTAACAGTTGAATTCTTAACAGAGCATTCTATTACAGTTTCCGTTCGAGGAGGTATTGTATATAGAGGAACGGAGAATATCAGTTCGACAGAGTCGTCACCTATTTGTAAGGTACTTCGGCTGTAATCAATTTGACATTCTAAGTTTTTGAAAAGGTCGTTACCTATTATACCATCGTTACTCAAACTAATGTCTTCGACTAAGTGAAATTCGTGAAAGTATGGTTCATTGTTTTTCCTAAATATTTTCATTTGGAAACTGCCTAAAGTAGGCGTTACATCGTCACCAGCATCGATGCCTTTTAAGGTGAATACATTGTCGCTTAGAGTTGGAATTTTTGACAAAGAACTTGATTTCAGTAAACAGATGCAGGAACCAGGGTCAACTAGGAAAGATAAAGGGTGTGAGGCGACTGAGGTTTGGATGTTTACATAAGGTAGGTATCTCTTCTCTATATTATTATTGAGTTTTTGGATTAATATTGAATTTAGGGTATTTAAGGATTGGAGACAAGGTCAATTTAGATGGTTTGTTACTTGATTTAGTATTAGGATGCGGTTATATCTTATAGAATTTAGAAGGGGAATCAGAGGTGCTAGATTTAGATGTAGAGGGTTCAGTGGACACAGAGGGTTTATTAATTTATTTCGGGGATACAGTGGATACAGAGGGCTTGGAGTGGGATACAGAGGGTGATACAGGAGATTTGGTATACGATACAGAGGATTTGGAATTGGATACAGAGGGTTTGATAGGCATTTTCGTGGATACAGAGGGTTTAGAATTGGATACAGCGGATTTAGAATTGGATGCAGAGGATTTGGAAGTATCGACTTTCGTAGGTGTATTTCCCGTGCGATACCGTTCGGGAAAATCTACTCGTTTAAATGGTCTACTTCATCAACACTATCATCTCGTAATTGGCCGAAATAATGCACTTTGCGAGTTGAGTCTTGTACCTGATTATATTGACGACCAGAAGTCGAGGGTTGGTTGTAATATTGGTTACGATTGTTGTCATATTGCCGCTTTCGGCAGTTCTCGATAGTGTGCCCGATATTTCTGCAATATCGGCATATTAGATCGCTAGTGTTTACTTTCTTGTGTGCGTCTGCCACACGAGGGTTTTGTGGTGCGGAAAACCGACTGGTCTTAGGTTCACGTCGCGGTAGGAATTTTGGTCTATTTGAGTTATTATAGTAAGGCTGTAAAGGCTTCTTTGTGATACTAGCTAAAATCTTTTCTACGGCGACTGCAAAATTGACTGCTGCGTTGAGCGAGTCAGGACCACGGCATCTAACGAATTGCGAGAGTCGCGGATATAACCCTATTACAAAAGTATGTACAGCGAGGTCTTGCATTGCTGCAACACGACCTGCCAACTCAGTCTTTTTCTTGTTAGGTATAGAAATATTTATTTCGGTCAAAAATTTGGCGAGACACGTTTCTATTTTAAGAGCAAATTGGTTTACGGATTCGAGTGGGCCCTGTTTACAATCCTACAGTTCAGACAAGAGGTGTGTATAGTGTTTTTCTCACTGAACTGGTGTTTGAGAAATTATAGGAATTGCTCGAGCGTATCAAATTCCTTGATATTACAGGTAGAATCCGCTCTGCCTTCTACTTGACTGAGAATATATTTGAATAATATAGGTGTCTGCGATTTGGTTGCTAAGCCATAGGCATTTTGACAATTGGCAATGAACGAGTTTAATTTATCTCTCGTGCCGTCAAAGGGTTTGATGAACTTTAATGGGATATTCAATTCTATCTTATCCTCGAGTTCTACTCAAAGGGTAGTGTTTTTAGATGCAGTGGGGATTTCCTCTTTGGGCTCATGTTTGGAAGTCATTTTGGATATCGACTAGTATTATACACACGAAAGCAATACACACAAAGAACAAGTTACACAAAACAGACCAAAACAATTGCAAAATAGAATAACACAGTTATAGAATAATGAACAAGGGTCAGCTTTGTGACCCAGTCAGGCGGATACAGAGTTTGTTTAGGTTGCGAGCTTATCAGTTCGTAGTAAGTCGACGGATGTATAATATAAACAGTCTTCGACACTGCCTCAAGTCTTTGTAAAGATTGCAGATATATGAGTTTACTATGTCACTGAGCACAGAATTGGTAATAAATACTACTCACAGTAGGGTCGCCACAAACGTAGTGAAAACTGTCGGCACCATCATGACCGTATCGATGAGGGGATGGGTAGCACCGCTCACCCGACGACAAGGCCTGCCAGAAAGCCTTCAGCAAGGCCTCCTCTGCTACGCGGAGACGGGTGTTGTTTGGCCGCGTTGGTTCGCAAACAAACACGACGACATAGGAGCACAACGTGGCACGATATAGTATAAGTTTGACACGATAACTTTGCCGTAATAAAAAATTCACGGACAGCGTTTCGGAGACGTATTAGGGTAAATGTTCAAGGGATTTTCGTATCCCACCACTGCCACCAAATGTTAAACGAGTTCTTTCGAAAGGCTTTTTAAAAAAACTAATTTATACGGCTAAAATAATGTATATTGTTCCTCACAAAACACAAGGTTAAAATACAAGTTTCGCAATGATATTTAATGAAATAGAATTATTATAATTGGCACAGGTAGAATTAGAAAAATGATATGTCACGACGAGAGACTGGAGAAGACTGGCTCTCGGAGTAAGAGCGCGCTGCTCGAATACCGTACTGCTGATGTAGCAAAACGATGTTACAGTGTAGTTAGGGTTGTCAGCTAGATTTATGTGATGCTAGTTTTTCTACTAGCATTTTGAATATATAACAGTACGATGGCAATAGCAAGCTGTGGATGTCACACACCTATGCCATCCTTTCGGGTATATAGGGTCCTCAATAGGGTACGTGAGAGGCGTTAGACTATTTTATATAATATCAAAATAATAGTAAACTTTTAAAGTAGGTACAAAAAACGGTTTATTTTAAAGGTAAGAAAGTTATGACGTTCGTTCTATGATCATTATATTCTTTTTTATCGCTAATGGTGCTAAATGAGAAACCGATTCACATGATGTTTAGCGATAATCACCGGTCATTTTTCACTACTTTTATTTCAGTACAGAATGAATGCACAATATAACATTAATGTGGTTTTGATATCCTTGAAACATACTAAATAAAATGTTAAGAATACACGTTTATTTTTGCTTGCGTATCACAATAACTTCACACTCAGACAGTAAAATCTAATTGTGAAGACCCTGTGGCAATATTCTTTTATACAACCACGGTTGCAAACAATTATACGGCCCACCTGATGATAAGTGGTCACCGTAGCCTATGGACGCCTGCAACACTAGAGGCATCACTTGCATGTTGCCGACCCTTTAGGAAAGCAAAACTGAAGTAGGAAAGGAGAAGGACCAGTAAGGGGAAAAACGTCGAAATTCTGTGAGAGAGGTAGTCCTTTCCCGGTCGAGCCGGCCCATTCATGCTGAAATCAGCGAGGCTCTACTACTCATGCAGCCATTGCATGGCGGTCCTCATCTTGAAAAGAAAGAAACCACGCTTGTAGGAAGAATCAAATCTTTCTTATGCATAATGTTTGATCGGTAGGTGCCATGTTTTCTTATCAACATGTTTTATATAAAATCTTGGCCTATACATATGCTGCAAATAGGGCATCTTGTATATAAATAGGAAATTCAATATATGTATATCTTATTATACAAGTGAACCTACTGTTGTGTCACACATAGAGTGGTCATTATGATAGTATACTTGAGAAGCGGCGCCTTAAATAGTGGTACTATTTGCTCTTTAGCTGTCACGTTCGTTGGGGATATCTCCGTATCATCCTTCAGCAAGCCTTTTACCTGAAAAAGGACAACAGTCTTCCATTCTATCATTAAACGATAGACGTGAGGCCAATTAGTTGCAGTGTTGATTCGGTTGTGTGCTTATACAATCGTCGATATCAATGAAGATTGAGTCTCGAATGTAATCTGTTATTGCATTTTTCTGTCAAGACATGCTCAAGAGCACTAAGGTATTTAAATGGAAGTACAACCTATGATAAATAACGATAACGGTTCCAAAATAACTAGCATTTTTTACCATTATCGAATTTTCGGACCATTTATTTTTTGCTGAAGAGGGGAATATAGTAGCGACAGTGCTGACGCTTTAGTTTTATATAGTCAGGTGCAAGTATGCAGTAGCGCTGCGCGGGAGTCATCTCTCCGCAACCACTCACTTAATTCGTAGCGCAATATGTATTTACATTATATGTAACTGGAACCAGCCGATATATATCGATATCGATCAAGAACTATTTTATTTGACTACCCAAGAGAACACTTCTGATTACCCCTACAAGTCATTAACTCATATTGATATTAGCATTACGGTATATTTTAAAATAGCTTACTATTCTTTTTTAATAAAGTATTTAAACGTTCTTTTTTTGTAATAATATGCGTGGTTTAGGTACCTGTAACTTCTCTTTGGATCTCCAATTATTGATGCTGTAGATAGTCCTTAATATTTTCAAGGCCCTTTCTTCATCTCCCTTGACGAACACGAATCTGGGGCTCTCTTGCATGAAGTATAAAAATACGGCGGTGATAAGGTTAGGTATGGAGTAAACGAGCATCAACAAACGCCACGAGTTCCAGTAGATGCCGAGGGCAGGCAGGTAGTAAGAGAAGTTTAGCGGTATTATGGGCATCGCCAACACTGAAATCAACATTATATCATTGTAAGTGTTTGCTGCAATGTTGCCAGAATGATAAATATCTCTCCCTATCCTTATCAGTTGATTGTTAGACAAGTATAAAATTACAAATTGGTAAACACAATTCTGGAGTAGAATTTGATGAACTGCTAAAAATTTAAATTGAAAGCTTTTCAACGTCATCGTTTTACAAACTCTATTACAGCTTCATGAATAGCTAGTAAAATAAAAGAAAAGTAAGTAAAAGTATGTCTTAAACGATACTATTTATTTCTTCTTCTCCCTAGCCTTTATTATTCCCAAGTCACTTGAGGTCGGTTTTTCTGGTCTAACCGGATTTGACTGGATATCAGTTTTACACGGAGTGGCTGCTACCTGACCTCCGCAACCCGAAGGCTAACGATACCCTAAGGCTAGACCAGTGTCAGAATATTATAGGGCACTGACTTCCCAATAACAACTGCCATAGATGTTTATGACAGCCGGGATCGACGGCTTAACGTGCTCTCCGAGGCACGGAGCAGGCGATAACTGTCAATCAATACGCACATATTTTCGAAAAGTCATATAACGTCCGAAAATCAGAGGTGCGCGACGTGGGTTCGAACCCGAGACCCTCTGCATTGCAGTCTGTTGGTCTCCCCACTGAGCTGTCGCTGCTGCACGTATTTAATAATAGTTTATTCTAACAACTGACCTGTGGACGCTATTAGAAAAAACATTAAATATAAATTTATATTTCACACAACCGGTTTATGTTGTATATACTACACTTAAGTAATAATTCTCCACAATTAGCTATTTTAGATGGTCGCGCTAATAATAATATCAAAACAAAACAATACAAACTGGCTAGTGAACAACGTTGAGGTCGATCACGTTGTTTACGTTTTATAGAAATTACCAAACGATGGAAAGACAAAATTTAAACTAAAACACGCACGCACCTCCTTCATTAAAAAATTCGCCATTTATCTCGGTCCTTCTCTCTATAACAAAATAAACGCAGTATGTCCCATCTACGGATTGTCACACCATCATTGCAAAAGTAATATTACAAAATTGCTCCTTTCTTTTAGTTATGAAAATACCGAAGAATTCCTATGTAAATAAACACACTCACACACCCACACACACACATACATACACACACTCACACACTCTCACATATACACACACACATACACTACTTAATAAGAAATGTAATTGTCTAATTGTTTTACTTACTAATAAACTACCGCTGTTATTAATTTTAATAATTAAATATGACACGTGCATCAAAAATAGAAATTTACCTATAGGGGACCGGCATTGTACTCCTAAACACAGGCTACTCAGTAGCCTATCTAGGAGAACAGTACTCTACCCATCACTTATTGTAGATTACGCATATTTTCAACTACGAGTATAAATGAATACCTGTAACACATAATAGCCTAAATCAATGTAAACCTACAATCTCATTTCAGTAAATAAATAAATTATTATTATATATATATATTATATTCTGCGCATAATATTGTGTCATCAGTATTCCGCAATGCTTTTTTTTACCTACCCCCTTAAAAGTTATTTATTTAATAGTGACGTATTTTATTATTAAATATTTATAAAATTTAATATACGTTTTCCATGTGTATGTATGTAGCAGAACCACATTTATTGTATTGATAATACAAATAATGTTAAGCATGCAAGCAAGCGTGCATCACTTATACCGGATGACCAACTGAAAACAGCGCTGGTGCACTCAATTTGGGTGCCCAGCTAATGCCGAGGTGGTGACCCTTTTCGGCGAGGGCATACACATTTTGTTTCTCTTTCATTCTAATAATTCGTAAAACTATGCAAGAATAGCTTTCCTATTCAGACATCAAAATTATATTATGTCTAATAAGGATAAGACGGATTAGTATGACATGACATATCAGCATTATCACCTTAACTGCAACTTATTATTCTCAAGTGATTTGACTTTTAAAAGGGGTTTTCTCCTCGAAATGACCACATTCCGCCTGATGGTAAGCAGTCGTGTGGTCTAAGAGCAGTGGTCTCCACACCGTTCTCATAGCAGCCGAGGAGAGCCTGAGAAGGTACCAGGATTGAAGGAAGAAGGAAACACGTGTCTTGGCAGAGAATTCCATGCCTTGATCGTTCGGCAGTGGACCCAAACTTGTTGGTACGCACTCTAGTCGACTTCACCGTGTAAGGATGGCATCTGAGCCCAGCACGCGTTGTTCTGAATATGAAAGGGGAGGGCGGGATAAAGTGGGATAACTCTTCAGAGCACTCCCCGTGGTATATTCTGTAGAAACATGCCAATAAGGCAATGTCCCTACGGAGAAAAAGAAAGAGCGTAGGGGATAAGACGGATCCCTGAGGCACTCCTGCATTCACCTGCATAAATTTGGAAGCGCCACCGTCACAAAGGATCCGAATATGACGCTTCTGCCGGAAACTTGCAATCCAGCTTTGCAACTCGCTTAGTATTAGATATACCACTTTTCTCCAATGGCCAAAATCCTTGGAAATAACTATATGATAAAGTTATACCAAATATCAGAATATTTAAGGGGAATTACGCCATGATTCTATTTTATACTTACGTGCCATAAGTCCTTGTCCCAGTAAGAACTGGGTAGACACCAGCAACATGACGAAATTTTTTTTACTATTCGGCACGCTCTCACTGAGCAGCGACATCGCCATCGAGTACATACCTGATGTTCTGCAATACGAATTATGATGTTATCATATGTTTTCATCATATGTTTCGGCAGACAGGTCGACAGAGAAATATCGTAATGTCAAAAGTAAAATCCACGTGTTACGTTGTGGTGAAATGAGATTACACCATTACCAGCGTTAAACTCTGTAATGTGCTAAGTCGTTCTTGCACGTAATATGATAAAAATGTTTAAAAAAATGGTAGTAAGACCCTAGAGCTATCTTATGGCAACTTTATAATTGGCACTTACTTATCTTTTGGGTTAGTAGAGAAGTGATTGCCATTTTTTAAGATTGTCTATGCGTTAATGGTTATATTATATTGATGTTCCAAGCAGTGAACACCACAGCTACTAAAGATAGCCATATAATCTTATATTGTATTCCTATGAGTCCTCCAGGCCCCTTAAAGACGAAAAGGTGTGCGGTCAGAAGAGAATGCATGCCTTTGCCTTCCCTCATACGCTGGTAGTCTTCTACCCAGTAACGTGAAATTTTGTGGATAATAAAGCAGGATAAGTATACGAACTGCACTCACAATACACACGTAATAAAATTTAAGACCAGCAACATCATCCAATTGACTGAGACGGTGGCGATAATGTTAACCAAGGCGCCTCCGACGAGAGAGTACAAAAGCATTGGGCGGCGACCATAGGTGTCTGCCACGTAGCCCCAGCAGACACCGCTAAGGATTAAGCCTGTAACAGTCAGGTGTATCTTTCTAATAAACTGTTTGACAAAAATTCGTTGGGAAAGATGTTGATTGGCTAATATCGTTGTCATCGCTTTTTATTTGATATGCTTATTGTTATATATCTGGATTGATCACCATCGTAAAACTAGCGTAGTTAGCTTATTTGGAGCTTGAATTTTGAAACAATTGCTTTTCGGTAGAATATATTTCTTACCGACCACAGGTCCAGCCGCCAGCACGCCTTGCTCAGAGACTGTGGTGCCCAACTCACAGGCGCTTGTAGGTATAATGAACACACTGCCAAACCCGACGCAGCTGAACGAGATAGAGCAAATGCCGGCCAAGCTTGTTATCAAATAACTGTAGAGGCCAAAGCCTGTAGAATAATAGGTGCGATTAGTAGACTCCCTGTTTATTACAAAGGGTTATTGTGAACGAATTGTCTATGTGGTATTCTTCGGTAAACGTTTTTTAATCAATGCAAAAGTACAATGCTTTGATATTGTACCAGAGATACCAAAAGAAATCAAGCAGTGATGAATTCGGTTGACCCACCAGTTTGTTTCAATTAAATAGTTTATTACATACTCCAAGCGAGGATACCGAGATATTGATACAAAGAATTGTAATCGCCGACACGGCAAAAATCAACCAAATTAATGTAACTTTTTCTTTAACTTCGACATAAACACAAAGATCCTAAGCGTCCGTGCTAGCAAAGCAGGACCCGAGTACACTATTCACCAACTAAATGAATGACGGTTCTAACTAAAGTTGTTGCTGATATGTACTCTTTTTCTTATATTTGCCATTGCTGATCATTATTAGAGACATCAGCGGATGCTTATGATGAGCTTTTTTAAGGGATATTGATTACGTAAACTTGTTAAAATGGTTGGCTCAATACATACCTGTTTTGTTCATGGCTTCGTCGAAAGAGATGTTTGCTGACATTGTTTCAATCGGTACAATATTTTATTTCTAAATTTATTGAATACAGTTTCATTATTTATTCATATATATCATTCAAGAATTAATAGCATTGGCACCCATCGACTTATTACAAATGTTTTATAAAGATTGATGCTTCATTTGCTTTATTATTCTTCATTTAATATGACAAAATTGTTTTATTACATTTTCTTCTTTGTCCTACACTCGGGTTTAGTGGTTTGACAGTATATAGTGTCTTATCTATGGGTTTGACGCTTGGAGCCACAGAGTACTTTTTATTATGGAGCATTTTCTGCATAGATAAGATAATTATGTCATCTGGCAGCAAGATGACAATTAATATCGTTTACGCTGGAGAATAAGGTTGATCATATTCGGTTTACCGATTCGATTCCCAAATGCGTTTTTTTTTATCATAGTAATCATTTATTTCGGGCTGCATAAGCTCATTATATATATACTATATAACGGGTATTAACGTGATCATGCATGTTTACCTTTTAATGCTTGACAATGCGACCAGGTTACACCGGCCTTGGTCACAAGCTGACTGGGGCGGCGATGTCATGTCTCCGTTTGTGAGGCAGAAGAATCTTGATCCACCTTCATATTTCGTTTGGTTTTATTTGTCCATGTATCGTCACACACTGCACTAACGGTATCGCTATTACGAATGCTAGCCGACGTGTCCGTATTTTGCAATTTACCCGACTGTGCAACAAAGCAAATTTGCGTATTATTAATCACGGGATTCCACGACGTGGATAATTTCCAGCTATCTTCCCTACTTAAATTTTTATGTTTTTATTTCAATGATGATCGCCTTAATAACCTTTAGATAGTATATATACCTATATATAATGCAACGCAAAAGTTTTAAAGTTATTATTGCGTTTTTAGAGACGTTTAGGTTTATGGCATGTTACACACTTTCCAATAATTTTCTTTATTTCCTTTGTATCCACGGATGTGTCTTCTTGGTGTTGACCTCAATTAGTGACCTCATCACATCTTTCCTATATAACGATGCCTAATTTCGTATTATTTGTATCCTGTTTTTAAATATTTTCTCTTTTGTCTTACTCCGTTCGAAGAACTTATGGTGATCTGATAATAAATAATGTTAATCTGCAATGCGATATTTTAGCTCATTTTGTTTAAGATATTTTAATAAGCTAGTGTTGGAAACAATCGACAATGAAGTGGCAACACCGAACCTGACGTCACTAGATGGCTGCCCTGATCCTATATAACAGTTGGAAAGCGGCGGGCTCGCTCTCTGGGTGTTCGGCTTCCAAACGTTGCGGACGTGTATTAGGGCTGTAGTAACTTAGGGTGCAGTCTTTGTTCAATTACCTACCTAGATTTATATTTCTAAAATTGTAAAAAGTGTATCGTTTAAGTTTGGCATAAAGTTCTTAATCGTCGGTTATAAGTGTTTGATTTATATTTTTTTAAAAATCTATTTCAATCCTGCTCCATAATACTAGTTTATCCATTTCGTTGTACTTCTTATATAAACCGGTTATTTTGTAAACTATTACAGTTGTTTGTTTATCTGAGGGAGAAAAGCGATTGCGAAAACTTAGAAATGAGGTTATCCGTCAGAGAACCAAGGTTACCGACATAGCTTGCAGAATAAGCAAGCTGAAGTGGCAATGGGCTGGCCATATCTGTAGAAGGACCGATGGCCGTTGGAGCAAGCGAGTCCTAGAGTGGAGACCGCGACTTGGTAAATATAAGGTATTGCGCCCCCCGGCCAGGTGGAACGATGACCTGAAAAAGGTAGCTGGGTCAGACTGGATGCGGCAGGCGGAAGACCGGATGTTGTGGCGCAAAATGGGAGAGGCCTATGTCCAGCAGTGGACTGCGGTGGGCTGATTGATTGATTGATTGATGTCTATTGTCTATATTAGTGTCAGAACTCTGCACTAATTACTCTTAGAGTAAGCTTTTGAAAGCCTGCAGCAGCAAATCGAATAGGTGTGATATGTACGGAGTTATAAATGCGGTTACTGACAGGTTTAGGAAACGGATTAGGAAAATGATCGTATGTCTGTTGCCCAAAAATACATTTCACAATGGAAACCACGGTATGGTCGCGGTATAGTCCAGAGGCCCAACCGAGTCTAACCAACTTGGTTGGCTGCCTCATCATGCCGCGCATAATCTCGAGGTGGCTCGTCGTGCCGGATGGTGACCGGAGGGTGGGTCCCGGAGACCACTTTCGGGAACGTACGGGGGTCCTTCCGTCCGTCGGATCGGCTATCGCCATACCACACAGTTTGCTGCGAGAATAGCCGCTTCTATTTTTTCACGCTTTCCCTTCCTTTCACTCTATGGCAGTACGAAAATAGCATTGTCGTTTAACAGCATCCACTTGCCGTAACCCCACCGCTGCTTCCTCTTCCTGTGTCGTGGAGTTTATTAACATCAGAGGACTCCACGCTAACCTTAATGCCGTCCATCACCTCCTGGAGACGGCTCGGCGGGCAATGCTTTTTCTAACGGAGACACAAATACGCCGTCCGGCAGACACGACCTACCTGCAATATCCCGGCTACGTGCTAGAGGAGTGTTTCCTCGCGAAAGCCAGGGTATGCTTGTTTGTTAGGGCGGATATTTGCTGTCGCCGTCTACACTGCCTAGAGGACCCTTCTTTTCCAGCCAAATCTACATATGCCTCTACCGATCCCATTCAGGAGACGCTGAGACAACTCGACTCTTTGATTACCTGAGTCAGGCGGCAGACGACGCGCAAGAGCAGTTTCCGAACGCTGAGTTGGTGTTCTTGGAAGATTTCAATGCCCACCATGAGACCTGGTTGGGTTCTCCCAAAACAGACCATGCGGGACGAATTGCCCATGCGTTTGCTCTCACGCATGACCTGTCTCAACTGGTACTCCAGCCCACCCGGATACCGGACATTGCAAGTCAGGCGCCCTCTCTGCTCGATCTGCTGACGAGTAACCCGAACCGGTACAATGGGTCGATCAGTGCTCCTCTGGGCACCTCAGACCACTGTCTGGTTTGTGCCACAGCTGTTGTTGTTACGCCCCCACGACCCGAGGAGGCAAGACGACGACTGTGGCACTACTCGTCAGCAGATTGGGATGGAATGCGGGAGTACTTGGCATCCATCACTTGGGCTCAACGCTGCTTTGAGAAGAGGGATCCATCAGAGAGCGCTACAGCTGTCGCTGGTAAAATCATCCTGGGTATGGAATATTATATTCCATACAGTGATGTCACGAGCGGTGGCAGGAAAAGGCCCTGGTTCAGTCGTGAATGCGCCGATGCTGTTGAACGCAAACAGACAGCGTACCGCGCTTAGACCAGGGCTCGCGCTCTCCATGACTCTAACTTGGATCACCTGAAGGCAGCGTTCAATCAAGCAAGAGGGCATACTTAAGAGCGGATGCCCAGCGCGTCGCACAGTTCGGCTAGGAACTCATGGTGCATCTTACGGGCAGTCGTAGCTATTGGCACCTGGCCAAAGCCGTGCAGTCCAACTTCTGTCAGACCTCGCTCCCCCTCTGAGATATCCGAATGGATCACTGGCTCATCGGCCGCAGGAGAAAGCAGATCTGCTTGCAAATCTCTTTGCGGCCAACTCCCGAATCGATGACTGCAGTTCGCAGCCGCCTAACAATGCCAACTGCGGCCACACCATGCCTGATATACATATCAGGCAACGTGACGTTCGTGCGATACTGCAGTCTCTCGATGTTCGGAAAGCCAGTGGACCTGACGGTATCCCAGCTGTGGTCCTCAAAAAATGTGCAGCCGAGTTGTCTCCCACACTTACGCGCCTATACCGGACGTCTTACGCCGCAGGCACTGTGCCTTGTGCTTGGAAGGAGGCGAACGTTCAACCGATTCTCAAAAAGGGGGGACCGTTCCGAGCCAGGCAAATATCGACCCATAGCTATCACCTCGGTGCTCTCCAAGGTGTTCGACCGGATTATAAACACCCAAATTGTCCGCTACTTGGAGGATCACTTATTGATCAATGATCGCCTATACGGCTTTCGGGCTAAACAATCAACGAGTGATCTTCTAGCGTTCGTCACGCACCTCTGGGGTGAGGCTATGGACAAGCACGGCGAGTCTTTGGCTGTCAGTCTAGACATAGCCAAAGCTTTCGATAGAGTCTGGCACCGGTCTCTTCTTTCCAGGCTGCCGGCCTATGGCTTGCCCTCTCAACTGTGCACCTGGATTGCAAGTTTACTGCAGAAGCGTCGTATTCGGGTCCTTTGCGACGGTCGCGCTTCCAAATTTATGCAGGTTAATGCAGGAGTGCCTCAGGGATCCGTCTTATCTCCTACACTCTTTCTTCTGCATATCAATGATATGATGAATCTCGGCAACATACACTGTTATGCGGATGACAGTACCGTGCATGGGCGATATCTCGGACGTCCTGGGGCCAAACAGGCTGAGGTTGAGGGGAAAAGACAGGATCTTGTCGTTGAATTTGACCAGACCTTGGACCGCATCTCAGAATGAGGTGCCAAGAACTTGGTCCAGTTCAACGCCAAGAAGACCCAGGCATGCGCGTTCTCAACAAAAAAGTCTCCGTTCCTTCCCCTCTCTTCTCTGAAGAACACTCCACTGGTGACACATGACAGCCTCTCCATGTTAGGTATGGATCTTCGCCGCTCCCTTTATCCCAAAACCTACATCGAGAGCGCTTGCTGGACGCTCTCGACAGGTTACAGCGGTGGGCTGCCCGTATCATCGGACATCCAGAGGTCACGAGTTCATTGGAGCCTCTGCAACTCAATAGGAACATTGCCTCATTGCCATGTTTTTACAGAATATACCACGGGGAGTGCTCTGAAGAATTATTACAACTTATCTCGCCCTCCCCTTTCCTATTCAGAACAACGCGTGCCAAGCTCAGATGCCATCCTTACACGGTGGAGTCGACTAGAGGGCGTACCAACAAGTTTGTGTCCTTATACCTCTGCCGAACGATCAAGGCATGAAATTCTCTGCCAAGGCACGTGTTTCCTTCTTCCTTCAATCCTGGGTCCTTTAAGCGGGGCGTGAAAAAGCATCTTCTTAGGCCGTCAAGGTAGAGACATCAACGTCGTCTCGGCTGCTATGAGAACGATGTGGAGGCCACTGCTTGTAGACCACACGACTGCTTACCATCAGGCGGAGTGTGGTCATTACGAAGAGCAAAAAAAAATACGTTACGAAAGCATAGATTTAAATCTTTTTAAAGAGCTTCAAAGGATTTGTTATAATATTAACTATTCTTTAATACAAATTTTATTTGTGAACTAAAATACATAAGTATATCAGAGCAATTATGAATTAGTGTATTAGAACAATGTTCGACAATTTAAGACGAAATTCATAGAAACCGCTTAATTTACATTACTGTGCTACTGGTCTTGTCTTGGTCTGGGTGTTTCCATGTATAATATGTATGTATTTACAAAAAAAAAAGTTTATATGTATATTTATCCATGGTCTAGTACCCATAGTACAAGCTCTGCTTAGTTTAGGCTAGATTTTTTTATTATTTGTAAATGATTTATTATTTCAATTTAATAGTGAATGTTTAGCTTACGCAGGTGATTTAAAGATCTTTAGGTGTGTTTCTGATTATGAGGATTGTGAAAAACTTCAAGCTGACATTGACACTCTTTTGCAATGGTGTAATGTAAATTCAATGTCCCTTAACATAAAAAAGTGTCAGACTATCTCCTTCACTAAAAATAAAAAGCTGCTGAATTATGCATACCATATAAATTGTGTTAGCTTAGAGCGTGTACTTGTGGTTAGGGATTTAGGGGTGATTTTTGATTCTGCAATGTCTTTCAAACCTCAATATGACCATATTTGCAGTAGGGCGCACCGTATGCTATCTTTTGTCCTACGGAATGCGAAACCATTCAAGGAAGTTGACTCTTTGTTGATCCTCTACAACTCATTAGTAAGGAGTATAATTGAGTACTGTTCATGTATTTGGTCACCTATATACGGAACTCATATTGATCGAATAGAAGCAGTTCAGAGACGATTTGTTAGAGCCTTATGCTCCAAGTTGGGTCTGAGATGAAAGATTCACGCGTACAGTGATCGTCTCCAGCGGTTCAAAATGATGAGCCTTGAAAGGAGAAGGTGGATGAGTGATTTGTGCACCTTGCACAAGATTATAAATGGCTCAATTGATAGCCAACTTGTTGAAAAGCTTGACTTTAAAACGCCAAAGCGATCTGTGCGCATCCCCAAACTGTTTTCTATACCTACTAGCAATAATAATGTTTCGCAGAATAATCCAATCTTACGAATGTGTTATCAGTACAACTCTATTTGTCCAAAATTTTATATTTTTCACGACAGCTTCTATGTGTTTAAAAGCTCTTTGTTAAAAGAAAATATATCCCTGTAGTAATTCTGAAATTCTTAAATTTTTATTTAAAATTTTAACCCAAGCATTATATAAATTCTCATCATATTTTTGTTTTTTTTTTCTCTCTTTTGTTTGTTTAACTTCAACTACATATTTTGCATGTATTCACGTTTATTCTCACAGATGCTTTATAATTAATGAATGATGTGTATAGTTATAATTGGACATCAGATCTAAAACAATTGTATTAATCTGTTCATTGTAATCAAGCTTGATTTGTTGTCTGTTACTATACCTATGTGAAAAAATAAAAAAAATAAAAATAGATGGTGTTGTATGTATGTAGTAGAATATTTTTATTATTATTCTCCTTATTACTACATTTTTCAATAATAATTATATTTTTAAATATATAATTATAAAAAAAAAACACATTTGAAAACATAAAAACTATGAAAACCCACCGGCATCGGGAACTGAGTCCAAGCTACCGGTGGTTAGGGCTCCAGCGAGACGAACCTCCTCACGATGCGTGTCGTGTCAAGCAATACGGCCTTCTGCATCAGAGACTTAATCCAGCCGTCGGCCTATTATTATTATTATTATATTACTGGTCTATTCTGGTCTCTGAAGGTTATCACCACAGTAGTCATCACTCAAAAGATTTCCTACGCTTAATAAAAATAAATTTAATGTTTTATCAGTAAAAGTAATGTACCTACGCTAATTTTGGTATCTAATTAATTAAACGTTGTCAGCAGTACTATTTTGGCACAACATGGTCTATTTCTCTAATAATTAATAACGTAAGATCTCTGTCTTGCTTTGCGCCTACCACAGCTTTCAAACCTTTTCTGTACGAGCGGGGCTGCTTTGAGTCGGTGTGATAACCCTAAGGTTGTACTTTTGTACTTCTTACCAATTTATAATATGCGATCAACTGCTTATACGGTAGAAATATAAGTTACAACATATTGTGTATTTAAGGCAGATAATTGTTCCATTGTAGAGTATACGTTTAATTTATATTACATCATTAAAAAAAAAATAATAATACTTAGGGCTAAAATATACTATTGATAGGTATTTATTCTTTAATTAATTTAGGATGTTGAAGATTCTAAACTATTTCGCTGATATATTTAAACAGTTTTACAAAATTTAAAAGAGCGTCCGTGCGTTTCTAGCAGCCCTCTCGTTATAGGCCTCAACTCTTTGCCTGAACCTAGCAATTAGTAAATTTAATGAACTTACTAACTATAAAGTTTGACGTTCACAAGTGTTACTTTGTGACTTAAATGAATAAATGTTTTTTACTTTGACCCATTTCCAGAAAGTAAGGTACAATGGTATCCTCTCTTAAACTTAGGACACCAGTCATACTGGAAGATACCGTCTGGGCGAATTCTTCTACCCACAAGAATATATAAAATTGGAACGCAAGAATATATAATATAGGAACGCAATACAAGGTTGTTTCGTTTTAACCAAACAACCTTGTATTGCGTTCTTATTAGTATGATTTTCGAATTTTTATGATGACGCTGTGTTCCACTGGTCTTCCTTTACATTCAGCTTTTATGATCGACATAATTTAAAATATATTCTACACATAAATAATTAAATGATTTGTTTCATTCAGCTACATTTCTAGATCGCTGTTCACTCCTTTGGTGAGGTTCTTCCATTAAATTCTCTTGTTTGGTTGGAGCTGGTTTTGCTTGAAGTAGGCGGTCGTCTGGCAGAATTGCCGCGACTAATGCGGACGCTAGAACATGATAAATCAATAGGTAAGATTAATGAATATAAAGTAAAAAAACACGCGTTTTTAATGCCTCGTTGGCCACTGTTAGTTTTCCTCTGGCGATCAAAGTATTATTGGATTTATATGTAAGGCAATTTCTCAGTAGCAGCGTGGAGGCCGGAAAAGAGTCACGCCTATATGAAAGATTTGGCAGTAGTATATTATACCCACATTTCGCAAAGATTAGATCTGGCTTCTGTGTAGCTACATCAATTGTCCAATAATACTTAATTGCTTGACCCAGGAATCGATTTGGATACTTCATCTATGTCAATGCCAATGGTACTAACCTGTAAAGATAGAAGCAAAAACGTAGAAGCCGACATCGCAATAGTTAACCAGCAATATGTTGAGGATCTGGACGGACGCGAATGTGCCGATACGCCCGCCTGTCATTGCAAGAGCGATGGCCATTGTTCTGCAATAAATGCATCAAATATACATATAGGAACTGTATTTGCCTCTTATACAGAGCACGGAATGAAATAATACTCGCTTCCGCGTTGTGTATATTCCGTGCTCTGGTTCTCTGGTAATAATATCAGCCCTGTATCTATTGCGCCACTGCTGGGCACGGGGTTATGTCCAGTGTCAGAGGAGACACTAAGTTACCACGTGGGACTGCCATGTTGTAGCTTATCTAATGTATAAGTTTGATATAGAAATGGATATTAATAGTCTGAAAAGTATTAAATATAATATAATAGCATTGACGTAACCAAATAAATTTAATGCCTTTGCAAGAAACATAGTTTCCGCCTTTCGCTTGCTTAATATCTGTACGTGGGCTGATGTAGGGTCTAAGCTAAAGACTTGCTTTAGTAAGACTTTCGGAATGCAAAAGATAAGATCAAGCAAAAGACACTTAAATGGAAGACATGTCACATGCTACGTTTACTTCTCTAGGATATTGAAATCAATGTATGTATGTAAACATATAGTGACATATTAGATTCCGAAAACTATAAGTTCAGTGAAATCATTATAAATACAAGCAAGGTATACAAGGTCTCGAGAAATATTAAATAATAGTCTTCCTTCTAAGTGCGTGATGCGTTTTATTCTAAACCTCATTACCAGTGCAGTAAGTTACCTTAAGTGAGTGGGAAATAAAGTGACCACGATGGCGGTGTACAGTCCCAGCACGACAATGCCTTGCAACATGACGATGAAGAGCACTGCGCTGCCGATGACGTTCGGCACCAAGTTCACGAGTATACCACACACCCCGCACACTGACGTCAGGATCAGTACCATGTTACGCCGACCCACCAAACCAATCGACTAAAATGTGAAATGAACTATTAAGTATTTTTCTTTTTCGGTTAGTTGTATAGTCGAAACGTCCTGCCACATTCATCGACTGGAACATAATATAAAATGTTTAACTTTTATGTATTGTATGCTTTTGATCTTGCAAGTATGCAATAAAAAGCAGTTTACGAAACAAGAATAGTTAATAAAATGTTAGAAAAATTATTAAACTTAAGATTAACAAAATATACTGGCATATATACTTTGTTAAATGATTTTTATATTTTTAAAATAATATTTTACCGCACCAAAAGTTATTCCTATGTAGCAGAGGTCTTTAAAAACATTCAAACAACGGACACAAAGAATGTCCAAAGTTGGAACAACAATTTTTACAGATCACACAAATGTTTGTCTGTGTGGGGTCGAAACCACATGTATTGTGGTGCGCAGCACGGCGGCGTGGCGAAGCGAACCCTTAGCCTACGCTATCCGTGCCCAGGTTCCTCCACAATAGCTTATTATTTTTGTAGCTTGAGATGTGAGACGATTACTAGTTTATCTAGTGGTCTAAAGCAAGTTTCCTTTAAATTAATAATAATATTCTACCACATACACACAACACCATCTAGCCCAAACTAAGCAGAGCTTGTACTATGGGTACTAGACAATGGATAAACATACATATATACTTTTTTTTTGTTTTTGTAAAACATACATATTAAAGAAACACCCAGACGAAGACCAACATCCATGTTCATGCACACAAATGTATGACTTGTGCGGGAATCGAACCCGCGATCTCAGGCGTGGCAGTCGGTTACACTAACCACTAGGCCATCGAGTCCGACAACAAACAATTGACAGAAACAATTGAAAAAGTTATATCAAAGAATCATAACCTAACCAAGCTGCTTCTTGAAAAGGAATAGAAAACATATATATAGATACATATAACGGAATAACTTTGAGACGTAGCTTTTTAGTTACATATATGTCGCATCTGTATTTTTTTGTGAAATGTAGAGTGTATATGAATAAGGGCTTTAGATGATAAGTAGTAGTTGTTGCTTACCATACTGATGCATATGTTGAAGATAGACTGCAGAGCTCCAATGCCGAATACTATTAACAATGAGGTTTCGTCGAGAGCGCACGGGGTTGCGTCAGGCTGAAAAACGATGCAATTGGTAAGGTAATTAATGTTTCGCGTCTCAAGTAGATGCTCATCTATATATTCATTTACGTATTGTTAATACAACAATCATCATCATATTTCATTTGCATAGTTACTGTAGCTTTGCTATAGATGACGCTTAGCATCGCCTTCGATTCTAAATATACGGACGCAAAATTTAATCTCGAGACGTAGGACCATAGTTATATTGGTGAAGCAAAGACTTTCACCTCGTATATAACATACATTCCACATTAGCAATGCTTTAAGATAAGCCTTAAGATACTGACCATTCGAATAATGATAAGTTCAGCTGAATATTCGATTAATTAGTAAATTTTATCCATATTGCGACATTGTTAGAATTTGAATTAAAAGCCAAATAACACTTATACTCGTAGTATGGACCAAAGATAACAAACCACTTGCCACTACATCATTTATTTTGTGTTACTTACATTAGCAGGCGCAGGTTCCATGTTTAATATTCCACACATGGTGAGGTCGGTGCTCTCACCGCTTTGTAAAATACGGACGAACTGATCAGCAATCGTCGGTAGCCAGATCAAAAACGCACCAATTCTGAAATAATGTGATGATTTTATGTCTATTTGAGGTATACTTATATACCAATAGTAAAAAGTGGAAATATTTTTTGTCTGTTATCAATAACTTCTGAAACGATTATACTGTTAATAATTCTTTCACCATGAGAAAGCTACTTTTTCCGAAAGTAACATCACGCACGAGAACGGAGCAGTAATAGAAGGTGGGTGAAACCACAGGCAGAGCTGGGAGTATGGTATTTGTGTAACGCGTTATATGGAATAAAGGAACCAAGTATAAGTGTTATTAGAATGCTTGCAAATTTAGGAAATAATTCTTAAGAATAATACTGGAAAGATATGTAGATTTCTGAATATGAAATGTACCTACCTAACAATTTGAATCGGAACACAAAGGATTATAATTGAAATGGATTTCATGTAATAGTTATGAATATATTCTTCATTTAGGTTACGGCAGTGTAGTGTTTGTCGGCCTCGATGGCGTAGTGGTTAGTGTAACCGACTGCCACGCCTGAGGTCGCGGGTTCGATTCCCGCACAAGACAAATATTTGTGTGCATGAACATGGATGTTTGTCTTGGTCTGGGTGTTATGTATAGTATGTACGTATTTACAAAAAAAAAAAAGTATATATGTATGTTTATCCATTGTCTAGTAGCCATACTACAAGCTCTGCTTAGTTTGGGCTAGATAGTGTTGTGTGTATGTGGTAGAATATTATTATTATTATTATTATTGGACTTCACTATATATGATAATAGTCAGCTTTTGGCTGTTTGCTACACAAGGGACGCTCCCGTCCAAGTAATGATTCGGAAGAAAGGAAGAGTTTCCGTTATTCTGACAATGCATAGATGTGTGCCCGATATTATCTCGCATAGCACACCGCAAGGATTGTAACTCAACAGTATTTTGTATTACATAGCTGTCTTGAAATGACTTTTGTATGTAGGCGAAAGGTGAATTAATATACTTTATTAATTCGAAGTCAAAATACAAACTGATGTGAACTTACTGTTGTGACACATAGAGAGTAGTCATGATGATAGTATACTTGAGAAGCGGCGCCTTGAACAAAGGTACTATTTGGTCTTTGGCTGGTGCGTTCGTTGCAGATGCGGCCGTAACATCCTTCAGAAGACCTTTAACCTGGAAAAGTACTACAATGGTCAACGGTTTTATCACTTCTATATAAGTAAATACGTTGTATGAGGTACATATATTCACTGCTTCGATAGGTGTCAGTGATATTTGTGTGATTGAACGTGTGACGTGACGCAACTGCCTCCGTGTGCGAGTGTTTCCCATCTGGATTTCAAATTGGATAGTTTACTAGGGAAACACTGTTCTAGGATGTAGTATTTTTGTAGCCTGAAATGCGCTTTGGAGTTTGCAATTACAGGTTTATGTCATGATCACCTGTGGAACTTTTGTGTTTGGTGGAAGTTTAAAAAAATATAGGTTAGTGAGTTTACTAAGTAGTAAACTCACTAACCTATATATTTTGAATTTCATAAGTGCTGTGACCTAAATGAATAAATGTTTCTTGACTTGACTTTGATAGAGTCGTCCTCTGACCTAAAATAACAGCTCTTTTATAGAAAGAAGCACATGAAAAAATATTAAAGCATATACATATATGCCTTTGTAACTGATTTAATCTTACCAAAGACTTACTTTTTTTGTAACAAAATATTCGGGACTTAATTACCTGTAGTTCCTCTTTAGATCCTAAGTTATTAATTCTGTGGATAGCCCTCAATATGTTTAGAGCCCTTTCTTCTTCTCCCTTAACGTAGACGAATTTCGGGCTCTCCTGAATGAAATATACGAAGAAGGCGGTAATAAGGCTGGGTACGGAGAACACAAGCATCAACAAGCGCCACGAGTTCCAGTAGATGCCGAGTGCTGACAGGTGGTGAGAAAAATTGAGCGGTATTATGGGAATCGCCAGCACTAAAAGTAAAATTACATTATTTCTTGGTGTCTGCTTCATAATCAACGTCAATGCTGCCAGATATTTCGAGAAAGGTATTCTTTTTAATATGAAAGAGCTGTAAGTTTCTTGAGATTTTTGTGATTAATTTAACATATTATTTAAATTGCTGTACAAGAATATTAAAAGGTAGGACAACAGGTTTTCACATAAAATGTATTTTTCTTAAAACTGGCCCTTTGAAGATCGCAGCCCAACAAATGTATTGTTTTCAGACATAAAAAGACGCCATGCTGCCAGAAGAAGGCCAGTAATCTCTACCCTGTACGCCGACATCACAACCACTTCTAATTTACATAACATCTGGTTTTACACACACCAAAGCCGAAAACTTGTTTGGTATCTTAGTTCTATATAATCCTAAGATCGAATCCACAAATCAGTATCTTCTGGTTTAACCATTATTATAAGTTGTCTACGTACAGATGCAATAAACTCATCAGCATTATAATCATCATAGTCACGTATTAGATTCAATTTTCTAATCATAACAACTAGGCTGAATATCAGAATTGCCATCCGACTACCAGAAACCAATGGGATCGCTATCTCTTTCTGTCCCTATCGCAGTGCCTATCATTATAGTGTATGTAAACATAAACCAGATATTAGATTATATTTTTATTAGATATACTTATAATGTGAGGTGATATCATGGTACTTACATGCCATGATTCCTTGTGCCAGTAGGAATATGCTGGACACCAACAATACGACGAGATTCCTTTTAGCCATCGGCACGCTCTCACTGAGCAGCGTCATAGCCATCGAGTATACTCCTGATGCACTGCAATACGTATTTACAAACTAAATTATGATAAATTTAGTGTAGCGAGCTAACTTTAGTGAAATAAGTATTATGATTGTTAGTGAAATAACAGTTGCGAGGCACTCATAGCCTATTGCACTCACTGATCGAACGATTAGCGAGGTTAAACAACGTTGGGTGCGGTCAGTCTATAGATGGGTGACCGCTTAATGGTATATCACCAGAGCATCTCCGTGCTTCCGAGGGCACGTAAAAAGTCGGTCCGGTTTTGCCAAATTGACAGCAGTCGTTAAGCTATGTCAGAGACCTACGGGCGGCTTGAACAACTCTTGACAACAGGTTGGCCGCTAACCACACGAAAAGAAAAGAAAGAAAAGAAAATTGTGATTCAAGCTCGTTTCATTTAGGGCTTCTTATGGAGGCTTGGTTTAAGACTGGGAAGTCATGATAGAGTGCATAATATAAATAATCTGTAGTACGTCGTCTTCATCGAAATTGAAGAAGAGAAATATTATATACGGCGGCTCTGTACTGTCTGTGATCTGACTTTTGCGACGAGTGCTGGAAGTGCAGAGATTTATATTTTAGCGCAGCACTAATGATGTTTAAGCATGCATTACCTACTGACACTTACCTTTAGGTGAGCCTTATAATAATTATTTGCGATCTCAGGTGGATAAAAAATATGCAGAGAGGTTTTTGAGACCACAACGCTACACTTAAACGTGATATCTTGAGAACACTGACGTCTTTCAGCTAGAAAAGTATTATAAAGTCACTGCCTAGTATTGCTTCGTGGCTCACAAGCTCCTTGAGAAGTCAGTGGTATTAGCAGGGTATCGGAGTGACATATGCCCCTTGCGCTGGTAGTACAGCGACTCCTTATCTGCAGGGCTCGTGACGCGATGATGGCGGCGCCCATAGGTTAAGATAGCTATCTTAATTCTTACCTATGTACTATTAAAAATACTCGGAGTTGTACTGACCAGAGGGATGCAATAAACTGTAAGACCAGCAGCATGATCCAATTGACTGAGATGGTGGCAATGAGGTTAACTATGGCGCCTCCGATGAGAGAGACCAGTAGCATTGCGCGGCGGCCACGGGTGTCTGCCACGTAACCCCATCCAACACCACCGAGGATCAAGCCTATAAGAGCCAAAAGTACCGGGCGATTAAGCTGACTGTCGATATGACTGCACAAATGGCGCGATACCTTTAACGTTACTTCGCCACTACCGTCAAATGCTTTAAAATTTGTGTGTTCTACACATTGTTGTTGGCTGGGTGTTTTTTGGGCCCGCTGTTTGAAAGTTTGTTAATAAAATAGAAAAAATATTCCTCTAGAAATAATTCCTGTGTCAGATTACACACAAGTCAAACATTTGTGTGCATGAACATGGGTATTTGTCTTGGTATGGGTGTTTCTACAATATGTACGTATTTACAAAAAAAGTATATATGTATGTTTATCCATTGCCTAGTACCCATTGAACAAGCTCTGCTTAGTTTGGGCTAGATGGTGTTGTGTGTATGTGGTAGAATATATTATTATTATTATTTTTGTCATGTGGAAAAACCCAAAACCGAGTGTTTTGCAGAGCTGTAGTGGTGAGACAACCACATAAACAACTGCAACAGCCATCCGTGCAATCACACAGCCTGACTCTTCAAGAATATAGGTATAGACTACATGTATATAACATGATAATATTGCTTACCAACAACAGGTCCAGCCGCCAGAATTCCTTGCTGGGTGACTGTGGTCGCCAGCTCACAGGCGCTCGTAGGTACTATATACATGCTGCCGTATCCGATGCAGGCGAACGAGATGATACAAACGCCGGTCAGACATGTTATTATGTAACTGTAGAGACCAAACCCTAAGGAATTAGAAATACTGTTGTCTTAGCTTGTCAAGCTGTTAGCTTATAATATTATACTGTTTCACTGTTGGGTACGGCCCATAGCTCGGCTTAAGAAAGCATTTGGCCTTAGTATACCACGCTGGCGCACTGCGCGTTGGCAGACTTTACATATCTTGGAGAATTCTCAGACTTGCAGGTTTTCTGACTGTGTTTTTCTTCACAGCTTAACCGAGACATAATGATAATTGCAGAATCTCAAATATATGTTATAGACAATAAAAATATGCCAAATAATTCGTATAAATATGGTACTGAGCAGAATGATAGACAGAAAGTGGTCGCTAGCACGCCAAGCTTGCAAGGTCGCGAACAGATTTGTGTGACGCCTCTCATACAAATCTTATTAGTTTTGCATATAAATTTTTCTGATATCTTTCTATATAGCCTACAATCTTTCTTAATTATAGCGTCATACACTAGGTCATCTCCTGCCTTTCAATAAAGCAGGAGGACGATGGCTGGCCTATGCGTCGTATTGGTGAACGGGTACTACTTGTGTAGAATTATTAATGTTGGCTTCGGCAATTATAATAAACAGGCAAAGTAAAGCAAATTTTATATTAAAATTGGACAGGTAGTACCTGATATTAAATTTGAAGAAATCATACCACCTCCAAGAGTGAAAATAGGTTTGAATATTTTTTGTCAAAATTTGTTATATTTAATAAAATTGGACCGTTTATGTAAAAAATGGCTATACATACCTGCTTTGTCAATAGCTGCTTCGAAAGACACTTTTTCTGAGCTTAACGTATTATTACTCACACCCGAATTCATTATAAAATCTTTCAAAAATAATTCAGTTACTAGTAAATTTTTACTTAACACACGCTTGTATATATTATTTACACATTTCGAATATATTTTTAATATAATATTAGTACATAATAGATAAATTTAATTTTTAACTCAGGAATTTAAACACATTTAATAAAACACCCGTAGCTCCATAACAGTCGTATTATTTATGTAGAGCAATACATTAAAAGAAGTTTAAAGTCTGTAATCCTATAGATATGGGATATAGATATGGATTTTATTATTCGCATATGATATACCTAGCCAATATTTTAATAGCACGTGTATGAATTATAAAAGAATTCATGTGCGAGCGAAATATTATATTATATAGATAATTTAAATATCAATTGATTACGTCGTAATCGAATCGAATCGTATTTTACAACTAATCCGATAATCAAGGCCAAATCTAAAGGATAAGATATAGGATTCGCGAGAAAGGTCGTGGATTCCAATTCCACCCAATGCACTACCGATGTAAACACACCCTTAACACAAGCATTCTAGAAATCTATATAATCTAATCTAAATACAAGCAACTATACATAAAAACCTAATCTCATTTTATTTTAAATTGGCCATTCAAAAAATATTGTTGAAATAGTATAAAATCGACGACGTCGACCCTCTATTTTAAAAAAACTAGCGTATGTTACGTCTGATGATAATCTGTGAAAGCTTGCAACACAACAACATTAGCTGTGTTGCCAGCTCACCTAAGGTGAACAACCCATAACCGTGCTTAATAGTGGCAGCTATTGAGACACCTTTATAAGTGCTCCATTTTTTTTTTTTTTTTACGTTTGGGAATGCAATGACGCATATCCCTCCGCGGGGGCGGGCGGAGGTATTATGTCGGACTCGCCGGGGTAAAAGAAAGATGGAATAATAGTAAAGTACCTCCCGGAATACCGACTAAACCTACCACGGTGTTCCTCGACAAAACCACTATCGGCGGGGCCGCGCGAATCGCTTTCGCATGCGGTCGCAACCCCGCCGAGGTTTCGGCCCGCCGTATGAAACGGCAGGCCACTAAACAACAAGACCTACCCATAATAGGCACTTCTTTACGCCACTAGTAAACCCTACTGTCTCCCCCCTAGAGAGGAGACGGATTCGACACAGAGGCGCGCGTGGGAACACGCACGCCGCCTCTCGGACCTGGTGCTGAACGGATGGCGGGCAGGCCCACAAAGCCCGCCACCCCCAGGTCAAACCTCAGGGTGGCTGGAGGTCATCGCGCGCCCTCCGGCGCTCGGCTCTGCGGTTGGGGAGAGGGTTTAAATGTTCCCTCTCCCGCTCCGCCACCTCCTTGATGGAAATCACTTCCTCGCAGAAGGAGGCGACGGCGTTCCACGACCTCTCACTCCGGACCATAGACTGAACTACGGCCGGGAGCGAGAGGGTAACCGAGTGCTCCATCATCATCATCAAAGGTGCTCCATCCCATAATATTGTTTTCTGTTGTTACGCGTTCTGACGCGAATGTTATTCATTGAAATTAAACTAGTATATACGGGTTTTATCGCGTTGTTTATTTAACACTGTATTACATAATTTTGAAACTGTTACACTACTACTTCTATTGAATTTTACTAATTTATAAGGTAATAAAATTATTAATACTAATAAAACTATTTATATTTAGGTCGTCGCTGTGTGTACAAATTTCATAGGTAGGTTTACTAACACAGCTAATTCTTTTATTTGAAATATTTTGTGCACACACAGTTAGAGCTAAAATCTGGCTTTATATTTAAACTCTGTTTCTCTTTAATTGTAATTTACTTTTATTTTGTGAGTCATTTAAATAAATAAAGGGCCGGGTATTTTCCTAGATACTCGGAAAACGGCCGTAAAAGAGAACCAAATACGTCCATTCACTTTTGTTTTTAATTATTGCACAAATCCGGATTTCAGAACTACACACGGCTACGTTATTACACAACTGGCTAGCAAACTAAGGTATCGGGGTATTGTAGTCATTAATTACTGTATTATTAAATCAGGCAAACGTAATTTGGAGGAAGCGGTATCTACAAGAAATGCAAGGTTAAGTTACTTTGGTGCCTACAAAGATTTATAATCGAATAGAACGTCGATTTGGAAAGCCAAGACCTTGTAATAGATATAAATATTAATGCATACTTATATTCATTATATAATTGGTAAACGAACCCAGGTTCTTCCGCAACCGAAAGTATATGCGACTTCCTTTTGGTACGTACTTTAGTTTTCATGATATATGTCTACGATCAAAGTAAGTATTTTTTGGCGAAACATATCAAACTAGCCCAAATTTGAAGAATACCCCTTCTATATTTATCTCTCTTGTTTTATTACATTACTAGCTGTGCCCGCGGTTGCACCCCCGTTTATTGTTACAGCGCCGTCCCCATGGGTCAAAGCGTGATGTTAGATAGTTTATAGCCTTGCTCATTAAATAGGCTATCCAACACTACAAGAATTTTTCAATTCGAACCAGTAGTTCCTGAGATTAGCGCGTTCAACCAAACAAACAAATACTTCAGCTTTATAACATAAGTATAGATTATTTTCATACCATAATGAAACAAAACATTGTACAGTCATTCAATGACGATAATTTTCAATTATGTGTATATTCTGTACTATTTTCGATAGACGACAATAAACCTGATTTCTATTACGCGGAATCTAATTAAAACAATTTCCAGTCTATTTTTTGGGGATAGAGACTAATAAAATTAAAATAGTTTATTTTCATATTTCGGGCTAATTCACATTATTAATTGAGGTATTCCTTATAAGTAACAATAATACTTGGGTAAGGAGCCCCGGCTCTTCACTTGACAGAAAACAAAATAAGACAGGTATTAAAAAAGAAACTGGATGTATTTATAACTTAATAACTGAGTTAAATAACAGATTGTAATAGTGTAACAATTATTATTTATCTATAGATAACGTATTTTATGAACAATAGTATTAAATTTATCGATTTTTTTATAGCCATTGCCAAGGTCGACTACAATCTTGTGTACATACTTATATATATATATATATATATATATATATATATCTTGCGTATATACTATCGCTCCCCCTGTCAGCGTAATATTGATACATTTCTAAATGGACTCGACAACACACTTACAAGTGTCAAGAACTTCAAAGATATTGTATTTATCGGGGATATCAACATTAATACCTTACCCATATACCTTGATCAACAAGCAACAGAGTACCTTAATCTAACTGCCTCGCATGGTCTCTTACCTACACACAATCTGCCAATGCGGGCAGAGAACTGCCTAGACCTCATTTTACTTAAATCCGATCTCAAATCTACTAGTTTAATATTTGATACTGACATCACTGACCATAAGCCTATTCTTATTAATATTGAGACCACTGTAAGTCAAATAAATAATCAAATCAATTATACCAAGGTAGATTTTCCGTCAATTATTCAAACAATCTCGCAAACTGACCTCGGTTCAATCATGAATACATCAGATCCTAATTTGGCAACAGAAAAGTTAGTTACAATTATTATGTCTGCTGTTAAAGTAAAGTAGCTTTCTAATGGTGACAAAAATTGTATCGTAGTTTTGTTAATTAATTACTAACAAATATACTAATCTTTTCTCATTAAAATATAAGTATAGATATAGATAATATAGCACTGATATAAATATGAATTCAGTAACTTTAGTAGCCTCACTAACCGACAGTTACTCTGAGACCTAGTGGATGGCCCTTAGGGGTCTGGAACACTCCAAGAAATTCATTGCAAACAGAGTCACGGGCTTCACCTGGAAATTCTACGGGTACAACAAGAGCCAAATACGCCTGCTTACAAGAGCGTTCACCGGTATTTTAGCACCAACAACTTTCTGTGCAGATTGAGATTGGCAAACAATTTGATCTGCAGAGCCTGTGGTGAACAGGACGAGTCCATATCATACCTACTGTGTGAATGTGACGCGTTGGATGGACTTAAGATGGGTCTGATGGGATTGGCATATCCGAACCCTGAAGACTTCAGATTTCTCCCTCTGAAGTGTACGCTGCGACTGATGCAGTACATTCATAGGGTGATAGCTCGGGGATAGATCTCGGGGCCGGCACAAAAGATCCCACTGGGTCGCAGTGTCGCCGGTCTACACTGTCTGGCCCCCGAATAAGATAAGATACTCTGAGACCTAAATAAAATGCAAAATTCTCCAAGAATAACAGAATGAGCGAGCCAGAACGAAATACCGCGTTACAAATGGTGTATAGCCAAATAATTAAAGCTTTATATTGTTTTTACACATTCATTACCAGTGTTCATCATACACATTGGGTTCACATATCAAGCTGATATTTTTGCTAACAATAATAGGTAAATATATTATTTTAAATAGTCACATAGTCCTATGATTAAAGTACAACAAGTGAATGTTGTGATTAAATAAAACAGCATAATATTTAATAAATATATTTATTTAGTTAACTATATTTACAATTTAAAACTAACTTACTTATGTAATTTAGATACTAACTTAATTTTAACTTCAGCGGATTTATGCGTCCGATATTTCTAAGCAAACCAGTCGGTTCCCTTACGAAAATCAGGCAGATAAAATATATAATTAATATGTACAGTAACTAACATAAAATAAAAATATTATCTTATTAATAATAAATTATTGTAACTTAAAACTAGACACAACCTTATTTAGTACAATTACTCACATTAACCCTTTCGCTGTCCCGTGATATACACAATACAAAATCTATTGTTATGTATCATATGTGATTCATCGGATAGATAACCTGTTAAATTACACAATAAGGACCATGCTTTGGGAATATCCTGTAATAATAGTTGTGTATGTGAAATAAATAAAATCAAATAATGGTAATAACATTGTGTCTGGACGCCGGCGTCCTAATGATGATTATTGGTAATGCTTTAAGACTGCGCCGAGCGAAATGTGCCAAAACAGGCGGTCATAGTTAAGTTGATAAAATCAACACTTTTTGTTTAATATAAATATAAAATATACATTTGCCATAACAATGAATGTGTTTACAATTACTCCGTGTAAAATAATTAATATTTGCGCCTACAAAATTACGTAAACTTGCACGAAAAATGCAAAAACGTAAGCTCGTGTTAAGTGATTTTTAGATTATAACAGTACAAATCTATCATATTTTACAGCTTAAACGAAACATAAATAGATATATTACAATTTGTCCGTCCCAATTATTTAATTTATTGGTTGACATAAAGATACATATTTATCAAAAAAGCACTTCAAATCATCCATACAATTTTACTATGGCGGCCGCGCGCCGATTTGAATATCGAGCTCTGTCATTCAGTCCAACCGCGTCTTACGCTCGACGCAGTCTTAATCTCCTAATGTATGATATGCAGTTAAGAATAGTTGTCTTGACTGCAATATAAGGCTAGGATATACTATCAAGAACTTATTATTATCAGTCGTAAATTAAATAGTCCAAGAGTACTTGATATTCAGTCTTTTGTAGATCCCGTCATCCCGAGGTCTCTTCTAGTTCTTGGGTTGTTTGTCGCGAGGCAGGAACCAAGCCACGCATATTGCAGCTGCAGAAAAGAAAAACGTTTTAAATTAGTTTTATTTTGAATGAGGCTAGAAGGAATTATTTATAAAAAATATAGGGTCCTGAAAGAGGTGTTCAGCTCAGTGGGGAGACCAACAGACTGCAATGCAGAGGGTCTCGGGTTCGAACCCACGTCGCGCACCTCTGACTTTCGGAAGTTATATGACTTTTCGAAATTATGTGCCGATTGATTGACAATTATCGCCTGCTCCGTGCATCGGAGAGCACGTTAAGCCGTCGGTCCCGGCTGCCATGAACATCTTTGGCAGTCGTTATTGGAAAGTCAGTGCCCTATAATATCCTGACGCTGGTCTAGCCTTACGGTATCGTTAGCCATCGGGTTGCGGAGTCAGGTGGCAGCCGCTCCGTGTAAAAACTGATGTCCAGTCAAATTCGGTTAGACCAGGAAAACCTTGGGGATAGTAAAGGCTAGGGAAAAGAAGAAAGGGATGCTTTCTAAAATTACAGAAGTCTGTATGACTCCGCATACAGAGATGATTATGTTAGTCTTGCTAAATTTATCGTTTATGTACGACTGAAAATAGCATGGAAATTTCTTGTAGTTAGTTAGAACAATTTCGTTATTCTAAGTGATATTCAAAATATATAATTGCAGCAGTTGTTATTCAAAGGCTAGATATATATTTGTTGATAACTAAAAATGTTTGATATGGTAATTAAAAGAGTTTTAACGAAATACTTTTGAGTGCTATCAGTGCCTATAACTTTAACAAATTAATTAGGTTGAAGATTTCTAGCAGTGGACTAATGGGTTGATTGATAAAATATTATAAAAATAAAGTAGTGAAGGAAAATAACTAAAGGCAATCCACACACTTGGTGTTCTCCATAATATGTTCTATGTACACGAAACTGTCACTCCGACTGATGTGCTAGACTATAGCCTACTGAACCTTTTATTTACCTAACATATTTAACGCCATCTAGCTGACACAATAGAAAATGTATTGTTCGCAGTGATTTATGGCCGCCATGGCGTTCAATGTGTTAAAGAAGTGTCGTATACATTAGTGGCACTCCTTAATTATTTTATATAGTCAGATTATAAAGAAGGCAACTACCATTAGTATACAAACAGTAAAGATAAACAAAACAGATACCGGCACGTGCCATTTATAATAAGTATTAATATTTATTGATAACATTTACAATATCACATGTTTATAGTATCATTATTTAGATTATAGTTCCTACTGCGTAGTTAAAGATACATGATGGAATTACATAAAATACATCGAAGTAAATTTTAAAACACTCTTGATTGAATATTGTTATAGTCATAAAGGAATTATAGTTATTAGCGGTCGCCTAGTGGTCAAAATTCGACCAAAATTCCTAAGCTCGCTACTTTTTTTTCTGATTTTCTCTATTACATATAAATAAGGTATAGATAACCATAGTTACAAAGAATTGTACGACGTCAGACGAACAATGCCGAAATACTACGAACGCGATTCGACTGCGTGTGTCAATGTTAATATAATGTATTTCTAATGCATATTTTATAAAAATATTAGGATTCGCCCCTCCTTCTCCATATAAACTTTAACTGTGTCAAATTTCATTCTCCTCTACCCGCGCAATTTTCGTAAATACGGGTCCAAAGCTTTTGCTTCACGTATTAATATATAGATATATTTTGAATGATCTTTGACCGTTATAATCGTTTCAGTGAATTGAATTTTATTACATAACTATGTTCGCTGCTGTGCTGATAGTAACACTGTATTGCTGCATACACGTTGTAGTAGAAAAAGACATAGAATACATTATCCAATCCAGAAAAAGTACTGCTCCCAAAGCCTAGCTAGTAATGCATCATGTTCCTGCGCTAAGTAAGATTTCAGATTCCTTAAGTTGTCAATTGCTAGAATGCCAGCGGCGCGCAGTTGCTCCACAGGTTTGGGGCCCGTTGATACGGGATGCCGAGAGGCCGCATGTTAGCCGCGCGCAGTTTCGTTCATTGCTGGGAAGAATTTGAATGTTGTGGCCTAGTTAATAGAGTTTAAATTTTCTATGCACGACTATTAGTACGCGGCTAACATGCGGCCACCTATTGCAGCTTAAGGAGACGATGCACTATTGGTAGAAGACTACAGCGATCTTTGCTCCTAGCGTTCGCTGCACATTGATTCCTTTTTGTAGGCAATGTTTATGTTACTGCAGCAACCCTTAGCGAACAATTCAGGTGACCCTTATAGTTATCTGCTGTAGCTAAAAATGGCAATAATTTGATACTTACAAAGAATTAAGACAGTCCATCCATAGAAGGTAGCTTCGCAGTTGGTAGAAATAAGAGCACCTATTGCATTGACACCTCCAAATGCGCACAGTCTTCCCAACATCACTGAGAGGCAGGAGACCATCCCTCTATAAAAGAAAATATAGTATAATGAACAACTAGTTTGCGACAGCTACGAAAAGAAAATCAAATGAATCGAAATTTTCGTTATTGCATCCGAATGCTGATCAATTCGTTGTCATATAAATTACTAGCTGTCCTGTGCAACTTTATCTGCTTTACATAAGACAATTTTCCCCGTTTTTTCATTGATGTTTCTATTGGCCGTAGCGTGATGTTATAAAGCCAATAGCTTTCGATATATGGGCTATCCGACACTAAAATAATTTTTCAATTCGAACTAGTACCTAGTTCCTGAGATTGGCACGCTTCGTCAAACAATCAAACAAACAAACTCTTCAGATTTATAATATTTATATATATATAAATGTTCTGTGCGTGTGTTTGTAATTAAACTCCTCCTAAACGGCTCGACCGATCTTAATGAAATTTTTTGTGTGTGTTCAAGTGGATTCAAGAATGGTTTAGTTTTTTTTTCATTTGTACATGACATCGTCTGTCGGGTCCGCTATTAGTAGAGATGTAAATGAAGCATTTTAATTTCTAATAAATAATACCTAATTTAGATATTGTAGTAGATATTGTAGTAGAGATATTGTAGTTGCCAATTTGAAAAGAAATACTTAAATCCATGCAGTATTTTAGGATTAACAAACAAGTAAATGATATTTCTTTTTGGTATAAGTAAGTATAGATAAAACGACTGAAATATACGCCGTACTAAAATTTGATAACCGTTGTATGATTAAATTAAATTGCTAACATAATTTAATTTTAAATACTCTTTCTCGAGTCTTAAACTCACCTTAATGAAGTAGGGTATAACTCCACAAAATATACGCTCAAAATCCCCATGGAAAGTGCACACATCAAGAAGAAGAAAAAGAATATTCCTCCAGCGAGAGGAATATTCACCACGTTGACGAGTACACCGGCGGTCGCAGACATGGCCAAGATGCACATCATGGCCTGTCTCTTGCGGCAGCCACACGTCAATGAAAGCACCAGATTAGAGAAGCTAGCTAGGGCTCCGTACGTCATCGCCGAGAACAAAGTGGTTTCTTGGATGGTGTCGTCGCAAATTTCAATGTCCTGCAAAAAGTAACAGTAGAGATGAATCAAGAATAATTAAATATGGAATGCAGTTTTTTTTTAATTTAAAATCTGGCACGTTATTGTTAAAGAGCTTTTGCACGTTCTGATAACTGCACAATTGATGACTGTCTGAAACTGGCCGCTTTTTGATCATTAGAAAATATTATCTTATATTTAACTTATAATTTATATTTATGTAAAGAGCATGGTTTTTATGGAGACGTTGTGTGAGCCAAAAAGCGTTTATGCTATCTTTGTCATATATGTATGTAGTAATGATACTGAGATGGTTTAAAAAGAATATTTTTTTGTCCTCATGTTATGGATGTAGTACACCATTGTGTGCGTCTTAACCTGTCGAGTCTTGAAATGCCAGACATAAATAAAAACCTATTGTTTTTGGCGCCTGTGTGCCGCTGCAACTCAAAAGGATAACAAAAATTTGAAGGCTATAACTTACTGTCATATTGCCAGCAGGAATCATGTCTTGCATAGGAAATCTGATCACGGTGCACAGATTCATACCTTCACCGGCACCGATCTCCAGCACAGAGAACAAGTTATTCATGATGTAAGGTAGCCAGAGGATGAAACCACTGCCACTGAAAAAAATAATTCGATAAACATACTTAGTTGAATTATGTAAATTTTATAACTATTCAAAAAGTTGAATAGCACACAAATTTAATAGTATTAGTAAAATAGTATTAAAATTATATAATATATATAATAACATTCTATCACATACATACTCACAACTCCATAAGCCCAAAATAAGCAGAGCTTGTACTAGACAATGGATAAATATACACACATACTTTTCTTTTGTAAATACTTACATATTATACATAGAAACACCCAGACCAAGACAAACATCCATGTTCATGCACACAAATGTTTGACTTGTCGGTTACAATAGTTGAATAATATTGTGGAATATTATATTATATAATAGATTTCAAATTAGTGTGAACTCTATGACTAACCCTAAGTCTTACGTTTAAGTACTTAAGACTTATTAAACAAAAGGTTACTTAATAGTCTTATTCTATTGTCAGCTATTACTGACAATGGTATCAAAATGCATACATTTAATAGTTTTAGTGTCTCGTTTATCCATTGACAAATAGATTCTCTATTGACTGTACGTGATTGTGAAGTATCGGATACACACCTCAAGTTTCCAATTTGAAGTAATTTAAAAATGGATGAAATCTAATTATAGTCGACGTTAAGCTTTTCAATACTACTTACGTCATATAAATAACAGCAACAAGGTAGAAGAGTTTCAGCGTATTCTTGAGCAGTGGTGCTCTGAAAAGTGGAGCTGTCTGCTGCCAGATTGACGCGAAGAACGACGTTTGGCTTTGTTGGCCTTCGGTCTCTGGATCCTCCAACAGTTTCTTAACCTTAAAGAAGATGCTATCATTCTATATAACGGTTGATAAGAGGAACGTACCACTCCCCCCTGGGCTTCCAAACCAAAGGATCTTAACAATGCGGTGTGCATCTCCAGGATTGGAGAAGAGCGTAATGGGCTTCTGTATAAACATTATATTTGCACACCAAGTTTACATAACTAGTAGCAATTCTAGGATACGAAACAAAACTAAATAAAACTGTTGCATTAATCCTTTGTAATAAGATTGCCGTCGATTATGAAGTTCATGAGGTTCTGTGTCTGAGTCAGGAGAAAGTCTTGATCGATATTTCTATCAGTAAATTCTAAGTTATAGTTACGAAGTCTGGCAATGGGCCCCGAAACTGTAATATTTCGTCCTTAATTTCGTTGGTACTAATAACATGTCTCATAAAATAACAGTTTTACTAAAATTTAGTCGGTTTTGATTAGCCGGTATGTACATTGTTCAGTCGTAGGTGTGTGTGTGTATGTACAATATAAAACTTACTGGGAAACTTAATTCACTGTTGCCTGTATTAGTCACGTAGATGTTCCTCAGCACCTTTAAGGCTTCTTCATATCTGCCGTGGGTCACCAGGAACTTTGGGCTCTCGTGGAACAGCTGCAGCAGGCAGGCAGTGGCAGCGCAGGGTAGGGACATGACTAAAGCTAGCAGGCGCCAGGGTCGGTATGTGATGCCCAGGAAATTGATGTCGTATGAGAACTCCAGGGGAAGGATAGGATAGGCGAATACTGAAAGAGAAATTAGAAGAGAACGTTACAAATGTAAGATGATTTTTTGTTGATTTAAACAAGTGATTCAATTTTTGTCCTGGTGTTTACGGAGTTACTAGGAGTCCAACATAAGAAAACTGGTCTTCTAAAAGCTCTTCTTCTCAGTCTTCTCACATAAACAAATCATCAGATTTTCCTCTGTTCTTGTGTTGGGTTGTAGCAGTTCAATTAGTATGGAAGTACCTTACTTCTGCCACTGATTTTGGTATGTGTACGTCTATGTCTTACTTCCCTTACTGACCCCTTTTTACTCCCAACAAACAATAACAGGAGGTTTCATCCAGTATTTTAATTTTTCATTTTGTCTATTAGCCTTAATACAATGAGATATATGTGTATGAACAATAGTACACCATCTTAAATAATAATATTTTCAAGTATCATGTCTGAACCTATGTCAGACGCAGCAGTTGCTTTATATAAACTTATTTATAAATTAGATAACATACAATAATTTATTGTTTAGCAGTAGTTTCTACTTAACTATATAGCCATTAATCTTAGATAATTTAAGTTGTTTATAGTATTTGTAAGCCCGATGGGACTGATATAGTCAAAATGGCTCTAAGTCACTTTAAAAAATGAATTTAAAAAAAGAAAAAAAAAACCTAAATAATGTGACGTTTAGTAATTATGAGTCTGCGTCCTTGAATGGTTATTAAGAAACTGTATTCTACTTACATGCAACAGTAGCCTGGGAGCACATCAACGCGCATGTGCACAGCAGCATGGCTCGACCTCGTGCTCGCTCCGAACAGCTCTCACCTAGCAGGGTATACGCACCTGAGTTGCTTGCTGAAGTACTGTAGGCAAGGAAAATATTTTTTTTTACACTATTATTAGCTTTTGCTTGGGAACAGTGCCTTTTTATTCGACGAATAGTAGCCTATGTCCTTTTCTGTATTACTGTCAACGTGTATTCGATTTTATAATGAACGATCAAGTTAAGGCCTGAAGGCATAACAAATAAATTCACATATTAAGCATACTACCCAGCTGTGAGTTAACCGTTAGGTACCGTTGGCTATGAAAGTAACTACTATCGACCTATAAATTAGGTGACCCACGGTACATGGCATATTGTTGCTAGCAAAATAACACAAGGCTATTGCGCTGCAATATTTTATAGGGTGGGAGTTTATCCAGTGGATTGGTAAAGGTTTGAGTATAATCTAACATTTCTTCCGACTTGCTCCTTTAAATACACCATCCGCATTTTGGATAGAGGAGAACTTTACAAACATACAATTAACAACGAGAGTCAACTCAACTACATATTTGTTCATCACACCAATTTTTGTCCCATATGGGAGTCGAACCAACGCTCGGTGAGGTGGCAGTGGCGAAACGACCATTTAAATCATTACGCCATCATGCAGTCACTTCGTTACCAACATCTGCAATTACATTTAATCACCTGACTCCTATCAAGATTTCAATGAGCAAATAATTCACATCAGAAGACACTGTTTACGAGGATTTCTTCTATTGACATTCCTATTATAGCACTGATGTTTGTTCACTCGTTATCTAGCCTTTGTCTCACCTGGGGGGTTCTATAGTCAACAGCTGCTGCCTTTACATAAGAGATAAAATTATCAACGGTTCCATGACGTAGGAGGCGAATGCGAAAGCTGTGACGTCAGTGATGGTTGCCAGATTAATTATAATACGATAACGGAATTTTGCCGTGTAGGTATTTGGTAATAGTGTGCAAGTACTGAAATAGCGCGAACCCGTGTGTTCGCTTTTTGGTTAGAGATGTTTTTTTTAAGAATTTTTTTTTTTTTTAACACGTTTTTATTAGCTTCATACGTATGTTAGTATGTATGTAAGGGAAACTTTGAACGTGATTTTCATACCTTTCAAACCGACGGATTGATTTGAAACTTTGCCCACTTATCGAGAACCGATAAAAATACAAAAAAACAATAATAATAGTTAAAAAACTAAAAAGCACGCTTTATTAAAAAACAAACTAAAAAGTAGAAATTAATTTAATAGTTTAAATCTAAAAAAGCGTGGTGTGCTTTCTAAGATATTTTGATAACCCCAACCTCAGGCTTTTTTACATTTAAATTATTAAATTATTTTCTACTTTTAAGTTTGTTTTTATAATAACGCGCGTTCTGTAGTTTTTTTTAATGGTATCTTAGATGTATTACAGGTTTTAAACGTAATTGTTTAACGGCGAGATGCGCTCTTAATTCTATTGCCTATAAAATTTACGTTATGTCACGTTAAACAAAAATATAAAATAAAAATAAAAGGTAATTAATAATATAATATTATTATTATAATTTAAGTCAGTGGTATTTATTATATACCTCTAATTAAAATTCCACCGAACAATGTGTCCTTTAGCCCTCTTTTTGAATAGGCTAATAATATTTATTTTAGGGTTTTCATTAACATATCTATTTTATCATTATCTACCAGTATAGTTATGGTATTTTGTAGTCCCATTGAGCAGCGATAGCTCAGTGGGGAGACCAACAGACTGCAATGCAGAGGGTCTCGGGTTCGAACCCACGTCGCGCACCTCTGATTTTCGGAAGTTATATGACTTTTCGAAATTATGTGCGTATTGATTGACAATTATCGCCTGCTCCGTGCCTCGGAGAGCACGTTAAGCCGTCGGTCCCGGCTGCCATGAACATCTATGGCAGTCGTTATTGGGGAAGTCGACACAAAAGATCCCACTGGGTCGAAGTGTCACCGGTCTGTACTGACTGGCCCCCACACAAGATAAGATAAGATAAGATAGTTATGGTATGGTGAATTTTGACTACACGGATAATAGTGGTTTAAGTCTGGAAGAAAAATTTGTGAGATCCACAAACAGTTGTTCTGATTCTAGATGTTCTTTGTATGTTTGTACGACACAGGGTGACTACTAGTGTCGGAGTCGTCTTCTTAGAAAGAAAAGAAATCTGGGATAAAAGTGGCATAAGACACTCTCCGGTTTAAAGCAAATATCGTCCGTATCTGCGTTGTTATGTGGAAAAACAAACTGACGACAATATTTTGCATTTATAAAGGAGTCTGCCCACTATTCCGTCTCATACCATGACCGTGCTAGGAACGTGTCGGGCACAAAATATTCTTTGTATGGAAATGTATAAGACTTTGCCCACTAGACCGTTCCGTCACCGACCAGCAGTTCCTATAGCAGGGCGTATCGTGTTGCTTTTCGTGTCTGATTCGTTCCTAGCACGGTCATGGTACGAGACGGTGTAGTAAGCAGACTCCTTTATCCTTACGTAAGGATTTATCGCGGTGTAAAAAAAAAATTAGAACGTAAAGATAGCTTGTGTTTGGTGGATATGAAAGAATAAGTAGGTTAGAAGGGCCAGTCTTAATAGGATTATTAGAAGCCTTTCCACTGTTTAATATCTGGGCAGCGTTGATTAAAGGAGGCTTAGGTCACACTTAACTAATTTTATTATTTTTGTTTTTTTTATTGCTTTCTTCGGTGACAGACGAGCCAGCGGCCCACCTGATAGTAAGCGAGAACCGTGGATCATACACATGGCTGTGTTTTCTTAGCATTACAGACGCAATGTCAAAAAAACACAACCAAGTCGCTGCCTACCGGAAGGAAAAGGGGAATGGAGCAGGATGGGGTTTAGGAAGGGAAGGGTGATTGGGCCTCCGGCGCTCTGACTCACTGAACGAAACATAACAGATATGTACTGTTATTTTACGTCGATCTTCTGTGAGAGGGTGGTACTTCCCCGGTCGAGCCGGCACATTCATGCTGTAACCAGCGTGGCTCCACCACTCAAATGTTCGAATAAAGATTAACCAACATTATTACCCTAAATTCGTGAAATTACTTATAACTAGCTTCTGCACGCTGCTTCGCTCACTTAAAATAATGTTAGGTTACGTTACAAACAGTACCTTTTTTAAATAACTGTTAGTCGCTGGTAATATGGCTTTCTAATGGTGAAAGAATTTTTAAAATCGCCTAAGTAGCTTTTAAACAAACAAAAAATTAAATGAGGAAATATTTGATTTATTGTTTGTTTATTTGTGAGAGTTAACGTTATAATATAAGTATTGTTAATAAATCAGATTGTGTCTTGTTTTTGTAGCGTATATTAGTTTTCAATATCTATGATGATCTTTATATGTATAGGTATATCAATCTTCTGTGCGTGTATTTCTAATTAAACTCCTCCTAAACAGCTGGACCGATTTTAATGAAATTTTTTGTGTGTGTTCAAGTGGATTCGAGAATGGTTTAGACTTGTTTTTTTTTCTCGTGTTTACAGTACAACGTCTGTCGGGTCCGCTAGTAGATATATAATTACTGAGGTCAAGCATTTGAAATAATCATGATATGCTTAGTTATAGGATTTACTTTCAAGCTATTTGTTTTTTTGTAATGGCATGGGTTTATGGTATTTGGATGTTTTGTTGGCAGTATCTTATTTAGTACGGCTGCGGTGTGAACCAAAATATTATGTCACCTGATGGTAAGTGAGTACCAAAGACTATGGACATCTGCAACCACAGAACTGATGTCCGTAAGTTTGTAGTTCTCTAAAATACTTTAAAATGCAAGTATGGCGTAGTGGTTTAATGGTCACCTCGCCATTGCTACTATGTCGAGGGTTGTGGGATCAAATCCGTTTTCATACAAAAGGTTATACTTTTATACATAAGGTATGTATGTACCTTATGTGTTACTGACGTAATATTATGTAATCATATTATCTATTTCAATAAACGTTTTACACGTGTCAGGAAATCACAGTTCTATTAACAATGTAATTCAGACAATAATTATCTTTCTATTTTAAATACACAAACTGAACAAAGAGAAAAGGCACGTGAGAGTCTTTGATTCTATATTCAAACTTTTATCTTGAAACTAGCTTTTGCTTGCGGTGTTGCTCGAGTAAAATATGCCTATGTTACTCAGTGATAAAATAGCTATAAAGGGGTGAATTTTTTTTAAAAATCGGTTGAGTTGTTTTTGAATTATACCCTTACAAACAAACAAAATATCAAAACTTTCCTCTTTATAATATCTATTAGTATAGACAACTGTCTAAACAGCATCAAATTTAATAACGATAACTGACATTTAAATACTTTCAAATAAAAAAAAAAAAGAGAGAGGCACTCATAGCACTCACTGATCGGTATGCGATTAGCGAGGTTAAGCAACATTGGGTGCGGTCAGTCTATAGATGGGTGACCGCTTAGTGGTATTTCATCTGACCGTCTCCGTGCTTCGGAGGGCACGTAAAAAGTCGGTCCCGATTGTTGCCATATTGACAGCAGTCGTTAAGCCATGTCAGAGGCCTACGGGCGGCTTGAACAACTCTTGACAACAGGTTTAGTTGGCCACTAACCACATGAAAAAGAAAGAAAGAAAAGAAAGAAAGAATAAAAAAGAAAAGTATTATTTCTAAATATTTAGTAACTAATTATTACTTAAATACTAAATTAGATTGCCTTATTGATTTTGCTGTTATCTGTTTGCGCTCTCTACTGATCTTAGAATCTAATTGATTGCCTTGGTCAGGCATTTTTACACAATTCCGATATGGTTTGGTACTGAATTAACTTTGGAAGTGCTCAGTAATGGCATGGATAATAGGAAATAAGCCTTTCAAACATAATCTCAAATCCATGCCATTGATTTGAGATTATGTTTGAAAGGCTTATTTTTTTCAATATCAAACAATGTTTCAGGCCACTGAATGGTAAGCGACTAGGATAAGCTATGGGCGGCAGCAACACTAGGTATATTGCATGCGCATTGACAGTTTTTAAAAGGAGTTGCTATAGAAAGTGTGCTCATATTTCACGGCTGTCAGCCCACTATCCCATCAAAAGCTTGGAAACCCAACCTGCCGTAGAAACTCAACAACTTTAGATCTTCGGCTGCGACCTTCTGTTGGGCAGAGTTATTTCTGCAAACAGACCGCCGAAGTCTGTGGTAATGATTTAAGAGAGATTCGTGCTCTTTGAATGTGACAATATGTAGGTACAATCATCTCATCATTTCCAAAAATTCCAGATCGCTAGCGAAATGTTACTTTCTCACATAAGAAAACTGACGTAATAATATTACGTTATCATACTATCTATTTCAATAAACGTTTTGCACGAGTCAGGAAAATCCATTCCTATCTAACAATGTTTTTCAAACAATAGTTATCTTTCTATTTTAAACACACAAAGTACAATAGAAACGAACACGTGAAAGTCTATGATTCTATATTCAAACTCTTATCTTGGCATATTTCTATAAATAACATGGTGTGTTTTTTGTTTTTTATTTTGTGAAAAGAGGTAAGTACTAATTAGATAACGAAATAAGCTACTGGTGTGAAAAATATTTGTGCCAATTACGTACCTTTTATTTGACTTGTAGATACGCAGTTGTACGTTAGGTCAGGATAAATGCGGTTCTAAGTCAATTGAATTATCTTATGTAGACTCTGTGTATGCTTTATGTATATGTTTAAATATGCTAACATCCGTGCCGTGAAGGCAACCACGTATAAGACCCGAAAGTAGTCGAACAAGAAGCAGCTTTCAATGCCTATCGTGGTTACGTAGTCGGTTCTGAGATATGGCATACTGTTGTGGGGTAATTCTACACATATAAAGAGAGCTTTTGTTGAACAAAAAAAATGTTTAAGGGCAGTAACTGGCGTATCTTCTCTAACAGCTGTAGACCTATTTTTAAGATATTATGGAAATAGGCATGTTTGTTAAAAATAATAAAAGATTCTTTACAAAGGTTAGTGAAGATAGTCAATTCGTAAAAAGGGACCCAACTAAACAGAGACATGAATTGTGTAAAAGTACTCTTCGTTATAGAAGTAGGTACATAATGAGAATGTAAGTTTATAACCATACCCTTCAAGTAATAAGAGACATATGCAGCAATTAAAATCAAAATTAAAATTTTGGTTACTTGAAAAGTGCTTTTACACTCTGAATGAACTTTTTGTTTATTCGATTTTAACTTATTTTTTCTTTTCTAATTCAATTATTATTAATATTATAATTTGTTTTTTGATACAGGTCGAAAATTGTTAATACCTTATAAAATGTAATATAGAAATGTATGTATATTAGTCTTAAGCAAATATTCGCATGCCTGTTACAGGCAAATATGTTGGGTTGTTACTTGATGTCACCATCTAATGTACCATATTCTTGGCGAATAAATATCTTTCTTTCTTTCTATATTTGCATTGATTCTGGATTCTGTTTAAGTACTATAGAATGAAAACTAAGGGTCATAGTCAGTTAAGGTTACCATACCTCAGGATCTCAGGATTTGTCCTGAGATTTCAGGATTTTTGGACTCTTCTCAGGATTGCGGCTGGATTTTGCAAATCTCATGAAATCTCAGGATTTTTAGAATTTTCAATATAATACAGCATACATTTTAAAGAAATCATAAATCAATTTTATTTTAAGTGTGTTCTATGATAATGGGTGCGATGGAAATTAGATTAATATTGTTATTAGAGAAAATTCTCAAACTGTAAAAAACGCACGATTTTCAAAGGAAATCAGGCCATTTCTCCGGACTTTTAATTTTTTTATCTGGTAACCATATGGTCTGTACCTACTATGACCCTTAGTTTTCATTCTATAGTACCTAAACAGAATAAGTAACCAAGCTAGTGAATAAGCGTATAGCTCGCCCTCTAGTAATTGGTTACAATACCATATAATCTTAACTAATAACTTAAATGCGAAAGAGATTTTGTTTGTTTGTTACGCCTTGACTAACCCTTGACTACTCGACCGATCATCATGATATTTCGCATACACGTTGCCAGGAGTACAGGATAGTACATAGGGTACCCTTTATTCCAAAAAAAGATAATGTTACTAACTTAACTCACATTTAAGTGATCGAAGCCGCGGGCAAGATCTATAGTCGTTTATAAAACTATCATCGCACACATGTTACCTGCGGTTCGGTAGTTATTCGCATAAATAAAAAATAAAAAACTCTAGTCATATCTCTAGACTCTTCGTGATATAGGCATTTTATTTTAAAATGGTTCCCTATTTATTCGCATAAAATTATATGTCATAATTAAACATGGTATACTTTTACTTATCCTTTTTTTTTTTTTTTTTTTTTTTTTTTTTTTTTTTTACGTTTTTACGTGGGGGAATGCTATGACGCATACCCCTCCGCGGGGGCGGGCGGAGGGATTATGTCGGACTCGCCGGGGTAAAAGAAAGATGTTAAAAGATAATGTACCTCCCGGAATACCGACTAAACCTACCACGGTGTTCCTCGACAAAACCACTATCGACGGGGCCGCGCGAATCGCTTTCGCATGCGGTCGCGACCCCGCCGAGGTTACGGCCCGCCGTATGAAACGGCAGGCCACTACACAAGAGACCTACCCAAAGGACTCACTTCATAAGATTCCCTACTGTCTCCCCCCCTAGGTGGGAGACGGACTCGAAACAGAGGCGCGCGTGGGAACACGCACGCCGCCTCTCGGACCTGGTGCTGAACGGATGGCGGGCAGGCCCACAAAGCCCGCCACCCCCAGGTCAAACCTCAGGGTGGCTGGAGGTCATCGCGCGCCCTCCGGCGCCCGGCTCTGCGGTTGGGGAGAGGGTTTAAACGCTCCCTCTCCCGCTCCGCCGCCTCCTTGATGGAAATTACTTCCTCACAAAAGGAGGCGACGGCGTTCCACGACCTCTCACTCCGGACCATAGACTGAACTACGGCCGGGAGCGAGAGGGCAATCGATCCGACTGCCGCGATCAACTCACGGCGCTGCGATGCCCAGGCGGGGCAAACCGCCAAAGTGTGCAGCGCCGTGTCCTCAACAACGTCGCGGCAGTCGCCGCAGTGGTGACAACCGGGCGTCTCTTGCCGGCGTATACGACACAGGAACTGGCCAAAACAACCGTGGCCAGTCAGAACCTGTGTCAGCCGGAAGGTGAGGGCGCCATGCCGCCTCTCCAGCCACTCCTCAAAAACGGGACTTACCGCCACGATCGTGGCGTGCCCGGCACTGGGGTGCACAAGTCGCTCCTTCCAATTAGCCACTAGGACCTGGCGGAGCTCGGACCTTGCCGCCTTGATTGCGGCAAAACCCGGTCCTTCGCCCCGAGCTAGCGCCTCCTGGCGCCAACGATAGAGCGACGCCAGGAGCGCCGCTTCCAGGTCCCATGGCATCGATCCGGCGAGGAGGCTCGCAGCCTCGAACGAGATCGTGCGGTAACCTCTAATCAACCTGACGGCCATGGCGCGCTGTGGAGCACGAAGCGCCGTGATGTTACGGGCCGTCAGGTTGTTTGCCCACACTGGGGCCCCATATAGGGCCATGGACCGCACGACCCCCTCGTAGAGCCTCCGGCAGGAGGTGCTTGGCCCCCCAAGGTTGGGCAGCAGGCGCGAGAGCGCGCCTGCAGCGCCCCGAAGAATGGGGGCCAAACGACGAAAATGGGCTGTAAAGTCCCATCGGCTGTCGAGCAAGAGACCTAAATACGTTAGGGTTGACTCGACGCCGATGCGGACCCCTCCTACCATGATATGGGCCCCTGGAGGTGGCCGCTTCCGAGGGCCGTGAAAACATACAGCCTCGGATTTAGACAGGGCCACCTCGAGGCCCAACCGCCGGATACGACCAACGACTTGTGCGACTCCAGCGGTCGCCAGTATGGCCGCCGCCCGGTGCGACTTACCCCTCGCCGTGACATACTTTTACTTATCCTAATAATAGTTACGAACAATATTAATTTGGCATAACTATTCAGGCACAATTTTTTTAAGCATAATTACTATTAGTATAATAATTGTTAAGCATACCATTCTAAAGCATAAATTTGTTTATGCATAATGTTTATATATTTAAGCATAAAATACTTTTCGAATATAAAATAAACATGTTGGCGACTTAGGGGTGGCCCAAGGATCACCCCCAAGCTCCACCACTTTGTAACCTATTGTTACAATATGGTACCCAAGTTATATTGGATATATTATCAACTTTTTTATTTTTATATTCATATAGCTACCAATAAAAAAAAGATGATGCAAAGTATTTGACTTTGACCTGATAAAAACCAATTCAAATTATAGCCGATCGTGAAACTATAACCTCAAAAATATGCCTTTTAACTTTATGCCAATCAAAATTAGGGCAAAAAGCATTAGCCTAAATGATATTTATGCCTATAGAAATAGTATGCCAAAAACAAATAAGTATGTCAAAGTATTATTATGACGGAAAATACGCCTAACTCGTTATGTCAAATTAAATTAGGACAAAAAAAAAGTCAATACAAAGGGTTCCCGTTACCCAACTCGGCGGAATAAAGAGGACGTTAAAAGGAAATGAAGGAGAGCGATAGGTTATGTTCGGAACTGTTCTTTATCGTGCGATAGATTGAAACTTACTCTACTTAAACTAGTATTACTACTCTTAGGCTGGTTTCCTGTAAGACCGAAATTCTTTCCGAGGAGAGAAGCTTCATTCATAGTCATTAAACAATTAGCGAGGCCAGGCCTTACCACACACAGTAGCAATCTTATAAACTGAAAGAATGCAAACACAGAAATGGAGCTAGCATTCTGTCGTCTAAGAAACTAAATTTGAAAGCATAAATTTAAATTCGTTTGCTAATTAGCGTTGTTACGTTACTAACAGACTAACTATTATAGTAACACTGTTTAGATCACATATGCTGTCTTCATCAATTAAGCTGACAAGTGCAAAGACCTTTTTAGATTGCTACTAGCTGACCCGGCAAACGTTGTTTTGCCATAAAAAAAATGTTTTGACCAAAAGATTAAAAGAAATGTTAGAGGTGGACCCCTTATCACTAAGTTTGTATGAAGAAAATCGGTAACGTTGCACTTTACTTATTAACTATTTCATAAATATTATTTTAAAGACGATTTTGAATACTATGTTTTTTTTTTCATATTCACACATCAAGTTAGACACCCTATATATAACTAACTACGCTACATACAAAATAGAGAATTGGCGGAAAGCGACAGTGCATAGTGGTGTCGATGTAATGGTAAGGATAGAGCGTAACAAAAATATAACGCACTCTTTCGCACGATTCGCAGCGTTCAACTTCTAATAGTTTAAAGTTCAAACTCTCTAGGTCGATGTGTCGCTGTGTGTACATATTGCTTGTAATTAAGCCACAATAGTTTGATTTAAATTAGCAAAGACATGAGCAATCATGTGATTATGTCGAATTAAAACAACAAATACGGGCAGACACTAGGCGATATAACTTTATATACAAATTGTATAAAAACTTATTGATATTTATTCATATCTAGCTACCCCGACAGTCGTTGTCCTGTCAATCTTACAATAATACATTTCACGTAATATTGTCTTCTGTTTACGCGAATGTTATTCATTGAAATTAAACTACTATATACGGATTTTATCGCGTTGTTTATTTAGCACTGTATTACAAAATTTTGAAAATATTACACTACTACTACTATTGATTTTATTTTACTAATTTATAGGGGGAAAGTGTAAACCAAAAATAAATAGATTTAATAGCTTAAATAATTTTATTAGCTTATAAATTAGTAAAATAAAATCAATAGTAGTAGTAGTGTAATATTTTCAAAATTTTGAAATACAGTGCTAAATAAACAACGCGATGAAATCCGTATATAGTAGTTTAATTTCAACATTTCACGTAATTAAATTCAATATCAAAACGTCAATCAGATTATTTTCCTGTGATACTGGAAGGTTGCTGGTACTTATAGCACAGGTTATCCTAATTTAAGTACCAGCAGAACATTATAGTGTTAATCTTCATCGTGTACATTCATTTGGACTTTTTCTATTGCTAATGTACTATTTTGTCGCAATAAAGAATTTTTAGTATTTTTTTTTTATTATTAATCAATATTTATTCATATAATAATACCATTTAAATTTTCGAAATGTCCCACAAATTTTTCGTACATACAAACCGTGTCCTGACAATTAAAATATGACAACAAAATACCAGCCAAATCGGTCGAGTCGTTCTCAAGTGATGATCGTATGTATTCATTTTTCATTTATATAGATAATATAATTATGTCATTCATAATATATATTATGCTATTTCTCAAAACATTAACGACTTCTTAAAAAATAAATTTAATTTTGTTTATATACCACTAAATTAGATGTAGGACACATAAACGGCAATTTCATAACTAAAGACCTAATAAATCAGTAGGTATATGCAACTGCTATTTTTTACTTACAAAGTTGAAGAGATGAGTTTGAGCACGGCCATGGTTTGCCAGTTCGGAGACAGGCTGCTAAGTGCAGCGAATAAGAAGCCGACTGACATGGACAGCATCAGGGTCAGCTTCCGTCCTTTAGTGTCTGATACGTAGCCCCACAGCTGAGCTCCTGCTACCACACCTGAGAAGTAACAGCTTGCAATTAGCTCATAAAGTTGAATAAGATAATCTCACTTCCTAATGTTGGTAATTCGTTAGTTTGAATATGACTTCAGAGTGCCTACTGCGAGTTTGTTTTACGTTAACGCGATCGGCACGTTTATGACGTTTAGCGCTCCGATTGGCCCGCGACAAGCTCTTAACCAATCAGAGAGACAAACGCGGTAAACGTTTCTATCGCGTTAACCTAAAAACAACTCATACTAGACACAGTATCCTCGATTGCAATCCCATAAAAATTTTATTGCTCGATTTAATGGTGAAGGAAAACATCGTGAGAAAATCTGCATGTAGAATTCTCCATAATGTTTTTAAAGATTCGTGAAGTCTGCCAACTCAACCCGCACGGCACCACACTTAACGCTTCTCATAATAAGAAGAGGCCTATCTGCCGTGATTTGCACCTCTTGATTTAACACGATCCTATGATTTAATGTATTTTCTAGATCATCCCTACTTGTCTTTTCATGTAATTTAATATCAAATGCATTGCACAAAACAACGTTTGTATCAATTAACTAATAACATTGTTTTCTGTCTTTTTTATTCTGCCTAATTAATACATGGTTTAAATTTAACTATGATGATTTACTAGACTGTTCTGAATTAACGTGCATAGAATCGAATACCCATAGTACCTAAAGTTATCCAATTCATAAAGTAGTACCCTCATTCATATACCTTTAATATATTCAGAGGTTATATTAACGGCCATTCATATGAAGTTTATTTCAGGAATTTCATTTACATAATATGTCAACTATTTCACAGTTTCCATACTATGCAAATGAAATCGATAAAAAGACAATTAAACTATAAGTTATTGTGTACTCGTTCTAGATTTGAAGGTTAGTGTTATCAGACAAAATACCCATATAATACAGGAGCTCAGTGTTGCCAGACCTGCGCCGTAACACAGCTGCAATTTACAGTAAATTTTATAAAATGTAAAGTCAACATGAAAAATTATTTATAATTGAGATCACAAAGTGACAAAGTTTCGTGGAGTTAATGAATTTCAATTTAGGTTGGATGCTAAGTTCAGGCAATAGGTTGAGCCTATGAGAAGATATTTGCAAGATATTCACGGCCCCTTTTAAATCGCCATTCAATAATAATTTCTGCATTTAACAACCCATATGTATAGTGTAGCAGCCGTTATACCATTTATTACTGACTATTAAAGTCTGAAATAAAAAAGTTATGGTAAATACTTAATGATATTATGGTTCTGTAATAATAATAGTAATGTATTATAGATAAAGTATGTTCTGAGGCTATAATTAGTTTGAAAGGGAGGTAAAATGCCTGAACTTGATGTATGTTATTTGCGTTTAAGTGGTCGCCTCGCCGCTTATTGTTATGGGTTCGAATCCCACAAGGGACAAAAATTTGTGTGAACCACAAATGGTTGTTCCGAGTCTGGATGTTCTTTGTGTCCGTTGATTGAATGTCTGTAAAGTCCTTTGCGACACAGGAATTATTCTTAGTGCGGGAATAGTCTTTTTTAGAAAGAAAGGAAAGATAAAGATTTCTAAGCGGGAGCCTAATTCGAAAAGCCTATTGGCAAAGGAAAACAGTATCTAAAAAAAGTTGTTCTTCTTTCAAAGTAAACATTATGCATATGTTATTTGCCTACATATTACGCATATTCTGTAAAAAAGCTGTGGTAAGATGACGTAGGTCTAGGTTCTGAGATCTCAATCTATATATCAGATGGCGTGGTCGCGCGAGTGTTATGGGTTCCACAAACGATTGTGAGATCCAGAAATAGTTGTAGGTACCGATACTAAGTGCTCTTTGTATTCCCTGTTTGAATGTCTTTAAAGTTCCCCGCGGCACTAGATTTATTCATAATGCGCGAGATGTCTTTCTTTCTTGATCCTTTTTAAACAGTGTTCGAAATCTCACCAAGAAGAGGCATGGCAGTAAGTAGAGCTCGTTGCTGCATTGTGAGTCCAAGGTCACAGACGGCAGCGGCTACCACGAAGCTAGTGCCAAACATATCCATGCCCATAGCTTGGAGCGTCCAGCTGCAGATCAGGAGCAGCCCGAAGTTGTACTTGCCGAAGCCTAGGAACAGAAAATTAAGACAAATGAAAATATATATGGTTAAAGAGCATAACAAGAGTGGCAAAGATTGGAAGTTGAGAAATGGCGTAAGGCGGCAGCCTAATTAAATTGATTGATATTCTAATAAAATTGTTTAGGATACCTTACATAGTTTTTGATATAAAGGATGTAACGGTAGTTTTTGAACTGTTTGTGGAATCGAGAGTAATTTTGGTAAACGATATTGTTTCATTATATTTTTGTTAGTTCCAAGATCTCTGTTCATGAGTTAATAACGAGAATAACATGTATTTACATACATAGTCTAAGTGATCGGCAACCCGCGGCTTGCGAGCCACATGCGGCTCTTTGACTCCCCGGCTGCGGCTCTTCCACGAAATGTTTAGTGCAAGCACGGAATATTTACTGTTATTTAAAGTAAGACTTATTCGACAAAGGCAAGCTGGAGTGTACTTGTAATCCTAATTATTTCCCTAATAATGTCTCCTGCTAAAGTAAAGTTGAAGTTTAAAAAATGGTTCATTGAATAGATTTCAATCGTGGATTGTCTATATTTGGCTCTTTTGGACGTCAGGGTTGCCGACTATTGGTCTAAGGGCTATAACGCCGTATGTATCACATCTACATTTCACAAGGTATGGTTTTAAGTGCTACGTAATAGGAAGCTTCAACGACTTTGAGCTACCATTAAAAATGTATGTTAAAAAAATCCAACGGCAATGTTTCTGACAGAGTATCAAACGCAGGAGCATATGCAATGCATAGCAGTCGCGTTCATTAACGCTCTGCTTCTAAGCGTATCACACAACAATTTAGTATACAGATAAAAATTGTCGTTGTATGTTTTATAGAAAGCGATTGTGACCTCAATTTAATTTTAATGTCTTCAGCAAGAAAATGAGCTACGGTAGACTTTAAATACTAACCTGTCATGGCTAATGCCTCTTCAACTGTAGCGCCATACGACTTCTTCTTCTCTGTTTCGACTATCTCGCATTCTCTTGTGTTGGTCTTACACATTTTTGAGCCTAAAACAAATAGAAATAATTTCGACATATATCAATCAATAATTCAGCCTTTTGCAGTCATGGATAACTCTCCCATTGTAAGACGCAATTCTTAATATACCTGTTCAAAAAATACATATATTAAGTCTCTGATATCGCTATAATAAAAATGAGCTATGAAGGTACAATATTTATCTCGTTGCAGAATTATTTTTTTTGGCTTTTTATGTTTCTTTTAAGTATAGGAATTTTTTTAAATTAAATATTGAAAAGTATAAAATTGTTATTTTTAGATAAGCATAATATTGTAGTATAACACTGTTAAAATCTTGTTAGGAAATGTTGCTCATATTATGCTAAAGTATACTGACCTTTAGCAAATTTGTCGGGGGACAACTTGATGAGAAATTAATACACTGAATTTAGTATGAACTAAAATATATTAAACTGGTAAATTGGTTAAATGATGGTGGTGAATGGTACGAGATCACGCGACGCGAATGGTGATCGTACGTGAACTAACTTAAATTATTTAAAATGATATAAGAAGTTTTGTGTAATCCAGGTCATATTTATTTGATGAGTATGCGCTCTGCGGTCAACAAGCCAAATGTCGATCCTAATAAGAAATTGTAAATATAGAAATAAAATATCATAATTATTATGTATACATAGTTTTCTAATATTGTTATTTGATGTATAATTTTAATTCTTCAAATAATGTTCTAACAGTGCATTTCGTAATTACATTTATTAAGTAATTTTTGTTTTCTTTTTAATGTGGATTCTATTCTGGATGATACTAAATAAACTCGATAGGAAAATAACACATTTTTACACTTTAGTACACAGTTTACTAATATTGTAATATTGTATGTAGTACAATATTACAATATTAGTTTACAGTCTTAGTAAGCTTCCCTTGAGCTATCAAATAGTATTCCTTTTTATTTTCATATAATAAAATTGTTAAAATGTTTGAATTACACAGGCAGCCATTTTCTTTACTAGATCACTGCACTTTTCTAAAATCTTTATCGTTTATAAAGATAGATTAATCTAATTGCTATTAAGCCGTATTTCTCTCATCTAATTTGCTGAAACTTTTAAAAGGGTCCATAATAATCTAATTTATCTACTGCCTACTCAGTAAAATATAATTTAATTTATATTGAGTGTTCAGTTTACTGCACCTTAATATTATTAAAACCATAACATTATGAATTAAATCTCGGGTCACGGTGTTGGTCGTTGCACTCCGTCGAAACGGCTCGACTTATTTTTATGATTTTTTTGTGTTTATTTGGTAGGTATGAGAATAAGTCGTAAATTATATTTCATACCGTTAAGAAATAATTTCTATAGCAGAACAACGTTTGCCGGGTCAGCTAGAATCTGATAAAATTTTGAAAATATATTTAATTTCTTTTAACCGAAAAGATTTTGCTTTCCTTCTGTAACATCTGGGACAAATAAACGATAATGTAATAATCTGATTTAAACTGTGCACCTTACCTATAAAATCCAAAATCTATCCAAACTGAAATATAATCTATAAACAGGGAGCTAAGGTATATTATGCTTCTGCCTTCTGTGCTGCACTGTAGTGGACTGCCCTGGCTTCAATGAGAATGTTTTCTAGCTTGTGTACTATATATTGTGTGGAGATCCTACGTCACAGTTTATCTCGGCTGACACCGTCATCGTTACGGGCCGTTACAACGGCGGAAAGTACTCAGTCTATCTAAATTAATAATATAATGAGATAAAATTTGTGCGTTTGTATGTAGGTACCACTGAAAATATTGAAGCATTTCTGAAATTTTTACTGATAGGAGACTACGCTATCCTTGAGTTATGAAGACTGTATTTTAATTATGGATTATGCGGGCGAAGCTGCGTGCTGCAGCTAGTGCTGTGATAAAACTGAAATGGTGTTATCTGTTCTTTGGATATATTTTTAAATAACTAATCAGGAAAGAGTATTTGAATATAACTCCAATAGATTTTGATATTATATTAGTTAGATAGAGACCAACAGACTGCAATGCAGAGGGTCTCGGGATCGAACCCACGTCGCGCACCTCTGACTTTCGGAAGTTATATGACTTTTCGAAATTATGTGCGTATTGATTAACAATTATCGCCTGCTCCGTGCCTCGGAGAGCACGTTAAGCCGTCGGTCCCGACTGCCATGAAAATCTATGGTAGTCGTTATTGGGAAGTCAGTTACAGCACTACGCTAAAGAGATTTTGATACAATATACATTTTGGTATTTGAAGATAAAATTAAAACTATAGCAACGTTTGATATAATTTAGTTATAATATACAGGATGTCCGATAATTAATAGATAACCTGGATATGTCTTATAGTGAAACTGAAGGCCGTTCAGAAAAAAATATGACAACAAATGTATTCTAACTATTACCTGAGATATGTGTTTTTTTTTCATTACCATGTATAACTTTCTTATATACTACGACCATAAATTAATGAAATCCATCGGATTTTTGCTGTTTTATTATTAAACACTAATTATGCTAATAGATAGACAATCAAAAGTATGCTATGAACTTTTTAATATATTTTATTTTTTTATTATTTTTTTTTTATTTTTCTGAACGTTCTTCAGTTCTACTATAAGACATTTCAAGGTTATCCATTAATTACCGGACACCCTGTATAATATATCATACGTAATGTTATATACATATATGGCGACAGGAACGATGGTTTAAGTCCACGCAAACGCAGTCACGGGCAAATAATAGTACACAATATAATGAATTTTAATTTGTTTTACAAGTTAAATATGGACAGAACAAATATAGAGTATGTTGTGTTTATAATCTCCATCTCATAATACTTTATGATTGTAAAAGTGTTTCTTTGGCTTAGTCGGCTTTAAGGGGTGTTTGCAGGTGGTCTTGTTGTCAGCCGGTGTTGATTTTAGTATTTAAAAGGTGTTTGTAGATTGTTAAAGGTATCTGGATGAGTCTAGATGAGGCAGGATGTACACAAATTGCGTAATGTATTGTAGGTGATATGATGTAGTCGTACATCGAATATATACTTTGATGTATGTACATGTAATAATAGAAAGAAAAAGAAATTTGTTTTATTTGAATTTCCATAAAATAAAAATTTAAAAACTAAGAATGCTAAATACAATTGAACAGAAGGTGGTACATGGAGATCAAATTAGGCAACTGCGTCAGCTATTGTTGCTGTATAGACTACAACGCTGGTATACCTCAAGAATTTTACGGCGGCCAATCTTAATCTGCGCAGGAGATTTTATAGTGCACAAGTGTATGCGTAAACACAAATGAACTCTGTTTCCTAACTCTCACGATTCGATGGAACTGTAATCCGACACGACCGGAGAGAGATCAGGCGCAGGACCAACAGACTTATGTGATTGCCAAGGCAAGAGGTGGCTAACACCGCCAAATTTCTAAGTACGGGCTGTTATTGAGATTTCTTAACAGAAAAATCCAATATATATTTTTGTTGGCCCGACCCGGGATTCGAACTCAAGACCTTATGCGATTAGGAAATAGATAAATAGTATAGCCGTAAGCCTCTATACGTAAATAGAGTAAATGCCAAGGTTCGCGTGAAAGGCGTTAAAAGGATTGCGCATGTACATCAAGTAACAAATCTTGTCTTATGTTTACGCGAATCTTATAGACTAGATGTGCCCACGGTTTCACCCGCGTTTATGATTACTGCGCCGCCCCTGTGGGCCGTAACGTTATGTTATGTGTTGCGGGTGTCAATGGGCGGCGGTAATCGCTTACCATCAGGCGAGGAGTCTGCTCGTTTGCCTCCTATACAATAAAAAAAAGATAAAACCAATATTTCGCGTCGGTAACTTACGCACAATGGCCCAATTGTGGGGCTAAGTGCGGATAACACACGTCCAACTAACTAACATATCCTTTTCTGTACCCCTGACAACGTTTATGTCAAATTTCGTGATGATCGGTGAAGTAGGTAAAGCGTAAAAGCGAAACAGACAAATAAACAACCTCGCATTTATAATATTAGTAAGTCTTCTCCCTAGCCTTTATTATTCATTCTGTGGTGCATGCTCATTAGCCGAGCGCGAACAAGTGACTTACCTCAGGCGCCAGCCGCCATTAGAAGGCATCGAAAAAATAAAATAAAACCCATTTCTCTTAATACTTACCTATGAAATGATAATTTTTTATCTTTCACAGTTGCAGTATAATTTTTACATTTCCTAAAACCACAGGACCGCATTGCCTCGGACAGCACGTTAAATCGTCGGCTCCGGCTGCCATGAATATCTATGGCAGTCGCTATTGGGAAGTCAGTGCCCTATTATATCCTGACACTGGTCTAGCCTTAGAGTATCGTTAGCCTTCGGGTTGCGGAGGTCAGGTGGCAGCCGCTCCATGTAAAAACTGATATCCAGTCAAATCCGGTTAGACTAGAAAAGCCGACCCCAAGTGACTTGGGAACAGTAAAGGCTAAGGAGAAAACAGGACCGCATTATTTTTTGTTGTTTGAGGAAGTTATTCACTCAAGTTATTTTAACGTCACGTACACCCGCGGCACTGGTTGGTACGTGGCTAGATGGACTTCTGGTAATTACCTTGCATTTATGTTGCCACTACAGTGCGCAGGCAACGTATCTATAGTTTATATATCACTGTGTGTATCTAGAATTATTTTCCAGGATTAGTTCAATCCCTGGACACTTTTGCCTGCATAGATGACATTGTGGTTTCGATCCCTACACGGGACAAAAATTTGTGTGTTACATACAATTGTTCCGAGTATGGATGTTCTTTGTGTCCGTTATTTGAATGTTTTTTTAAATTTTCCAGTGACACAGGATTAAAAGCTACTGCGGTCGCAGTATTAAAAAAAGAAAGAGCCTCCTTTGTTCAAAAATAAACTGGAATTTTGAGTTAAAACCGGACATCCTAGGCTCCAGACTATTCTGTGGCTGGCATCTGGTACACGGCATACTTCTATATTAAACAATGGCGAAACAGGAGCCAAAGTTATTTCAAAATTCTTTCACTATTAAAAAGCCATATTATCACCGAGTAACATAGGCTTTTTTCCATCAGCTTTTTGTAATGTCCCACTGCTGGGCAAAAGCCTCTCCCTCGGACTTACAAATCACTCTGTTGGTGGATATCCCCTGACCTTATGACCTTGTGACCCTTATTTTTCGCGGGTCTTTTGGCCCACAGGGCCCATATTCAAACACGACCGAGGGATGACCCCAAGGTATCTGTACACCAAGTTACAAGTCAATCGGTCCAGTGGTTTCGGCGCTATGTCACTAAAAAACTGTCACTAACAGACAGACACACAGACCCACATAGTGTTTTCATTTACCTCTTTGAAGAAGACTCGGAGGTTAATAAAGAGAGTACTATCACTTACATAACCTAACCTCACCTACCTTTATATGAGCGAAGCCGCGGGCAAAAGTTAGTGTGTAATAAATTTTATTATTTTGACCTAAAAGAAACCAAAACAAACTTCATTAATTTTAAAATTAAACTCTTTATACGGATTTTGTACGATACGAGTGAGTAGTAGAGCCTCGCTGATTTCAGCATGAATGGGCCGGCTCGACCGGGGAAGAACTACCCTCTCACAGAATATCGACGTGAAATAGCAGTATTCCTACTGTTGTGTTTAGTTCGGTGAGTGAGAGTGCCGGAGGCCCAATCACCCTCGTTCCCCCTTCCCGCTTCTTCTCCTTCCCACTTCCTTTCCTAAAGAGTCGGCAACGCGTAAGCGATGCCTCTGGTATTGCAGGCGTCCATAGGCTACGGTGACCACTTACCATCAGGTGGGCCGTACGCTTGTTTGCCAACTTAGGTGTATAAAAAAAAAATTGTCTCCTTTTTTATTTTACTTTAAAACACTTTTATTACACAATTTCGAAAACTCTAACACTACTATTATTAAACTTTACTACTACTATTTAAGTTATTTAATATATCAAATAATACTCGTAGAAGTGTTAGAGGTTTCAAAATTATGTACGGCGCCGTATAATAAGGCAAGGCGTAATAATAAGGCGCCGGCCACACTGCGGGCGGTCAGCGGTCAGAGTTCCGAGTTCTGCGTTCCGCGTTCACTGTGATGTATGGTATGGTCTTTGAATCGTACACACATAAAAGCAGTCAGACCGCGGCGGTCAAAGAGAAACTGTATATTATCAAAGAAGAACTCGACCGCAGAACGCAGACCGCCGGGGCGATGTGTTTGGCGACTAACATTCGCGTAAACATAAGACAGAATTATGTAATTCATTTATTTTATTTGGAACCTCGTGATCGTAAACGTCCTCTATTATTGCTTGTTATCAAACATTTTCTTTTTCTTCTCTATCAAATGTGTTTCTACAAACAGGTTATTTCAATTGAGGACATGGCGCCACATTATCGGTGCAGGCCTAGTTACAGTTTAAATAATAATTCGAGTATTGTAATGTAATTGTAAATAATGTTTATTTTTATAGAATACTAGCTATGTTACTCGGTGATAATATAGCTTTCTAATGGTGAAAGAGTTCTTTGAAGTCGGTTAAGTAGTTTTTGAGATAAATCCTTACAAAGAAACAATCAAATCTTTCATCTTTATAAACTTACTAGCTTTTACTCGCAGACTTATCTTATCTTATCTTGTGTGGGGGCCAGTCAGCACAGACCGGCGACACTTCGACCCAGTGGGATCTTTTGTGTCGACTTCCCCAATAACGACTGCCATAGATGTTCATGGCAGTCGGGACCGACGGCTTAACGTGCTCTCCGAGGCACGGAGCAGGCGATAATTGTCTATCAATACACACATAATTTCGAAAAGTCATATAACTTCCGAAAGTCAGAGGTGCACGGCGTCGGTTCGAACCCGAGACCCTCTGCATTGCAGTCTGTTGGTCTCTCCACTGAGCTATCGCTGCTCTACTCGTGTAAAATTAGTGTAGATTAGATTAAACATAATCTAATCTACTTTAACTCAAAAAGGGTTTAACTCAACTGTTATTAACATGTAATAGTAGTTTTTTGAGTTAAACACTTACAAACAAACAATCAAATCAAATCTTTCCCCTTTATAATATTAGTTTGAAAATAAACATTTTAAAGTTTATAGAGACCTCTACATAATATGATATGGTTGCCAGAAACTATTCAAATACTCTATTTTATGCATAATATTTATAATTCGCTTGAATTGAAATTTGAAAATTCAGTTCAATACAATGTAAATCACAATCTCCTGTAAAGTGATGAATGTTGACCACGTGAGGTATAACGTTCATAGTAGTACGTTGTTTGTCTTAACAACATCTTATCAATGTTTAAACATATTGCTCGAAATACCCATTGGCAACTGTAGTTCGAACTGTGTATATATTTATTTAATAATTATTAATAGTAGATGCAATTAAATATTTAATGATATTTTTTGTTATTTATACTTTGTGGTGCAGTGATGACGGATGCGGCTGCTGTGCTGTGATGAGGTTTCTCAATAGCATTCGGAGATTGGAAATGTACTGTACCGTCTACCGGTAACAGTGCATACTGTTACCAGTAGACGGCTACAGCATCTCCCCTATTACGTGGAAGCTAAAAACCATGGCTGGTGAAATGTGGATGTAATTATTGGCACAGATATGTATCTGTAATCCGAGCTAGGAGAAAACCTTCCATTCTGCAGAAGATCAGTGCTAAATAAGGTTATGTCGCGTCATATGGTTTAGAATTGATAGCGGTAGAATTTCTTTGGGCCTTGAGTAGATGGTGCGTTGTGAGCACTAGGTATAATTCCTGTGTCGCGGGAGACTTTACAAACATTTAAGAGGAAACACAAGGGCCGTTTTTCCATACAAATATAGTCCCCTGTTTCCTCCCTGGATAACGCCAGTAGAACAATAATATTTTAAAAGAACATGTATAGCCTCTATTGGCATGTCTCTATGTTTTCCTTCTTTTCATTAATTAATTATTAAAAGAGATATGAGCCTTAAAAAACCTCAAAAATTGGTCAGATTTTCCGCTGTGTTCAAACAACCAGAAAACAAATTTGAGTAGATTATATAAAAAAAAGAAAAACATAGAAACACGGCCAAAGCCTTTCTTCAAGTTTTAATGAAATATGTAGTTAAATCGGTCAAGTGTTGGAGAATGAATCAGGGGACTACGAAACGTTGATTTTGTGTACTTTTATAGGTATTTTCGGTCCAAGGTGCAGTTGTCTCCATCACGCTCTGCGGGCACTGCGCGACAGCAATAGATTTTACAAATACCTATTTTCAATTATCTCGCCCGTGGTGTTACCTCTTAAACAACGGACACAACAAACATACAAACGCGGGACAGCCATTTTTGGATCACAAAAAGTTTTGTCTCGTGTGGGATTCCAACCCACAATGTTCTTTGTGATGATTACAGCACCTCCATTTAGTATTGGCAACGCCTGATTTATACTGCTAATATCGCAAGCATCTATGGGCATAGCGTACTCTATGGTTATTTGTCATCTTGGCTGTATAAATCTGTGCTCACCTCTGTCATCATATTTAGCATTATTATCGATATAGTAAAGATACAGTTTAATCACGTTATCTCTCAGAAGGCCATACACCCGCATATTCCAGAATAGAATGGAAAATTCGTTACATATTTTGTGCCACATTTTTCTTCCAAACTGGCGCGCACAGAAACAGACATATTTACAAATATGTCCGACTAAATACTCCATATATATGATGGCAGATAAGAGACGTTTGCTCACATAGTCTTATAGTATTTACTTGGTAAATATATCGTATATTATGTCAATATGTGTGACGTACTGATGCGGGGGGTCTGGCTGTAATGCCGGCGTAAATAACGCAGTTTCTAGCACAATTTAAATGAGTAAATGTAGTAGTGATGTGGGATAATTGTTGAATAATTAGATTTGCTTAAATGTTCTAAATACAATTTTGTCTATATATCCGAGCGATAGTCTAGTTTAAGACTATTGAACTGCCAAGGCCTCTGGTTTTCGAGGTTATGTGCGAATTAAGTAGTTTATATAATAATATAATATCAGCCCTGTATTAAACTGTCTCACTGCTGGGCACGGGCCCCTTCTCACTGTGAGAAGGGTTAGGCCATAGTCCACCACGCTGGCCTAGTGCGGGTTGGCAGACTAAACATATCTTTCGAGAACATTATGGAGAACTCTCAGACATGCAGGTTTCCTCCACACGATAATTTTGTAATGTTCTCAAAGATAAATGAAGTCTGCCAAAGTGCACTGGGCTGGCGTGGTGGACTATGTCCTAACCTTTCTCACACTGAGAAGAGGCCCGTGCCCAGCAGTGGATCAGTTTATGTACTGCTGCTTGGTTGATATTATTATATACTTATTATTGACATAACCTTTCTAACAACTGAGAGCACAGCCTTGATTTGAACAGTATTCAGAAATGCATTGATGTCCTCGGCATATTGCATTCGAATTTGAATATTCAAATTCTAATTATCGTTTTTAACCCCCGACGCAAAAACGACGGGGTGTTATAAGTTTGACGTGTGTGTGTGTGTGTGTGTGTGTCTGTCTGTGGCATCGTAGCTCCCGAACGGATGAACCGCTTTTAATTTTGTTTTTTTTATTTGAATGGTGAATTAGTTGGGAGTGTTCTTAGTTACGTTTGATGAAAATCGGTCCAAGATGGCCGCCATCACAAAATGGCGGACTAGTTATTTTTTCACAACTCCCTCAATATGGGTATCAAATAAAAGGGCTTGACTAGTAGAATACTATACACTATGGTAAATTTCAAATCCAAGATGGCCGCCACCACAAAATGGCGAATTACATTTTTTTTTCACAACTCTCTCAATATAGGTATCAAATGAATTTTGAGTCGGGGGTTTTATAAATTTTTAATTTATTAAATGACTTCGAGAGGGCCACTAATCTGCTGCTTTCTTTTTTAAATCCTGCTAGAGCATTGTCGCTATGATTAGGCATTTTGCAATTACGCCACATTTGGTATGAAAGAGCGTAAATAAAAACCTAACTAGTAGGTATTATAAATTGTTCTTGAAGATATGTGAAATCTACCAATCCGCACTAGGTCAGTGTTGTGGACCATGGCCTTACCTTTCTCACACTGAGAAGAGGCATGTGCCTGCAGTGGAACAATTTAATACAGGACTTATATTTTGTTGATATTACAAATGCGAATGTGAGTTTGATTGTTGTGTAACAAACAGACAAACTCACAAGCATTTTCACGCCTTAATTTATCGACTGATGTTCATTAAATTTCGCATAAATGTTATCAGGAAAACAAAAAGGCCACACGAGACCTGTTTTCCATAAAAATTACCTACTGTTAAGCCCGTCGCCCACACGAGCTGGAGTCGAGGTGGCGTGGAAACGCGGGCGCACAAGCGGCGCGCCGCTTCTATGTTTCCTTCAGGAATAAATGGCAGTGCGTGACGCGACTTTAATGTGTGAATATTAAAGTCGCGTCACAGGCGAGCCAAACCTAACCTACATTTACATGAGCGAACACTTCGCCACTGCCGAAGCCCAAGTGTTCGATGGACTCGATCCCCACACGCATCGATCAAATATCGATGCTCACATGGGTTTGTGTGATCCACAAATGGTTGTTCAGAGTCTGGATGTCATTTGTGTCCGTTGTTTACATGTCTGTAAAGTCCCTCGTGACACAGGAATTATTCCTAATGCGGGAGCTTGGGAGTAGTCTTTTCATAAAAAATGGCGAATGATTCTCGATTTATTCGATTATTTTTAGTAGCGATTGCGCATCACTAGCGTACAAACTCATAACAACCTGTTTGAGTCATTGAACTCTGAAAACAACAAATGCTGCGCAGTAGAAGGAAAATTAAATAAATAGCTGGTAATGTTTTCGACTTGGCACTAAGTTTATGTTTTGTAGCAAATACTGTTTATGAGGAGCTTGGGATTTACGTCGATTTTGTGTCGTACTGTTGGCTGGATTAATGTATAGTATAAAATATTTTGCAGTTGCAGTATTTCCTTTTTCTCTATCTACGTACCAAATCTCATAATTATGGACTAGGACAACAATGTAGACGACACAACAGGTGGGAGAACGATCTACCACCAAATTGGAGAAGACTATCTCAAGACCGAAGTATATGGAAGAAACTAGAGGAAGCCTATACAGACTGGCTATCAAGAACCTGGTTGAGAAGAAAAATAATTGCATTACGTGTACATATATTATCAGCATAATATTTGTACACGTAAGGCAATTATATTTTTTGGTTTTTATTGGTCAGTAAAATAAAGGCAACTTTCATTTTTATATACACACTAGTTTTCGCCCGCGGCTTCGCTCGCGTAAATGTAGGTTATGTTAGGTTAGGTTTGCAACAGTTCTTTTTTTTTGGATGAGTGGTACTCTATGTCCTATTCTGTACCCCTGACAACGTGTATGCAAAATTTCATGTTGATCGGTTGAGTAGTTTAGGCGTGAAAGCGTAACAAACAAACAAACTCACTTTCGCATTTATAATATTAGAAGATAGGATTGCTATAAGTGTATGTACATATGTAAATCTATTATACTATGGAGCATTCTCGGAGTCAAAAGGATGGACCACGTCCGAAACAAGTCTCTGCGCTCCACAACACGCATAACTTAAGTAAGTTTAAAGATCTTTATTAACTCAAAAGAATATGCAATCCACTTAAGACTGCGCGGAGCGTAAGACGCGGTTGGACTGAATGACAGAGCTCGATATTTAAATCAGCGCGCGGCCGCCATATTCAAATTGTATGGAGGATTTGAAGTGCTTTTTTGATAAATATGTATCGTTATTGTCAACCAATAACTTAAATATTTGGGACGGGCAAATTGTAATATAACTATTCATGTTTCGATTAAGCTGTAAAATGCGATAGATTTCTACTGTTATAATCTAAAAGTCACAAAATTTACGTAATTTTGTAAGCGAATATATTAATTATTTTAAGTTTAACACGGAGAAATTGTAAACACATTCATTGTTATGGTAAATGTATATTTTATATTTGTATTAAACAAAAAGTGTTGATTTTATCAACTTAACTGTGACCGCCTGTTTTGGCACATTTCGCTCGGTGCAGTCTTAATGAGCATAATAAATTACATTACAAATACAAAGTGTTAACAAATATGACAGTAGTGCGATCTGTTTGAAAAGTAAAGTAAGTGAAAGAAGGTGTTAAAACCGCCAGGCTGAAGTGAGACTGGGCCGGTCACATCTGCCGTATGCACCCAGAGATGAGGTCACAAATGAGTAGTTCAGTTTCAATATCCTTTAAAATACTTTTAACCAAATAATGGTAAATCTCAAAAAAACATTTAACGACAATATAAATGGACTCTTTTAGCGGTGTTTGCAACAAACTGCTACTTTTGTGAGCTGATTTAATAGAATTGTATTGGGTTTTGTTAAAAACTATCAGTGCAATGCGATAGAAGCAACGAAGGAGCTTCATATTCAATCGCGACATTATTTTTGTTCTGATATCGTTTTGGTAGGATTTGAAACTATACTCCTCAAATCGTGACCAATCTGTTGCTAAAAGAAAGTCGACGGTGATGGGGCAGACTTAATCGGATATGGCGGGATGACTTGATAGTTTTGGAAAGTGACTGGCAGGGAATATCTTCGAACGTTACGAGTACTGAAACTGTACGAATGGCGTAATGCTTAAGTGGTCGCTTCGTCACTGCGCCAAGTGTAGTAGCTTCGAGTTGCACACGGGACAAAACTTTGTGTAATCCACAACTAGTTGTTCCAAGTCTGGGTGTTCCTTGTGTCCGTTGTTTAAATGTTTGTAAAGTCCCCCGCGACACAGGATTTCTTCCTAGTGCGGGAGGGGTCTTTTTAAGAAAACTAACAGGCTAAGAGTAAGAAATATTGACTAGAAGTCGTTACTTAAAATTGGAATTCGGTTAACAGTCAGACAGCGCAGCCAGCACTGGTCGTTCCACCCAGTGGAGACAAAATAATTGAGGTTGTGATTCTGCAGTGAGTCGAGGATCCAGGTTGTTTAGTCTGACAAGGTGCTGTTAGTCGAACAGCTAGTGTAATCCGAAAAAATCTAGTTAGGGGTGTTCCACGTCTACGTATTGCTAGCTTAAGATTTCATGTAATAAACTCGTTACTAAAGCCTAATAATCGGAGAAATATTGGAATTTCCTAAAACAAAAAACTTTCCAGGAATTGAAATAGGTAGGTACCTGAATAAAATGCTCTTGGTATCCGCTGTTATTACCGGTCCAACGACATAGAAAATATGTATTTAATATAGATTAAGCATAAATTAATTCACATATTACACATCGCACATCATATTCGCCTAATTTCTACATTTAATTTATAAATTACTATCAACATATGTGATGTTTAATTTGGAAGAACTTAATTCTACTTCAAATATGGCGTTACAAATAATTACAGAGTATTACTTATCTTAATATATGGTTAGTTTAACAATAGGCCTTACAACATTTTTGTGAAGGTTCCAACGGCCTTTAAAGCTGGAGCAATTCCACTGAAGAATTCCACAGAATAATTTTTATATTACTGATTCCGTGGATGGACTGCCATCCTAACGTCAACAATCTTAATGTACTTATAGCAAATTTTGGCACAGCGACATACCCTGTGAAAGCTGGAGCAACTTAACTGAGATACTATATAGAAGACTTTAGATAGTAGTCAGATGGAGGATGTTGGTGAAAGAAGAAAGATCAAGGACAAGGCCAGGAAAAGAGGAAGAAATTGAGTTGGAAGATAAATTGGTAGTCACACTCGTACATCATATACTGCTACATTGCATATGCATCACACAAAATATGTTTATTGCTTGTTCCCTTCCTTTGTAATAGAATACACTTTGTAATCTCTCGGCTACTGAATAAGAAATACAGGCCGTGGTATTCTTCAAAAGTTTTATCTCACTTTGAAAATAACTGTTTAGCAACTATTGATTTCGCTAAAACCAATACGTACCTAAACGTACTAAGAATTTCTTGATTGAAAACCCACAACAGTTCCAGTAATCGAACTTGAATTTGTCCACAGCAGCAATTAATTAAAATATAAAAATATTCGTTACAAAAAATCTCAGAGTGATGTTAATTGAAAAGTACAATATGAATATTGTTTGCTTCTATAATTATTATAACACTGATACTGGGTTGATTAATACCGACAATGTTAAGAAGAAGAATGAGTTTGTCGTTGTATCATAAACCTACATATACACGCCTACATTATGATTAACCGGATAAGCGGGGTGGATAACGTCCACATTTCGCCAGCTGTTAGATTCCTAGAAATAGAGGGCGAGCCTGACTATCAGGTATCGCCAGTCCCCGTACAGCAAATAACATACAAACCAGTTTACACTGCTGGACCTGGAAATCGCACAGAACTCACAATCGACGGCCTTATGTCTATTTTTCTATTTCTTTTATAGATAATTTCCGCATTAGGAATAAATCCTGTGTCGCGGGGGACTTTACAAACATTCAAATAACGGACACAAAGAACACCCAGACTCGGAACAACCATTTGTGGATCACACAAAGTTTTGTCCCGTGTGGGATTCGAACCCACAACACTCGAAGCAGTTTCAGTGACGAGGCGACCACATAAATCTCTACGCCATCTGTGCAGTCAGATCACAACTTATGGCACAAAAATAGATCACTTATAAGAACCAGGAGTTCAACAAGTGAGTTTTATGTTCAGTATGGTGCAACAGACCATGAAACCAAATCACATGGCCATCGGCCGTCGGCGGCCGTCCTTACATGCTCTATATGGCTCTTATAATTTGCGCCTGAAATTCTACTAGGTATCTATTACCCATAGTCATATACTATTTTTCTCAGGCGTTTTGCATGTGAAGTAAATATAGTACTAAGTAAGTAATATATTGAATCAAATTAGGCGTTACTTGGCGACAATCCATTGTAATAAAATATTTGGGCAGGGAGAAACCTGCCATGCACCTAAAGATTTACAATACCGAACTTCTCTGGATAGGGATAGCCGCGTTGTGGGATCCGAGCGTACTTCAACATGCAGTATGCCACTTCGCTTTTTATACACATAATATGCGTCGACACGTCGCGAGACATCTTTAAGACAGTTCCTATTTAGAGGATCAGTTCAGTACTGTTAACCTTTTTCTATTGCAATAGTTGAGGTGGGCAATCTCAGGATGCGTGGCGGGTTCCTCTCTTGCCAATTATTTTTTTAAATAATTAGTAACTATACAGAAAACGGCTTTTGTATTATTGAGCTACACTTCATGATACTTTGAGCTCATTCTGCGTAAATAGAAACACCAAAGATTAAATTATGTTACTTTGAAATAACTAGCTACACTTCAGAACATTGAGACAGCTACCATCTTAGTCTCCCCGTGAACATGGCTGCTGTAAAGCAACCGAAACGTCGGGGCAAAGTGTAAACTTAAATATAAATAATTTTAATTAAATTAAATAGCTTAAATATTAATAAAGTTCAATAATAGTAGTGTTAGAATTTGCAATATTATGTTATAAAAGCGTTTTAAAGTAAAATAAACAACGCGACAAAATCCGTATAAAGTGTTTAATTTCAATATTTCAATGTACCTATAACATTTTATTTATTTATTTTTAGGAAGACAACTCCGCAGGCAAACCGCACAAAGAATAATTCTTGCATCGCGGGGGACTTTACTAACATTTAAACAACGGACACAAAGGACACCCAGACTTGAAACAACCATTTCGGCAGTGGCAGTGGCGAGAGGACTGCTAGAACTACTGCCAGCCGTGAATTCAATCAAATCAGTCAGATTTGAAACATTATAAATTGCCTACCACAAAACTCTGTTATATTTATTGAAATTAAACTACTATATACGGATTTTATCGCGTTGTTTATTTGACACTTTATTACATAATTTAGAAACTATTACACTACATACTACTATTAACATTTACTTATTTTTAAGCTAATTAAATTATTAAAACTATTTATATTTAAGTTTACACTTTCCTCAACGTTTCGGTTGCTTTTCAGCAGCCATGGTCACGGGGAGACTAAGATGGTAGTTGTCTCAATGTTCCAGTGTAGTTATTTCAAAGTACCCGAACATAATTTAATCTTTGGTGTTTCTATTTACGCAGAATGTTGTCAAAGTATCATGAAGTCTAGCTGTGGTTTGCTTCTTCTTGGGTTTGACTATTTGAATTACTGGAAAGGTAAGTAAGTAAGGTAAACTTAAATATAAATAGTTTTAATATTTTAATTAGCTTAAAAATTAGTAAAATTTAATAGTAGTAGTAGTGTAACCGTTTCTAAATTATGTAATAAACTATCAAATAAACAACGCGATAACATCCGTAAATAGTAGTTTAATTTCATTTCATTTTCTAACATTCGCGTAAACAGAAGACTTTACTCTGTTATATTTACCAATCAAGGAATAGAATCCGGACCTTTACTGTTAGGAGCTACGCAGGCGCTTTCACTAGTACTAGACCAAAGACGAAGTCTACACGATCTTACATTAGGAAAATACAAGAAACGAAAACATTGAGAGCGCCGTTGTCACTTATCATAGCAAATCTACGGCCGCAAAAATTGCAGTAGATTTTAATTATTACAGTATATTATTGCTGATAAATACATGCCATAGACTTATGCGCGTATAATTATATTCCTGAAACGTGTAGAAATGTCAACTATGCTTTTAAACCATGGGAGAGCCACGCTTCAGCAGGAAATGGGCCGGCTCGACCGGGGTGATACCACGGCCTCACAGAAAACCGGCGTGAAATAGCGCTTGCGTTGTGTTTTGTCAATTGACTGAGGGTACCGGAGGTTTAACCCCCTTCCCCCTCTAGGAGAGGGTAGGGGCAAATTTAAAAGGCTGGCAACGCACTTGCGACTCCTCTGGTGTTGCGGGTGTCCATGGGCGGCAGTAATCGCTTACCATCAGGCGATCCGTCTGCTCGTTTGCCTCCTATACCATAAAAAAAAGTCCTGCTTCGAAGATGGCGGTGGAAAGGTATGCCAAGTGATTAACGAGGCAGTGATGTTTGTCAATAGTTTCAAGCTATCTTTAAATACTCTACTCCAAAACATATCGACCCTTCGAGGAGGAAATTTTGTGAAAGCCATTTTGACGAAAATTTGTTATTGATGTAGGCTCATTCAGATTTTCGAGCTTCATCGACCTGGGTATTCAAAATACAGATATTCGCAAGAAAATCACTTTTACTACCTATCCAGAAAATACTGCAGCATAAACAGGTTTATTTAAAAAAATATGTTTTTAATACTACTTCAACTCGCCACATAAGCTGTTATAGACATAATTTCATAATTATAGAACATAGAGAACTAAAAAAACTATGTTTATCTATTTAATTAGTTCTACAAAAAAAAGTAAAGGGAAAAGGTAAACTGAGATTTTTATTTTTTGGCTCTCTTGATAAGTATCTCAGACTTTTGTTATCATACATGCAGTCATGCCTGTATATCTCTAAACAAATAGGTAAAAGTGTAGTTCACACATATTTTTAACAAATACATATACTTTTAGCTTTTATAACTTTCAACAAATCGGCTGAACGGTCGGTGTGTAAGTGGATCCCTCACCACTGCCAGTACGTCGAGTACCTACTGTAGATAATAATAAATATATAAAATAAAAATGTTTATATTTTCACATGTTACGTTATTTCTGTGTGCGTAAAGTTGCCTGCAGCACTTGTATTATCCCTAGTGAGAGCGCATTTTCGTTTGAATAATGATAGAGGCTGAGCTTATAAATGTCCATCCACCTGGCAAATTTCTATCTGCGAATTTCCAAACAGAAATATGCAATAACATTAGGTTTGACTTGGGAATTAAACCCGTAACCGCACGCAACCATAGTTTGTATGGTAGTACGCAGAATTACATTGAGATTATTATTACATTGATGGCTTATTTGTCAGTGTAACCGACTGCCACGCCTGAGGTCGTGGGTTCGATTCCCGCACAAGTCAAACATTTGTGTGCATGAACATGGATGTTTGTCTTGTTCTGGGTGTTTCTATGTGGGTATAATATGAATGTATCTGCAAAAGAAAGTATATATGTATGTTTATCCATTGTCTAGTACCCATAGTACAAGCTCTGCTTAGTTTGGGCTAGACGGTGTATGGTAAGTATTGGTAAAGACAAACTTATTAAAACCATTCAGAACTTACTACTTTCAGACTGTATTTGTTCTCTGATTAAAAATGACGACAAAAAAACAATAATAGTGACTCTATGATCTTTAGTTACCAGATCAAAATGTTTGTTTACTAAATAAAACAAATACGAAAAAAAGCCTATGAGTATTTATGTGTCGTGAATAACATATAAACAATAATAAACGCATCACTATTTCATATTGGGAAAATTGCAAAGTACACACGAAAGGTGAACACCAATTACGATGGCATACAAAAACAAATATATGACGTCACAATCAGGTGTTATCGATGCAATCCTCGTGCTCAATGAACAACATAAAACGTGACATTTTGACAACATATGTTTTGTGCCATGCCCTGATAATAATAATAATTATTATATTGATATTTATTACTATATATCATAGCCAGTTGCACTCACTGATCGGTAAACGATTAGCGAGGTTAAGCAACGTTGGGTGCGATCAGTCTATAAATGAGTGACCGCTTAGTGATATTTCATCTGAGCGTCTCCGTGCTTCGGAGGTCACGTGAAAACTTGGTCCCGGTTGTTGGCAAAATTAACAGCAGTCGTTAAGTAATGTCAGAGGCCTACGGGAAACTTGAACAACTCTTGACAACAGGTCGGTCACTAAACAAATGGGAAAAAAAAATAATAATTACTATTGGGAAACTTTTGGAATGCCACGCAGAGGTCTCGAGTTCGATCCCAAGGCGCGCATCTCTGACTTTTCGAAGTTATGTGCGTATTAAATTAATTAATTATGGCTTGCTCTAACGGTGAAGGAAAACATCGTGAGGAAACCTGCATGTCTAAGAATTCTACATAATGTCCTCAAAGATATGTGTAGTCTGCCGACCCGCACTAGGCCAGCGTCGTGGACTATGGTCTCACCTTTCTCACACTGAGAAGAAGTCCGTGCCCAGTGGGACAGTTTAATACAGGGCTGATATTATTATTATCCTTCCCTAGGCACAGGGGCTTGTAATGCCAACTTCTCACTCTAGGTTGATATTAAAAATCACTTGATAGGTAAACCCAATATTTTTAAGTTGTGTTAATACACAGTAATCTATATTCATTATTGATATCATATTCTCTATGGATAGTACTACCTGGCTCGGCTTCATTCATGCTAAATTCAGTACGGGTCTAGTATGCTAAAATCCTTACTTATTTACCTGTATATCGACTGGTCCCGGTGGCACGGGTAACAAATGCGACTGCTGTATACAAGGTCTAGGTTCAATTCACTGGTCAGACAAAGGGTAAATGGGTTTTTATGTATAGAAATTCTTAAGGGTAGTATTTAACTGTTACTCAATTTTTTGCCTTTGTTCCACCAAAAATACTAATTGTACATCAAAATATGCTTACCAAAAATACTCATTGCACAGCAAAATATATTCAAAGAGATCAAACTAAGTCTACGGAGCCCCGCCTCGCGTGGCTCCTATTTTTGGGTGGGTTTAAGAAGGAACCTAACCTAACCCTTCCGAGACGCAATGCAGTGATTTGAGGCGTATAGGTGTTCGTTATGATATATTTTAGTAAGCATATTTTGCTGTGCAATTAGTATTTTTGAAGGTCATTATATTTAATGCCAATTCTTAATAGCAGCATGAAGCTTGGGAGTATGCTGGGTAGAAGAGAATGGCCTCATTCACCGCTTCTGCGTTACCAAGGCATAGCTGATTAATAAATCTTGAAAATGTATATAAAGCAGAAAGTTACGGTAAGCCGTTCATGTTAGTGCTGTGACCTCTACATAGCAATTAGCACCTTTATGTCAACTAACAAAGTAATATGATTGATAATATTGATAATACGACGCGTGTTTATTTGTGATTTATAAGTATGAGGCAACATGACGAGTTATAAATAACTTTTATTAGTGACAATGAGATCCCAAAGTCTCGCAGACCCACGTCGTTTTAGCACAGCTGATTATTTACACTAAAGATGTATAAATTACATAAACAAAAGCAACAATCATATTCTTTTTTTAACGCCTTGGATTGCTGTGACGCATACCTCTCGGCGGAGTGACGGAGAGGTTATGTCGGACTCAACGGGGAAGATGGTGAGTAACATCCCGGTAATACCGACTAAACCTACCACGGTGTTCCTCAAGATAACCGCAATCGGTGGAGCCGCGCGAATCACTTTCACATGCAATCGCGACCCCGCCGAGGTTTCGGCCCGCCGTATGAAACGGCAGGTCACTACACAAATAGACTACCACTACTATATCCCTACTGTCCCCCTCAGGAGGGGACGGACACACGATACAGAGGCGCGCGTGGGAACACGCACGCCGCCTCTCGGACCTGGTGCTGATCGGGTGGCGGGCAGGCCCACGAAGCCCACCACCCCCAGGTCAAACCTCAGAGTGGCTGGAGGTCGTCTCGCGCCCTCCGGCGCCCGGCTCTGCGGTTGGGGAGAGGGTTTAGGAGTTCCCTCTCCCGCTCCGCCGCCTCCTTGATGGAAATAACTTCCTCACAGAAGAAGGCGACGGCGTTCCACGACCTCTCACTCCGGACCATAGACTGAACTACGGCTGGGAGCGAGAGGACAACCAATCCGACTGCCGCGATCAACTCACGGCGCTGCGATGCCCAGGCAGGGCAATCCGCCAAGGTGTGCAGCGCCGTGTCCACAACAACGTCGCGGCAGTCGGTGACAACCGGGCGTCTCTTGCCGGCCTATGCGACACAGAAACTGGCCAAAACAACCATGGCCAGTAATGACTGACACAGGTAATGACCTGTGTCAGCCGGAAGGTGAGGGCGCTATGCCTCTCCAGCCATTCCTCAAACACGGGACTTACCGCCACAATCGTGGCGTGCCCGAACAATCATAATTTTTAACCTAACTAATATTAACAAACCTAACTACTTATAAATAAAACAAAATGATAAGTAACAAAATATACGACTGTAAAATTTTATAAAAAGAATTTGGGCAGTGGCGTAAAATTCCTCAGCATCGCTGTCGACCGGCAAAGTGCCTAGAAGACTGGCAGCATTGCCACGTTGAATGGCAATGCTGATTCTTTGAGCCGCGAAAAGTCCAGCCTTGTGGTCACGCGAAGCGTCGATTAGCCGCTTAGATATATAATATTGTCTTCTGTTTATGCGAATGTTATTCATTGAAATTAAAAATTACTTTGAGCTCATTCTGCGTAAATAGAAACACCAATGACTAAATTATGTTCGGGTACTTTGAAATAACTACACTGGAACATTGAGACAACTACCATCTTAGTCTCCCCGTGACCATGGCTGCTGAAAAGCAACCGAAACGTCGGGAAAAGTGTAAACCTAAATATAAATAGTTTTAATAGTTATTAGCTTATAAATTAGTAAAATTCAATAGTAGTAGTAGTGTAATAGTTTCGAAATTATGTAATACAGTGATTAATAAACAACTCGATAAAATCCGTATATAGTAGTTTAATTTCAATATCTCTAAAATATATCTCTAAAAAGCGCACGAGCGCCCGTATCCATGAACCTAGTGTCTCAACCCCAAACGCCTTAAAAACGTGTATTATATATATATATGGATGTAAGTTTCCTTAATATATAAAGTGAATGCATTATTGTTAGTTAATATTAATAATCAACTAATAATATATTTTTATTTAATAAAATATAAACGTCTTTACAAAACGTATTACAGGCTACTTATTGTATAAAATTCACATTAAAACTAGGTATATTTAATCTAAAGGGAAACATTTACAATTTAAATATTAGACCCAAAAACTTATTTATAATATGGTGGCTGTTTTTTTATAACAATAATCATTATTTACTAGTTCAGAGACCTGTGATTCAAGCTGTCTCTAATATTACATTTTAATTCTACTGTATACACTTAAACTATGTTAATTTTAATAAAAAAATGCGAAGTATAATTAGAAATTATTTTACTAGGTACAACTAGCAAATTTTATGTATCTGAATACGTAAGCGTTCCTAGATACTGTGTTAAAACTATGTGACATTGTTTATGATAAATGTTATATAAATATATATCATGTATATTTCCTATTCTATTCTAATAACTTTCTTTCTTGACCCAATAAATCACCATTGCCCTTCAACGTGGCAATGCTGCCAGTCACGTTACCAGTTGACAGCGATGCTGACGAATTCTACGACGCCTAAACCATATTTGTAAATATTTAGTATTATAATTATTAGTACTTTTATAATAATGTCATCTTTTTTAATACGTTTGGAAAAATATATAAGATTAATTAGTTATATCTAATCACTAATTTAGTTTCTTAAAAAAAGGCCCTTACAATAAGAAAATCTCTTTATGTATGCATGCTTAGTTAGGAAATTTTCGCAGAATAAGTATTTTTTTCTTTTGCCCGTAGGGATAAAAATAAGTAACGTACATACATTGTTTAGGTACAGTATATAAATAGTTGATAAATAGTTAGTTGACGAACAGTTAAAACGTTAGTGGACTGGTGTACGAGCATCATTGGCTCGATATAGTTCATAAGAAAAGGCGGCATATCGCTACCTTTAAGACAGCTCTTTGTGCAAGTCCTAATGGCAATAATATTGTTATAGATGGTTATGATTGATTGGCATAATGCTAAATGGAAAGAAGAAAGAAAGAAAGAAATCTCTATTGCTATTCAGCTATCCGGTGGGCACAATGTGTATAAAGATAAAAAGAAATAACAAAAATAATAAAAAAGGAAGAAATAAAAACACATTTATATAAAATACTCAATAAACATCTTGAGACACATGCGTCCCACAGCTGCAGCAATCAGGACCCCAGTTCAGCATTTGCCTAGTCTCAAGAACCAGGCACTGGTCTTCCACTGGAGCCTGTTATTGTGATGTACGGAAGCCAATAAGTATAAAGATATATACATAGATATATATATAATTTAAAATTATGTACACACTATTAGCGAGAGAAGGACATACATAGACAAATGTTAAATAATTACACAATTATATATAAAATGAAAGACGACAGTATATCAATAAATGTACATATATACATACATAGATGCACGCCTGTTTCACAGAGGGGTAGGCAGAGACTACGGATTTCCATTTGCTACGATCCTGACACACTTCTCTGGCTTCATTCACTTTCATGACGTTCCTCATACACGCTCGCCGGTTTAAGGTGCTCATAACCTGGCCTTTATCCAGAACGTCTCCGATCTGATCAAGAAACGTTCGCCTAGGTCTTTCCCTTGCGACTGTTCCATTCACACTAGCCTTATAAACTTTCTTAGTCAGTCTTTTCTCGTCCATTCTTTCTACATGTCCAAACCAGTTTAACATACCCTTTTCTACTCTCGGCACTATATCCACATTCATGCCGCATCTCTCTCTATTATATTTCTCAGCGCTCTCATTTCTACAGCATTCATCCTGCTCTCATGCTTCTTTTGCCATACCCAACTTTCACTTCCATGCATAAGTATTAATAAATGTAGTAAGTAATAATTACAATAATTATAATATTGTTATATTGAACCATATTAAGTAATTGAAATATTTGCAACGCTACGAAGATTCTTGAATATATATGTATATTAGTTTACGTTGGTACTCTAGTGCATAATAAATCAATATGTTTGCTAGAATTAAGGTTAATGTCAAGCGTTATGTATTTTATACAATCCGTTGCTTCTAAAGTTGGACAAACGCTTGCGGTGTCAGCAGATAACAGACAATAAAATTATGATTGTAAGCAAAAATATTCTTTGTTGAAATAAACAATGTTCTTGTTCCGCATTGAAAACCGAATATATATTGTTTTGTACATTTAGGTTTAAACAATTGTTGGAGAGCCATTTACTGAAGGTATTGATATTTAATATTAATGTTTCAAATAAATAAGAATATGTATGATAATTTCAATAGAATTGCACGCCCTTTATGGCAAAACTCAGCGCACTCGTGAAATTTTGTAATATCTCTGTAAACCTGTGTTTAGCAAATAAAATATTATGTTTATGATTATGATTATTGAAACCTTCTTGAGCTCGCTGATAGGCTTCTATGCGTGATTTAGCGGTGAACAGTATTGCTGTGTCATCAGCCTGCAATATCAGTCCTGCATATATATAGTGGTATTGCTGAGCACGGGCCTCTTCTTATTGTAAGAAGAGTTAGGCCAAAGTCCAATGCGCTGGACCAGTGCAGATCAGCAGACTTTACATACCTTTGGGAAAATTATGGGGACCTCTTAACATGCAGGTGCCCACACGATGAATTTCTTCACCAATATAGCAAGCGATAATTAATTATTTACATATCTAATATTGTCTTCTGTTTACCCGAATGTTATTCATTGCAAATTAAACTAATATATACGGATTTTATCGCGTTGTTTATTCAACACTCTATTACATAATTTAGAAACTGTTACACTACTATACTACTATAAGAATTTACTAATTAAATTATTAAAACTATTTGTATTTAAGTTTACACTTTCCCCGACGATTCGGTCAGCTTTCTTGTCGGTTTTCAGCAGCCATGGCAACGGCATGGCTGCTGAAAATAACAAAAGCAACTTATTAAACATTATGTAATAGTGTTAAATAAATGACGCGATAAAATCCGTATATAGTATTTACATATCTTCGAAAAGTAAGACGTGCGTGCCTTGGAATCGAACTCGAGACCTACTAGTCTATCGCTGCTATAATAATAGTTATAAACTAGCGAATTGCTCGGGTAGTTCAAAACCTTCACAAATTATATACCTAAACCTTTTCATGAATCACTCTATTGTAATTTTTGAGTTTATTGCGAACAGATAGACAGACGCGGCTGAAGACTTGCTTTATAATATGTAGTGAGTGAGTGAGTGAGAGTAGTTTTGTATTACAAACATGACCTTTATGGATTACTTAAACTTAATGAACACTCGACACCTACAAAACGAATTGATAGGTGCCTTACTGACCTCATAGGTAGATTTGATTGTAATTGTATCAAATAAATAAATGATTTTATCATATTAATATTTCTTTATCATATTAATGTGTTTTTTTAATAGTTTTCCTAATCCTCAAAGATACGAAATTGATTTTGATTAATTTAATGAATGTTACAAAGCACATTTATTTAAAGCTAACCGTGGGAGAGCCACGCTTCAGCACGAATGGGTCTGGCTCGACCAGATTAATACTATGGCCTCACAGAAAACCGGCGTGAAATAGCGCTTACGTTGTGTTTCATCGTGTGAGTGAGGGTACCGGAGGCCCAACCGTCCTCCCTCACTTCTGGTTGAGGCAAATTTAAAAATGGAACGCAACGGACTTGTGTCTCCTCTGGTATTGTGGGTGTCTATGGGCGGCGGAAATCGCTTACAATCAGGCGATCCGTTAGATCGCTTGCGTACTACACCATAAAAAATAACTAGATATTACCCGAGTCTTTCCTCTCGTAAATGTAGGTTGGATTAGTAAAGGTATTTTTTCTGGATAAAAGGTACCTTATGTCCTTTTCTGTTTCCCTGTCAACGTGTATGCAAAATTTTATGATGATTGGTCGAGTAGTTAAGGAGTGAAAGCGTAACATCTCATCTCTCTCATCTGGATATTCGATGTGTCCGTTGTTTAAATGTATGTATAGTCCCTTGCGGCACAGGAATTGTTCTTAGAGCGGGTGTTGTCTTTTTAAAGATGAAAAAATCAAAGTAAAAGTCAAAAATCATTTATTCATTTAGGTCACAAAGTAACACTTATGAACGTCAAAATATATGGGTTAGTGAGTTTACTAAGTTACTGAAGCTATATTTAGGTTAGTTGCTAGGTTCAGAAAAAGGTTGAGCTTATGAGAAGAAACCTACAAGAAACTCACGGACACTTTTTTAAATCGCCAATTAAATATAATTTCAGTATTTTACAACTCAGATTAACAAGGTGTTGCAGCCATTATGCCATATACTACTGACTATAAAAAAAACTAAAGATAAAAACAATAATAACTTAATAATATTATAGAGATGAAATAATTTGGGCTAAGGTATATGTTTTAATAAAATCTAAAATAGGTAGTAGGATGGCATGATGGCGCATACACTTACACTTTGTGACAAGGCAAAGGCAGTCTAAATGCGGTTGTGCATTTATATTCTTCAATAATAATCAAATTAAGAAACAAGTTACTTGTTAACATCACAAGTAATCACGAGATACCTATATCTACATTACTAAATTGACTTAAAAGTAATACAGATCTTTAAATCCTGTATGCAACAAGCAACTAGTTCCATGAGTTTTTGTCATTTAAGTAGTCGTTGACGGAATAATACCCAATAAGTTGTATTTTACCGGCGCTTTTAAATTTAAGCAATAGTAAATTAATTATATTAATAGGTAATTTATTATAAAAACGTATACCGAGTACACATTCGCATTTATAATATGAGTTAAGATTTATTTTGTAGACAAATTCTACATTTTTTTTTTATTTCTTTTTTAAAAGACTGTTCCCGCACTAAGAATAGTTCCTTTCTCGCGGGGGACTTTACAAAAATTCAAACAACGAACCCAAAGAACACCTAGACGCGGCACAACCATTTGGGGATCACATAATTTTTTATCCCGTGTGGGATTTGAACCTACAACGCTCGACGCAGTGGCAATGAGTATTTAAATCGTTTCGTCATTCGTGCAGTCCATTTACAAGCAATTATCATATTAGGCTTCATTCACACGTACCACAACCACACCACATCGACGCGACAAAAGGTGATCACGCAGTGGTTACGTGTGAATAGTATCGCTGCAGCTTTTTGCAGTTGCGTTGTGGTTCCTACAAAATGTGGATGTGGTTGAGTTGTCGTTAGTAGTTGCGATGTGGTTGCGACGACGCGATGATGCTCACGAGTGCAGACAGATAGTTCGACACCGGTTTTCGTTGAGGAAACAGTCGTCGGTGCGTCGACGTTTGTGTCTGCGATGTGGTCGGTATCACCCACGTAGCCGATAATGACGGCAAAATGTGGTTGTAGCTAGCAAATTCTACTATTCATTTTCAATACAAAATTGCGCTCGCCCACGGGGTGTGGTTGTGGTGTGGTTGTGGTTGTAGTGTGGTTGTGGTACGTGTGAATGAAGCCTTAGTTAGGATTTGTCTTGTAAACAAATTCTACATACAGTTAAAACACAAGTTAAATCTTTCATTGGGTACCAGAGCTCAACAAATTCTGTATAACTTGTCTGATGATATATGTATTATGTACTGTATTAAATGCTAATTGTAATCTTTTTGAAATAAATATATTATTATATTTATTATAATAATGTTACTGTTCTAATTTTATCACAATCTGTTTATCTGATTATAAACGTCAAAAGAATTTGGAACGCGATGTCACAACAGATAAGTGTGAGTCATTAGAAATTGTTTCATGGTGTTTATCTAGTGTTTGTAGTGGATGTAACATGATACATATTGATATGAATCATTTCTATAATAATAATATTCTATCACATATACGCACAACACCATCTAGCCCATACTAAGCAGAGCTTGTACTATAGGTAGGTACTAAACAATAATAAACATACATTATATAGTTTTTTTTGTTAATACATACATAATGTACTTCATGTAGGGCTAATCTTACATGTTCTTGTTGTGGGTGTCTAAATTAAATACTTTATGGTATACTAGATGTGTCCGCGGTTTCACCCACGTTTATCGTTACTGCGCCGCCCCCGTGGGTCGTAGCGTGATGTTATATAACCTATGGCTTTCCTTGATAAATAGGCTATCGAAAACAAAAAATATTTTTTTAATTCGAACTCGTAGTTCCTGAGATTAGCGCGTTCAACCAAACAAACAAATTCTTCAGCTTTATAATATTAGTATAGATATGGATACATATTCTCTGGTACCAATAACAAATGTAATGAATACATAATTGAACTACGACCTAACTCAGTGGTTGCGGGGAGACGACAGCCGCGCGGCGCTACTGTATACTTGCGCCTGACTATACGATACTAAAGCGTCAGCAGTGTCGCTACACACCGCGACAGTGCCTCGACCGTGCCTCGCCCGTGCCTCGACCGTGCCTCGACCGTGCCTCGACCGTGCCTCGACCGTGCCTCGACCGTGCCTCGACCGTGCCTCGACCGTGCCTCGACCGTGCCTCGACCGTGCCTCGACCGTGCCTCGACCGTGCCTCGACCGTGCCTCGACCGTGCCTCGACCGTGCCTCGACCGTGTCTCGACCGTGCCTCGACCGTGCCTCGACCGTGCCTCGACCGTGCCTCGACCGTGCCTCGACCGTGCCTCGACCGTGCTTCGACCGTGTCTCGACCGTTCCTCGACCGTGCCTCGACTAACCAGTGGGCGACTCGCCTAACAGTACTTTTTCCAGGATGAAAGGCAACCTATTTCCTTTTCTGTACCCTTAACAACGTGTATGCAACATTGCATGATGAGCGGTCGAGTAGATAGGGCGTGAAAGCGAAAGAAACAGACTCACAGTTGCATTTATAATATTAGTTAGGATAGTTAGGATTTTATCCTTGGATAATATAAGCTAAGATGTAGTTCCACTTAGCTAGTAACAAATAACGTAGTTTTGTCGCTAACGAAGACTAAAACATTGTTAAACCAACAATGACACGTACGTTAGGGATTTTCCACAAATGCTACGCAACTGTAAAAAAACTGTTTGTTCTTATGTCAAGTTTGAGGAGTTACGCGTCGTAGTTTGTTCAACAAACTTGTGGTTTCTAATCACGATCGATAGCGACATACATCATTGATTTGTAGCTTCTTTCTTAGTCACAACGTACTTTAAATACAGTTGTAATTCAGTAAACTGTGTTTGTGATGTGAACAGCGATATTTTAATCAGTCTTGTGTCAAACGTATCGGTATCTATAACAGTATAGTGAACTGTCAAATTATTAATAAATAACGTGAATATTTTTAAAATAATCGTTTGTTAATTGTGTTTAATAAGTGCAAAAGAATTGCTGTGTGTTATATATGAAAATTAATTGTACATTTTAATAATACTACACTGATAGAGTACTTAACTTTAAATAAGATTGTGTTTTGTATGTTCGCATCGGCGGCTTACTGGAGTAGGCTAATTAAACAGTTCTGAAAACCTAACGTAAGTATTTAAAAAGATTATTAATATTATATTAGGATAATGACACGCTTATTTTGAAATCAGCAATCATTGAAATTAAACTACTATATACGGATTTTATCGCGTTGTTTATTTATCACTATATTTCAATGAATAACATTCGCGTAAACAGAAGACAATATTATGTAAATCAGCAATCATTATAGCAGGTGCTGTATCCATTTTGCGTGAATAACTTTGCGAATTTTTTGCCGAATTGCTGTGTAATATTAGAACGAAAGAAAGAAAAATAATTTTATTTGTTCCACGCTCTTATAAGGTAACAAGAAATTGGTTGTCCAATAAGTATAAAAAAAAACAAATAAGGTTCTTCGTCAGCAATGTTGCAGTGTAACACAACGCTGGTATTCTTGCAGAGCCTGCATGTTTTCGGCGCATGTAAGCAATAATATACATAACTAAATATATAATAAATAACTTAGTTTAAAAAATATATTAGCTATATAAGAACATACCTAGTACATATGTATATAACAAAATTAAATAACAAATAATAATTGGTTATTTTGGAGGTACGAGTTCATTTGATTGTATTTGTTATTTTTGGTTTTATTTTATTATTTTGTAACATTTTGTACGAGTATAATCTCTTTAGCGTTTACTATGTATATTTATTGCTCTATGGGCAAATTAGTGTTGTGCCGTTATGCACAGCGTATACATTATATTTTCGCATATATTAGTTATGTTTTATTTTTATTACATATATCTGTTCGTCTGTATGTGTGTGAGTCAAAAAAAATAGTTAGTATTTGTTATCAATCTGTCCTGAGGATTCCATGTTTAAATATCCTTGAATCCCATGAGGCTGTTGCCAACCATCGGAGGAGTTCAATATCGTTAAACCTTATTCTTGCTGGGATGGATAAACCGTGTTAGCGATTTTGTAGGGGACATCGGTTGATATTTCAGGTGACATATCGACCTAGACCAAAACCTAGACCAAAAGGTGTGGACTAGAGCAGCGTCCGATGACATTGTCCTCGTAACATCGCATACGATCTAAACGCATCATGTTCATATTAGAGACCTCTTTAATTAATCGTACAATTAGTTTAATTAATCTTTTTTATATATCCTACTAATATTATAAATGCGAATGCTATTTTTGTAACGTTTTCACGCCTTAACCACGCGACCGATCATCATAAAATTTCGCGTACAAGTTGTCTGGGATAAAGAAATGGACATAGAGTACTTTCATCCAGGAAAAACTACTGTTCTCGAGGGATATAAATTTATTGACAAGACATATGGACATGACTTCATTCACACAAACGCAGCAGTCTAGTATGAATATAAAATATCTGTTTATTATATTGTTAAAAAAAGGTATGTTAAGCTGGTTTGGGCATGTAGAAAGAATGGACGAGAAAAGACTGACTAAGAAAGTTTATAAGGCTAGTGTGAATGGAACAGTCGCAAGGGGAAGACCTAGGCGAACGTTTCTTGATCAGATCGGAGACGTTCTGGATAAAGGCCAGGTTATGAGCACCTTTAATCGGCGAGCGTGCATGAGGAATGTTATGAAAGTGAATGAAGCCAGATAAGTGTGTCAGGATTGTAGCAAATGGAAATCCGTAGTCTCTGCCTACCCCTCTGAGAAACAGGCGTGTATCTATGTATGTATGTATGTATATTATTTATTTTGGTGTCAATATAAGTACATACAAACCACGAAAAGCTATAGCAAGCTTACTTTCCTTCGAACTATACTCAATACTAAATATCGTTATTGCGCTCCTTAAGTTATATAAAGGTGTTATAAAATATCACAGTAGGTAAAATATGGACCCTGTAGAGTACGGCAACGTAGAAGAGAGGAGGATGCTATTTTTATATACATTCGATAAATCTCTGTTTAAATTAAGTATTGCACTATTGTTTTTTTTTAATAGCATCTATACCTCAGTGGGGAGTCCAACAGACTGCAATGCAGAGAGTCTCGGGATCGAACCCACGTCGCGCACCTCTGACTTTCGGCAGTTATAATATGACTTTTCGAAATTATGTGCGTATTGATTGACAATTATCGCCTGCTGCGTGCCTCGGAGAGCATGTTAAGCCGTCGGTCCCGGCTGCCGTGTACATCTATGGCAGTCGTTATTGGGAAGTCAGTGCTCTCTAATATCTTGAAACTGGTCTAGCCTTAGGGTATCGTTAGCCTTCAGGTTGCGGAGGTCAGGTGGCAGTCACTCCGTGTAAAAACTGATATCCAGTCAAATCCGGTTGGATTAGAAAGCCGACCCCAAGTGACTTGGGAATAATAAAGGCTAGGGAGAAGATTGCACTATTTGTTTTATATTATTTTAAATTGAATGTATTTTAGTATTTAGGTTCTAGTCTTATTGCATTTAGGTAATATTTATTTAAGCAAATAAATAATTATTTCTACTTTATTGTTATTATATTACTCATTGAATTTATAGTAAGTATATATATTTATATCTATATATTTAATATTTAGTTTATTGTTATATTGCATTATGGCGGCCTCGATGGCGTAGTGGTTAGTGTAACGAACTGCCACGTCTGAGGTCGCGGGTTCGATACCCGCACAAGTCAAACATTTGTGTGGTCTGGGTGTTTCTATGTATAATTTTAATGTATTTACAAAAAAAGTATATATGTATGTTTATCCATTGTCTAATACCCATAGTACAAGCTCTGCTTAGTTTGGGCTAGATGGTGTTGTGTGTATGTGGTAGAATATTATATTATATTATACTTTTAAATATGTAGTTGTATTAATTATATTACAAAATGCACAAAATGCACTTATCCGTTCAATTTGATATAGCTATCGAACGGTAAGTCTCGAAAACATTATAATACAGCTAATTACAATGTCTGTTTGTAATTAAACAGTGGTCGAGATACGTAGGTTATCAAGTGTAATCCACTTGAAATCGATAAATTCCAATATACACAAAGAGCGATAGTACTAAGCCAGATAATTATGTTGATAATTGTTAGTATATATAGTCGACAATATATTGCTTTACCACCCGTAGAGTAAATGACGTTTGCATATCACAGAACAATAATGTCTATTTTTGCTTGCAAGTGATCAGTTCAGTGACAGTTGTCATCAAATCAGTAGAATGACAGCTGTCATAAAAAAAAAGACAGTCCTGCGCCGCGTCTGTATGTCTATCTTTTTTCACGATGAACTCCAAAACTACGAATTGATTTTAATGTGATTTTCAACAATAAACAGAGTTATTCACGATAAAATATGGGAATAATTGGTGAAAATGTCGGAAATAGTCAAGCTGCCTACCTAATAAGCTCTACCTTTTTTGGATGTCCATTTATCGACGATATATAACACCACGCTATAATCCATGGGAGCGGAGTAGGGACAGCTAGTTATAAAAAGGTGGTGTGCAAAAAGAAGACGATGAATAAGAATTTAATAACAATTTATTAACAAACTATATTTATTAAATTAAAATAAATAAATTAAAACGTCCTCTTAGCAGATATTAACAAAAAAATGTGATCAATAATAAAGATATCACGTTTAATATTACGTCAATTAGTATTTTGTATTTCCGCCATTTGATTCAATTACTGCTAACAATCGGCTTCTCATTGATCCCACAAGTCGCTCACAAATGTCTGTACCCCGCATAGCCTCCCAAATCTCTCTGCAATGACTCTCAATTGCTTCTTTAGTTCTCTCATTGCGATGTGTTCATTTTTGCACTATAATTCATCAAACATTTTCGATCGGGTTTAAGCCTAGATATTTTGAAGGTCATGGTATCAGTCAAAAGCATTGGTGTTGACGGAACCACTCGCAAGTAACAGCAACAGTGTGTAACCAACAGTTGTCTTATATAAAGTGAAGTTCGGTGATATTATCTTCTGGGTAAACTGAGTGTCAACATAATTTTGCGCAGTTGCTTTTAGGATGTAATGCGTATAATTCACTGACTTCCAGCACCAAACGTTTGCACTGATTCTAGCAGACTCCGTGTCCGGTACTATATGATTATCATCATATCTTGTATTGTCATATCGCCCTGAGATTTAATCGACCGTAATGTTGTAATAATGGTTTGAATGTCTTTTCATCAATAAATATTGTGGTTGACCAATCAAAATCTAAAAAGTCCCTAGCGAAACGCAACTGAGCTGCTTTATGGCATCAGTTAAATTAACTTTTTTAGCGTATCGTCTATAGTGCAACCCCATGCTATGCATATGGCGTCTAATAGTCTCAGTGCTCACGTCGAATTCTTCGGCAAAATGAGATGCTAATGTAAAGCCATTTTCTTCAAATGCACATCTCATTTCTTCCCTTTGCGCTGTCGTTATTGTAGGCCGTCGACCACTACGCCTATGACTTGCCCTCTTCACCTTCTCGATTAATCCAGAACCGTACAGTATAGCGTGATATAAAATCTCTGGAAATTTGACTTACGTTGTATCCTGCTTTGTATAATGTACTAATTTCTGCCCTTTTAACAATATTTAAATTACGTGACATTTTCAATTCTTCTGACAAAAATAAATTAAATAATTAAATTAAAAAACGCGTTTATTTGTTCTTAGTAAATAACATAATATTAAACTACTCCTTGAGTTAACTTAAATCTATGTCAAGAACCCCGGGTGGGTAAAGGCCTCCTCCATCGACGCCCAAATTTCCCTAATTTGAACTGTTCGGCACTAATTTCGGCCTGCAATTTTTTTGATTTCATCTGTCCATCTTGTTAGTGGTTTCAGTCTTCCTCTTTTTCCCTATGGGCCTCCCCACAAGGTAATTTTGAGAGTCCATCTCTGGTCCGTGAGCCTCGCTACGTGTCCTGCCTATTTCCACTTGAGCTTGTGGGCATAGCTCAAGACTTTTGTGGCTTTTATTATAGTTCTTATCCTGGTGTGTCTTGTCTATTTTCTTAATCTTAAGCATGCTTCTCTCTATTCCTCTCTGGCAGGTGGTGATGTTGTGGTGATATAACAAGTTTGTAATGTCACAAGTAACAAGTTGAGTTTAGTTTTTATTATTTTTGTGATGTTTCACATACATATAAACTCCACAGTGTAATATAGTCACATTTGTATAGTGTTAGTAGAAATGATGATTTATTTGATTGATAAGAAAGGTTAAAATAGATTGCACTTTTAATCTAAGCATTGATTGGATTACGGTCAATCAATTACGTAAATATCACATATGAACATTAATATGAGTCTCGTTGAATTTTAATTTTGATGGAAATATTTTGTTAAAAGTTGTAAAGCAAACATAAGGTTGACTATACATACGTACGAGCAAGTCTGTATGTTTGTATTCGGAGTAAACGTGTATTAAAAGGTATAGACATATATAGAGGTCGCAACTTGAGCATGACAAATAGTCAGGCAGGCAAGGTGAAAAAATAATCTTCTTTCTTTAAAATTAAGCACAGTATTTGTTTATTTATAATTCCGACATAATACTGTATCTGGATGTCAATTTCAATGAGTTCCTAGTTAATTTTTTTACATTGAACATTTTCAAATAAATCTGAACATTTCATTAGCATACTCTAGACTTATTTTATTATTCACATCAGTTTTTTTATATACATATTCGAATTAGTTTATATCATATTGTCTATTAGTTATGTACATGGTAATGGTAATCGTCGGTATTATTCTTCTTCAGGGGTTCCATGGTACTTACCCGTATATTGGACGGCGTTTTTAATAACCTATTTGTATGTGATACCACAGTACATAAATATACAGTAACCTATCTTCATACAAACGGTCGGAACTCGAGTCATACCTACGCGCCTCGGCGCTCGGCACGCAACCAGTGGCGAATGCGCCGCAGTGACGAACGGACGGTGTGTTGTTTTTTAAACAGTAACCGCGCGAACTTCTTTTAAAACTAAACATATAAATTGTAAAGTAGCTGCAGGTATCTATAACCAAGTAAAAGATATTCCTTTTTCTCCTCCTTGTCCATGTTTCCCAAAACATGTCAACATTCGAATGCGGATTTTTTATACTTTAAAATATAATAATAAAGCATTCCGTACGTCTCAGTCGAGGCGCAAATATTTTTCAGTCGCATTTATAAGACCGATTTGTTATTAAGTCTTAAATCTAACATAAACATATTTTTTTAGATTAAATTTACCAATCAAAAAACAACATGCATTTTTATTTAACACTTCCTATTCCATCACAAAGTATTTTATTTGTTTAAATAAATTAAAAAATATTTACAATCACAAAAATAGATAGAAACTCAAAGCAGATTTTATTAAAATGCTGTAGGTGGGCAGCCCTATCGCATGTTTACGTACCGCGCGGCTGTAGGCATTTATTTCAAAGATACGGCCGAGTTACAATACTGTATATTTATGTACTGTGGTGATACCTTGCTAGCAATAAGAATTTGATATAATTTATATGGAGCTAATGTCAAACTTCTATATCTAATACGGATGATCACTAATAAATAGATTATTAGCATAGAAAGGTATATCTTTTTTAAATTTATAAATAACGTTTGCAGTGCGACACCGAATCGTACGAACGACGTCACATCGCAATCCAAGTGTTAGTCGCAGCGCAAAAAATGCGCCGCAACTAAAACACAGATTACACGAGACCCTATTCAACCATTCGTCTACTTTGCTCGTGCTTAAAGTTGTTTAGAAGTAGTTTTCATAATTATTCTTTTATAAAAATGAATTTAATAAAGTTAGTTTCACTATAAGTAACTACTGTAGTATTCAGCATCATATGGAGCAAAGTTTTTCTCGCCTTCTTTTGGATTATGCCACTTTGATCACCCACATCACCTGATTAATAATAAATCAGGTGATTTAAGGAAACATAATTAACAAATTGAAATCATGTGGAATTTGATCACCCAGGTGATTTGTTGGTAGGTGATTTCAGGACACAAAAATTTAGAATTTGATCACCCAGGTGATCACCTGGGTGACCAAAATGGAATAATCCCTTTTTTTGCCAAAATGTGTCGTTTGATATCTAGTCCATCCACACAGACTGACCATAAATATGACCTGGTCCATACAAGGAGTTGGCGATTTGGCCCACTGGCTAGTTAAAGTCCTAAGTTTTTATTATTGGTGCCAGATGTACATATATAGCTTTGACTGCATCAGTCTTCTACGATTGTGTTCGACACTCTCTTTACGGTACTGTAAATCTGCCTAAAATCTATTTTGCTCACTCATTGTAACCTTTTGTGGACAGAACACATTGCAACAATGTATAAAAGGGGCTTCAATATTGGTTAAGTTTAATGTTTGGCTTTTATATTAATTTAAATTTTACCATTCCTTTCTTCTTCGTATTTTTGACTATAGTATGTATGCTATCTCGATCCTTAAGAAGTAAAATTTAATTCTGCAGGCATTCGAGCGACAAATCTCTTTTATTTTACACTTCGTAATCCAATATAATACTAGATAACGGGTCTTACTCGCGATTGAGTATTTAATAAATACCTATTGCTTGCCCGATGTTTCGATTGACTTGCTGGTGTGAACTCAGCAGCACGTTCTTGAACTGCTGGTTTCGGTAACTACCCTTACTTGGTCAGTATTATTTATATTTGCACTGTCGGTATCTCGACAACATATGTATATGAATACACTATACTGTATGATCGGTGAAGATTTTTAGTAAATGTAGCGACTCTACAGAGACTAAGAAGTTACGACAAATGTCAAGAGATGGCGCTGTACACAATTACACACCTTGCTACAAATCCTAACTGTGCAAGCAAGATTTACACTGTGAGTTACTAAATACATATAACCTACTTAAAGGATCCTTGCACTTTGTTGTACGAGCATGAAATCACGTTCCTCCACAGATACCATTATGGACAGAAGTTTGAGACGCATGATACTAAGAAGAGTCATTTCGTAGTTTTTGGTGGATAGGATAGCATGAAGTAGCTGCGTAGGACTAAAGGATATATTTTCGAACTATTGAAATACTCAAGTAGTTCAAATTTAGTCAAACAGCACTAAGGTATTAGAGAGGATTGACTATCTATTAATTTCATATTAGCAGAACATTGTGGAATGTATAACCACATATCTATATGTATTATAGACGAATTACAACAAAAATTAAAGAACTACGGCAAATATATTTCATCTTATCTCTACACAAGGTGTATATTAAATCACTTGCAGTATTGGAAGAGGTAATTAAGACCACGATGTCTAATAATATCAGCAAAAAGTACTTAATCTTTTTATTAAGATATCCATTAATTTACGCAATCAATCTCGACAAGATACGAGTGACGACTATCGCCGATCATACAAGAGCTCTCGAAATGTGTAACTAGGTGCGCAAATTATCTGCGTCGTTTTAGGATCTATATTAATTAAATTATCTCGTATTTTTAGCCATACATTTCTTTGTAAACATAATTTTACTACAGCAGCTATTTTTATTTTAACAACTCGCAGAGCTGTCGCGGAGTATAAATATTCAATTTATATACAATGGACACAAGGATCACCCAGACTTAGAACAGCTAATATATTTATTCAATCAGATATTAAGTGATTCCTTTGCCTATTTATAAGACTATAATTATATTTTAATCAGAGGATTTCAGACTTTTTTCTCATAGACCACTTTGAAAATTTTGCTGGTTCCGGTGGACCCTCTGCAGCTAGAAATTTAATCCGTCAAGTAAAATCGGTATATTCGGACCAAAGTTGTGAAAAATTTGATCAAATCTCTACGGGCTGACCTTTTCTTTTTTTTTTAGTAGGAATTCTCGGGTCTTCGGCGAGTGGTATTCCTCAAATATTATCTGCCTACATTGAAAGGTGAAGTCAAGCCAACATTTTAGTTCTTCACTATCGAAAGCAAATAAATATTCGTGGATCCCCGCTTACGAATTGTGAACCCCTATTTTTTTGTCACGCCTTCGTAGACGCCCGTCGGGTCTTCCGTAGACCCCTGGGGGTCCTCCTGGACCACTTTGGGAACTAAGGCTTTAAATAAATTATCTAATAACATATTTTACATACAACTTTACACATACCTGTATAATTAGTTTTTATATATTCGTATAATTAACTTGGCTTGTAGTTATTATAAGATATTTTAGTTTTTATGCCAAAACTTACAAAGGATATTGTTTACACATTGGTAAATATACTAGTCAACAAACGATCTTTTTAAATTTAAATAACAAAAATGTAATTAATTTAATTACAAAAGCCTAAAATGATAACAAAAATAAATCATTGACACGGCACACGACGATCGAAAACTTGTATACAAGTGTCACTAAAATAAACGACAGCAAATATATGTGGTTGTTTAAAATGTTTAAAAGAAATACAAGTATCCATTACAACAATTACACAACGATACGCAATAATTTTGATTATTTTAAAATTATTGAATACTAGATTTTGACCACGGCTTCGGTCGCTTAAATATAGGTTAGGTCTGTAACAGTAATTTTTCCTGGATGAAAGATACCCTTATGTCTTATTCTGTACCCATAGATAACGTCTATGCGGAATTTCATCATGATTGATCGAATGGTCAAGGCGTAAAAGCGTAACAAACAAATAAACAAACAAACTCACTTTTACATTTATAATATTAGTTAGGAGTTAGGAAGTAAGGAGTAAGGATGTGCACAGTGCACAACCTAAACCACACACGGTATCTACGTCACAGTCGCTGCAGCTCGCAACGGTCCTCCCATGATTGGAAGGCATTGCAAAATATTTTTACTAAATACAGTATATTTTAATAAGAAAATATCGGATATTAATTCCAAAAATTTTAAAAGTTGATTTTCTACTCTCTTCGTATACAAATCATAAAATTGTCATTCAAATATTTCATCGTTATTCGAATAATAAGTTACAAAAAATCATAATTAACTACTATTTTCGAGTAAAATTAAACTACGTATTTTTGGTTACAATCCCGCATCGCTCACACAGTGGTTTTTGTAAATCAGTCAGTATTTGCAGTACTCGACTTTGAAAAATTAGAGTTCCTTCATCGTTTAATTTTTCGACAGATGGTAGAATTCCTTTAAAAAATGACATGTGTCTACTCTCTGGCTCCTTTAGGGCTTTTAAAATACTTTCCTCAGTCTCATTTAGAATTCTTTTTCGTGATTCAGGCTGGTAAAGCTGTCTAGCCGATTTCTGGCTTACTTCTTGTTCTGGTGTGTTGGCGCTATTAAGTTCCTCATTTGCCTTTATACTGCAAATAGTTTCATTATGACCATCTTTTTTTAAAAACATAAGTTGTTTGTATAAATGGTACTCCTTAACTTTCTTCGATCCAGCTTCAGAATTAGTTTGTTCTTCAAGTTTCTTCTCGTATTTAAAATAATTGTCTTTGACCCCTCTCCACTTTTTAATAACGTCTTTACCTGCAAACATAAATTATACATATTTATATTCTATATATCTTTCACCCCGTGAAATTCTTTTAAAGAAATGCATGAAGCGTAGGTATTATGAAGTAATATCTGCTCGGGTAAAATATTAAAAAAGAGTAGGTATCTAATGCCGTATGGGTGATCTTTTAAAGACAATATACTTATATGACAAGGCATGTGACTTCACTGTTATCCATAGCTCGAAACTAAATGACTTATTAACGGAAGGTCAATCAGCAGTTTTAAAACGAGACCATTACCAGGCTTTCAAAAAGGAATTCTGTCAATATTTAATCGGATGAAGGACTGCCTCAAATAAGTCAGAGTCACTTATTTATTAAAACGTGAGGAAAACGCACTTTATAATGACGTTTAAAATGTAGTCCCAAAAAAGATGATCATGCACTGAAAAGGTCTTGGTCTAATGTCAAGGAGTTCTATAAAAATGCGATGTACGCAGGCGCGTAGTTTTCGGTGCAAAAAGTAGTTTTCATTGTAGTTTGAATCACGGTTTGGATCGAGCAAGATTAATATAATTTTTGACGGTACTAAGCTGGCATTTAAGAAAAATTAGATCTTATTCACTTACCAAGTTTAGTTTTCGCAGGATTATCCAATTCTCCAAAATTTCGACATAAACATTCACAAACATTCATCCAGGCGTCTGTTTTTAAAATCTTATCTTTATAATGAGGAATTGTTTTATCCCAAAGAATGGGGCGAACTTTTACTAAGGAAATTAAATGTTCGATCTCAATATCCATCATTGTCAATGCACTTTATACACATAGGGACTAACTACTACACGTTCGGACGTAAGTACACAATACGATGCACTGATGTAAAAGCGAGTGGGGTGAGAGCCTCCTGAAATGTATATGTACCTTTCTATTAGGGTGACTACAACAACAAAATTTATACTTCAACTACACCGCAGATTTGTGTGTTAGTCAGGACAAGGAAATCTTAGTCCTGACTAACGCAACTGGAAATTATTCCAATAATATCCATACTGTTGTACTAATTATACTAATTTGATTTTGAAAAGGCAAAAACATATTATATTGTAGTTTGTTGAAAATTAATTGGTTGAAAGTAACTGTCAGAATAACATGCTGAACACTTTTGATGAAAATTATCTTGAGATCTTAGTATCCCAAATTTATCTACAATTTTCGCCTAGGTTTTGGCCTACATTATAACTATAGTTTATTCCAGAATATGGATGACTCATCGTCGAAATACTATCCAACAACTAGTTACTAGGTCTTCAGACTCGTCGGAATGGTGGACACTGCCGCGTGCCGGAGATTAGGGGGCAACGGCCGACGTCGCATCGGTCGTGGAATGGTACGATGCGACGGAATATAGCTTTTCTCGACGTTTAATGCTGTGTCGTGTACTTAGGTATATGCGATGCGGCGTCGCATCGCACCGCAGCGTAGTGTAGTTCGTATGGCTAACTAATGTGCATTTTGTTTGAAGTAGAAGTTTATAATATAATTATTCTTAATTGGTCTTCTTCTCCCTAGCCTTTATTATTCCCGTGTCACTTGGGATCGGCTTTCTAGTCTAACCGGATTTGACTGGATATCAGTTTTTACACGAAGCGACTGCCATCTGACATCCGCAACCTTAGCCTTCGCTAACGATACCCTAAGGCTAGACCAGTGTCAGGATATTAGAGGGCTCTGACTTTCCAATAACGACTGTCATAGATGTTCATGGCAGCCGGGACCGACAGCTTAACGTGCTCTCCGAGGTACGGAGCATTCGGTAATTGTCAATCAATACGCACATAATTTCGAAAAGTCGTATACCTTCCGAAAGTCAGCGGTGCACGACGTAGGTTCGAACCCGAGACCCTCTGCATTGCAGTCTGTTGGTCTCCCCACTGAACTATTAACATTCTTAATTTGTAATGTATTTAACTACCATGATCATGCGATTATTTATCAATTATTATTGTGACCATTGCTCACCACACTCGAACGTGCCTGCCTTGCAGAAAGGTTGCACATAGTTTACATTATATTATTTCCTTTCATTTAAGATATTTTGTAATAATATTATATAAAAGGCAGTACTTTCTCCACGTCTATATTTGAAATGCGTTATAAAATACAAGACGACCAAAATAGTGTTGAACTAATTAAAAATTTAAACAAAATTGCGACGTAATTTTTAAGGGTGAGTACCCTTAAAAAATAGCGTCGTAACCATATACCTAATTTGCATTTAAGCTAAAAACAAAAGGACGTGGAAATCACGCAGTTGGATTTTGTACTAATAATGTATGCCAAAAATATGAAAACAAATTTCTTTGAATATCAAATACAGTTTAACAATATAACAAAGAATGTTCGTGCAGAATATTGTTTCACACCCGGCAGATTGACATCATGAATTTATTGTCCTGTCAAATCTATAAGCTTTGATAATATCTTAAAGTTTGAAAGAAGTCGAAAGGCTTTAAGATCATTATTATAGTTGATTCTTCTAAAGTAAAACGGAACTCTAATCACTTTAAGATCACTTTCTCTTTCAACAATCTGTTTAGATTCTATCTAGTATTTCAAAAAGATCTGAGCTTACTGCATTCTTTCTTGAAGACCTGAAAATGACGCAATAAGAAAGCACCGCCATCCCAGAGAAACTTTCTGTAATATATGTTGAGTCCTTACAATGACTAAAGAGCCAAGATTGCTTAAACAGACAATCTTTAGTATGCTGACAGCAGAGAACCCAACAATGCTTCAATTCATTCTTGCGCTGACAGACTATGTAGAACAAAAGTTACGATACCTAAGAAGACAACCACTATATTATGCTCTACAATTTCTTAGCAATTAACTGTACTAATGTATTCCTATTATATGTATATCAGTCACAAAACGAAGATAAGAAACTAGGTAGTAGTCAGACAACAGGCATTTGATCTATCTCATAATTTCAATTGCTATGAGTATGCAGTGAGTGCAAGGGCCTGATAACATAATAATTTATTATACTTTTGTTATAAATTATCGTAAACAGTGGCGCAGACGAATGAGCGGTGAGTATTCAAAGAAATATTTATTAACCTGTTTATAAAACAAACATTATTCATCTTTTATCACGGTTTTAGCAAGTTTTGCTGTTTCCTCTCTAATCTTAAAGGGTAAATAAACAATTGTTGAGCACATATTTGGTTGAATATGACTATTGTATGTTTGTAGTGGGTATAAAAAGATGGATGCTGGGTATATGAGTCTCTAGTGTGGTGGGTGAAGTCGAAAGGCTCTGTCGTGACGCAATGACGTCCTGTTACGTTTGTATATAAGTGTTTTGGTTGTCGCCGACTTTTCTGTATATCTACGAAGTTATGCCTTCTTGTGTGAGGGTTCAGAATTTATTTATCTTTGCTGTAGAAAGAGCATTAACACAGAGGTAATGCAGTTTAGATAATAATTGTACGTTTTAATTAAGTTTGAATAGAAAATAAATGTTGTTTTATGTATTGTTATCATCGATACTTTGAGGTGATGCATGCACAAACACGCGTAACTTAAACTTTTGATTTGTACTTTAGTTTCCGATCTAAAATGCTCTCCTTTTTTACTTTCTTTTCTAGTTTGCTTCTTTACTAAACATTCTTTGTCATTGTTCAAATGGTTGCCATAAATTGCTATAAGTATAAATGTTTTTCGTGGAATGTCTCTATAATACTTATATAGTTTTGTTTAGGCGAAGACTATATTTATACAAGACAAGACAATATTTACATATTTTGTTACTAAATTCATTTTAGTCAATAAATATCAACGAAAATGTATATAAGTAAGCGTGTTTCGGCTCGCATTACGGTAGAAGTTTAAGGTATGCATATTCGTATACGTATCACGTCAAAAGATTATGGTACGCGTGTATTATATGCACGCATCACGTTCAAAGTTTAAGTTAAGCGTGTTCTTGATCGTATCACGTCAAAACTTTAAGCTACGCGAATTTTTAAGAGGGTTGGTCTTTGAGCCACCCTAAGCAGCCAGTTGTGATAAAATACAATTCAACTTTATAATTATGTTTTAAAAATTAACTTATATTAAGTTAATTTTGCTTAAATATAATCAGGACGAACAAAAGTATGCCAAATTATATTATGTAAATTTTTATGCAAAAGGATAGGGAACCGATTAGAGTCCCTTGGACTGTACAGATAACGTAAGACTTTTAGTGGTTGTCCACGGTATGAAAATTTGAGAGATCCAGAAAGATCTGCTTTTCTGGTTGTTTTTGTGCCCGTTGTTTGAATGTTTATTATAATGTTTCTTACGACACAGAAAATATCGCTAGATCAGGCGATTTAAAAAAAATATAACTACATGAATTTTACCTGTGACCTAAGGTAATATTGTTACAACCGTATGAAAAGTGGCGAAAATATATAAGTTAGATTTCGTTTACTATTCCATACTATATATTATAATAAAGCTCCCAAATTTTTATATGAAGTCGATGCTCCTGCAATCCATGATCATCCATCCCAGAATGTCAGGTTTCAACCCAAAATTCTAGGGTAGTATGTAGGCCATCGCCTGGCCCACTTTTGAATATAATCCTAAGCCAATCATTATTTCATACTACATGTGCCTGCGGTTTCACCCGCGTTTATAATTACTGCGCCGCTTCCCTGAGTCGTAGCGTGATGTTATATAGCCTATAACCTTCCTCGATAAATAGGCTATCTAACACTAAAATAATTTTTCAATTAGGGCCAGTAGTTCTTGAGATTAGCGCGCTCAATCAAGCAAATAAACAAACAGCCTTCAGCTTTATGATATAGTGTAGATGCAGGCCACCATTATTCTTGTTGTACCAGTGTATTAATAGGCGTCTGTGGTTTATTTTGCGTCATAGGGTTTTCCCTTACCTAATATGTTTACACATTAGCGTGTTTGTACAATTATACTAACGAGCTGGCTTCGTAAATTTTGTCACGTACACTTATTTGTGGCACGTTATGCGAAATCTGCATAACGTGCCACAAATCTTTCGGAAGTTATATGACTTTTTGAAACTATGTGCGTATTGATTGACAATTATCGCCTGCTCCGTGCCTCGGATAGCACGTTAAGACGTCGGTCCCGGCTGCCATGAACATCTATGACAGTCGTTATTGGGAATTCAATGCCCTATAATATCCTAACACACATATATATATATATATATATGATATATAATAGCCTTAGGGTATCGTTACCCTTCGGGTTGCGGATGTCAGATGGCAGTCGCTTCGTGTAAAAACTGATATCCAGTCAAATCCGGTTAGACTAGAAAAGCCGACCCCAACTGACTTGGGAATAATAAAGGCTAGGGAGAAGAGTGTTTATTATTTTTAAATACTCTAAATTAAAAATAATAAATTCTCTTCGTATTTATTATTTTTATATTATTATATTTTTTTTTTTCCGTCAGACCGCCGCGGTCTGACTGCTTTTGTGTGTGTAGGATTCTAAGTCACCGCATATATGACAGTGAACGCGGAACGCAGAACTCGCAACTCTGACCGCTAGACCGCCCGCAGTGGGGCTGGCGCCTTATACTGCATCGGTTAAAATAACAAATACAATAGTTTTTATTAGACAAACATGGTTGTACCGAGTCTGGATGTTCTTTGTGTCCGTTGAAATTAAACTACTATATACGGATTTTATCGCGTTGTTTATTTAGCACTGTATTACAAAATTCTGAAAATATTACACTACTACTAATAATTTTATTAGCTTATAAATTAGTAAAATAAAATCAATAGTAGTAGTAGTGTAATATTTTCAAAATTTTGTAATACAGTGCTAAATAAACAACGCGATAAAATCCGTATATAGTAGTTTGATACACTGCAATTACTTCAATTACTGCACTATTCCTGGTCTATATAAGAACTGGTCACGTTATCGGGACACGTGTGACCATGTGGCCACAAAGTCATAGACCTTCCTGTGCATTGATAAGATAACCAGTGATGGGTGGAATAGCTGCATCTTTATACTATACTTGCAATTATGTATCGCTGTATTCGAATATCACTTCAACCTAAGTGCAATCGAAATATAAATTACTTGAATACTCGAGTGGAACAGCGAGATGAGATTAGAAAGGTTTTCTAAGTTATAATAATTTACCAGCAACTGTGGCTACGTCAGTCTGAAAAAGTTGTTACCACTTTTGGTCAACGCCATATATTGATCAGTCCAGAAGAGAAGCATAGGCACCCGCATAAAAGAACACATAGCTGACGTTAAACATAAACGCTCGTTGAAGTCTGCTGTGTGTGAACATATACAACAGGGGACCAACCACTACCTGAGATTTAACAAACCACAGATTCTCGCTAAAGAACACCGATTCCTACCAAGGATGCTTCGCGAGGCTTTTGAAATCAAAAAACAACCCAATTTCAATAGAGAAGATGGTTGGAATGTACCACCAGCTTGGGATCCCGTACTTCAAATAGTCAAACCCAAGAAGAAACAAACCATAGCTAGACTTCATGATACTTTGAGCTCATTCTGCGTAAATAGAAACACCAATAATTAAATTATGTTCGAGTACTTTGAAATAACTACACTGGAACATTGAGACAACTACCATCTTAGTCTCCCCGTGACCATGGCTGCTGGAAAGCAACCGAAACGTCGGGGAAAGTGTAAACCAAAAATAAATAGATTTAATAGTTTAAATAATTTTATTAGCTTATAAATTAGTAAAATAAAATCAATAGTAGTAGTAGTGTAATATTTTCAAAATTTTGTAATACAGTGCTAAATAAACAACGCGATAAAATCCGTATATAGTAGTTTAATTTCAATATTATAGTTATTTCCAAAGTACCGTTTGGATAAGGATAAAATATTGTTTTTACTTTTAATATAACTTATAATATAAAACTTATTTTTTAGGCAATCTTGTTTTGTGTTAAACATTTCTATTTTTGACTTACCTACTGGTAACTGGCACTTTGTTTATATGAATCATGTTTAATACTAATATTCCTATTGTTAAAGTGTTGCAGATTTATATCAACTTCCAATAATATATAATATAAACCTGATCATCTAGGCCCTTAGTTCGCAAAGTGGTTCAGGTGGACCCTCAGGAGTCCACGGGAGACTCGACGGGGTCTACGTAAGCGTGACAAAAAAATGTGGGGTTTACAATTTGTAAGCTCCCCCCCCCCCACAAACATTTATTTGCTTTCGATAGTGAAGAACTAAAATGTTGCCTTGACTTCGGATACGACTTCGGACTTAGGACTTCAGAATAGCCAAGAAATTCTAAAAAAGAAACAGCCCGTAGAGAGTTGATCAAATTTTTTTATTTCAATTTAATTTAACTTTTTGTCCGAATATACCGATTTTACTTGGCGGATTAAACTTCTAACTGCAGGTGCACTGGAACCAGCTAAAATTTGAAAGTGGTATATGAGAAAAAATGTCTGGCAACCTCTGATCTAGGCAGTCAATAGCAAGAAATAAGAGAGAGTACTAAACTTTGTAAATTAATTAAATAAATATTGTAGTGATGATCTTATTAACGCTGTTCCTCTAACAACAAAATCACGTGACTTACAAAGTGGATCTTTATTGTTATTATCTTGTGAACGCACAATCACTAAGGTAAACGACAACCTACCATTGTAGTAAATATAATTATGGATATAAACATTCATGAGTAATCAGTTACTTCAAAGGATGCATATTTATCCAGTAAATAGGCAGGATAGTAATAACACTGGCAGTCTGAGATGTGTTGTTGTTGCTTGTAAAAAATAAGTTATTTTTGCGCGGGAAATAAATAATGGAACTGTTAATCCCATTCGAATTTTAATGTATTAATTTTTATGGAGATCGCGTATTTTATAATATTTTAATTTTCTAACCTTTTGCGTGTTGTGTATTTGAAAATAGTTCAACGATAATAATAATTCACATTTTTGGATCAGTTATAGGTATACGTAAATTGTGATCATTATATAAACTAAATCAATAAATTAAAAAGTGTTTTTAACAAATAAGTGAATCATGTGTTTTAGCAGAAAACCGTTTGGTTATTTATACGCGAATATGATCAAGAGGTGGGTTCCATATTTCATTTTAATATACATTGAAAGGTCCAAAATACTGTTTAATACAGTATTTGGGACCTTCGACTGTTGAATATTCCTAAATATAGGATATTTAGTTTTGCGAGGAAATGAGGACAGCGATAATTTCACACAAACGTATTACTTTACTCCCTGAAACACTAGAACAAAATGGGTTGAAGAAGGTATAATCTACATCTATTGAGATCAGTTTACTTTAAGAGGAACTAAATCAATCCAAATATAACTCAGCGGATGATCAAATTTTTGAATTAAATTTATTAGTACCCAATGGCGCAGTAGTTTTAAGTGGCGGCCTCGATACTTGCCACGTGCCCTCTGTTGAGGGTTCGATCCCCATACGTTACAAAAAATATATATAGGATGTCCGGTAATTAATGGATAACCTTGAAATGTCTTATAGTAGAACTGAAACCCGTTCAGAAAAATGAAAAAGAAAATAAAAAAATAAAAAAAATATAAAATAAAAAGTGCAAGCTATATAAGCATAGCATACTTTTGACTGTCTATCTATTAGCATAATTAGTGTTTAATAATAAAACAACAAAAAACCGATGGATTTCATTCATTTATGGTCGTAGTATACAAGAAAGTTATACATGGTAATTAAAAAAAAACACATATCTCAGGTAGTAGTTAGGATAGATGATTTTTCATTTTTTTTTCTGAACGGCCGTCAGTTTAACTATAAGACATTTCCAGGTTATCCATTAATTACCGGACAACCTGTATATACCTAAAGATTATAGCTTTTCTATTTAGGATTGCAACCTAAGTGTAACTAAAGTGATGTCGTCTACGTCAGATCATTCATTATATCGTCACATTTCAATTCAAACTGTAACAATTAGTTACAATCGACTAATTACTAATTAATCATAATTGACGATCAATAGAACGATTATAATTACATACATTTATGAATGCAATGGCAACGAGTATTAGTTAAGTGTCTGAAGGTATAAATACTGTTGAAATTAAACTACTATATACGGATTTTATCGCGTTGTTTATTTAACACTATTTCGGTTGCTTTTCAGCAGCCATGGTCACGGGGAGACACTCACGGGTCACAACGCGATAAAAGCCGTATATAGTAGTTTAATTTCAATGAATAACATTCGCGTAAACAGAAGACAATATAAATACTGGTTTATTTTTCTTACATTTCTTCCATTTTGTGTCTGCAATAGTAAGTCAGTTTTACTTATAAATACTAACGCCATTAGGACCCGTTTTATCAAATTATATTAAGGACACGTACCACGAAAGTTTAAAATAACAGAAGAAGTAAATCTTATTGTTAAGTAGTGCCAGAAATTTAATGCCTTATTTAATAACACCAGTCAAGGCCAAGTCGCGCAATGAGGATTCCGTTTTTCGTTCCGTAGAAGATAACTTGTAAAAGGTTATATCTATACATAACTTCACATCTGTGACCTTTAAGAGATAAGTAGAAGTGTTGGTCAAATGTGGATGTAATCCACATTTCACCTATTGAAGAATATAAGTTTGACACTATGCTTATCTCTTATACGCACATCATGTTACGTTGCCGGTAAACTATACATTACATACTGCCAATACATTATTTTAGATCTTTCCTGCTGCAAACATTAAATATAAGGGTGCTTATTAGTTAAAACCTAATAAATGAATAAACACATTAAATTTCCGTCTGATCTCTTTATCAAAATAGATAAAAATACTTTGTAACATTTCATTTGCGATTTTATTTGACTTAGCTTATTTCTAACACACTTTTATTAACTTGGTATGTATCTACATATATATCTATGAATCTATGTAACGGAATCTTTGAACGTGATTTTCACCTCTTTTAAACCGACGGATTGATTTGAAACCTTGCACACTTATCGAGGACCGATGAAAATACAATCATTATAAAAAAGGGTATAAAGTAAATAGTAGTTAAAAATAAATAAAAACACGATTTATTAAAAGAAGTTGAATATAATTTAATCATTTTAATGTAAAAAAGCGTGGGTTGGTTTCTAAGATATTTTTATAAACCCCAGCCCACGCTTCTTATAACATTAAAATTATAAAATTATTTTCATCTTTTTTAATAAAGCGTGTTTTTAGTTTTTTAAACTATTTAATAGAGGCTAAATATAAAAAAATCCGGACTTAAAAACAAATATTGTGTAATGGCTTAGAATTATCTATATATGTATAATGTTTTCCAATAAGCGGCGATAAAAACCATATAAAGTGGTCTAATTTCAATGTATATTCGCATAAAGGTAAGACAATATTATACAAATATTGTGATTAATTAAATTGTTTTGACTGCACGGATGACGTAGTCGTTTATGTGGTCGTCTCGTCGCTGCCACTGCGCCGAGTGTTGTGGGTTCGAATCACACACGGGACAAAACTTTGTGTGATCCGCAAATGGTTTTTTCGACTCTGGGTGTACTTTATCGATGATCTTAACCGATAATATTTAATTATTTATTAATTATTTATTAATTGTACGTATTATGTTATAATATTTTTTTCACTGCATACTCGACAATATTTCGTCGCATTGAGTGACATGTTATCCTTACAAATATTTAAAATGCAAATGTGAATTTGTTTGTCTGTTACGTTTTAAGGCTTTCACTACATGACCGATCATCATGAAATTTAGCACACACTTTGTTAGGGGAAGAGAAAATGAAATTCAATGTAAAAAGTACTGTTTTCGAGCGAGCGGAGCCATATACAAAATCTAGTTTAATTGTGCTTTGACCGTCTGTCTGTTATACAACTTTCAACTCAAGAACCGTAAGAGCTAGAGACTCGTGGTCAACGCCATTTGACTCAACATAGTCGATATACGCCGGAATTACTATGACCTTTGACCTCACCCGTCAGGTCACGTGATACCATATATTCGAAACTGTAAGATTTACGGCAATTCATTGGCGTTTCTCACTTGATTTTTTAGATACATGATAGTTAGTAAGAAATGGCTACGCGTGCGTAGTACGATTTACTCCTTGCTATTGTAAATCGTGACGCCTGTCAGCGTCCGTCAAAGTATTGTTACAGTAGTTGACCCGCACAACTACGTCTGCTACGCATAAGAATTTTTCCCCGTTTTTGCAATATTTTTCATTGATGCTCCGCTCCTATGGGTCGTAGTGTGTTTGTTTAGCCTATAGCCTGCCTCGATAAATGGGCTATCCAACACTTAAAGATTTTTTTTCAATACGATCCTGTAGTTTCTGAGATTAGCGCGTTCAACCAAATAAACAAACTCTTTAGCTTTATAATTTTAGTATGGATACAATTTGATTTTATGTAAGGTTAACACACAGATCACTTATTTATCTGTATAAAAAATATATAATATATTATCACGTAACAGTTGATTGCATGCAGTGCATAATATATGTAGGTACATCCTGTGCATCAAAGAGCGTCATATAATTTTAAGAATATATATTTTTATGGGTTACATAACAATTACTTCTGTGTGTTTCAAAAAGTCCCATATAATTATGGGAAGATATCGATGACAAATATGGAAAAGGAATATCTAATAACCTTTATTTATTTTGCATTACGTTAATATAAGTACAAACAAAGGCAATGCTTAAATTTTTCGTAAGAAATAGAACTACGAATATAACATTAGGCCATATATTTATCTCTAAATTTAATCATAATACCTTTTTTATATTAGTGTGAAAAGGTATTTATGCCGTATACTATGTGTATTCTGTGATAAAAGAAAGACTAACGATTTAATAAGCCACGACTTGTTTGAGATTTAATTTTAATTAATCATAAAGTAAGGACAAATTTTAATAATTACTTTAGATATTTAAATAATAAAAAAATATATTAACAAGGCAAAATAAGACAAATGTAATAGCAAACAGTGGTGAAAGACTGCCTCGAGGCACAATTGTAATGAAGGCAACTGCCATGCCGCTCTCAGGTTGGATTCCCAGGTCTGGCAATATGTTTTTGGGTTTTCTGTCACGAAGTTCACATAAGCAGCACGGAGTCTGATTTGATATAGCCAACCCACCGTCGACAATGAGTCTACCAAAATAAAGCTGGAAAGAAAAAATTGCCAAAAACCTGAAAGAGACGAAATTCATTTTTATTTTTATAGTATTGCGTTAAACCGCGATCACACCTGATCTTACGTGACGATGCAGTCGACGATGGAAAACACTTGCCTAAGATACATATTCACTTGTAGCTTGGAGACAATCAGATTGTACTCATCGGGAAATACAGACTTAGATAATGAATTCCATTACTTTACGGTACGCATTATAAAAGTGGAAGCGAAGCGCTTTGCGCATATATGTGTTATATCCGACATGTACCTGTTGCGCTAGTCTGCTAGTCTGGTCGTCCGACGGTAGAATGAAAATGGATGATGATGGTAGGAAGAGGAATCAATTCATGCAGGTCCTTTGCATGCTCGCCGAAATATATCCAATAGAATACCGAGAGACAGGCAACCCTACGACGATGTTCCAAGCTTTGCAATCGTGCGTTGATAAGTTGGTCATAGCGAATAAGTCGCCTGGCCTTCCGCTCGATTGACTCAAAAGCCTCCAGCTGATATTTTGCGGAGCCATCCCTGAGGTGAGAACAGTACTCCATGCAGAATTCAACCTGTGCTTAGTACAAATTAAGCAAATGTTCTGACATGGAATACTGCCTGTCCTTACTGAGGATGCCTAGCTTTTGACAGCTAGTTGAGCTTCTGCCTCAATATAGGCGCTAGGGGGGTGAGAGTCAATGACATACCCAGAGAGCTCAAGGCGATCAGCGGCACGGCTACATCTCGTAAAGTTGGAGCCAGTCGGAATGGGCTCTTTTTTGCGGCGAAGTGATATGCCTGAGTCTTAAAGCCATTGAACTCAACCAGGTTGGCATCACCCCAATCGGAGACAGCCTTCAAGGATTAGTTCATACGCTCGATCATAGCTTCCCCGAGCAACTGTATCTGTGCTCCACTGGCCCTAGCGCTGAAGACGTATCTCTCTACAAGCGTGCTGTCGTCTGCATACCCAAATGTACCTACCGGTATTTAGCAGATCGTTAATATGCAGCAAAAAGAGACAACATGTGCCCGATTGGTCTGACTTGAAACGAAATAGAAAGGAATGGCGTACTCTAAAGTTGAAGGCCAAGATCCACTTCGGGTTACTGAGCCAGCAAAGTAAGTAAGTAGTGTTTTGATGATTAAGGCAGATCCAAATGACATTCTCAATTCCAGCGACTCAATTACCATACAAAGCAGCGAGCTGGCACACCCTGGTGGTTTTAGTCGGTAGGCCCGAAGTCTCGGGAGAGCCCGTAATAACCCTCTCGCCTCCCCTTGTGGCGAGGGTATGCAAAAGGAGCATTTCCCCACGTGAAAAGAAGGTCCAAAGGACATCACAGGTATTTACGAATAATAAGAGTTGAATTCTCAGATTAGAGGTGATAAAATGCCCCAGACATATTTTATGATTCATACATAAAATGTAAGTACATCCACACATATTGACAAACATAAACAGCTTTAAAAATGATTAGACTATATTTTAAGGCTTTTCAAATATGGCTTACAATTTGCAGCTGATGGTTTGTCAGTATGCTATATTTGATTCCAAAGCAAGTGTCTTTGGAGCCTTACGTAATATACCATTACATCTTTATTATCAATTGGTAAAGCCTCTGCTTTACCACTTCCAATAAGACCTCTGTCTAACTAAATACTTCTGAGAGATAAGTTGTAGCACTTTTTTCACTTTAACCGGCGTAACCAGTACGAACTTAAAGACACTGGTCAACCAATTGTAACATTCAGAAAAAGATCCTTCAAATAGAAGCGTGATGACTAAAAGCAATGAGGTATATCAAGAGTATAGTAAGTGGCAATTTTCAATTTCTACTCTCTCTCACACGATTACGGTAACAAAATACAGACAAACTTAAATTTCAAAAGATGCAAAGCATGCATGTTTTTATGATGCATGTTTTCTATACATATATACTTCGAAATATCGAAGTACATCCACCCATCCAATCACCAAACACGACAATCACTTTAGTTTTTCATTGATAGATTTCTAAGCTGGTTGTCACTCAATTTTGCTTAGCAACCTAACTTACTTCAGACAAGAACAGTTTGCTTAGTACAAATGTACCTTTAAATTTAATCTCCGGAATTAGTATAATGTGTTATCAAACATTTTTATTTACAATCACATAATGTTATAACTACAGTTTAAAAGCGGAGATTATGCGAACTAATTGACAGTTCAACACAAAATCAAGTGTTTAACGAGATAACCCGGTGAATAAAAACTTTTTATTTAAACCATTCAGTAAAAGTAAGTTTTTTATTATTTTGAATCTTTAGCCAATACTCGGAGTTTAAGGTCCAGACACAATGCTTTTTCAAAGTGTCTAAATACCGGTTATTGAAGCACAAATAGTAGAGATGTGCCGACTATGAATTTGGCCGACTAGCCGATAAGTCGGCTGTAAAGACACAGACTAACCGGCCACCTCGATCTCGATTTCGGGGTTATTCGGCCATTGCCGCTTTTTTACGGCTGATTCATACGCTAGTTCTGTTCTTTACTGAACATCATGTACATGCAATATTGGTTCAATATTGCCTACTTAGCCTGTTAATAATAAACGACTCCTGTCTGTTAATAAAAATTAACAATTTAAATAAGAAGAAATAATTATAAATTTTTATTGAAGATATTATGTTGTTTAATTTGTTGATTAAGATAGTAATTATGTTTGATAAACGTATTTTTTTCTTGTTAGTTTTAAAGGTTGCTTTATATTTCAAAATGTATTAGACTGATTCTAAAATAGAAATATTATTTAACAATCAAGGTTTTTATTTAATGTAATTAATTATATGCACATTTTATTGTGACACACATGCGAAGTAAGAAGTCGGCGCTCTTTGCCGCATAGTCACCGACTGGTTACCGATTATGAATATGTTCGGATAGTCGATTTTACCGACTAGTCGGAATATCTTTAAAATTACCTAACGCATTCCTACTCTAATTACGTAAAGGGATGTAAATGTTATTCACGAGGTTTGATTAATTATCAGAAATACGAAGTTGTTGATATTCCCAACAACTTCGTATTTAGTTAGAGTACTGGTTAGACGTGATCAGACTTTTCAACTGTTACATGATATTTAAGAATAGCTGACTAAATATCGATATACGTTTACTTTCCATTTGAAAATACGTACCAACAGGCCTAATGCTATAAACGTTATCTAATGCGACCAGTCAATTAAATTTTATTTGATCTACTTTAAATCGTATAAACAATCGTATCGCAGACACACTCCAATTTATGAAGAGGTATATTAAATTAACAATTCGTTTTCTGATGTGTATGTTGTGTCAGAATTTGAACCGACCGTAATTCGACTGTAAAGTAGTTGGGATATTGCAAGTACACCATCATTCAAGAAATAGGTGGTGTGTCCTCGGAATTGCTTCTTTATAATTATAACAGTCATGTCCGCTTAACAGTACATACCATAAGGTGAAATGATAGGTCATCTGCCACATCCAGCGAAAAATTAAGTAGCTTCTCACTTCGAATTGTTCGTCAACCTGAAGTTTGATGTATAACCTGTACTTTATAGGTAGTAACTGTAGTAACAAATCTTGTATCTTTTGAAAATATTGATATATTTATACTTAAAGATATGACTTTGCAGCGCTTTTTAAGCATGTTCCACGCACAAAGGTGTGTGCTATTTTAAAATAAAAAGAAAATGTGATATGTCAGTTTCGACCATTGAAAAATCATTACTTAGCATTTTTATTTTTATTTTTATGCATAATTTTTATTGTCTCCAAAAATATTTGCTATATATATGAATTTGTGTATAAAACCTCCTTTTAATTAAGCATGACATGCCTGTAGTAGGAGGCTGCTTTACATTATATTAATATTAATTGAACCAAAACTTTCGTGCATTTTAAGTTGCTTAAATTAGATTGATAAATATAAAATGAAGTTAAGTAACAAAAATTAAACAGTGTTTCCTTAAATTTATATATCTTCTTTAACTTAAGTCCTAATTAATATTATAGATGCAAATGTGAATTTGTTTGTTTATTTATTACACTGTCACGCCTTAACTACTCGACCAATCATCGTGAAATTACTATATACGGATTTTATCGCGTTGTTTATTTATCACTGTATTACATAATTTTTAAACTGTTACACTACTATTACTATTGAATTTTACTAATATAAAAGCTAATAATATTATTTAAACTATTAAAACTATTTGGACCTAAATATAAATAGTTTTAATAGTTTAAATAATTTAAGGGTACCTTTGTCCAGAAGAAAGTACTTTATCTAACCTAACCTAATCAACATTTACGTAAACGACGTCACGGGCAAAATCTAGTAAACAATACACTTTATTTATTTATTTATTTGAGAATGCCAACATTCGTATACACCGTTACATATATTGTAGACACATACAAGTAAAATATTATAAGTGTAACAAATAATTAAAGGCAAACACAGCATGCAAATAATGAACACAAACTACTAGGTACTAACTTAATAAACTAAAACTAAACTAAATCTTAAGTGAAATGGAAAAATAAATGTAAAAGATGAGCACAGTAAGATTAAACGGTTGGGTTTTTTCTATATTTTATAAGTGTGGATCGAAACCATGACAGAAACATAATTATAAATGTGAAACACTTTCACATTTATAATGCTTACATGATAATAATCTCAGCTTAGCCTTGATAAGACTAAACATTAGATGAAATAATCAGATACTATGAGAAGGACGTAAGAGTTACATCTGATAAGCCTGAAGACTTACACTATTGAAAACATGCAATGATAACAACACGTTTGGTACTATTGACCGAGAAATCGTTAGATAACGTACTGGAAAATTATTGTTCGATAACATACGAGGCCCTTCTATGACACTAACGTACTTATGTACTTCCGAATATTGTTAATACACAAAGGGAAATAAAAAAAATTGAGTGCACTGTTTATCTTCCTTTGCTAAATTTATAATGTCATGTAAATATTAACCTATGAGTCGCAGCGGCACATCAGCGGGGTTACATACAATAGGTTACATTACCAAACTTTAAAATACAAAGAATTTTCTTGATCTACTCAACAATAAATAACATACAAGCCTTTCAAATCTATAGTACGGGTAATTGTCAAATGACAAAAAAGGATGCACGATACAAATCGTGACGTTAACGCTATTTAAATGCAGCTGTCCAAGGGAGATAGTGAGATAACCCTACTATACATCTTACTATCTTACCGCCTTTTCTTATATGCACTTTTTCTTTTTTCCGTATTTTGCAAATAATTTTGATTGATAATTTTATTTTATTTAATATTTATTTTGCTAGCTTTTTGCTCTTGAGTGTAAAATAATGGACAAAATCATAATATATAGGCAACCTTATTGACAGGTATACACATAGTATACATATACAGCTCATGCTAGTATCAAATAATAATGCACGTAATTACACGTTTACACAAATGCAACTTATCGAAACTCGGTACCACTTTCGGTAGATTTATACTTATACTTACTTTTTTGGTACAATTATATTAACAAATTCCTAAATGCTTCTGCTCCTAACTATGGTAACGAGTAGACGCACAATTGTTACCTACCCGTAACAATAGTTTGTCATATTAACCGCCATTACGGCTTCATGTGAAAAGTCGCAACAACATCAGTTTAAACTGTTTATTTTCAAAACAAATACGCAGTAGTTATTTATTTTAGTTCAAATATATATATATACCCACAGAACTTTATGCATACATATATCTCTATAAATCTAAAAACAGTAATCGTCATAAACATAAATAGAGAAGACGACGAAAGACTGGAAAATCTAGTGTTATTTATGTCTGAATGTCTTATAGCGGTTTGCTACACGTTGAATATCCTGGCACGTCACTGACTCTTCAAAAGAAAACTAAAAAGCAAGTCGCTGTATGCTAGTCTTATGGCTAGCAATACAGCGACGTGCTTTTTGTTTTCTGTTTCTTTTTGAAAAAGATTGTCTATAAAGACAAAGGTTAATCTTTTGGTCCCCTGAACTGCATCTCATCCGGAAATTTGAAAACCATATAATCATGATATCTTTCACACGGTCCGTCTATATTTTCTCAGGACGTCTTTATTTACGAAGTCATCTTAAACAAAATTACTAATACTCTCATCCTTTTAAATCACATGTCCAAACTGCGACAACCGATTACTCTACGCTTTTCTATCACTAGCACTGCTTCCAATTACCATTATCCTTATCCATACTCGTCATATCACAAACCCATCTCAAAATACGAATTTCAGCTGCATGTCAAACTTAGGCATATAAACGCTAGGTACGTGCAATGGTATTGAGGCTTGAAGTACACGTTCCATGGCCTTCTTGTCTTTCAATACTCAGACAGCAAAATATTATATCTAAACTAATCCATTGATTTATAAATATATATCAATGAGCTAATCACAGAATAATGCGTACTAGACGGCAGATTTTAATTCTTTTCAAGTAACCTAATCTAAATAATTGCGCAACATAACTAAATATTTTATATCTACGATTGAGTAACTGGCCTAGTTTAACTGAAGATAATTTCGTGACTTTGACTACTATCTTTTAGATCTACTATTTTCATGGTAAACTAGTCTATGGATATCAATTGGTGCTATTCTTAAGATTGCCGTCGTCTGGCAACCAATTACATGGATTATGAAAGAGTGCTATTAACAGGAATCAGAATGAAGATCAAAAATGTAGAAAAATATAGAATATTGAAGTAGGACTACCTGGAAAATTAATAGTTTATTAAGTTTGTGGTATATTGGGAAATAATTCATTGATGTATTGTTTCAGAGAAGCGGATATGAGACATGTGATCATGACAAATGCGGAGCCCGTACAGCCAACAGTCATGGAGGCTGATCTTGAAGAGGCGCTACATATCGCCGGTATGTCTAAATTGCTTTATTAAATGAGTGGCAGACGTTTTCATGCGAATCTTGTAGTTATATTTATGACGGCAGTGTTTAGGTGTATGTGTAAAAGATTTAATAATATAGGTAATTGCGTCTTCCGAAAATGCCGTGTCCGTTATTTCAATGGTTCACAAAGAGAAAATCTTTTTCGCCTGTAACGGAGATTTTCATAATATACGCAAAACAATAGTTACATTTTGTACTTATGTTTTTATTTTTGGAAAGCTGAGCTAAGTGATACTCACGACAGTGCCGTTTATTTTTGACATTAACAGAAAATAAATTTTTACGAAGCTCTCAGTGACCTTGAATTAAATCTTATAATATCCAAATTTAAGCATACATAGGCTGTATGAAATATTAACATATGAACATATCAAGACATCTACAATAATAAATCTAATTAAAAAAAAGTGTTAAGTATATTTGGTCGCCACGCGCCGACATCCAAACTTCGTCGACTAAAATACATATGATAAAATTGTATCTGGTTGATGTATGTACAAGAGATATTTAAGGGAATTTATGGCACTGTATAAGAGTTACAGAAACTTAAACAATAACTTGAGAATGTTTGTCTGTCTGTCTATATATTTGTACACGCTCCACGAAAATAAAACACGTACACACAAATAGAATGGGGTTTTCACAGTTGTATTGCTGAAGATCTAACTTAATCTCATTCTAATACGCCATCTAGAAGTCGAGTAATAATAATACGATTTATTTAATACTAGCTTTTACTGGTAACAGCTAGTATACGAGACTTCGTCAGCGTTAAAATTAAACAAAACAAAGTTGCCTTAGTTACTTCTTAAACCATCTGCCAGTGAAAGTCCTGTCAAAATCGATCCAGCCGTTTCAAAAATTATCCGGAACACACAGACAGACAAACAGACAAAAATAAATTAAATTGATCTTTCGATATAAGTACCGTATATACATCATGTGCATTTAGTAAAAAGCTGTTAATTTGACATTACAAACAGACACTTCAACTTTATTTATTTCTATATGTTTGTTTAAGGTGTGTAGATCATAAGAAAGAAAGGAAAATATAGATAGTTCCCTATATCCTGTTGTTCAGACATTAAACTTCTTTTTATATTAGTCGCAGCTCATGAACTCTAACTCACTTTATCTACAGTGCCATATACTCAACTTGATCAAACTAGAAACAACACTTTTTTAAAGTTTGCTATGTTATTCTTTCCAGGGTCCGGCAGATACCAACTTCTCCACTGCACACTCATGCTAGTGACGTTGTTGGCAGCCATATTGGAAATGATCGGCGTCGCCTTCATCTTGCCAGCAGCAGCATGCGACCTTGGAGTTCCAGATAATCTCAAAGGAATTCTTACTTCTTTACCTAATATTGGTAAGCCGAATTTATTGATAGTTCCCTCTTAAAAGACCATCTCACGCACAAGTATATTAAGGCCTGTGTCGCGAGGGACTTGTCAAACATACAATGCGTATGCGAAGTACGATATGCAGACTAAAAACAGTCATATATAGATCACACAAATAATTGTCTCGTGTGGGATTCGGGCACAACAGTCAGCTCGCCAGCAGTGCTGAGGCGGCCGCTTGTCTTCTGCGCCATTACATATATAATACAATTACCGTTCTTCTCCTACCTTCCCCTCTATTGCGGCACTGGCACTGCCTCTATCAGGCACTTATTATCATATGGATTCTTGTTTTGTTTAATATGGGTTACAATAATCTGCGCCTCGGGTGTGTTTCCTTAGAATCACCTCACTCGTCTGCAACCATCTGCAATAAAAGAAGATTAAGTAAAGCTTAATAAAATTACGCGCCTATAGGCCTCGTGTTAATCCATGCCATACTATTTATTTCAGGTATTATCCTAACAGCACCGTTCTGGGGCAGAGCAACAGACTCACTAGGCAGAAAGCCGGTCTTGCTGGGCTCCTTGGCAGCGTCAGGGGCGATGGCCTTCATTGCATCCTTTATGCCTAACCTCATCACCTTTTCAATCTTCAAATTCGCTTGCTCCTTGTTGTAAGTTTCAACAAGTTTATTATAGCACTACAGTTATTACGAAAGCAGTAAAAAATGAAGCGGTGCATGGTAATTCATAGTATAGTAATTGGGCTGAGAACAACCACGCACACACCCCAACTATAGAGTATTACACCCATTTTTGAAAAGTGTCTCAATTAGATTCTATAGTGCTAATGAAGCATTAAAAATTTCACAAAATTTGTATTCAATCGATAAGTGCCATAAAAATGCATTTAAATACTGCATTTTCAAATTTCGCGTGTAATTTGACGACAATGTTGGACGCAGTGGACGCTTTATTGCTCTGTGGTCATGACGTCAGTTGGCTGTGTAAACAAATGCAGTGATATTTTGTATGATATGTTAATTGTTTATATTTTTAAAATGAGTTATTATTCTACTTATCGTTGGTGAGCTGTTCATGAATGCAAAAATAAAAGTAATAAAAAGCCTATAGAGATTAAAGGTACGCTGATCAGTTGACACCATAGATAAAACACTATATACTAAGTTGACACTTCTTAGTTTACACAGCCGTATGACGTAATAACATGGCGACGACTATACTGGTGTTATAAAACAGATTAAAAAAGCTGAAAACTTTGAATAGAATTTTAAAATTTATTTTCCTATTTTATGAACTAAAACTAACGTTTTTCGACTATTTTTTGCCTGAGCTATCTCAATAATATATTTTTAGATTTTTTCTCATATAGAGTAAAATACCCTATTGTAATATAATTAGTTGAACTATGTCTAACGCTATTTATGGTGGACAACAGCGAAGTAAGACCGATCAGACGGGGAACACAAACTCAAAACAAATGTTTCTGGATTACACATTTTTGTGCCGTATGAGGATCGAGCCCATTGTACTTAGAACATCAATAGCGTTAGTATAAGATTACTTAAACTACTAAAAAGTTAATAATCTAATTGCTGATAAATAAATATAATTAAATTTAGCCTATACCTAAAATAAAATGGTAACGTTTCGATGTCTTTACATAGAAGATATTTATTTATTTATTTATTTATCATTTGGAAAACCAAAAGCTATAACAATAAAGAAAGGTAACTGAAATATGAAGTAGTAAGCCAATTACAGGTTTTCACGGATAGTAAATTTAAGAAAAATAATGTCTTTACTAGAACCGTGGAAACAATTATTTTAGAATTTTTATCGGCTTGTGCAGATATTTGTGCGCGCTTCATGCAAAAAAAATGCTACACGAAATTAAATGCGCTTTTCACAGTTGTATTGCTGGAAGTCAAACCTAAAATCTGGTGCAAATTTGATCTTAACACTCCACCTAGAAATCTTGTTTGATGTGTTTAGATTAGCTTTTACTTACACGCAAAGAAAGAAAAGCACCTATAGACTACGACTTCTTCGTACGCGTGAAATTTGGAAGAGTGTTAGATACCTTCTTCCAAAGACGCTGTCTAAATCTAAACAATCATCGCGAGTTCATGTGCCGCTTTCTCCTGGTTTATACCTTCCATGATGACATCATTCTGTTTTGTTTCCAGTTTGTCATGTCCCTCATCTATCGGGTACGCGTACTCGTCAGAGATGTTGCCGCGACATCGACGTGATACCGCCGTGCTCATCACCAACGCACTCATCAATATACTCACAGTCTTCAGTCCTGGTAAGTGCATTTCTTATTTAATTTTTGTTTTAAAAGAAGACAAATCCTGCATTAGTATTAATTCCTGTTTCATGGGCGACTTTACAAATATTCAAACAGTGGACACATAGAATACCCAGACTCGCAACAACCATTTGTGAATCACATAATTTTTTGTCCCGTGTGGGGATCGAACCCACAACACTCGGAGTGGCGGCAGTGGCGAGGCGACCACTTAAACCACTTCGCCATCCAAACAGCTTTTATAATGTAATTGAAAAAAAAGACCTCGTTAACTTTCTTTTTCGGTCTATGTCCGTATCGAAGACATTCAAGCGTAATGCCGGGCTAAGAGTACCATAACCGACATAAAGCATAAAGAATGTATTGAGAGTGAATGAAGCACTCTTGTTTCATTCACTCTCAATACATTCTTTGCTTTCATATGCTAGGATAGTAATAATTACAAATTCGTAATCTCTGCCTACCCCTTCGGAGAGCAGATCTGTAAATATGTGAAATAATTGGCATTCCCAGATATTCTGCATTGAAATTATCAAAAGTAACATTATCTCCAATTTTTTTACAATTTTCGGTAACTGCAGAACTATTGATGAACATCCAACAAAAATCCACTAGCATTTTTCCGACACGGGCATTGAAACCAACATAATTCATGCAATGCAGTAACATTATGTTAACACCCTAAATTTATTGACAAAACGAACCAATATCGCTTTGGATGAATGTAATCCAACGTTCCTCCAACTCAAAGGGAAGATCCTCCAATCAGGCTGGATGAACGTGCCTGGCGGCCCAAGGCCCGACTGGTGATGTCGGGAACTTGTATATATACTTAGTCGCTGTGTAAACTTCACTTGCGTGATTCAGGATTGTATGGCGAGCGAGAATAAAAGCGCATATTAAGTATAGCGCCATCTGTTGTCTGACGTTGAAATTTTTTCGTCTGTGTGATGTCGCTACATCGTAATCTCTGTCCAGGTCTAGCTTGGCTGATCCTTTCGTACGATTGGCAGTCCAACTGGGGCATAATCACGATGCGTCCCTGGCGACTCCTGACCGCCGTGTACTCGCTGCCACTTCTCCTCTCCGCAGCGCTTATGTTCCTCGCCGACGAGAGTCCTAAGTTTCTCATGACCAGGGGCAAGGAGACCGAGGCTCTGGAGGTGGTGAGAAAGATCTATAGGGTGAACACGGGGATGCCTGAAAACAGCTTCTGTGTAAGTATTTTCTTTATACTTTCTCGTTTTCAAGACCAAATATTGGTCACGATGGCCAATCTAAACGAAGTCTAGCGAAGACCTACGCAACGAATAGCATAAGTGCGTTTGCTTCTCTAAATCTCATAATCTGATGGAATGCAAATTCGACAAAAGTGAGAGATCAGGCGCAGTTTCCAATAGCTTTTCGTGGTTGCCGGAACACGGGGTATATACACAATACTATTTGCCCAATGCTTTGGGAAATGAACCTGAGACCTCATACACATAGCCGCCTTCACTACCGCTGCGCCCCGTAATTAGTTTATATATAAGGAATATATAAATTTACTGTTATTAAAGACAGTCAAATTTAGTCCAAAAGTATTTTTTTTTTTTTTTTTTTTTTTTTTTTTACGCGGGGAAATGTGCAAGTCACATTCCCCATCGCCGGTTTTGGGGCGGGCGATGGGGATATGTCGGGATCCAGCCCCTAAGATGGATTTGGGCTGAACCGACTAAAACCACCGCGGTGTTCCTCACACCTTTATGGCGAGGCCACGCGGATCGCTCTCGCATTCGAATCGCGACCCCGCCAAAGGTTCGACCCACCGATGGACGTGGCGGGTCCCACACAACCATCAAAAACACAGACAAAGACAAAGCGGGGGACCTAGTCCCCCTTGCGACATCGAGAGGCGTGCGCGGAACACGAACGCCGCCTGCTCGGACCTGCGCTGATCGGGAGGTGGACAGCCCCAATAGGTCCACCACCCGCAGGCTTCTACTCAAGGTGGCTGGAGGTCGTCTCGCGCCCTCCTGCGCCCGGTTCTGCGGTTAGGGAGAGGGATTGACCGTTCCCTCTCCCTCTCCGCCGCCTCCTTCACTAACATCACCTCCTCACAGAAGGAAGCGACGGCATCCCAAGACCTCTCGCTCGAAACCATGGACAGAACCATAGCCTCGAGCGAGAGGATGACTCTACCGACTGCCGCGTGCATGACATGGCGTTGCGTGGCCCAAGCAGGGCAACCTACCAATGTGTGCAACGCCGTGTCTCCCACAGCGACGTGGCAGTCACCGCAGTGATAGCAACCGGGCGTCTCCTGTTTGCCTATTCGACACAGGTACCGACCGAAACAACCGTGGTCGGTCAGCACCTGCGTCAGACGAAACGTGAGGGCGCCATGACGCCTCTCCAGCCACTCTCTAAGAACGGGTCTTACCGCCACGATTGTGGCGTGCCCGTAGTCCAAAAGTATTATTTATGTTATAACAACGGTCATTAACACGATGCTAGATATTTCAGCCTCTAGGCAACATTTGACGCGCAACATGTTGCACAACATTGTAGCTCACGGCAACGCAGAACTTTGTTAAGCAACGTTGTCTGTCCACGCATAACCAGTCGTCGGCCACATATCACCAGAAGAACTAATTTTGATTTCAGCGCCTTTTTCATGTCTCCACTAGACAACATTTGATGCTCAACTGCACTTACAAGGAAACAAACAACAAGCCGCGCGTCATGTTGCGCGTCAGCTAGCAACGTCGCACGTTGTTGAGCAACGTTGATTATCTTGTTAAACGTCAAGTGTTGTACGTCAATTGTTGTTTTGGATACGAGCTTTAGCAAATCATTTTTAGATAAACGCCTGCAATAAAATGAATAGCAATTTGCCTTAAACTTAAAACTCTTTTAATGTAGGAACAGTGAGTAACATTAATTTTTGTACGATCAATTTCAAATTATATTTACTAGACAAACCATAAAAATTTGAAGGTACGTCATAAAAATGGTCATACAATTCCAGTTTTACTATTCCAGTTAGTGAGATAAGCAATATTTTAGCTAGTTAGACTCGAAACCGCTTGACTAGCGTTAACATTGTTACAGGATTTACGGTTTTATAATAAAATAAACCCTTGAATGTATACTAATATTATAAAGCTGAAAAGTTTGTTTGTTTGGTTGAACGCGCTAATATCAGGAACTACTGATTCGATTTAAAAAGAAATATTTTAGTGTTGGATAGCTTATTTATCGAGGAAGGCTATAGGCTATATAACATCACGCTACGACCCATGGGAGCGGCGCAGTAATCATAAACGCGGGTGAAACCGCGGGTACATTTAGTTTCAACATAAAATTACACATACATATTTGATCTTTGTAATCATCTTTGTTAATATGATATTTTATTTCAATAGCATGAATTATATTACACGAGCTTTTATGCGCAACTGCGCTTTCATGTCTATAAATATAATTTGGTTTGGTATTTCATTAGTTTTTAGAGTTCAAAAAAACTCATAAACAACAACTTTGTCCGTCTGTCTGTTATACAACTTTCAACTCAAGAACTGTAAGAGCTAGAGACTCGCGGTCAACGCCATTCAACACAGCATAGTCGATATACCCCGAAATGACTATGACCTTTGACCTCTGACCTCAAGGTCACGTGATACCATATTTTCGTACTTTAAGATTTACGGCAATTCATTACCGTTTCTCAGTTGTTTAAAAGAGTATACTAGAAAAATCCTGTGTCGTAGGAGACTTTACAACATTCAAACAACGGAACAGAAAATATCCAGGCTCAGAACAATTATTTAATTTTGTGGATCATACAACTTTACCTCGAACACATGACACATACACCACTACGCCATCCGTTAAGAGGAAACACAAGGGCAGTTTTCCATACAAAAGTAGTCCCCTGTTTCCTCCCTGGATAATGCCAGTAGAAAAATAATATTTTTTGTAAACATTTATAGCCTCTATTGGTATGTCCCTATGTTTTCCTTTTTTTCATTAATTAATTATTAAAAGAGATATGAGCCTTCAAAAACCTCAATAATTGGTCAGATTTTCCGCTGTGTTCAAACATCCAGGAAACAAATTTGAGTAGATTATATAAAAAAAGAAAAACATAGAAACACGGCCAAAGCCTTTCTTCAATTTTTTATGAAATAAGTAGTTAAATCGGTCAAGTGTTAAAGAAGGAATCAGGGGACTACGGAACGTTGATTTTGTGTACTTTTATAAGTATTTTCGGTCCAATCTGCAGTTGTCTCTATCACGCTCTGCGGGCACTGCGCAACAGCAATAGATTTTACAAATACCTATTTTTCAATTCTCTCGCCCGTGGTGTTTCCTCTTAAGTATCGTGTGTTAAATCTCTACCAGGGACACAAAACATGTAATCCATAAACAATTGTTCCATTGGGTCTGAGTGTTCATTGTGTCCGCTGTTTGTATGTTAGTAAAGTCGTCCGCGAGACTAGAGTTATTCCTATTGTGTGAACTACACCTTAAAATTAAGAAATAATATTGATTTTGATCTAATTTTAATTGGAACATAAGTAAGTAACTACAAATTTAAAAAACATCTATTTAACTAGAGCTCAGTGGGGAGGGCAACAAACTGCAATGTAGAGGGTCTCGGGTTCGAAACCACGTCGCGCACCTCTGACTTTCGGAAGTTATATTAATTTTCGAAATTATGTGCGTATTGATTGACAATTATCGCCTGCTTCGTGCCTCGGAGAGCACGTTAAGCCGTCGGTCCCGGCTGCCATGAACATCTATGGCAGTCGTTATTGGGAAGTCAGTGCTCTCTAATATCCTGACACTGGTCTAGCCTTAGGGTATCGTTAGCCTTCGGGTTGCGGAGGTCAGGTGGCAGCCGCTCCGTGTAAGAACTGATATCCAGTCAAATCCGGTTACACTAGAAAAGCCGACCCCAAGTGACTTGGGAAAAATAAAGACAAGGGAGAAGAAGATAAGCAGAGAAATGCTGGATATAAGAGATTACCATATATGCTTACATAAATTAAACAATTTAATCTTTATTAATAACTCACTTCAATTTTAGAAGTAAGATATAATCAATAACTATTTAAATTGAAACATGTAATTTTCCAATGTAATCCTGTTTCCATAATATTGACATATGCTTACGTGAATACTATACAGGGTGATTTTGAAATCGTGTAATTCCTTTTAACCACGCATTCTACTGGTGCTATAGAATAACCCTGACCATATTTTTATTTAATTAGATTTATGTTTTTTGAAAAATTATTATTCCGTTTTTTTCGTGAAATGGTGTCAGATAGTCATATGTTAACCAACCGAGGCAATTTTAATTTTTTACTAATTTAAATAAAAAATCATATTAATAATTAATGTCGTAACTAATAACGGGCGGTCCTTTTTATTGCCCCTTATTATTTACGACATCAGTTATTGTTATGTTATTATTTTTAAATTAAAAAAATATTAAGATTGTGTCAGGTGGTTAAAATATTACTATATGAAATCATTTCATGAAAAAAATCTGTACTCTAATTTTGCCGAAACCATTATTCTAATTAAGAAAAAATATGGTCAGGGTTATTCTATATCACCAGTAGAATGCGTGGTTAAAAGGAATTACACGATTTCAAAATCACCCTGTATATAAAAATTAAACGTCCATACACGGATGTTATCGCGGTTTAATAACAACAATGTTTTCTATTAGTTGTTTAATAGTTTTCAAAATTATCTATCTATCGTAATGTAATGATTTCAAATATACCGCGATAAAATACCTAGATATAACGTAGATTACTCTTTATCCTCTTAATACAGGTTCTGCCCAATATAACTATCAATATTAACTGTAAATTGTTATTTTTATTGAGTTATAAGAATACAATTTACATGAAAAAACAACAATCAACTGTGAATTGTATATCAATCGGATGGCCAAATAATAACATCATTATTATTCAAAAAATAGGAATCGAATTAAAACCTCTTTGTTTTTAAGTCATTTTACAATAATAAACTGTTTTCCAGGTGAAATTTCTGAAGTCTCCTCTGGAAACGAACTCCGATCGCAGTGGCTCCGAGAGTGCTCTCGCCCCGAAGAGTTCTCAGGAGTCCGCGCTGTCCCTCTTACGACCGCCGCACCTCAAGTGGTTCACTCTCACCAGCTTCCTCATGTTTGGAATATTCTCTTTGTAAGTATATCGAAGGAACTTCTTGGTGGTACAGCGTTGTGAATGCGCCTGCTGTGGATGATGTCTCTGGTTTGATTCCTAGACCGGAAAATATGCTATATGGAGACTAGAAATATGCTTGATAGAACTAGCTCGCTCTATATTATATAGGACCTAAAATCCTACTCGGCGAGGTAAGATGGTGTACCCACACATTTTTTTGCTGCTCTGGCTGAGGTCTTTTAATAGAGATCGAGGCTATTGCATTCCACTGGGAAGTCAATCAATTTTCAGAATTTGCGTTGCTAGTAAGAATTCTATGACAGAAACTGTGAAGTGTTATTGCAGTTTGTCCGACCTGCAAACCCCTTATGCAAAGATAACTTAATGATTATTATTTTAATAAAATTATTTCAAATATAAAAATATCAGCCATAGGTGTCAGTAATCATCAGGTGCGCCAGGACGTAGTGCAGGAGTCGTCACCCGCAGACATAACATCTCTGCAATAGGCACTGCTGGGTGGTTCACTGCTGGGTGGGTCACTGATGTAGTGTCAGTTCCAGCGACCCACTCAACATACAAAGCAGCAAGCTGGCGCACCGTGGTGGTGTTAGTCGGTAGGCCCGAAGTGTCGAGAGACCCCAACATAACCCTCTCGTCTCCCCTTGTGGCTAGTGGGTATGCATAAGGTGAATTCCAACACGTAAAAAAAGGCCGTAGGCTCGTCGGGCAAGCTACAACAAAAAATAATTTTAGTCCCAATTTATCAACTACAGGATAGTTAAGAAGTAACTGGGCACGCATCTCCTCTTAGCATAAGATAGGTTATATCTCGCTGTCCTAGAATAAGTTAGCAAGTTCACAACCTTGGAGAACATTATGTTATAGAACTCTGATATGCAGATATCCTCAATGTTTTCCTTATCGTTAAATGAGCGATAATTAGCCGTTTAATAAGCACTTAACTTACAAAAGTCAGAGGTGCGTGTCACGGGGTCGAACTTGAGACCTCTGCGTGACAATCCAACGACCTTGCAAACTGGACAAATAGTATGTATTTTTTGTAAGTAACCTAGAAAATTATCCCGCTGACATTTCCTTGGATATAAACAAAGATAATACTGATGTAACACCTACATTTTGTTACGTGAGTTCAAATCCTACTCTATTCTTCTTATCGGTTTGTCTTATTTGGTAAACAAAGAAACTGATTAAAACATATATTTAGTTGTTCCTTTCAGAATATATTCAGCTGCATCCAAGGCGCAGCGGAATTAAATGCGATTGCTGTGCATGAGGTCTCAGGTCCGAATCCCGGGTCGATCCAGCAAAAAGTTATTAGGTTTTTCTGTTAAGAAATCTCAATAGCAGCCCGGAACTAGGAAGTTGGCGGTGTTAGACACCCCCGTACCTCGCAAAGCACGTAAATCCGTTGGTCCTGCGCCCGATCTCTCTCCGGTCGAGTCGAATTACCGTCTCATCGGATCATGAGAGTGCACATGTGTTTGCGCACACGCTTGTGCACTATAATATCTCCTGGCAGACGGCCTATCTCCGTTAAGATTGGCCGCCGTGATCGAAATTCGGTCTGGAGGACATTATTATTATTTGTTTGCTAATAAATAGAGATGACAAAAACAATCAGCTATGTTTACTATAGATGATGTTGAGTTTCTTGCCAAGGTTACTATCGAGCAGATAAACATATGCTGATAGATGGAAGCTATTTGTTGGAATATAATACAAAAGTTGTAGTACAAGATCAGTGCATACGACTGCTAGATATAAGGTTCCAACAGTGTTATTGTGATTTTCTGACAATGTATGGCAGCACGGAGTTTAAAATGGTTTCTAAAATCATAGTTACCCAAATGAGGGTACCCTTGTCTTATTAAGCAATTAAATATGGCGTGTTGGTGACTACAGACAATACATGGAGACCCATATCTATAAATATTATTTCTTCTTGTCAGCTCTAAACGAATATATCATATATTCGTTTAGAGCTGACAAGAAGAAATAATATTTATAGAAAATGAGTAACTAATTACATTTATTTTGTTTATTATTTTATAATGAGTGTTTGTTTACCGAATAAAACAATTAATAAAATCCTTACTATCCTTAGTAATATTATAAATTCGAACGTAACTTTGTCTGTTACCTTTTCAATGCTAAACCACTACATCGTTTTAGTATTCTTTGTGATCTCAAAGTGTATTACCAGAACGTTAGAGGATTACGCTCGAAAACCTATCAATTTTATCGTAACTTGTGTTTGAGTACGTATGATATAATTATGTTAACTGAGACGTGGTTGCTAGATAGTGTGTGTAACTCGGAGCTATTCGATGACCGTTACTTAGTGTGGCGCAGGGATAGGGATTATGCACTTACGGGTCAGACCCGGGGTGGTGGAGTGCTAATCGCAGTGCGTAAAGAACTTTGTGTCGTACCTAGACCCTGTTTCCATTCTAGTGTGGAAGATCTTTGGTTAACATTACCTTTTTGCCAACATAACATAAGATCTTCGTTAAGTTTTAACTTGCATATATGTGTTATTTACTTATGTAAACAACATTTGTTGCGGTCTTTCTCTAGCCAATTAAATAATTTTCTGGTAAAGTTGGATGAAATTGCAATGCATAAGCCGAATGATAAATTTTTAATAGTGGGTGATTTCAACATGAGCGGCATTAACTGGACATGTAACGTTGATGAATCATATTTTCCTCCACGTAATATCAACAGTGCAGACGAGCAGTCATTTATTGATTCCATGTACACTCATGGTCTTAACCAGTTTAACGGAAATTTGAATAGGTACGGACGAATACTGGACCTCGTTTTATGTAATGATGTTGTCACTGTTTCCGAATGTAAGGATCCTTTAGTCGTTATTGATTCTCATCATATTGCTCTTAGTATCGACGTGAAATTTTTCCAACTATTTTATTTACAACCAGCACCGCGTGTTAGACATATTTTTAGCAAAGGAAACTATATTAAAATAAATGAAGAGATTGCGAAAGTGAATTGGTCTTATAAGTTCAATAACCAGGATCTTAGCAGTGCTGTGGATTGCTTTTATTCATTTTTAAATAAAATGATTACTAAGCATGTGCCGTCTAGGTCTTGCAAGAAAGAATACTATCCCATATGGTATACTTTGTCATTAAAGAAAGCTATCAAAGAGAAATACAAATACTTTAAAAAATTTAAGTCCTATGGCAACCTTTCAGATAAAAATACCTATCAGCTGTTGAGAGAAAGAGTTAAAAAATTAGAAAATGAATGCTACCTTAACTATATTAAATCAGTAGAGATTTCTATCAAAAGTAATCCTAAACAATTTTGGAAATTTATTAAATCAAAATCAAACTCTTCTAGTATACCGAGCACTATTGAATATGGCGATAAAATTGCCGACAGTGGAAGTGGTATCTGCGATCTATTCTCTGAATATTTTCAATCTACTTTTTTACATTTATCACAGCCTATCTATATGCAAAATACTTCACTGATGCATAATCCACTGTCGGAGGTCGTAAATATCGAAGTAGACAGCAACGAGTTACGTAAATTATTAAAGACTCTAGACCTTAGTAAAGCAGCGGGACCTGACAAGATTCCTCCTTTATTCTTAGTTAATTGTGCTGAGAGTATATACGTACCACTTAGCCTTCTTTTCAAAAAATCATTAAACGACTGCGTAATGCCCGCGATTTGGAAATCAGCTTATATCACCCCTATACACAAAAAGGGTTCGAAAACAGATGCTACCAACTATCGTCCTGTTTCTAAGCTGTGTGTGATTGCCAAAGTGTTCGAAAAAATAATACACACTCAGCTATATGCGGCATTGAAAAACGTCCTTAATACATTCCAGCATGGTTTTGTAAAGGGAAGGTCCACAGTCTCAAATCTTATTCTTTTGGATGATTTCGTTACGGATAACATGAGTAGGGGGAAGCAGGTCGATGTCGTTTACACTGATTACTCAAAATGTTTCGACAAAATTCACCATTCGACTCTAATTTATAAATTGGGATTAATAGGTATAAGAGGAGACTTATTAAGGTGGTTTTCTTCATACATCTCTAATAGGTCTCAGGCGGTAGTTCTTAACAATTATATATCTAGTTGGGTATTTATACCAAGTGGGGTTCCGCAAGGGTCCCTGCTAGGCCCATTGCTTTTTGCAATCTTTGTAAACGACATTGGCGCATGTTTCCACCATGCTAACTTACTCTGCTTTGCGGACGACATGAAGATGTTTATGGCAATCACCTCAGACAGGGATGTGCAAGCTCTGCAGTCGGACTTGTCGAGATTGGATACATATTGTTCTGTCAACAAACTTGAACTAAATCCTTCAAAGTGCTCAGTTGTAACTTTTTCCCGTAAAGACAACACCATTTCTTCTAAATACTATTTAAAAGGTGAATTGTTAGCCAGAACTGACAAAATTAGGGATCTCGGCGTATTCTACGATGCCAAATTATTATTTGAGGAACATATAGAACATATTGTGAACAAGGCTTCCAGAGCGCTGGGATTTGTAATGCGAACTTCTACATGTTTTGAAGAGATAAAGACAATAAAAATCCTTTATTGCACATTTGTACGTAGCATATTAGAGTATGGATCAGAAATCTGGAATCCTAGATACTACAAATATATTAATAGGCTAGAAATGATTCAGAAACGATTTGTTAAATACTTATGCTACCGTGCTGGATTACAGTATGGGACCGCGAACTACTTTGAACTTTGTGCTAAATTCCACTTACTACCGTTGATGAAGCGCCGGGAAATAGCAGATGTAATATATATACTGAAAATTTTATCTAACTTAGTAGATTCTCCCGAAATTTTAGACAAAATAGGTATTAATGTTCCAACGAAGGCTCTGCGACATTGGACACCTTTTAACTTAACAGTTGCATCTACCAACTACCGGCAAAATAGTTTTCTCTGGCGAGCAAGCAAGGTTGCAAATACAATGTGTAAATTACATGACATTGACATTTTCAACTCAAAAGTAGCAACGGTAAGACGGGTGCTAAGCCATGACTTCTTCCAAAATCATGTTATCCGTTAATGTAGGTAACTGCTTGATTTTTATTTTATTTTTATATCATGCTAGATTAGTTCATATATTGTAAATCTGTAGTTTAAAAGTGAAAACCTTTCATTGGCTTTATGTTATATAATTTCATGTCTATATTATTGTAATAGCTGTTGGTTTTCCGATGTAATAAATAAATAAATAAATAAATAAATAAATAAATAGATAAAATTTGGTACAGATATTCATGAAGGTACCACGCGGGCGGAGCCGTGTGCAATAGCTAATTATCTATATGTATGTTACGTGATATCCTAAACTATGTGTTCATTGTCAGCTTGAACGGGTTATTCCTGTTCGCGCCGGACACGATCAACAAGGTGATGAACAACCCTTCGGGCGCCGGCACCGTCTGCGAGCTCATCACACAACAAGACAACTCGGTGAGCACTAAATACTACTAATACTAATGTCCTGCAAACCAAATTTCGGTCACGGCGGCCAATCTTAACGGAGACTGGCTATCTACGCAGGATATATTAGAGTGCACAAGTGCGTGCGCATGCAAACACAAGTGCACTCTGTTCCCTAACTATCATGATCCGATGGGACGGTGATCCGACACGACCGGAGAGAGATCAGCCGCAGGACCAACGACTTTACGTGCTTTCCGAGGCACGGGGGTGTCTAACACCACCAACATCCTACTTTCGGGCTGCTTTTGAGATTTCTTTACAGAAAACCCAATAACTTTGTTTTGGCCCGACCCGGGATTCGATCCCGAGACCTTATGCACAACAGTCGCATACACTACCGCTGTGACACTGAGGCTAATATTACTACATGTACCACAGACCCGTTTTCTTATGCTACAAAAATTACAACCATAACATGTTGTCTCCCTGCCAGTGACGTGCATATTTGTAATTGTGGTAGCACATGCACTTTGATAATTGTTATAATAAACATGTGCATGTTTGTTTACCGTGTAAATAAGGCCAAAAAAAGTAACTGACATAACATTCTTTAAAAAACGACTTTACATCCATTAAGGCTTGTTTCACATGTACCACAACCACACTACAACCACAACCACACCACGTGGACGAGCGCAATTTTGTATTGAAAATGAATAGTAGAATTTACACGGACCACACTTAGCCGTCATTATCGGCCACGTGGGTGATACCGACTTCGCAACCACAACGAAACCACCAGCGACACCGCGAACTAGCGTCCGACCACATCGCAGACACAACGCTGCGTTGACGCACCGACACTGCGCTCGCCAACGAAAACCGGTATCGAACTATCTATCTGCACTCGTGAGCGTCATTGCGTCGTCGCAATCACATCGCAACTACTAACGACAACTCAACCACATCCACATTTTGTAGGAACCACAACGCAATTGCAAATAGTTGCAGCGACACTATTCACTCGTAACCACTGCTTGATCACCTTTTGTCGATGTGGTGTGGTTGTGGTTCGTGTGAATGAAGCCTTATACTTCACACTCAAAGACTTGGAACAACAAATACTGTTTTTTTTTTTGGATTTTTAGCTAAGTCACGCTCTAGGATTAATTCCTGTGTCACGAACAAATACAAATATTCAAACAACGATTACAAAAACACCGAACACAGAACAACTATATTCGGATCTCACAAATTTTCAGCGACCACTAAAACCTACGCCATGCGGTCATTACACAAATTATAGTCCCGTATGATATGTTTACGGACCCATAATAATAATAAAATCGGACACGGCCACGCTTCGCTGTGGCTCAGCCTGATATTAATTATTATAGAAGTAAAAAAAGTCTTCTAGAAACAATTCTCTTACTAGTCGAAACGTCGGCGTCAGGATGAAAAGTATTCAAAAGCACTCAAAATAAAACAAATTTTATAGGTATAAGCAGGTCTTTTAGTAAAATCATTGGTCATATCATTATAAGTATATAGAAATGCAATGCTGTGTATAAATTTTAAATCAATCCGTCGACTACTTTTCCATATTGCCCAACAAAGATACGGAAGCAATTTTGTTTGTATATAAAGCAATAAGGGGTTTCCCAAAGATCTTAGCATGTCGTTTTGTTTTCATTGTCACTGAATGTTTAATTAACTGAGCAAATAACATGTGCAAGATAACGTGATGGAAAACCCAAAATGTCACCCGTCATTATGTAGAATTCTTTTCTTTAGTTTATTTATCAATGTAGGATAAGTACCGCTGCATCCAATAATTATTGCAAGCACTTATGATGTCATGCAATGATTTATTAGATTTCGACGGATAAGACCGTTTCTTAACGTAGACTAGCCATCGCGCAACCATAAATGCATTTTTTATTCCCTAACTCTCATATATATATATATTTTTTTTACTATGTACTTATGTGGCAAACAAGCTTACGGCCCACCTGATGGTAAATGGTTACCGTAGCCTATCGACGCCTGCAATACCAGAGGCATCAGTTGCGCGTTGCCGACCTTGTAAAAACCTTTTAACACCCTTTTTGAAGAACCCCATACTGTAGTAGTCTTGTGGGAAAACCTGGGCAGGGAGTTCATTCCACAACCTGAGCGTCCATATCATAGTCTGTGTGATATGGACTCGGCAATTAAACTTCTTCTTCTTCTATATTGTTTGTTTAAAAAGGCAGTTTGTACCATAGGAGTCTTGACAGTCATTCGAAAATCAGACTCAAAAAGTAACTGGACCAACAGAAACTCAGTTTGTAGATCACACACATACAAACGTATACATCACCTGCCGCATTCACTACTAGTGCGACCGCACTCACTCCACACGCCGCTGCACCATCTGTGCAATTGAAATATAACTACCCCTCTCTGATAATGACTGAATATTCAGCGTGTAACAGAAAGGGGTGGTCATATTTTAAGGCCCTGTAGTGAATCTTGTGACTTTCATAAAAGTCACTCATACAATTATCATTTAAAAAAATAATAAAAAAATAAAAAGAAATATGAGAAATGATTGATTTAAGAACAGAAAAAGGAGAAAATTTACTTTAAAAACGAACATACACTCATAGACCTAAAATATTTTCGTACAACCAAATAAATTATCATTAGATAGGATTGACTTACCTACATATTTATCAATGATGTTTAAAAAGAAACGTCAAATTATGCACTTTCAGATGAACGTTGCTATTTTCATCAAGACTTTACAACCCTAATATTTGACAACACCTAACTGCTATTAATATTATCATCCTGATAACTACCAAATATAAAAGGACACTATATAAAAAGTAATACGTCTAAATTCCTTTTTTAAGACATCTGCACTATGGCCTAACCCTTCTCACTCTGCTAAGAGGCCCGTGCTCCAGCACTGACACAGTTTACATACAGGGCGCTGATATTATTATTATTGTTTTAGACATCGACTGAGTGTGTGGACGAAATGTCACACAACACGTTCTACATCATGGTGGTGACAACGCTGGTGTATGGTGTGCTGGTCACTGGCGCCAGTGTCAGCCCCCTGTCCAAGAAGACTCTCCTAGTCTCCATGTTCCTCGTCGTCACCGTTGGCTGTCTTATTGCTGGACTAACTACTAATCGGTAAGTGTTTAATACATCATAGTGGTGATCAGCGGTATGCGATTATATCGACGAAATTTTTCTTTAAACGAAATATTTGTAATTGATTACGCGTCGTAATTGAATTGTGTTTCGAATATTCAATTATGTTTCGAATATAAATGACAACGAATTAACATTTAAATGCGGAATATGTAATATTACTTTATTCTTAGCAATTTCAGTTTGCTCGTGCTGACGTTGTCGAACGACGTCAGCACTAGCTACTTCTAGTATTATTAATTCATTGTAATGCCATTCTTTAGAGTGGCAAATCTTAATCCAAAACATGGCCGCCTATTACCTAAGGCTACTTCATATATCTACCAAACCTATCTTTCAATTGCTTCATATGTTTATGGTAATAGGTAGATAATAATAATAAATCTTTATTTGTAACAGCAAGGTGAATACAAACATTATGCAGCCCTGATTCCCAAACTAGCGTGAGCTGTATGTTGGGAGTCAATTCCTTCCCAAAGACAATTTAAATCAAAGTAGTTACAAGCTGTTTAGTAGATACAATTTGTTTCCTTTTTCTTTTAGTTAGGTACAATAATAATAATACGTGTTTTAATAATGTATAGTGCGCGCATGTGTGTGTTTATGTATGAATATGTGAAAAATGTGTATTTTTGATTGTATGATTGTGCGCGCTTTCGTGTGTGAGTGTGTGTGTGTGTGTGTTTGTATGATGTTTTAGTCGGAGTTGCAACTTTCATTTCAATTCACAATTTGTAGTAAATTTTCTACATCATCGTATCCTAAATGTTTACGCCATATTTTAATAATATTTTTAATTTTATAGTTAGATAGGTTTTTGTTTTGTAGGTTGAATTAAGTTTATTATACAGTCTAGGTGCAACGTTACCATAGTGTTGCTGGGATAGATGTCTAGAATTTTCACAGTATACGTGTTATTATAGCGGTTTTCTAACAATTAGTAAAGATCTTCATCATACAAGAGACATGGTAGACATTTCTGTTTAATGATTTTATTCTTACTTCCCTGAAAACTAAAATATACATACTTTCTGAATTGGATTTATTATAGTGTTGTCATGTAACTCATGTAAAACAACAAATAAATACCGGCCAAGTGTGAGCAGTTAGACTCATAGCGTGCTACGGACTTGTTTACTGGTCTTTAGCCGATAATCGAATAGTGCACGCGGCCTTGGTGATTGGCGTGATTCTATGTAATAATGTCCTCTAGACCTAATTTCGGTCACGGCGGCCAGTCTTAACGGAGGCTGGCCATCTGCACAGGAGATATTATAGTGCACAAGTGTGTGCGCAAACACAATTGTGTCACTCTCTGTTACTTAACTCTCATGATCCGATGGGACGGTAATCCGACACGACCAGGGAGAGATCAGGCGCAGGACCAACGGCTTTACGTGCTTTCCGAAGCACGGAGGTGTCTAACACCGCCAACTTCCTAACTCCGGGCTGCTATTGAGATTTCTTAACAGAAAAACCCAATAACTTATTCCTGACCCAACCCGGGATTCGAACCCGAGACCTCATCCACAGCAGTGGCATTTATTACCGCTGCGCCACGGAGGCAATCATTCTATGTATGTTGTATTTGTCAGGATCGTGGCAGGCATCGCGATGTCGTCCCTTCAGATCACAGCGCTGGGTATCGGACCGCTCACCGCTTACGTCGTTCATCTGTTCCCTACTAGCTTACGGTAAGTCACATTAAATATAATTATTAGATTAGAAATAAATGATTATTATTATTATATTAAAACTGTTGAATATTATATGCTTTAATTAAGAGTGAGAGGTTATGAATTGCAATTGTGGAGACGGCCATAGAAATTGCCAGGCTGTAAAAAAGTAACCATATACCAGCTTACTTAAAAATCATAAAACAGAGGCAGACATGCTACTATCTATGCCCAAGCTGGTTTTAGCACCATTGGTTCCTTGAGGGTAGATAATAGATACCAAGATATTGCTTATTATTTTTAGTTTTTCGCTCGATCTAATATATCAGCTTATGCATATCGAGACAATGCATTGTGTCTAAATACTGGCATCCTTATATAGATGTATCAATTAAATTTTTATCCAGGCATCGCTTTAAATTATTAATAAACATTTAACCAACGCACATTAAGAACACGTGCACATTTTCGTTGTAAAAAGGGCGGATCACGTGTGGAACAGAATACTGAGTTTCAAAATGCGCATAGATGAACGCTATCACGTGTTAAACCCGACAGCCTAAAATAGGACTTAGCCGGATTCATCTGCCGCAAGATTGGCACTAGGTTTTACCAGCTGGGTTCCACAAGATAGTCGACGATGAGGTGGACTGACCAGGACGCCTTTGAAAGAAGCTAAGATTTCTGGTTATAGAGGAATTTGAAAATTCAATAGAACTTTGCTTAGTAGCGGAACTCATCAATTGAGTAATGAAAAATAAATTTAATTATAAATAGATATGTAGGTATGACTTACCAAATACTACAAAAATAATATTGTTGAAGTAAACATCGGTCTATCAACTAATTTTGTATTTACAACTAATAAAATCTAATCAAATGTTAATCCCTTGATGAAATGAAAATACCAAATAACATGATAATTTTCTGATAAAAGCTACGTAGGGGGCAATCACTTTAATCTGTTTAGCAGAAGCGACTTAACATAGTATGTTCTTTAGATAAATCTACTTATTTTTGAAGTTGGACTAGTAACAGATGTAATAATCATTAGTTGCGAATATATGTAGTACAATACTAAATGTAGGTTAGATTATAATAGAAAAAGGACTTTTTAATTTACTGGATATCCTTTTCTGTTCTCCTGGCAACGTGTATGCAATATTTCATGATGATCGGTCGAGTAGTTAAGGCGAGAAGGCGTAACAAACAAACAAACTAATATTCTCATTTATAATATTATAGTTAGGATATACGCTTTTATACATATGTATATTACATAAACATGTATTAACACTCTCATGCTCGGTATTTACAAACCTTTTTGGAAGGCTTGTCGTCTCGGCTAGATTGCACAAGCCGAGGTCGTAAGCAGACTATAACGGCAATGTCAGGCTTCCATTTGTGAGGTAGATGTTCCTAAAGCCAGCATCATATTTTCCCGTGTACTAATATAGCGTCTACCCCTGGTTTCGTTTACGTAGTTGGTATGTGTTTAAATATAAAATATAATAATAATATCCGTCCTGTAAATACACTGTCCCGGTGTTTCAGTGTGAGAATGGTTAAGCCAAATTCTACCACACTCGCCCAGTACGGGTTGGCAGACTTATCATATCTTCTACAACATTATGGAGAATTTTGCGATATGCAGCTTTTCAGCTTTTAAGCGAGCGATAATTAATTATTTAATTCGCACATACCGTCAAATAGCTAGAGGTGTATATATTGGAACTTGAAACCTCTGCGTGATATTCCATCGGTTCCAGGTCAAAATCATACCAGGTTTGTCTTATTCTGTATTAGCGATCTGCCCCGGCTTTGCACGGGTAGTACAAAACCTAAACAAATTATATACCTAAATCTTCTTCGTGCATCATTCTGTCTATTGGCGAAAACCGCATGAAAATCCGTTCAGTAGTTTTTGAGTTTATCGCGAACAGACAGACAGACAGACGCGGCGGAGAACATTGTTTTATAATATGTAGTGATGATGCGTTCCAGATTGACATCATTATTCTTATCGTACATTACATAAATGTACATACATTATCGTACACTTTGTTTCTAGCATAATATACGGTTATTGTTCGTGGCTTGCGCTCAATAATACTTTGTTATTGAAGATCAGGTGTACAATGACTCAGTAAGACGATTCACATGATTTAATTTGTTCTATCTTCTTTGTTTGCTTACATTCAACGCGTTGCAATAAGCAATACATTTTATCTATACTAATATTATAAAGCTGAAGAGTTTGCTTGTTTGTTTGAACGCGGTAATCTCAGGAACTAATGGTGCGAATTCAAAAATTATTTTAGTGTTGGATAGTCCATTTATTGAGGAAGGCTATAGGCTATATAGCATCACGCTACGACTAATTGGAGCGGAGCAGCAATGAAAAATGTTGCAAAAACGGGGTAAATTCTCTTATCTTTTATGAAGCAGGCGAAGTTGCGCGGGTCAGCTAGTATTATTATATAAAGACATATATATATGTATATAAGAGATATATATAAAGAGTGAAATAAAAATATATTAATAGCCTTTTATCCGTGTCTTCTTTACATTAAATATTTGTCTTATACATTTTTCGAAACATAATAATTTAAACAAAAAAATGTACAGCTATCCCTTACGACGCAAATTCCGGTGTGTTGTTTGCTTACGCCCGCGCTGCGCCGGTGCTTTCTTTTGCGACCGCATTAGTCGTACAATTCGAGCAACCATTTCAAATGTTTTATCCAAATAATGAAAAGTATAAATAAATCACGGATGAAAGATTATTAGTATTCTTCATTTAACCATGTATGTGTAAGTGATTCTGAGGTACCTACGCAAATCACATGTACAATTTGACAGCTAAAGGTCCTGACAGACTTGAGCATTCACTTGTAATGATCATTCTAGTAAAAGTTACATTACAGAATAATAAACGGGAGCGTTATAGCGAGCGTTTTAAGCCGGGTCCAGACGAGTGTAACGCGTAACGTAATCTATCGTGTAATGAAACGTGAATCCTGCGTGTGGACGGCACTACGAGCATTACATGTAACGTTCGCGCCGGCGCTCGCCGTGATCCATCGCTGTCGGTTGTCAGCGCCAACACAAAGGCGCTCCTAGTGCTCGTTTTGACAGAGTTCATAACACTTGCGTCGTCTGGACTTTTACAAAATAGAGCGACGAACAATTGCTTTAACTTATCAAGAAAACCTTATTAGTGATCCAAAAAACTGGATTGCTTTAAAAAAACTACAATACAATTCTTACATTGATATTGCTCTTTCATTGGGATGATATGTATGCAGGAACAAAAACATTAATTTACTATCATTTTGTTCTTGCATACTTCTATCCATCACATACAAAACGTTTTTTCCAGTTTTCAGTTATTAAATATATACAAATAAAAACAACAAACTATCTATTCAGCATGCTCCTAGCAGTAACAGTACTTTTTACCCGACTGCGTCAGAAGGAGGGTAATGTTTTTCGAGCGTTTGTATGTGGTTATGTATGTCCATTGCTTTGGCACGCCCTACAGCCCAAACGGCTGGACGGTTTTTGACATATGAGGTGTCGTTGAATTTATCAGAATTGTGGTAGTGACATAGGCTATATACATTAGCAAAATGGCGCCCGTAAATCTATAAAAAAGGGAGAGGAAGTTTGTTTTTTTTTCTTACCTTAGCAATATGGGTATCAAATGAAAGATCGTGGAAAGAACCTTTCAAAAATATATATATCATATTACGTTTATATTACTGTTATAACACAAATTGTCAAAAAGCGTACCAATTATATACCGGGCCGCCCGAAGTCTCATTTTCTAGCAAGAATCTATTCAAGTCAGGATCTCAGGAATTACATTGCCTGTACTAGTTATATATTAAAATAAAACTCGGTTAATAAAACTGAAAAGTCTGAAATAAAATTATAATTATATATTATATTATGCGGTGACAAACGTAGTTTTGGTAGATCTTTCTTTGCCCGTAGGTAACAAAGTATTGTTTGTCCTCGCCGGCAGGACCATAAAGTATTTAGTTTAACTAATTTGAATATACATAAATGTACTCGTAGTTATTACATTATTTGATAAAGTATTATTTAATAATAACATCCGTCCTGTAAATACACTGTCCCGGTGTTTCAGTGTGAGAATGGTTAAGTCAAAGTCTACCACACTCGCTCAGTACGGGTTGGCAGACTTAACATATCATTGAGAACATTATGGAGAATTTTGCGACATACAGCTTGCTTAGCTTTTACGCGAGGGATAATTAATTATTTCATTCACACATAACGTCAAATAGCTAGAGATGTGTATATTGGAACTCGAAACCTCTGCGTGGTGTTCCATCGGTTTGCCACAAGGGTATCACAGTAAGGATAACTTGGGTACTACCATTTGCCTGTGATAAGCTCGCGGATATCCTAACTAATACTATAAACCGCGAATGTGAGTTTGTTTGTTACTCTATTCGACAGATCATCATAAAATTTCGCATTAGTCAGTCGAATTTTATATAAATATTGTGATACTTGTTTTTCTCTTTTCAGTTCATTACTTTTAAGCAGTAGGGTTTTTTGTTTTTTTTGTATGGAAGGTACTCTATATCCGTTTCTGTTACCCTGACAACGTGTATGCGAAATTTTATGATGATCTGTCGAGTAGAAACAAACTCACATTCGCATTTATAATATTAGTTAGGATATCCGCGAGCTTATCACAGGCAAATGGTAGTACCCAAGCTATCCTTACTGTAGTGATACTCTTGTGGCAAACCAATGGAACACCACGCAGAGGTTTCGAGTTCCAATATACAGGGTGTCCGGTAATTAATGGATAACCTTGAAATGTCTTATAGTAGAATTGAAAGCCGTCCAGAAAAATTAAAAAAAAAATTACTACCTATATTAGCATAGCATACTTTTGACTGTCTATCTATTAGCATAATTAGTGTTTAATAATAAAACAACAAAAAACCGATGGATTTAATTCATTTATGGTCGTAGTATACAAGAAAGTTATACATGGTAATTAAAAAAAAAACACATATCTCAGGTAGTAGTTAGGATAATTCTATCCTAACTACTACCTGAGATATGATGAGATATTTCATATTTTTTTCTGAACGGCCATCAGTTCCACTATAAGACTTTTCCAGGTTATCCATTAATTACCGGACACCCTGTATACACCTCTAGCTATTTGACGTTATGTGTGAATGAAATAATTAATTATCGCTCGCTTAAACGGTGTAGGGAAATATCGTGAGGAAAGCTGCATGTCGCAAAATTCTCTATAATGTTCTCAAAGATATGTTAAGTTTGCCAACCCGTACTGAGCGAGTGTGGTAGACTTTGACTTAACCATTCTCACACTGAAACACCGGGACAGTGTATTTACAGGACGGATGTTATTATTATATTTATCTTTAAGCACATACCAACTACGTGAACGGAACCAGGGGTGGACGCTATATTAGTACACGGAAAAATGTGAAGTTAGATTTAGGAACATCTACCTGAACCTAGCCTGACATTACGGCTTCAGTCTGCTTGCGAACGCTTGTGCAATCTGGCCGAAACGACAAGCCTTTCAAAAGGGTTTGTAAATACTGGGCGTGAGAGCGTTAATACATGTTGTAACGCGAAAGTACATAATATAAAAGTTTTTAATTCATGATTATTACGTCTGTTGCTAGCCCAACTAAAGAAATAAGTATATTTATCTAAAGAACATAATATGTAAAGTCAGATTAAAGTGATTGCCCCCTACGTAGCTCTTATCAGAACATTATCATGTTATTTGGTATTTTTACTTCATCAAGAGATTAACATTTGATTAGATTTTATTAGTTGTAAATTTAAATTTAGTTGATAGACCGATGTTTACTTCAGCAATATTATCTATCTTTTGTATTATTTGGAAAATTATGCCTATCTTTTATATTAAAATTTATTTTCCATTACTCAATTGATGAGTTGCTGGGCAAATTTCTATCGAATTTTCAAATACCTCTATTACCCACAATCCCCTGTTAGCCTCTTTCAAAGGCGTCCTAGTCATTCCACCTTATCATAGACTATCTTGTAGACCCAGCTGTAAACAGTTAGTGCTAACTTTGTAGTTTTTTTTTATCTTAAACTATATAACTGAAAACGAGCGTTAACGCGATCACGCTTGGTATATAGGTACATACCTTTTTTGTAGGCATGACGTATTGGCCAAGTTGAAGTGGCCGTAGTCACAAGCAGACTCCTTGTGACTACCGAGCATAATTGTGTGAATGTTATAACGAAGATAATATTAAATCTTTTAACGCGTATAAGTGATTAATACAATTTAATACTAGCATGTTTTAGTGGCTTACCAAAGGCACACTAGAAGCATGCTATTAGTTAAAGCATTCACACACATACACCAATTTTATTTCGTTCTTTCTTTATTCTTGAATTCATTCAAGAATACATACATACATAAATTCACGCCTGTTTCCCAGAGGGGTAGGCAGAGACTACGGATTTCCATTTGCTACGATCCTGACAAACTTCTCTGGCTTCATTCACTTTCATAACATTCCTCAAACACGCTCGCCGGTTTAAGGTGCTCTTAACCTGGCCTTTTATATAAAAGAATAAAGATGGAACGAAATAAAATTCTTCAATCTCATTTACTGGTAAAGATGGAAATCAGACTTGCCTCATTTTAAAACTCTCATCGCTATAGAAACCTTGTAATGTTTGCAGTGAGTCGAGCTTCCATGCTCCTTATGTTGGCGGTACGCTGTCAGCAATTAACTTACGTTAATAGACAGGCACTGTCGTCTATATCTATTATAATATCATAAAGAACAAAAAATTGTATGTTTGTAATAAATAAATTAATTGATGAGTCGATGGCGTAGTGGTTAGTGTAACCGACTGCGACGCGCGAGGTCGCGGGTTCGATTCCCGCCAAGTCAAACATTTGTATTTTTGAACATGGATGTTTGTCTTAGTCTGGGTGTTTCTATGTATAATATGGTATGTATTTACAAAAATAAAGTATATATGTATGTTTATCCATTGTCTAGTACCCATAGTACAAGCTCTGCTTAGTTTGGGCTAGATGGTGTGTATATAACAGAATATTATTATTACAATGGACAGGCACTGTCGTATATATCTATTATAATATCAAAAAGAACAAAAATTTGTACCTATGTTTGTAATATAAATAAATTCATTAACTTCTCAACCGACTTTAAAAGTTCTTTCTCCATTAAAAAGCCCCTTTATCAATACAACGTAACGCTACAGGCCATGGGAGCGGCACGGTAATTCCTAAAGTGGGCGAAACCGCAAGAGCCCGCTAGTTGAACTATATATGGCGTGATCAAAATTAGGTAGATACATGTATCTAAACTTATCTAGGTACTCTTATTTGACCTATTTCTATCAATCTAGTTATACAATATCCACGTGACGATAAGCATTGCGATGTTGATGCAATCGTATATTGTTATTGAATTATATATTATTGCAAGTTTGTAAAAGACTGAGTACTGACCCCCTGCGTCTTCATATCTTTATAACTATCACGTTAATAGCACCTGATTATCACATACTGCCTCAATGCAAGAATAATCTATACTAACTTAAATTATAAAGCTGAAGCTGAAGAGTTTGTTTGTTTAGTTAAACGCGCTAATCTCAGGAACTACTGGACCGAATTGAAAAATTATTTTAGTGTTGGATAGCTTATTTATCGAGGAAGGCTATAGGCTATTTAACATCACGCTACAACCCACAGGGGCGGTGCAGTAATTATAACCGCCGGCACATCTAGTAATATATAATCATTTAATGCTAACCCTTTGACCGGGTTGATTGGTTGAGCTTATTTTTGCTTTCATAACAAATACGAATACATCGTCTTCATTGACAATTTATATGCAGTAAGGGTTGAGTAATAAGATAGAAAATAAACAATAATATTACGAAAGTTTTAATTATTATGAAAGTGGTACACAAGTGTATGACCCCTGGATTTTACCATGACACCTGCTCATTGGTAACACCACGAGATATAAGTCGTACGTTGTAAAAACTTACTATTTTACCAAGAAAATGAAAAATGCTCAGAATAATTACTTACCGGAAGCCTAGCGTATCCTTAAGGAACGCGGTGTTCCTACTTGCCTTAGTAGCAGAATACAACACAAAGTTGTTGACTGCTTCGGTGGTGCAACAGTTAATGCGATTGCTATGCATGTAGTTTAATGTTTGTTAAAAGGTGGGCAAAGCGTTATTGGAATTTTTATTAAAGAAGTTCTCCGCGATAGCAAGTTATCTTGATCTAACGCCTGACAGACGGCAAGTGACTAGGCATTTCATCTAAAACCAAAGCGAAGTACTTGTTTCAATACAACTCTGCCTACCCCTTGCGGAATATGTGAGGCTATATATGTATGTACATATGTGTCTAATGAACGAGATTATTTCGTAATGACAACTTCATAGCAACAGGGACAACGGAAAACTACATGAATATAAATTATAAAGATGGATGTAAAACACCCAGTATTCAACCTCTTCATCTTCATGTGACCTTTTTTTTTATCATCTTTTTGTAATGTCCCACTGCTGGGCAAAAGTCTCTCCCTTGGACTTCCAAATCACTCTGTTGGTGGAAATCCCCTGACCTTATGACCTTGTGACCCTATATCTCGGGGGTCTTTTGACCCACAGGGCCCATATTCAAACTCGGCCGAGGGATGACTTGAAGGTGTCTGCACACCAAGTCACAAGTCAATCGGTCCAGTGGTTCCGGAGCTATGCCTGTCACTAACAGACAGACACACAGACCCACATAGTGTTTTCATTAACCCCTTCGAAAAAGACTCAGAGGTTAATAATAAAATATCCTGCTATTGTTAAACAGAGGCACTGCAGTGGGAGCAGTGTTGATGTTTGGTCGCTTGGGCTCAGTGGCGGGTGCCAATGCAGCCGGGGTGTCGCTCAACGCAGCCTGCATGGTCACGTTCTACGCGTTCGCTCTTCTCGTGTTCTGTAAGTATATTGTTCTTGTTACTATATATATAACTATATATATATATATATATATATATATATATATATATATATATATATATATATAATTGAAAATAAGTTTGCATTTAGTAAAATAAAAACAAAAACAAGCACATTAATATTATGACAAAGTTAAATACAATTGAAATATAATATAATAAGGTCAACAATAATTAAATAATTAAAACAGAATTTCATTAAATTCATGTCAAAACATATATATATAAAAACCAGTCAGAACAATTTTAAAAGTCAAAAATAAACGCTAATAAACTAAACGAATACACAAAAAGAAATATGCCTTAAATGGATTTAGATGTCAATATAATGTCAAAAATATCAACAAATACTATTCAAAAAGATAAAAAAAATATATAAATAAAATGGAAATTACTATAATATATGTTCTTTTCATCAATACTATAATAGCATTTTCTTAGTAAATATGTTTTAATTTATTTTTAAATAGAATTGAATTTTGTAGTAATCTAATTTAATTTAAATGACTCATGTAGTCTCTGTTTACTTGGCACGGCTACACTATTGTCTTAAAATTTAGAATATCTATTATAACTTGTTTAATTATATTGTAAATGAGAAATAATACAGAAAATATTTAAATTTTTATATGCATATTATAAACCTTTTTAAACTGTATGGTTTTGGTCTCGTATCTCGTAAATCTAAAAAGCTAAATATTTAAAATAAGTATAGTTGATAGGAGATAATTAATTTTAGGTTACGTAAAAATAAAAGGATGTCTCTAGTAATAAATGTATAAGAAATCGGCAAAAATTGATTATGACTAATTTAACTAAATGGCAATTTTGCGTACTTAAGGTTCCGTGCTTTAGAAGGAAGAGTATAGTAATACTTCTTTCTAAAGCACGAAACCTTCAGTACGCGAAATCGACTCGCACTTAACTGGGTTTTTATATAAAGCGACTCACCTAATAACAAAACAGAACAGTATTTGTTGAGGTGTAGATTTATTATTTGCACAAACAACGTTTACATAAATTCATTACCCTATTATGAAAAACAAGTGACAGTGTTATTTATTTGCATATCTGAATTTACGCAGTATGTTTTAAATTCCTCCCATAATCTCTGTGTCAAGCTAATGAACTTTAAATGTATATAAATCTACGTTATTTAATTCAAAACTAGTAAATGCGCATGCTGTGTATGAGGTCTAGAGTTCTATTATCGGGTCATCCCCCTTCTCTACAACTATCCCAGTTTATGATATAGTGTTCCCCTACACCAACCGTTAGGTTATATTAGAGGAGCCGCTGTACCTTTCAGTGCCCGAGAGCACCTCTATTGTCGGGTCAAGTAAATTATTATTGAACTACTCTGTCTTGAATTTCTTAGTAGCAGCTCGTTGTCTGGAACTATGTCGGGTACAGCAATAATCTCGCTCCCTATTACGTGTGAAACCAGGATTGGCTAAATGTGGGTGAAATACCTACTTAATACGATTTTTGTAATACCACCTAATATAATATATCATAATCCTGGGATATAGTCTCGTATATATATAATATCGTATATTTCTTCTCATTGTGAGAAGGGTTAGGCCATAGTCCACCACGCTGGCCCAGTGCGGGTTGATAGACTTCATATACCTTTGAGAACATTATTGAGAACTCTTAAACATGCAGGTTTCCACACGATGTTTTCCTTCACCGTTAAAGCAAGCGATAATTAACTATTTAATACGCACTTATGTACTTATACATATAATATATGATATAATCAAAATATTGTTTATAACTTAGATAGCTAATAATTCTTAGTTGTTACATCTCTTTCACGCTTACATACTTATGCTTAGTAATAGAGATCGCTATGCTCAAGATCTTCAGCTATTCGGTAATATATCTGAGGCCCATAAAGCTCGCCCGTGGCTAATCCTTCTTTAACATCACGAGCATGGTCTAATCTAAGTGTATAGTTTTAAATTCCATCCTTTGAAAACATTTCATCATTGAACTTTCTTTAACTCAAAGTTATAGAATAACACTGAACTTTCTTTGGCTCAAAGTTATAGAATAACATTGAATAAAATAAAGTTTAATAAATTTTACAATTGTTTACTTACTGTATTTTGTTTTGATAGTAATATCGCGTTTACAGAAGTCAATAACATTAATTGTGGCTTTAGTTTTAGCTGCGATAGTCCCGTTGTGACTATTTTAATAAGTTTACAAATATCGAAATTACACAGCTCTCTTTTCGATCTTTAAAAAAGACAGATGTCTAAAAACGCTGTTCTTTTAAGCACACCTAGACACAGCACAATAATAATTTGTGAACCGTATAAATATGGTCTTCGAATCCATAACATTCAGCGTAGCAGTATTGACATTGCGATTTCAAAATTCTGGTCGAAATTGTAGCCTTCCACTTGACTTATTAATATAGTTATGCACAGAGGTTTCATCTGCGTAAAGTTACATGTATGTATTAAGCCCGGCTTCAAGTTAACATTACAACAATCTTAAAGTTACACTCGTATTTCCAATTGTAAGATAAATAGTTCGATATCCGGACCACGCAAAATTTTATTGTGTTTTTTCTATAATCCTTACTAATATTATAAATACGAATTCATAGCCAGTTTCACTCACTGATCAGTAAACGATTAGCGAGGTTAAGCAACGTTGGGTGCGGTCAGTCTATGGATGGGTGACCGCTTAGTGGTATTTCATTTGAGCGTCTCCATGCTTCGGAGGGCACGTAAAAAGTCGGTCCCGGTTGTTGCCTAATTGACAGCCGTCGTTAAGCCATGTCAGAGGCCTACGGGCGGCTTGAACAACTCTTGACAACAGGTTGGCCACTAACCACACGAAAAGAAAAGAAGAAGAAGTATACGAATGTGAGTTTGTTTCTTTGTTTATTTGTTTGTTACGCTTTCACACCTGAATAACTTAACCGTTCGTCATCAAATTACGCATACACGTTGTCTGGAATACGAAATAGGACACAGAGTATCTTTAACCCAGAAAAAATTATGTTACTAACATAACCTGGGTACATTCACGCGAGCGAAGCCACGGCCACAATCTAGTAATATTATAAAGTTTTTAAATTAATTGTCGACAAAGATCTAAATTGGTAACCACATATTGAACAATTAAGCAAGAGAGTAAATTCACTGGTCTACGCGCTTTATAATCTCTCCACTACTATTAACACCGATGCTCTAATCTTATCACGGTATGGTTGGTTCCATATTAAGATATGGAATCTTATTTTGGGGCAATTCTACAAACAAGGACATAATTTTTAAATCGCACAAAAAATGCATTAGATCCATGTTTAGACTTACCAATATTGATAGCTGTAAACCGTATTTTAACAAATTATAAAATATTGACAGTACCTTCGCTTTATACACTGCCGGTCAAAAGTTTGAGACCACCTACATCAAAGTTGCAAATGGATGTAAAACTCAAAATAAAAAGCTAAGCATGAAAGGATTTATTGTGATATTTATTAAGTATGGCAAATGCAATTAAATATAAATAAAAAATATTAAATATTTCGACAATTTAACTTAAAATATATGTTGACAAGCTAAACAGCTTTTTCATCAAAAAACCCTCCCTTGCATTGAATCACTTTGTTGACAAGTCTTGGCATGCGGGCAATCAATTTGTCGATTGTTTCTTGTGAAATATTGTTCCAGCTTTCTTGCAATGCTCTCCACAAATCTTCTTGTGAGCTGGGACAACAACTGCGCACGTTTCTGTCCAGCTCTTCCCACAAAAGTTCTATAGGGTTAAGGTCGGGGCTCTGAGCGGGCCACACCATGTTTTTTAACACCCCTTCTGCTTCTTTTGTATCTAAATAACCCCGGCATAATTTGGAGCTGTGTTTAGGGTCATTGTCTTGTTGGAAAATAAAGCCATCTCCAACTAGCCGAAGTCCCGATGGTACAGCATTACACTCCAATATTGCTTTGTACTGCTCCTTTTTCATAATTCCTTCGACTCGTACCAAATCTCCAGTTCCACGGCTCGAGAAACAGCCCCAAACCATAACGGAACCACCGCCATGCTTCACTGTGGGCAGGACACAGTCTGGCATCATCTTTTCCTCGGCACTCCGCCGAACAAAAACACGTCTTTTGCTCCCAAACACTTCAAATTTGGACTCATCTGTCCAAAGAACTCTTTTGAAGTCTTCTTCACTCCAGTCTCGATGGGTAAGGGCCCACTGCATTCTCTTCTTTTTGTTTTGTGGCCTTAAGAGAGGTTTTCGCACTGCTACGCGACCAAATAACTTAGCGTCTCTTAGTCTTCTTTTCACTGTGGTCAATGACACAGGTGTAGACCGGGATTTGTTCACTTCAGCGCGGATTTCTGGTGCTGTCAGGCGTCTATTCCGCTTGCTTGTTACCACGATGAACTTATCCTCGCTAGAAGTGGTAGCTCTCGGCCTTCCCGACCGCGAACGATCTTGATTATTGCCAGTCTCCTTGTATCGGGTTATTGTGTTATGAACACAAGTCTTCGACAACTTGAGCTGAGTAGCAATCGCACGTTCAGATTTGCTTTCGTTGTGTAAAGCAATGATGACAGCACGAGTTTCACCGCTAATTTGGCGTACTTTTCCCATAATGAGATGTCTTCACTGTAAGAACGACGAGCTCGGACTAACCAAGATTAAGAAATATTTACTCCATGGAAACTCAGGTGTTCACAGTGTTTTAAGAAGTTAAAATTTCCTAAAGTTTCTGTTAACACAAAACAAAGCCCAAATAATGAATAATAGTCAGGTAACAATAATATTACAATGACTTTGGCGCGCGGTCCGCACGCGGCGCCCATTGATGTTTCTAGACAAAAGACCTTTGTACGATGATTACATAAAAATAAATAGAAATAATGACTTCCAAAAATAGTTAAATATCCATTGTATATGCAGGTGTTCAAATTAATTGTTTATCATATGTATTTTTAACAAATTTTATTGTGAAACAATATTTTAACTTGTGGTCTCAAACTTTTGGCCGGTAGGGTATATATGAGACATCCGTGGCGCAGCGGTAGTGGATGCGACTGCTGTGCATGAAGTCTCGGGATCGAATCCCGGGTCGGGCAACCAAAAACGTTATTGGGTTTTTCGGTTAAGAAATCTCAATACCAGCCCGGAGTTAAGAAGTTGACGGTGTTAGACACGCCCGTGCCTCGGAAAGCACGTAAAGCCGTTGGTCCTGCGCCTGATCTCTCTCCGGTCGTATCGGATTATTCGTCCCATCGGATCATGAGAGTTAGGGAACAGAGAGTGTACTTGTGTTTGCGCACACACTTGTGCATTATAATATCTCCTGCGCCGATGGCCAGTCTCCGTTAAGATTGGCCGCCGTGACCGAAATTCGGTCAGGAGGATTATTATTATATATGAGATTTGTATTGTATACTCATGTTACATAAAATAATCTTTAGAACAGTTATTTAGTCTATCGATACGATGTTTATCACATTTAAATACGTAAACATAGCGAGTCATTACGTGCTAGATTAGTATCAATTAACAACACATCCATCACGTATTAACCATCTTATAAAAATACTTCCTTCATACTTATCTCTCTCTCAGATACAAACATATTTAATTTATATATTATCTTGTTTGTCTTATCTAAAGCTTATACAATTTTGATAGCGGTCTCCTGCTTTTCTTGTGATAGTTTAAATTATCGTCTGTTACCACGCTGAGAAAACAAAGATGATATGTTGTGCCGTAATGTATTTTGTAAAACATTATCATTCTCACGTGTTACGATGGATTAGTTTGTTTTCTTTTACGCTATTAAAACGGTGACTAGGATCTGGACGATCAGTTGTTCCTGTAGCCTGTGTAATTACACCAGGCCAGTTTGTAAACTATTTCACTGCTGGGCACGGGCCTCGACTAGTTTGAGTTGGATTATGTCATAGTGGACATGGTATGTGGAATGCAAGGTAGCAGTTCTCTAACGCAAAGTACGGTGCTACGGTGCGTTCTTCACACCATGCCACCGCACCACGGACCGCCATATGTTTTCGGTACCGCACTACGTTCGATGTCGAACCACCTTTTCAGTATTATTAATGATAATGAGCACTGTGCGTCATACGATCGAATATGGCCCAACAGCGGACCGCTTTTGTTTTTCGGCCGCACTATGTGCGGTCGTCTATTTTCACTTTTACTTCTCTTTCATATCGCTGCCTTAACAAATATCATTCGAGTTTTCGCACAATTCACGTGCAGTGGAAACACGTGCGATGTTGTCAGGAAATGCACTCTATAGACTAATCATTGCAATATTTACATTAAGGTGTTCTTCACGTTTTATGAAAGTATTTTAATTGTTTCACGATAGTAAGATTTATCATGTGTGTTTGATTTGTTTTTATATATGTATGTCTTTCGTTGAATCAGTCATGTCGTATAATAATATATATTTTTTAAATACATATATACAGCGTGTCACAGATATTAACGCACAACCTCAAACACCCCAAATAGATTAATAAATGGAATAATAATATAATCATTAAAATGTTACTTTTATGTACTTAAATATTTTAATTTAACGAATTAGTTCTTCTTATTGTGCGCGGGTAGTATGGGTATATTACAATAGATCTAATATTATTGCCTTTATTGCATCAAAAACCTTATTACCTTGAATTATGATACATTTTCGTTTATTTCGACTGTTCAAAGAAAAGGATGACTATAATTTAAGTTGTTTAATTATTGTAGGACAAAAAAAATACCTATATTAAAATGACAGAAATGGATTCAGTAGCCGATTCTGAACAAAGTACTTTCAGGAAGTGCGTTTAATATGTTACACGTTGTATTTTTTATTTTTTTATTTGTATCATTAGTCTTGTAAGTAAGAAATAATGCAGTACATACGCTCGGGTGATCAAGTACTAGATGAGTTACAATAGGGTAGTGGCCATGTTTGATTTTGAAATTTTTGTGAAAGCATTATTAAGATTGGTTTCAAAATAAGGGAGTAATTAGTATTTTAAATTTGGATATAAGAAAAAGTGGTTTCGTAGTGTGTATGTCTTGCTATCTCCCTCGCACAGGTGCAGTTAAATAGCGGTCACGTCATAGCTTGTATCGTGCTTCCTTTTTCTGTCATTCGACAATTATCTTTTTTATTATTGAGTAGAATTTTTTTTATTTTTTTATTTGTATGGTGTATCTATTTAATAGAAATAATAAAATATTGTGATTCAACTATTCTTATATATATATATATATATATATATATATATATATATATATACTAGCTGTCCCGACAGACGTTATCAAGAAAAGGCGAAAAAAAAAACTAAACCATCCTCGAACACACACAAAAAAATTAATTCAAATCGGTCCAGACGTTTAGGAGGAGTTCACTGTCAACACACGTACAGAAGAATTATATATATAAAGATTTACCCACTTGGGTAATAGAATAGTTGAAATATAAAACTATTAAGTAATCTTAAACAATAAATATAATAAAGTATGTTGATCATTTTCAAATATTGCAGTAGAGTATATACACATGGTAAAACTACTGATTTGCTACAATTATAGTGGGTGCAGTTCTGATCTCCTAACTAGGTTACAGTATAACTTGTATGAAGGACAACAATATGGGTTACCTCGAAAGAAGAATGGTATGACAATCGGAAGAATTCCTTTGATCATATCTTATTAGCCTTGATGTTAAACCTAATTGGTGTGGGTACCTGTAACAAAGGCTAGGGGCAGTGATAGATGTCTATTATTTGAAGCATAGTTCGGTATGCAACACATTCTCTAATGATAAGCATCCCATACGGGCAATCGTATAGAAACAAAGTTTAATAATGCAACAATGTCAGCAAAAAGTAGATATTTTTATAACTAGGTAACACTGCATTGCAGTATAAGTTTATGCTTATATGTATTTGTAGCTGATCTGAGTGCCCGTGCAGCGATAGCTCAGTGGGGAGACCAATAAATAGGCTATCCAACACTAAATGTAGTAGTTCCTGAGATTAGCGAGTTCAACCAAACAAACAAACAAACTGTTCAGCTTTACAATACCTATTAGTATAGATTATATCGATATCGAATATAGATAAATATCAGCTACAGAAAGAGTACATTCCGGACCTGCCTCTACACAAATTAAATAATCACGCGACGTGAACTTAATTTCACCTTGCAACTAATAAAACACTACAGTAGATAATATCAGTATTCTAAATGATAACAACGACAGTGAAATATATGTAAATATACATAAGAATTATAGCACAATAAAACGATATGTTATTATGCTTTATTATTAAAATTATAACAGCTTTACTTAATGTTAAAGACTAGAGATTACGGTGAGAATAATCTGTTAACAAACATCCTGACTTAAGTGTTTGACTGCTACTAAAATACGGATAAAATTTCATGCTAACATGTGACAGAAAATATATGGTTATGACTCATGTCTATTGTCTATATATCCAAGAATACCTTTCTTAAGGCAGAAATTATCACACTTACAAATTGACAGCTATGGTTTAAAATTAATTATAATCCTGCAGCAATGTTATTGTAATCTTACGTTAAGTGAGAACGAGGAGCAATACGCTGCGTAAAGTGCCGTCTCTTTCTATCATAAAATAATATTACTGTCAATATTACAGCTATAAGATATAACAATACGGCCTCTGTCAAGATACAGAGGTTTATAATTGTCTATATTTTTTATGTTTTGAAAGCCTTTCAGCGATCATTTCTAACACGTGTATATATTTTAGAATTGACGCTTCGCAACTTAAGAGATAGAAGTATTTTATAGCTTACTCCCTCAGTTTCGCGATAGTAAGAAAAATCAAAGTCTAAAAAGATAAAAATATATTTTACTAGCTTTAATGTGCGTCTTCGCTGGGGAACAATACTTTTTCTGGGTAAAAGGTCCTATGTTTGTTACCGTACCCCTGACTAAGTATGCGAAATTTCATGACGATCGGTCGAGTCGTTAAGGCGTTAAAGCGTAACAAATAAACAAACTCACATTATTGAGATTATTATAATGTTTCATAATATTTACCATTTACTTGTTATTCCGTATTTCAATTCAATAGCAGTAGTAAGTAGTTGCTAAAATAAGACAGAAGAAGCTGTGACAGATAGAAAGACGGTCACACAAAAAGTCGAACTATAAGGTTTCCAAATTTTTACTATTTTAGTGGTCTTAACTCTGACTTTCAGTTGCGCGCGGGCGCATCCTAACGTTGGACGCGTCTATCGGTTGACTCGGAAACCGGTTTTACGGCTCAGCGCGACACGATCGTGTTTATTGCACGCTTTAGTTATGATTATTATTTATACAAATGGATAGCGATGGAATTGATGATACTGTACGGGCTTTGATTGATCTGAACAATATGAATAGTGCGATACGAGAGGATTGTGAGTTGACAAGTAGTATGGAGTGCATAAATCAGATAATAGAAACTGAGGAGGATGGTTTGTCTACAAGGGACACGGCAAGAACAAGTAATAAGCGATATAGATCGGTGGACAATGAAGAGATCTGGACTACGGTCACTAGAAAGGGCAAGAGGTTAGCGCGAGAGAGTAATACAGGCGACATGGCGAGAATACCAGAGGATAAAACGGAATTATCTATAACTTCTGTTGAAAAGTTGCCAAAACAATTCAAGTTGGCCAAAATACTGCAAGCGGAGAGCATTGAGAACATATCGAGAGTTAAGTATATAAACCCACACAAGGTATTAATTCAATTTAGTGATTTGGATAGCTGTGAGAAGTGTTTTAACTCTGAGTATTTTAAAAAGGAAGGATATAAGTGTCAGAAAACATTAGAAATAACTCAATCATTCGGAGTTATTAAAGATATTGATATAGACTTAACTGAAGAGGAGATTATGGAAGGTCTTCAGTCTGAACCTCAGATCATTGCCGTTAAAAGGTTAAAACGAAAAAATACTGTGGATGGTCGCTGGGAACCATCGGAAGCCATCCGTATATGCTTTAAAGGGTCTTCACTGCCGTCATACATTTACATATTTAACACTAGGACAGAAATAACACCGTATATATACCCAGTCACGCAATGCTCTCGCTGTTGGAGATTTGGGCATACTATTAGGATGTGTCCATCAAATAGAGTGATATGTCCAAAGTGTAGCAAAAATCACGCTAACTGTGAAACTACTTTATTCAAGTGTAATAATTGTTCCGGTAAGCATATGGCTTTATCAAGAATCTGCCCTATCTTTCAAAAGGAAAGAAAGCTAAGAGAGCTAATGTCAGAATTTAATTGTTCGTACAAGAGAGCTTTGACCATGTATGTACCGTCAGAGTCCCCAATACCACAAACGTCGTTGGAAAAAGATTCGGCTAGCGCGATTTGCGATGATAACTCAGGAAATACACATACAGTGCAACGTCAAGAACATATTTCTAAAGATTCGCCTATTACGTATGCCGAAGTTACAAGACATGGATCATGCACCAAGGGCACTCTCAAGAAGAAAAAAAAGAAGACAAGAAAAGTAGACCGTATACGTCGTAGCCAGGAAGAATCTTCAGGAAGTAACCAAGACTGTTCGCAGTCAGACAGCGAAATTGAATGTCAATCACAGTCATTCAATCAGGAGAAGACAAATGGAGAGAAGCGGAAGATATCATGTAGTGCATTGTATAGATTAATAAAAGAGAAAGCATTCGACGAACAGATACCATGGGTTGAGAGAATCAAGAGTTGTGTGACAATTTTAATAGAATGGGCGTTATCATTTGTGTTACAATATATATCAGATCTACCGTTAGCATGTTATTTTAAGCAATGGATCAATACATCTCCAGGAAATCAGTAATAAATATATTACAATGGAATGCTCAAAGCCTCAGACCTAAGACTACTGAGTTTGAGGCACTGCTATATCAGGAGAAGGTCCACATCGCTATAATAAACGAGACTTGGTTCGACCCTGATAGTTATTACCGGATAAGTGGATATAATGTTTTTAGAAAAGACCGAGATGATGGCTATGGAGGCGTGGCGATATTAACACATGCGTCAATCAAAGCAGTGCAATGCAACATAAATGTTTCAAATCAAGATATCCAGATGTTACATATCAAACTATTTAACTGCGAGCATATTGAAAACATCATATCCATTTATTGTCCCTCATCTGTTCACACCACCAAAAATGACTGGATTCAAGTATTTTCTAGCTTTCAGAACAAAACTCTCATAGCCGGTGATATGAATGGCCACCACAGTAACTGGTCTTATAGGACGGACACAAGAGGTAGTCAAATATGGGATTCTATGTTTGAGAACAATTATGTACCTCTCAACGACGGTAGTCCCATACGTGTAAAGCTAGTTAATGGCGTGTGTCAGAAGTCATCTCCGGATTTGACTGCGATATCTTTAGACGTAGCACTGATGTTCAATTGGCAAATTATAAATGAGAACTTAGGAAGCGATCACTTAATAATAAGAATAAGAACAGAAATACACAATAATATTGACACTTTTAGGCCTAAAAGAAATTTTAAGAAAGCAAATTGGGTAAAATACAGGGAAAGCTTCATAGAAGAAGTCAATAAAGTAACTTTTCCTTCCGACCTCCAAGAAGCCTATAACACTTTCATACAGGTAATGAATAGAGCAGCTGATGAGAGCATACCTATAATTAAAATCTGCAGCAATCCGATACGTCAACAAAAGTTCAGGCCAAAGCCATATTGGAACCAAGAGTTATCACGAGCGGTAGCGGAGCGGCGGCGAGCATTAGCATCTTTTAGAAAAAATCCTACACCTCAAAACTTAAGTGTTTTACAGGAGAGGACTCGTACAGCCCAGAGGATGATACGGAATAGTAAACAGAGCTCGTGGAGACAGTTTTGCAATAATATAGATTATTCCACATCTGCAGCGGATATGTGGAGGCGCATGAAATGGCTCAAGAGTCACGTACCAACAAATTATGCAGTAGATCAGGAAAAATTAGGCGTATTGCTGAAAGGATTAGCTCCGGATTATGTATCCCCACCTGCACCACAGTTTATATCGCACAATTCTCAGTTGTCCCAACCAATATCAAGACAGGAGCTTGACAATTGCATCAAATCAACAGATACGGCCCCAGGTTTGGATGGCATATCATACTCTATGATAAAACACCTTCCAGTTGCAGGTAAACAAGTTCTAGTATCATTATTTAACAAAATGTTAGCTACAGGGTTTGTACCCGTTCAGTGGAGGAACATTATTATTGTAGCTATTCCGAAGCCTGGCCGTGACGCAGGGTCTATAACAGGGATAAGACCGATTGCTTTATTATCCTGTCCTTGTAAAGTACTACATATGATCATCAAGTGTAGGATCGAGTGGTTCCTAGAAAGAAATAATTGCTTTTCAAAAGAAACAACTGGATTTCGTAGAGGATTTTCTTGTACAGATAACCTTTCGAGACTTGTGTCGCGTGTGCAGATCGGTCTTACCAAAGGGTTCGCTACCCTGGCTTGTTTCGTGGACATTGACAGTGCGTACAACAATATAAATATTGCAGCTTTATTAAAAGATTTAGACAACCTTGGAGTGGGAGTGTTGTGCAACTATCTATGGCAATTTCTTCATGAAAGGCAGCTCTCTATACAAGTGAATAGTCATGTATATATACGACGAACAACAGGCATGGGTATTGCTCAGGGCGACCCTTTATCTCCATTGTTGTTTAATGCAGCCACTTATAAGATTTGCCGTAATATTTTCAATGTATTTGTCTCGCAATATGCGGACGATTTTGTGTTGTATGTCAGTAAGCAAAATATTTTAGATTCGGTTATCGAAATGCAAAGTGCTTTGAATGTATTTCAAAATCTTATAGGAGAACTTGGTTTACAGATTTCTTATAATAAAACCAAGGTGTGTTTATTCAGTAGGGGTAACATAAGAAGGGATTTTACTTTAAATATAAATAACCATAGAATTCAGCGAGTAGATTATGTAAAATATTTGGGGGTCTGGTTAGAGAAAAGTTTGAGATGGAAGCAACATATAAACGAAATTCAAGAAAAGTGTCTTAAATTCTTAAATGTATTTAAAGTGTTAGCCGGTTCAAAATGGGGTATTCACCCCAAACATTTACGTCGTTTATACATTTCGATTATCCGAAGTAGATTAGATTATTGTAGTTTTCTATATGACAATTATACTAGAAGACAACTGTACAAATTAGATAAAATACAGAATTGCTGTATGAGGGTGATTGGAGGGTTTGTAAGAAGCACGCCTATCCATGTCATGGAAAGCGACCTTTGCTTGCAACCGCTTTATATCCGAAGGCGATATCTAGCGAGTAAGTTTTGGCTCAAGTCTAAGTCTGTGACTGACGATGTTACTATAAATATTTTAAATGAATTAACTGATTTAAACCAGACAAGCTATTGGCGAAGGAAGAGACTTCCCTTATTAGTAGATATACATAATGAACTTCAAAGCCTCGTTATTCATGCCAGTACTGTACGTGATTGTTTTTGTATGGACACATGGCTAAGCGACATCGAGCTCAATAAAATTGTAATAAGCAACATTCAGGGCATAATTGCTTCAAAAAGATCAATTGATGTAATTAAGATTAAGAACGTGTGTCTAAATTACTTACAAAATGAATATCATAACTTTCATCAATTGTATACTGATGGGTCTAAGGAAAGACAAGAAGCAGGAGCGGCAGTATTTGATAAGCAGGCTAATATAACAATTAAATTTAAAATTAATGGTCTTGCTTCAATAATGTACTGTGAACTGATAGCTATATCAGAAGCGCTCTCGTACGCATTATCTCTTAGTTCTAACCACATAGTAATACTGTCCGATTCTAAATCTGCCCTTCTGCATTTGGCTCGGCTACCCTCACGATTGCGAGGTTCCCCGATAGCCTATTGTATCCTTAAGACCATCAAACAATTGAGCACTTTGAATAAAACAGTGATAATTCAATGGATTCCATCTCATATTGGCATCATTGGTAACGAGGTAGCAGACCGGGCGGCAAAGGAAGCTGTGAATGACGGAGTGCCTTATAGTTATATACCTATTTACACCGATCACATTCAGACAATTAAGAATACATGCAGGGCTAAATGGCAAGAATATTTTGACGAACGCGCGCGTATGAAAGGCATCTGGTATAAAACGATCCAACCCGGTCCTCCACTTTATCCATGGTTCCAAGAGATGGAAGCCAGCAGAGACTATATTGTATCAATGCTAAGACTTCGATCCGGACACATACCGTCTAATAAATTTGCACACTTGATGGGTAAGGTGGTATCACCGAATTGCACAACCTGTGATGTCATTGACGATGTCCAACATGTATTGGCTGAATGTGTCCGGAACGAAAGTGTACGTCGTCAGTTTCTGAACAATAAATGTCATATAGGTCTCTATAACAGCATTTTGGCTTTTCCCGCGTCGGAGGAAGCCAGGAAGTTGTGTATTGTATACCTCGCAAGGGGCGGAAATGTTAGTTTATAGCCCCTAATTTATTATGTAGTCTTATGTAGATTAAGTAATTAATGTATCACTGTTATTATGGGGTGACGTCATCAAATTTGACAAAGTCCCTTTAAATAAAGACTAAAAAAAAAAAAAACTCTGACTTTGTAATAGGGTAGTTGTCTATGTCTGAAATGGTAAATTATTTTAAATACAGGAGCAAGTAGCAATCAAAAGAAGACCTTAAAACCTCACTTTAATTTCAACCTTTAACAAGCAAAAAAAAATTTTGTAATTATTATTTTTGTTTATTTATTTATAGCAGCATTTGGATTATCATTGTTTATATTCTATATTTCAAGTCAATCGCAGTTATAGTTACTAAGATAAGAATACAGTGACAGATAGAGGGACTACCATACAAGGTGGAACCATAAGGTTTCCAAAGTTTTTACTATATTAGTGGTCTCGGAAAGCACGTAAAGCCGTTGGTCCTGCGCCTGATCTCTCTCCGGTCGTGTCAGATTACCGTCCCATCGGATCATGAGAGTTAAGGAACAGAGAGTGCAATTGTGTTTGCGCATACATTTGTGCACTATAATATCTCCTACGCAGATGGCCAGTCTCCGTTAAGACTGGCCGCAGTGACTGAAATTCGGTCTGGAGGACATTATCACTGCCTGTGTTGCAGTTTCGATCTTCATACTGGACGATAATTAGCGTGATCTACAAAGAGCTATTTCAAGCCTGGCTGTCCTTTGTGACTGTTGTTTTAGTGGTTATTAAAAGTCTAACCCGACACAAGATTAGTTTTAGAGCGGGAATTCATTAAAAAGTATGTGTAAAACCAACCCATCTATCTGATATAAGATTTACCGAGTCAAGATTTTTTCATAGCCACGTTCAAAATTTATTAATGACAGTACGGTCTCCTAAGTATAACATAGCGACGACGATGTTATAAGACTTCTAGATATAGACACCTTATTTTTAGTATATTCAAAGTAAATGTTTGTCCACAGTGTGCGCTGGCCTCAGTTTCCTGCTGCCTCCAGAACCCACGACGAAGCCTCATCACTCCACCGCCTCATCACAGAGCTGATACTATACATTAGGATAAACATTGTGCTGTCTAATAGTTGTGTAAGACATTTATTAAACGAGCGCCGATTTTATCATCTACAAAGCTTTAATATGGGTCACATATTTTCTTTTGCCCCACAAACTAATAACAACGAAGATGCAACGAACGCGTTTCAATTTCATGTTACGTCACTTGTTAGTACAAATTTTACAAACAGTGACGTCACAAGCCCCTTCCCAACTTCCGAACGCTAATGCATAAGGTGTTCAATATTTTTTGCTTATCTAAAAGATGGACTAATAAGTATCACTTATTTTTAACCCTATCATCACGCCTATTGTATAATATATAATATGCACAAGATAATGTAATAAGTTTTCATCCAAAACGGACGCAGATAAGATGCGCACTAAATTGAACGTTGACCCAAAGTATCGTATCTTTGCCATAGGAAAGGTCCTATAAGCGGCGCGGGGCTTGCCCGAACATTATCAGGATTGACTACGTATTAGAAACAACTTGTCAAGTCTTGGAATGCGAGAAATTATTAAAAACCTATTGTGTCTGGCCGCCCGTGTGCCGTCGGCTCATTAGGTTAATAAATATTTTGATAATTTGCTGATGTCGGTATACCGTGGTCCGATTAAGTTCTTTCAATATATCAGGTGATTAAATCGGGACCTTGTATAACTGTAAATTATATTTTTATAATAAACTAAATTATATTATACCTAATTGATTTAATTAATTCCTTTCATTCATTCACTCCTTATATTGTATGACGTATATACACATACTTTATACCTATACCTATAAATACTATACCATAGCGATCGAGTACTCGTAGGTTCGAATCCTGCCCATTACATTATCGAAGTGAACCCACTTCTAACAAAAGTATTTTAGCTTGGCTAGATGTGTTAACAAATATACTTTTAACTAAAACTATAATAAAACGAAGCTAAAATCGAACTTGTGACTTCGACATGGCGGTCCAATTGCATCCCACTAAGTTATTACTGCACCTTTTGCCAGCCAGATCTTAATACCATACCAAGCAAGGCTATTGTTATGAACCGGACACCTATCTAGACTTCCTAAATATATTCGAATAGAAAACCACAATAGCACACTGGTTGATTTAAACATCAAGCCAAATACCTCATAATCGATCGCAAACGCAAAATTAACGCTATCAAATGACCTAAGAACCATTTATTTTTAGCATCATATCTTAATTTAACATTACTGATAAATAAACTAAAATAAATGAAGATAAATTTAAAATGCACGCTCTTTATTCATTACAAAGATAAGCACTGACGCTTGTAAGTATCGTATGATTTTTATAATAGATACCAATTAATGTAGATTAGATCACGTTTTCCCAAATGCTATTATTATATATAAAGAGGTGACATTTCTTTGTTTATTTGTAGGTGTTAATCTCTGAAAATGTAAAGTATATGTGGTGTTAAGACTGCGTCGAGCGAAATGTGCCAAAACAGGCGGTCACAGTTAAGTGAATAACATCAACACTTTTTGTTTAATACAAATATAAAATATACATTTACCATAACAATGAATGTATTTACAATTACTCCGTGTAAAAAACTTAAAATAATTAATATTCTCGCCTACAAAATTACGTAAATTTGCAAAATGCAAAAACGTAAGCTTGTGTTACGTGATTTTTAGATTATAACAGTGGAAATCTATCTATATAGAAATATAGCTTAAACGAAACATAAATAGTTATATTAGTTATTGATTGACAATATAGATACTTAATTATCAAAAAAGCACTTCATATTCTTCATTCACATCCTCTATACAATTTGACAATGGCGGCCGCGCGCCGATTTGAATATCGAGCTCTGTCATTCAGTCCAACCGCGTCTTACGCTCGGCGCAGTCTTAAGTAATGATATTGTCTATATACTAATATGATAAAGGAAAAAAAATTGTATTTATGTTTGTAATGAATATTACGCTACGATCCAAGGGAGCAGAGTAAACCATGAAGGTAGGTAAAACCTCAGGGGATAGCGAATCTAATAACAAGACATAGATAATTATGATACATATATAATTTTTTACTTGGGCGAGTGCTTTGACGCATACCCCTCCGCAGGGGCAGGCGGATGGGTTATGTCGAACTTACAAAGATGTAAGTAAAAGAAAGATGGAAAAGATGACAGTAATGGACCTCCCGGAATACCGATTAAACTTACCACGGTGTTCCTCAACAAAATCGCTAGAGACGGGGCCGCGCGAATCACTTGCGCATGCGGTCGCGACCCCGCCGTGGTTTCGGCCCGCCGTATGAAACAGCAGGCCACTACGCGAAGAGACCTACCCAAAGGACTCACTCTCTATTATACCCTACTGTTTTATTTTTTATATTTATATTATAAAATTAAAATATAAATAAAAAAATAATGAAATTTCAGATAGGTAGTTCTTACTCCAGTAATGTTTTATCGTCTTTACTACAACATAGGTGAAGCATGTAAACATAGTACAATTTACAGGTGACGTAACATGTATATGGAAGGTGCATAACCTCTTAATGGCAGCAGCCCGCTGGCAGCCAGACATTGGAATACCAGCACTGTCAATTGCTGGCATGCCACACATTATTGATTATATTATATTGTTTACAAACATAGAAGTTTACAACACGTCCGGAGCTTGCAAAAGTTCGTCCGATAACTACTATGATTAAATCAGCATAATTACAAGTACAAGAATATAAACAGTTTGAATAGACACAAACACACATACTTATAACGCACATCATACAAAAATCATCTAGCTAAACTTTTAAACAAACTATAACAATAACAACCAGTTTAATATTTCCCCTTTTCTGCACAACATTGATGATACTTCTTTGACGGTAGATACAAAATTATTTCCACAAACGTCAAACAATGCAAGTTCCTACCCACATTATAACTTTTCTCTTAAACGTATAAATATGCATCAATGCAAATTAAAAATAATGTTGTTTGTTTTTGATTAATCAATGTTAAGTACATTATGAATTAAAGTTAATACTGTAGTGATTATAGATCTGTGTATTGTGCACAGGATTTCAAATAAGTAAGTTTTTAATTTAAGTTTGATTAAATACCTCGGTAAGTCGAAATAGAAGATGTTTGTTTATTGGAAAAGATATATAGTGTATGTTGAAGCTGCTACTTGTAAATATTTCGCAATCATGTTCATTCATTCAATCATTCTTTACGTTAATATAAAATACTACCATGGAGACTGCCTTTTTGATAGCAGAACAAGCATACTAAATCATTGCAAAGAATATAAATGGATAATTTGTGACAGCAATAACGCGATAGTGCATATTGTTTACCTTTTGATGCTTAATTTGCTTGCTAGTTTTAATATAAATTTAAATATTAAAATACGCTATGTTAACCCGATTAGTGCCCAGAACTCACCCTATGAGTCGAATTAAATATCAAAATCAAAATCAAAATAAATTTATTCAAGTTAGGTTACAAGGTAACACTTATAAATGTCAAAATTACACGTAATTATTTTTCTGTGAATTTACATTAACTGCCACGTTCAGCAAAGCAAGGGTGTAGGGCTCATGAGAAGAACGGGCAAGAAACTCATAGCCACTCTTTTTAATCGCCAAGTGTACAATAATATTTCGTTTACAAATCATAACTGTAAGGTGCTGCAACCATTTCTCCATGAACTACTACTCAACATACTCAAGCATTTGATATAATTTGATGGTAGCCTCTACAGCAGCAGTATCCACTTACATATACATAAATAATCAAGACAAGACATGATCGTGGTCCGTAGTATAATCTAACTGTTAAAATAAAATGTAGTAAGTAAATTATCGAATTCCACGAAACCAAGGTCGACCAGTCACCACAAGTAGCACCCGTTCACGAGTGCGACGCATGGACCAGCCATCGCCTCCTTCGCCATATTGAAGGGAAGGGAACGACCCGGTCCATGACGCTACCACAAGCAATGACATTTGAGTGAGCATGACGGTCCTTGGCATCCTTGGCTATTGTTTGTGTGCCGAGAACTACGGGTCGTGTGATGACTGTGATGAGTGACTTCGGGTACGGGGGCTAAGCATGGCTACGAGTCGACAATAGCTACGTGAAGACACGTCTCTGGTGATAGTTCTGGGCACTCAAACTTTTTTGTTTTGTTTTTATAGTGCGAGTGTTGGGCACTGAGAGGGTACTTCCAGAATCCAGAGGCAATATTATCGATTTGGATCAGAAATTTAGCCGCGCGTACGCTTATAATATTAGTATGGCTTTAGGTCATTAAATAATGAAACTGCACGTTAAAACATATATTTAGGTACACCTGTTTATTGCCATAAAGGTAGACAGATTTCTATTTAGTTAACTATATACATCATTAGTTGAAAAATACTAATAACCTTTAACCCGTCTTATTAAAAACTTTTGTACTCGATGGCGTAGTGGTTAGTGTAACCGACGGCCACGCCTGAGGTCGCGGGTTCGATTCCCGCACAAGTCAAACATTTGTGTGCATGAACACGTATGTTTGTCTTGGTCTGGGTGTTTCTATGTATAATATGTATATATTTACAAAAAAAAAAGTATATAATATGTATGTTTATCCATTGTCTAGTACCCATAGTACAAGCTTTGCTTAGTTTGGGCTAGATGGTGTTGTGTGTACATGTGATAGTAGAATAGTAGTAGAATAATAATTCATTATTTAATTTTTTCATACAAATATAATAAATATCTAAGTTAGTTGCTCTAATTGCAATAATGCTAGAGTTACATTAGCGTGCTACGGCGAATATTCGTGTTAACGCGATGAATGTGTCCGGCTAGATCGTTGCAACGCGTTGTATTCGGGCGAAAACGATGTATTATCGGAGCATTGCACAGTGATTCAGGTTTCATACAAAGGCGGTTATAAATACACAAATCCGTTATAAAAAGTATTTTATTATTTTACACGTTGGAATATATTTAGGTAAACGTAAATAATTAAAATTATAATATATTATATAAGTTTAAAAAATTCTTAACAATATTTAGGTGTAAAAATGTCTCGCAGTAATTTTATTTTAGACGATCGATGTATCTAAAACATTTTATATTGCGAATTTTAATAGTAAAACTGTAAATAATGGTTATTTGTATTAACAATAACCACAAAAGAATAAAATAAAATAGCAAAAATACATAAAATAAGTTTATTTTCTAAATACAAACAACCTACAAACTATACGAAATATTGGCAAAATTACCTTTAAATACATAACAAATCTAAAACAGCTTTTGACAGTACACTCTTTTTTTTGACAGGTAACTTTCGTAGACCTGTTATGAAGGGATCTGAATGAAGAAGAAGCCTATTAATTAAATCAGTATTGGTCAAAATGCGACTCATTTTTCGCGTGTGATTTCTCCTAAATGATTTGATGTGTTTGTTAGTTGCTTCAGCTGCTTCTTCAGACAGCTCTCCGATTGACAATAAAGCGTGATCAATAACATTAGCACCATGAACTAGGACTTTGTGAACGGAAGCAGGCATGTTATACCACGGATACTCGGCAACTAATTGCCGAGCTGTCTCTAATGCGAACTCTTCGAAGTTCGTCTTATTAATGTTATATCCCGAATTCAAACATTGAAGTATGATCCAGCAACGATCTAGGAGATCTTTCTTGATCCCAGTAATTTCAGCTGAAATTTCTGAGTTCGAGAAAAACCGTCTGGCGGTATTACCATCGTTTGAGGTCCCGCTACCGCCACTTTTGGGCTTATCCACTATAAGACCTAATCTTTCTCTAAATTGAGTCTGAATATATGTTTTTTTTGCTGCAACAAGAATTTTGTCATTTTCAGATCTAGCTTGCCATTTTCTAACATCTAACTTGTATGCGACATGAACAAAATATTCAAAGAAGCGTATTAACGCGTGAAGAGGTGATAAACCAAATTCATATTTACTCTCATCGACTTTCTTGTTTAAACATTTGTCTATTTGGTTCATTTCGCTGGGCAAGGCATTACAAATATAACATTTAGACGAGGAAACACTGCTAAGTGCATTACACACTTTGCCATCTACCATAGTAAATTGCAAGCAATGAGTAACGCGGTATTCCTGATCTTCTTTTTTGAAAACAGTTTGCTGTAAGTTACTTATTTTCTCTTTAAAATATGCTTCTTCCTCAACTGATACTGCAGTCGATTCTTTCAAATATCGAAAGCGTACAGGCCTACAGTATCTAGTTGACGAAGGACGAGGATTTTTCCACAAAACTACGGTATTTTCTCCAGTATCTAATTTCAAAACAAGCTGAAGTGGCACATATGAAGTAAGAAACAAGCTACCGTCTTCAATAGTGGCGTCAGAAAAACACTGTTTATATTCAGAATGCCCTGTACTGCCATCGAAACCCCATTTCCCTATCAAAGCTATCTTATCCTGGGATTCTTTAGGTACCCTATCCAAAACAACCTTTTGAGACTTGAGAATCCGATTGGCTGTATGATCTAATAAACTTTGAAGTTCGACTTCGGCAGATGATTCGCTAACAGTTATATCTGGAGGATAACAGTGTTTTTTCGATTCCACAACAATTTGGTAAGATGGCAAAATGCTTTTTGAAAACTTATTGTTTATAAATTTCTTTACTAATAAATATTGATGTCGAGTTAAGTGAGCTTCGACAATGAGCGATAAAACTTCGTTAGCATCGATTTCAGGAAAAGTTAATAAACTATCATCGGAAGCACTAAGCAATGAATGTACAAGAGAAGGATCTTGCTTAGACAAATTAGCTAATCTTCTCCTTTTTGTACGTTTACTGGTCTCGTCAAAGTTCATTTTCGGACGGCCAGACGATGAAGATGTTGATGCTTCAACTTCGTCAAAGTTCAGAGATACACGTACCTTAGTTCGCTCTACATCAATATTGTCAATTTCATGCAGCCAATCTGAACACATTTCTAAGAATTTAGATTTAGTACGATTCGACTTGGCCCAGTAATGAGAAATTCGTAATTCTAAGGCTTAAAGGTTCTAGGTTAATGTTTTCGATGTAATCAGAAAGGCATGATGTTTCAGTCAAAGTGTTCAGGACATGCTGTGATTTTTCATTTGGTTTACCCACTTTAGAGTACCAAATGTTAAAAATTGACATCCTCGATACAGAACATTTGAAAAATGTACCTGAAACAATATAAAAACTGAACTTAAAAAAATGACTTTATTTTTATTCTATGGGCATACATACTTTGACAGCCCACTAACGTAAGAAGAGGCAGGAAGAGGCAGATGAAACTTATAGCCCTTTATAAGGATGTTCTCCTTATTCTAAAAAGATATGCTTCAAGGGCAGCAAAGTACAGCGAAAAGTTGTAGGTCCAAAAGATATAAATATACATCACATTTAAAAAAAAAAAAACTACTCTCAATAATAAAATGATACAAAATAATATGTGCATAAAAAAAATAAAAAGTGGTTGATAATAAAAGTACATACCTTGCTCTTGAACATCCATACCTTCACAATACGTAAACACTTGATTTGAAATGGTGACACTCAAAAACAACGTGATTAAGTTTTAATGACTCACACGTAGCGTTAATTAGTATCGCGATGCGCTCACTTCCGCTGCACAAAAGTGAATGATACCTTGACCTAATTACGTTGGTATTTATAGTTTTTGGAAGTATGTGAACTAGCTAATGACTTAATGAGGTGATCTTACTGGAGTAAGACAATGAAATTTTTCAATTTATGGCCTAGGGCGAAATCACAGTGCATTGTCGGTAAACTGGCGCGCATCAAAGGGATATGTCGCGCCAATATTCGCTTGGGTGGCTACACCTACGTCACTTCAGTGTCGTCCAGCGGGACGGACGTGCTTGTGTTTTTTTTTGTTGACACGAATCTTTGCCCGCTTAATGTAGACAAGAACATCGCGTACACGATGTTTTTAGCGCGCCAACGCGACACGAATCTTCGCCCGCTAATGTAGCCCCAGCATAAGACCACACTGGGTCTCAAAAGAAACCAGCAACCTAAACAACCACACACTGCAGAAGGGAGGCAAAAGCTGTTGAAAGCTTGGCTTGCAATTATAAACATGTAATATTTTGGGTTTTGAGTTTTGTAGAAAATCTTAAAACAAAAGTTGCTCAGTATGACGTAAATAAGACACGGAGTCTATTAGTAATTTTCATTTAAGACAGTATTTTTTTAAGAACTACCTGTTTGAAAGCGAGCCTATAATTGCCATCTCATCGGTGGTACTGAATATGTTCTGTCATTCAAACTTAGTGCAATCTGGGCATTAGACCCGGAGTTTCACGATCAATCGTAAACTTAACCGCTAATGCATTCCTCAAGCTACCGAGACAGTATTTCACCATTAATTATATCATAATCCTAATATATGCATATAAAATACCTATATCAGCCTCGTATTAATCCGTCCCACTGCTGGGCACGGGCCTCTTCTTAGTGTGAGAAGGGTTAGGCCATAGTCTACCACGCTGGCCCAGTGCGAGTTGGCAGACTTCACATATCTTCGAGAACATTATGTAGAACTCTCAGACATGCAGGTTTCCTCACAATGTTTTCCTTCACCGTTAAAGCGAGCGATAATTAACTATTTAATACGCACATAACTTCGAAACGTCAGAGATGCGCGCCTTGGGATCGAACTCGAGACCTCTGCGTGGCAGTCCATCGGTCATCCACTTGGCTATCGCTAATACCTGCTAAACGTAAATTATTTTTATTATCTTGTCTCTGTCATTATCGCTAAACATTTTTAATAGACTTATGTTATCTCTCTTTGTGAATAATTTTTCCTTAAGCATTTTAATAGCTGGTTTATACAATCGGTATGTTAGTAATCCTCTTAAATTATTTATTATCACGATATCTGCTTCGATAGTGCAGCGGTACGGAACGGTGCTCGTTTGCATGAGGTTTCAGGTACCATTTTCAGGTTTAACTCGGTAGCACAGCAGTAGGGAATGCATCTATTTTGTTTATTACGGGTTTGATTCCCGAGTCTTCCGAAGTGAATTTTTCTGACAATAAATTATGTAGCTGTAGTCGCATTGAGTCTGGGACTGTGCTCGGTAGAAGGTGATAACTCGCCTCCTACTCTTGAACCATAACTGACGAAAATTTTACGTCACATACTGCAGCTTATCTCATAGAAATAGGCGTGAGACAATGTATGTATGCGTCATTTATGAAAAATATCTGACTGACACTGCGGCACCAACTAGGACGTTGGTTCTTGACTTCCTAATGGAGCAATGATACAAGAATAAACGTTGCAAGTAACTTGCGCGGATGGTGCCCGTCAATTGTTACCACAATGCATACAACCCGCGAAAATACCTCAACTTGCGAATGTTACCTGCCAACTCACATGCCTACGTCGCGCCAGGACAGCTCATGATTAACCGAACCACGGTAATGACCGAACGAATCCTACTAATGTTATAAATGTGAAAGATTTTCGGCCTCGATGGCGTAGTCGTTAGTGTGACCGACTGCCACGCCTGAGGTCGCGGGTTCGATTCCCGCACAAGTCAAAGATTTGTGTGCATGAACATGGATGTTTGTCTTGATCTGGGTGTTTCTATGTATAATATGTATGTATTTACAAAAAAAAAGTATATATGTATGTTTATCCATTGTCTAGTAACCATAGTACAAGCTCTGCTTAGTTTGGGCTAGATGATGTTGTGTGTACATGTGATAGAATATTATTATTAAAGATGTGAGGATCGATGGTTGGATGAAAATTTTTATTTAGATAACTGAATAACTGGATTAACACACTACTTTTATTTAGATATTCGCACGGCATCGGGACTTAAGCGGGTGAAACTGCAGGGCTCAGCTAGTTTTATAAATGCGAATATGGGTTTTTCTTGTTACGCTTTTGCACTGTACCTACTCGACCGATCGTCATGTAATTTTGCATACAAGTTGTCAAGGGTATAAAAAAAGACATAGGATACCATTCATCCTGAAAATATACTGTTTCGGAGGGACATTTAGTGCAATATATACATACGTGATTATATTCTGCTAGATGTGAACACAGCATGCATTGCAAGAAATGAAGTTGTGCTTTAAAAATACAGTTACATACAAACAAACAAAAACAAAAATAAAATCAGATACGTGTCAATTAATTCGATTGTTTGCTACTTTTTCTGTCAGTCAATCACAACAGACATGCGATGGACCGATTATTAACAACTCTTTCGTGATAATCTCCTTTTGAAAACAAGAGGATAATAAATCATTAAATGTTTATATAAATAACTAAGCAGTTTATAAAACGTTAAAAGTGTGGGCAATTTATAAAACGTTAAATGTCTCTGAGTGCGGCAGTAAATCACAAAATACTTACATATACATAAATACAACATAGAATCATGTAAAATGTTTGTAAGTAAAAATTTGTCTAATTAAAAAATCACTTAATACTAATGGGTAAAAAAGAAATAAGTTTACGACGTTCTTCTTGTTCGTTAATATTTAAGTAGGTACATACCGTATATCTTGCTAATTGATAACACTGGCCTACACTCAATTCGGTGCCTGGGATTTTAGACTTACTTATACAGTGATATCAAAAATCAACTGATTTTTATAACAGCTCTCTAGTTCATGAGATAAAAATAAATGCACTACTCACAAAAATTTCAAATTAATTGTCTTTTGAGTGATTTTCTCGAATTGACATATTGACATAGGCTGGCTGTTTAACCTATACATGGACAATTGTTTGAAAGATTTAAAAGATTGTGAATAGGGATTAAGAATGAATGAGTTACTTGTCAAATGTCTTCTTTATGCCGACGACCAAGTAATACTTGCGTCATCGGCGGAAGAGTTGCAGCCGATGGTAACTATTATGCATGGTGCTTTTGAGAGTAAAGGAATGAAAATGAATGTAAGGAAGACAAAAGTAATGGTATTTGAAAAGGAGGACTGCATGATGATGATGTGTAATTTTATGATTGATGGAGAACAAGTGGAGCCAATAAAAGAGTTTGTATGTTTGGGTACTTTGTTTACAAGGGATGGTACACATGAGGGAGCTATTGAAAGGAGAACGATTGCTGGCAATAAAGTGAATGCGCTCCACGCGCTTTTATGAACAGTCTAAATGTATCCGAAAAGGCACGTTTGGCTGTTCATAAAGGACTATTAGTGCCTACACTTATGCATGGAAGAGAAAGTTAGGTATGGCAAAAGAATCATGAGAGCAGAATAAATGCTGTAGAAATGAGAGCGCTGAGAAATATATGTGCTGTGACACTGAAAGATAGAATAAGGAATAGTGTTATTAGAGAGAGATGCGGCATGAAAGTGAATATAGTGACGAGAATAGAAAAGGGTATGTTTAGCTGGTTTGAGCATGTAGAAAGAATAGACGAGAAAATACTGACTAAGAAAGTTTAAAAGGCTAGTGTGAATGGAACAGTCGCAAAGGGAAGACCTAGGCGAACGATTCTTGATCAGATCGGAGACGTTCTAGATAAAGGCCAGGTTAAGAGCACCTTAAACCGGCGAGCGTGTATGAGGTATGTTATGAAAGTGAATGAAGCCAGAGAAGTGTGTCAGGATCGTAGCAAATAGAAATCCTAAGTCTCTGCCTACCCCTCTGGTAAACAGGCGTAAATCTATGTATATATGTAATGTATTGACATAGACTGCACTGCACTGACTTGCATTCACACTTTCTCTTGATTTCTAATTTCACTGCCGAACTAATCAAAATATAATATTATATATAGTATACTATAAGTGAATTACAGTGTCAGTAATTGATTTTCAAAATTTTTCAATATGTATTCACCACAAACATAACAAAACATATCGGGATCGTTAACACAACATCTAAACGTACAAGCCTTAATTAAATAATAAGACCAATTTAATCGGTTTTATTGCAATAAATACTGTTTGTGAAAAATTCATAGTGAGTGTAGTAGGTACACTAGAATGAATGAATGAATGATTTATTTATTTGCAGAACATGGATACAAAAAGTTCTTAGTTATATTGTCCTTGCCACATTTACTTATGAATTAAAATGACGTATATCAATGTATTGTACATAACTATCCTTATCGACCACAGAAATAAGTTGGACTGCACCAAAAACATATTTTATTTTTGTAGGCCTGTGTAATAATTACTCAAACTATTTTTATAAGCGTCCTATATGGTTCATACCTGCTTATCCTTACTAGAGTCTGCCCGCAGTTTTAAGACATGGTCTATCTGTGCGCTAAGTTTCAACCAAATCCGTTCAATCGTTTACTCGGGATTAAGTAAAAACATTCAAACAACGGACGCAAAGAACGCCTATTCTCGGAGCAACTATTTAAGAATCACACAAGGAAGACAGCCCATTCCAGGGCTATTAGTGGACACCAGAATAAGACTTAAATGAATTGTACATTCATTAAGACAAAAAAATACGATTTTAAGTTATGTTATAAGTTATAACTCCACCAAGAGTTTATTACCAGTTCTGTATTATTGGGAAAACACTACAGCAGTCTATTGCCGGCAAACGCACGGTTGGTAAAATTCACATGTTCTGACCATAATATGGCTATATACTAGCTGGGCTAGATTTGAAAGTAACGTTATGCCTTCTGCTCCTTTCTTAGACGATATATTAATAATATTTGATAATATAAATATAGAAGATGAAAACTAAATGTTTTACTTATTTAAACTTCTTCATACCTATAACCATTGCTTAAAATCTGGATTTTGATAATTATGTACCTTACTCTATACTAGCATATAGAAACATAGTTTTAGCTTCTTGTTATAAATACCAATAGCTACATACAAACACTTAAATGCAAATCTAACACATACTTTTGTCATCCCTAAAAGGCTTTTTTTATTTCAATTTATGTTCATTGTAATAGCTTGGCGGCGTTTTAGTTTGTTTTTACTCATGAGTTACACCTTTAAAAACCTAAAAAAAGGCATACATTTATAATATTTTACTGTCCACGTCTGGGCCTAAGTGACAAGTCTCAGTGGGCAGTCCTCTTTTTGTCCCATGTGGGGATCGAACCCACAACCCTCGGCGCGGCGGCAGTGGCGAGGCTACCACTTGAACCACTATACCATCCGTGCAGTCACATTCACATCCTAACTAATATTATGAATGCGAATGTGAGTTTGTTTGTTCGTTACGCTTTCACGCCTTAAGACTGCGCCGAGCGAAATGTGCCAAAACAGGCGGTCACAGTTATGTTGATAAAATCAACACTTTTTGTTTAATACAAATATACATTTACCATAACAATGAATGTGTTTACAATTATTCCGTGTAAAAAACTTAATATAATTAATATCTTCGCCTACAAAATTACGTAAATTTGCACGAAAAATGCAAAAACATAAGCTCGTGATACGTCATTTTTAGATTATAACAGTAGAAATCTATCCTATTCTACAACTTAAACGAACATAAATAGTTATATTACAATTTGTCCGTCTCAAATATTTAAGTTATTGGTTGAGAATAAAGATACATATTTATCAAAAAAGCACTTCAAATTCTCCATACAATTTTACAATGACGACCGCGCGCCGCCGCCGCGCCTATTTGAATATTGAGCTCTGTCATTTAGTTCAACCGCGTCTTACACTCGGCGCAGCCTTAACGATGCCGCAACCGTTCTCTTAAGACCGATTCGCTATTGGACTGTTCGTCGACAGGATGATTAATTTATTTCCGTTTCCCCAGCAGAACTTTTCACGCCCTCATTTCGCCGACAGAAATTTTCGCCTACGTCACTTTCGACGACAGGCCTTTCCAGCTACAGAATGTTTCACCGACACGACAATAAACTTATAACTCTTTTAACTACAGTGCTTTCCAACTACGGAGAATTTGCCGTCAATCTTAAGACAAGCGATATTACAAAAAATATACATATCTACACCTTACTGTGTCTTTACTTAGAGATCTTGGCTGGCTACTTGCCCTAGAGAATTCAAACTTTGCATACAAACTTGCTCCTTTCATCCCAAAAAAAGTAAATTTTATCCAAAAAGAAGTACTGCTCCCGAGGAATTTATTGACGAATATCCAGATTAACGCGAGCAAAACCGCGGATAAAATCTAGTCAACCTATAAGTTTGAGAAATGATCCAGTAATATTCAAGTTCATAAGTGACATACAGACTAACGCTGATTTTTATAAGAATCTTGATGACAATCTGTCCTCATTAAGATTTTATTTATTGATACCTATGTATTACTATATAAGAACATTTATATTGTTTCTTGTTTGAATATTCTCACGACCTGATATCCATCAGATTTGAATATTATATTGATGTCGGTGATTGACCGATGTATACAAATGTAAATATATCTGCCATTTGTTTATACTTCACAAGCAAGGACCGCATATCGAAAAATATCGTACATAAAGGTTACATAACGGTATGACGTCATACCTTTTAATATTAATATCTCAAATTTTTCGCTACCGTAAAATAACCATACCGTTATTTTTTACGCTGCCTAAACCACTAACAAATACTAATAGTATAAAGCTGAAGAGTTTGTTTGTTTGGTTGAACGCGCTAATCTCAGGAACAAATTGTCCGAATTGGAAAATTCTTCTAGTGTTGCATAGGCTATTTATCGAGGAAGGCCTAGGCTATATAATATCACGCTACGACTCACGGGAGCGGCGCAGTCACCATAAACGCGAGTGAAACCACGAGCACATCTAGTGTAAATATATATGTCTTTTTTGGTTTTACTTTAGTTGCGTTTGCATGCGACTCCGCATAAACAAGTTTTATTAGATACCTAGCTATCCCTTGGCAACAGTGTTTTTTTCTGGTTGAAAGTTACCATATGTCATTTCATTTTCCACTGACAAAGTGTATTCGAAATTTCATGATGATCGACCGTGTAGTTTGGGCGTGAAGGCATAACAAACAAACAAACTTGCATTTGCTTTTACATTGGTTCTGTTGAATGGAATTTAATAAAAGTTGGTTCACACTGTGGTCAGCATGTAATTCTTTTCTGATAGTGATGAAAAAAGCTCGTTCGCCTGACTGTGAGGTATGTGGAGTTGTGGAGGACTTACATCATTTGTTAATGGAGTGTGTCAGATATGACTAACAGAAATAGTTTAGTGTCCGACTTGAATTTGAATAAAGTTGACATAGGGATGCTGCATAACATTTTATCGGAGCCTAATAGCGATGACGCGCAAGTTCTGTTCAAATTTATGTCGGATTTATTAAAATAGTTTGATATGTGGTTAGTATTATGCTTAGGTTATGATGAAACTGACGTACGCAGTGCGTAAAAGTTAAAAAAAAAATAAGATTAAAAAGAAAACTGTCATGTGATTGCTACAATTTAATTATTATCGATTAGAATGGAAGCTGTGTATTGTGTGTGTAATATATATTTTTATTTGTAAAGGCAGCTCTCGCACTAATAAGAAATCCTGTGACACGGGAGACCTTAAAACATTCAAACAACGGACACAAAGAACATCCAGACTCGGAACAACTTTAGACTGCGTCGAGCGTAAGACGCGGTTGGACTGAATGACAGAGCTCGATATTCAAATCGGCGCGCGGCCGCCATAGTAAAATTGTATGGAGGATTTGAAGTGCTTTTTTGATAAATACATATCTTTATTGTCAACCAATAACTTAAATATTTGGATCGAACAAATTGTAATATAACTATTTATGTTTCGTTTAAGCTATATTTCTAGATAGATAGATTTATACTGTTATAATCTAAAAATCACGTAACACGAGCTTACGTTTTTGCATTTTTCGTGCTATTTTATGTAATTTTGTAGGCGAAAATATTAATTATTTTAAGTTTTTTACACGGAGTAACTGTAAACACATTCATTTTTATGGTAAATGTATATTATATATACGTATTGAACAAAGTTTTTTGATTTATCACCTTATCTGTGACCGCCTGTTTTGGCACATTTCGCTCGGCGCAGTCTTATATCACACAATTTTTTTTTATTACGTGTCTGGCTAGGTGAACACCTAAACCATTACGGCATCCGTGCAGAGAATAAAATCAATAATAGAGCACAGTATTTTTCCTTATGCTAAATATTTTGGCAAGATGGCGACTTAAAGTATTGCACCATTTGCGCAATCATTCTATTTGAATTATTATTGTATTGTATATTATTTTATTAGATAAAGCAACGGCTTTATCTAATAAATAATAATAAGGCTCTACACCGAATTTTGGTCACGGCCGCCAATCTTAAAGTGCGCAAGTGTGTGCGCAAACACAAGTGCACTCTCTGTTCCCTAACTCTTATGATGCAATGGGACGACAATCCGACACGACTGAAAAGAGATCAGGCAAAATATAAGTTTTTTTTTAAGCTTGATGTTCAGACGTGTTACTTTTTGACCTATATAAATATTTAGATTTCAATTTCTTCAGATAGTGTTGTGCAATTGCTACGAAAATAGGAATCCAGATTTCGAAATTTTTATAATCTCGTATTACAATGTTGATCATCAAGTTGTCACTCATTATTATTCAAATCGATCTTTTAAAACTTGATTTGACGGTGATATTATTAATATTCCTGCTCAATAGTCACTTTTTATGACATCTTTTTTATATTTCTTTGGCACTTTACGCATGAACACTATATTCATATTTGCGTACGATTATGTATAATAAAATTATTTTATTTATACATGTATTCTTCACCATCTCAGCAGAAAAACGTCCACTGCCGGACTAAGACCTCCTTCAAGGTTTTCCACAGAGACCAGTCTTGGGCCACCCGCATATCTACTTACATAATGTATACTTATATATATGTATCCATACATAATGCTAATTACCCTGACGGAGTAGACAGAGTTGGAAACACTCTCATTCTGCCAGCTTACTTTTAGTTCTTACCTAATAGCAGCGACCTATTCCCACCTATCGGACACGGTTCCAGACTTCGTCCAAATTTCTTAACAATGACGTTCGCCTCGATGGTTCAGAAGTAAATAATGCGACTGATTAGCATGTGATCTCAAGTTCGATACCCAGGCAAAGTTTTATTGGCATACATTAAAATTATACAACTTTATACGGATCTTATCGAGTTATTTATTTTTATTAAACACTATTATTACATAATTATGAAACTTTAAACTACTATTGTTAAACACTTTGACTAGTTACTGTTTACTAGGAGAGGACATAGGCTACTTTTTATTAATGTGGGTTCGCGCGGCGCCGCCCGCGTAATGTGGGCGGAGCCGCGCGCAAAAGCTAGTAATATAATACACGAAGAGTTAATTCGAAAATAACTCTTCGTCTGTCGGTCTATCTGTCTGCCTGTTACCTATTCACAGTTAAACCACTCAACCGATTTGGATGAAATTTGATACAGAGGTAGCTTAAAACCTGGGAAAGGACATAGGCTAATTTCTATTGATGAAGGTACCACGCGGGCTGAGCCGCGCGCTATAGCTAGTACATAATAAATGAGTAATTATTTTTAGTAAAGACTTTTTAATCGATAAGCATACGTCGTTATGGGATATCTTGGTGTAAGGTTAACTATGTCAAGGTTCATCAAATAAGATGAAGTATAGCCTTTATTATTCCTAAGTCACTTGGGCTTTTCTAGTCTAACCGGATTTGACTGGATATCAGTTGTACACGGAGCGGCTGACCTCCGCAACCCGAAGGCCAACGATACCCTAAGGCTAGACCAGTGTCAGGATATTATAGGGCACTGACTTCCCAATAACGACTGCCGATGTTCATGGCTGCCGGGACCTACGGCTTAACGTGCTCTCCGAGGCACGGAGCAGGTGATAATTGTCAATCAATACGCACATAATTTGGAAAAGTCATATAACTTTCGAAAGTCACAGGCGCGCGACGTGGGTTTCAACCCGAGACCCTCTGCATTGCAGTCTGTTGGTCTCCTAACTGAACTATCGCTGCTACTATAAGATGAAGTACATTATATCTATTACATTATATCTAACTGTAAGTCAACAGTCGTTAACTAAGCGTAGGTACGATTAGCACTAACTAGAGTGAGATGATAAAATGTGAGTGATTCTGTTTGTTTTTTTATACTCATCAAACAGCCGAATTTTCTAATTTGTAACAATACAAGCTGTTACGCAAGACTATGGTCTCTTATGGCTGCTGAAAAGTAACCGAAACGTTGGATAAATTGTACTTACATATAAATTATTTAAATAGTCATAGTTTATAAATAAAATTATCAAAAAGTAGTAAGTAAATCGCGATAAAATACGTAAACAGTAGTTTAATTTAAATGTAAAACTTTCGCGTAACGTAATACAGTATTCTGTTATAGTTCCTTAGAAAGTATTGCATGTTCTTACCCAAGATTCAAGCTATCTATCACCGTGCCATTTTCACACTACGAATAGTTCCTGTACACACGGCTACATATCAAGTTATACACCCTATATACGCATAACTACGCAACATATAAAATAGAGAATTGTCGGCAAGAGACAGTGCATACTGGTGTCGATGTAATGGTAAGTATAGAACGTCGCGTCCCTTTCAGCGTGAATGAGACAAAATAACAAAAATATAAGTAAGTAAGTAAAGTAAGTAAGTATTTTATTTTTCAAAACATAGGTACATACACGTTACTATAACAAACATTGTAACATAAAAAAAAAAACAAAAAGTACATACATAATGAAAAACGAGGTTACCACTCAGGTTTGTTGTTGGTTTGCGGTTTATACCTCAAACCAACCCTGATATTATTTGGTAACCCCAAGTGACGCCCGGACGCACATCAGTTACACCCGTAATATTATACCAACACAAGAATATACGTAATATATATATATAAACCACAATTGATATGTAAATTAAATAACATGTATAATAAATAAATAAATTGGCGCAATAGCTTATGTATACAAATAAAACCTATTAAACGGTTGCCATTCACAAGGTTTGCAATCCGGTCTTATCCCGCCCATCTTGTTTCTCGTCCGCACATAATGGTATCTCACTCGCGTAATTCATTTGGCCGAGCTGCGCCGCATCGACACGGAGGTTGCGTGACCAAAACATTGTGCAATAATAAAGATAATAATAATAATAAAGGCCCACGTCCTTTAATACGGATAGAATGATATTGTACAAAGCCAACAACTCGGGGAAACGATCACTGCAAATGACAACCCAGAACTATACAGGTATGCATAATATGTAATAATAACTGATATAAACTACAATTGTGGCACATAATATAAAAGTGAATCAATGCCAATCTACTATCCATTGCGTATGTTATTGCTTCAGGTTCTACATCAAAAACCCTCACAATGCTCAGCTCTCAACAATAGCTAATGACAACATCTCAACCATGCCACCCTATGTACCGCGTAGGATATACCTACCCCGATTATGGTTAAATACTTGTTAAGTATATAAGCCATAATACATAACGTAAGTACAGCTATTACTGAATATATTTATAAATAGAATTAAATTTATTTGTAGTTTTTATCCTGATCGAGTTTCTGTTGATGTAATAAATACTTTTTAAATGTATTTTAAAGGTTCCCTTTGTTCTCAGGGATCTTATCGGCGGAGGCAGGTCATTCCATATGTGAGTAGCAGCATACTTGTAACATCCCCTGAAGGCTGTGGTTTTGTATCGAGGTATTGACAGCGGCTTGGCGGTGGAGCGAGTGGAGTAACTGTAGTGATCTTGTCTCCAACTTACTTTATTATAAAGGTATTTAGGCTCACCCGTATTCATCACTCCGAATAATAATGTTGCCAAATGAAGTTTACGCCGCGCTAGCATTTTAAGTATGTCATTATTATTTAAGTGAGGCGTTATATGATTTCTCCGGGGTATATCAAAGCAATACCGGGCACACGCATTCTGCACACGTTGTATTAGATGTTGTGTTCTGGTTAAGAGGCAGGGACCATACACGGCGTCACAATAGTTCATTTTGGATAACACTAAACTGTCTACAAGTCTTTTTCTTAAAGTGACACTAAGAAAATTTCGTACTCTATAGAGAATTTTGAGCCTGTAGAAACAATTTTTTACAACGCCACTGATGTGATCCTCAAAACGCAGTGCCGGGTCGATCATCAGACCAAGGTTTTGTGCTGTTTGCACTTGTTCCACACTACCACCCATTATTTCGATGTTTGGATTATGAGATGATATTAATTCAATTTGGTTTTTGCTTCCCATAACCAAGAATTTAGATTTATTTGGATTGATTACCAGTGAGTTACACCTAGACCATGCTGCTATTCTGTCGAGCTCCTCATTCATGGTACGCACCGCAGACACAGTGTTATTAGGGTTAAAAGATAGATATATTTGCGTGTCATCGGCGTACATGTGGTATAAGCATTCCCTGAAGCTGTTAGTTACGTCAGCAGTATATAAAACGAACAGGAGCGGACCGAGAAGGGATCCTTGGGGAACACCCCGAGGCACGAACCGCGGGGACGACAACAACAGAGAGCCATCGCTCTTACCTATTTCGACCTGCTGCATTCTACCCGTTAGATAACTTTCAAACCATTTGATTGTTTTCGACTCAAAACCGTAATACGAAAGTTTAGAAAGCAGCAGTGAAACATTAATACATTCAAAAGCACGCGAATAATCGAGCAGGGTCAGTATCGTACCCTCCCCGCGATCACGAGCCTCGAGGATATTACCCACGACATCTGCTAAAGCCGTTGTTGTACTACGTCCTCTTCTAAACCCTGATTGAAGGTCGGGCAGGATACCGTTACCTTCCAAGTAATTCATGACTTGTTCATACACCACCCTCTCCAACACCTTTGACAAACAGGACAAAATACTTATAGGGCGAAGGTCTTTGTAATTTTGAGGGTTACTATTTTTTAAAATGGGCCGCACAATGGCACTCCGCCATAGCTTAGGAAATGAGAAAGATGTGATAGACTTATTTATAATGTCTGTTATGGCGGTAAGTGACTGCGGCAAAGTAAGGGATAGCATCTCCTTAGATATATTGTCTATTCCTCGTGCATTGGTATTAATATTGTTAATTATTTTACTAATTGTTTGGCTATTTGTAGGCAGCAGTGAAAAGGTTGATGTGCTATACCTGTTAAACTCGAAAAAAGTGAGTTGCGAAATAGTAACGTTAGGTTCCCCTGGTACATCAAGGAATGCCGAATTCAAACCCTCAGGATCCTCAAATTGCCCCATAAGCATACCATCGTCCGTACCTGCTGGAAGTACATGTTTTTTTAAGTTGTACCATAGCAATTTGGAGTTGTTTTGGTTGTCATTTATGTACTTGTTAAAAAAGGCTTTCTTTTCGCTGTATAACGCCATCGCGGCCTGGTGTTTAAGATCTAAATAATATTGTTTATGTACTTCAAGCCGGGATTGACGATATCTAATACGAGCCTCATTACGCAATTTAAACATTAATTTAATATTGTCCGTTATCCAGGGCGTTGGTGGACCCTTAAATGCTTTAGTTTTATATGGTGCATGTTTGTCAAAAAGTGTATTAATGTGATAGTTAAAAAAATCAACCATTTCATTTACATCATTGAATTGGCATATTAGTCCCCACGGTATCTCATTCAGATCTAATTCAAAATACTCCATTATTATGTTTTTAAAAGGTCGAAAAGTAACATACCTATTGACAGGTTTATCTTTTTTTAAAAATAGTTCGCAAGCAACAATCGAATGGTGACCGAGTTCTGGTATGTGATCTACAACGACCTTCCGGCACTGTGCGTCCGTACAGATCACATCAATTAACGTTGCACTGTCACCAATAAAGTGTGTAGCCGTAGTAACTAATTGACTCAGATTACAATAACTCAAAAATGCAGTGAGTTGTTTAGTTTTATAATTCTGAGCATCTAACAAGTTAACATTAAAATCACCTAATAAGATTACGTTGTCGAACGGGGATAATGCATAAATACTGTCTGTGATAGCGTCTAGAAAGATGTTTACGTCCAGCCATGGTGGCCGGTATGCAGTGCCGATTAATAATTTTTTTGAAGCAGTGTTTAAGGTCATCCACATTTGCTCAACTAGAGGGTGGTGAGGGTGAGATCTTATTCGGGTAGTAATGCCAGTTTTAATATAGAATGCGACACCCCCACCGCGTCCATCACGAATCGTTTCCGAACGTGCAATATGTCGCAATCGAAAACCTGGAACCACAGGTGCTCTCCCTTCCTCTCCCCTACGCAGCCATGTCTCATTGATCGCCATAATGTCTACCGAGTGATTAGTCATTGCTAAAATAAATTCATCATGGTTCGTCGCTAATGATCCCGCATTTAGTAGGCCAAACTTAATTATTTTATTTCGCGGCATTGATGAAATGGGTCAGACCAGTCTCTTGGAACGGGCATCTGTGACAAAGACAACCTTTCATATTTCGGTAGCAGGCAATTAGCTAGACATAAAAGAATACATAATGTAATAATATAAATAATATTGTATAAAAATAAATATTTTATAGTAACAACAATACTTTTATAATCTAAATTAATATTTATGTAATATTTACTGAGAGGCAGCTCATACTTATGAAGGCAGTCTAAAACAGTGCCTTTGCAATATGCAATAACACTAGAAAGGACCTGCAATATATTGTCTGATATAATATGTGTTGAAACAATATGCAAAATAAATAAATACCGGGTAAATAATTTGGAACTAAGCATAATATAAATATTATTGGATACGTGACAGATCCACTTCAGTACGGATGATGCTTGTAGGTTCGCCAGGTTTGCGACGGGCAAGGATACGACCATTCTTTGTCCAAATGTATTGCCATCCGTGTTGGTGGGCAGTATCCCGCGCTTGCCGAAATAACTGTCGATTTATTTTCGTGAGCCTTTCGTTTATATAAAATCTTGTTGTTGGCACAGGAATACCGAGCTCAGAGGTATCCGCTCCCCGCCGAACCCGCGCGCATCTAATAAACTCATTACGTACATCCCGCCTCGCGAACCGTACGACTACTGTACGCGCGCGGGTCTCCACTGGTCCCGCGGCACTCGTCGCGTTGAGATGTCTAGCGCCGACGCGGTTCACGCTGATTAAGTCGTAATCCTCCAAAACAACATTGAGCTTCGTGGCTATTAGCTTAACCGTATGCGACAGATTTTCATTGTTCGTTTCTGGGAGGTTGGCGATTTCTATATCGTTGCATAAAAGCTGTTGGTCACGCTCGTTGATTTCATTTTTCAATTGAGCTACGTCGTCCGCCATCTGTGAAGATATTTTCAATTGGGTTTCAAGTACGCCAACTCTTTCTATAAGCTTATCCTTGTCGTCTTGTAACTTAACTATTTCTGCGCGCAACCCCTGAAACTCGGCCTGATAATCATCACGCATTTTCTGGAATTCAGTGCGAAGTTCCTCTTTCAATATTCTGCGCATCTCCTCGCCTATCCATCTGGACATATTCGGACTCATATCCCTAGTGCTATCAAAGCTGTCATCCTTCCCTGTAACCTCCTGAGACCTCTGTTGTCCTTCCTTCTTATTACACTCTGGACATGACCAATTAGGAGATATATTACCGGTAAGCGATAAGGTCACGCAAGCTCGGTGAAACAATCCTTTGCACGAACGACATCTTGCGGCCTCCTGCGGCGACAAGAACCTCGCGCAAGCTCGACACTTTGTAGGCGGCATATCGCACGATGTATTTACGAGCTTGATCGATCTAGCTAGAAGCACCTCGGAGAATCAACAGATGGCGCGATACTAAAACTTTTATATTTATGGTGTTTTACGGGTGTGTAATGGGTGTAACTGCACTACCAGTCGGCACACAATAGACTGGGGTAACTGTACATAAGCTTAGGCCACTTTATCCTACTGATCCTGTGCATATGTAAATATTCCGTTTACTTTTTATAGATTAAGGTAGTTTTAGTCTTAAGTTTTTATTTACACTTTATTTGTCTTTTTTACTTCACTTTAGCACTGTATAACGCTTTACACATAGCAAAACACTAAGTGTTAACTTTTTGTCAATAAATAGTTCACATATAATAACTTCTTTTATTTTTAAAATCACAATAACAACCGAGGTTAGTGTACTGGATTGACATCCGTCCGGGCGGCCTTATAGAACGCACTCTCTCGCACGATTCGCAGCGTTCAACTTCTAATAGTTCAAAGTCTAAACAGTCTAGGTTGATGGGTCGCTGTGTGTACCGCAGTGGACTAACAAACATTAAAACAACGGACACAAAAAGCTCTCACACTCGGTACATCTATATGTGGATTACACATTATTTTATTCCGTATGGTACTCGAGCTCACAATACTCAGCATAATAGCAGTGTCGAGGCGACTACATAAACCACTCCAGCATTCGTGCAGTCCAATTGGTTTAACGATTTAGACGTGAAAAGTAACAGATACCTATACAAACATAATGTTACACCTATATACCCCAAAAAGAAATACATGTTATCTGCTATGCCACGAAATAAAATAAAACGAGATGGGTGTAAAAACCCAGGATTCAACCTCTTCGTCTTCATGTGACTTTTTTCTCGTCAGCTTTTTGTAATGTCACACTGCTGGGCAAAAGCCTCTCCCGTGGACTTCTAAATCACTCTGTTGGTGGATATTCCCTGACCTTATGACCTTGTGACACCTATATGTCGGAGGTCTTTGACCCACAGGGCCCATATTTAAACTCGACCGAGGGATGACCCCAAGGTGTCTGTAGGTACACCAAGTTACAAGTCAATCGGTCCAGTGGTTCCGGAGCTATGCCTGTCACTAACAAACTGTCACTAACAGACAGACACATAGTGTTTTCATTAACCTCTTCGAATAAGACTCAGAGGTTAATAACAGATTGCATTCGGAGTTCCCTTTTAATCTAAATTATGATGTCAAAAGAGAGTCCGCTCTGCCGAAATATTAAACATAAAAATTGAGTTATTTATTTTTTGTTATTTATGTATATAAATAATGTACGTAATAACGAATCTTTTGCTTTTTACCGGACACAGATCCAGACTACGTGCTACTACTAAGAATTCCTTGCTAGAAAAAGCAGTTGAATTTACTGACGTAAGCAAAAATCGCAAAAGCATTTATAAGCGGACATAATTACAAACCTCGCTCTATACTTTTATAGAACTGTCACGAGGTCACGATACTGTTTCTACATTGGAGATATTTATGAAAAACTAACTGAATCGATTTGTTAGAAAGATTTGAACGCGAATCAATTATTTTGGAATTGTTGATCCTAACATCACACAAAAACCAATAAACGGATTTTGTAAACTTGCAAAATCTAATCAGTCTTTTTATTTATTTAATAGAACCACATCATACATATATTATTAATACAATCAGATAAATAAACAATAACTGCCTCCGTGGCGCAGCGATAGTGTATGCGACTGTTGGGTATGAGGTATCGGGTTCGAATCACGGGTCGGGCCAACAAAAAGTTATTGCCCGGAGTTAGGAAGTTGCCGGTGTTTGACACCCCCGTGCCTCGGAAAGCACGTAAAGCCGTTGGTCCTGCGCCTGATCTCTCTCCGGTCGTGTCGGATTATTCGTCCCATCGGATCATGAGAGTTAGGGAACAGAGAGTGCACTTGTGTTTGCGCACACACTTGTGCACTATAATATCTCCTGCGCCGATGGCCGGTCTCCATTAAGACTGGCCGCCGTGACCGAAATTCGCTCTGGAGAACATTATTAATACAATATTAAATTTCGTTACATAGTATTTTGTCTGATATATATGACACTTACGGTGTACATAACATTGGATGGTGATAGAGAAGTTAGATGTTTACATTTTTATATAACTACCAGCTGACTCGCACATCTTCGTTTGCTTCTCATAAGAGAATTTTCCCCGTTGTTGCGACATTTTTCATTGATGCTCCGCTCCTATTGGTCGTAGCGTGATGTTATATAGCCTATAGCCTTCCTCGATAAATGGGCTATCTAACACTAATATAATTTTTAAATTCGAACCAGTTGTTTCTGAGATTAGCGCGTCCAACCAAACAAACAAACTCTTCAGCTTTATAATATTTGTATAACATTTGTGTGCATGAACATGGATGTTTGTCTTGGACTGGGTGTTTCTATGTATAATATGTATGTATTTACAAAAGAAAAAGGTATATATGTATGTTTATCCATTGTCTAGTACCCATAGTACAAGCTCTGCTTAGTTTGGGCTAGATGGTGTTGTGTGTATGTGGTAGAATATATTATATTAGTATAGACTAGATGTGCCCACGGTTTCACCCGCGTTTATAGTTACTGCGCCACCCCCGTGGGTCGTAGCGTGATGTTATATAGCCTATAGCCTTCCTCGATAAGTAGGCTGTCCAAAACTAAAAGAATTTTCCAATTCGAACTAGTAGTTCCTGAGATTAGCGCATTCAACCAAACAAACAAACTCTTCAGCTTTATAATATTAGTATAGATTATAACTTCACCTAATTTTAATATATCTTAAAAAGGTTATACAATCCTAGAGTTCGAATAGAACAGATTAGTATTCTATATTATAAAATATGTAAAAGTGTGTACCTTTGGATATTTGTTGCGCAATCATGCGTAATAACAAACCATTACGAACGAATTTGATTAATATCGTATTTTAAACATTCGTGCATAATATAATTACATTCATAATTCATAACGGGAACCGACGTCTGTGACCACGGCGGTGTAACATGGTTGAAAATTCAAGCCAATAAACTTTTATTTGTTTGAGGTATACTTATATATAACAGCAGCGATAGCCGTTGGACTGACACACAGAGGTCTCGAGTTCGATCCCAAGGCGCGCAGCTCTGACATTTCGAAGTTATGTGCGCATTCAATAGTTAAATTTCGCTCGGTTTAACGGTGAAGGAAAACATCGTGAGAAAACCTGTATGTCTAAGAGTTCTACATAATATTCGCAATGATATGTGAAGTCTGCTAGCTGCTCTGGGCTAGCGTGATGGACTATGGCATAAACCTTCTCACAATGAAAAGAGTTCCATGCCCAACAGTGGGACAGTTGAATACAGGGCTGATATTATTTTATACTTATGTAAAATGCATGATCGCGTTAAAGCCTGTTATGAATTATTTATTAGGATTTGTTTGAAATTTAGGACGCAGACAGACTATGTCGTGGATTAACACAAAATATATCTTTTTAAATAAGTTCTTTAAGAGTCGTCAGTAAATTAAATTAAAATAATGTTGTCTCCTTTGTTTTGTAATTGCACTTGCTTGGTACGGATAAGCTCACCAGCACACCGAAAGTATGGTATTGTTTGATTCAAGATTATAAAAAATTGTGTTTTTCATTAAGTACGTTAGTAAAAGACCCGGCCCTTTGGGAAGCTTACACGGGGATGTGGATCCAACAAGCAAAGGCTCTTCGAAAGTTTAAACTAGAGTGAAATGAGACACTTACCGAAATAGATACGGCAGGAGTATGAGACTATTGCTACGTATGGAAACTAATAAATCTGGGCTCCAGCCCATCAAACATATAGATTTTTGATGGACTGATATAATAACAACTGTGAATAATAAACGGCATCTGCCGGATATACTGTCTCAGTACAAAGTTGGCATGGCAGACGGTGACTTGCCGACTCATAGATAGGTCCCTATTTTATGGTTTGTACCCTGAATAGCCACCGCCTATGGTGGCTATACAGGGTAGGTACAAACAATAAAGGTAGCAAAGGGCAACACATTATTATTATTAAACTGTCATAATGACACTCAGACTCAGAAGAACTTGGCGTAGTGGTTAGTGTAACCGACTGACATGCCTGAGGTCGCGGGTTCGATTCTTGCACAAGTCAAACATTTGTGTGCATGAACATGAATGTTTGTCTTGGTCTGGGTGTTTCTATGTATAATATGTATGTATTTACAAAAAAAAAGTATATATGTATGTTTATCCATTGTCTATCCATTGTCATAGTACAAGCTCTGCTTAGTTTGGGCTTGACGGTGCTGTGTGTATGTGATAGAATAGAATATTATATTATTTTTACATACATAGAAACGCTAACACAAAATAAAACGAAGGCGAAACACGTGTAAATGAACTACACGTGTTTCGCCTCTGCTTGAGCCAGCCATGGAAACGTTACTTCCCAACCGTTTCTTTCCTGTAAAACACGTGTATCCAGTCAACTGGTACATATGATAAGGAAAATTTGTCAAGAAAATCACATTTCTGATGATATTTTTTTAATCTCAGTGGGCAGACCAACAAACTGCAATGCAGAGGGTCTCGGGTTCGAACCCACCTCGCGCACCTCTGACTTTCGGTAGTTATATGACTTTTCGAAATTATGTGCGTATTGATTGACAATTATCGCCTGATCCGTGCCTCGGAGAGCACGTTAAGCCGTCGGTCCCCTAAATATAAATAGATTTAATAGTTTAAATAATTTTATTAGAATATAAATTAGTAAAATTCAATAGTAGTAATAGTAGTGTAATAGTTTTAAAATTATGTAATACAGTAATAAATAAAAAACGCAATAAAATCCGTATATAGTAGTTTAATTTCAATGAATATATTTATTACACTTTAAAGCCTTAACTACTAAACCAATTATTATGAAATTTCATCAATTCATTCAGAAAAAGATACTGTTTCTAAAGGATTAAAATATTGTTGACCATATCTAGATCAATGCGAACTATGCTGCGGGCAAAACCTAGTATATATCTAATAATAACGGGCCTAGTTATATAACAAAAGCACAAAATGGTAGTCCGTTTATTAATATTATTACGTAAGTTAGTAAGTCTAATAATAAAATGCAATAATAATAATGACGCAAAAGGCTGTGTTGCTAGACAAGAGAAGCATTGTAAGGAGGTTTCTGTCTCTGGAGTCCTAACCATCGGCAGCTTTAACCCTGCTCCCGATGCTGGTGGGATTTGATGTATTTTATGTGATTATATAAGTATACCTATATATGTATATGGCTCGGGTAAGGAGGCACATGTAGGTGGACTAAAGGCCCAAGGTCACGCGTAGAATTGTTTGCGTATTTAAAAATGTAAATATTAAAAATATTGAAATAAAGAGAATAATAATAATTTTCATTTATGGGAAGATCCTGAACGTTATAACTGTGTCGCGGGATTATATGCGTTTAACACGCATTAGTTAATTATCATTCGCTTTAAGAGGAAACACAAGGGCCGTTTTCCCATACAAAAGTAGTCCCCTGTTTCTTCCCTGGATAATGCCAGTAGAGCAATAATATTTTTCCAAAAAATGTGTGGCCTCTATTGGCATATCCCTATGTTTTCCTTTTTTTCATTAACCAATTATTAAAAGAGACATGAGCCTTCAAAAACCTCAAAAATTAGTCAGATTTCTGCTGTGTTCAAACATTCAGAAAACAAATTTGACTAGATTATATAAAAAATGGAAAACATAGAAACACGGCCAAAGCCATTTTTTAATTTTTTAAGAAAAATGTAGTTAAATCGGTCAAGTGTTGGAGAAGTATCAGGGGACTACGAAAAGTTGATTTTGTATACTTTTAATAGGTATTTTCGGTCCAAGCTGCAGTTGTCTCTATCACGCTCTGCGGGCACTGCGCGACAGCAATAGATTTTGCAAATACCTATTTTTCAATTCTCTCGCCCGTGGTGTTTCCTCTTAACGGTGAAGAAAAACATCTTGAGGAAAACTGCATATTTAAGAGGTTCTATAAAATGTTTTCGAAGATAAGTGAAGACTGCAACCCACATTGAGTCAACGTAGTGAACAACGGCGTAACCTTATCACAGTAAGGAGAGGCCCGTGCCCAGCAGAGGGACAGGACTGCTAAGCGGGATGTTTGTTACTCATTCACGCATAAATCCTTAAACAGTTTTGGATAAAATATGTCATAATGATAGACCGGTTTCTGTCCTTGAAGAACAAGTTTTTCCGCGAACAGAAACCAGTAAATTATAAATAACTTATTACAATAACTTACGTTATTAATAAACTGACTACCATTTTGTGCTTTTGTTATATAACTAGGCCCGTTATTATTAGATAGATACTAGCTTTGGCCCGCAGCATAGTTCGCATTTTTCTATATATGGTCAACAATATTTTAATCCTTTAGAAACAGTATCTTTTTCTGAATGAATTGATGAAATTTCATAATAATCGGTTTAGTAGTTCAGGCGTCAAAGTGTAACAAACACACTCACATTCTCATTTAACTAGTTAGGACTAGATTTTGCCCGCGGCATCGCTGGCGTAAATGTAGGCTAGTTTATGTTAGTAAAAGCACGTATGATATACCTAATACTATATTAGTAATATAATTTTTTTCTGTATGTATGAGCAGCGATAGCTCAGTGGGGAGACCAACAGACTGCAATGCAGAGGGTTTCAGGTTCGAACCCACGTCGCGCACCTCTGACTTTCGGCAGTTATATGACTTTTCGAAATTATGTGCGTATTGATTGACAATTATCGCCTGCTCCTTGCCTCGGAGAGCACGTTAAGCCGTCGGTCCCGGCTGCCATGAACATCTATGGCAGTCGTTATTGGGAAAGTCAGTAACCCCTAATATCCTGACACTGGTCTAGCCTTAGGGTATCGTTAGCCTTCGGGTTGCGGAGGTCAGGTGGCAGCCGCTCCGTGTAAAAACTGATATCCAGTCAAATCCGGTTAGACTAGAAAAAGCCGACCCCAAGTGACTTGGGAATAATAAAGCCTAGGGAGAAGAATTTTTTTCTGTATGAAAGGTACCCTATGTCCTTCTCTGTACTCCTGACATCGTGTATGCGATATTTCACCATGATCGGTCGAGTAGTTAGGCATGACAGCGTAACAAACAATCAAACTCACATACGCATTTATTAATTAGGATACTTAAAAAAATATTTTCGATAATGTGATTTTATTTATCATATGTACACACGGCTACACATCAATTTAGTCACCCTATATACGCGTAACTACGCTACATACAAAATAGAGGATTGTCAGAAAGGGACAGTGCATAGTAGTGTCGATGTAATGGTAAGGATAGAGCGTAACAAAAATATAACGCACTCTCTCGCACGCTGCGAGCGTTCAACTTCTAATGCTTCAAAGTCCAAACAATCTAGCTTGATGCGTCGCTGTATGTACCAGTTGACTGGGTACCACTGTATCCTCAGTATTATGAACTGGAGCCGAATAAAAGAGATTGAGGAAGGTAGCTCGTCAACGCGGGTAGGTCAGTTACGAATTAGATATTTTTATATTATTATTATAATACCAGCCCTATATTAAACCGTTCCAGTGCTGAGAACAGGCCTCTTCTCAAAGAGTTAAAAAAGAAAAATTGTTGCAAATACGGGGAGAATTCTCTTATGTGAAGCAGACGAAGTTGCGTGGGTCAGCTAGTGTGGCTATAATGCGGAAAGTATTCTTACACGGTATTGCTCCTACATTTTACAAGTATTGTATCTATAATGTTGTAACGTATATACGTGAATCTATATATCATATTAATTATAATTGGTCGCCCAATGGTTGAAATTTGACTGAGATTCATAATATATTTTAAGCTTGCTCCACAAGTTCTGCTTATGTGTGTGTGAGTGTGTGATCACACACTCTTCCATACGCAATGTATGCCTAAATGGATACAAAGTATTCCCTTCACGTATAATATGTATATAAATAATCCTTGCGCGGCCTCGATGACGTAGTGGTTAGTGCAACCGGCTGCCACGCTTGAGGTCGCGAGTTCGATTCCCGCACATGTCAAACATTTGTGTGACATGGATGTTTGTCTTGGTCTCGATGTTTCTATGTATAATATGTACGTATTTTAAATATCCATTGTCTAGTATCCATAGTAAAGCTCTGCTTAGTTTGGGCAGATGTGTGTATGTAATAGAATATTATATTACAAAATATTATCCTAATGCCACTTAGGAAGATAAGTCCGTAATCAGTTTCCGAACGGACTCTCATCTCGACCTCACGATCAGACGCCGATAGAGGCCTCTATCGGCGTCTGATCCCGCGACTCACTATCTTTCTCATGCGTCTAAATTATACAGACCTACACAGAATTGATCAGTTTTATATTGTATCTGCGAGTAACATGAGTGGGGCAAAGATATTGTTTGACGTGTGTACAACTTTTTTAAATGTAAGTGATTTGTGAAGTGCTTTTGTGGTGTAAATGGTAGTTTCGCCATTGCCAGTGCTTCGAGATGTGTGTGTTCCACAAATGGTTGTTCCAAGTCTGGATGTTACTTGTGTCCGTCGTTTGAATGTTTAAAAAGTCCCCCGCAATACAGGAATTACTTATAGTGCGGGAGTTCTCTCTTTAAAAAGAAAATCTGCCTTCCCCGTCAATGCACCTCGAGTAAAGATAAGCAATGTTTAAAAAAGGACTTAAGCACTGATTAATCTATACTATAATCTGTTTAATATTATAAAGCTGAAGAGTTTGTTTGTTTGCTTGAACGCGCTAATCTCAGGAACTACATGTCCGAATTGAAAAATTATTTTACTGTTGGCTAGCCTATTTATCGAGGAAGGTTATAAGCTATATAACATCACGCTATAACCCACGGGAGCGGCGCAGTAATCATAAACGCGAGTGAAACCGCGGGCACATCTAGTTCATTATATGGCGTGAAGTATTGTGTTTGCGCATCTTTTGCCCAGCATCCCTCGCGTGGCATAAATATCTAAATAACCGACAGCACATAGTTTGTATTATTAATAAATAAGGCTTTTAAAACAGTGATACTTTGTATAAAATGTACTTAAATTTATTCAATAATATCTGTAAGTAGTTATAAATAGCTCTAATGAGTGTTTGAACCGGTTGCGCGAACAACGATTGTATGCATACATTTACATTATATTTACGCCTATTTCCTAGAGGGGTAGGCAGAGACTACGGATACATATATTTATAATTTTATATTTTTGTTATAAAAAATACTTTGTATTAGCAGGGAATATTTAGGAATTACGAACAATTCGCAGAAAAAATTGATTTTCTATTTATGTTTCGTCACGCTACTGCCCTGCGCCGAGTGTTGTAGGTTCAAATCCCACACGGGACAAAAATTTGTGTCATCCACAAAAAGTTGTTCCGGGTGTGGATGTTCTTTGTGTCCGTTATTTGAATGTTTGTAAAGTCCCCCGCGACACAGGATTTATTCCTAGTGCAGGAGCTGTCTTTTTAAAAAGAAAAGAAATAATACAAAGTAGTCCGTTTCTTCCAATTTAATTTCAAGGTTAAATATAGATTTAACCTTGATACAAGATATGACATGTTTTCATATATTTTCTAAAAGTGCGTCAAGCAGTACAATGTATATCCCATTGTGTAACATAAAAGTGTGGTCGAATTTACGCGATACTATCCCCGATTTAAGACAAAGAATACATTTTAAAGTTACTAAACTTGTTTTTGTCCGCGACTCCGTATGCGTGAAATTGGAAGTAGGTAGACATCTATATATGTATTTATTTCTTTGCATGTAAGATAATGCTGAACTCTGCTCATAATACCCAATTTCTAGGAGGAGTATCAAGATTTTCACAGCTTGACAGTTTTGACAGCTCTTTTATAGAAAATTAGTTAATCCGCCATATTTATTTTTCAAAAAAAGGTTATCTGAAAATCAGCTAATAATCAGTACTAGCGGTCGCCTAGTGCTTGAAATTCGACCAAAGTTCGCCTGTAAGATATTGCTGATATATGTATGTATGTCATTATACAGGGTGATTTTGAAATCGTGTAATTCCTTTTAACCACGCATTCTACTGGTGATATAAAATAACCCTGACCATATTTTTTCTTAATTAGAATAATGGTTTCGGCAAAATTAGAGTACAGATTTTTTTCATGAAATGATTTCAAATAGTCATATTTTAACCACCTGACACAATCTTAATATTTTACTAATTTAAAAATAATAACATAACAATAACTGATGTCGTAAATAATAAGGGGCAATAAAAAGGACCACCCGTTATTATTTACGACATTAATTATTAATATGATTTTTTATTTTAATTAGTAAAAAATTAAAATTGCCTCGGTTGGTTAACATATGACTATCTGACACCATTTCACGAAAAAAACGGAATAATATTTTTCAAAAAAAATAAATCTAATTAAATAAAAATATGGTCAGGGTTATTCTATATCACCAGTAGAATGCGTGGTTAAAAGGAATTACACGATTTCAAAATCACCCTGTATATTGATATATGTAACCATAGTTACGCGCTTCGACTGCGTGTGTCAAATGCATGATTGTGTGCGTGTAGTGTTGTCCATTAATTTAATGTATTTCTTATGCATATTTTATAAAAATATTAGGATTCGCCCCTCCTTCTCCATATAAACTTTAACTGTTCCAAATTTCATACTCCTCCGCCCGCGCAATTTTCGTAAAAAGGGGTACAAAGTTTTTGCTTCACGTATTAATATATAGAATATGTATTGCCCTCTACTACCTTTATTGTTTGTACCCTGAATAGCCACCGCTCATGGTGGCTATTCAGGGTATACAAACTATAAAATAGGGACTCATCTATGAGTTGGCAAGTCACCGTCTGCCATGTCGACATTTTACCGAGACAGTATATCAGGCAGATGCCGTTTATTATTCGCAGTTGTTATTATATCAGTCCATCAAAAACCTATATAGGTGTTTGATGGGCTGGAGCCCAGATTTATTAGTTTCCATATGTAGCTTCACGTATTAATATATAGATAAAAGGGTTATGCAACATTGATATAATAGGGAGTTTCAAATCTGGCAACATTTTTCGTTTCAATTTTTATTGACAGTTATTTTATATTTCTGTTATTACCGACGCATCCGTCATTGTGTTTAGTAATTCATTTGTTTTGCGATAATTTTATAACGATAAGCCTAATGATGAACAAACGTCAAACTTACTAATGGATCCCGTACCCACACACTAAGTTTGTTATGAACTCTGAACCCCATACACACGATGTCGTTCCGATTCCGCTTCACACAACGACCGAAACATGGATCTTGAATCTACTTCTCACAATATCTCAGTTTCTAGTGCTTTGTATTGCTGTGTTTAATAGAATATTTGACTACTTTTGCCCGCGGCGTTGGTCGCGTAAAAGTAGGTAAGGTTGTGTTGGTATCAGTACTTTTTTTGAATAAAATATGGTGTATGTTACTCGGTGATAATATAGCTTTCTAATGGTGAAATAATTTAAAAATCGGCTGAGTAGTTTTTGAGTTTAATCGTTAGAAACAAATCTTTTCTCTTAATAATATTAGTATAGACATACGAATGGGTTGACATACTTTAGATATTTACTCTATGACACAAAGGTTAGTTTGGAAGAATTTGTAACCTATGATACAACCATTTAATTGGGGCTATAAGTAGTATAATATTGCGTATTTTCAGTAATGTTCACTTTAGGCCAGAGTTTGTATAAAAGGTTGGCATAGCCCATTTATCCAGGAAATGCTTTAAGCTATATATTATATAACATGGCGCTACGATCAATAGGAACGGAGCATCGATGAAAAATGTTGCAAAATGGGAAATTTCTCTCATTTGACGCAGGCGAAGTAGCGCTTGGTCAGCTAGTAAGAGATATGAAAGCCAAAAGAATTATTTTTATACTATTGTCTATCTGTTTGTATGTTTATACGCGCATTATGTAAAAACTACTATAATAATAATATCAGCCCTGTTTTAAACTGTCCCACTGCTGGGCTCGGGCCTCTTTTCAGTCTGAGGAGGGTAAGGCCATAGTCCACCACGCTGGACCAGTGCGGTTTGGCAGACTTCACATATCTTTGAAAACTTTATGGAGAATTCTTAGGCATGCAGGTTTCCTCACGATGTTTTCCTTCACCGTTAAAGCGAGCTATAATTAACTATTTAATTCGCACATAACTTCGAAAAGTCAGAGATGCGTGCCCTGGGATGGAACTCGAGACCTCTGCATGGCAGTCCAACGGTCTCCCACTATCGCTGCTCTACTAAACTACTGCACATAACTAAATGCGGCGTTCACAGTTGTATTACTGTAAGTTGAGCATTATGAGCAAAGATCAGCTTCATCTTATCTTATCTTGTGTGGGGGCCAGTCAGTACAGACCGCCGACACTTCGACTCAGTGGGATCTTTTGTGTCGACTTCCGCAATAACGACTGCCATAGATGTTCTTGGCAGCCGGGACCGACGGCTTAACGTGCTCTCCGAGGCACGGAGATTTCGAAAAGTCATATAACTTCCGAAAGTCAGAGATGCGGGGTTCGAACCCGAGACCCTCTGCATTGCAGTCTGTTGGTCTACCCACTGAGCTATCGCTGCTCTTCAGCTTCATCATGCAAGCAAAGAAAAAATATATAACGACTCGCAATAATAGTTTTTAAACTTTCGCGTTGCATGATATATAACTATATATAAATAATATGTAACGGGTATTAACTGCATATTTACCTTATTAATGCTTGACATTTCAACCAAGTTACACCACCCGTGGTCACAAGCTACTTATGACCACGGTGATCGGTCATTTTCAGTGATATTTTCTTCTTAAAAAACAACTCACGCACTACGTGTTTACTGTATCGCGATAGACCTTACAAACATTTAAACGGCTACGAGCCCGTACGCCTCTTGACTTTCGGCTCCTATTTTTGGGTGGATTTAAGAAGAAACCTAACAAATAAAGGGGCGAAACTTGAGGGGCGAACGGGCTCGTAACTATTTAAACAACAGATACAAGGACACACTATGGGTTGAACCCGAGGAATATTCATTTATAAATAACACAAAATTTTGTTTCGCTTAGGATTCAAACCCAACACAACAATATTCAGCACAAGGGTAGCGATGAGGTGGCCATTTAAGTCACTAAGCCAGTTATTCTGGAATTAAAAGGATCATTTATTTTAATCCAGGCCATTTATTTATTTAATTATAACAGCAGTTTACCAATTACAATAATTAGAAACTACAACTCTAATTAAATAAAATAATAACAACAGACAATTTAAAACATTAATTAAACAGATAAAGAAAATCATCAAAGTCAAAGTCAAAGTCAAAAATAATTTATTCACTTAGGTCACAAAGTAACACTTATGAACGTCAAATGGGTTAGTGAGTTTATTATATTTACTGAATTTACATTTATGTTAGTTGCAAGGTTCAGGCAAAAGGTTGAGCCTATGAGAAGATCCCTAATAATATCAGCCCTATATCGGTTCCACTGCTGGGCACGGGCCTTTTCACAGTGTGAGAAGGCTTAGACTATAATCCACTACGCTGGTCCATCGCGGTTTGGCAGACTTCACATATCTTTTAACAACACTATGGAAAACTATAAGAAATGCAGGATTCTTTACGATGTTTTCCGTTGCTGTTGTCGATCCCACTCGGCACGGCAGCATCGGCAGGTGTCCGGCCGTTAAGGTCCCAGTCCGGTACACCCCCGGCCGGGATGCACCCACAGTGAAAAGTTTGTTATTCCGCTAAGCCCCCGGCCGAGACGCTCCCATTGTAAAACAACCTGAGAAGACACTTGAGCAAATACTATTGAAAACAAAAGTGTTTTTGAAATTTAAATATTTTTGTATATCATGTTATCATGTGTTAGCTTTAGTATTAGTAACATTAGTTTTTAAGTATACCCCATAAAAATATGTTTAAAATGCAAACTAAATTATATTATCGTGTTAACTTTAAAAATGAACATATTTTAATATAATTTAGTTTGCATTTCTAAGGGAACGTCTCGGCCGGGGGCGTATTTGAATGGGACCCTAACGGCCGGACCCATCGGCAGTAGCGAAATGACCACATAAATCAAACGTCATTCGTGCACTCGAAAATACATATTGATATTCGTAACAGAATTCTCTTTCAAATATACTTAATAATATCAGCCCTGTATTAAACTGTCCCACTGCTGGGCACGGGCCTCTTCTCAGTGCGAAAAGGGTTAGGCCGTAGTCCACCACGCTGAGCCAGTGCGGGTTGACAGACTTCACATATCTTTGAGAACATTATTGAGAATTCTTAGAAATGCAGGATTCCTCACGATGTTTTCCTTCACCGCTAAAGCAAGCGATAATTAACTATTTAATACGCATATAACTTCGAAAAGTCAGCGAAGCGCGCCTTGAGATCGCACTCGAGACCTCTGCGTGGCAGTCCAACGGTTTCCCACTAAGCTATCGGATATATAATATTGTCTTCTGTTTACGCGAATGTTATTCACTGAAATTAAACTACTATATACGGATTTTATCGCGTTGTTTATTTATCACTGTATTACAAAATTTTGAAAATATTACTCTACTGCTACTATTGATTTTATTTTACTAATTTATAAGCTAATCAAATTATTTAAACTTAAATCTATTTATTTTTGGTTTACACTTTTCCGACGTTTTCGTTTTACTTATACATACCAAATCTCTCAATGTATGTAACACATATAAATACAATCATCTATTAGCTAATTAGTTTCGCCACAGTGATGAAGCGACCACTTACTCGTAAACGTAAAATAAAATCACACTGCTGCTAGACGGTCCTACCAGACGCCATAATAGTTTTAGCCGTCTCCGTCCTAACTAATACTATACATATGACTGTCAGTTTGTTTGTTTGTTACGCTTTCACGCCTTAACTACTCAACCGAACATCATTAAAATTTCGCTTACGCGTTGCCATGGGTACAGAAAATGAGATAGGGTACATTTCAACGAGTAAAAAGTATTTCAGTATTCTCCACTTTTACATTTTTATTACCTATTTATAAGCTCTGTGACATTGCTACACATATTGACATTGACTAAAATACTTATTCTATGAATGTACCTATCTAATTTAATTGACATAAATTAACTATTATTATTATATAGATTCAATTATTGCAATTATTGTATGCCCAATGGGCAGGACATAGCTGACCTAATAATTTTAAAATATAACATCTGTATTATGTACCTACCTATGATCCACAATAAAGAATTACTTACTTACTTACTTACTTATTGTACCTGAGGGATGGAAAAATTTACATAACCTACATCGCGAGCGAAGCGACGGGCGAAACCCGGAACGATAATTTGTATTGTATTGTATTTGAACGCGGATAACACAAGTTCAAGTCTAACTCGTCTACATCAAGTTAACATTTAAAAGTATAAATCAAATGTTATTTCCTCAAATATTTCGACCATCTTGCATCAGATTAAAATGCTGATTTTAACATAAATATCGAACTAATCGGAAGTCTAAAGTCTACTCGAATCTTCGCATGACAAAACTAAAGTAATCTTTTACTGCCAGATCTAGTTTATATGCATTTAAAGCGGTATCGTCTGACGAATTAAAATACCTAGTCAATAAAACATATATAAATTATTTTATATATATAATTAATTTGATAAAATATATAAAGTTAAATTTAATATTTAAATGACAAAGGGAATCGTATAATTCATTAATTATAAATGAAATTAGTTGTAGTATTACCACCGAGTGTTGTGGGTTCGATCCCGGCACGGGACAAACATTTGTGTGATCCAATGATGCCCTCAATTTGAGTGTCCTTTATGTCTGTTAAAATATTTGCAAAGTCCTTCCGCAGCACAGGCATGAATTAAATACGGATGAAGTCTTTTTCTAAACCGAAACATATTGAGTACAAAAATATAAAAACCTAGGTGACCGAACAGTCGTACTTCTGTCAATCTATACAAATATACATTCAACGTAATTAAATTCAATATCAAAACATCAATCAATTTTTATTCATATAAAATACCATTTATTTTTCCATATTTCTCGCGCATTTTTCGCACATTTTCGTTGATACAAACCTTGTCCTGACAATTACAAACACATCAAAAAAATAAACAGCTAAATCGGTCGAGCCGTTCTTGAGTGATGCTCCGTCATACATGCTGCAATTCATTTTTATTCATATAGATACATATTTTCAACACTAGAGCTTCATAAAAACCAAATATTGTTTTTTAACTTCAAGTGGACATAAAACAGCTGTATCTATTTCAAATTATATACCCGCTGGCAGTTGTTTAAGTGGTCTCTTCTCATCCACAATGTTGCATGCTAAGTTCAATCCCCATAAGGGAAAACAACCTAGTTTGTAAACCCATCACTCATAAAGTCATAACGCTCAATGCAAACACAAGCGGAAGCTTATAATAAAAAAGCAATTAAAACTCACAGCAGGCTTTAAACATTAATATCTATTTTGTGATTTTAATATAAATATAATATACTACCTTGTGCTCGCGGCATCCCTCGCGTAAAAGTAGGTTAGAGTATCAACAGCAGGTATTTAAAAAAAAACTCCTATTTGCTCTGTGATAATATTAGCGAAAATATTAGCTTTCCAATGGCGAAAACATTTAAAATTGGCTGTGTAGTTTTTGAATTAAATCTTTACAAACAAACTAACAAAAAATCAGATCTTTCCTCTTTATAATATTAGTAAAGTTATATTTTAATAATATATTCCTGCTTTAGCCAGATTTGATCGCGGTATATTTAAATCAACTTATTTTTAACTCTATTTTAAAACTATTTTAATTTAATCTTGCCCTGAACCGCGATAAAGTCTACATAAATTAGTTAAATTCAAATGTATAGTTTAACATAAACGTTAGAGAATACTATGAAAATCATTCTTATTAAGTTCTCTACTGTAGGATACTAATGATTATATTTCAAAGCTGCATACAATTTCGTGGCTGTGTAAAACATGTGTATATGTTAGGGGAGAGTAACCTATATTGGACCACATTTGATATAATGATTTATATCTCGGAATCCGTTTAAACTATAAAGATGAAACATGACTCATAATACAGCTTGGTTTACTGAATCAAGCTGTATTATGAATAGCTATAGCATGCTAGGTAACATCAGTCTGTTAATACTGTAGCACAGTCTCGAATGTAGAAAAATATTTATTTATTTAAAGTTGTCGTTCGGTCTAATTAACGCAACCAGTACCCTAAATTGTACATCTAAAAAAGAACACCAAAATTCATAAAAACACACGGTTTGTTATCATTTATTCTTTAGACATAAAAATCAGTCTTTATCCTTTGAGCTTAATTAGTATTTCGAATAAGAACAATATTACTTAACAATTATCTTTATAAATATTACATAATCAACATGAACACAGTATCTTTAAGCTTTCAAACATTGTAAAGTCATTATATACTAAAAATATAAATTTTTCAACAAGAATGTATAACTCTGAATAGCATAATAATTATAATATTAATTCAAGCAATTATCACATATGTCAGGGTTAATTGTCAGGTGTGTCCTCCTCCATGGCATCGGCGTCATTTGTTACGGCGAGGGGTAAGACACACCGGGCGTATCGGGTCGTATCCGGTGATTGGGCCTTGAGGTGGTCTATGTCCGAGGCCATCTTTTTCCACGGTCCTCGGAACCGACCACCTCCAGGGATCCACATCATGGTAGGAGAGATACACATCGCTGTCGAGCCAACCCTTAAGTATCTGGGTCTCTTGCTCGACAGCCGATGGGACTTTGTAGCCCACTTTCGTCGTCTGGCCTCCAGTCTTCTGGGCGCTGCATGTGCGCTCGCGCGACTGCTGCCCAACCTAAGGGGGGCCAGGCACCTCCTGCCGAAGGCTCTACGAAGGGGTCGTGCGGTCCATGGCCCTTTATGGGGCCCCAGTTTGGGCAGACAACCTGACGGCTCATAATATTTCGGCACTTCGTGCGCCACAGCGCGCCTTGGCCATCAGGTTGATAAGAGGATACCGCACGATCTCGTTCGAGGCAGCGAGCCTCCTCACCGGATCGATGCCCTGGGACCTGGAAGCGGCGCTTCTGGCATCGCTCTACCGTTGGCGCCAGGAAGCGCTAGGTCGGAGCGAAGGACCAGGTCTTTCCGCTTTAGAGGAGGCACGGTCCGCCAGGTCCTGGTGGAATGGCGAAATCGACTTGTGCACCCGAGGGCCGGGCACGCCACGATTGTAGCGGTAAGGCCCGTTTTTGTGGAGTAGCTGGAGAGGCGGCACGGCGCCCTCACCTTCCGGCTGACACAGGTAATGACTGGCCTGGGTTCCTTTAGCCAGTTCCTGTGTCGCATAGGCCGGCTGCAGACGCCCGGATGCATCACTGCGGCGACTGCCGCGATGTTGTTGTGGACACGGCGCTGCACACTTTGGCGGAATGCCTAGCCTGGGCATGGCAGCACCGTGAGTTGATCGCGGCAGTCGGACGGCAGGCGGAGCGGGAGAGGGAGCGCTTAAAACCTCTCCCCAACCGCAGAACCGTGCAGCGGAGGGTGCGAGATGACCTCCAGCCACCCTGAGATTTGACCTGGGGATGGAAGGCTGCGTGGGCCTGCTCGCCACCCGATCAGCACCAGGTCCGAAAGGTGGCGTGCGTGTTCCCACGTGCGCCTCTGTGTCGTGTCTTTGTCCATCCCCCCCAGGGGGACGGTGGAGGAAGTATTTTTGTGTAGTGGCCTGTCGTTTAACACGGTGGATCCACGGCGGCGTTGCGATTGCATGTGAAAGTGATTCGCGCGGCCTCGTCGTCTATGTTTATGTCGAGGAACACCGTGGTAGGTTTAGTCGGTATTACCGGGGTGTCTTTTCCCCGGTGAGCCCGACATAACCTCTCAGTCGCCCCGCGGAGAGGAATGCATCAAAGTATTCCCCCAGGTAAAAAATAAGGGTTAGTTGTCAGGTGCAATTTAGGAACTTAGTAGTGGTCCAATATACGGATCATGGTAGATTTACAAATTGTCATAAAAATAAAAACATAACCTCTACAGATTCGTGTTCTTATATTGCCGATATTTAAAACAGTATAAAAGATGCTTCCTTATGGAATATCTTACAAAATTATTATCATTACAATGAACAATCTCCTTAAACAACACAAAGAAAATTAACATCGATACAGGTCAAAAACAATTGTTTGTATCTGTCAGACGTCGATACAAAATGACAGAGTGTTAGTGGCGCCACAAAAGCCTCTTTTTCACTACCAGCGTAAGAAAAATTATTTTTGGTAGAAATATAGAAATGGTACAATTTAAGCGCCGTTTACTACCTTACCGTTACTCTCCCCTAAAGTAATACGTGAAGCAAATACTTTGTTCCCCTTTTTACGAAAATTGCGCGGACGGAGGAGTATGAAATTTGGCACAGTTAAAGTTTATATGGAGAAGAAGTGGCTAATCCTAATATTTTTATAAAATATGCATTCGCAGGTGACCTTGACGCCAGAGTCATTTCGGGGGTATATCGACTATGCGGAGTCGAATGGCGCTGACCGCGAATCTCTAGCTTTTACGGTTCTTGAGTTGAAAGTTGTATAACTGACAGACGGACGGACAAAGCTGTTGAATAAATTTTTTTCGAGCTAAAAAAACGCTACACGCCCACAACCATGCATTTGTCACACGCAGTCGAATCGCGTTCGTAGTATTTCGGCGTGGTTCGGCTGATGTCGTATAATTCTTCGTTACTATGGTTACATATATAAATATATAATTACATGTATCAGCAACATCTTACAGGCAACCTTCGAGTCATTTGGAATGATATATATTATTTATATTATAATATATTTATATGTAATAAAGAAAAAAAAAGAAAACAAAGTAGCAAGCTTAGGAATATCGTCAATTAAAAAGTATAGTTAAGTAAATAATAATTTGTTTGAAAAAATAGGTAAATTAACCTGTATAGCCCTGGCAAAATCTAAATAAAATGTGATTATAAGGGTATAAGTTCTAGATATTATAACCTTAATAACGATCAAATTTAAAATTTAGATCAATAATGGTCGAATTTCGACCAATAAGCGACCGCTAGTAATTATAATTACTACTGGTCACCCAGTGGTCTAAGTTCGGCCCTATATAGTTATTGTTTGTTGATTAGAGGCAAACATATGTGCATTAACATTTTCCAATATTATATTTTCTTCTTTTACATTCATTCGTACATAGCTACTAAGAAAAAATAAAAATAAATCATTGGACAAATAAAAAAAGAAGGTACTGATTTTTTACCTATCTATTTAAGAAAAGCTGTTCGCAATATTTGTATATTAATAAAACTTATGCTCGTCAATAGCTAACTACTAAACAAACGACCAACGAGGAGGAGGAGATAAAGGTACTGATAGATTTATAGATATATGTATAAACTGTTTTAACACGCTTTTATTAGCTTGGTATGTATTTATGAATATATGTAACGGAATCTTTGAACATGTTTTTCCCCCCTTTCAAACCGACGGATTGATTTGAAACATTGCACACTTATCGAGGACCGATGACAATACAATAATTTAGATTATTTAAAAACTAAAAATAATAGATTGAGAAAATAAAAATAAATAATAGTTTAAAAACTAAAAAATACGCTTCATTAAAAAAGTAGAAAATAATATAATAATTTTAATGTAAAAAAGCGTGGGGTGCTTTCTAAGATATTTTGATAACCCCCACCAAACGCTTTTTTTTACATTTAAATTATTAAATTACTTTCTATTTTTAAAAGGGTGTTTTTTTAACTATTATTTATTTTAAATATCACTCTGTATTACAATACTATTAGACATTGCCCGTGGCATCGCTTGCGTAAATGTCTGTAGAGTAGTTAAGTCGTGAAAACGTTACGAACAAACCCACATTCGCATTTATAATATTAGTAAGAATAATATTTTAAAGATATCTGTTAGTATCGATAAAATAAAAGCTATCACCGTCTTCTTGCCTCGTGACAAAGTGAATGATTAATGAAAACGTTTTTCCTTAACTGCGATAACCTTTGTGCGCAAGCGACGATTAAAGTAGACGCGAATACGTTCCCCCGCGATGCGTTATCTATCCGCGATACTCGCCGAATATAACTGGGTGAGACACTCAAAATTGCTCAGTCTTATATAAAGTGTCATAGTATGAACAATCCTGTGCATAGACTAACTGTGACGAACACCAAGTTTTGTATATAGGTGAGTGAGCGAACTTGTGTAATGAAGAAATTAAAAAAAAAATACTTGATCAAAATATTTAAAATGTATAACTGTGTGTTAAAAATAACATAACTAAAAATAATTTAATAATAGTGTCAAAAATGCTAGTTAGTTAATACGATTAAATTTTGGAAACACTTTAAATAAGTAATTAATATTAAACCTAAATTTATTCAATATTTCTGCTCAATAAATAACTGGGAATATGATTGGAATTAGCAAATGAAGTGAATTTAAATTTATAATTTAACACGCTAATGGTAAAAAATTTAACTTAAATTTAAATTAATAACACTTATCTTTAACATGACCTATCCCAACGAAATGTTAGTAATAAGTATTTGTTGCATCATATTACATAAATCCGTTATCAACTATAAATTTACGACCAGTTCAGTTTACCTACATGATAAACCATTTTACGTAAAATAAAACTACGAAACTTTATATCAATATCTATTTATATAATCACAACCTACCGCGCCTAAATAATCACGAGAAGCCATCGGAACTATAATAGGTACATTATAAAGGTGATAATTCGCAATCTTAATAAAACCGAGATCTAGCTGAGTATATTGGATGAAACAAATTTAAACTCTGTTGCAACTAGTTAACACAAAAATATAATATTAGAATTTATAGTCACACAATTAGAGTTCATATCGCCGAAGTTCCAAATTGTGAGTTGACTCGTTTTTTTATTAAGATTGACCAGCATTTTAAGTATGCTTAACGATCGGAACCTTACAATATTGTCTACGGTTTGCTACGTAGAAAATTTAAGCTTGAAACCGACTGCAGTTATCGTATGCATATGTATTTGGAGACAGTAAGAATAAGCCTTTCTCAAAAATCCGACGTGACAAAGTCAATATTATATTAAAAACTTAAATTACGTCCAGTAACAAGAGTTTTGGAGGCTTGTCCATTTCTTGCTTTTTATCCCTTAACTAATTTAAAATAAAATTTCGCGCGTGTCGAAGCCTCGGTGTTTCGAGTGACGGATAAACTTGTTTTTCATGGTAAGCTTGTTGTCCAACCCTTATATAATAAAATGCATTTTAATAACATGCAGATTTTTGGCTGATTGTTAAAAGCAACCTTAGCACTCTAGGTCATAGAAAACTAGACAGATTACAATAGGCAATAGATATAGAAACTGGAACATGTTCTAAATTATAACAGTGTATCATATATTATGTCTGTGCAATATGCATTAAAGGAATAAGTTGAACTAAGCACATAGTACGTGACAAAATGTAATCGATTCTAACATTGTAAGACAAGTTTTAGTTATGTAAGCGTTATATTCTCTTTTGTATTCTTGTGCTCTTGTGTTAGCACATATATTACTTCCTAAACTATTCAGTTAGTGTGGCCAGCGTTTGGGGTGTTATTGATTTGTTATCATTGTTTTCTGAAGTGGCAAGAATTTGCTTTACTTTATTCCGATTCAATTTTTTCAATCCATATACAGACTCAAAGAAAGTACAAAAGTTAATTCAATATAGATGCCGATCAAAGACGTTTGTAGTTAAGTTAGTGTATAAAGAAAAATCTAGTATATTCGAAATTGAAAGATTCTTTAATTGTCACAAAAGGATAGATACCAAGGCATCATAAAGTTCAGTCGTAACCATATATACCTGTCAAACTTAAACAAAAATATTACCATAATAGGATAATAGGACAGTCAAGACAGCCGTCTTTTTAAAGCCTTATTTATCAGTGTAACACTCATGTTCAGTTTTCATTCAGCTGCTAACTATTCGCTTATTGCGTTTACGTCATATTTCTATATGTAATCTTCTCGCTACGTAATTATGTTTACCTCATAGAAGTGTAATATAATAAACACTAATGATATATAATTATTTACTACAAGTAACAATCTCGGCTATGTTCTTGCATCATCTTCAGTGTCTTCAGTACAATTTTATCGTTATGTAAGCGAAATTATCGAAAGATCGTGTGTTATTTTCTTAATTCGTTCGTTGTTAATAAAATGTTATATGATTATATTCTTCAACGACTAACCAATCAGCTACGTTACAAGTATCATGTATTTTTGTTGAACGGGATAATGAACAGTACACTTATAATAGAAAATACTTGTATTAACATGCTTACATAAGATTTACATTTATTAATGAAAACAAATAAATAATATTTCATATTACAGACTACTTGTAAGTGACGATAAGAATAAACCTGATAGGGGTCTAGAAAAGGATGACACTCCTTTTCTAAATAATTGACGTGAGAGTAATAAAACCGCAACTTTTCGACATCTCCCGCACTAAGACTAACACAACTAACACTATTGTGCCGCGGGGAATTTTAAAAACATTCGAACGACGGACACAAAGAACACCTCGACGCAGGACAACTGTTTGTGTCTACCCAGACACAAACAGCAGCTTTGTGTCCGTTGTGTTGTCGATAACACAAATATTTATACCGTGTAGGGATTCAGCCCACAGCACTCGGCGTCATGGCAGTGGCGATACTTCAGCCACTATGTCGTACGTGCAGTTCAGTCGAAGCTCATATACCACCTACTTCTCTTTTTTCTGTATTTTCAATCCCTCCTTCTTTTCCTTAGCCCCAATCCCGTCACACCTGTTTGATCCATTTCTATTTGTCGTTTCTAGAGAAAAGATATACAACATTAAAAAACTAAAAACCGATAAATTTGAACCTATACTTTATGGAATCTATAAATAACATAAATTTACATATAAAACACACAATTTTTAATAACTACATTACGTTACCAAACAAACTATATTTTAGAATTGAAATTAAATACTTTATACGGATTTTATCGCGTTGTTTATTTTACTTTAAATACTGTTATTACATAATTTTGAAAATTTCAAAATTATGTAATAACAGTGTTTAAAGTAAAATAAACAACGCGATAAAATCCGTATAAAGTGTTTAATTTCAATGTATAACATTCGCGTAAACATAAGACAATATTATATATTTTAGAAGATTATTGATAAATGAAAACGATATTAGGTATGTTAACAAAGTTAATATTTTAACAATATATAACATTTAAGCAAGTGTCCATTTTTTTTATTAATAAACAAGTATGGCATAGTGCTAGCTAGAGACAATATAGAAACCCATTGATGATTTGTTTTTTGTAGTCATCACAGGATAAATAAATAAATAAATCTCTATTTATTTAAAAACGCAAACAGCCGACAGCAGTAAGTAAATGTTTTTATAATGAATTGTTTGTTTAACAAATAAGGAAAGTTAGATAAAATACTATTCGTAAATATAATGTATTGAAACCTGTTAAGTTTTAAAGAAAACTTAGAAAAGTCCATCAGTGTTCAATTTTACCTTTTTCTGAACGTCTGTCGCGCCTACATATTGCAATATTCAAATTCATATTCATTTATAAATGAAACATAGTAGGTACACTCGACGCATCAACCTAGACTGTTTGGACTTTGAACTATTAGAAGTTGAACGCTGCGAATCGTGCGAGAAAGTGCGTTATATTTTTTTTACGCTCTATCCTTACCACTACATCGACACCACTAAGCACTGTCCCTTTCCGACAATTCTCTTTTTTGTATGTAGCGTAGTAACTTCATAACTTGATGTGTAGCCGTGTGTACATGTACATATTACTACAATTTTATATAATTTTGTTTGCACCGTGAAAGGCGTAGGTATATACAAATTAGAGTGGAAACAAACAAATATTGAATTATAAATAAGTATAGATATAGCAGCGATAGCCTAGTGGCGGATTGCCTCGCCTGGGCATCGTAGCGCCGTGAGTTGATCGCGGCAGTCGGTATGGTTGCTCTCTCGCTCTCGCCCGTGGTTCAATCTAATAGTCCGGTGCGAGAGGTCGTGGAACGCCGTCGCCTCATTCTGTGAGGAAATCTGCCAATCCGCACTAGGCCAGCCTATACCCTAACCCTTCTCACAACTGAGAAGAGGGCCTCTTCTTACTGAGAAGAGGCCCGTGCCCAGCAGTGGAACAATTTAATACAGGGCCTGATATTATTATAATATTATTGTATTGTAAAAATCTAAAAGTAAAACAGTCTTATCTTTTGTATTATGTTTACTAAAAACTAAGACCCGGTTTACAAATTATAAATATAACGGCGTCTGAAGTTTTCTTATTATCTTAAAAATCTGTTCATATAGTATGCCTTACCAATTAATAATTTATAGATTAATATTTTGAAACTGTTATTATAATCTAACGATTTTATTTATTTAAATTTTTTTTTAATTGACATGCAGATAAGCTAATCTACAACTGTTTGTTCAGCTATTATTTATGTATTTACAAACAAACAGATATTTATTATAAATAAAAGATATTATTAACAAGGCTCCGCAATTTTTCCATCAAAGTCATTCTATCACATACACAAAACACCATCACGGTAATGTTATCTAACATTTATTTAACATTATTCTATCTTCATACAAACGGTCGGAACGCGAGTCATGCCTACGCGCCTCGAGGCCGGTATGCACTCGGTACGCAACCAGTCGCAAATGCGCCGCAGCGCTGAACGGATGGTGTGATGATTTTGTAAGTAGTACATAAGCGTGTGAATTGATAATATTTGATTGAAATAAGTACAAGTACTTACATAATAATTATGGCAAAGTGCAATTGTAAACAAAAGTATTTTTAATAAAAGTTTTTATTCGAATGCACATTTTTTTATACTATTAAATTTAACAATAAAGCTTTTCGTACGTCTCAGTCGAGATGCAAATATTTTTCAGTCTCAAATAGGTATATAATGTTGCTTTTTATTAAATCTACTAATCAAAAAACATACATGATTTTTTCTGAACACTTCCTATTTTATTCACAATTTTTTTTTTTTCTAAATAAGGAATATAATATTTACAATCACCAAACTAGAAAAAAAAATTCAAGTAGAGATGAAATTAAAATACTGTTGGTGAGCAGCCTCGCATGTTCGCGAAACGCGCGGCTGTAGGTAATTATTTCAAGGACAGAGTCGAGTTACAATACTGTTAGATAACATTACCGTGACACCATCTAGCCCAAACTAAGCAGAGCTTGTACACACAGCGACACAGTTAGACTGTTTGGACTTTGAACTATTAAACGTTTAAAAGTTGAAACGTTATATTTTTGTTATTTTGTGTCATTCACGCTAAACGGAACGCGACGCTCTATCCTTACTATTACATCGACACCACTATGCATTTTCCCTTTTCGACAATTCTTTATTTTGTATGTAGCGTAGTTAGGCGTATATAGGGTGTCTAACTTGATGTGTAGCCGTGTGTATAGTACAGATGAGAGTCCGTTCGAAAACTGATTACGGACTTCTCTTCCTAAGTGACATTACGATAATATTCTATAATATAATATTCTATCACATACACACAACACCATCTGCTCAAACTAAGCAGAGCTTTACTATGGGTACTGGACAATTGATAAACATACATATATATTTTTTTTATTAATACGTACATATTATACAAAAAACACCCAGACCAAGGCAAACATCCATATCCATGCACACAAATGTTTGACTTGTGCGGGAATCGAACCGACAACCTCAGTCGTGTCAGTCGTTTACACTAACCACTACGCCATCGAGGCCGCCAAACATGTTAAGCGGTTATGAATAATATATTATAGCCCTTGTCCTTCAATAACACGTTTTTCCGCACAGAAACAACTAACACAAGAATCGTTAAAGTTTGCGTTTATGTTAAGACACAAGAGTCCCGGTTTGATTTAATATAGTGTAATCGGGTTTTCCTGTAAGGAAATCCTTATTTGTAGCACGAAGTTTGAAAACGAGCACGATAGGTGGCAATAGGCTTGCTCCCTATTGAAATTAAACACGGACTTTATCGCGTCGTTTATATTTTTTATAAAACACTAATAATATTATTACATAATTTTGAAACTTCAAACTACTGTTGTTAAACACTTTTACTAGTTACTGTTTACTTCTATTTAAGCTATTTAAATTGTAAACTATTTATATTTAATTTTACACTTTCTCCGACGTTTCGGTTGCTTTTCAGCAGTCATATTCACGGGGAGACTAAGGTGGTGTTTGTCTCAATGTTCTAAGTGTCACTTATTCGCTTAAACGTAAGACAATATTATTTATAAGACCTATACATAGCTGTCGAAAGGTTGTTGTGATGCATCTTTACTTGCCCTTTGAGGCATGGTCAGCAACGTCGTCAGTCGTCAGTCGATACACACTTGCAAAAGGGAACTGTAGATACACACTTCGTATGGAGGTTTGGGCTTGGAATGGACAGTCACTGAGAATAATAATTATATAATTTAGAAGCATTAACCAGTAGTAATTAGAAAATAACAAAGTTTTGTGTCCAGGTATTCCTAATTCGTTTGTTGTGGTGGTTTATATAAAAGTACTAGATGTGGCCGCGGTTTCATCCGCATTTACGATCACTGCGCCGCCCCTGTGCCCCTGTTATATAGCCTATAGCCTTCCTCGATAAATGAGCTATCCAACACGAAAAGAATTTTTCAATTCGGATCAGTAGTACCTGAGATTAGCGCGTTCAAGCAAACAAACAAAGAAACTTTTCAGCTTTATTATATTATATATAGATTTGTATTAGAAATCATTGTTTTCATGTTATTTCTTTTTATTATTCTGATTCATATGTTACTAAAATGTTATCTAGGAACTGGGCTGGTGGATTTAAATTGTTTTGATATCTTGCCGAACTCAAAAACTAAATAATTGTCATTATATGGCTGCAGCAACCTACTGTCCGTCGACCGTAGGATCGTCGTTATCTGTTTTTATGCATAAATTCTGTTCACACTAAGCCAATAATGGACAGTTCCCTTTCGATATGTAGAAAATCTTTTAAAATTATAATAACGTTAATTTTTATAGCAGTAATAGTTGTAAGATATATAATATAATCACAATTCAAAAATACAACATTTTCATTTCTAATTCATAAAATACTATTACCAATTTGTTAAAAGATTAGGTACTTATGTTACTGACTATACCTACAGTCGTGACTATTATCCACATATTTAGATGACATAAAGATAAAAATATTTCACCAGCTGTTAATTAAAAATAGTTAGTATAAATATATCCTTTTTAAAGCGTGAAACGATTATCATACCACCAAAAAAAACGTTCGTTGCCTTATCGTGTTATAATTGAATTAGCTTAAAATTAGTAAAGTTTAATAGTAGTATATTAGTATAACAGTTTATAAATTATGTAATAAAGTGTCAAATAAACAACGCGATAAAATCCGTATATAGTAGTTTAATTTCAATGAATAACATTCGCGTAACAGAAGACAATATTATGTAAAATTAATGTTTTCAATTGCAAATACAAATACGACATCTGTCTTTAAAAAAACGAAAGAGAAGACGGAATAATAGCTATTTAACAAACAATATTAACCTCCTTAAAAGCACAGAAAAGCAAGAAAAGAATTCTTTATGGTCTTATTGTTAATTCAAATTGGTCTATTAGCCAATTGCCGCGTGCAAACTCTTTAATATATGTATTGATCTTATAATTTGTACAAAAAGTTGGAAATATCATAATCACTCATTGTTTATAAGGAAACAATAGACTATAACTCTGGACAATCAAATACTAATTAATAAATTTAACCTTGTGGGTCATAGTTTAGCGACAATAACATTTTGTACCAAAGTGTAGTGCCGAGGTCAAATATAGATCAATTTGTAAGCAATACATTGTCTCACGCTTAACGCCTTTGCTTTTCACTTACTTTCGGCAACCTTTGTCGGCCTCGATGGCGTAGTGGTTAGTGTAACCGACTGCCACGCCTAAAGTCGCAGGATCGATTCCCGCACAAGTCAAACATTTGTGTACACAAACATGAATGTTTGTCTTGGTCTGGGTGTTTTTATGTATAATTTGTATGTATTTCCAAAAAAAGACCTATTGTATGTTTATTCATTGTCTAGTACCCATAGTACAAGCTCTGCTTAGTTTTGGCTAGATGGTGTTGTGTGTTTGTGATAGAATATTATTATTATGTTTCTTTTATCACAAGTATTTTCTAACATATTATATTAGGAAAATACCTGGCCCTTTGGGAGGCTTACACGGAGACATGGGTCCAACGTGAAGAGGCCCTTCGAGACTTTTAATCAAAGGTGGGATGGAATACTGACAGTGGCACTAGCCGCAGCAGGCGTAGGACTATTGCTACGTATGGATTCTAAGATATATATGGGCTATGGGTATGGGTATTTGGTGGACCGGTATATTGGTAACTATTGAAGAAAAACGGCATCTGCCCTGAATACTCTAATAGCATCAATGCAATGGGCAGACGGTGACTCGCCAACTAATTTTTATTATTAACTTTGGTTAAAGAGAGAGGTATATACAACCGTTAAAGCTTTAAGCCAGCTCGCCTATCGTCTATTGTTTCAAGTACCTAATATGTTGTACAATTTTGACATTACTATACCATTCCTTGACATTGTAATTTAATTGATAATATTCTGTTTTTGATTGAAATATTATATTAACTTAATTAATTACACTATAAAATTAATTGTTTACTCAAGGAATGAAATCATAATTTTAATATTTCTACACCAGCAATGGTAGTATGTGTGAACCAATGATGAATATATATGACCCTAATGTACCATATAGTTAGAAATAAATGCTTTTCTATTCTATTCTACCGTACTGCTACTTAGATAGTTTAAAGGAAATGCAAGAATTCTCTGCCCAACCAAGGCATTGTATCTGAGACCTCATACACAGCAGTCACATTTACTTACTACCGCTGCACAACCGAAGCAGACACATAACAAATTGTATAATTCATCATAACCTATTATACAATAAATTATGAGAATTTTACAAATATACTTTACTACATGTGGCCGCGGTTTCACCCGCATTTATAATTACTGCGCCGCCCCCGTGGGTCGTATCGTGATGTTATATAGCCTTATAGCCTTCCTCGATAAATGAGCTATCCAACACTAAAATAATTTTTCAATTCGGATCAGTAGTTCCTGAGATTAGCGCGTTCAAGCAAACAAACAAACAAACCCTTCAGCTTTATTATATTAGTATAGATACTGTGACTGTTCATTGTAGCTATTATAATAAAATAAAATAAAAAATATAATAAACATAAATTATTAGCGATTTTGGATCGCTCACATTAGCTGTTTAGCGCCAATGTTACGGTAAAAAATCAGGCCCGACTGCCACCAACAAGCAGCAATAAAAATAATGTATGCGCGTGTCTACAAGTATTGATCCGCGTTCTCGATATATTTACAGAGTAATTAATTAATTATACTTCTTATTTTGAACATGAATCAATAAAAAACTGATACCTAAAAATATACCTAGATATATTAATAAAAATAATAACACGTAACATTTCGCTATTTTTAACGTTTGCAATTGCCATTTACGCACACATCTCCGCGGAAAGAATGGAGCGGAGGAGGTATGTTGGGCTCAGTCGGAGAAGATTTAACTCTCAAGTCCTACCGACCTACCACGGTGTGTGTCAACTAGCTGCCTTGAATGGTGGATGAATCACTGGGACCAAAACTACTTCAGCGATCGCACATATTACACTAAATCAATTTGAATGCAACGATTCTTTGACCCACGCTGACAAGCATCAGAGAGCTACAATACCAAGGAGAATAACTACGTATATGTTTCCAAAATTGGGCGCGAATGCAGATCAACACATTGTATATTACTGCGCCTGTTTTCAGGAAATATATTTAGTCAGATGTGTGTATCGTAAATAACTTGTGTTATTACTATAATCTAAACATGCTAAACCAATATCTTACATGTTCTAAAGGAATTCAAAGCTTGTGAATATTCCAGTGATTCTCGTAATTTAACAATACGGAAGATTTTACACGGAGAACAAATAGCAATCAAAAGAAATATTTTTATAAAAAAAGTGTTATAATTTATTGCAAAATAAGGAAGTAAATAATATTTTAAATTATGATTTCTGAAAGAGTAGTGTAACGTAGTGCTAGTCGGTCAGGTTTTTAGAAACGTGCTCGATCAGGAATGTTTAAGTAGCAGAGATCATTTAAATAATATACTTCGCAATTAGAAGATCTTTAATACGGTTTTTACAAAATTGGCAAGGTAAACACTATAGTTAGCAATTACACGTTCTTTAATTCTAGATTTACACAATTACGCGAATTATTTAGTATACAAAAGGTAACAGGGCGTGGTTCTAGAATAAGGCTTCGTTACGAGGTCCGGCAGTAGCTTAGTGGACTACTTAACTTAGATACGGCGGCCGGCAGAAGAGTCTCGATCCTGGCGTGGCCGTCCTTTTATTTGCCGCCGCTGGGGGAGGAAAGAGGGTGTAGTGGGGATGTTTCGGTATCCTCCTTGCACAGATACATTTAAATAGCGGTTACGTCACAATTTGTATCGTGCATCCTTTTTCTATCGTTTTGCCAATTGGCAATCAAACTCCTACTACCAAACTTGCTACCCAGGGCGCGCATAGCCGAGTTTCGCTTTACCGGTGAATGAAAAAACATCGCGAGGATACCTGCATATCTAAGAGTTCTACATAACTTTCTCTGAGATATGTGAAGTCTGCCAACCCGCACTCGGCCAGCGTGGTGCACTATGGTCTAACCCTCCTCACAATAAGAAAAGGCCCGTGCCCAGCAGTGGGACCGTTTAGTACAGGGCTGATATTTTATATTATAGTTTAGTTAATGTAACTATTAGATTTAAATAATAAAAAAATGTAAGTCAACTACCCTTTTGTAAAGTTAATGATAGGTTAGTTGAACATCGATATAAGATGTATAATAAGCTACCTATTAATGATGCTGTGATTAATGATGATGTGTGATAATGACTTGATTTTATTTACCGATAAGAATTTAGGTCAGATTTGCACAAAAATTATTTCTAATTATATCAAAGATATAATAAAACTTGTTGTCTATATTTTTAATAATCATCGTTTAACATAATATTGTCTCTGTTTACGCGAATGTCTATTTTATAGACCCCTGCATCTTGTAAAGGTAAGAACGCGATAAAATCCGTATAAATGAGTTTAATTTCAATCGTTTAACATATTTTGATAAGATTATATTTTTAACCCGCGACGCAAAAACGACGGGGTTATAAGTTTGAACCGATTTTAATTTTGTTTTTTTTGTTTGAAAGGTGAATTAGTCGGGAGTGTCCTTAGTTATGTTTGATGAAAATTGGTCGAAGATGGCCGCCGCCACAAAATTGCGAATTATATATTTTCACAACTCCCTTAATATGAGTATTAAATAAAAGGGCTTGACTTGTAGAATACTATACACTACGATACATTTCAAATCCAATGACGAATTATATTTTCTTTTTCACAACTCCCTCAATATGAGTATCAAATTAATTATGTGTCGGGGGTTCGTTAAATTTTAAACTTTGTAATATCATGTTACAATCTTTTACTGTTTATTTGTCTTGTTAAACAAAAGCAGAGATAAAAATTTTACACTATTGACATTCATTTAATAAGCAGGTAATATACTAATAAATCACAGCTTACATCACGATGCAATGGTGCAGTCACCGTGGTGTAAGCCGTCCCCCGCCCTACCCCGCCTCCGCTACTGGCGCCGCGCCGAGTGTTGTGGGTTCGAATCCTACACAGGACAAACATTAGTGTGAACCACAAATAGTTGTTCTCAGCCAATTGGCGTTTACCGAGCACAGCTTCAGACATCGTGATGCTACTAAGAGTTACGTGATAGAAAAATCCGATTACGTTTTGCCAGACCCAGTAATCGAACTCGAAACCTCGTCCACAGTAGTTGCATACACCACATGCGACAAATAATACATCAACAAATGATCATATTACTTTTGCAATCTCGAAGACAGTATGTAGTACATACTGTCTTCGAGAGAGACACATAGTTTTACGCCTGTTTCCCCTAGGGGTTGGCAGAGACTAAAGATTTCCATTTGCTACGATCCTGACACACTTTATTTACTTGCTTCATTCAATTTCATCACATTCCTCATACACGCTCGCCGGTTTAAGGTGCTCTTAACCTGGCCTTTGTCCAGAACGTCTCCGATCTGATCATGAAACGTTCGCCTAGGTCTGCCTTTTGCGACTATTTCATTCACACTATGTATGTATATTATTATCGATAACCAAACAACGTACTTAAGACTGCGCCGAGCGAAATGTGCCAAAACAGGCGGTCACAGTTCAGTTGATAAAATCAACACTTTTTATTTAATATAAAATATACATTTACCACAACAATGAATGTGTTTACAATTACTCCGTGTAAAAACCTTAAAATAATTAATATTTTCGCCTACAAAATGACGTAAATTTGCACGAGAAATGCAAAATCGTAAGCTCGTGTTAAGTGATTTTAGATTATAACAGTAGAAACCTATCCTATTTTACAGCTTAAACGAAACGTAAATAGTTATATTACAATTTGCCCGTCCCAAATAATTAAGTTATTGGTCGACAATAAAGATACATATTTATCAAAAAAGCACTTCAAAGCCTCCATACAATTTCACTATGGCGGCCGCGCGTCGATATGAATATCGAGCTCTGTCGTTTAGTCCAACCGCGTCTTACGCTCGGCGCAGTCTTAAGCGATGAAATCTCTTCTAATGTCTTTGAATTAAATGATTAAAGCACTATTATTCTTAAAAATCTGTGATATTATTAATTAATTATTGAAACTAATAAACAATTAATCAACCATAGTTTCTTTAAAAATGATATACTTATATGTATACAATGATATAATGTATGTCCCACAATTGTAGTTAATATATAACTTGTCAAAAATGTTTTGGTACCAACATTGATCCCTGCGGTACACCTCCACTTTGCCTTTTAATTAGCATTTGATTCATTAACATTATTTCCTTAATAAATGCCTTATCGTACATTTGCCTAACTCGAACAAAGCGAAGTTATCATATCATTCTTACTTTCCAATTTCTCTTGATGAGATGTCCTGTTGACCTCAATTACATCTACAATATTTGATACTAGATTTTGCCAACGGCTTTGCTCGCGTTTTTATAGATATTCGTTAGTAAATTTATATCACTCAGAAACAGTACATTTTTGTGGATGAATTTGTTTATGTCCTTTTTTGTACCTCTGACAAGGTGTATGCGAAATTTCATGATGATCGGTCGAGTAGTTAAGGCGTAAAAGCGTAACAAACAAACAAACTAACATTCGCATTTATTAATAAGTTAGGATTGAACAATCAATAAATATTTGCATTAAATAAAAAAAATATTTACTGGTTTCTTTAAAAATAAATTGGTATTTTGGATATGATTTATTTAGACATAAAGACGACAGAATGGCATTGAAATTTATAATTTTGTGGTATAACCAATAATGGTATCTTTGTGAGGAATTCCCATTATCTTGATAATCTAATAAATACTATTTTTTATAATTTTAATAATATCAAATATCTCGATGTTTCATCATATGAGTGTCGCAACAATCATTAACCATTTTTTTGTGTCTATATTAAGAAAAGGCATAATACGTCATATGGTACAATGTAATAATGTATGAGCTACAAAATCAAAAATATGTTTACTCATATAGGTCACAAAGTAACACTTAAAAACGTCAAAGTTACACCTATTTATGTGAGTTTACATTTACCTGTTGCCATGTTCTGGCAAGCAAGAGCGTAGAACCAATGAGAAGAACTGGCAACAAACTCATGGCCACTCTTTTCAATCGCAAAGTTAATAATATTGTTTACTTTACAAATCAGTTATGTAAAGAGACCTTAAAGCTTAGTTAATTTTATAAATGCGAATGTGAATTTGTTTGTTAGTTACGCTCTCACGCCTAAATAACTCCGCCGATCATCATACATTTTACACGTTATCAGGAGTACAGAAAAGGACGTAGGTATTATCCAAGAAAAGTACTGTTCCCAAGGGGAGAAAAATCTCATAATCATTCTTTACGTGCGCGGCAAGATCTAGAATATAAATAAGGTGCAGTCTCATGCTACTTAAAAATGCAAAACAAATCTGTTTATTTTTAACTTCTGCTGTTTTGTGTCCGAAGTTTTCTATTGACATAGATGGAGACACTAATCTTTATGCGTACCTCGGTCAACTTAGGTGATAATCGTTCTGGTATAAAAACGCTGAGTCGTTTTTGGTCCTCGCAGTCTATATCAATAATTCTCTCTGTACATACACACGTACCTACTTATATTATATATTTGTTATATTATTTTCGCGAGTGAGTTTATTCTAGTAACCTAAATGGGCATACGATATCCGAATTAATATTTATAAAAACAAATTGACACGCTATAGCTCTCTTATCTCGTCCTTAACTTAAAATCTACCGATTTAATTTTGAACTGTAATAAAATGAAACAATCGTCAATTTTCGAATGTGCGGATGACGTAGAGGTTTCAGTGGTTGTCTCGCTGCTGCCGAGTGTTGTGGATTCGAATCCCACACGGGACAAAACTTTGTGTGATCCACAAATGGTTGTGCCGAATCTCCGTGTTCTTTGTGTCCGTTGTTTGAATGTTTGTAAAGTCCCCTTGATACAGTAATTATTTCTAATGCGGTAGTTGCCTTTTTAATAGAAAAATATCGCAACGTACTTTTTACGTTTTTCCAAACAATAGAAGAAAGAATTCCACATTTATTTATCAGTATAAGTATATATTTAGAAAATGCAATAATAATCTCCGCAAGCTATTATTATAAGCATAACTTAATAAGACGTTTGAATAATCAATGTCAATGGAATATTTTAGGAATAATATTTGTGTGAAATACTGCGTTACGCATCAACTTTCATCCAAACATGATAAAGATATACGCATTAGATTACATTCTTAATTGTATTATATTGCATCATGCATATTAATACTATCTTATCTTTTCCTTTTTCTATTGCTTTTATAAAAGTTATTAACTTGTTTAATCTATTTTATATTTTATGAACTTTTCCTTTTCGCGTCTGTCGAAAACCAGCTCTTTCGCATAACGTAGGCCGGCCGTTTCTATACATAAAAAATTACTAGCTTTCGCTCGCGTAAAACTAGGATAGGATCTGTTAGTGTTAGTAGCTAGTACTTTTTTCAAATAAAATGCAGTCTATTTACTCGGTGATTATATAGCTTCCTAATGGTGAAAGAATTTTTAAAATCGGTTTAGTGGTTTTTGAGTTAAATCGTTACAAACGAACAAACAAAAATCAAATATTTATCTTTTAAATATTATTCATTTTATTTTTTTACACGGTTTGATTGTGATTTTTATCGGAAATAATATATGTATTTATTCATAGTTTTTGGCAATCTTGTCGTGTCGGTCAAGTTGCACTGAGCACGGTCACAAGCAGACTTGTTTTATACCGTTAAAGTTCGTTGTCTACCACATACATTATACTAGATTTTCCCCGCAGCATCGCTCGCGTAAATGTAGGTTAGGTTAAATTAGAAACATTACTTTTTCTGGATGAAAGGTACCCCTTGTCCTTTTCTGTTCCTCTAACAACGTGTATGCAAAATTTCATGATGATCGGTCGAGTAGTAAAGGCGTGAAAGTGTAGAAAGAAATTCGCATTCGCATTTATTATATTAGTTAGGATAACCTTAAAATAAATCTAATATAAATTTTTATTTGTTAATGACGCTCGTTCTAAATAAAATATAACAACACTAATAATATAACCACAAAATACTACAACATTAACATTTTTAGGTGTCGAGTAAAGTGACAAGTAACGATGAAGAAAAAAGAAAATTATGAATATAACATTGTGCCCAACCGAGAGGTAAACATAGAAGATAAAATCAAAGCAGTTGCTCAATAACCTGCACCGATGCTTCTTGCTACGGATAGTTGTGTGCTTAACTAAAATAGCATAAAGTGTTTATGTGTTGTGATCGTTTGCTAGATTATGAAGAAAACGGCCCTTAAGCTTTGACATCATATACACAGCAATAACTTAAAATTTTATGTGTTTTATCTGAGCATTATCTAAACTATAAATGCTTTAAAAATAATCATAAAATCGTAAAAAATTTAGTGAATAACAAAATCTTGTTTTGACCAACTCATAATATTGTCTTATGTTTACGCGAATGTTATACATTATATAAGATATCTTAGTATCCCCGTGAACATCTAAAGCAACCGAAACGTCGGGGCAAAGTGTAAACTTAAATATAAATAATTTTAATTAAAAAATATATAGCTTAAATAGTAGTAAAGTTCAATACTTAATGGTAGTGTTAGAGTTTTCAAAATTATGTAATAACAGTGTTTTATAGTTCAATAAATAACGCGACAAAATCCGTATAAAGTGTTTAATTTCAATTGACCAACTCATTTCAAAAGATGTACATTGAAATTAAAATACTTTATACGGATTTTGATGCATTGTTTAATTTTAAACAGTTTCATTATAATACATCATTTTGAAGGCGCGTTCGTTATTTCAAAACACTTTTATTTCGTAATTTTGTATTGTTGTTATTATGTAATATTAACTATTACAATACTGTTGTTCAACTTTACTACCATTTATATAAGTAGTTTAATTTCAATGTGTATAACATTAGTGTAAACATAAGACAATATTACGTAAAAAGTTGTATCTATAGTTAAGGTATGGTACAATAGACATATCCAAATACATAAACAAATCGCAAATAATAAGTACAATAACAAAAAGATAAAAGATTTTCTCTACACTGATGACCAATTTAAGTTAAAGTTATTCATGTCATTAAATCAACTTAAGTTTCAAAGTCCACAATTTCATGCACTCATCTGAACTATATTATTTATTAGTAAAACGTTAGCAGTTAGTTTGCGGTCTAACCGAGAACCAACACAACGTCGTCCATTGAGTGCCAATAATCTACATCAAAACCAATTAATTCTATTTAAATTTTGAGGTATTGCTGTGTTTAATTATCCTATTACAAGAAGCATTTAACTGATTGTGCATCTCGATTTTTTTCATACATTTGGAAGTATAAATAATAATTAATAATTTTGAAACACAACATTTCTTCTTTTCAACGTGCATTTTTATAGTGAACGTTTAGTTTAGCAAACTTTTTATTTCTTTATCCATTTCTTGTGTGATCCAAGGTGGATATAAACACGGTGATATTTCTTAAAGCAAATTTCACATTGCCTTTATTTTCGCCGAGCAAAACAAAGATACCACGTGACTTGCTTCCAGAAAATATTGACAAAGATTGGTCGAGGTGTAAAATCAAATACGCACTGCCGTACTATCATTTTAAAAGAAGACTTTACTCGTAACTTTATAATGTTGATATCTATTGCTTTTTTATCAGGTTCTCGAGTCACAGATGGCAGTTAACAACACAATGGATAAAGGGGGCAGGAAAGGTGACAAAGCGATCTCGCTGGATGACGCGATGATGCTATCTGGTAAGTGACGTCTTAGTGACGATTACGACTAAAATAACACTAAAATAGTAAATAATTGCGTTACCAGTGTTTTTCCTGAACAAATAGTGGTTTTTAGAGGCTCAAGTTGTTAGAATAAGCTTTATATATTTAAAAACGGAGATGTGTGTTTTATGATGAGCCAAACGTTTGAAATAAATATACAGGGTGTCCAAGAACCTGGCGTCCAACTGGATTCCCACGATGCCCCAAGTTCTAACAGTACTCAGAAAAATATTTTAAAAAATCCACCCCATGTACTTACAGAATTATACTGATTTCAAAAAAAAAGGGGAAATGAGCACCCTGTGACATACTTTTGAATGCTGTGACTGCTAATGCTGATAATTTCGATATTTCTTGGAGGTTTTGTAATCTAGGGTATTGCTGTGTCTAAATAGAATGTAAAAATAAAGTACTTATTGTACCATTTTAAAATAAAATATTATTTTAACTAAAGGTGATATGGAAAACTATTGAATTTCGCAACTTTGACCGACTGTAGTGTAAAAAAAATGTACCAAAATAGTATGGCAAGTGACGTCAAATTTTGACGCGTTTATTCCTCTTTTTAAAAAGGTATAATACTTACACATTAATTTGAAAAAAAAAAATTTTGATAATATTTTTACTCAACAACCCAATTTTTACGATGTCTTACAGAATTCTTAGAAAGAAAAATTTACGACGAATTGAATCTAACCTCTAAAGAATTACTGTTGTATGCTCATAAAAATAACAACAGGCCTCTCAAAAAACAGGTTAGACCGTAAGGGACGGTATGTGCATGCATCTCACCATAGTGATTCGTTATTACAACAGGAGGGAGCAAGACAGAAACTATCTTTGCGATTTGCTGGTTCTTCTTTATGGTACCCCATTATTCAGGTAAGAGTGAGGGAGAAAAAGGTTAGAGGTGCGAGTGAGATAGATAGTGACGCTATCTGGGATCGTGCTATTTAGGATAACAGTACGGTCAGTACGCGTCACTGCCTCCTGCCGTTACTACGCACCTCTCTCTTATTGTTACCATTGATGACGTACTACGATTTAAAGCTTTGTTTATTGGACTCGATTACTCTTTGTGCTCTGGACTTTGAAACGAACTCTTTACGACGACCTTTGCCTGTGTTTGGACAGTTTGTGTTTTGTGTGTGCTACCATGGCGACCTACACTCCGCAAGAATACGCAAATATGCACTACATTTATGGAGAATGTAGAGGTAATGGACGAGCTGCAGCGAGACTTTACAGAGAAAGGTATCCGAGGGCTACGCGATATCCCGACCATCGAGTTTTCATTAATGTGCACAGATCACTATGTGACGGGCGGTTCCCCAATCAAGTAGCTGGTGAAGGACGACCCGTAAATGACTTCATACGCGATGAAGTTTTAGAGGCGGTGTCGGCAAATCCAAGCATCTCTGTGCGAGGAATAGAAGCTGATACGGGGATACCGAAGAGCACAGCACACAGTATTCTCCAAAAAGAAGAATATCATCCGTACCACGTACAGCGAGTGCAAAGTCTTTTACCTCGAGACTATCCGAGCCGAGTCGCGTTTTGTGAAACAATCCTGCAAAAACATCGAGAAGACGAAAACTTTATCGACAAAATTTTGTGGTCAGATGAATCTACATTTAAGAAGGATGGCTACATGAACCTACACAACTTGCACGAGTGGCATGTGGAAAATCCGCACTTGATGCGAGAAGATAGATCCCAGTACCGGTTCAAAGTGAACATGTGGACCGGTATTCTCTGTGGGAATATTATTGGTCCATTTGAGATGCCCGAGAATTTGACTGGCGAATCATATTTAAATTTTCTTCAAAATGATTTGCCAAACTTACTAGAAGAGACCCCACCAGATATGTGGTTCCAACACGACGGCTGTCCAGCACATTTTCGCGTATCCGTTAGAGAGTTTTTGGACGAGCAATACCCGAACAGGTGGATTGGGCGATCAGGAACAATCCCGTGGCCAGCCCGCTCACCTGACTTAAATCCGCTGGATTTTTTTTTCTGGGGAACTATGAAGGAGCTCGTTTATGCGAAGCCCATTAATGACATCGCTGACCTTCGTGAGAAGATAACACAAGCAGTGCAGGTGATACGTCAAAAAAGTTACTCGCGAAACATAAAGCGGTCCTTTTTAAGGAGAGTGAGAGCTTGTATTGCCGCGGGTGGTCAACATTTTGAACATTTATTGTAATAAAATATCTTTAAACTAACATTCTTTGCTTTTATTCTACTGGGAACCCATCTACCTGTGTGTATTTCCTTCTTGCTCACTCTTGGAACCGAAGTAAATAATAGTAGTAACATAACAGTTTCTAAGATAAGAAAGGGTCCGACAGTTACCGTTAGTAGGTAGGCACTTCGTAAAAATTGGGTTGTTGAGTAAAAATATTATCAAAATTTTTTTTTTCAAATTAATGTGTAAGTATTATACCTTTTTAAAAAGAGGAATAAACGCGTCAAAATTTGACGTCACTTGCCATACTATTTTGGTACATTTTTTTTACACTACAGTCGGTCAAAGTTGCGAAATTCAATAGTTTTCCATATCACCTTTAGTTAAAATAATATTTTATTTTAAAATGGTACAATAAGTACTTTATTTTTACATTCTATTTAGACACAGCAATACCCTAGATTACAAAACCTCCAAGAAATATCGAAATTATCAGCATTAGCAGTCACAGCATTCAAAAGTATGTCACAGGGTGCTCATTTCCCCTTTTTTTTTGAAATCAGTATAATTCTGTAAGTACATGGGGTGGATTTTTTAAAATATTTTTCTGAGTACTGTTAGAACTTGGGGCATCGTGGGAATCCAGTTGGACGCCAGGTTCTTGGACACCCTGTATAAATTTAATATTTAATTATTTCATTTAATAATAATATAAATTCGATAGTAACTCTGTCTGTATTTTACCTTTTTACGGCTAAACCACTTAACCGATTTAGTATGTACATGTGTATTTACAAAAAAATAGGATATAATATATGTACGTTTATCCATTGTCATGTACCCATAGTACAAGCTCTGCTTAGTTTGGGCTAGATGGTGTTGTGTGTATGTGTAGAATATTATCTATTGTGTGTATGTGTAGAATATTATATCTATACTAATATAATAAAGCTGAAGAGTTTGTTTGTTTGTTTGTTTGAACGCGCTAATCTCAGGAACTACTGACCCGAATTGAAAAATTATTTTAGTGTTGGATAGCTCATTTATCGAGGAAGGCTATAGACTATATAACATCACGCTACGACCCACGGGGGCGCCGCAGTAATCATAAATGCGGGTGAAACCGCGGCCACGTCAAGTTTTATATACAGGCTGTTCGGTAATTAATGGATAACCTGGATATGTCTTATAGTGGAACTGATGGCTGTTTAGTAAAATTTATGAAAAAAAATCTATCCTAACTACTACCTGAGATGTGTTTTTTTTTAATAACCATGTATAACTTTCTTGTATACTACAACCATAAATGAATGAAATCCATCGGTTTTTTTTGTTTTATTATTAAACACTAATTATGCTAATAGATAGACAGTCAAAAGTATGCTATGCTTATATAGCTTGCACTTTTTAATATATATATTTATTTTCTTATTTTTTTATTACTTTATTTTTTAATTTTTCTAAACGGCCTTCAGTTCTACTATAAGACATTTCAAGGTTATCCATTAATTACCAGACACCCTGTATATTTATAAAGCTGAAGAGTTTGTTTGTTTGTTTGAACGCGCTAATCTCAGGCACTACCAGTTCGAATTGAAAAATTGTTTTAGTTTTGGATAGTCCATTTATCGAGAAAGGCTATAGGCTATATAACATCACGCTACAACCAATTGGAACTGAGCAGCAATCAAAAATGTCGCAAAAACGGGGTAAATTCTCCTAACTTATATGAAGCAGACGATGTTGCGCAGGTCAGCGAGTATAAGATAACAAATATAACATTTGGCACAAATATAGTTTAAAACCTGGGGAAGGACATAGGATAGGCTTTTTATTGATGTAGGTGCCACGCGGGCGGAGCCACGCGCTAAAGCTAGTAAGGATACAAAAATGCTTCAGTGCCGCAGCGGTAATGAATATCATTGCTGTACGTGAGGTCTCAGGTTCGATCACCGGGTAGTCCAACGTGTTACCGGCTTTCACAAAAAATTGCGGCTGTACCTAGTCTGAGACAATGTCCCGTAAACGGCAGTAGAGCCGCCGTGTTATGTGAGACCTAAACCATTCTTCACGAAATGTGAGTGCTGTATACCCCTTTTTTTACTGCGCCAGGGTTACCGAACCTGAGACATAGGCAACGTATGTATATTCATTTGTATATCGTAAAAATGTTTGAATGGAAAGTCGTTCGTATTCAAATGGTATTAATATTTAACTGAATCACTTATTATGGACAAAACCAGTTAGGTACACAGCGATGCAAATAATTTATTCTGTCGCATCATCCAATTATGTATTTTAATCAAATCATGTTAAATTGTAAATAAGGCTCGGCCCAATTGTAAATAAGGCTCGGCCCAATTGTAAATAAGGCTCGGCCCAAACGAGCCACCGGCGACAGCCACGATGACTGCTTTCACGAGCTGCGGTAGCGACTGGCTGCCACCGACCACAAGTGTGCGGCAAATCCGTACAAAACGGGATCCTTTTTTTCGCATAATGTTTTTATTTTCCTAATATACTTTGCCATAACTCTATTGCCATAATTTGTTTTTGGCAAACATTATATGTTAAGATAGGTTGCTTAAAAAATGCGTAAGCTGTTATGCGTTATTCGTACGAAAATATATTCCATGTGTGCGAAACGACAACAAAAGAAATATTATTTAAAAAAAGTGTCTATTCGCACGATATGTGCGTACAAATTCGTGCGAAATGACTACTAAGCCGATTGGCGTGGATGAGGTCTGGAGTTCGGATATCAGGCCGACCAACAAAAAATTGTTCGGTTTTTCTGACGAAAAGCAGCAGGGTATCACGCAGTTGGCGGTGTAATACACCCCTTGCCTTGGAAAGCACGTAAACTCCGTTGGTCTAACGCCTGAGCTACCTCCGGTCGTTTCGGATTGTGAGAGTTAGAGAACAGAGAGTGCACTATAATATCTCCTGCGCAGATGACCTATCTCCGTTAAGATTGGCCATTACGACCAAAATTCGGTCTGGAGTTTGTAGTAAAGTAGCGTAACGCACTAACTTCAAACTCCGACATGTGAGCGGGTAACATGTAGTAGAGCCTCGCTGATTTCAGCATGAATGGGCCGGCTCGACCGGGGAAGGACTATCCTCTCACAGAATATCGACGTGAAATAGCAGTATTCCTACTGCTGTGTTTCGTTTGCTGAGTGAGAGTGCTGGAGGCCCAATCACTCTATTTCCCCCTTACCGCTCCTTCTCCTTCCCGCTTCCTTTCCTAAAGGGTCGGTAACGCGGAAGTGATGCCTTTGTTGTTGCAGGCGTCCATAGGCTACGGTGACCACTTACTATCAGGTGAACCGTAAGCTTGTTTGCCCAGTTAGGTAAAAAAAAACCGCAGTCTTTATCGACGGTAGCAGTTTACGGTAAGTCCCTATAAGCTCATGACGTGAATCCCAAAAACATAGTAGGCAAAATGTAACTGTAAACTTATGTAATTTCAATAAAATGTCGATAGAAATCTTTGTATTAACACAATTAAAAGCAACATTGAAACTATTATAACATATGAATCAGCAATTATCAGTAATTATCGCAATATAGGTCAATAAACGTATGGTCGCAATATACAAAGTTCAATCAAGAACTTACATTAGTCACAACAATGACAAATTAAATATAATAAATAAAAAAATAACCAATAATTTACTAGAAACCTTGTTGCCCTTAAAGGCCCTTAAAGGTTATTAAACTAATATTTTAAAATTAAACATCTTATACGAATTTTCTCGCGTTAACTAAAGAACCGATTTTAAAATATGTTTCATTATAAGAAAGCTTCTCAATCTTCCTCAATCCCCGCTGACGCCGATTGGCAACTTCAGATTTGTACTGTCAAATCCCGGTGAAGCGATAGGGCGTAGAGCACACACGATTGTGTATTGTTTACGTTAGCATTACTTATTTGCGCTAACGTAAACAATACACAATCGAGTGTGCTCGACGCCCTATCGCGTCACCGGGGTTTGACGTGTACAAATTTGAAGACCCGATCGGGCGCAGATCGGCGTCAGCGGAGTTTGAGCGGTTAACCAGAAGTAACATAAATATAACATCACGCTGCGAGCTATATGACCTCTATAACTCTTCACGCTCATATGTCTTGTGACCCTGCCTTAATATTTAAATTGAACTTGACATCACATTGTCATTGTCAAGGAAAACATATTGTTTAATTAAGCCAATTTTAAACAACAGTTTATTAATACATTTGTTTTTGAGCGTTGTCGTTCAATATCTGCCGGGCCGTGGGTTTATTGCCCAATCAATTGACATTAGTCAACATCAGCTTTTAACGTAATAAACACAAGTTTCGATTTATTAACAAACAAATGCACCACTGACGTGGGAACGCACTTCTAACACAACATTCTATGTAGCTTAGCTGGAGGGGTTAACAAGAATACTAGTAATTTGAAAACCAAATTGCGAGAAATCTTAAAAAAAAATGACTGCTTGAATTGACTAGTGGCTTAAGTAGACGCCTCGTCACTGCCAATGCCTCGAATGTTGTGGGTTCGATCTCCACTCGGAACAAAAATTTGTGTTATCCACACATTGGGTGTTCCGAGTTTGGCCAGTCCCACAACTAACAAGTAAAAGTTATCCGAAAGATAAATCGCATGCCGTATCACTCTTGTTAGATTAAAGAAGAGAGATGGTGAGACTTATAGATAAATGCTATTTGGAGGTGGTGGAACAAGCCCTAGATGTTCTGTGCGTACGTTGTTTGAATGTTTGTAAAGACCCCCGCGATGTATGTAGGCATTATTACTAGTGCGTGCGAGAGATGTTTAAAAAAAGAAAAATAACGCCCACATGCGACGATCTGGAAAAAGCCTTATAACACTTTACCCAATCCGGAATTGTAATCTTCACCATCGGCAAACGATCGCAACCTTATACCATACGGAATGAGCTAGTCTATTGACACTCACTCAAGACCACAGTAAAGCAGATGTGTTTGTAGATATGTAGTCCTAGGCCACGTATTATATACGAGCGATCTCAGCGTACATACTACTGACACAATTACTAGAAGGACACAACAACAACAATTTGCAATTCACGATGTAACATATGACGTAATCTATGCAGCTGTTATCAAGCGTTTGAATTTCTGTTTACAAACATCAATAGGCATCCTTTCGATTTATAACAATGTATAGTAGACTATCTTTTGCCCGCGGCTTCGGTCGCTTTTTCGGTCTCCTATGTCCTTTTTTGTACCCCTGACAACGTGTATGCGAAATTTGAGGATTCCGGTGACTGGGACCGCAATTAACTCGGAGCGCGGTCCCTGTTGCCGAATTCATTTAATCTTAATATTTTTCTGCCGGCAACTGGGACCACCCATATATAAATACAATAATCTATTGTTGAAGCCAAAAACAGTACAGTCAAACGAAAAAATGTTTAAAGTAATAATTAATTAAAGAAAAACTCCTTGATTCAAAAATATAATTTAATAATAGAATATAATATTAAAAACAACCTTTATATATAATATAAAAAAGAACGACGGCCTTCTTTTTTACTAAGCGCATAGAATAAATTAATGTCTAGGATAAGTAAATTATATGTTGCCGGAAGAAAAATATTAAAATTAAATGAATCCGGCAACTGGGACCGCGGTCCCAGTCGCCGGATCTCCGGAATCCTCCAAAATTTAATGATGATCGGTCAAGTAGTTAAGGCGTGAGAACGTAACAAACAAACTTATATTCGCATTTATAAAATTCGTTAGGATGATACTAGGGCAGTTAGGCCTACGTCATTATAGCAAAGCTTACTATTGCATGACCGGCATAGTTGTTTGAGCCTCACAAACAAACCTCGTCACCTCGCTACTCTTGCTACGCTCAGTATAGCTGGCTTGAACCGCACATGGTACTAGTTTGATCCACAAATCATTGTGCCGATTCTAGGTCTTCTTCGTGTCCTTGATTTAAACGTTTTAAAGATTTCGCGCAATATAAAATTTATTAAAATTATCTGTTAAATAAACAAGAGTGAGCTTTGACACACCGTCTCCTCAAAGAGATTAGAAACTACTCACCGCAAATCAGGCAATTTGTGGTGTGGCTCTGCGGTGAGTTAAGTTAGCTGAAATTTTATTTACGACACAGAAATAGTATACTTACGATATATTATAGGTTGTTTCAGTAAGAAAAGCTCGACTGGGAAAGTACTGCGCTTACAAAATATCGAAGTCATGCAAGCAATATATGTAATTTGCCGTTTTGTCTGGACAGTGAGATCGCCAAAGACCTAATCACTTCTCCGTCTATCTCATTCCACTAGATCCTTCACACAACCTACAGTAACTGCTTACCATCAGGCAGACCGTGTGGTTACCTATAAATATAGGTTAAGTTAGGCTAGATTAGAAACAGTCCTTTTTTCCTGGATGCAGGTATATGTCCTTTTCTGTTCCCCTTATAATATGTATACAAACAAAATTTCATGATGTTTGGTTTAATAGTTAAGGCGTGAAAGCGTAACAAACAAACAAACAATTCAAATTTGTATTTATAATATTAAGTTAGGATTCGCGGTAAGAAGCGGCTTAGTTGTGTTCTCTTAGAATTGCTTCTGTAATATGATGAACGATCGTTACCATTTACATTCAGATGGACTTTGTCTCATCTGCTATCAATAGCAATAATAAAGATCTTTTGTAGAAAAGCGTTATGTTCTAGTCAGGCTGGAAATTCCAGGTCAAAGCCACCAATTAATACGACCTCGCTTAGTTTGCCTCTAGTTTAGCAAATTTACACTTAATATTGTAAGACAGTACCTAACCGCTAAAATTACTGTGAGAAACCTTAATGTCTTTAATTGGGCCTAATTGTTTTGCAGTCGTTGTCAATTGAAGCGAATCATAAAATAATTAACTTAAATAGAAGATAAGCTGTTGAAGAAGATATTAGCAAAATATAGAGTAGCTAATTCAGGGCATGAAACAATTATTTTGTTAGCCAGAACAATATGCGTGCTGTGCTAATATAAAGATCGTAGATAGAAAAATTACTATCTTCGGTTTCGTAAAAACATAGCCCTTACATACATATATCCTGATTAGAGTTTTGTCTCTTTCTTGCAACTTTGTTTTTTCCTTACGGGTAAGAGACAATATAATGATCAATCGATATTTGCTTGAAATATGTAAACATCAACTTCAACTAAACTTCAATGTTGGATTTTAAAATATACATATTTTAATTGAACAGTTTTTTTTTATTTCACTCGTAGAAGAACACAAATTGACGAACGAACCACATTTGTACTTCACTGTACAATAGTGTCTTATATTTTCATTGTCGGTCGAGTTGACGAATACAAGATACGAAAAAATAACTTCAGCGACTCGACCACGTGGTTCAGCCGAGATACATAATAAAAGAATAATTGATATTTAATCTTCCCGACTCGGCCACGTGGACGAGATTCTCATGGTCGAGTTGGTGAATAAGTCATATATTTGTAGTATAAACTCATTAATTGGACTACAAAAAAAAAACAAGCAATATATTTTAAATCTGTATAACAACGAATGATTGGGTCATTCGTCAACATTTTGTTATTAAGTTTTATTCTTAATGTGTTAAATATTAACAAAAAACAGTAAAAACTAACACCTTTTAAGCCAATGTCGACCTTATGAAGTTTTTAGTATGTAAAAATAACAATGTAACCGTGACGGTGTAATTTTTGGAAAATGATCAATATAACACGCGCCACAAGGTTAGTTGCTTTTTCTGCTATGCATTAAAAGAAAGGTCAGGTTTTATGGCTGTTGCTAGTCGTCCACTAAACGGTCATATAAAATAAGTTAGTCGTCCACTAATCGGACGAATAACATAAATTATTCATCGGACGAATTACGTCCGCTTAGCGGGCGATTAATTTATTTCATTCATTCGTATAGCGGACGACTAATATAATATGTTATTTGGCCGTTTAGTGGACGACTACACACTTTGCTTTTTTCAACATTGTGCTTCTAAAAATTGTTCTGCTACATTATACTCAAGTTTGAACCACCTTCACATGGATATAAATAGATTTAATGGCCATTATTAAATATATTAAGTTACACAACATTCACTCCTGTGCTAAGCTGCTTGCAGTTCATACCTTAGTATGCGCGCACCTTTTTTATGTTTAAACCAAAGACTACTTAAACTAAACTAAATATCTATGCGAGTATGTCTTTTGTCGCGCTTTTATTAGGCCTTCTGTATCCATTTAATCTGTGTCAATGCAGAAGTAATTAAGTACGTATTCTCCGATAAAGGTTGTCGTACGCGCTACCGCAGAAAACAACATTATCATTATATTACAACATCACTCTACTCTCTACACACTACACAGCCAAGCATTAATTAAAATACATAAACCTTAAATATTTCTACAGATTGATAACTCTAATTCAAAACATGATAACCACAATGTCATTTAAAATACAAATAAACTTACGATACAGTTATCGGTTATGCACCCCACGTAGTTATTTTTGAGTCGCGAGTCTGTTTGCTCTAAGGTCATCAATTCAATATCCCGATGACGTGATTAAAAAAGTCAGTAACGATGTTTGTTTAAGGTTTTTTGTTTATATTCATAAAGTGGCGTAACATGCACATGATAAATAGATAATTCAACTGAGAAAGATGCAATTAAATAAATTTACATTATTATGAATAGTATTAATTTATTTATTAGTTCTTAATCGTATAACAATATTCGATGGCGATTGGAATAAGGTGGCATTAAATTTCTTGCAGATTCTTAAAGGCCTAAATGTAACTTTAGTTACTTACTCAAACATTACAAACTTCCTCATTTATTCGACTAATTTTACAGATTTTACATGTTTGTAACTTAATCACGCGTAAACGGCTAAACCGATCAAGGTGAAACTTAACTCACAAATAAACCGTCTCACGGATTCATACATAGAATTATTTTTATCCTGTTACGGATTTACACTATATTTATTCGTTGCCAAACGTTCCTGAAGATTCCTCGCGCTGAGGCGAAACACGTGTCGAATCATATTTTGTGCTCGAAGCGGAATACTGCATGTTGAATACGCTCGGGTCCCATGTCGTGGCTGTCCCTATCCAGAGGAGTTCGGTATTGTCAACCTTTATCTATTGCAATAGTTGGGGTGAGCAATACGAGGATGCGTGGTGGGTTCGTCTCTTCGCAATAATTTTATTACATAACATGTTACGGTTTAGTGTGCATACACCTTAAAGATTAAATATCAAAGAGACAAACAATCACGTATTTATTCAGCGCATATGATTTCATATAAACATTATCTTTAGATAATGATATCATTATTGCTAATTTATGGCAATTATGATAACGCAGGTCACTGCTATCTACTGTTTCACATGTAGGTAATCGCATCTGTTTATCTGCAACTAGTTATTGCCCGCGGTTACGCTCGTATGGATTTTTCGAAAATGCATCAACGTGGTAACGTATGATATCTTATGACTAACTCCAAAGCTTTTAAAGGTAAGGTTTAAGGAGCCTCGCTGATTTCAGCATGAAAAGGCCGGCTCGACCGGGGAAGGACTACCCTCTCACAGAATATCGACGTGAAATAGCAGTATTCCTACTGTTGTGTTTCGTTCGGTGAGTGAGAGTGGCGTAGGCCTAATCACCCTCTTGTCCACGGCCCACTCCTTCTCCTTACCACTTCCTTTGAAACTCCTGTGTCGCAGAGGAATGTACAAACAATCATACAAATGACACCAAGAAAACTTAAAATCGAAATAACTACTTGTGAATTACAAAAATTTTTGTCCGCGTGGGGATCGAACCCACAACACTCAGCGCAGTATCAGTGGCGAGGCGACCACCTAAACCACTATGCCACTCGTGCTTTCAAAGTCAATTCGTTCAACGGTATATACAGGGTGTCTCAGAAGTCGACATCAAGCCGGAATCAGGTAACAGGCTAAGTTATAATAGCTATCAGAAAAATATAAAACAAATCTAAGTTACGTGTTTTAGAAATTACAGTCATTTAAAAAAAAACAAAAAAAAATTACTGTCGCAGGCTGTAGATTTTTTTTATATGCCTATAATTTTTCTTCTGGGACATTCTGTATATCCGTGATATTTAATATTGAGATAAGTCTATTGCATATATGATGTATATAGAAACACCCGCGATGTATATTTGTCGGCCTCGATGGCGTAGTGGTTAGTGTAACCGACTGCTACGCCTGAGGTCGCGGGTTCGATTCCCGCACAAGTCAAACATTTGTGTGCATGAACATGAATGTTTGTCTTGGTCTGGGTGTTTCTATGTATAATATGTAAGTATTTACAAAAAAACAAGTATGTATGTATGTTTATCCATTGTCTAGTACCCATAGTACAAGCTCTGCTTAGTTTGGGCTAGATGGTGTTGTGTGTATGTGATAGAATATTATATTATTATATTTTTATAATATATCGTATTGGCTTAGGCCTTTCGCGGCTGGCATTACAAATGCTTAAACAACGGACAAATAGAAAACAATATACAGACTCGTAATATACTTAACTCTGCTGGTGACATTCAAATTTTAGTCTCAAGCAAGAATTGAACAAAGCAAAATATTCTGAGAAATTCTTAATATCAGCTTAGAGTCAGTAAAATTAGCGGTGTTAAACACTCCCGTGCCTTGAAAAGCGCGTAAAACTGTTGGTCCTGCGCCTAATCTCACCCCGGCCGTGTTGGATCGCCGTCCTATTGGATTAAGAGAGTTAGGAAATAGAGAGTGCAGTGCGTACACACTTCTGCACTACAATATCTCCTGCGCAGATGGCCAGTCCCCGTTAAGATTGGCTGCCGTAATCAAAATTGATCTGGAAAATCTTATGACGCTATCGGTACATAGTACTACAACAACATAATATAAATCAAAATTACGTATCACATGTTTTACACACGAGATAAATTTTCAAAGCAAATATTTTGACAAGATAAATTAACCGCAGTATCTCCATAGATCAACCTAAAATTACATCACTACGGGAATCCCAAGATAAGAGTACAATTATTTATGCTGACATAAAATTACGACGAACGCTGGATGTATAAGATATTGCAGGGAAAGAGTGAAAGATAACTATGTTTACGTAGCTTGTAAAACAATCGTTAACTAGGGAAACCCAGCTGTCTCCCTCAGTTTGACAACCTCACGATTTTGAGCGAACGATAAATTTGCCACATAGACAGATTTGTAGTTTGCTCATAATCGTTCTCATTAAAACAGTAAACTATGTGCTATAATAAACCACCACCATACTACATGCCGCCGCTCCAGCCACTAATACGGGACTTACCGACACGATCGTGGCGTGCCCGAGAAGCCATCAGCCTCACTTACTTTGTCAACCTTAACGCTTAGTGTCAAACTATAAAAATGTTTATGCAAGTTGTAAAACAATAACTGATAAAATAAACCCACTATTTTCCTTCATTTTGTCAACAGCACCGATTAAAAATTTACGATAGAAACGTTTATGTAATTATAAATAAAACTAACGAAGTAACTTCTCAGGTAGTTAATACTATATAATTATAGCGTCTCAGAGCAATAAATAACGACAACGGGATAAATAATTACTTTGTGTCAATTTCTAAGCTTAACGATTGCAGTATTATTACTGAAGTAATCCGCTGTTGACACGCAGGGCCTTATTTTTTAAGGTAAATTGCATCATCAGAGGTAGTAAATTATTTTCTGTTGCAAATTGTCACAAAAAGGCGAAGTAAAATGATGCTCTTTTCATAAAAAGTAATCACGTAATATGGCTTTTACCTATTGAGTCGCAGCGCAGGCATATCGGTGGCCAGATTTTCAATTGTATCTGGCATTTCAATAATTTTTTCATTGTCAACATAGAAACAAACTACTGCCCACCACTTTTGTGTACCTGACTGGGAAATTTGTACGAGTTTTTATCAGAATATGATTTGTAGCAGTATTCAGGACGGTATCTAAAAAGTGCAGTACGTCAAAATAGAGGGCCTTAAACGGATCCTATTGCACTATATTCTTTATTATATTAGGAACAACCTTGGGTAGCAACAAAACATGTTTTCTATCGTTATCTAAGTAAAAGTTGTCTTCACTAACTTATACGTTTTGAATTTCCAGGCTTCGGCAGATACAACATTCTCCACATGCTGATGTCAGGCGTGATCTTGATGGGCATGATCATGCAGAGCCTGGCGATGGGCTACATCCTGCCGGCTGCGCAGTGCGACCTGGACCTTACCCTGCAGCAGCGGGGTTGGCTCTCAGCCATACCGTTCTTAGGTAAGAGTTACTTGAACTTATTTTATTTTAAAGAGAACAGAACAAAACTTTCAATAGCACAAAAGTGGCAATGAACAAGTCATTATTACTGACATATCGGCGTTATTTTTCTGTGGCTACAAAAAATTGTATTTAGACTAATTGAGTTCACCCTAAGCATCTCCCTCCCTCCCCTCCCTTCTCTAAATAACTAGTCGGAGCTATGTATCGCGAGAAACGAAACAAGTAAAGCCAATTTCGACATAAAAATTAAAAATGAATAGCGTGTTTAAATAACACGATATTTATTTTAAAAAAAATCCTTTTCAGACGACAAGGCCCTGTGATGCTTCTTAGTAAACTATGTTGAATTTAGTTGCTTATTTGCAGTACCTTTTTCTGCATTCAAAAACATACTACAGATATCATGAAAAATCAACAAAAACTCACCTAATTCTCCGCTTTAACCGCCGATTTATAGCAGTAGAAAGCAAAACTGCCATCGTCTTGCTACGTAAAAACCAACACAGTAAAAATATTTCCTTCTGATTTCAGCCATAATCCTGACGTCGTACTTCTGGGGCTGGCTAGCAGACACGCAGGGCAGAAGACCAGTGATGCTATTCTCCATGCTTATCTCCGCCGTACTCTCGGCGTTCGCCAGCTTCGCGCCAGAAGTCATCTCTTTCGGAATATTGGTGTTCTTCTCCGCTGTGTTGTACGTTAATTATTTGCCTTTAATTAATAACGATTACTTGGTCTACTAGAAAAAGCATTTCACAGAAAATCTATAATCGTTATTAAAAATTATATTTCTCTGACTAAACAATCTAAAGACAAGTTAATAAATTTCTCCGCTGAAATCACATGCATTTTTGTAGACTATAGAATATTGGAAGCGGTTTACTAAAACGGCTAGTGTCTTAATTCATTCAGTAGGCTAGCGTTTTGCAAAAGTAAGGAATCAAAAACCCTCAGTGTTACTTTAAGAAGTTCTGGCAAACTAAATTTAAACTAATTTAACTGGCTAATACCCATACCTTCAGTCACGTGTCAATAAAAATTAGACAATATCCTACCCCAGCTTTCAAGCCATATCCATACCCAATTACACCGAAATTGGTTCAGTGGTCAAGCAATGTAGATTTAACAAGCAGACAGAGCATCTATAGCATTAATAAATTTCGATTAATTTATTTGAACTTTGTAGTGAAATATTATTTGTTTATACTTATAAATTATTTAATAAACGTTTTGCAGCATGTCTGGTTCATCTGCCGTGGTGTACACGTACCTAGGCGAGTTCAACAACCTGCGACACAGAGACAAGATGGTAGCTTTCGGCTCATCCTTCGTTGGAATTGGCACCGTCATTCTACCTTGTAAGTTATTAAAGCGAATTTTTACCGAGTATCTAAGTATATCGATTTAAACCTAAAATTATGACACAATATGTCAAACATGGGGATGATAGTACGCGTTTACCTGAGTCTCAATTACTTATTGGCGACAAGCAAAATTTTTATTACATTTAATTTTAAGTCACCAGTAACTCTAATATGAGGTTTCTTAGGATTATCCAGTCTTTACGGGATACTTAGCTATGTTTTAGTAAACAGTTAATGTGTAAAGAGCTTATACCCGTAGCAAATCATTGCCAAAATTGATTCTGCTACTGTGAATTCCCTCAAAGAAAATCAAACCCGGTTCATCGCCAGTAATTAAAAGGGTCTATGCCACTCGACCAAAACCATTCTCTATTTTCTTTTTCAGGTATATCCTGGCTAATTCTTCCTCTCGAATTCGCCTACCCCATTCCGTTTCTAAGCATCGAATACCGACCCTGGAGGTTGCTGGTGGTAGCCTGCGCGATACCATTCGCTCTCGGCACTGTTCTTCTGCTGTTCGCCCCCGAGAGTCCCAAGTTCCTGTTCGCGACTGGTCAGCATGAGGCCGCGCTGGCAGTAGTCAAAACCATTTATGCTTCAAATTCGAAGCAGCCTGCTGAAAGCTTCAGTGTAAGTATGAGCGATTAGTTTATTGAGGTTAAAAGTACAGCAACTCTTGGAAAAATATTGTTATACGTTTACGCGATTGTTATACATTAAAATTAAACGACTGATGGTAGATTATATAGCGATTTATTATGAAAACACTTCTTTTAGATGATTTCAACTATTAAACTATTTCAATTTACAGTTTCCCCGAAGTTTTGGTTATTTTTCAGTAGATACGGTCTTTAAATAGATAAACCGCGATAAAATCAGTAAACAGCAGTTTAATTTTGAAGTTTCAGAGATGCACATTTTTGTTAATTATTATTGCTATGGTCCCGAAACGGTCCCTAGTTTGAACGATATATTTAGATACACTGTTAAGGAACAGAGGACGCCCGTTCTCTATTCTTACCTCTCGTCTTTAATTTAAAAACTAAATATTTAGTCACACGGGGCGTCCCCTGTTTCTTACCTCACGTCTTTAATTTAAAAACGAAAATTTAGTTACACGAGGGGTCCTCTATTCCTTGCCTCTCGTCTTTAATTTAAAACGAAATATTTGGTTACACAGGGTGTCCAATAATCCTTACTTCTCGTCTTTAATTTAAAAACGAAATATTTAGTTACACGGAGCGTCCTCTCTTCCTTGCCTATCGTCTTTAATTTAAAAACGAAATATTTGGTTACACAGGGCGTCCTTTCTTTACATACATACATACATAGATTCACGCCTGTTTCGCTGAGGGGTAGGCAGAGACTACGGATTTCCATTTGCTACGATCCTGACACACTTCTATGGCTTCATTCACTTTCATACCATACCTCATACATGCTCGCCGGTTTAAGGTACTCTTAACCTGGCCTTTATCCAGAACGTCTCCGATCTGATCAAGAAACGTTCGCCTAGGTCTTACTCTTGCTCTTGTTCCATTCACACTCGCCTTGTAAACTTTCTTAGTCAGTCTTTTCTCGTCCATTCTTTCTACATGCCCAAACCAGCTTAACACACCCTTTTCTATTATTGTCACTATATCCACTTTTATGCCGCATCTCTCTCTAATCACACTATTCCTTATTCTATCTTTCAGAGTCACACCACATATATTCCTTAGCGCTCTCATTTCTACAGCATTTATTCTGCTCTCATGCTTCTCGTCTTTAATTTAAGAAAATATTTAATTACACAGGTCGTCCTCTGTTCCTTGCCTCTTTCTCGTATTTAATTTAAAATATATGCAGTTTCTGTTTACTTTCTGGCTCTCTACCATAAGAAAAAAATACAGATGTCCACTACCTAACGATCGAATAATACTTCTATATTATGTAAATACAACTTTTGCACTAAAGCATCTCACCGTCCCGACCACTTGAACTACATCGTCTTGCAGTGAATCTCTATACTTATTAATCTTACTTAATTATTTACCTTCCAGATTAAATCTCTGCTAGTAGATAGCCAAACAACAAAAGTATCAACCGTTAGAGGCGCTGCTGCCATCTGGGAATCGATGAAGGAGCAGACGATCCCACTGTTCAAGCCTCCACTACTGCCCTGGACCGCGCTGACATGCTTCGTGCAATTTGGAATATTTGCCACGTAAGTTAACATCTTTTATTACCCGTCTGTTTTGCTCGCTGAGTACAATCTGGGCGATTTCGACATCGCGAGTGAATTGGTAGCTTCTAGGCAAGCGTGCATTGTCATACGACCAGAGTGCCGAGTGCGAATTTGTTTTACGTTAACGCGATCGACATGTTTATGACGTTCGGCGCACTGATTTGCCTGCTCCAAGCTCTCAACCAATCAGAGAGCCAAATGCTAAAAATATATAATGCTAAATGTAAAAACTCGCACCCAGGTGAGATCGTGCCAACAAGCCTATTTATTATTTACTAAATGTGCCTGCGGTTTTACTAGCGTTTATGATTACTGCGCCGTCCCCAGGGGTCGTAGCGTGATGTTATATAGCCTATAGCCTTCCTCGATAAATGAGCTATCCAACACTAAAAGACTTTTTCAATTTGGACCAGTAGTTCCTGAGATAAGCGCGTTCAACCAAACAAACAAACTATTCAGCTTTATAATATTAGTATAGATAATATTATTGGAAAAGAATAAGGTTTATAATTGTTATATATGATAATATGAGTAAACTATGGATAATGTTTATACTTAATTAATCAGTTAAACTTGCCACGCCACTCTTGGCATAATATGATGTTTCCATAATTAATTTGTAAGACCTAATATAAAATATGACACAAACTGTGGTGCAAACATAGGTACTTTCGGAATTAGAATTTGCATTTATACCGAAAAATAAGGAATGTCTTTAACGAGACAGCTTAAAATCGATTGGTAGTACAATATTCGCTTTTTGCATATACTACTAATATTGCGAATATGATTTGGATAAAACTTGGTACTCAAATACGTCATGTCCTGGACTAACCCATAAGATAGTTTTTATCCCGAAATGCTTTTCATAGAATAGACGCAGGCAAAGCAATGGGCAAAAACTAGTTGTTTATAATTTCACATTTTTTTCTTTGCAGTACTAACGGTTTCTACGTGTGGTTCCCCTCAATCCTGAACTCTTTGGCGAATCATGGGGACGGTGAGGAGACTAGGATCTGTGACGTGCTGGATGCTGGCAAGAATCTCGTGAACAACGGCACACTTGTAAGTGTTTTATATTCTAAAGAAAATACTTCTTCTAGTTTAATTACTAGTTGAGTGTCCCCTCCAAATATTATCAAGATTATATATAGATTAACAAGTATGAATAAGAATTTATGCAATTAAACAACTGCCAGGAAATTGGTATCTTTGTGTAACCTTTAATTTTCAGTCTTATATATTATTAAATGAAATAAAATTCATATGTATTTGTGAATATTGTCATATAAGATACATAATTTATATATGTATAATGTGAATATCATAAAGAAATTAAATTAAATAATAAAGTTTATAAAACTATAACCCGACTACGTAAAAAAGAGGTTTTGTTTTTTTATTTAATACTTTTTCGTAAAATTTTATATAGCCTATGTGACATAGGCTATATAAAATTTTACGAAAAAGTGCCATTATTACGAATATATTGACAGCTCATTCATTAAAATCGGTTTAGCAGTTTAGGCGCTATGGTGGAACATACAAACATACATACACAGACTGCCAAAATCATTACCCTTCCTTTTGGCTTCGCCGTAGTCGGTTAAAAAAGAGTTTAATAAAAAGTCAAGTAAATTCCATTGTTAACATAATTTCAATTCTTGAACCCGGCACTGCTTCGTTTTTCAGGAGTGCAAATATATTTTTCTACATAAACTATTTGTACTTACAGATCTGTGACGACACAATCCACACCTCAACCTTCGAGCGTTCCATCTACATCGGCCTCGTGTTCTCCTCCATGTACATTATCGTGGGCTTCCTCGTGGACTACGTGGGCAAGAAGCTCATCATCGTGGTGATTCTCTTAGTGACAGGGTGCTGCGGTATCGGTGCTCACCTGGCCATTAACCAACAGCTTGCCGTCGTACTATTCGCTGTTTTCCAAATGTCGGGCGCGTGTATTGGGCTTATGAATGCCGTTGCTGTCGAACTGTTTCCTACTAAATACAGGTAAGAATAATGTAGACATTATCATAAGCTACTTTCTTGGACGCGTGACGTAAATTTGTGCTATGTTTTCAACCGATTGCAGCGTACTGGGTTAGAGATCGAATAAGCTATGTCTTGGGTTTATTCTATTCTAAACGTTCTCTGTAGCAGTGCTGACTCTGGTAATACAATTAATAGATAACTATAGACTCGCTTCCAAAATGACAACTGGTCAATAAATTCGGACAACGCTCAAAAAAAGGCAGTGTGGTCAAGATAGATTTAAAAAACATCGTCGTGGTGACACTTAACTCCTTTATTTAGTCTGAAAATATATTTTCTGATATCAAAAAAAGGAGATGTTGTATATTCGTATGTTTATTTTGTTTTGTGTGTAATGGGTTAACCGACATGAATATTTCATTTTTTGGATATTGTCAAGAAAGGCACGCCTGATGACAATATTCCGAATTCGCCGTAAGGCCTCAATTATTTGGCGATATGTTGGTGCAATACATCCCTGCTTATCCCTTCAGGAATACTAGCAGTGTGTCTATATATCTATGTATTCGCATAGCTCAATTTTTCATTTCTGTTTATCTTTGCTTGCAGAGCCATGGCGATCTGTCTGTCCATGATGATGGGACGTGTGGGCTCCATGGTCGGGTCGAACCTCATCGGGCTGTTCCTGGACATCAACTGCGGCGCCGGGTTCTACATGTTTGGCTCTATCATTATAAGTAAGTATAGCACATTAATATCACTGCCTTGATGACACATCTGTAAATAGGATTGCTGTGCGTGAGATCTTAGTTAAATTAAATTTAAATTTAGAAGCTGCACGGAATCAGGTATTGTTTCCAGTAGACGCCATAATTCGCTTCCATTTACGTGAGATCTAACATCATATTTGACGCAATTACAATTTAATAAACCTCAGCGTACCCCTACTTTGATATCTATTACTTTGGCCTATTTTTGATGTCATACTTATCAGTTACGCCTGCAATCATGTCTAAGTTGTAATCTATAATAAACTACAGCAAAATCTGTACTAATATTATGAGGCTGAAGAGTTTGTTTGTTTGATTGAACGCTCTAATCTCAGGAACTACTGGTTCGAATTAAAAAATATTAAGAGAGTTAGATAGCCCATTTATCGAGGAAATAACATCTCATTACGACCAATAGGAGCAGAGCATCAATGAAAAATTTGGCAAAAGAACGGGAAAATTCTCTTATGAGATGTAGACGAAGTAGCGCGGGTCAACTAATCTATATATAATTCGATCATACATATTTTTTACCTTATTGATGATTCGATCGGGTTATACCCGCCGTGGTCACAAGCTGACTGGTTCAGCAAGTTATACATATATATCATGCAACGTGAAAGTTTAAAGTTATTAATCCAAAATATTTTTGTTTCAGTTAACTCCCTCTGCTGTATAACATTACCGAATAAGAAAAATATGAGTCCCGAGAAGAAGGTTATAGTAGAATCGACGCAGAACGAAACGCACGAACCGGTATGAAGTGGATCTCAACGGTTTTTGGTACCGGACAGAACTAAACCATTCTGTAGAACCACCAATGAGAATGTATGAATCAAATACTCTGACATATTAAGTACTCGCGTACATTTTCAATGTAATTTAAGTATTTATTTATAATCTAAAATGTGTTCATTTAAACTTTATAATACTTTAAAAATACAGATGATTTCAAATGATTTTCGAAACATAACCTAAAAATTAAAATGTCCGTTAGGAACATAACCTAAAAATTAAAATGTCCGTTAGGAACATAACCTAAAAATTAAAACAATGAAACTTAAAACCAAATATGACCAAAGCTGTGACTTTATGTATACGTTATTTTTTAAATAAGTATTATATAAACTTGTTAGTAGTTAGGAACAATAAATAAAGGAAATATGTGAAGAAATAAAGAGCGAATAAACTATAACGAAACGAAGTCGTGTGAAAAGAGACAGATGTAAACGTCAGTAGGTACGCCTAACCCTTTGACCGCCACGTCATAAAAGCAAAAGCATGCTCTCAGCACCAAGCTACGATTTCATCCTTTAACAACTACATCGTTTTTGTAATCTATACTAAATATTATAAAGCTGAAGAGTTTGTTTGTTTGTTTAGTTGAACGCGCTAATCTCAGGAACGACTGGTTGGAATTGAACAATTATTTTAGTGTTGGATAGCCCATTTATCGAGGAAGGCTATAGGCTATATAACATCACGCTACAACCAATAGCAGGGGAGCAGCAACGAAAAATGTTGCAAAAACGGGAAAAATCTCTTATCTTATATGAAGTGGACGAAGTTGCGCGGGTCAGCTAGTCTTATGATAATATGGATGAAATAAATAGTAAATAGTTTACATAATATTGATATGGATGAGTCTAGCTACATAACAACACAAATAAGAAAAATAATACATTTTATAAGATTTATTAGCGTTTAAAAGTCTGTCACGTAGTCGTGACCGTGCCATACTGAACATATTTTGCTTTGTCATGTATACATAACTGTGGCGGTCAGAAGTTTAAAGCACGGAATACAGCGCGCCACGCTTTGAGTAGAGACGAACGTAAAAATAATATCATGCCGAGTCGTCAGTTAGACAACATAAGTATCATATTTGTACTGCAATATGCACAACTATATTCAAATGTCACTCGAATGCTAATAAGCGTATTACTAAGTAATTCAAAGTCAAAGTCAAAAAACATTTATTCATTTAGGTCACAAAGTAACACTTATGAACGTCAAAATATATGGGTTAGTGAGTTTACTAAGTTACTGAAGCTACATTTAGGTTAGTTGCTAGGTTCAAGCAAAGGGTTGAGCCTATGAGAAGAAACCTGCAAGAAACTCACGGCCACTCTTTTAAATCGCCAATTAAATATAATTTCAGTATTTTACAACTCAGATTAACAAAGTGTTGCAGCCATTATGCCATATACTACTGACTATAAAAAAAACTAAAAATAAAAACAATAATAACTTAATAATATTATAGAGATGAAATAATTTGGGCTAAAGTATATGTTTTAATATAAATCTAAAATAGGCAGTAGGATGGTATGATGGCGCATACACTTACACTTTGTGACAATGCAAAGGCAGTCCGTGACTAAACGCGGATGTGCATTTATATTCTTCAATAATAATCAAATTAAGAAACAAGTTACTTGTTAACATCACAAATAATCACGAGGTACCTCTACATTACTAATTCAAATATAATCTAGCCTGTCATAATGTTATAATTTGAAGAAATAATAAAGGGTAATGTACATAAAAGTACCTGCCATATTAAACTTATCTAGATCTCACCATTGTGATATAGGATGCACAAACAGATATACAAACAATATCATATAAGTAACATAGAAAATACTTTAAATAGGTAGTAGAATTACGTTTTGTATATTATCGTTAATACCTAATATACAATGGTGAAGATGAAGACAATCTTACCTTAGTCGCCAATTCAGTTACAATGCGTTGGTTAAAATTGTGCTAGATGACTGTCAATATCGACACCGATGCAGACGGACTATATACAAAAGGTGTACCTATTGGTAATAAAATAGAGTTCAATTTTGAATGATAGAATAAACACTTTACACTTGTATATAATAAATGGATTTTTCATTATGAACTTTCCATGTTGAATATGAATCAAATGTGGAATTTAGATAATGCTATGTTTGTATATTTTAGGCAAAAATGATTGATGTACTAATTAAGTAACGCCTTATCGAACTAGTAGCTTATTAACTATTCTGTATAGAAAGGATAGTATAAACACAAATTAAATAAATACAGATGGCCGGCTGAATAAAACGCGTGAATACAGACGCACCCATGTGTACAACTATTTCGAACCAAGATAACCGAAAGTTAATCACCCGCTGCGTTCGACTAGCTTGATCAGAAATTAATTTATTAGACCAGCCATCTACATTCATATGTTCTGAGGTCTAAAGACACTATTTAAGTAGTAAATACGTCACTGTGATGCTAGCCTGCAAGTGGAAAGAATAATGAAGTAATAAATGTTTATTCATGAAAATGGTGAAACAATAAATGCTTTGTTAAGAAATATTGTATTATTACTATTCTGGTCTCTTTTTAACCCCCGACGCAAAAACGACGGGGTGTTATAAGTTTGACGTGTCTGTGTGTGTGTGTGTGTGTGTGTGTGTGTCTGTCTGTGGTATCGTAGCTCCCGAACGGATGAACCGATTTTAATTTTGATTCTTTTGTTTGAAAGGTAAATTAGTCGGGAGTGTTCTTAGATATGTTTGATGAAAATCTGTCCAAGATGGCCGCCGCCACAAAATGGCGGATTACATATTTTGTCACAACTCCCTCAATATGGCTATTAAATGAAAGGGCTTGACTAGTAGAATACTATACACTATGATAAATTTCAAATCCAAGATGGCCGCCACCACAAAATGGAAAATACATTTTTTGTTCACAACCCCCTCAATATGGGTATCAAATGAATTTTGTGTCTGGGGTTTGTTAAATTTTTATATATAAAAATTCAGCTGTCATATGTTTGTGTCGGCAAAACTCATTAATAACCAAGTAAGGAAATAAGCTAATGGATAGCCTGGTGTGGGGACGTTTGCTATAGTATAAAGGAGTAATAACGAAGGTCATTCTGTTGTTGACCTTTAAAAACCGGAGGCACTATCCCAGCGTAAGCGTAATATTTCTAAGTCCTCAGCTAACAGCATAACAACTTTCCCTGGAACCAGGAAAAGCTACTCTCTCTGTGGTGAACAAAAACAGTTGTGTTTCTCTATGACAAAACATTTTGTACATTAGCCAACTATATTTCAACTCTAATGTAACGAGACCTCTTTTACATTTAAGTTTAAACAGATCGTAGAGCCATCTATCAAACAGGTACAAATTAATAATATTATTGAAAATTTCTTATCAGAGAAACCCAAAGCTTTTACTACGATTTGGGAACAATACTCGAGTATTTATAATCAGTCAACCTTTTGATACGGTCTAACAAAATACTAACAGAAAACAGGGAGCGACGTAAGCCAGCAAACGTATTTCTGAATTACAAATAATGTTTCGCTCTATTCATGAGTTCGTTATGAATGAACTACAAGAATCCACATTCTCCAAGTATCCATTCATAAAATTCCTTTACTTGTTGCTCTGCGCAGCAGTGATGCGCAGTAACATAACCTCAAAAGCACCACTCTAGAATATAAGTAGATGTTTTCAGACAAAATACTCAGCAACTGAAACTGTAATAGTCCGCCCTAGCAAAGCGGAAGTCGAAGGCATTCCACTTCCGGAAAACCTGGAGCAGGGCAGAAAGTTTTCAGTTTTGTGGGCGGCTGTACTAGGAGAACAAGGTTGTGAGGATATGAGGTTGCGCGGCAAAGTCTCTAGTGGCTAGTGCGCAGTCGCAGACTTTCTCTATAAAAGGTATTGATTTTCGCCTCACACCTTAGACGCACGTGAAGATATGAAATAATACTCAGGGTGGATATGGCAGATTGGTGGCATCGTTGTTTCCAGTCGCTCTTGACTGTTAGTGGGTTCGATACCCATATCAAGCAGTGCAGGATTATGTAAATAAATTCTCATTACAGCACGAACTAATAAGGAGCACAAATCGAAAATTTTACAATTGTTTTCTCCGATGTGTCCAATCTCAATCAATTAGTTTATAATATTGTATTTAAATAACTCATGCTTGCACGCCACTTATGTTTTAAGTCTAATGTAATACCCGGACGCTGTTAATGCCGATTACTGGGCATATTGCTAGACTCCGAGAATTTTCGTTGAGATAAATCGAATAAAACGGTTCCTGTTGCTGCTTGTTACCTCACGATCACCCGTTAACCGCGCAAGCTTATAGCAAAAGACCAGCAAAGCACCAGCACCTAGTGCAATGGTTCCCAGACTTCTTTCTCAAAGACCACTTTAAAAATTTTGCTGGTTCGGTGGACTGCAGCTAGAAATTTAATCCGTCAAGTAAAATCGGTATATTCGGACCAATAAGCTTTAAAAAATTTGATCATATCGCTACGGTACCTTTGGAACTTTCTTTTTTTTTAAAATCTCTGGTCTTCAGCGAGTGGTATTCCTTAATTATTATTTGCCTACATTATAGTTAAAGTCAAGCCAAGCCATTTAAGTTCTTCACTATCGAAAGCAAATAAATTTTCGTGGATCCGCTTATGAATTGTGAACCCCCATTTTTTGTCACGCTGTCGTAGACCCTTGTCGAGTCTCCCGTGGACTCCTAGGGGTCCACCTGGACCACTTTGGGAACTAAGGACCTAGTGCAAGATTCTTCTGCCGAGACTCGCAGAAGAGGCACTAGGTGGTCAGGTCCATTTATAGTTACAATAGTGTGATTCCCAGAATCTGTTGTAAACACAATACGTTTTATAAATGTGAAAAGGTCATCCTATCAGTGTCTTTAAATTATTATAAAAAGGCCTTATATTGTTATTTTTTTGTATTTTTTGTTGTTATATGTTTTCCTTTTGTTTTATATTTTAATTTTGTGTACAGTATCTGATTGATAGTGCAATCATAATGCATGTCGAGTTTGCCTGTAATTCGATTTGCAGGTTGAACAAAATTTATATTTACCTATGTTAGTTCATAAGTTAAAAATGTTAAACCTGCTGGCGAGCCATACGTTAAAATAAAATAAAAATCACACAACTTGAGCATTTTTCTGCTAAGAAAATTTTATTAGACATTGTATATTATACAACATGTCACAGATATATATATTACGCACATATACGATAACGCACAACCTCAAACACCACAATTATATTATTAAATCGTAATGATAATATAATCATTGCCATTCAACGTGGCAATGCTGCCAGTCTTCTGGGCACGTTGCCAATTGACGACGATGCGGAGGAATATTATGACGCTTTTTGATTTTGCAGTTTTATTTTTCTCTTTAGTTTATATTTTTCTAGTAAATCATTTGAGTGTATATTATGTTAATTATGTCATTGATCAAACTAAGCACTTATATTAAAATTTAAAATTGAAGAGATCATTAAAATGTTTCTTTTATGTAGGTACTTAAATATTTTAATTTAACGAATTAGTTTTCCTTATTGTGCGCGAATAGTATGGGTATAATTACAATAAATCTAACATTATTGCCTTGAATTATGATACGTTTTCTTTTATTTCAGCTATTTAATAAATAGATGACTATAATAAAATTTAATTCGTTTTAATTTTTTAGGGACAATAAATTACCTATATTAAAATTGCTGGCATTGATTCAGTAGCCGGTTTTGAACAAACTACTTTCAGGTTGTGCGTTTATTATGTTACATGTTGTATAATCAGTTTCTCAGTATGTTGAAACACATAATTTTTTTTTTTATATACACTTGGTACATTAAAGAAAATTTTTAGGACGTTGTGTACCTTTGTTTAGTAGAAAGTTTAGTAGAAGTAGCATATTTAGACATAATATGTCGTGATAAACGATATCGTTAGATAAGTTTCTGCTTAGACTTCTGTAGTACTAGCGAGAGGGAATACGCTGTGACGTCATATTATTTGTAATGGCGGTACTCAGAGTTGTAGAAGCGATTAAGTTTTTGCAAAAACATTGTAAGTAATCATTTTAGTTATTAAACCGACGTTATGATTCAACGAAATTTATTATTATTGTGTAATAGATTATGCCCGCGGCTTCGCTCTCGCAGATGAAGATTAGGTTAGATTAGAAACAGATGTTTTTTTGGTTGAATCTTATGGCCTTTTCTGTTCTCCTTACAACGTATATGCGACATTTCATGATGATCGATCAAGTAGGTAAGGCTTGAAAACGTAACAAAAAATAAACAAACTCACTTTTCTTTTTATACTGTAATAGGCTTGCCTTTGACCGCGATCTCACCTGATCTTAAGTGAAGATGCAGTCGACTATGGAGCACGCTTGCATAGAAGATACCTATTTACTCGTTAATTAAAGACACCCAGATTGTACTCATCGGAAAACACACACATTCGCATTCATTATATTAGTTAGGAAAAATTATCCTGCGCAATGAACCATGTACTTCCCAATCGACCTGCGACATCGTCCAGACATCGCTGTGGCGTCATAATATATATTGATTGAAACTTTTTTGTATAGCGTCTCCAAATATCTGAGTAGATACCTCTTCCTAGCTCGATGTGGAGGGAATGGAATGTCTCTATTGCTTCGCATTCATGTGCGCCTAGTAACTCAGATGTCGGAGAAACGTGGTGAAAAATTTCAGGCGGATTTCCCAGAATTGTTACCCTTAAACTGAAATAGTATTAATTTAGTCTTTGCTGAAAATTCAGTATTTGTATATAGCATTTTTGTTTATTTGTCATTTTTTTTAATTGGTAAATATACTTCCTATTTTTAAAGCATTCCAACTAAATTCGTTTCCTAATAAATAGAGATGACAATAAAATGAAAACAATACATAGATAATTGTTTACTCAAATGAGAAGTATGAAAAAGAAGACTATAAATTAAAGAAAACCTTAATTTTTGGTTATTTATTAACTTAAACCCAATTTTCAATCGTCAGATAGCTTACCGAAAAAATTAATGAGGCCCTACAGAAAAACTACGAAGTCATCAAATTTTATAATTAAGATTTATCTGGTAATAGAAAAATATACACTAATCCGCAAAAAATCAATGAAATTTGAACTTCTTTTGGTATTGAAAACTTTAGAAAATCGGAAATACAAATAAAGTAATACTAAATTAACAAAGTTCACCAAAAATATAAGATATCCAGTTACATACGTGGAAATCGAGTATGCGGCTCAGCAGCGGTCTTGGTATCCTACTATGTACTTTTGCTCTCACCTATCACAGCCAGACATGCCTCCTGAGTATTCTGACAGGAATGCCAAACATAATTATTGAAAACTTATTACAGATGCAATAGGAGGTAGGGCCGCGGGTGTGCCGCCGCTACTCAATAGAGTACATAATTAAAATTTTACTTAAGATTTCTGCTTATTTACTTAGCAGAATCGCGTTTCATCTAAACAACATATAACGACGTTGGTAGACTGCGCTCCACTATCTAAAAGGACGTTAAGTACATATGTATGTATATGTGGCTAAATTGGCAGTAGTGTGTTCTCCACATTGCTGCTGCAATAACAAAAGACTGACTAGTCTATGAACTGTTGTGTTCATCAGGTATAGTAACCCGCCACCGACGATAACACAAATAAAATTTCTTTTGCTGAACAAACGTCATGCTAAGTCAAAATTTAATAGCGAATTTTATTCTAATTACGCAAGGATTTCATCAAAGATACGACTTTTCCATTAACTAGCTGACAATCAAAACTCCAGTCGGTTGACGGATCCGCCATTTTCGTCATATTTACTAGGATAGCAGAAAACATAAGGAGGTTATTGATTTTCCACGACGCGGCTGAAAGAGAGCATCGACGACCTAGCCTAGCCACATATGACAGAGAAGGACGGATAATGGCCGCACTGTGTAGTTTCACCCCATCCCCTTTATCGACACCACAGCTGATTTCATTCATAACGCGTTTAGAAGTCAAGGTAAAAGGCAACTTAGTAACACAAACAAAGTATTTTAATACAACCAGTCTGAAACACAGAAAAATTGAGGTTAAGCTGTTTTGTTTGAAAATTCCTGGTTTAAAGAGGTTTTGGTTAGAAGAGTTTATATCAACAGCTTCGTAGCTTTAGTATTTTCATTACATCTCTGTACAAATATCAGATTGATCTGTTGGTCCCTTGGTACATCTAAGGAGGACTAACCTCTAAACATAATTTTGTATTCATAATATTGGTAAGGACTAAGGCAAACGATAGGGATAAGGCATAATCTGAATAAGGATCTAACTAAATATTTAAAACTCTTTTTATCAAAATTAGACTTTTAAAATGAATATTTGTTTTCAACTTAATTTACATATTTTTGTTGGTATAATAAGTTATACTTAGATGGTGCCGTTGGCGCAGGTAGTGCGGTCTCGGGTCCGATTTCTGGCTCGGAAAACTGTTACAGAATTTCCTCTCCAGAAATTCTCAGCACGAAGTCTAAATACTTACTCATCAAAACTACAATAAGTGCGTCTCCTATGGCGTGAGGCGTTTACTGATGAAGGTTCTTATTATTTTTAAAAGACAATTCTCTCACTTAGCATATTTTCTGTGTCGCGAGGTCTTATTAAACATTTACACAACGGACACAAAGAACACCAAGACTTGGAACATCTATTTGTGGATCACAACCCCGTGCCTCTGAAAGTATGTAGAGCCGTTGGTCCTGCGCCTGATCTCTCTTCGGTCGTGTCAAATTACCATCCCATCAGATTACGAGAGTTAAGAAATAAAGAGCACTTATGTTAGTGCACACACTTGTGCACTTGTAACACGCTGCCAAAAGATGTCGCTACTGCGATGCCAGCCAACAAAACAGCCATGACGTCACATCCTACCGCCACTACAAGGCAGCCACGGTAGTGGGTAGAGGTGGGGCAGTCGCCGCCAAGGCAGCCAGCCATTATAAAAAGCGATCGCTCTTTTGTTACGGGTTAAATTGTTGTTGATAAATCAAGAATAAAAGTGATTATTTACCGAGTACAGACTGAGTTATTTCACCTCGTTAATTTAGTGTTATACACTATAATATCTCCTGCGCAGATAGCCACCGTGATTAAAATTTCGGTTTGGAAGACGATAGTATTTTTAGTAGTAATATATCATTTGAGTAAAACTAGAGTGGCTTGATTGGACCTTTTTATTGTCTGCAGTGGACTCTGCTGGGTGGGTCGCTGATGTAGTTCTAGTTCCAACGACCCACCTACTTTAAAAACAGCTTGTAGACATGGCTCCGAAGTGAGATGGGTCTGTAGTTCTTTAAGAGGGTTTTATCGACCTTCTTAAAGAAAACCACCTCTGTGCCATACCTGTGACGTTTTTCCTCGAGTATGACGGAATTGAAAAGCTGCCGAAAAACTGCCATAGTGGTTTCGCCGCCGGCTTTCAGAAGTTCAGTTGTAATGCCGTCATCACCCGGCACCTTTTTGCTTTTGAGCTGTTTGAGGGCCATGCTAATCTCATGCAGGCTGACGTCCTAGATGTGTTTTTAATTGTAAATATATATTTTTCTATTTGATCTTGTTTTATTGTTATTTTCTCTATCATACATGTTGTTTGGAACGTTTTGTATAAAACATTTTTTTAGTGTTACTTACATGAATATAGCAATAAATCAAAAACGTTCCACATCAACATTTTTACGAATATCGAAAAAAGTATTTATCTTGGAAGTCTAAAATAGGGTCAAATTAAAAATTGATTTTATTATTTATAACATACAAATGTATCAGTATTTAAAAACATGATTTCACAAAGCAATACGGGATTGAACTTTAATCACAATTATCTCAAAATGTTAACTTTGTGGGTTGGATGTTGAAGTTCTTACAGAGAAACTTTTTCTATTACAATAGTCGGGATGGGTAATCCGAGGGTTTATTGTGTTCTCTTTCCTATTGTCATATCAATCATTTTGTAGCAGTTGTGGAGCCTCGCTGATTTCAGCATGAATGAGCCGGCTCGACCGGGGAAAGACTACCATCTCACAGAATATCGACGTGAAATAGCAGTATTCCTTCTGTTGTGTTTCAGTCGGTGAGTGAGAGTGCCAGAGGCCCAATCACCCTCTTGCCCACTTCCCGCTCCTTCTCTTTCCCCTTTCCTTCTCCTTTCCACTTCCTTTTTATCTTCTTCTTTTCTAAAGGGCCGACAACGCGCAAATAATGCCTCTGGTGTTGCATGCAGGCGTCCATAGGCTACGGTGACCACTTACCATCACGTGAGCCGTATGCTTGTTTGCCACGTCAGTTGTATAAAAGAAAAACCATTTTCTAGTTTTCTAATGTCTATAGTGAATAAAGTCTTACCATTTGCTTTGCCAGGTGTCATATTATCATCATACGGCTGGGGTCTGGCAGCCGACACGATAGGACGACGCAAGACGCTTCTCACAGCAATGCCGATTGGCTTCTTGCTGTCCATAGCCGGCAGTATGGCGCCGGCTTACACAAGCTTGACCGTACTCAAGTTCTTCTCTGTCATGTTGTAAGGAACCCATTCTGATAATATTAATCTGTCTTTAAAATCCCAGACATAATCTAAAATCTATTGTGTCTGTCCACCGGTGTGCCACTGCAGTTCAATAGGTTAACAAGGGAAAGTGCTTAGCGACTCCACAGCAAAAAGTTGTCTTAAAATACGAGATAGCGCTGTATTCAAGTACACACTACAGCTACTCCATTCAATTCTAATTCGTGCAGTAAGTTTGCAGTATCAGTTACTGTAAAGTGTACTTGTTTTGTTTTTCCTTTGTTCGTTGGTTTGTCCTTCTGAAGTTCACGTCGATCGCCTAATTATTCTGCTTTGCAGCAATGGATTCTTTACGTCAATCGTTATAAAGTTGTAGATCTTCGAGTTTCAAATCATTTGTAGCTAGAACTGAAAGCGTGTACCATACCGGTATATTCCACAGCTCTCATACCGATACAAAATCAATACAAATTACAAAGATATCACTAATTTAAGCTGCACTATCCTTGAGCAACAAAAGCTATGTTTTAAGCAACCGAAACTTTTTCACGCAAGTAACACGGATATAAAGCTAGACTATCCTACTACCATCATAAGGAAAACAGACGTAACTGCCAGTATTTTATATTTATTACACTTTCTGTCTTTCCTTATTGATTCCAAAAAAAATTAGTTACGCCTTTTTCCTTATGACGGCTGCCTAGCAATAAAAGCAATGTTTTAACTTTTAAGCACATATCGTAAGCATTCCGAAGCCAATAAAAATAACCAAGAGCTTTTAAACTTTCAGTTCATCAGCAGCCAACGCGGCTGGTTTCGTGCTGGTGGGAGAGAGCGTGCCGAGCAAGAACCGCAGTCGCTGCATGTTTATAATGGCCAGCGCTACTATGTTCGTAATGTGCCTTATATGCTGTAAGTAAATATAATAATATTAAATAAATATTTTCCACATTATAAATAATAGCTACAGGTTTCTTAAAATAAGTGGGAAAGATCACCGGTCTCCTGTACTAGTAGAAACCTGTATGACAGGATACAGGGCCTTCCATAACGGAACGCCCTGTATCCTGTCATACAGGTTAACAAAGTTATTCCGAAAGAAAACATCTTGAATCATAATGGGAAAGTTGCAAGGCGTAAAAATTAAATGAAATAACAATAAATATAAGTACAACATAAAAATATATTATAATATTATTATAATCAAATGAAAAAAAAAAATGATATATTATTATAATTAAATTATTCTTTTCACTCAAATAAATTAATTATTGTGTAAGTTTATGCAAATATGTGACTGAACTAAATCTTTATATATACATACCGCATGCAAATATTGAAAAGCAAAATAATAAGTTTCTTTTTAGTCTTAAAGACTTATATTTAATGTGGGAATTAAATACCTCTGCAGAACTTTTCGGAAATAAGCAAGCATATTGATAATCTAATTCATGTTAAAGCTAATTTGCTGTTTTCTATTCATGACCAAATCAAAAAATATTTCAAACAAAAACGCATCAATCAACATGTACAAAGTCATACCTAGAAAAATCTCATAAAATCTGTTGTCCTCATATTTTGTTTATTTGAGTTTATTCATTTATTTGTCGGTATATGGTGTCATACAGTGAAATCTATGTACAAATAAGTAAAGACAAAACAGCTAGGTACCATTAGGGCCCTTTGTTTGTCAAAAGTATTTTTTTTATTTAACAGCTTTTGAGCTTCAGTTCTAATAATAAAAAAGGTCCGGGAACATTTTTTTTTAATTCATATATGCTTTCCTCCAATTTTAATTAATTATTATGATGAAAGGCGATATCCCATTTTTCCTACATCTTTGGGCCTACTTGTTACAGACAAAAAATTTGTGGCATGTGTTAGAGAAATACACTAATTATAGGTCTGCTTTATTTTATTAAAATTAGTAATTACAATAATGAGATTTTTTTATTCGAATGTGTAACTAGTTTAGGTTAGTTAATGGATAAGTTTACAAGTCGCGGTACATTAAAAATAAATACTTTTCAGCTGATTTGTAATGAGAAATTAAACAGGAACCAAAAAGCACCAATACTTAATACGAAAATGCGAATAACATAACAAAACACATCACCGGCGCAAGAACAACCAAATTAATGTACTTTTGATTGTTTGAGGGTAAACGTCAGTGTCAAACTTGAAGCTTGAAGTTTAAAATCTGACACCGTGTCTTTTTAGCTGTATATTATTAATGCAGTGCAATTAATGAACATAAAATGTTATTTTACCATCGTAAATTGAATATTGTTCTTTGTAATTTTGTGTATTGATAAACTAACAAATATTTTACAGTAAAAGTATTGATTTTAACGCATGACTTTAACTACAAATTAAGTCGTAATTAATTATCATAAAATATTTATATTTTCCTATTAACCATTGTAAATTAAATTTGTTTTTTGTGATTTTGTTTAGTGATTAAATGACGCTGTTTTTGCAGTAAAAGATTTGGCTGTAACACGTGGGCCCAGAAATGGGCATGTTCCTTTCGATGAGAGAGCGAACACTAGTACGAGTATAACCACAAAACATTATAAGAGTAGTTACTGTTCTGTGAGTAAATCTATATTATCAAGACTAATATATAAATAAAATAGGTTGAATCTTAAATCTACCTTTAATGGTCTTCACCGATTTCATTGTAAAATTTTTGCCACAGGTTGCGCGTTACCAATCTTCAAGGTATCCTTCCGAGTAGAGATAGCCTGGCTGAGCATGGAGTACAGACCCTGGAGACTGCTGCTACAGGTCATTAACTTGCCTGGAGCCGCAGGTGTCATATACCTGATCTTCTTAAATGAATGTCCGAAGTTCCTTCTGAGTAAGGAAAGGGAAAGCGAAGCTCTTCTAGCATTGCAGTCAATATTCCAGTCTAATACAGGACGTCCAAAAAACGCTTATCCAGTAAGTACATACATTTTTAATATAAACTTTACTAATATTATAGTGCTTTAGGCGATCAATTAGTCACTAACAATGTTGTATCTTTAATTTCCATACGACAGAAAAAGTGTACACCACATTTATTTGCTTTGTTGCTGATTGCCCTGTAAGTCTGTTGTATCAGTGCTTATAATCCCTCTTAGCATAGAAAATATGCATAGTGCGGGGGCGATATATAATATTTTTGTCCCATGTGGGATTCGAACCCACAACACTCGGCGCAGTACATAAGCGGCCGGGCGACAATTTAACCCATTACGCCATCCGTGCAGTTAATAGATTATTTGTCAATCGTAATTGGTTTCAGACCCGTTTTATTTTTAACACGCTTTTATTAGCTTGGTATGTATTTATCAATGTAACGAAATCTTTGGACATGATTTTCACCCCTTTCAAACCGACGGATTGATTTGAAACTTTGCACACTTGTCGAGGACCGATGACAATACAATAAATGAGAAACAATATATATATATATATATATATATATATATATATATATATATATATATATATATATATATATATATATATATATATATATATATATATATATAATAGTTTAAAAAACTACAAACACGCTTTATTAAAAAAAACAAACAAAAAGTAGAAAATAATTTAATAATTTTAATTTAACAAAGGGAAAAGTAATCTAAAAGGGGTGGAGGTTATCAAAATATCTAAGAAAGCAACCCACGCTTTAATAAATTAAAATTATTAATTTACTTTAAATTTTTTTAGTTTGTTTTTTGAATAAAGCGTGCTTTTTAGTTTTTTTTATTACTTCTATCAATTTGCTTTGTAACCTAAATGAATAAAAAATATATTTATTCACTTAGGTCACAAAGTACTAACTAAACTATACTTTGAACTTACATATACCTGTTTCTACGTTCAGAAACTCTCAACCACTCTTTTTAATCGCCAATTTTATTAAACTTCTATATATTAATACGTGAAGCAAAAACGTTGTACCCCTTTTTACGAAAATTGCGCGGGCGGAGGAGTATGAAATTTGGCACAGTTATATAATATAATAATAATAATAATCATTTATTCAACTTAAATTGGTACAAAAAAGGATACAGAGATTAGGTTACATCGTAAAGGTATAATATAAGGGGTGCCTGTACTAGGGTAAACCTGTGCCACAGGCATTAAGGGCACATACTGTATAATATAGATACCTATAAATTCTAAAACAATACTTATGAAAACATTATTATTTGTATATAAAAACTTACGAATTACATTATAAACTAAGTGATTACTATGACTACTTAAAGAGTTATTTTATTGCGCAACACTTATTGAACAACAGTCATCAAATTTTCAGTTTGATCGTAGTTCAAGGTTTGTAAATATTGTTGAACTAATTGCTTAGTGTTAGCATAATTTTTGTCATAAATCGCAGTTATTTTGTTTATATTATTATAAAGAAATGGACCTAAAAATGCGAAAAACCTATTGGTAAAAATATACTTAGATTGAGGCTGAGTAGTACAAACGATATCTTTCCGTCGCTTAGTGTTAGTTAGTTCCCGGTTATATTCAAGAGTAGTATGTTGTTTTAGTACGGTGTGCATAATAAAAAGCTGCCTGACTGTTAGTACTTTAGAATTTTGATACAAAAGGCATGTGGGATAGCGAAAAGGTCGATGTGTAGCTACTTTTAGGAGTGCTCTTTGTGCTCTTTCAATTGGAAGAATAACAGACTTGGCGATGCCTTCCCATGAGGTAACACAGTATTGAATAATGGATTGGCACAGTGTCTTGTAGATTTGTATAATAAGATTATTGTCTGCTATATAACGCATCAAATTTTCAGTTTGATCGTAGTTCAAGGTTTGTAAATATTGTTGAACTAATTGCTTAGTGTTAGCATAATTTTTGTCATAAATCGCAGTTATTTTGTTTATATTATTATAAAGAAATGGACCTAAAAATGCGAAAAACCTATTGGTAAAAATATACTTAGATTGAGGCTGAGTAGTACAAACGATATCTTTCCGTCGCTTAGTGTTAGTTAGTTCCCGGTTATATTCAAGAGTAGTATGTTGTGCATAATAAAAAGCTGCCTGACTGTTAGTACTTTAGAATTTTGATACAAAAGGCATGTGGGATAGCGAAAAGGTCGATGTGTAGCTACTTTTAGGAGTGCTCTTTGTGCTCTTTCAATTGGAAGAATAACAGACTTGGCGATGCCTTCCCATGAGGTAACACAGTATTGAATAATGGATTGGCACAGTGTCTTGTAGATTTGTATAATAAGATTATTGTCTGCTATATAACGCAGTTTTTTAAAAACGAATATTAATTTACGTAGTCTGCTTGACAAAGTGGCTACATGTTGTTTAAATGAAAGAGTGTGATCTATTATAACCCCCAGATATTTAATGTTAGTTGTACTATGGATTGCAGAACATATGTAATCGTCATTCATGGTGTTGTTACAATGGTGTGCATATAGTCGAATCTTACTTAAATGATCTTGTTGATTGCGCATGTTAAACTTAATGAATTTAGTTTTATCAGTATTTAGTGTAAGCAAGTTATTTCTAAGCCAATTATTAACCACATCGAACCCACGCTGGGCATTTTTAAAGACTGCCTCATTTGTGTCAGCGGAGAAGAGAAGGGCGGTGTCATCTGCGTATGAAACGATTTTGCCGCTAGGAAAGCTTAAGTTACAAAGATCGTTAATGTACACGAAAAATAGAGTACTTCCAAGGACACTGCCTTGTGGAATACCGAATTGTGGCACTTGTAAGTCGGCACTGATGATATTATCTATTTTTACGCACTGATACCTATTTTGTAGATAGTCTGTTAGCAGCTTAAGCTGAGTGCCTCGTATTCCTAAAGCATCTAATTTTTTAATAGGATAGGTACAAATACAGTGTCAAAAGCTTTTGCGAGGTCGAGGAAGATTCCAATTACTTGTTTTCTTTTTCCAAGTTCCTCTGAGATAAAAGCTGTCAAGTTGTGTACTGCATCTGCTGTTGACAACTTAGGTCTGAAGCCGAATTGCATTGGGGAAAATAGGAAATTTTGTTCAAGAAATGATACTAATTTATTATTAATTAATTTCTCTAGTACTTTTGAGAAAGTAGGTAATAGCGAGATTGGTCGATAATTTGTTACGAGGTCTTTCGTACCAGACTTATGAATGGGAATCACTATTGCTTTTTTAAGGCATAGAGGGAAGACTCCGATGGAGAGACAAATTCGGTAAATGTGGGTTAATGGAGGCACCAGGATATGCTTAAAGGTCTTTAATATTTTACAGCTTATATTGTCCCACCCAGGTGCACAATTATTTTTTAACGAGTGAATAACCCGCTCTATTCCTTGTTCATCCGGATCCAACATAACAAAAGATTTTCCGCTTTTAAGATATGTTGAAACCGGAGGAGAACTGTTATTTGTGCTGCACTGACTTTCTATTTTTTTTGCCAAAGTTGTGCCAATATTTACAAAAACCTATTGACGTTGTTGACAGAGGAAAGCAGAGTTAAAGTTTATATAGAGAAGGAGTGGCGAATTCTTATATTTTTATAAAATATGCATTAGAAATACATTAAATTAATGGAAAAACACTACACGCACACAACCATGCATTTGACATACGCAATCGAATCGCGTTCGTAGTATTTCGGCATTGTTCAGTTGATGTCGTAGAATTCTTCGTAACGGTTACATATGTATGTGGAGTAAATGAAATGTGATTATAAGGTTATAATTATAGGCAATAAAACATTAATAACTATCAAACATAAAATTTAGTCGAATTTCGACTACTTACGCTAGTTTTACTAACTATATCTGTAACTATAACAATATATTCTTACATTTCAAGGTCAAGCACGTGTATCTCGACGAGACTGTAGCAGTAACTAGCACGCAGACTTCGATTCTTAAGAAAGTATGGAACCAGACAGCACCGCCGTTCAAACCGCCACTCCTGAAAAACTCTGCCATAGTATACTACTTACTTTTGTGTGCATACATGACGTAAGTATAATTCATTCAAATTCAATCATTTATTATAATATAATAAATGCGAACTACCCCACAAAAACGAAAACTCACATAATATTGTCTTACGTTTACGCGAATGTTATACGCTGAAATTGAATTATTTTTATAATTATAATCTTGGCATAATCCTAATTATTAATGATTTGAAAATATTTGTTTACGTATTAATTATTAGATATAATTTTATTGTTAGTAAATTTAGATTCATATTTTCGAGAGAAAATTGTTTTAGTACACGATAATTGGTAAAACATGTAGAACAACAACTTACGTACCATCTTCATGCAATGTAATACTTGTAATGTAGGTATTACCTACTCATGTTTTAACGAAATAAATTTTATAAACTAAAAAACAGAAAATATCAAAAACCAACTATATATCGTCATTTATCTCGTTGTTTATTTTTTATAAAACACTATTATTACATAATTTTGAAACTAAACTATTCTTGTTAAACACCTTTATTAGTTACTATTTACTTCTATTTAAGCTATTTAAATTATAAAAACTTAATTTTCTCCGACATTTCGGTTGAATCCATGATCACGGGGAGACTAACTAACCATGGCTGCTGAAAAGCAACTGAAACTTTAGAGAAAATTATACCTACATAGTTTATATTTTCAAAAGAAATATGAAATAATAGTGTTTTATAAATAATAAGCAACGCGATAAAATCCGAATAAAGTTGTTTAATTTTAACGGAAAATCACGCTTTTGCTCCTGTGCCGACTTTGTCATGGAATAGATTAAATTAAAATTAAAAATTAAATTAAATAGTTTATTTTCATTTACTTACGAGCTAGTTCACAATAAATTAATTGAGGTACTCCTTTTAAGTAACAAAATACTTGTGTTAGGAGTCCCGTCCGATGTTAGGATAAAACTAGACAGGTAACAAAAAAAAAAGGTAAGAAAGAAAAGTAAACAAAAAATAAGTTAATAATAAACACCATGCATGTCTGTGTGTGTGTGTGTGTGTCTGTGTGTGTGTCTGTGTGTGTGTCTGTGTGTGTCTGTGTCTGTGTCTGTGTGTCTGTGTGTGTGTGTGTGTGTGTGTGTGTGTGTGTCTGTGTGTCTGTGTGTGTGTGTGTATGTGTGTCTGTGTGTGTGTGTGTGTGTGTGTGTGTGTGTCTGTGTGTGTGTGTGTGTCTGTGTGTGTGTGTGTGTCTGTGTGTGTGTGTGTGTCTGTGTGTGTGTGTGTGTGTGTGTGTGTGTGTGTGTGTGTGTCTGTGTGTGTGTGTCCCTTGTATGAAACGTATTGAACAGTATACAACTAAGTGTTTTGTGAATATTAACTTGTAAGTACCAATTATATTATTACGATACTACATTCATCAGATCTTCTGTACTACTATAATTTAGGGATCTCCACCAAAAAAGTAACGCTTTTTTGCAATCATGATTACTCATAGGGTACATTTTAATGATTTTTTTTTTTTTTATATAAATATGATGACTGTCGGTCGAATTGTCTTCTTGCAAAAGATGTACTGACTGTTCTGGTGGGCACGATATTGCAGATATTTCTTTTCGTTAGAAGGTTGGGATCAAAATGAAGCTTTGAGTGTACTTTTAAGATAGTAAGTAGAATATACAATTGCCTTACTGAAAGAATACTATAATGTTTGTACAGTTCATCGGTAGAGAATCGATACGGCTTAAAGTACATTACTTTTAAGACTGACCTCTGGGCTCTGTCCAACTCAATAAATTTACTTTTAGTTGATCCACTCCACACAGGTATACAATATGTGAGTACGGTTGAACTAGTGCAGTATAAATTTTATTCAGTAATTCCGTTGATGTGACATTACGCAATGTTTTAAATACCCATATAAATTGTCTAACCCTGTTTTTGAGTAGTTCTAAATGTGAGTGCCAAGATAGTCTCTGGTTAATCATAACACCAAGGTACTTGGTATAACTTAATCTAGTGATAAGAGGGCAACTACAATTTACTGTTTGAAGATTGGTGCATTTATGAATCCGGATTCCGAAGTCTACTGGTGGTTGAGACGAGTTATAGAAACATATACAGTTGGTTTTGCTTATATTTAGGGTTAGAAGATTACTATTAAGCCATTTAGCCACCTTGGCTAGTCCAGCTTCAGCAAGTTCTTGGACTTCTTTTCACGAGCTTCCAGTGAAAACAATGGCTGTGTCATCAGCGTATGAAAAAATAGTTACGGAAGTGATACCTAGGTTACATAGGTTGTTTATATAAATTAAAAAGAGGGTAGGTCCGAGAACACTACCCTGCGGAACGCCGTAAAGGACGTTCTCAGGTTCACTAACGTACTGTCCAATTTTGACATGCTGCTGACGTTCCATAAGATAGCTTTTGAAGAGCAAAAGAGAATTACCACGTATACCTATGTTTTCTAGTTTGTTTATGAGAGTAGGAACAGAGACAGTGTCAAATGCACTTTTTAGATCAATAAAGACTGTCAAACTTTTCAATTATTTTAGAAAGTACAGGCAGTACGGAGATGGGTCGATAATTATTGACATCATCCCTGTCCCCACTCTTATAAACAGGCGTTATAATAGATTTTTTTAGAGCTCTGGAGAATATACCAGTTCTAAAACAAAGATTAACCAGATGGTCAAGTATGGGAACTACTGTAGAAGTTTAAAAAATTTTGTTGGAATATTGTCCCACCCAGGAGAGCTATTCGAGTCAAGGCTCATCAGTACACTATCCACTTCCATTGGATCTGTCTCTAGTAAGACAAATGAAGATGACATGGAGTATTTAGGTGTTGATGGTAAATCAGGACACTGCCCATCGCGGCCATTCAATATACATTCTGCCAGATTTTTACCTACAGTGACAAAAAACCTATTTACAGAGTTAACCGAATCATCGGGGTTTGCATAATTATATAGTAAATTTGTATTAGGTATTTTTGAGGGCTTATAATGTGTGATATCATTTATAGATTTCCATAGAGTTTTATTGTTGTGTATTGATGCAGTCAGTTTATTTTTGTCATATTGACGTTTTAATTTCTTAACCAGATTATTACAATCATTTCTGTAGCGCCGATATGTAATCTTCAGTACTTCATTAGTTGGGTCATTCTTTAATGACTTTTGCATATTGTTTCTATTTCTTATACACCTAAGAACACCCACGGTAATCCAGGGCTTTATTATCTGTTTAGTATTTGGAATAGGTATAACTTTAGTATGAAGCGTTATAGAACCTATAATTTTCTTGAGAAGTATATAAGTAAGATAATCAGGATTGTCATAACACAATAATTCTTCAAGATTTGACAATTGTAAGGTGCTACTTGCTTTATCAAAGTCTATTATTGTTTTATTTTTTGGCGGAGAATATAATTTTTTTATGTTAGAGAGACTTAATATTACTGAGTTATGGTCTGTGATGGAAGTATCGAGGATGGCGGTAAATGCGATGGTATTACATGTGTCAATTTTTATTAAAAAATGATCTAGGCAATTTTTGCCTCGAGTGGGTAAGCAGTGAGCCGGCAATAAGCCGTGATGTGCCATTATATTTAAATAATATTCTCTATAGTGTATATTGTATATATTGTATAGTATTAAGTATATAAGATATCTATTTGAATGTGTAGTGTACGTTTGTAGAGATATGTGTTTACAATTTAAGCAAGAATATAATGAATTTATAAACGAAATGAGATTTCTACAAAAACTTAAAAGAACATTTAACAAGTTACAATTTAGTGGTATAATCTGCAGTCAATCTTCAATTAATAACTTATGAATTTGGGCTTCATTTTTATCATTATGGTAGGAGAAACATCGGTTCTTTTTACGAAAACTCTGCCGAAAGAGGTCCAGCAGAACTTATATTTTTTAGCGGCTTTTAAATCTCTGGCTAAAAAGAACAATCGGGCACCCTTCGCTGTTAACTGCTCAGACACATAAATTGGTGTATCTGTGTTTGTTTTGAAACCGAGATGTTTTGCTTATAGCTTATTTTGATTTTGCTTGTTGAAAGCTTTGCACATGGTTAAAAGTTTCTGCTTCAGTATAGATGACCCAGTTTCTACAATGACAGGGGTATTTTTGACGTCATTTTTCTTTGACTGTACTCGGTAAATGTCATTAATGTCGGATAATTCTATTTTACAATTAACATTAGTAGATAGGTTCAAACCATGTCAACCAGATCCTGTTTAGTTTCTTGTTTATTAATCGGGATATTTTTAATTTCTATATTTGTTTTGCGGAGCGTGCGCTGCATATCCTCGATCTTTTCTTCCAAGAAAAATATCTGCTCTTTGTCCTTCTTAGATTGAATTTCGAGCTGATCTATTCTTTTTTTCAGATCGTCATTTTGTTGACTCAGAAAACTAATAGTTGTTTCAATGTTTCAGTTGGACTCTTTTACTCTCTTTTACTCTTTCTTTCTTCTTTCTTCGTTTTTTGTCTTTTATATTCGATTTAATTTCTAAGAACTCTTGGTTCTGAGCATCTAACATAGAAGCTATCATCATTTTTATTTCCTCCTTAAAGCTAGTGAAGTCCATGGGTGAATCTTCCATCCTTCTTCTTTTCTGGCGCTGCGATACAAAATTGGGCGGACTGACGTCTTTGTCACCAATATCACTCAGGTTAGATTCAGAAATCGATCCGATTATCCATTATAGTACCAGGCAATAATAAGTTGTAAAGCGAGCTTATGCGCAGGAGTGAATCAGCACACCGAAGATTCCAAACAGCCAGTAGCAATGGAGCACGCTGGTTGCGGTATAAATATGGCGCTTGTGCAAAAGTGCGGTAGCCAATATCGTCACGTAGGGGGTGTGACCTTGCAAGCGAGTCGGAAGCTAGGCGTGGCGTAGGTGGTTGCGAGTGCGCAGACTGGTTTGAGCGATATGATGTACCAGGGCAGCAGAAATATTAAAGACTACTCACGTTGCACGCTACTGTTGTTAAGCTCCTCGCATGTTATGCACTCCTATTTTATTGAATAATTATTTTGTTATTCAATTTTAAATGAACTTTTATAATAAATTAATAAAATTCTCTTTACACGTTTACACCTGACGGCGGTCCGGGGGGAAGAGCTTTAAATTACACCCACTTATATGACTCTGACTTTTTTAAGTTACTTGTCATACATTTCTGTGATATGTAAGTTATCTTATAAAAAAGCAAGTCATTTTAGCTAGGGACAGTTAATTTTCGACACATTAAAATTAAAAATAATCCGCCGCTAATACGATTCGTTTATTATAGGAAGCTTGATATAGGTCTTTATTTCCTTTTTTATATGGGCTACAATAGGAATCATGCATGTATCGATGACGAGTTTATATTATAAACATTTAAATTACGCATACAAAGGATACTCAAACTCAGAACAAATTGTTCTCGTTCGGCGCTTTGGCAAAAATATATAAACTACCGTGTTATCCGTGCAGTCATACATGTTCTTTTGGAAGTCACTGTGCCACCAGCAGGAAAACAATTAACGTTTTGAATATCGAGTGCATTCAATTAAGTCGGCAACACGCAATTTACTTCATAGCTATGCAAGAATGATTAAATTTTTTTACAATCACACTACGATGAAATTTCTTTCGTTGTCATTGACTTCACTGATTAATATATATTCGAATCGATGGTAAAGTCTGCAATCGAATAATAATCGATTTACTCGTATTTCAGGTCTACTGGGTACACGATGTGGGTGCCGACAATAACGAACACGTTCTTTTCGGGTGAGGACAGTTCAGGACGCACCTTCTGTCAAGTAGCCAGCACAAGTGCTCATACTAATATTACGGTAATTATGTACATGAACTGACTGCTTATGGTACTATTATATACTGCCTACGTTACTTGATTCCTGGACAGGAGGAAAACATAAAGGGCACAGCAAGAGCCCGCTAAAATCTGGTCAGTCACTGAAACTCAGCAGGTCAGTACCTATAGGCATATACCTACAACCAACAGAATATCGCAGCAAAGCAATATTTTGTCCATTTTTTTTGTAACTCTGCATCAATGATGGCGTTGGCTATCATAAACATCTATACTAGTCGTAATATAGATTTGATGACCTCAAATATTCTGACTTTATGTCTAACCATACATTATCTTTAACCATTTGGCCTGTAAAGATCATATATCCGTCACTACCTCTTGAAAATAATAAATGGTGGCAGATGGTGACATTATTTTTACAACAAAGATGGCAATCACGCATACAGCTTGTCTAGTGATAAGCAGTGTCGTAGTTTTAGATTGCTTGCAGTACCAGATATGCCTCTCAAATGTAGCCAATTCGAGGAAGATGATAGGGTAAAAGGAAAGGTATGGCAGAAGAAGATATGCTTTCGGAACTCTTTCTTCCAGAGTATAACACAAAAACTTTTATCTACTACTTTTTCGCCGGCTGAGAAGACTGGTACTTCTCCGACGGACCCGGCTCTTTCATACCGCCATCAAATCATTAGCAACAATAGACTCTACTCAAAAAACATTAAGATTTATAATCGTATAATTCTCTTTCCAGTTGATTGAAGACTGCGACCGTGTAATCAAACCAATGACTCTCTATGCTGTCATGTGCTACTCTGGAGTTGCCACGTGCCTGACGATTCTGCTCTCCTTCGTAGTAGGGCCTCTAGGCAAGAAAAGACTGACACTGATCGTATTCGCCATGTCTGCGTGCTGTGGTACCCTGCTATTCTTCATGAGGATCCCTCTGCTAAGCATCGCATTTTCTACATGTTTCTCTACGTAGCCCAGATTCTGGGCAACATTAACGCTTATATGGTAGATCTGAATCCTACTTATTTGAGGTTTGTGCTGTGCTTTTTATGTTTTGCCAGGGCAAAGAACATTACATTATAAAACGACTAGATTTTGCCTGCGGTTTCGTTTGTATCAATGTAGATTTTGTCAATCAATTTCTATACCTCGTGAACGGTACTCCTTTCCTGGATAAAAGGTATCCTATGTCCTTTTCTGTACTCGTGAATATTTACATATGCAAATTTCATGACGATCGGTTGAGAAGTTAAGGCGTGAAAGCTGTTTGTAATTGTATTCAATATTGCGTGGCAACGCTGCCAGTCTTCTGGGCACACCACCGAGTCGACTGTGATGCGGAGGAATACTATGACGCCTAGTTAAGGATTTTACATTTAGGTTTTAATTTTTTATTTCTGTTATATAAGATTTTAGGTATAAGTTAGTTATAAAGAATTGTTCAAATTGATACTGGTCAAGTGTTCAATATAAAAATTATACACAATAAAAAATTCAATAAGTATGTTTGTTTGGTAACATTGCAAAAAAGCGTAAAACCAACGTGAAACTGTCACTGTTGACACACAGAATCTCGCTATATTCCATAGGTAACAGATGGACAGGCTGCGTAAGAGGTATTACTTTTGTCAATCCTATGTGGTATAAATACCACTGGTCATCCGCTTTCCGACCCGATAATCAAACCTGGACCTTAAGTGCTAACTGCAAACATTAGCCAGCGAGGGCTATACCTTATATGATTGTAATTTTTACGACGATGCTGCATTATTAGTTTACTACATAATGGTTAACAAGCTGCTACCCGCGACTTTACTCGTCAACGTAGTTCAAGTCATAAACATACCTGGTAAATTCAAAACCCCTCCAAACTTAAACTGAATCGTAACTAACCAAACTTTCATATGCACAATAATTCTAGAATTACATCTAGGCTAATCATTCTTTTGTTTTATGTCGGGGCTTTGCGTCATCTATCACATAAATTTAAAACTAATTCAACCAAACAAACAACAAGTACACGTCATTAATACAATTTCATTTTTTTTCAGCTGGTTTCGTAGTGGCCACATTGTTGCCACCAGACTCGGAACTGAAAAATCACATGATGAAGAAGAAAACGGCCGTTGTGAAGTCGCTGAAAGCCCTGGCAACGAACACATTAAATAAGTATATAAAAACAAGACTGATTAGTCATATCTACTTCTGATATAGACTTAGATATATAAATAGCAGTAGGTGGGTTGGTTGCCAACCTAACCTGAAATGGCTAAAACTTAATTTTACAAAGATACCTTCGCAACTATAATGATGATGACGTAATAAGGCTCGATTAATAGTCAGAAGGTTTGAAGACACCAAGCCGTCATATTTGTTTTTATATTGCGTTTTGGCTGACGTGACCTATGCGCTAGTCGGCATGTATCTGTGGGACCTTCAGGACCTAAAATCCTTGACGAGGGAGGCAACAAGCCCGTCACCTCTGTTTGGAAGCGTACTCCAGCCGCCCAATCCGTTATAGTGTGAAGAAATGAGCTGATTCAATTCAACCAGTACCTGTATTCCCGTACCCAGTTTTAGAATCCAGTTAGTCAACTTGCGAGTGGCAGCACGGGTTAATTTATTAATAATATTTCAAAATAAGTCATTAATATAATCTTAGTTTTATTTGATTTACTATCCTGCCTGTATCCGGCGCGTTAGAAATAGAGGTGACTGCTGTATGCAACAGTCGTTGCTATAGTATACGATTATATTATCTGTGCTATAGGTACCATTGTTTGTTACCAATTCTTGTCCTAATCCTTCTCGTTCGTCGAATTAATAGTGACAGGGATATTTGTTTATAATAAGTGACATCTTAATCGGAATGTAGTTATTTAAGAATCACCGAATAATAAGTAAAGCTGAATGCTCTGTGAGGTAAGACTGAACTTGTTGCTCTGCGCAGAAAAGTTGCGCAGTAACATAACCTCAAAATCTAATAGGTAGTATTTTCAGTTAAATACGTTCAAACATCGGAACTATTCCATCCTTATGAAGTGCCGCCCTGAAGCTGGGGAAATCGAAGGTATACTTCCGTGAAAGCTGGAGGAGGGCAGAAAATTTCAGAGTTGTGGGCGGCTGTACCAGGAGAGCAAGGGCGCTAGGAGCTCTGGTTGCGCGGGAAATGACAGACTACAACGCATGCGCGATTTGTCTAGGGGGCGTCACGCCGCGTATTGATTTTTGTGCACCCCTAATTGTGCAAAGAACTACGAAATACATGATAAAGATTGAGTTTGATTTTAAATAAATAATAGTTTAAAAGAACTAAAAAACACGCTTTAAAAAGTAGAATATAACTTAATAATTTTAATGTAAAAAAGCGTGGGGTGCTTTCTAAGATATTTTGATAAACCCCACCCCACCTCAAGCGTGTATTTTTGTTTTTTTAATTATGTTTTTCTAAATTATTGTATTGTCGTCGGTCCTCAATAAGTGTGCAAAATTTCAAATTAATCCGTCGGTTTGAAAGGGGTAAAAATCACATTCAAAGATTCCGTTACATAGATACAAACCAAGTTAATAAAAGCGTGTTAAAAATAAATTAGGTTTACTAGAATTGCGTACTGTATTCATAGAAATAAGCTTGTTCATTTCTGATTTATACAATATAGCTGTTTTAATAAACAGCAATAACATTCGTAAATGAATTTTAATTACAATGTGTAATACAAAAGCACGTTCGTAGACACAAAGATTTTTATAAACATTTAAAACGAACTTATGTGTATAACCTTTTCCTTTTAATTGGCGCCATACCTTGAAATCGCCACAGTTCTTTTCATAGCTCAATGTACAGAGAATGGAATGTCTCCACCACTTCGTCTTCGTGTGCACCTAGTAGCTGAGATGTCGCAAAAACGTAGTGTGAAAAGATGTCAAGCATTTCCCAAGCTTTACAAAACCTATTTTTTTGAATAGAAAATGCCTTTATTACCTTGTAAAGAAAAGTATCAATAATCTCGACAAATAACATTATGACTAAATATTTTGATAGTAAAAACACTTTTCATAGGTTGACAAAAGTTTAATATTTCACCAAAGTTCTTTTTGCAAAAAAAATTCCCAAGATGCGTTCCATTTCATGAAAAATCTTGAGATGGGAACGAATATCTTTTCTCGTCAGACCTCGAGGGGAATCCGTATTCCGATGACGGATCCGCCATTTTCGTGATATTTACCAGGAGAACAGTAATTGTGAGGAGGTTATTGATTTTTCACGGCGTGGAGGAAAAGAGACCACTGCGTTTAGAATGATGAGAAAAGGATGGATAGTATCGCGCAATCACCGGTTACATCAACGTGCCCCAACCGTCACCCACCCCTACTAAGCGTCACAGCTGATTTCATTCAAGCGGGGAATCCAAAATATGATAAGAAAACAATGACATTTATAGCGTGTATATACGTATCACAGGGTATATTTATGTATCTATAAAAATAAAAACCAATTGCCACATTTATGACGGAGCATCGCTCAAGAACGGCTCGACCGATTTGGCTGGTTTTTTTTTTGTTGTTTTTGTAATTATCTACGTGAAATGTCAAAAACTTTAATGGTATTTTTTTATAAAAAGAAATTATTGAATTTAATTACGTGAAATGTATTTTTGTATAGATTTACAGGTCAACGATTGTCAGGATAGCTATTAAGTAATAAAGAAAATGTATCCATTTAAATATATGATATAAGAATCAAGATGACGATTCCTTGATTTTTATTTATTATATCATATTTTTCATAACTAGAAACATACAAAATGTAAAACACAGGTTCTCTGCTTAAGCCATAGATTTTAGCCCAATTGGTACAGCCCAGCTGCAGAAATATCCATAGGAGACCTCATCTAAAGCGCTTTAGTTGTGGTAGGTCTAAATGCTACGACTGACCTTGAACATTATTCTCACCGTCATCTTGCGTAAGTGTAAAAGAGACACAGAATTTTAAGATTATCTGCTATTGCTGATAAAAGACATCAAATTGATTATTTCTATCGAGGATCTATAATATAATGTTTACAGATTCCACCATAGAGTTAAGGCGCTGTAAAAAATTCTAATAAAACTAAAGACATATTTTAAATAATGAGTTGCAATTTGTATTGGACTCTGTTATGAAATAATTTTACTTATTTTTATCACAAAGCCATAGAAAGAGGTTTCTTATTTGTTTATACTCTGACATTGAGTTATTATGTAGGCGACGAAGGCGTAGTGGTTAGTGTAACTGACTGCCACGCCTGAGGTCGCGGGTTCGATTCCCGCACAAGTCAAACATTTGTGTGCATGAACATGGATGTTTGTCTTGGTCTGGGTGTTTCTATGTATAATATGCATGTATGTACAAAAAAAAAGCATATATACGTATGTTTATCCATTGTCTAGTAGCCATAGTACAAGCTCTGCTTAGTTTGGGCTAGATGGTGTTGTGTGTATGTGAAAGAATATATTATATTATATTATATTATTATGTAGGTGGGTACTACGCACAAAACGAGACATCTCATTTGGATTTCCTGTAAACCACGGTAAAGTGTGAAGTCTGCTAACCCGCACAGGACCAGCGTGATGGACTATGGCGTAAACCATTCTCACACTGAGGAGATACACGTGCCCAGCAGTGTGACAATTTAATACAGGGCTGATATTATATTATTTTATTATGCGCTAGAGTGCATGCTGTCTAACTCACCAGTCGGACCCATGCACACCTTTGAGTGTACAGTTACTTAGATAGTATACAACATGAAGGATTAATTGTGAATATCAAACATTTTGCATTGAAACATGTCGTTACAGTAAGTGCATGGACTGTGGTCCTCGGGCCCGTTTCCAAGAAATGATCTATTAACCAGACAGTTATTTTTGATACATATAGAATACGAGAGTTTTGGGGCAAAATATAGTACTCTATATATAGCTCGCATAAATGGTAGGTAGGACTTTTGTGTACCCCTGATAACGTATATGCGAAATTTCATGATGATCGGTCGAGTAGTTAAGGCGTAACAAACAAACAAGCACACTCTCATTCGCATTTCGAATATTAGTTTTTTTTTATGGTATTACGCCGCTTATGGACACCTGCAACAGAGGAGTCACAAGTGCGTTGCCAGCCTTTTAAATTTCCCCCCGCCCCAGGAAGGGGAAGGGTTGGGCGTCCGGTACCCTCATTCACTCGACGAAACACAACGCAAGCGCTATTTTACGCCGGTTTTCTGTGAGTCCGTATCACTCCGGTCGAGCCGGCCCATTCGTGCCGAAGCGTGGCTCTCCCACGTTGAAATTTGATTGACAATTATCGCCTGCTCCGTGCCTCGGAGAGCACGTTAAGCCATCGGTCCCGGCTGCCATGAACAGTCGTTACTGGGAAGTCAGTGTCTTATAATATCCTGACACTGTTCTAGCCTTAGGGTATCGTTAGCCTTCGTGTTCCGGAGGTCAGGTGGTAGCCACTCCGTGTAAAAATTGATATTCAGTCAAATCCGGTTAGACCAGAAAAGACGACTCCAAGTGATTTGGGAATAATAAAGGCTAGGGAGAAGATGGCGATTTCAAACATTTTATTTATTTACTATATAACCTTGGAAACAATCGCATTAAATCACTTACAACAACACACAGATTGTGCCTTGCTATTTTCGAGATTTCGGGAGTCACCGAGTAAGCTTTTAGTGTTGTTTAAGTATCGACAAAAATATGCTAATATTGAGAAGGCGATAAAAAAAATGCTATAACCACGTGAAAATAATGTATACAGATTTATTTGTTGCGGTTTCGATTGTGTCTATGTGACGGTAAATATATGACCACAATAAGGTACACGCTGTATAAGAAGAAGGGTAGTTAACAGATATGACGTCAGCCAGATAATGGAGAAATGTCAATAAAAGCCAAAGCTATGCCATTTTTTTATTTAATTGTTATCGATTACAAGATATAGACGAAACTGTCCGATTTTTATTTCACCTGTTTTTAAATGTTAAGTTTCAACTCACAATTCTAAACCGGTAGATTGACCGAAGCCATCGTTGTTGAGGGGCTGGGGTCTCGTAAAATAGGGTTATTTTGAGAGACCTCAGCCCCAGAACTACGATGGCTTCGGTCAATCAACCGGTTTAGAATGAAAGCCATACGTTAAACAACTAATAAACATAGCTAATATTATTACTCTGTGTCTGCAAACAAAACTAAAATTATAAAGCAAATTAAATTATCAGGAGCGGCAATATTTGTAATATACATACTGTGTGCCTTAATGTTGATAGAGACGACAACTACTATGTGCAATGTGTGACAGCTGTACACTTATTATTTACAAAATACTATTAAAATAATTGTTACGTCTCTTTAATCTCGTCAGAGCATCTCTTGATCGTTATCAACAGGAAAAAAACCAACTTAACAAATAAATGAAAAGAAACGAAACAAGTTCGCTAATTAAAAATTTGTAGGGTTCTTCTGATAGTAATAATGTCTTCCAGACCGAATTTCAGTCACGGCAGCCAATCTTAGCAAAGTCTAGCGGCGCAGGAGATATTATGTACACAAGAACGTGTGCAAACACAAGTCCAATTTCCTCACTCTTACAGTCCCATAGGACGACAACCGACACGACCCGAGAAAGATCAGGCTCAAACCTGGGCTTTACTTACATTACGAGGCACGGGGATGTGCAACACCCCTTCTTCTAAAATTCCGTGCTATTAAGAATTTCTTTTTGGTGGCTCGTCACGGAAAGTAAGCTCAAGTGCATATGCATTGCTCCAGTACTGAGTCAGTATCTATGAACGCTTGCAGCACCGAGGTACCGTTCACGCAATGCTCACTCTTCTGAATAGAAAGTTGGGTTGGATTTGGTTTCAAGACTTTTTTTGTTTCACTTCAGTATTCGAAAAGCAACAAAAAGTCGAGGCAAGTAAAAACTTAATCAAAATAGTTAAATAATTTAAATAACGTAAATAGTAGTAACGTTTAAGACTTGTAGTAAAAATATATGTAATAATAGTGTTTAAAATAAACAAGCGATAAAACCTGTATAAGATTTAATTTCAATGTGGAAGAAGACTATTAGCCAAATCTATTTTCACTCCAGTAACGATTCTAGCTTACTAGGAGACCGTTGAACTGCCACACAGAGAAAAACTGTATGTCTGAGAGTTCTCCATTAAGTTCTCGGGGATATGTCAAGTCTGCCAACCCGAACCTGAGTGATAAAGTATTTTTTTTATTACCTGGTTGAATGCTTTGACGCATACTTCTCCGCGAGGCGACGGAGAAGTTATGTCAGACTCACCGGGAAAGATATATCCCGCTAATACCGATTAAACCTACCACGGTGATCCTCGACATAACCAGAGTCGACGGGGCCGAATCACTTTCACATGAATCGCCGAGCCGTTTAAAACGAAAAGCCACTACACAAATATTTTTTTAAATATATTCGTCGTCCTACGTCGTCGTCGCCGTCGTCGTTCGTCCCTACGAAGTCAAAACGACACAGAGGCGCGCGTAGGAACACGCACGCCGCCTATCGGACCTAGTGCTGATCGGGTGGCAGAGCAGGTAAAATCACAGATTTTACCTGCCCTGCTAGGCCTGGCCGGAGGGTAGAGGGGGCTGGAGGGTACTTGAGCTCTCCGGCGCCCGGTTCTACGGTTGGGGAGAGGGTATAAGCGCTCTCTATCCCGCTCTGCCGCTTCCTTAATGGCAATTACTTCCTCACAGAAGGAGACGACGGCGTTCCACGAACACTCCAGACCATTAACTGAACCATAGCCGGGAGCGAAAGGGTGACCAATCCGACTGCCGCGAGCAACTCACGGCGCTGCGATGCCCAGGCGGGGCTATCCGCCAAAGTGTGCAGCACTGTATCCACAACAACAACGTGACAGTCGCCACAGTGATGACATCCAGGCGACGTCCTGCCGGCCTATGCGACACACGAGGTGGCCAAAATAACTGGAGCTAGTCATAACCGATGTCTGCCGAAGGTGAGGACGCCATGCCGCCTCTCCAGCCACTTCTCTAAAACGGGACTTATCGCCACGATCGTGGCGTGCTTGCAAACTATGACCTAACCTTATGCGACAGAAACACTTAAACAATGCATACAAACAATACCCAGTCTCATGAAAACCATCTGTCAAACCACGAGATATTCGAACCCACAGTGTATCATTCAATGCTAGACCTGCTAGGAATTTGGTTGGCAGTGGAAGGCTTTCTTTCTTTTAACCCGATCTAGCAACAAAGTGTGAATGTACTAATGGCCACGGTACATGGCTCTTATTACAATACACAAAAAAATACTAACCTCAAAATTGTTCTTCAGTCGTTGGGCTGTAAATTAATGAGGTTAGCAAAATTGATCAATAAAGCGGATTCGATTCAAAGTCAATAAGCGTACCAAAACTTTGAACAGCAATTCTTCACAGGTGGGTCAGCGGCTCAGCACGTCGGGACACGTCACACGTGGTCACAATTCACGAAAGTTCGACAAGTAATTATAATTATTGTTTGTAATCCACACAATATACACGACAATTAACACACGCAAAGTGACCAATGAGAATAAGTGGCAAGTAAATCACGGCCACTCTTTTCAATCGCCAAGTTTACAGTATTATATATTTTATTTTATTATTTTAAGTCTTTTCTGTAAGGAGCTGTAACCATTAAACTATTTACCACTCATAAAACACTCAAGCAATAAGTAATATTTTGAAGTTAGCCTCTAATCGTAGCTTATGGTTAGGAGCATCCACTTACGTGTATACAGAATAAAATTACACGAAACCATATTGCAGTCCAAAATAAATTGTAAAATTTTAAGATAAGAGACAACAAAGTATTGCCAGAATCCATAAAACCAAGACCAACCAGTCACCAGGCTATAATTACATCACGCTACGACCCACGGGGGCGGTACAGTAATAAAACACGCGATTGAAACCGTGAGCACAGCTAGTAAATTTATAAAAACATTTATTTAAGTAATTATATTAAATATTATTTGTTTAGTAGCACTTTAAATTAATTAGAGAGACAAAAACCATACAATATACAATATATACAATCGCTCAGCTACGGTCTGAAAAGACTAGGTTTGTACAAAGTATTACGTATATGTGTTATCATAAAAACAAAGCAACTATATATATTATTTTGAATTTATTGTGTTTGCTCAATCTAATATGTGTTTGTATACCCACTATCGCAGAAATGTAAAATTAATTTTACGTGTTTGTATGGACAAACAAACACGAAAATTGTTAATCATTGTACGTCTATTTAGATGTTTAAATTAGTATTTTTATGACAAGTTCCGTATTTAGGAAAATCCCTGTATTACTGATTTAATAGAAATTATAACATCGGATATACATACATATATTCAGTTCATCAAGAGACGGTAGAAGTATCTGTAATCAGACAAATTGTCAAGTTAGGTCAGACAATTAAGCGATTTGCTGATGTAGTTACAGTTCCAACAATTCATCCACCAAAAGGGCAGCGAGTTGTCACAACGTGGTTCCTTTAGTCAGTAGTACCGAGGGCTTTTCCGGGTAAGTCTATCATAACCTCTGCGCCCCGTTCTACTGCGATGAAGTAATACAGGTCTCTATGGGTTATCCAGGCTGTACCCTTAATTTGTTCCGCATTCGTTCCTCATGTTTTGGCCCAAGCGAAAAAATACGAATTCGTCCCAAAAAATGTTCCTTATATGCCCCTAAATTTAAATAAATATTAATTTCTTAATGTAATTCCTCTTTCGTCCCAGATTGTTCCTTTCTAGACCCTGTTTTTTATGGAATTTTTGTTGTACCGTCAGCCCAGATATATTTGAAAATACCTCGTTGATCTCTCAGTTAAACTTTGGGCTTATGATTGCATGACATCACGACCCTGACAACGAAAGATTTAAAATAATTTGGAACCATGTTTTGTTTTGTTAACTATATGTACAAAAATGTAGGGTGGAAAAGGAATCATTTAAAAAAGGGGCGAATGAGGAACATTTTGGAATGTGGGACGTAACTAAGGGCAAATGTCTACTCTCATTATGTTTGTGCGCTGTGTTTTTAACCAGGCAAGTAAAGTGACGCGTTGTGTAGCACAGTTTTCAATTATCATTCGAATATCCATCACTAATTACGCTACACTTAGCATGATATACGTAATAGTATTACTATTTTATTGTCTTAAACGAAAGGCAGCTAGGCACAATGATAATGATATTTTATTTATTTTTTATCTTCTGGCCGTTCATTGCTTTAGCAATGCTAAAGAAAGATACCTGATAATATAACAAAAACAGTTTTGTTTATGAACTGTCTTACTGCGGACAGGCTTGACACAGCTACGAGAACTTTACGGAGATGCACTGCAAATGGAAAGGTTACAATCATGATAAACCTCAGTCTAAACGTGGCTACGAGTCATGTGATTGCCATAAGCTAGTTAGTACGATCAGCTTCGGAACTATGGATTCCATTTTCATTCTCCAAGTTTATCAGGAATTAAACAGTTTTAAACAGCCGCTGAAATGATGAGAAGTTTAGTTTTTAGAGTATAAACATTTAGTTGCTCTTAATTTAGAGTTGTATCACGGTGAAAAGCGGCCTGTTACCAGAAGTGGGATAGTCTATTTTGATAATTGTTGTTTTAATTGCTTTTTTGGTTACATTTATCTTTTTATATATACAGGGGGATTTTGAAATCGTGTAAATCCTTTTAACCACGCATTCTACTGGTGATATAGAATAACCCTGACCATATCTTTTTTTAATTAGAATTATGTTATTAGAAAATTAATGTGCCGATTTTTTTCATGAAATGGTTTTAGATAGTCACATGTTAACCACCCGATAAAATCTTAATATTTTACTAATTTAAAAATAATAACATAACAATAACTGATGTCGTAAATAATAAGGGGCAATGAAAGGACCGCCCGTTATTATTTACGACATTAATTATTAATATGTTATTTTAATTAGTAAAAAATTCAAATTGCCTCGGTTGATTATATATACAGGTTGTCCGGTAATTAATGGATAACCTTGAAATGTCTTATAGTAGAACTGAAGCCCGTTCAGAAAAAATGAAAAAATAATAATAAAAAAAAAATATATATATATATAAAAAAGTGCAAGCTATATTAGCATAGCATACTTTTGACTGTCTATCTATTAGCATAATGGATTTCATTCATGTACGATCGTAGTATACAAGAAAGTTATACATGGTAATTAAAAAAAAACACATATTAGGGTAGTTAGTAGCTTAGGTAGTAGTTAGGATAGATATTTTATCATATTTTTTTCTGAACGGCTATCATTTCCACTATAAGACATTTCCAGGTTATCCATTAATTACCGGACACCCTGTATATATATATATTTATATATATATATACCATTGCCGGAACAGTTCCACACCTTGCCATTTTGCTTGAAAATTCTTGATAAAATCACCCAGTAACACTTTATCCGACCCGAGAATGAAATCCGAGACCACGCGCACCATCTGCTATTACTACTGCGGCCCTACTGACGCAATACTGACGCAATACTTCTTACGTACAATGTTACTCCCTCAACTCTATGCCATATTATTCTAAAGCATATTCAATTATTAGTTAATTAGACTTCACGATTATTTGAAAGACAATACATATTGTAGTGCACCAGACAAACAATCGTACAAAGGGCGGTCCGTCATCCGTCAGAAACTCAGACAAAGAATGAATAATACGAATACTCATGCAATCACGATTATCGGAAAGTTCCAACTCATGCACGTGTTCCGGAACATGACTGGGCTTTAATTATTCATTTCCGAACATGACCTGTCCTATACCATAAATAATATAGCGGTATTGGATACTTCTATTAGGTAATTCTTATCAGCAACGCGGATTTGGACAATAGGTGTCAAAAGGCTCACCCCTTATTACAAGAGTTAAAACATACGAAGTTATATTAAGTAATGTTAATAACACAACAAAATAAGCTTTAAGCCATATTGTTGGCTAACTGCAAATTAGCTGACGCAACATATCAATCGTAGATAACCTTTAGAATCTATGTAAATAGGCAGCCCATTATATTATCTTTGTCGCTAGCGCTAATAGTTAATTAATTTTTCAACACGAATACATAGAGATTTTTTTTAACTCGCTACCTCAATGATTGTGGCAAAAACACAACACGGCGATACAATTCTTCATGTAACTTGGCAGTACAACGGTTCTTGTAATATGAAATGAATTCCTATAATTAATTCCAAGGAATTATGTTACTCGCAGTACAACAATCCTTGAAACTTGGAAATTTAACAATTCTTTTAATTCGGCAGCACAACAATTTTGGTAACTTGTCAAGTTAGCAGAATGATTCTTGTAATTCGGTAAAAAAGGGTTAATGTAATGTACTATCGACTTGAGCGACGATTGACCATTTCAGAAAAATTTCGCTTACACATGTTGACTGAGTTGAGTTTGTATCGCCTTAGAATCAGTAAACAAATGTAAAGTGTAAAAAAACTCAAACAAAAAAGGGGTGTTGGCCTGCTATGCAATTTTTAACCTTTGGAGTGGTCAACTGTCGCTCAAGTCGATAGTACATAACTTGGCAAAATACAATGTTTCTAATAATTTGACAGTAAAACAATCCCATAAGCTCGGCAGCACAATGAGTCGTGTAATATGGCAGCATAACGAATTTTGTAACATAGTATATCGATTATTTTAACTTGGCTGCCCAACGATTCCCTAAATACAGCGGAACAACGATTCTTAAACTCACTAGCGAATGATTCTTGTAGCTTGGTAGTAAGGAGACTTTTTTTATCACGGCAATATATAGACATACATATAGTTAGACAAAAATACAAAAATCAGCTGTTGCATACATTTTGTCGAGGTCAAAGTCCAATTTTGTATGGAGTAACTGTTATTTCTCCGAGATTTCGGCGATGTCCCAAAACAAAAGTTGTTCATAATAACAAGTATAATCACCCCCTGAGAGGTTTGCACTATACTAAGAAACAACCAGTATATATAAATCAGCAGTAAAATAGTTATTTTAACTTGACAAATGACAATACAATTACTTGTATAACTCAACAATACAATTTGCATGCACATAGCATAGAGCTACGCTGCGCTCCTACGAGCTTGGTTATGATCTGCGCTCTTTGGGGTTCATAAAATATAACTCGGCAGTAAACAATTCTTGGAAATTCACAATACCACTATTGTTGTAACTCGGACGTACGACGAACTTCCTACTAGGCTATCGATACTAATCAGTAGTTGATAAAGTAAGAAATAAAAACATTACCTGACTAATATTATTGTTAATCGTATGTCGCCAGGAGATAAGGAACTTGCTAATCAAACGCTTACTAATAATATTTTTTACTGCTTTCGGGGTTTTACGTTACCATTCATGATGTATCTGGATCACCCACAAACCTACAAATATTGGTATATTCCGACTAATCTTATAATTCCACTGTAAATTATTTTTATTTGCTCAAGCAATCAATATATTAATGATATCATCGGTGACTTACAACCACGTTGACTATTTAAACGACGCAATCAGATTGCTGGATACTGATAGGTTTAATTGGTTTGATACCTAGCAAGAAAAAATATTAGGTATATTTTTTCTTGAAGAGTTGTTTTTTTTTATACAACTATGGTGGGAAACAAGCTTACGGCCCACCTGATGGTAAGTGGTTACCGTAGCCTATGGACGCCTGCAACACCAGAGGCATCACAATGCGCTTAGCCGACCCTTTAGGAAAGGAACTGGGAAGGAGAAGGAGCGGGCAGGGGGAAAGAGGGTGATTGCGCCTCCGGCACTCTCACTCACCGAACGAAACACAACAGTAGGAATACTGCTATTTCACGTCGATATTTTGTGAGATGGGTTGATCCAAATATGTAGTATGTTCTTTCTACAGGTTTATTGTATCTAAGATTGTTCAATTCCCTCTACTCTAGGATAAGGCCAGTAAAATATCGCCCCGCTCGAAATTATACACGAACAGCGTTATTTTAAAGCGTAAAAACATGTATGATGTGGTTAATACGTTCACAGCGAAAAATTAAAATACATTTCTCCAGATGCAAGATACGCGGAGGTTTGTTTCTGGAGTATTTGTTTCAAGCACGCTATAGAACATTTTCGTACGATTGTACCTACTCCTTCCTTCCTTTTCGTGTGGTTAATGGCCAACCTGTTGTCAAGAGCTGTTCAAGCCGCCCGTAGGCCTCTGACATGGCTTAACGACTGCTGTCAATTTGGCAACAACCGGGATCGACTTTTTACGTGACCTCCGAAGCACGGAGACGCTCAGATGAAATACCACTAAGCGGTAACCCATCTATAGACTGACCGCACCCAACGTTGCTTAACCTCGCTAATCGTTTACCGATCAGTGAGTGCAACTGGCTATGAGCGCCTACTCACAGGGCATAAACAAATATTGTTGCACATTCGGTAGTACTTTTAGTGATAAAATCATACATTTCTATCTGACATAAGACATAAGACATTTATTTTTAAACAAATTTACATTTGTGTCGAAAATTATACAAATTAAGACTTACAACTAAAGATATTTAAAAAGAAATAATCAGAATACAGTTACACAATACATTTTTTTTTAATCAACTAGAATAAAGAAAAAAAGCAAATTACAAATATGAAAATAATATGGAGAGCAATTTTATTTTTTATAATCCATAAACTCTTTAATACTATAAAAGGCTTTTTTTACCAAGAATGCTTTGAGTTTGTAGTTAAAAATGTACGGATCTACTAGAATTTTAAACTCTATAGGCAATCTGTTAAATAAGGTGACAGCCGACACTCCAGCGCTATGTTTAACCACATTTAGTTTCGGCTGAATTGCCTTTGTGAGGTCTTTCCTGCGACTATTAAATCTTATTTGCCTATCTGTTTCTGACTCATATTTTGAATTTTTTTTCATAAGATTTGTTAACACAACTAAAATGTAAAGACAGGGTAAAGTTAATATTTCTAATCTGACAAAATGCTCCATACAAGATTCGGTCTGTTTGATGCGCACTATCGTTCTTATGGCTCTTTTCTGTATAATAAAAGCTGCAATTATGTTGTACTGATAGCTATTACCCCAAAATTGAATACTGTACCGTAACTTTGATTCAACTAGCGAGAAATAAACCATCTTAAGTTGATTAACAGAAAGGTCATCTCTCAGACTCCTTATTGCATAACAAGCAGAACTGACTGTGTTAACAATGGAAGACAGTTCTTGTTTCCAATTTAACAGGGCATCTATTTCCACTCCCAGGAATTTGATGTTGTCTATAATTTCGATTTTATTTCCGTGAGTCATTAGCTGCATTATATTAGTATTTTTAACCGTGGACTTAAACAGTAGACATTTTGTCTTATTTTAATTTAAAATCAGATTATTTACACCAAACCATTTTTCGAACGTCTCATATACTATTTTTATTTTGTCTTCCAATTGTTGTATTCTTTTTTCTACAATAATGGCATTTGTGTCATCTGCAAAAATCACAAGTTTAGCATCGGGAGCGTGATTTGACATGAAGGCTGTCAAATCATTTAAAAAGATGACAAAAAATATTGGTCCCAGAACAGAGCCCTGTGGCACACCGCGGTTTATATCTTTGATATCTGATTTGGAGATTTTTTGCTCGTCGTCTATTATTGATTTTATCTCTACAAACTGTTTTCTATTTTGAAGATATGATTTAAACAATTGCAAATTTGTATATCGAATACCATAGTATTCCAATTTTGTCAATAATATATTATGATCTACAGTGTCGAATGCAGAGCTTAGGTCTAGGAATAGCCCAGCTACCATTTGTCTATTGTTTAGATTAGTTAGAACCTCCTCTAAAAGAGAGTCGATTGCATTTGCCGTACTTATATGTTTTTGATAACCAAACTGAGCAGTATTTAATATTTTGTAAGTACTTAGATGTTTAACAAGTATATCCTTCATTATCCTTTCTAATAACTTTGACAAGACCGGTAATAAAGAAATTGGCCTATAGTTATGAGGATCAGTCATTTTACCTTTTTTAAAAACGGGTAATATTCTAGCAATTTTGAATTGTTCAGGAAAAGCCCCTAAATTGATGCAGGTATTAAAGAACTTTGTTAGAGGACTGGTCAGGATATCAATGTTATCTTTAATTATGGTAAGTGGAATATTATCGTACCCAAAAGATGACTTACTATCCATCTTTCTAACCAAATTATACACCTCAACTGGTAAGACTTCATCAAACCACATATCAGTTTCAACCCTTTTAACATTTTCAACAAGATACGTTTTTGCCAGTACTGAATCGAAAGAATTTAGTTGAGCTTCATTTTGAAATCGATCAGCAAAGATGTTAGCTATTTGTACCGGATTATTTGTGGCCGAATCATTAATTTTGATTATTGGATTGTTAAGCAATTTTATTTTTTGGTTGTTTCGATGCTGGTTAACAATTTTCCAAATAAGTTTACTAGAGTTAGAAGTGTTTTCCATTTTTCTTCTCACATCTAACCTTTTCGCACACCTAATTATTTTTCTGTATGTACTAACATACTTATCACGATAATCAAGGATAGTTTGGTCGCAACTGTTACTTTGTTTATTGATTGTATTAAGAAATCTTTTAAATTTGCTGGACACTTTGATGCCTTTTGTAATCCATGAAGAACTATTTGTCTTATTTATGTTTATTTTGATTTTTTTGTGTTTGAATGACATTGAATGCACTTGACATTTGACAACGATCAATCGATCCCTGCTACGTTGAGCGAAGCCGCTCAGAGCGTCTGTTACTCAACCCTCGTCCTTTAAAATGAATTACACTATAGTTTAAATTAAGTGTCTCTACGTGAAAATTTCCTAAACAGACCACCATTTTATAATTATTTTGACGTCAGGAGGGCCTGCTTGAGGCAATAGCAGAGAATGCGACTGTGCATGGGTTCGGGCATGATTCCCGATTCGGGCTGATAATACTGAGATTTCTTTTAAAAATTCTAAGCGTGATTGTGCTAGGTAGACACAAATAAGCTCATCTCTTATTACGTAGGACCTAAATCAAAGTCAAAAATATTTATCTCCATAAAATTTATTTAACATTTCTTGGACACATCAGTTTAAAAGATTATTTATAATAATTATAATAAAACAAACATTTTAACTTGTAACAAAAAAGAAAACCGACTTTATAAAAGAATATTCTAAAACATAAATAAGCTACACAATAAAAATTGCGTGTTCTTGTGAATAATTAAATTATTGTTATTAATGGAGTTGGTGTCAGCCAAGTAACTACTTAAACATGAGAAGTCTTACTATAATCATAACATAACATTGGCATGCACAATTACACACATAGAAGCAGCTGGCAGCGCGGGCAAAAAGAATCATCAAATTCAGTTCACCTAGAAAAAAGCTACGAGGTAACACAATAAAAAAAACATACCGTCGAATTGAGAAACTCCTCATTTTTTTTAAGTCGGTTAAAAATAAAGAGAAATAAAAATAAAAAATGGTTTGAAAATTATAGTTTAAAAACTAACAAACACGCTTAATTAAAAAATCAAACTTAAACGTAGAAAATAATTTAATAATTTTATATGAAAAGCGTGTTTTATTTAGTTTTTTTAATCTTAAGTATATATTTTTAAGATTGTTTATTATTTTTATGGTTTTTTTCTAAATTATTGTATTGTCATCGGTCCTTGATAAGTATGCCAAATTTTGAGTTAATCTGACGTTTTGAAGGGGGTCAAAATCATGTTCAAATCAATCAATCAAATTAACAAATCATGTTCCGCTACATACATGGTAACATACGTATGAAGCTAATAAAAACTTGTTAAAAAGGGATCCTGAAACCATAAATTATTTTTATTTATAGAACTAGATTAGGAAATGGATGTAGGTTTGTATTACAAACGGAATAAAACTGAATAAACATAACTTGATCTACGATATTCGTCATAACTGAATGTCCTTAGAGACGCGGTTTAATCTTAATCTAATTCGATGTCTTATTAATTTAGAGATACTGCTGCATATATATTTGTAGGTTTATATTCTAGAGTTCAAGTGTATAGTGGTATTAATGATCATGTGGCCTCTACTTATAACACTGAGTGTAGCGGTTCCGATCCCGTACAAGACATGCATATGTACGTACATTTGTGAGATACGCAGACACTCGTTATAAAACATATAGGTGCATATATCTATGTAGAAGTGCGAAGTGGTTCAGGTGATCGCCTTCCCAATGCCACTGCGCCGACGGTTGTGGGTTCGATTTTTGTGTGATCCACAAATGGTTGTTCTGAGTTTAGGTGTTCTTTATGTCCGTTGTTTGAATGTTTGTAGTCTCCCGCGACACAAGATTTAATCCTGGAGCCCGCTCTGTTATCTTTTTAGATAAGGAAAGAAAGTGTTTTTTTACTTATGTTACAAAACTTATCTTCCAAATACCCGGTTGCGAGAAAAGCTTCTACCTATAAATGTGTGAAGTTATCAAACGAATCCTGTTATTTCGAGAATCATTTAAATTTAGACAAATATGTATAAGTATTTAAATAAGCAGATCATAACATATAATTATATTTATAAATTGTTATTGTAACCCTAAAGATGCAGTTTTATACTCCAGTTATTTTATAGTCATACTAGATTTTGCCCGCACTTCGCTCACCTAAATATAGGTTAGGTCAGCAACAATACTTTATTCTGGATATAAGGATTTCTATGACCCTTTCTATACACACAGCGACACATCAACCTAGACTGTTTGGACTTTGAACTATTAGCTGCGAATCGTGCCAGAGAGTGCGTTATATTTTTGTTACAGTTTATCCTTACCATTACATCGACACCACTATGCACTGTCTCTTACCGACAATTTTCTATCTTATTTGTATCGTAGTTATGTGTATATAGGGTGTCTATCTTGATGTGTAGCCGTGTGTACAGGAACTATTCGTAGTGTGAAAATGGCACGGTGATAGATAGCTTGAATCTTGGGTAAGGTATATTCTAAGGAACTATAACAGAATACAGTCTTACGTTACGCGAAAGTTTTACATTGAAATTAAACTACTGTTTACGTATTTTTCGTGTCTAACTTTATGTGTAGCCATGTGTACCCCTGATAATGTATATGCAAATTGCATGATGGTCGGTTTCTGAGTAGTTAAGACGTAAAAGCGTAAGAATAAAGTAATATTAGTTAATATGTATTTTAATTTAAGTTATTTTTAGCTTGTTAACGAAAAACAATTATTTACTAAACCCCATGTAAATTCTGATTGTTACGTCTATTATTGTCGTAGCTCTTATCTTCTTTGTAAATATAATATCTCCGTTACCATGTTGATATAATGAAGGCTTTCGACGTTAATTTGTTGTTATTTAGAATGTTTGTTTGAGTTTTTTATACGATGACTTTGTGATAACTCATTATGTATATACATACTAATAGGAACTAACATCGGCAAAATTTTATGCAGGAAATAGGTGTGCCTGCGTTTTCTTTCATAAATCTTTCTTAAAAAAAAAAAAAAAACTTTACGATCTTGTATTTATTAATTTCTGTTACTTAATTTTTAGCAACGATAGCTTAATGTATGACCTTTGGCCTGCCGCGTAGAGGCCTCGAGGTTGATCCCAAGGCACCTCTGACTTTTTGGAATGATGTGCGTACTAAATAATTAATTATGATTATCTACTATGGCTCGTTTTAACGCCTGAGAATTCTCCATAATGTTCTCAATGATATTATATGAAGTCTGCCAACCCGCACTGGGCCAGCGTGGAAGCCTATGGCCTAACCCATCTCATACCAAGAGGAGGCCCGTGCCAAGCAGTGGAAAAGTTTATATACAGAGCTAATATTATATAATATACTTAATTATAGTATGGTTAAGGTATATCTAGTATTGGAAAATGGTTAAACATCGTTTAAAGTGTGTATCTCCTTTTAATCAGGTTTGACATCAGAAAATGACGTAAAATATAATATATAGGATATCTTTTATTTTTACGTCATTTTGTGTGTGTGTTTTTTTATACTACTAAGATGGCAAACAAGCATACGGCCTACCTGACGGTAAATGGTCACCGTAGCCTATGGACGCCTGTAACACCAGAGGCATGACTTGCGCGTTGCCGTTTTAAGAAAGGAAATGGGAAGGAGAAGGAGCGGGAAGGGAGAAAGAGGGTTATTGGTACTCCGGTACTCTCACTTACCGAACGAAATACAACAGTAGGAATACTGCTATTTCACGTCGATATTCTGTGAGAGGGTAGGCCTTCCCCGGTCGAGCAGGCCCATTTATGCTGAAATCAGCGAGGCTCTACTACTCTGATCTTTTTCTGCGCTTTTATTATTAGTTCTGTATATAAACTGTGAAGGGCACGGATCTCTTCCCAGTGGAAGAAGTGTTAGGCCATAGTTGACTACACTGACTGGCCCAGCGCGATCAAATATCTTCGAGAGAGACTTCTACGTTACGTTATTATAATTATTAATATCCGACACAACATAATTTTACGTTTTATCGCCAATATGGTCATTAACGATGTTGTATAGGTACTCTTCTATTGAAATAATCTAAAAGAATATGGTCACATGATTGACCACGCTCATCACTGCGATATCACCTTATTTTTTGTTCTTTTTTGTTCTTTATATTGCTTATAATCCTTTAACTGCCTCCATGGCGCAGCGGTAGTGAATGCGACTGCTGTGCATGAGGTCTCGGGTTCGAATCCCGGGTCGGACCAACAAAATGATATTTGGTTTTTCTGTTTAGAAATCTCAATACCAGCTCGGAGTTAGGAAGTTGGCGGTGTTAAACACCCCCGTGCCTCGTAGAGCACGTAAAGGCGTTGGTCTTGCGTCTGATCTCTCTCCGGTCGTTTCGGATTACCGTCCCATCAGATCATAAGGGTTTGGAAACAGAGAGTGCACTTGGGTTTGCGCACATACTTGTGCACTATAATATCTATATATTACCGTTATATATATTTTAAGAAATAATTCATTGCATTTCGTCACAGAGCAGTTTATGCCTATATATTCAATCACCAGTTAAACTGTAACTAAATAATCCAATTAGCGTTTTGGCAGCTTTAGTGTAGGAAATCTGATAAATGAAATCTTTAGTGAAAGCCATCTGACTATTAACAATCGGCTCTAAGTGTTAACACATTCCAAAGACCTCATAATATCACTCTACTAGTGGCCAACTATCACTAATCCTCTTTATATAGGAACCGTAAAACCTTCAACTAAAACTACCTCGATGGCGTAGTGGTTAGTGTAACCGACTGCTACGCCTGAGGTCGCGGGTTCGATTCCCGCACAAGTCAAACATTTGTGTGCATGAACATGGATGTTTGTCTTGGTCTGGATGTTTCTATGTATAATATGTATGTATGTATTTACAAAAAAAATGTATATATGTATGTTTACCCATAGTACAAGCTCTGCTTAGTTTGGGCTAGATGGTGTTGTGTGTATGTTGTAGAATATTTATTTATTTATTTAAATTACTCAACTAAATAAAGTTTACTACACTTTACAAATGTGTAGTAGAAAACTTCACGCGTTAAAACTTTCAGAGATAATCTTTCTTGCAGATAACTTTATATTGAACTATTTAATTTACACATCATTCGATAAAATTTGGGTTGGACTCAAAACTACTGTCAACAAAGTTCGGCGGCTCCCACTAGACTCTCTCTGGATCTGAAGAATAAACGTAGTGCCTATTTAAAACGATAAGATGTTACTTAGCGATGTCTTCGTATTAAGTATAATATCGAACAAGCCGAATGAATGCCTGCAGTGCACATAAACACAAAAACATAGTTTCGCGGCGTATATCCACGTAGGGACAGGTAGATGTGTTTTAAATTTTTATATTTTGAATTTATCCAGCTGTGTCTTCCACGTAATAAAGGTCGAATCCATTGGCGTGTATCGGAAGCATTCTGTCACGCCACTTCAACGGTTGAATGCCTGTTTGTGGCCGACTCAGTAATCGAATCGGAGAACTCACGATCGGCATCAAATTTAAAAGAAAATAGGGGCCGTAGAGGCACCTCACAACTAACTGAGATAAAGTTGGTTAGATCTTAGTACACACAGCGACGCATCAACCTAGACTGTTTGGACTTTGAACTATTACAAGTTGAACGCTGCGAATCGTGCGAGTGTGTTAAATTTTTGTTACGCTCTATCCTTACCATTACATCGATACCACTATGCACTGTCCCTTTCCAACAATTCTCTATTTTGTATGTAGCGTAGTTATGCGTATATAGGGTGTCTAACTTGATGTGTACCCCTGACAACGTATATGTGACATTGCATGATGGTCGATTTCCGTTCGAGTTTCTATATATATGTACATCTGTACTAATGTTATAAAGCGAAAAGATTTGATTTTCTTTGTACGTTTGTTTATAAGGATTTAACTCAAAAACTACTTAACCGATTTTAAATATTCTTTCACCATTAGAAAGCTATATTATCACCGAATAACATAGGCTATTGATTTTACGTTAGCGAAACCGTGGGCAAAAGCTAATAAGATATAAAAATAAAGCATTGGAAAAAGCTTGTTGAAGAAGTAGAGCTCTTATAAGAAGAAGTTGGCTAGAAACTCATGGCCACTCTTTTTAATCACCAATTGTTTACCATATTATTCTTAACAATACAAATGAAATAATATACTTATTTTCCTTATATGAACTGCTATACATATGTCGCAGTTACATTAGTAAGATTTTAAAATGTTATTGATTCTGAGAAATACCTATTACATGTTGTCATATGCCGAAACCTTATCAGCAAACAGTTAAGGTGTGAATGAAATGATCGCGTCAAGTATTGAAATAATGAATATAAAAAGAGTATCAATATAACTATTTGTGTATTCACAAATACATAGATATCTAATAATAAGTCGCGCGCGATGTTTGAGTTTTTAGCAGAATAAAACGATGTTCAGTTTTTCTTAATTTGTGTTTATGTAAGTTACCAAAGTAACAAATCCCATAAAACAAACATAACATACTAGACTTCATAATAAAATACATCATTGCTATTCTTTTAGGAATTGTGCGTAATTTTTATGTAGGTAATGTTAAATGTAAGGACCTGTAATTGGCTATCTGATATTTATTGAAATGTCTTGTCAAACTAGAATAAGCTGATAGACCTACATAAAATAAAAATAAAATATCGTATCACTTATAACTCATCAAAATAGCGAACCTACTTTGATGAGTCATAACTTTTATTTAAAAAATATTGTCCCTTTATATGGAAACTCTTACGTACAGCGCCTCATTAAATTGTGAAGTCGTAAAAGGCCAGGCATAATTAAAAGTCTATTGTATCAGGCCATCGGCTTTCCGCTGCGACTCAATAGGTTAAAGAGCCTGGAACCCTTCTCACTGTTAATTGTCCGACGATTCCTTTTTCACACATACATAATCTTACGCATGTATCCTTAAAAGACAGGCAGTGATTCATTACACTCACATTTCGCCATCCCTATCCACCAAACACAGATCCAAACCCTGTGTTACTAAAAATATCTTATGAGGAAACCCCAATACCACTGTGCCCAAGCCGGGATTCAATCCGTGAAAGAATCTTATCTCGATGGCGCGTACACTACGGCGCAACCGAGACAAGTTTCTTTCAAGACTGTCTTATCAGATTCCAACGCATGGTCTCATTCATTTATGTATCTGTACGATAAACAAACGATGAACCTATTTATATTGCCTGGTAGATTTTGCGAACAGTCATTCTCATTCTGTGAATGACCGCGTCCGAACAATTTGCAGTCCGAATATTATGTTATATTAAACTAAAATTTATATTATTATATTACAGATATTGCGGGCAATATAATAATTATGTTATATTAAAATAATAAATTAGATATAATTCGGTTAATTTATTTTATTATTTTGTTTGAAATTGTTTCGTGAAAATGGTGTTCGCTATTGGAGAAAGTGCCTCGAAGAGATGCAGCTTTGAGTCTGCGATAGATTTGACTGGTGAGTATTTGGAAATTATTTATTTTATTAATTCTAGCTTCTGCCCGTGGCTTCGCTCACATAAAAGTAGGTATGGTTATGTTAGTAATAGTACTTTTTTAAAATAAAATATGACCTATGTTACTCGCTGATATAATATAGCTTTCTAAAGGTCAGATAAATTTTAAAAAATCGGTTTTTAGTTAATCCCTTACAAACAAAAATCCCTTAAAAACTTAAAATCCCTTACAGATCAAATGTTTTCTCTTTATAATATGCAGTTAGTGGAAATAATTGTATATTGGAAATTTAGTTAAGTAGCATAATTTTAATTTAATCACCATTTATAATGTTGTAATTTACTAAGTACCTATTTATACATTATTTAAATTAAATTTGACGTGTCCAAGAGAGTTTGAACATTTTTATAGAAATAAAGATTTTTGACTTGACTTTTAATACAATTTTTACTGATTACTTTTAAATCATGTTGTGTTATGTACTGTGAATATGGTGGATAAATTGCTGTAATCATTAGTTACATTAAATATTTAATATTTTAAGTAATTTATCAAAGTCTTTCCAAATGTTTTAAATGGTAATTTTTTTACAAGAATTTTTACTACGTGTCGCATATGTAGGTATATTAACGCATTTTGGTCCTGTATCATGAATGAATTCTAAAGTCACTTATAATAAACAAATTAAATATATCTGCTCGGCTCTACATAACTTTTTTAAGCATTATGTATGTGGCAAACAGTAATATACGACCCATATAATGACAGTAATCGGTTACCATAGCGTATGATACTTTACCAAAAACCTCTTGCGCTTTGCCCTAATAAGACATTAAAGATTTAAAAAAAAATGGTAGACGTAGCGGTATCTGGAACTCTTGCTTGCCGTGCGAAACGAGTTAATATGAGCACTTTGACGCCGGTTTTAGTAAGATTCGTCGGTATTATTACCAAATAATACTGCCGTTATAAGAGAAAACTATATGCCAAAACAATTTTTTTTAAAATTAATGTGTCATATGCTTCCAAATATATAAAAATCTTATATTCGGAATAAAATATTACATACGTAATTTTTCCTTATGACGGCAGAATAGGCAACGTCGTGGTCTTTCATTCAATGACCCAAGCCACCATATTTTTCCTTTCTTGTAACCTTATTCTAAACTAGCGACCCGCCCGGCGTCGCATGGGTGCAACATGGGTTTTACTTCTTCTCCCTAGCCTTTATTATTCCCAAGTCACTTGGAGTCGGCTTTTCTAGTCTAACCGGATTTGACTGGATGTCAGTTTTTACACGGAGCGGCTGCCACCTGACCTCCGCAACCCGAAGACTAACGATACCCTAAGGCTAGACCAGTGTCAGGATATTATAGGGCACTGACTTCCCAATAACGACTGCCATAGATGTTTATGGCAGCCGGGACCGATGGCTTAACGTGCTCTCCGAGGCACGGAGCAGGCGATAATTGTCAATCAATACGCACATAATTTCGAAAAGTCATATAACTTCCGAAAGTTAGAGGTGCGCGATGTGGGTTCGAACCCGAGACCGTCTGCATTGCAGTCAACATGGGTTTTACTAATTAAGTAAATGCGTAGAGCTGCGCAATAAAATATAAAGTATAGCTTCTATCCCTCGGGATCATCTTTTTTCTGAATAAGAGATACTCTACATTCTTTTCTGACCCTTGAGAACGGGTATGCGAAATTTCATGATGTTCGGTCGAGTAGATAAGACGTGAAAGCGTTACAAAAAAACAAACATTTATTCGCAATTTATATATAAGTTAGGAGCCCGTAGCTAGTGTTGGCAGTGTTGCAAGCCCCTGTGCCTCATAAAGCACGTAAAGCCGTTGGTCCTGCGTCTTTTTTCTCTCCAGTCGTGTCGGCTTGTGATCTCATCGGACTATGAGAATGAAAAAAGACCATTCTGCACTTTAGTTTGCGCACACATTTATACACTAAGATTTATTTTTCACGGTAGCTGAAAGCCCGAAGAAGGATATAAGCTATTTTTATATCGCTATTCCCTCGAAAACCACGATAAAATTAAAAAATAAAAGCTTATTGCAAAAAATATTTTTCTTGCTACGTAACTGGTTTCCTTGGAAGAAAATAAATTATTTGTAGGTACGTAACTAGTTTCGTAGCAAGAAAAATAATTCTTCACACGTAACTGGACACGTAGCTTTGGTTTCGTAGGCGGCTGAAGGGACTTTTTCTGTTAAGAAATCTCAATAGCAGCCCGGAGTCTCTAACACCGCCAATTTCCTAGTTGTCGGTGTTAGAGACTCCCGTGCCTCGGAAAGCACGTAAAGCCGTCGGTCCTGCGCCTGATCTCTCTCCGGTCGTGTCGGATTACCGTCCCATCGGATCATGAGAGTTAAGGAACAGAGAGTGCAATTGTGTTTGCGCACACACTTATGCACTATAATATCTCCTGCGCAGATGGCCAGTTTTTGTTCAGATTGGCATTAGCATATATAAAGGAGGGCCCGTTATGTCTGGTGCCTACCCCAGAATGTACGGAACTACTTAAAATTCTATACTGTTTAAGGTCGGAGCTTCCCTTGCTAAAGAATTCTAGGTACAGTTAATATTAGATCTGACGAAACTTATTTGCCTACAACAGGATCACTAGTAATCATTTTAATATATTTGCCACGTGGACAAAGACACGTTACGCCAAGCCAAATTCGTTCTCATGTTATGGCGTGACCAAGTGAAACAGTGATTCATTTTTATATATATATAAATTGTAAATAGGAAAGATTTGATTTTTTGTTTGTTTGTAATTATTTACGGCAGAAACTACTCAAACGAATTTAATAATTCTTTCATTATTATAAAGCTTTATTATCAACGAATAACATAGACTTTATTTAAAAAGAAGTACTGTTATGCGTAACCTAACCTGAATTGATATTTTAGAAGACAATTTTTAATCCTTAGCAAGTTTACGTTTAGGTTAAATCCACAAACATAAGCAGAAATACAATACATACAGATAGTCTCTCGCATAGGCCAGATCTCTAGTAGATCCTAGAGAATATAAGCATGAAACTATGTATGTTACATAGTACAGTAATATATGTGGAAGCATATACGCAACTATGAATAAGCAGAGTAATAGAAGTAATTTTCAAATGGAAAAACAAAGAAAACACGACATGAATTGTGACTAGGGCTACCAATCGTACTTTATAATAAAGTATTGTACGTTATTTCGGCTTTATACTTTATTAGGGAAATAAAGTACGTAAAATACTTTATTTTACCTTACCAACGCTATAGAGATTCCCTAAATTGAATAAAAATAATTGTTTATCAACCTCAATATAGACATACATATATTTTAAAGATGCGGTTAAGACGCTCCTTGTTATCAAATCCTTACTAATAACATTATAAATGCGAAAGTTTGTATGGATGTGTGGATGTTTGTTACTCTTTCACGCAAGAACTACTGGACTGATTGCGATGAAACTAGTGTATGCTGGAAACCTGGATTCAGACATAGGCTACTTTTTATCCCGATATTCCCACGGAAACGGGACTTATGTGGGTGAAACTGCGGGGAAAACTAGTGTAATATAGATTACTAACATCAACAAAAATATGGTAACAATAAAGCAGGTTAAATAAATAATACTTTATTTTCGGAGCTTGTACTTTATTTTTTACCTCAGATAGTAAATGTACCCCCATATATTTAAAATAAATGTGGCAACCCTAATTGTGACGTAAACGGTATTTAAACGTAGGCGTGCGATAGACATAGTATGCCTTTATAAAATACTCATTATTTCGACCACACCTTTCTACAACTCATTGTTAAATTCTAAGTACAACTCGCGTCATTAAAGACAACAGTTCAAACCACGTGCGTTTCAAACGCATCGAATCTTACCTCACGAACTTATTGATAATTTGAACAACAATAATACTACAAACACATGTTTATTTGTTCCTTATAAAGGACATAGAAAGCTATTTAATCTAGGGTATTAATTAACCACTTTTGTATAGGATTCGAGTGAACCAAGACAAGGAGCACCCACTTATATTGGAGATAATTATTAATCTATTTAATAAGGGCAGGAAGTAAACGTTAGCCTTTAATGTCAGGATTGATGTGATATACAAGAAGTTTATAGATAAATAGAGCATAATTAGATACGCGCTTGGAGAGCCTATTTTTATAACTTTATTTTTGAAGTAAAAACTTCTTTAAGCGCGTTGAGCACTTTTTGGGTGAAAAAAATCATGAAACTCATCGTCACCGAACGCTTTCCATGAGATATATGTATACTGTGTATATATGTGTACTTTTTGGGTTACCAAAAAGCGTGAAACTCGCGTCAACGTCACCGCACGCTAGTTACTTAGTTTTCACTTCTATCGGCAGTCCCCAAAGACTGCCCCGCATATTATGTTTTTATGAGATGAGGATGAGATGATGGATACACTAAACTACTTTCAAATAAACAACTCTGCACACTATGCACTAGGAATTACGTTTGACTCGTGAGTATAGGTTTCTAATGGTGAAATAATTTTTAAAATCGGTTGACTAAATCGTCTCGTCCTTTGTTGCGGAAAACTTCACAAACAAACAAACAGACATAAAATGCAGATTCAAATATTTATTGCAAATATGTGTACATATTTGTTGTAAATTAAAGGTTTTATCAACATAAATCACTCAAAGGGCCTCCTCAAAACCTCGTTAATTAATCCAATACTTATTTATATTTTTATATTATATTGACATAATAAATGGACATATCCGAATTTGCACAATTTGAAAATAAGTATATGTTAAACACAACTTAAATAAAATATAATAGATTAAAACAAATAAATAGCACGCTTCATTAAAAAAAGTAGAAAATAATTTAATAATTTTAATGAAAAACGCGTGGGGATAATCAAAATATCTTAGAAAGCACCCCACGCTTTTTACATTAAAATTATTACATTATTCTCTACTTTTTTTTAAAGCGTGTTTTTTAGTTTTTTTATACTATAATATATTTTTATTTAAATTTTTCTAAATTATTGTAATGTCATCGATCCTCGCTAAGTCTGCAAAGTTTCAAATCAATCCGTTGATTTAAAAGAGGTGAAAATCATGTTCAAAAATTCCATTACATATATTCATAGATACATATGTACATACATACCAAGCTAATAAAAGCATGTTAAAAGCATGTTAAAAGCATGTTAAAAGCATGTTAAAAGCATGTTAAAAGGCAGTATTTGTGTCGTGGTTTTGTCATATCTTCGAAAACTTGTGCAGATTGTAGTAACTTTTTTGTAAGAGGTATTTATATCAAATTTTATTTTAAAAAAAATGCCTATTTACACACAAAGTAGAACTAGACTATCTTATGGGTCTCTATCGGATGGCGTAGCGGTTTATGTGATCGCCTCGCTACTGCTATTACGCCAACAGTTGTGGGTTCGAATCCCGGGACAAAAAATACAAAAAATATTAAATTAAACAAAATTTATGGTATTGTAGAGATCATTATTTACGCAATGGTTTTGTGTCATGATAACTGTCACGCACTTAACAACGTGAGTTCACAAGATGCAACAACATGCAACTATTTTTATCTTTAATGTATTTTAAAAATAGCTGAATAGAATATGTTCTTGCTGTCACTCAACACAAAGTAATGTCAGAGATGACTATGCGTTTATTCTATTTTAACATCAGTGTTCAAAAGTTAGTATTGAAGTATAGTATTAGTATAGTATAGTATTGTAGATGAAGGTCAGAGGGATATCCCTAGGGTATCTGAAGCATATGATAAATTGAAATTAAACACTTTATACGGATTTTATCGCTTTGTATATTTTACTTTAAACACTGTTATTACATAATTTTGAAAACTCTAACACTACTATTATTGAATTTTACTACTATTTAAGCTATATATTTTCTAATTAAAACTATTTATATTTAAGTTTACACTTTGCCCCGACGATTCGGTTGCTTTACAGCAGCCATGTTCACGGGGAGACGACTTCATGTATAATTTCAATGTATAACATTCGCGTAAACATAAGACAATATTACATATGATAAATTTCAATATCTAATAATTTTCTCATATTTGTCCATCTTTGAATTACATAAAATTAATAGTCATAGACGTAGAAATAATAAGGTTCATGCTTAAATTTTGACGCATTATTTGTATACTATGGCTTACAGACGATTGTGTGATATCAAATACAACAGAGCGAGAAAAAAATGTTAATACCCAAAAGAGGACATATTTCTATATTTAAAAAGAAATATTCATATGCTAATAGTTTCTGATACTTAATATGTTGGTTATGGACTCGACTTTAGGCTCGATTTAAGGTATAAGAAATGGAACATTCTGATGCTCAAAATTTAAGGAGCAAGATATAAATAAAATTAAAATAAAATCTAATAACCTACAGTGAGATTACTAGCTGAACCTACTTAGCAGTAATATGCGTCCACATTTCGCCATTATTACAAATGATTACAAACAAATGATTACAAAATACAAATGAGACAAACTATACAATTACAAAAATAATATTTAATTTACAGTTGTAATGTTGCGCAAACGTGGCTTACTTTTGAACAAATTTACAACTCAGAATTAAATTATCTTGTTTTACGTTACACTAGCAATGGTTTTACGTTTGTCTGTGTTTATGTTTTAACATTCATTATTAATAGATATTGGTATAGAAACATATAGTTTGATACCTGACAAATAAAAAAGGGTGCCGCATTTTATGTAAATATAGCGTTTGCCCGCGGCTTCACTCACTTCGGAATGATAGAAGAAAGATACACAATGTCTTTTTCTATCCCCTGACAACAAGAATGCGAAATTTCATGGTGATCGGTCCAGTAGTTAAAATGTAAAAGCGTAACAAACAAACTTACGTTCACATTCATAATATAAGTTAGGTTAAGTGATGAAAATCGAATACGCGTGGAATTATAAATCATTTTAGAAAGCGATACACTAGTTAAATCTAAAATAATTTCCGCGACAATAGACTACTTCTTTAAAAAACACTAACTAATGTATTTCTTTGCAGGCTTCGGCAAGTACAACATAAGTATGCTGGCGTGTTGCTCCTGCCTAATCCTGGCTATGTACATGGATATCTTTGGGTTCAGCGTGGTTATGCCGGCAGTAGCCTGCGACATGAGACTCAACACCGCTCAGCAGGGTCTTCTATCAGCCGTACCTTTGATAGGTAAGGAACTACAAGTACAATAGTGGAATTTATTATATACTTATCACTTACAGACTTACTGGCAGACATTGGCATTTCCAAGCTCCCCAACGGCATTATTGGTAGGAGTGATCGCTCTCTGATAATGTATTAAATGCCTTTGGTTAATCGTTATTACATGTATAAAAAGAGGCGAGAGAGAAAATCCGACACAATGTTATGGTATGACCAATTTGCCTTGCACACTTGCACAACTTACACGTAAACACACTTGCAGACACAGACCGTAATTTGTCAGAAGGATGTTGACCAAACTATAGACATTTTATTTACCGGGTAATTAAACGCATACTTGCTTAAAACGGGGTTCATTAACACGAAGGAAAAATTCTAATATAAAGCAAGTGTCGTCCTAACACTTGCTAGAAAATAATTTCGTGTAAATGGACCTTATCTGGCAACCCGAAGTCACGCGTTCTATAAAAGCTTATATAACTATACTACCTTTATTTTCTTCCAGGTGTTATGATATCCTCATACGGGTGGGGTCTCGCAGCGGACACGATAGGACGTCGCAAGGCACTACTCATCGCCATGCCGGTCGGCTTCGTGTTAAATCTTGCTGCTAGCATGGCACCCAACCACATCGCGTTGGCTGTTATCAAGTTTTTCTCAGCTACATTGTGAGTAACAACCAACAGGAAAATGTCCGCTCCCCAGATTATTTTATTGGATAATAGGTAAGGCATGTAGCAGTGCGATCAGTTTCAGCATCAATATGGTGGGTTTCTGGCTTAAACCTGGAATTTCGCTCAAACTAGAACAGTTGCATGGCGTATTTACTTTAACGGTGAAGGAAAACATCGTGAGGAAAACTACATGTCCTCAAAAATATGTTATGTCTGCTAACCCTTAACAGGCCAGCGTATTGGACTATAGTCTAATATTTCTCACAATGAGATGAGGCCTGTACCCAGCAGAAGGCAGTCTATTTATAGGGTTGATATTATTATGATATAGTACCGGAATAGAATGCAGAATCAATTCGATTGAAGAAATAAATATATATAATAAACAATAAATCAAACATGAGTTAAGTTCTTGCAATGAGGTACGGCTTCCAGGTTCCTTAAATAGGAGCCGTGCTGTCTGTGGTGTCTTATTTCAATCGCGATAGCTGCACAGTGACTCGTGAGGACACCACAACCAGAGAATCTACATATGTTTTGTGTCGGTAACGCACGAATAATAAATCCCTGGTCTTCCAAACATTTATAGGATACATAATATAAATATATAAAGCATTTACATAGTAGAGTGCAATGTACTACGGGTTTAAGATAAAACTTTAAAATTTCCAGTACATCAGCAGCGAATGCGGCAGCTTTCGTACTGATGGCGGAGAGTGTTCCCGGCAGGTATCGCAGTCGCTTCATGTTCATCATGGCCAGTGTCACCATGTTCGTGCAGTTCCTCATATGCTGTAAGTTATTAACATACAAGAAAATATTTAAAAATACGTTTGTTGCACCACTCTTTTGGAGCATAGTGTGACGATTGATCGTAACCTTCTATACATGTCATGCTATTTAAGGTTGAAAGATTTTTCATAAATTGGGCTTATAGGGTACATTTGGCCATTTACAATACGCAATATGTTTAATTTTTTTAATATTATACAGTATCGATAAATACCCTTTTAGAGATGTCCCTCCGTTGAACAGCTGTCCCTCCTCGGAATAAGATGGTTTTAGTAGCACCAACCAATTTTAGGTTGATAGACTTAACAATTCTTCATGAACTTAAGAAGAAATTCTGCTTCTATTCTAATAAATTATGTTCTTTTATAGCCTTCGCGATACCAATCTTCAAACTTACCTTTCGGATAGAGATATCTTGGCTGAACATGGAATACAGACCCTGGAGATTACTGATGCAGATCATTAGTGTGCCAGGAGCTATTGGAGTGCTGGCTCTCTTGTTCTTGAAAGAAAGTCCCAAGTTCCTTCTGAGCAAGGAAAAAGACGAAGAAGCACTTGCTATTTTGCAAACAATATACCAGAGAAACTCTCGGCATAAGAAAGACGCCTATTCCGTAAGTGACACCATTGCTTGGTTCTGAATATTGTAAGCTTTTTGAGGCTAACTAACCTGATATTGTGCTCCGTGAACAGTTAATAGTCCTAATGCTTGCACGACAATCCTGAACGTAGTTGGAGAATATTGGATGTGTTTCTGCCCTAACTATGCGAGGATATTTTTTATACAACCAAGGAGTCCAACACTCTTACAGCCAGTCTGATGGCAAGCGGTTACCGCAGCCTAAGACAGCTTACAATACAATGAATCAACATTACAAATGCTTGCATAGTTACTTGCGCTTTTCATTTACCACCTAAATAGCAGATTTAATTAGTTTTGAGTTCAAATAGTTTCATATTTATGTTTGAATTCGTCATGTTACCAGCAATACTTCTGCCTTCTTAGGTCATGAACGTGTATCTTGAGGAGCCTGTAGTGATCAGCACGGAGACCTCAGTTCTGAAGAAGATGTGGAATCAAACCGCACCCTTGTTCAAACCGCCGCTCCTGAGGAATTCCGCTATGCTCTACTACTTACTTCTCTGTGCTTATATGACGTAAGTTTGAAGTAGTTCTTGGAACATCAACCCCTCAGGCATTGATCGATTACTCGTCTGCCAGGGTAGTGCGATAGTGAATGCGACTGCTGTGCCTGAAAGAGTGCCTGTGCGAGATTAATTGCTGCGTCTGGCATAGTATTATTGAATATTTCTGTCATAAAATTCTAAGCAGCTACACGGAATCTACGGCCTTACCTTACCTGATTGACGATAAAATTCCACCCTCTTCTACGTAACACCAAAGTTGCGGCAGCTTTACATAGCTAGTGTTCCTGTGTGCCTCTGCGAACGTTTATAGGCGTGTGACTATGTATACACATACATATACCAATATACTGTTACACTGTACCTGTATAATTGTCCAGAGATATATGCATTAGCAAATTCACAACATTAGGCAAAGTATTTGGGATAGTTATCAAATGACAGAAAGAAAGACATAGGTCTGTATTGTGACTGCACTGCGATCTCGTCGTTTACATTAAATTTTAATGTTATTGTAGCACTTACATTTCATTTTTATGCTATACACCGTTGCGTAATGCGAAATATAAGCAGCAACCCTAATGTAATTGTACTTTACAGGTCTACTGGCTACACGATGTGGGTGCCAACCATGACAAACGCGTTCTTCACTGGCGAGGAGAGCGCTGGACTCACCTTCTGTGAAGTGGCCAGCAGGAGTGCAAAGTCTGCGACGAATGAGGTAAGCTTATACGATTGCTTCTCTGTTAAAAATTAAAGTACTTAACAATATTTTTGAGAATTTACCATTTAAAACCAAGTAAATTATAAGTTTATATTGAATCAAGCAACGTCATCTAGTACTGAACTTTATCGCATAATCATTTAGGCTGTGAACACATAGTTAGAATCATAATTTAAAGTGGATGTATACAGAGATAGTATAATTATATATAGCGATCTCAGTTATACCTATAGTAGTAAGATCAAAATATTCCAAAAACTGTTTCAGGAATAAAATTAGCATGATCTGGAATGCACAAACACCTAGCATTTTTCCATAACGAGTATGATTGCATTCACAAGAAGTTTTTAATCATAGTGAATAAGTTAGGCAGATTTTCAACAATAAAAAGCTGATGACCATAATGTCAATGATACAACTTTTATTTATATTCTGTTCCAGAATCCAGAAGACTGCGACCACGTCATCCAGCCGATGACTCTTTACGCTGTGATGTGCTACTCGGGAGCGTCAGCACTACTCTCAATCATGCTTTCCTTCATAGTAGCTCCCGTGGGCAAAAAGATGACCACACTCTTGGTATTCGTCGTCTGCACACTCTGCGGTATACTGCTGCTGTTCGTGAGGATTCCACTGCTGAGCATAGCCTTGTTTTACCTATTCCTATACGTTTGCATCATTTTAGGCAACGTCAATACTTATTTGGTGGAGCTGAACCCTACGCATTTGAGGTTAGAATCCTTGGTTTCTTTAATTTTGTACGACACTAGGTGTCATTCCTGTATCACAGAGACATTTGAGTAACAATAATAATAATATTCTACCACATACACACAACACCATCTAGCCCAAACTAAGCAGAGCTTGTACTATGGGTACTAGACAATGGATAAACATACATATATACTTTATTTATTTTTTTGTAAATACATACATATTATACATACATAGAAACACCCAGACCAAGACAAACATCCATTTTCATGCACACAAATGTTTGACTTGTGCGGGAATCGAACCCGCGACCTCAGGCGTGGCAGTCGGTTACACTAACCACTACGCCATTGAAATTTTTGCCTTGTGTGGTGATCGGGGCACAAAGGGACGCGACCGACGCATTATAGTGCGTTCTACCATCTGTGCAATGTGTTAGCTTTTCATCTATTGCAACACCCTTGGACGATAACTGCCATAAATAAATTCAAAATTCTTATTTATTTTATTTTTTTTTTTTACTAATTAGCTATCAGTTATAATGAAAAATTAAAAGCTTTCAATGTCAATATTTTTCTATTCGGGTTGTACCTCCTAAACTCGTCACTGGTATCAGAATTCGTATCCCGAAATAACAATTATAAAGGCTACTTATTTTTACAGGGGTATGGCGACATGTTTGTCAGTAGTGGTAGCCCGTGGGTTCGGCTTCTTCAGTGTGCAGCTGATAGCCAATCTTCTAGGGAACTACTGCACCCCAATGATTAGTGGATACATCGTCCTAGTATTTTGTAAGTATAACAGTGCAATATTAAATAAGGACCTCTTTTAATTTGGCAGATAGTAATAGAACTTATAACCAATTTATATAGTTAGTAGTGTTATTAGCTTTATAGTTAAATGAAGATCTTCTCGTAAACGATCTTTAAACTCGGTAGTTCTCTAAAAGTGGTCTATTTATTATTTAACGTATTAATTATCATGTACCTACCTAAGACCATAATAAAATATCAAAATGAACTTAAAAGTTAAAATTGAAAACAGGTCTATTTTTTGATTATTTTATTTATCTAGTTTTAAATAAATGGTTATATTGTTACAGCTGGGATGGTGGTAACCTGTTTCTTGCCGTCGGACTCTAAACCAAAGGAACCCACCAAATCACAAGAGGCAATTAATGAAATAAATGTTCGTGATGAAAGTGTTCAAAATCCCAATGAAGACAAAGCTTACGTCTAAACTCTTGAAATACCTGAAATCTTAAGTATTATCACTCATATAAGACTGTTGTTAGAATAGTTATTAAATTGTTATTTATTTTGACATATTAAATTAATTATAAGCAATTGACACAATCTTTCTTTTCTATTCTGCGTTTATTGTAACGTACAAAACTACCACCAGTGTTGCATGAATATTTTCCTAAAACTTACTCCTTATTAATAATCATGGCATGAAGACGTCATCAGCTACAATCCTACATGAAGAAAATTATAATAATTGCATGTTAGTGAACTGCGAATATGCGAGAGGTATGGCGAATGGTATATGGTACGATGTTGCTTAATATTGAACACACAAGAGGAGAAACCTTATGTTTTACTTATATCTTGATTATGGAAAATTAACCATTAGCTGGTAACGCTTGTGCCTTTGGCTACAAATTTTGCTATGATATATGGGATTTAAAATCAGGATAATAAAGGCTTTCTTTAAATTAAAACTATTTTTATACAAATCACAAGGGGTAACAGGCAGACATTAAAGTGCTGGATTTGTGGTGAGGAAGTTCTTAAGCCACCTTTGATATCAACGTTGAGCTTATCTGGACGAATTTGATTGTGTTATCTATCCATATTCACTCGTAACTTTAAAACAAGACTCCAAGTTAATATTACCCAAAGCCAATTTACAAATTAATATTTATAAGTGCTACCTAGTACAATACATTACATAAATGTGACCGTAACCTAAAGTAACAAATATGATTTATTTTTCACCATAATGATTACTAACATTTTCGAATATATGTAGTTAAATTGAATGCTGGAGAGGGTAATCAAACCAACAAAGAATTGATCGAATCGATGTATCACAATGATATTGTTCTAGCATTTGTATGCATGCTGTCTATCCTACATTGCAGTGCGTTATTTAATTTGCGTATTCTGTATATTTCTGGTATTAAGTTATTAATGTGCGTTTTTGTTCATATCTCCATATTAATAAAATGATTATAATAAAAAAATTAAGATTGCTATTTATTTTGTATGTCTTTATAACCTAAACCATATTATTATATTTATGGTATTTATTATTTAAGCTAAACTAGTGACGTTCAGAAAAAACGCAGGTTAGACAAAATGTCCAGCACAATCGTGACGTTAATAAGTACTTCTTCATCTGTGTGGTTTCGCTCTTGGCAGAGCGGTGGTGGTCACTTTGAGGTGTCCACGTCGGTGATACAGGCGAACATAGTTCTTCGCACGATCTCCCGCCAAAGCTAAAAAAATCAGACTCCTAGGAACACATATATATACTCGCCATATTTCTTACGCAGCAGAGACGTGGACAGTGCACGAGTTGGAAAAATGGAAAATATGTACTTAGAACTTATTAATTCTATCAAACCATTATACTAGAATCATATAGCTAATTTAGCTAGCTTAATTCTACCAAAAAAGCAACAGTAATACTAGTATATGTTGGTAACATTTCATTTGACTGTCTGATCATCTGTCAAATCTTTAACTGTCATTCAGTTTTGTGAAACGGCTAGCGAAATGTCTGATTGTACCGGTGATAATTCAAAACCACGAGTTGTGGTTTTAGGAGGTAATTGATACTGTTTATCCTTGCAAAACTCTCTATAAATCATAATAAATATAACGAAAGTGGTATTGTATAGCTTGATCAAAAGTGACGTGTATTTTTTTTTATTTCTTGTAACGGTCTCGAGTGTTAGTCATCCGGCCAGCGAAGGTTCTTTTTCGATTGACCGTGTGATTTTGATTCAGGGTGCGGTTTCATTGGCCGGAATCTTGTGGAGTACCTGATATCCAATGATTTGGTGAGCGGGCTACGCGTCGTGGATAAAACACCACCGCAGTTGGCTTTCCTCAATCCGACCCATACCAAAATTTTTGAAGATTCTCGAGTTGAGTACAAGAGCTCAAATCTTATAAATACAAGTAAGTACAAATCTATTTCTGTCACAAAGAATACCATTGTTTAACATACTTCCTTAGTTATTTTTTAAATTGAACTAATTTTCTCTTTATGTATTTATTTTATTGATATTTTGATGTGCAATTTTCACATATGATAAATATTTGTGTGATCTCTAGACATTGATGATGAGGTTGGGTGTTCTGTGTGCCATTTGTCTTAATACTTGTTATTTGGCATGTGATACGGTTTAATCCCTTCTGTAGAACTAAGTATTGGTAATAAAAAAATTATTTTATCCTTTATATTCAAAAAATCTAATACTATTTAAGTCAATTTCTTCTAAAATTCTTTAGAATGAGGTTATCCTATTAAGAGGACTCATATCCAAAATTAAACAAATCACTTCTAAAAATTTTACACTGGGAACAATACATGAATTTTGTACTTTAGTCATATGATGGTTGAATCCCATAGATAGGCATGTTCTAAAGAGTTGGATAGCCATTTTCTGCCCCGTCTTTGGTCGCACTTAATTTAGACCGTATTACATACATATATAATTGCATACTAATCATAAACACATCATATTCCCATATTACTAGGAAAATCAGTGCCTAGTTTATTATTATAAAATTTATCTCAAGCTTCATGTGTATCTAAAAAATAACATGCACTTTGTTTACTCATAATCTCCATACAAAATAGATAAGATATAAACCTTTTTCATTACCATAAATACTGATAAAGGCAGCTTTGTGTGACACAAATTACTCTATAAAATTTTGGCTCCAATCAAATATTACATCATTGGGCTAATTTGGGCTAGTCAATCTTCCATACAGCATTAATTCATGTATGTATTAGATTTTACTAGAGGCATATTCTGTGTGTTCCGTGTTCAACACGGTATGATGAGGTAACACGGGACATGGTCTTAGTTAGTTAGTTACACATGTGTTATCCGCACTTAGGCCCATAATTGGGACATTGTGTGTAAGTGACTGATGGGAAAAGTTGTTTGGTTATGCATACCACCTCAGCTCGTAATATCCTACTGCAGGGCACAAAGATCTACACGCTATCCTTTTTTCTCTATCTAGAACTGCTGAGAACTCATCTTCTTATATAAGTCCACTCATCCTGTCTTCTTCATCTGAACTTTCTTTAATGTCATAACTCTTTAGAGAGATCCATTATGTTGCTTTATTTTTAATTATATATTTTAGTTTATTAAGTTTAATATATTGACTTTGAACATGTTTAACATCAATACCATTTAGAGATCCATTATGTTGCAACCTTTATTTTTGTTAATTATTTCGTTAATTAAATATCTCGACTACAAACATGTTTAACACTGTTGACTTCTCCGGTGGTATCTGTGATATGTTATCACTGCATGATTCATTTCCACATTAATAAACAATTTGACATTTTAATTTATGGCCATTATGGATGGGGATATCTCTGTGCACAAAGGTAAACTGCCATTATTACATATGGATATGACACATTGTTATATGTAAAACTTGCTGTCCACTGCAGTTTCACACATGTTTATGATTACCGCTCCGCTCCTGTGGCTCGTAGTAGTGTAGCATGATGCTTTGTTGTAAGCCTATTTTATTTCTGGATAAAATAGCTGTCTGATGGTGAAAGAATTATTAAAATAGGTTCAGTAATTTTTGAGTTTAGGCATTACAATTCAAAAATACGAATGTTTTTCTTAATTTTCTTTTTATCGTTTATAATATTAGTGTATATTTATTGTACATAAATTACATATTCTCACATGGTACAATCTAGCAATATTTGGACAAAGTTTACAATTTGCATATTGATTATGATACTTATGTTGTCACTGGGTAATCAATATTTAGATACTGTATAGTGGCATAAGTGATGGCCTAGCCCAGTGGTCGGCAAGTCGCGGCTTGCGGGCCCATGGGGCTCTATGACTCCTCGGGTGCGGCTCTTTCACGAAACGTTTAGCGCAGGCACAGAATAATACTTGCCTCATAAGTATGATACCAAATTTTATTTTATTTATTGTACATTTAACTAATAATTATTTGACAAAGGCAAGCTCGAGAGTGTACTTTCAATCCAAATTTTAAAAAGCTTAAATAAAAATGGATTTTATTTGTGGAGTGCCTATATTTGGCTCTTTTGGACGAGAAGGTTGCCGACCACAGGCCTAGCCAATGCAACTATGCCGAGTGTTGTGAGTTGGAACTCACGCATTCTGATAATGTCTTTGTCGCTAAGGACTAACATTCTAAAAACGGCACAAAAGACTCATACTCGGCACAATAATTTGTGGATCATACAATTTTTTGTCCTATGCGGGGATCGAACCACAACACTGCGCAATGGCAGCGGTCAGGCGATCAATTAAACTAATACGCCATTCGTGCTGTCAAATTATCTACACTTATTAATTGAAAGTACTACGACGTATCCATTAAAATGTCTCTATTATTAAATGTATTTATACACGGTACAAAAACCGCAACCTATTAAACATTAAGACTGCGCCGAGCGTAAGACGCGTTTGGACTGAATGACAGAGCTCGATATATTGTATGGAGGATTTGAAGTGCTTTTTTGATAAATATGTATCTTTATTGTCAACCAATAACTTAAATATTTGGGACGGACAAATTGTAATATTACTATTTACGTTTCGTTCAATCTGTAAAATAGAATGGATTTCTATTGTTATAATCTAAAAAACAATTAACACGGGCTTACGTTTTTGCATTTTTCGTGCAAATTTACGTAATTTGGCAGGCAAAAATATTTACACGGAGTAATTGTAAACACATTCATTGTTATGGTAAATGTATATTTTATATTTGTATAAAACAAAAAGTGTTGATATTATCAACTTAACTGTGACCGCCTGTTTTGGCACATTTCGCTCGGCGCAGTCTTAAACGCAGATACTGGGACTCGGTTTAATAAATATATGCACTCACACATACACTCGTGTATACACACGCATCTATGCATGTGTGCGTACTGTGAATACGGTTCAGTGATTTCGGATCATGTTGGTTAAAATGTAATTTTTTTATTTTTAAGAATGCTTGGCTAACGCACCTTTCGGTTTAATGCCTGTGGCGCTGGAGGTTTCACGGTGAAACAGCAGACTATAGACACACAATTTTCACAGTGAGGCCTAGGCCCAGCGATGGGACAGCTCATTTACAGGGCTGATATTAATATTATTATAACAGACCATACCCAGGCTCTCATATAATATTATTGAACTGTTTTAAGTACGCTGTCACAGCGTTCGCCTCACTATCCGTAAACATTGGCGTAAGTATAAGATAAAAGAAAAAAAGAGCAGCGATAGCTCAGTGGGGAGACCAACAGACTGCAATGCAGAGGGTCTCGGGTTCGAACCCACGTCGCGCACCCCTGACTTTCGGAAGTTATATGACTTTTCGAAATTATATGCGTATTGATTGACAATTATCGCCTGCTCCGTGCCTCGGAGAGCACGTTAAGCCGTCGGTCCCGGCTGCCATAAACATCTATGGCAGTCGTTATTGGGGAATTCGACACAAAAGATCCCACTGGGTCTAAGTGTCGCCGGTCTGTACTGCCTGGCCCCCACACAAGATAAGATAAAATAAGTATAAGATGGGACAGTTTGGGCGGCCCATCTCAAAAATGTCTGGTGTTCTCCCCATGATGCTAGGTTCCAATACAGAATTCTAAGATTTATTTTCATAGATTCTTCTTTATTACTATTCTTCTTGAAAATTGCCGTAAAAATGCTTATGTCCGTAACAAAAGCTAATATATATATATACCTTGCACTGAGGCGGGGTATTGCCCTGGTTGCAACTCTACCATGTTGTAATAATAGGTAGTAGCAATTATACTGTTTGCTACTTATCCACATTTAAATTATAAAAATGTCAGAGCATCTTTGCGCTCTCCCAATAGTTATAGCAATGGACTTACGATCAAGAGGCCGTTGTTTCGATGGCGCCCATTGATAGAACGAGGAGAATCCACTTTTGAAACAGACAGTATGCTTGCGTTAAAAGTGAGTTTTTCGTCGTTATTTCGTAGGCTTAACAAGAATACTAGTAATAAGTAACGCATAGAAAAATATAATAAAAAGACAAAATATTTGTGCTTCATACAAACATTCCTCCGTATGGAGTCGAACTGGCACTGACTAGACAACTGCTCTAAACCAATGCGTTATCATTATCTCAGTAGATTCGACAACATGATCTCGAATCGTTGTACGCACGTGTCTTATAATAATCAGTATTTGTGTAATAGTTGACCTAGCAACAATAACACATGGCTCAAAGATGAGTCACGCATTACCCTCCTGAATACCAATATGTCGTTATTCATTCATTCCAACATTCTAAAGCGCTTGTTCCATCGCCTACAAGGAAGCTACTCGAAAAAAGTACAAATTATAAGACTAGATTTTGCACGCGGCTACTCTCACCCATATGTGGCCTAGCTTAGTTTAGTAACAATACTATTTTCTGGATGAAAGGCACCATATGTCTTAATATAGTCTTCTGTTTACGCGAATGTTATTCATTGAAATTAAACTACTATATACGGATTTTATAGCGTTGTTTATTTAACACTGTATTACATTATTTTGAAACTGTTACACTACTACTAGGTACTATAGAATTTTACTAATTTATAAGCAAATAAAATTATTAAAACGATTTATATTTAGGTTTACACTTTCCCCGACGTTTCGGTTGCTTTCCAGCAGCCATGGTCACGGGGAGACTCCCCGTAAAATCCGTATATAGTAGTTTAATTTCAACGCATTAGTATTTAATTAGGCACAGAAGTAGGTAAAGATTTATTTTAGCTAGAGATAAAATTGTTCCAATCTAGATAAATTATAATTCTACGCTTAAAACTACAAGTCATGCAGATATTACTAATGGCAAAGTACCCGTACATTTAGTATTGTTAAGTAAATTAGCTTGCGCTTGCATATTTTATAATCTTGCCCGTACATTTAGTATTGTTAAGTAAATTAGCTTGCGCTTGCATATTTTATAATCTTGCTCATATTTCATTCATATATTTTACTTGAATATTTTTTGTACATAATTTTAATTAGTAGCAATAATAGCATTGACCGGTTAACTTGTCTACTCATTTAGCAAATCATCATCAAATTATAGTAAGGGTTATTACCCCTACACCGACGTTTCGGTTGCTTTTCAGCAGCCATGGTCACGGGGAGCCATACCATATGTCTTTTTCGGTTCCCCTGACAAAATGTATACCTACAACATTTCATGATGATCGGTCGAGTAGTTAAGGCGTGAAAGCGTAACAAACAAACAGGCATTCGTATTTATAATATTAGTTCGGATACCATCTAAATAAATAATAATAATATAATATCCAGCCCTGTTTAAAAGCTGTCTCACTGTTTGACAGGAGCGTTTTCTCAGTGCTACTTTATGTAACGTAGGCTATAATAACATCACGCTTTAATCCACGAGAGCGGAGCAGTAATTATAAACGCAAGTAAAACAGCAGGGTACAGCTAGAGATATTATAAAGAACTAGCTTTATACGGATTTTGTCGCGTTGTTTATTATACTTTAAAACACTTTTATTACATAATTTTGAAAACTCTAACACTACTATTATTGAACTTTACTACTATTTAAGCTATTTAATTTAATTAAAACTATTTATATTTAAGTTTACACTTTGCCCCGATGTTTCAGTTGCTTTACAGCAGCCATGTTCACGGGGAGACTAAGATGGTAGTTGTCCCAATGTTCTGAAGTGTACCTAGTTATTTCAAAGTACCCGAACATCATTTAATCTTTGGTGTTTCTATTTACGCAGAATGAGCTCAAAGTATCATGAAGTCTAGCTGTGTTTTGCTTCTGCTTGGGTTTGACTATTTGAATTACTGGATCCTAAGCTGGTGGTACATTCCAACCATCTTCTCTATTGAAATTAGGATGTTTTTTAATTTCAATAGCCTCGCGAAGCATCCTTGGTAGGAATCGGTGTTCTTTTGCGAGTATCTGTGGTTTGTCAAATCGTAGGTAGTGGTTGGTCCCCTGTTGCACGTGTCACACACAGCAGACTTCAACGACCGTTGATGTTTAACATCAGCTATATGTACTATAAGCTTTTGCTCGCGGCTCCGCCCACGTGGTACCTACATCAATAAAAAATAGCCTTCTAAAAGTCCTTCCACAGGTTATAAACTATATCTGTACCAAATTCCTATAAATCGGTTGAGTGGTTTAGCCGTGAAAAGGTGACAGACAGACAGAGTTACTCTCGAATTTATAATATTAGTAAGGAAAAAGACTAATTTTGCGTGTAGATGGCAACTCCGAAACCACTGCACCTATTTGAGAAATTTTCTCAGTTATTGAAAGATTACATTATTATTCTTGATTCTAACCTATATATTATCCGAGCGCAGTCGGGGGGACTGCTATTTAGGTATAAAAATGTAGCACCCACATATTGCAGATATTTGTGTAAATGAAAGTGAATGAAATTAAATATATCAAGTGCCTCCAAAACTACTGTTTTAGATCTTGTCTTTCTTAGTATTTGTACCGTGGTCGCATAAAATCTAAGCCACGTCATCACCACAACCATCTAACTCCGGTCAAAAGTACAAAAGATTTGGTAAATACATCTGAGTCACGTAAATATTGTCTCAAACGAACTGTAGACTGCATTTCCAACATTCTATTATGCCTAGTTCGCCTATTAAATGGACCTATTCATAAGAGGCGTGATGTGAAATGTATAGGTAATTTAAATTATACAGGATTAGGGTTGTCAAATTTAATGTTTTCGTACTTTTGTACTCCTGATGATAATGATGAGAAAAGATTATTACAAAGTGGTACCTATATAATAATCTTTTCTTTTTACGCTTTATATAAAACAATCACAATGCATATAAAAGTGAAGATAAATAAACGATTTTTATTTTATTTGAATAAAGTGTGTTTGGGAATAATATTATTGTTATTAAAATATACTGTTTCATTCTATGCATAACAGAAATCAATTTATTCAATCTTAATGTATTTGTATTTAAACTTATCCTAACTAATATTATAATTGCGAATGTGAGTTTGTTTGTTATTTTTCATGCCATAACTCTTCGACCGATCATGAAATTTCGCATACACGTTGTCAAAGGAACATGAAAGGACATAGGGTCCCTTTTATCCAGAATAAAGTACTGATAATAAATCTAGTTATTTTGTTTTTCTATAGAAAAACAAAATAACGTCAGATCCGTAGGGTACGTAATTACAAAGTATGTTTGGATTCCCTTCCTTCTGTATTAAACCAAGTCTCAAACAGTTCTATGCGTTACAAAACTGTTATAACACGGAGAGTGTAACCATGACAAAACTGTTTACGTATGCATGCATGCGCACACGCAACCCTAGCATGCATCACAGAATAGAGCCCAATTAGCATTGAGCTAATAAAGCAATTGTTACGAAACGCGCCAGTCTCGCGAGCGATGGCCGACGATGTACGAAAATTATGCAGTTTTTAACGTAACACTACTATCATACTTGTAACCTGAACTGTAAGGTAGATGGTGTTTTTGACTACTAGGATATTAGGTCTGATTCTACTTTCCTCTCGCCTAGATTACCAGACGAAGGGAATGGAAAATACGCAAGAGGAGCCGTCTCAGATATACACAAAAACAGGGGCTTATTCCCGTTTTCTGGAAAATATAGTACCTATGTGAAGCTTTAAAATAAATAATATATAGTGTAACACATAAATTAAATGAAAATATGTATTTTAACAGTATATGAAACGATATTACTTTTCCTTATTCTTCAATATCACTTGCATGTCTCGGATAAACTCATTAAAATATACTATTTAGTTGGATATGGTGAATTTGTCAAGACTGCCTTTGCATGCTAGTGTTAAATTGAATTTAATTAGTTTATTAAGTATATATATTCTGGGTCGCGTTTTTAAGTGAGTTATGCTTTTGGGCTTGTAGAAACAAGTGGTATTTTCACGTATAAGAGTCTCATAGAAATTGCATGTGTAAATTCAATTGCCGTGAGAGCAAAGGATAATGATCACACTGACCCTTTACTATATCTACTAATGCATGCACAGATACCAGTGTTGCCCAGCAATGCATTCAGACCAGAAACAAGAGGCTGGCTTCTGTAAGTAAAGGTCAAATAAGAAATAACGTTCTGGCTATTCGACCAATCAGATTTCAAATCCATTTGGCATCAAAATAATGGTATAGTCTAGTTCGTTAATATGTTGAAATAAAGAGATGAATAAATTACAACTTTCCATTCAACTTTTTTCAAGTTAATATATTTTGAAGTATGAATATTTCAATTCACTGTAGCAACACGCACGCATGCTCGGCCAGAAAAAGTGGAAAACCCCATTTAACACACGAATATACAAGTAATCTCCACTCGTAAAATTTCCTTCAGCGCATGCAATTTTATTATATTTACTTATGTGTGCGTATGTGTTGTTATCACACCGTCAACATGCAACAAATAACGTAAAAAGTATTATGTAAATGTGTGCACTAGACCGCGAATAAGTCAGCTAAGAATACACCTGTGGTTTCGGCTAAAGACCTACATTTTATACGAGTTAAGATTATTTTGATGAATTAATATGTCTGCATGCTTAGACCCGTGGCAGGTTGCATACAATCTAGAGATGCCGGGTCTTGTAAGGTGCTATCGGGATTCTAAAATTGGATGAAATTTGGATCGAAGTCTGGTAGAAGATGTCATCATATAATCCTAAAAGATCGACTCGTTCTGCTAAAATGCTCGCTCTAAGACATATTGTAGTTTATGATATTTAATCAAGCAATAATATTACTTCAGTTTGTTTAGTAAGCACGTATAGACACACAAGAGGACAAGATGGATTTTATTTACTGATAAAATCAAGATCTAAAAGCAGGTAAGTCCAAGAACTTACCTGTTTCTAAACCTTAAGTACGCTACTGAGCTGGCGTAATGTGGGGATAATACGCTACCTACCACTGCAAAAATAAAGAGGTGTTAGTTAGTTAATTTATGTATAGACATTAAAAAAAAGATAAATTTACACTTCATTTCAAAATGGGCACGGGGTAAATTAGTCATATGAAACAACCTGACTGGGAATCGTTGTACGCACGTGTCTTATAATAATCAGTATTTGTGTAATAGTTGACCTAGCAACAATAACACATGGCTCAAAGATGAGTCACGCATTACCCTCCTGAATACCAATATGTCGTTATTCATTCATTCCAACATTCTAAAGCGCTTGTTCCATCGCCTACAAGGAAGCTACTCGAAAAAAGTACAAATTATAAGACTAGATTTTGCACGCGGCTACTCTCACCCATATGTGGCCTAGCTTAGTTTAGTAACAATACTATTTTCTGGATGAAAGGCACCATATGTCTTAATATAGTCTTCTGTTTACGCGAATGTTATTCATTGAAATTAAACTACTATATACGGATTTTATAGCGTTGTTTATTTAACACTGTATTACATTATTTTGAAACTGTTACACTACTACTAGGTACTATAGAATTTTACTAATTTATAAGCAAATAAAATTATTAAAACGATTTATATTTAGGTTTACACTTTCCCCGACGTTTCGGTTGCTTTCCAGCAGCCATGGTCACGGGGAGACTCCCCGTAAAATCCGTATATAGTAGTTTAATTTCAACGCATTAGTATTTAATTAGGCACAGAAGTAGGTAAAGATTTATTTTAGCTAGAGATAAAATTGTTCCAATCTAGATAAATTATAATTCTACGCTTAAAACTACAAGTCATGCAGATATTACTAATGGCAAAGTACCCGTACATTTAGTATTGTTAAGTAAATTAGCTTGCGCTTGCATATTTTATAATCTTGCCCGTACATTTAGTATTGTTAAGTAAATTAGCTTGCGCTTGCATATTTTATAATCTTGCTCATATTTCATTCATATATTTTACTTGAATATTTTTTGTACATAATTTTAATTAGTAGCAATAATAGCATTGACCGGTTAACTTGTCTACTCATTTAGCAAATCATCATCAAATTATAGTAAGGGTTATTACCCCTACACCGACGTTTCGGTTGCTTTTCAGCAGCCATGGTCACGGGGAGCCATACCATATGTCTTTTTCGGTTCCCCTGACAAAATGTATACCTACAACATTTCATGATGATCGGTCGAGTAGTTAAGGCGTGAAAGCGTAACAAACAAACAGGCATTCGTATTTATAATATTAGTTCGGATACCATCTAAATAAATAATAATAATATAATATCCAGCCCTGTTTAAAAGCTGTCTCACTGTTTGACAGGAGCGTTTTCTCAGTGCTACTTTATGTAACGTAGGCTATAATAACATCACGCTTTAATCCACGAGAGCGGAGCAGTAATTATAAACGCAAGTAAAACAGCAGGGTACAGCTAGAGATATTATAAAGAACTAGCTTTATACGGATTTTGTCGCGTTGTTTATTATACTTTAAAACACTTTTATTACATAATTTTGAAAACTCTAACACTACTATTATTGAACTTTACTACTATTTAAGCTATTTAATTTAATTAAAACTATTTATATTTAAGTTTACACTTTGCCCCGATGTTTCAGTTGCTTTACAGCAGCCATGTTCACGGGGAGACTAAGATGGTAGTTGTCCCAATGTTCTGAAGTGTACCTAGTTATTTCAAAGTACCCGAACATCATTTAATCTTTGGTGTTTCTATTTACGCAGAATGAGCTCAAAGTATCATGAAGTCTAGCTGTGTTTTGCTTCTGCTTGGGTTTGACTATTTGAATTACTGGATCCTAAGCTGGTGGTACATTCCAACCATCTTCTCTATTGAAATTAGGATGTTTTTTAATTTCAATAGCCTCGCGAAGCATCCTTGGTAGGAATCGGTGTTCTTTTGCGAGTATCTGTGGTTTGTCAAATCGTAGGTAGTGGTTGGTCCCCTGTTGCACGTGTCACACACAGCAGACTTCAACGACCGTTGATGTTTAACATCAGCTATATGTACTATAAGCTTTTGCTCGCGGCTCCGCCCACGTGGTACCTACATCAATAAAAAATAGCCTTCTAAAAGTCCTTCCACAGGTTATAAACTATATCTGTACCAAATTCCTATAAATCGGTTGAGTGGTTTAGCCGTGAAAAGGTGACAGACAGACAGAGTTACTCTCGAATTTATAATATTAGTAAGGAAAAAGACTAATTTTGCGTGTAGATGGCAACTCCGAAACCACTGCACCTATTTGAGAAATTTTCTCAGTTATTGAAAGATTACATTATTATTCTTGATTCTAACCTATATATTATCCGAGCGCAGTCGGGGGGACTGCTATTTAGGTATAAAAATGTAGCACCCACATATTGCAGATATTTGTGTAAATGAAAGTGAATGAAATTAAATATATCAAGTGCCTCCAAAACTACTGTTTTAGATCTTGTCTTTCTTAGTATTTGTACCGTGGTCGCATAAAATCTAAGCCACGTCATCACCACAACCATCTAACTCCGGTCAAAAGTACAAAAGATTTGGTAAATACATCTGAGTCACGTAAATATTGTCTCAAACGAACTGTAGACTGCATTTCCAACATTCTATTATGCCTAGTTCGCCTATTAAATGGACCTATTCATAAGAGGCGTGATGTGAAATGTATAGGTAATTTAAATTATACAGGATTAGGGTTGTCAAATTTAATGTTTTCGTACTTTTGTACTCCTGATGATAATGATGAGAAAAGATTATTACAAAGTGGTACCTATATAATAATCTTTTCTTTTTACGCTTTATATAAAACAATCACAATGCATATAAAAGTGAAGATAAATAAACGATTTTTATTTTATTTGAATAAAGTGTGTTTGGGAATAATATTATTGTTATTAAAATATACTGTTTCATTCTATGCATAACAGAAATCAATTTATTCAATCTTAATGTATTTGTATTTAAACTTATCCTAACTAATATTATAATTGCGAATGTGAGTTTGTTTGTTATTTTTCATGCCATAACTCTTCGACCGATCATGAAATTTCGCATACACGTTGTCAAAGGAACATGAAAGGACATAGGGTCCCTTTTATCCAGAATAAAGTACTGATAATAAATCTAGTTATTTTGTTTTTCTATAGAAAAACAAAATAACGTCAGATCCGTAGGGTACGTAATTACAAAGTATGTTTGGATTCCCTTCCTTCTGTATTAAACCAAGTCTCAAACAGTTCTATGCGTTACAAAACTGTTATAACACGGAGAGTGTAACCATGACAAAACTGTTTACGTATGCATGCATGCGCACACGCAACCCTAGCATGCATCACAGAATAGAGCCCAATTAGCATTGAGCTAATAAAGCAATTGTTACGAAACGCGCCAGTCTCGCGAGCGATGGCCGACGATGTACGAAAATTATGCAGTTTTTAACGTAACACTACTATCATACTTGTAACCTGAACTGTAAGGTAGATGGTGTTTTTGACTACTAGGATATTAGGTCTGATTCTACTTTCCTCTCGCCTAGATTACCAGACGAAGGGAATGGAAAATACGCAAGAGGAGCCGTCTCAGATATACACAAAAACAGGGGCTTATTCCCGTTTTCTGGAAAATATAGTACCTATGTGAAGCTTTAAAATAAATAATATATAGTGTAACACATAAATTAAATGAAAATATGTATTTTAACAGTATATGAAACGATATTACTTTTCCTTATTCTTCAATATCACTTGCATGTCTCGGATAAACTCATTAAAATATACTATTTAGTTGGATATGGTGAATTTGTCAAGACTGCCTTTGCATGCTAGTGTTAAATTGAATTTAATTAGTTTATTAAGTATATATATTCTGGGTCGCGTTTTTAAGTGAGTTATGCTTTTGGGCTTGTAGAAACAAGTGGTATTTTCACGTATAAGAGTCTCATAGAAATTGCATGTGTAAATTCAATTGCCGTGAGAGCAAAGGATAATGATCACACTGACCCTTTACTATATCTACTAATGCATGCACAGATACCAGTGTTGCCCAGCAATGCATTCAGACCAGAAACAAGAGGCTGGCTTCTGTAAGTAAAGGTCAAATAAGAAATAACGTTCTGGCTATTCGACCAATCAGATTTCAAATCCATTTGGCATCAAAATAATGGTATAGTCTAGTTCGTTAATATGTTGAAATAAAGAGATGAATAAATTACAACTTTCCATTCAACTTTTTTCAAGTTAATATATTTTGAAGTATGAATATTTCAATTCACTGTAGCAACACGCACGCATGCTCGGCCAGAAAAAGTGGAAAACCCCATTTAACACACGAATATACAAGTAATCTCCACTCGTAAAATTTCCTTCAGCGCATGCAATTTTATTATATTTACTTATGTGTGCGTATGTGTTGTTATCACACCGTCAACATGCAACAAATAACGTAAAAAGTATTATGTAAATGTGTGCACTAGACCGCGAATAAGTCAGCTAAGAATACACCTGTGGTTTCGGCTAAAGACCTACATTTTATACGAGTTAAGATTATTTTGATGAATTAATATGTCTGCATGCTTAGACCCGTGGCAGGTTGCATACAATCTAGAGATGCCGGGTCTTGTAAGGTGCTATCGGGATTCTAAAATTGGATGAAATTTGGATCGAAGTCTGGTAGAAGATGTCATCATATAATCCTAAAAGATCGACTCGTTCTGCTAAAATGCTCGCTCTAAGACATATTGTAGTTTATGATATTTAATCAAGCAATAATATTACTTCAGTTTGTTTAGTAAGCACGTATAGACACACAAGAGGACAAGATGGATTTTATTTACTGATAAAATCAAGATCTAAAAGCAGGTAAGTCCAAGAACTTACCTGTTTCTAAACCTTAAGTACGCTACTGAGCTGGCGTAATGTGGGGATAATACGCTACCTACCACTGCAAAAATAAAGAGGTGTTAGTTAGTTAATTTATGTATAGACATTAAAAAAAAGATAAATTTACACTTCATTTCAAAATGGGCACGGGGTAAATTAGTCATATGAAACAACCTGACTGGGAAACTATCTTCGTCCTTGCAGAATATTGAAATCAACATAAATTTGTGCAGTATTGCTGCAGGTGACGAAGTTTCTCAAGCTATTTAAAGAAGCACTATACCACCAGCCGTGTGAACTATTGTCTGCTATTTTTGGCAAGGGACGCCAAACACGCTACTGATGACCCCTGACACTATTTCTTTAAGAACTCTTATTGCTTGCGCGAAACAGCGTGTGACCGTGTATATGGCTTTTGTTCTGGTGCATGCAATAGCAATACTAAATAAAATCTTACTGCCTCTTTAGTTTCGTGGCTAAAGTTAACGCTTATAGCCGATAGGGAACCTATTGTCTGCTGGGCACAGGTCAGGTGCCAAATCCCATAGGTTTACCTCAATGAGATGTGGAACCTAAACACAACTGGTGAAATGTGGGCGCAATACACTTCTGCTAACCTTATCACTACATACTATAAAACAAAGTCCTCTGCCGCGTCTGTCTGTCTGTTCGCGATAAACTCAAAAACTACTGATTGGATTTTCATGCGGTTTTCACCAATAGACAGAGTGAATCACGAGGATGGTTGAGGTATATAATTTGTTAAGGTTTTGTACTACCTGTGCGAAGCCGGGGCGAGTTGCTAGTCAGGGATATGAAAACGCGTCTTAAATGAAGGTATATTTCCTAAAGTGTTACAAGTGTACCAGTCTATGATAATCGTAAACTTCGAGGACGGACGTTTGTTTATTATTGACCTCTGAGTCATCCTTCGGTCGAGTTTGAATATGGGCCCTGTGGGTCAAAAGACCCCGAGATATATAGGCCTTGTGACCACAAGGTCATAAGCTCAGGGGATATCTACCAACAGAGTGATTTGGAAGTTCAAGGGAGAGGCTTTTGCCCAGCAGTGAGAAATTACAAAAAGCTGAAGAAAAAAAATTTCAAGTAAAGTTCACCTGAAGATGAAGAGTTTGAATCATGGGTTTTTACACCCATCTCGTTATATTCTCCGCAATGTAGGTATTATACTCCACAACAAAAGTTATGTTACTCAATAAAATATTTCTTCAATTTTCCATAATTTCCAAGTTTTCAAAGATATTGTCTTCAAGGGTTTATAGTGAATTCTCGTTATTGTCGAGTCAATGCCGTATCGTTTTGTTTTATTTCAAGTCTGTCTGAAGGGTTCGTGAGTACACCTAATTTACTTTGAATTTGTGGTATAGACACAAGATTTCTTAGTCTATTTCGATTAGGGATTCCTCATCATTTGAATGGTTGTTGTCACACAAACATTGACTTAAATAATGTTCCATTATCCTAACTTCCAATATATAATAATCTCGTGTCACGGTGTTTGTGGTCGCACTCCTCCGAAACGGTTCGACCGATTTTTATGAAACTTTTGTGTATATTTGGTTATTGGTCGCTAAGGAATAATTTATATGGCAGAACAACGTTTGCCGGATCAGCTTGTAATATTATAAATATCAATGTGTGTTTGTTTGTTACGCTTGCACGCCTTAACTACTTGACCGATCATCATGAAATTTCGCATACACGTTGTCAAGGTAACAGAAAAGGACATAGGGTACCTTTCATCCAGAAAAATACTGTTACTAACACCTTAGCTAAATTTAAACAAGTGAAGCCGCGGCAAATCTGGCTTGTTATACCTATTATTGTTATTCTATATTAACTAGCTGAGATCTGCAGCTGTATGGACCTGCCTAGGTTTGATTTTTGCATGGGGCTAATTGTCATTGGTTTTTCTATAGCAGTTCCGAGTCTGAAACTATGCCCGATAGACGGCAGTATTAGGCTGCCTGTACATTGGGGACCCTTCGCTCACCCTTCGCTCCGCAGCCTCGCTCCGCTTCAATGGACAGGCAGCATAAGCCCAGTTTTCCTCGGAACCTAAACAGCCTTTACGAGCAAAGTGTGAGTGTGGTACCCACACCTTTTCCTGCCTTTATGGGGATAAAGGTTTAAGATTATCGTTGGCTGAAAGCAGACGCAGCAGCATTGGCTGAGAGATTATAATCGAGAAAGTGGTGAAAGATGTTTGTACGTTTGTTAATTCATCACGCGTTACCCGTAAAACTAATTCGGATGAAACTTCGCACAATGACAAACCATGTCCTTAATTGGCGTTTTTGTTTTTGGTTTTACACAGGCAAGCCTGTCGGATGATACTAGTTTAATCTAAAACTAACCAGTCGTTACCCAAGTTATCCATAACATATTTTGCATTTATTTATACTTGGATTGTTTCATTATATTTATTAATAAGGATAAATAAATTTTTCCTTGTTATTATATACGTATGTAAGGACGTGCAGTTGTTAGGGACTGTACGTTATAGCTTAGGCTGTGTTTTTAGCTCTAAATCCATTTCAATGTTACAGATGTTATTATTATTACCAGTTTTTACGTACCCAGCTAATTCATCACATTATTGTTCACCCAGTGGTCGAAATTTGACTATAATCAGTTATTAATAACGCTTGTTAATAACTACTAAATAAGAACTAAAATCGGTTGATAAATAGATGAGAAAAAAGTACTGAATTGTTTTTATGACTTTACCTATCTATATAAAAAAAGTCACTATTTAATTTTTTTTATTGGTAACATTAAATCTCTAAAGCTCGTCAATAAAACGCCGGACCAAATATCGGTCACGGCGGCCTTATTTAACGGCGACTGGCCATCTGCGCAGAGGATATCTTAGCGTATTCTTGCCTTTCCTCACTCTCAAAGTCCAACATGACTGAAGAGAGATCAGTCGTAGGACCAACGGCTTTACGTGCTTGCCGCAGCACAGGAGCGTACAACCAACTTCCTTGCCCTGAGCTGCGATTGATATTTCTTGGTAGAAATCTCAATAACTTTTTGTTGGCCCGACCCGGCACTTTTGACTACTGCTTTGCCACCAAGATGTAAATTAATCTTTCAATGTTGACGATTACTGCATTCGATTAATTCTACTTTGTATGAAGATTCGAAGAGTTTCTCAACGTTAGTGTCAAGGCCATACATTTTGATTCATTTATCGAGATTTCTATTGGAAGCGTTTTTAGAAAAAGTGACGTAGGTACACAGAACCGGTGCTTTCATAAAACGCCAAAAATCCGTCTCTCCTACATGTTGTAAAACAAAGTCCCTCGCCGCCGTCTGTCTGTTCGCGATAAACTCAAAAACTACTGAACGGATTTGCATATGGTTTTCACGAATAGGTAGAGTGATTCATAGAAAAGGTTTAGGTGTATAATTTGTTAAGGTTTTGTACTACCTGTGCGAAGCCGGGGCGAGTCCCTAGTACTTTGCTAAAATAATTAATTATATTAAATCTAGCACTAGAAAGCCTTCAGTGTGCTTTGGTGAAGCCATCCACGACTTACGATTAGTAATAAAACGGGTAATTTAATCCCGTGTTATATTTCCCCGATTTTATTAGAAACCATAAAAACCCTCGCTATTCAATAAATTTTATTAATCTTCTTAATTGATGGCCTATTTTATTATAATTAGTATACGAAAGAGTCAGATAATTTAATCCAATACATACATAGATTCACGTCTGTTTCCCAGAGTGGTAGGCAGAGACTACGGATTTCCATTTGCTACGATCCTGACACACTACGCTTGCTTCATTCACTTTCATCACATTCCTCATACACGCTCGGCTATTTAAGGTGCCTTAACCTGGCCTTTGTCCAGAACGTCTCCGATCTGATCAAGAAACGTTTGCCTAGGTCTGCCTCTTGCGAGACTGTTCCATTCACACTAGCCTTATAAACTTTCTTAGTCAGTCTTTTCTCGTCCATTCTTTCGACATGCCCAAACCAGCTATTTAGTCCAATAATTACAGAAATATAAGATTTTACAAGAGGGCAAAGCTAAACCTTCACTCACATCCATACAAAAATACCCAGGGTAGAGGACTGCACGAATGGCGGAGTGGCTTATGTGGTCGCCTCATACTATGCAAAGTGTTCTACGTTTGATCATCCCTCTAAATTTGTGTAATCTACAAATAGTTGATCCAAATCTGATTGTCTTTTGTGTTCATTGTTTGAATGTCTGAAAGTTCTTCGCGACATAGGAATTATTCCTAGAGCAATAAAAACAAAGATTTCCAAACTATGAAGGTATTTACAGAAGATCGGAAGCAAATAACCTTGTGTTGTATAGTAAGTTGTCCAAGTCAAAGTAAAAAATATTTAGGGTGAGGCCTAACAAGCGTAATTTCGGTCGCACAACATGAGTCACGAAAACGTTCATATGAACTTCGTTGATAAATCGATTCATTTTGTGTCGTCGTGTGACACGAATAGTTACTACTGTTCGTGTTAGAGGATCGAACGCAAAAAGCTTTGCACAGTGGCGAGGCGACCACCTACCTCCACCTCCTCTGTATGAAGCTGAATGGAACCAAAATTACAATCCTCAAAATTAAGCTTGTTGCTCTCTCCATTTTTCATTTTGGTCGCGCCGGCGTTCGGACAATAATAATAATATTCTATCACATACACACAACACCATCTAGCCCAAACTAAGCAGAGCTTGTACTATGGGTACTAGACAATGGATAAACATACATATATACTTTTTTTTTGTAAAAACATACATATTATACATAGAAACACCCAGCCCAGGACAAACATCCATGTTCATGCACACAAATATTTGACTTGTGCGGGAATCGAACGCGCGACCTCAGGCGTGGCAGTTGGTTACACTGACCACTACGCCATCGAGGCCGACAAATGCTTTTATCATTGTCATGATATGGTTAAAAACAGTTTTAGGAGATACAATATCATCAACAGTGGAATCAGTGATATTAGATTATTTTGCTGGTATTGGTGCGACTTCGCGAGTTAGTAAGTTTGCTAATCCTCAGTGACACTGGTTTCTAAGTGACAAGCGTTCATAGCTACAATGACAAGCTCCCCTTACTCATTTTAGATAGTAAGATTAAACAATATACTGCTTCGATAGTCCAATATTTTAAGTTAAAGATTGTTTGCGTTTAATCATAAGTTCGGGGCTTGGCTTTATGACCGATATACTGCAATAGGCTCGCAGTCTATTGGCATCTAAAACAACTGACGAAATGTAAGTTATTTACATCACTGCCTACCCCAGAGGCTATACCTACAAGCTTGAATCTACAGGGTGTCCGGTAATTAATGGATAACCTGGAAATGTCTTAGTGGAACTGATGGCCGTTCAGAAAATATATGAAAAAAAATCTATCCTAACTACTACCTGAGATATGTGTTTTTTTTTAATTACCATATATAACTTTCTTGTATACTACGACCATAAATGAATGAAATCCATCGGTCTTTTGTTGTTTTATTATTAAACACTAATTATGCTAATAGATAGACAGTCAAAGTATGCTATGCTAATATAGCATGCACTTATTAATATACTGTTTATTTTTTTTATTTTTTTTTTCATTTTTCTGAACGGCTTTTCAATTCTAATATAAGACATTTCAAGGTTATCCATTAATTGCCGGACACCCTGTATACATGTAAGATTAAAATACATAACTTAAAATGAATGTAGGTCACAGGATTTACCCAGACGACGGCTTTTGTTGGACCATAAATAATTTGTGAAAATCACAGTAGACGGATTTAGACCAAGTTGATTTTAATCGTGAGATGATTTTTATAAATTATGTAGGTAGATGCATTGTTACAATTAAATTCAAAATGAACGTATAGAACTGTCAGAAAATGCAAGTTTATTACGTATTATTTTCGCATGCGTTTGTTTGAATAATAGCAAGTAATTAGGTAAATGTAGTGAGAAAATCTTTGATATTCTTATAACCTTTATTAACCTCCGAGTCTTCTTCGAAGAGGTTAATGAAAACACTATGTGGGTCTGTGTGTCTGTCTGTTAGTGACAGGCATAGCTCCGGAACCACTGGACCGATTGACTTGTAACTTAGTGTGCAGACACCGTGGGGTCATCCCTCGGTTGAGTTTGAATATGGGCCCTGTGAGTCAAAAGACCCCCGAGATATACGGGTCACAAAGTCGTAAGGTCATATCCACCAACAGAGTGATTTGGAAGTCCAAGGGAAAGGCTTTTGCCCAGCAGTGGGACATTACAAGATGCTAATGAAAAAAAAAGTCACATTAAGACAAAGAGGTTGAATCCTGGGTTTTTACATCGATCTCGTCGTTACGTATTATTTTCGCATGCGTCTGTTTGAATAATAGCAAGTAACTAGTTAAATGTAGTGAGAAAATCTTTGATATTCTTAAAACCTTTATTTATATTTAAGAACTAGATTTTACCTGCGGCTTCATACGCATAAATGTAAGTTAGGTTAGTAGCAGTTCCTTTTTCTGAATGAAATAAATCCAATTCTTTTAATATTGTGGCGCAGTGGTAGTGAATGCGACTGCTGTGCATGAGGTCACGGGTTCGAATCCCGGGTCGGGCCAACATAATGATATTGGGTTTTTCTGTTAAGAAATCTCAATACGAGCCCGGAGTTAGGAAGTTGGCGGTGTTAGACACCCCCGTGCCTCGGAAAGCACGTAAAGCCGTTGGTCCTGCGCCTGATCTCTCTCCGGTCGTGTCGGATTATCCGTCCCATCAGATCATGAGGGTAAGGGAACAGAGAGTGCACTTGTGTTTGCGCACATACTTGTGCACTATAATATCTCCTGCGCAGATGGCCAGTCTCCGTTAAGATTGGCCGCCGTGACCGAAAATCGGTCTGGAGAACATTATTATTATTATGTTTACGCGAATGTTATACAGTGAAATTAAACACTTTATACGGATTTTGTTGCGTTGTTAATTTTACTTTAAAGCACTGTTATTACATAATTCTGAAAACTCTAATACTACTATTATTGAACTTTACTACTATTTAAGCTATTTAATTAAATTAAAACTATTTATATTTAAGTTTACACTTTGCCCCGACGTTTTAGTTGCTTTACAGCAGCCATGTTTACGGGGAGATCCGATTCTGTAACCCTGACAACGTGTATGCGAAATTTCATAAGGACCAGTCGAGTAGTTAAGGCGTGAAAACAAAACAAATAATCTAAAAAAACGCACATTTGCATATTTTATAATAAGGATTTCTCTAGGGTATCGCTTCTTATTACTATTAATATGATAAACAGATACACGGTCCGCCTAACAGTAAGTGGTTACTATAGCCTTCAATAGCTTACAACACCAACACAAAATAAGAATAGGATGAAAGAAAAGGAGCGTGTGAGGTAGAGATATATGGTTCTCATACTTAGTTTAGAAGCCTGATTCATCGTACAGGTACCCCGGCTGCTTGTAAGACGGTTAAACATGCCCGGGCAAGCCAAGTCATGCTCACCGAATAATTGTTAACGGGTAACTCTTCGACCATTTAAAGAATCTAAAATTTAAAACCACATAATATTGAACCTAAAAACATTCCTTGACTAACTTTGTGAGCAATGCCCCATTGTTTATACGGAACACTGAAGTGCATGAATATCTTCAAATGTGCACAATAAAAGAAGAGATAAAAAGGTATTCCAAGGCCTATAAACAAAGACTTGGAATACACAGAAACGATCTTGCCTCATCACTTCTGAACACCAGCGACTGTATCTTCCGGCTGAAAAGACCACGATTAGCCTCAATCTAGTCTAGTAACACGAATATGAGAAGGCATGTCACTGGATGTGCATATCTCAAAATCAAATCAATAACACTTACAACAAATCTGATTATGGCTGTCAGGCCGATTGCAAAAACTTTGTGATAAAGCGGTAGTGAGTACTGCATGAGGTCTCGATTCTCGAGCAAACTCTTATTGAGGTATTTCAGTCAAGACATGTTCCAGTAGCTGCACGTAGTCTGGAACTGTACTTAGTAAACGGCAATACATTTTGGATACTAACTTTTAGATCCCACGTTATAAGAGGCTCGTGAAGGCTCCCTGTTATATAGCATCTTAAACCATACAATACGAAATGTAGGTTCCTTCTGGGCATATGGCCGTGATATTATGTTCAATTCTTTATTTTTTAAAGTCTTCTCCCGCACTGGAATAATTCCTGTGTAACGGAGACTTTACAAACATGCAAATAACGGACACAAAGAACTTTCAGACTCGGAACAACCATTTGTGGATTACACAAATTTTTGCCTCGTGTGGAATTCGAACCTTCAACACTCGGAGCAGTAACAATGACGAGGCGACTACTTAAACAACTCCGCTATGCGTGCAGTCTATGTATGCAAAACTACATTTGGCGAAATCTGCAGTGTAACACAGCTCTGCCCATTCCTTCAGTGATATAAGCGTGAGGCTCCATAAAAACACCCTGTCTCGCTCCTCGCAGCGTATACCGATAATAAATTTAGTTGCATCTCTGGTAAAATATTCAGCGTCAAGCGAAGGACGAATTGAATTATCGCATCTATACCACGTATGAATAACAAAGTTATTTGTGCCCGACTTCATACGAGAGTATCATTTAGCGACGTAATCGAATTCGAACGTGGCCTTATCGACGTAAAAACATATTTTATACCTCATGATATATCCTTTTACGACTTAATTTAAGGATACCGGTTTTTAGGACGGTATTTATGTAACCGGTAACTGGTTACCGGTATGGTAAGCGGTTATCATATTCACACTTGCAATGGGACTTTCAAGTTGCATTTTCTGACTAATTAAAACACAGTGTGGTCAAATTAGTATTTTTGAAAAGAAAACGGAATGTAGAGAAGCCACGTTTGTCATATTTTATACTATTCGCATGTGTCAGTGCGACCTGCACAGGCGATACAAATATGTATGTCACTTATATTGTCAAATGTATGGCGTTGGCTGGCTGCCGCTTGACGCCGTCCATTACTTAGTGAATATCATTACTTTTTTTAGAGATAACTTGAAATTCCATGCTCGAATTTCTCTTGTTGTGTGTAATACTCTTGTTAAATCCCGCAGCTTAACTACATGCTTGTGTTAGGAGTGGGATTTTCTTCATGTCTGTTTTACCCAATTTAGTAAATTGTATTTTAAATATTAAAGATCTCGTTCATCTAAAGCGGAGTTACAATGCATAATATGATCCGATTAAGTGACTTTGCGGGCTAATTGTTATCCACGCGGTGATAATCTAAATACACATTATAATTATTATTGTATGAGCCCTGTATACAGGGCGTCCGGTAATTAATGGATAACCTTGAAATGTCTTATAGTAGAACTGAGGTACATACAGGAAAAAATATTTTCTAAAAAATCTATCCTAATTACTACCTGAGATATGATTTCTTTTTTAATAGCCATATTTAAATTTCTTTAACACTACGACCATAAATGAATGAATTTCATAGGTTTTTTGTTGTTTTATTATTAAACATTAATCATGCTTATAGATAGACAGTCAAAAGTATGATTCGCTACTGCACTTTTAAAAAAAATGATATTTATTTTTTGTCATATTTTTGTCTGAACAGCCTTCAGTTCTACTTTAAGACATTTCAAGGTTATCCATTAATTACCGGACAACCTGTATACGTATACTGTCCCACTGCTGGAAACCTTTTCAAACGATGAGGCCAGTACGGCCTTATTGCATTTTGAGAAGGTTTAAGCCATATTTTACTACGCTGGCCGAGTACTGTTTGTCAGACTGAACATATCTTCAGGTTTCTTCACAATATTCTACGTCCGTTAAAATCTCCTTTCATTGTAAGCGATAACTCTAAACCAAGTATCGAACCGCAGTTGGCTCTCATCGTCAGTATTTTAAACTACGAGACAGGCGACACAGCGTACCTACATTCATAAGTACAAATGAAGTCCCGAGGTGAGGCGCCCACAATGCCGCAGACATATTCGTGAACAATACCATCACCATTTACATGAATAACTATAATAACAAACCATTCATTCGCCATTGTTCCGTCCAACGTTTGTTTAATCGAGTTTCCTTGATGTCCTTTCAATACTACCATTATTTTCCCTATTTTATTTATGTTTTGTTGAAGTTAGCTCCACAGCTTAATGACTATTTATAATTTTATGGAATGCTGTGACCCAGTAATCAATTCGCACTGTAGAATCTAAACTATCACCATATCCATCGAAATATGTTAAGTGGTTAAACCGTAAAATGTTGCAAAATACACAGGGAAACACAAGTTTCTTTTGCATTTCTGTACCAATATACTTAAATAATTCGTGCGCAATCACAACTAAAAAAAGATTCATTCAACATTATTACGATTTCGACTGATAATTATACTAATAAGGATCATCGAATATTCGAATCATTATTTCTTCAACTACAGATACCTGGCGCCAAGCTTATGATACCCCTGAAGTTGCAGTAGCGTCGCAATGATAAATATCAGGCGTACGGGGTGAACCCAGAGAATGGAACTGGGCAGTCTAGCAACTTCAGAGCGATCTAGAACTGGCGCAAGATGCTTTCAGAATGTATAATCGAATGGGCTTAACGTGCTTCATTTGTGATATGAGTAACGCGTAGGGATGAGACAGTGACGCAAAATATTATTATACACCTTCAGTTAAAAAAACCGGACAGGTCTATGTTCTAAATTCAATATATCTGAAATGGTGCATTAAAAGAAGAAATGTTCCCTTTGACTTATTTTACATTTCGTGATATCCATTTTTTTATTTAAACAATTTTAGTTACTTATACTTGTTGCTTGATATTTATTAATATTTATTATGGGTGTAGCTATTTACGCAGAATTAGATTTAGTATAGAGATTACTGGGTGCTAAGCTGATGGTACAGTCCAACCATACGCTATTGAAATTATAATAAAGCTATAATATCAGCCTGTATATAAACGGCCACTACTAGGCACGGGCTTCTTCTCAGTACGAAAAGGGTAAGGCCATAGTCCACCACGCTGGCATAGTGCAAGTTGGCAGACTTCACATATCTTCGAGAACATTATAGAGAACTTTTGATTGGTTTCCTCACAATCTTGTCCTTTACCGTTGAAGTAAGTATATAATATTATAATACGAGTATATATACATATAATATTCTACCACATACACAAAACACCATCTAGCCCAAACTAAGCAGAGCTTGTACTGTGGGTATTAGACAATGGATAAACATACATACATATATACTTTCTTTTTTGTAAATACATATTATACATAGGAACACCCAGAACAAGACAAACATCCATGTTCATGCACACAAATGTTTGACTTGTGCGGGAATCGAACCCGCGACCTCAGGCGTGGCAGTCTGTTACACTAACCACTACGACATCGAGTAATTTAATAATAATTAAGTAATAGTTAAGTAATTTAATAACTTCGAAAAATCAGAGGTGTGTGCCTTGGAACCGAATCCAAGACCTCTGCGTGGCAATCCAAAGGTCGGTGTTTTTGCGAGTATCTGTAGTTTGTAAAATCTCTAGTAATGATCCCCTGTCACACGTGTACAAACATAGCAGACTTCATCGATCGTTAGTGTTTTTCTAACAAATAAATGCAATAAAACATTGTTTATTTTAATATAATAAATCTCGATTACATGTTACCCGACCTATATCCGTACCGGAGGAGCTCTTGTAATGGGCTTAGCGACGCGATATTACTTTCTATTTTTAGTCTGTAACCGTGCCGACCGATACCTGTACCAGGGCAAAAGCCTGTTAATTTATGTCAAGCACGTGTCTACGTTACACGTTTATTTTTTATTGCTTTCTGTCCACGGATTTGCACGCGTCATTGCCAGGGGAACGCATACATACATAGTTACGCTTATAACGCCGAAGGGGTAGGGAAAGCTGTATTACAACTACACTTCGCCAGATTTTGGTCCCACATACTTAGTTGCTGTAGCTGTTTACTGGTTTCCAGTTTCAGACTCGGTGCTGGTACTAAGAATTTCTTGGAAGGGACACGCAATGAAACCATGTAAAAAAGGGCACGTTCCCTTAGGAACGTGCCTTTTTAACACGCTTTTATTAGCTTCATACGTATGTTAGTATGTATGTAATGGAAACTTTGAACATGATTTTGACCCCCTTCAAAACGTCGGATTAACTCGAAATTTGGCATACTTATCAAGGACCGACGACAATACAATAATTCAGAAAAAAATATAAAAGAATATTGAAAATAAAAAAATAATTTAAAAACTAAAAAACACGCTTTGTTAAAAAAGCAAACTAAAAAGTAGAAAATAATTTCATAATTTTTATGTAAAGAAGTGTGGGGTGCTTTCTAAGATATTTTGATAACCCCCACCCCACGATTTTAATTTACAAGGTAAGGTGTGTCGCCATATTTGTATATAGCTCGAAAAACTGCGAGATTTCCCTAGAGGATATTGACTAAGTGACATAACCTTAAGACTCCCCACCGACCCTGTGACCAATAGTGATATTTCGATAACCCTCTTCCTCCCCTGAACTGGTCACGTAGTATGGGTACGTTCTCTATGCACTGAAGTCGATTTTACCAAAATAAAAAATACCTATCCTACGTGTTAGTTACTCCGAAATTATTGAGTTCCCAGGATGTCAGATTTTAACTTAAAATTCTAGGGTTGTATTTATACCAGAACTGTTTAGAAGATGCGTCCTCTCTTAACACATCTTAAAATTAAGTAACAAACATCCAAAGAATTTTACAAACTTTTACATTTACAATATTAGCAAAGTTACCGCTGAATGCAGATGATCCAAGGTCTGTCTTGACGGTAGACGTTAATCGCTCCTGTTGACATGGCTATTTGGCTCATTGGTCTGAATTTTCGGCATTTTCGGTTCATGGTAGGCCTGGCCTATTAGTCTGCAGCAACAAAACTATTCCAGCCATTGTTGAATAAACGTCATATGTTTCTTTGTTTCTACAGCATCATGCGCGTCAGCCTTGGATCCTGGCGATGGAGCCCCATGGAGTCTTGTAGTGAACTGTGCGGGAGAGACCAGGGTGGGCCAAACGGAAGCGGTGTACTCCGAAGGTATCTTCACTCTGAGCGTGAACGTGGCTAAGCAGTGCGCCAAACAGAAGGTGCCAAGACTGGTGGAGATATCTAGCGGTCAGATGTACAGTAGTGACAAGGTAAGCTAATACAATATTTTTAAATTGTTTAACTCTTTGACCGCCACGATAAAAATAGCAGAAGCGTGATCTCGGCGCCAAGCTATGATTTCATCCTTTAATATATATCGTTTTTGTGATCTTATGCTATTATGGATGATATAAATAGTAACCAATACACATAGTATAAAGTAACTTTTAAAGATTTATGAACCGACCGTGGTGTGCTGGACACATTTTACTTTGTGATGTATACATTACTGTTGCGGTCAAACGATAAAGATGACATAGGTACACGTTTTTGTCTCATTGGTCTAGTACTGTGTCATCAGACCCCAGGATCGATTTCTATATCATATAAAGTGTTATTGGATTTTAGTTTTCTGTAATGATATTCACTTCGCAGCACTGAGTCTGGAACTGGACCTAGTAGTAGGCTGTAGGGTCGCTCCCAATTAAATACGTGGGATAGGTAGGTGTAATACAAATCTGCCTACGTTTTTGGAGATATAAGCCTATGTACCTAAGACAAAAACAGCATGCAATTCATGTATCACTTTTACTTGATTATGAAACAAACTTATTTCTAATACTTGACTGCACTGATGGTGTAGTGCATTAATTGGATGCCTCGCCAACGCTTCTGCGCCGAGTGTAATGAGCTGGATCCCCACACAGAACAAAATGTTTTGTGATCTATATGGTCGTTCTGAGTCTGGGATTTTATCTGTCTGATGTTTTAAGTTTTGTAATGTTCCCCCATGGGAGATTATTCATAGAGCGAGAATTGTATCTAAAAATATTGCTGCCATACAGATCATGTCAAAAAGTTTCAAATTGCGCCTAAAACAGATAATTTATTTACTGATAAAGGACTCTAACTTCCGCTCATATCCGTAAACCAGTTTGTTTGTATGACATTGAAGTAATGACGTCACTGATGTTATCTCGCCGATATGACGTCACACGACTGCTATCGAAGGAAGTGAGATTATTGTACTTGCTTGGTTTAATTTTTGACATATCATTTAAACAAACATGAATGATAGACATGTCTCACGTCTATATATCACGAAGGGGTAGGCACAGATGAGTCTTAAGATATTACATTTCGAATAGCTAGATAGCAAATATAATTAAATCAGCCCTGTATATTATCTGCCACTGCAGAACACGGTCCTCTACTCAGTATAAGAAGGCTTTGGCCATAGTCCACCAAGCTGGTCCCAAGCAGGTTTCCTCACGATATTTTCCTTCACCGTTAAGGGGAGTGATAATTAACAATTTTGACTGCATGGAAACCACCTGTCTAAAACTGGTCCCGGAAGGTGCTCTCGGGTACTGGAAGGTACAGCGGCGCCCACTATTATAACCTGACGCCCCTGACGATTGGTATAGGGGAACGCTATATCATAAACTGGACTAGTCGTAAAGAGAGGGATGCACGGATGATGTAGTGGTTTGTGTGCCTTGCCACTGCCGCGTCGTTTCGAATCTGGATGTTCTTTGTGTCCATCGTTTGAATGTTTTTAAGTTCCTCCGCGACAACGGAATTATTGTTATTGCGGCAGATGTCATATTTCAAAAAAGTGGAACGTCATACGCACATATCTTTAAAAAATCATAGGTACCTTAGGATCAGACTCGACACCTATGCGTGACAGTCCATTTTTCTCCCTCCTTTTCGCTCTTTAAGGTTCGATTCCTATATACAAGAAACAAGGCAAGTTAAATTTTACAGATATTCCATGAAAATTATGTCATAATTTTACTGTCCGAAGCTAAAACGATTCGATTCTTGATATAGGGCTTACGTTATGTTGAATTATATTGCAGCCTCATAAAGAAGACGGGCCTGTGGAGCCATGGACGACGGAAGGTCGGATGAAGTACAAAGTGGAACAGGAACTGAAGAACATGGATTCGGAGCTGAACTACACCATCATCAGACCAGCGATAGTGTACGGGATCGGAGATAGGAGAAGTCTTAGTAAGTCTCTCTTTGTGATCAATTTTATGACTGTACTTTAAGTGTTCGCCTCGCCACTGCTATGGGCCAAGATTTGTAGCCTCAATTCGGACACTGAACATTTTATTTTTAAGAGGTCGAGCAATTAAGGCTTTATATAAAATTAAAATATTGGGCAGAAAGAAACCCGCCACTCATCCTCGGTTTGCCCACCCTAACTATAGCCATAGAAAAAAATTTACAATACCGAACTACTCTGGATGTGGACAGCAACGTCGTGGGACCCGGGCGTACTCCAACTTGTAGGCATCTTCAGCACGAATGAGCTCTCATTCGTGCTGATGATTTCTGCAATAATACATCATTGTCATTAACAGCACCGCGCCTCCTCTACGGCGGTATCTACAAGCATCTGAACGAAACCATGAAACTGCTGTGGACGGCGGACCTCAAGATGAACACAGTCCACGTTAGGGACGTCTGCCGCGCCATTTGGACCCTCGGCATGATGCCGGAGGCCAACAAGCAGATATACAACGTGGTGGACGAAGCCAACAGCACGCAGGGCAGCCTGGCAGAGATCGTCTCCGATATATTCAAGATCAACCACGACTATTATGGCACTGCGATTTCTACTCTGGCTAAGGTGAGTTCGTAATCCCTAATTAAACCATGAAAATGTTGAATATTACTTGTATGTGTACAATTTTAAGGTTATTTTTATGGATCTGCATGTCAATCTGGACTTGTTGATGATTTAGCGAATTATAGGTCAATATTCATTAGAGCTATGTGTCCGGAAGGTGCCAACGGGATACTATACTGCGCTGGCCGTTCGTCCGTCTGATTGTTAGCTGGCTGTATTTCATGAACTGTAATAGGTAGAGAATTGAAATTTGAAAGTGTGTGTATTTCTATTGCCCCTGTAACAACAAATAATTAAAAGAACAGAGTTTTATCTTGTACGATGGTATGAAACCCTTCGTGTGCGACACTGACTCGCGCTGAAGCGTTTTCCTATCATTTTGTGGTTAAATTATAGAATCTCTGATCTAACGGAAACTTCAACAACACTTTAAACGATCGCTTAACGTATATCAACTTGGTTTTCTTTCCAATATATCAACAGCATCTAATCTGGTTGAATATGCTTATAACACATCGAATGCAAGTTCATTCTATTTATCGATTTAAGGTCAGCATTTGACTTAGTTAATCACGACATATTATTGTCAAAATTAGAGAATATTCGACGAATACATAGTTCGTTGTTGTGTTGGTGTAAAAACTATTTGAAAATTGGTCTTAAATAGTAAATCGCACACATATCAACTTACCTTTTGAATATACAGACTTAATATTGTGTTGCTGTTTGTCTTTTTGTATGCGAGAGCCCTGGTACCCATAACACAAGTTTAATTATACCTTGGGTATCAGAGTTCAATGTACATATGTTACCATGTTTATGATAACTGGAAATATGTTTACCATCATTTAGTGAAACTAGAAGGTCCTAGAAGTCTAAAGAATGTATATTACCATCAGGAGTGCCCCAGGGATCTAATTTCCATATATAAATTGTAAGTTAAGAATATACCGAACTATTGATAGTGCATTCACTATCAATATTTCGGTATATAATATCCCATAATTGGCTTTATATAGTGGGTGGGCTAGGTTCAGGTCAGGAGTGTCCTCCTCGAGGTTCGAGGTGACGGACGTTTAGCGGCGGCCCATGTGCAGTGTCCCGCAGGGATCGGTTCTTGATCCGCTCCTGTGGGACATGGGTTACGACTGGGCCCTACGTGCTGTCCTACCCCCCGCGCTGAGCGTCATCAGTTACGCTAACGATACCCTCGTCACAGCCCGTGGGGGTATCTTCGAGGAGGCGGCCCGTTTGGCAAACAAAGAAAACGAGGCCACCGTGGGGGTCGTCTCCTCCCGACAGTGATTGAGTGCGCGCACAATCGAGCCCACTAGGGCATGATTTTAAAGTGGAAGGCGCGGTTGGAGACACCCGTGGCCGGTTTCAGAACCGTTGAAGCCCTCCAGCCGGTATTGGAGCGGTGGGCAGGGCGGCAGCATAGGACTCTTTCCTTCCGACTAGTGCGGGTGTTGTCAGGGCACGGTTGCTTTAGCAAATACCTGCACACGGTCGCTAGGAGGGAACCGAGTACCGTCTGCCACCACTGCGACTGTGAGGAGTACACGGCGCAGCACACGCTCGAGCAATGTCCTGCTTGAGCGGTGCAGCGCCGTGAACTCATTGAGGTTGTGGGCGAAGATCTCTCGCTGCCGGTCGTGATCAAAGCCATGGTCGACAGCGAAAGGAAGTGGGCAGTGGTCGTGTCCTTCTGCGAGGACGTCATCTCGCAGAAGGAGGCGGCGGAGCGGATCCGTGAAAAAAGTATCCTTGCGGATCCGAGCCGTCGCCGGCGAACCGGGCGGTGCATAATGCCGCCATAATGAAGGCCGCGGGCGGGAGAACGGGGATCTTCCCGTCCGCCAGCCATTGAGTCGGTCCGACGCCCTATGTAGTGCCGGAGCGTCGCGGAGGAATTGTAGACTGCTGGGTGGGTCGCTGAGGTAGTAATTTTTGCCAGCGGCCCATCCACTATACAAGGCAGCAAGCGTGCACACCTTGGGGTTTTGGTCCGTAGGCCCGAAGTACGGGAGAGCCGGACATAACCCTCTCGCCTCCCCTTGAGGCTAGAGGGTATGCATCAGGTGCATTGCCGCACGTAAAAAAAAAGGTTTGGTCAGGTTATACATCCGGGCCGTGCATGCCACGATCGTGGCATAAGTCCCGTGTTTGAGGAGTGGCTGGAGAGACGGCATGGCGCCCTCACCTTCCGGCTGACACAGGTATTGATTGGCCACGGCTGTTTTGGCCAGTTGTCACCAATGCGGTGACTGCTGCGACGTTGTTGAGGACACGGCACTGCACACTTTGGCAGTTTGCCCCGCCTGGGCATCGCAGTCCTGTGTACAGTAGGGATTAAAAGTGTGTAGTGCCTATATTGGGTATGTCTTATCGCGTAGTGCCGAAACCTCGGTGGGGTCGCGACCGCATGCTAAAGTGATTCGCGCGGCCCCGTCGATAGCGGTTTTGTCGGTATTCCGGGAGGTACTATCGACAGCAGCCACGGATGACCATTCCTACGGTTAAAATCGCATAGCAGGCCAACATGGCACGTGACACGCCCCTTTTTTTTGTTTGAGTTTTTTTACACTACTTTTGTTTACTGATTCTAAGGCGATACAAACTCAACTGGTCAGCTACGACCTTTTTGTTTGAGTTTTTTTACACTTTACATTTGTATTTTATGTATTATGTATATATTTGTGTACCGCCAGGATTGATTATTTAAACTAAGGATTGAAAATTAAACATTCTCAAATAGAAATCAGCAATTTAACATTGGTTATGTTCTGAAGCCGCTATGATCAAACGAATCAAAACGACTGGAAGGTATCAAATATATTTTATTACCTATTTATTTATACAACAATGTTAATATTTGAATAGGCCGTAGGTTGGCTACATAATAGTTTATTTAGTTTTATTGATGTGCTCGTATAATGGACTTCTTTGATGCAGATACGTTTTTAAATATTTCAGACTTCATTAATATAATAATTAAAAATGTTAAATGAATAAAGCTACCTTGAAATAAATAAATAAAACAACAATATACTTACTATCTCAGTAAAATTGTAATTTAAAAGTTACCTACTAATACTAGGTAGCTACGTTCCATCAAACTAAACAAAAAAAAAAGAAAGTAACAAATAAAACCTATTTCAATGATTAAGTATAACAATGCTTAAATTTATATTTACATTCCATACCGTTATTTTTAATCCTAAGAGACAATATTTTTTATTTATTTTGTATAAAGCAAAAACAAAAGTTAATACAAAAAGCTACAATTAAATTTACTATTAGAAGAGTAGAGTATTAAAGTTCCTGTGGGAGCTCGTGGTTAGAAGTTCGGTATTGTGTTAACGCAACAACTGTCCAAATATGATACCATCTGGCAAAAGTAAGAAAAGTCATAAAAACAAACGGTTGGTACACTTTTTTGTTCGAAGATTCCTTTTTGATTGGTTAACAAAATTAAAGGCGGAGTCACTTAAAGTCAACATGCGTAAGCGAAATTTTTCATAAATGGTCATCCGTCGTTGCTGTCGATAGTACATTATCTTTTCAACATCTTTCTTTTACCCCGGTGAGTCCGACATAATCACTCCGCCCGCCCCCGCGGAGGGGTAGGCGACAACGCATTCCCACTGGTAAAAAAAAGGTTAGGTTATACATACCTATAAATGCTAATTTATAAAACCATTTTTAAGCATATAATCATGCTAGCAACAAAATTATCTAATCTTATAGTATGAATATTTTCAAAGAACCGAATCTTACCTTTTATAATAACTGCTTTATTAAACATATATTAGAAATAAGAATATTATAGCTATGTCTGGAGTGTTCTATCAAGTACAGCCCGACTTATAACTGTTGCATTGCTGGGATGGAAATTTACTTATTTTGAACTCGTACAATCTAGACATAAACATTATAAAATGACATCGCTTAGTGCTCGCCGAAAAATAACAAATTATTTTTTTATAATATATCACGGCTTTATAAATTCTCTTTTACTTTTGGAGAGCGAGCTTATTTATCCAAACGTAAAGGATAAACCTGTACCGCTCATCGTGCTTCCATTCTTTCTTTCGACCTGGACTTATTATATATGGGGCTGTTTCCTGCTGAATGTCATAAAATAATGTCTTGGTTTAAACCGAGACGGATATTTAATTTGAGCCTCCAACTATATCTAGGCACACCTTTTATAAGTCTCTCAGTCTGGTATATATCTTTAGATTGTCAGCAAATAATTTGAATTTAGACTTGACTGCACCTGCTAAATCATTTATAAATATTTACAAATAGCGGTCCCAAATGTGATCCCTGGGGAACTCCTGATCGTAATATAAATTATTTGGCCTTAAAACCTTGGTTTACTAAATGCGAGTTATTTCTCAAATATGATCTACACCAACGAAGCAACGAACCATGTATTTCCATTTCCTCTACTTTTAACAATAATATATCGTGATAAACTAAATCAAATGCTTACCTTAAATCGATAAATAGAATGAACTTCTTTACAGCTCTCCAAACATTCGATATATCACAAGCATATTCAACCAGATTAGATGCAGTTGATTTATTCGAACGAAAATCATATTCATTTACAAGCGATTTTTAAAAAGGTGGTAAATATCCGCCGATCCGGAAATTTCATATCTTTACATTAAATGATAGAATGAATATATATGAATAAAACAAAGCCGCGTCTGTTCGCGATGAACTCAATAACTACTGAACGGATTTTCATGCGGTTTTCACCAATAGACAGAGTGATTCATGAGGAAAGTTTAGATATATAATTTGTTAAGGTTTTGAACTATCTGCGCGAAGCCAGCACGCGTCGCTAGTTTATAATAAAATGTACAAAATTCGCGTAAACGTAAGACAATATGATGTTCGTACCTGCAGAACGACATCGCGTCGGTAGCGGAGGAGGCGAACGACAAGCACCTGACGGCGTGGGCGGACGTGTGCCGCACGTACGCGCTCGCGCACACGCCGCTCGAGCCCTCGGCGGGCGCCGAGCTGCTGCTCAACAAGCAGCTGTGCCTCGACGGCTCCCGTCTGCGGCGTGTGCTACAGCCCGACGTGCCCGCGCCCTCCGCCGACAGGCTCCGAGAGGTACACACTTCACCGTCTACTATCTGTAGCCTAGGTGCAGTGGCTGTACCTTAGCTGTACGGGAGCCGAGCTGCTGCTCAACAAGCAGCTGTGCCTCGACGGCTCCCGTCTGCGGCGTGTGCTACAGCCCGACGTGCCCGCGCCCTCCGCCGACAGGCTCCGAGAGGTACACACTTCACCGTCTACTATCTGTAGCCTAGGTGCAGTGGCTGTACCTTAGCTGTACGGGAGCCGAGCTGCTGCTCAACAAGCAGCTGTGCCTCGACGGCTCCCGTCTGCGGCGTGTGCTACAGCCCGACGTGCCCGCGCCCTCCGCCGACAGGCTCCGAGAGGTACACACTTCACCGTCTACTATCTGTAGCCTAGGTGCAGTGGCTGTACCTTAGCTGTACGGGAGCCGAGCTGCTGCTCAACAAGCAGCTGTGCCTCGACGGCTCCCGTCTGCGGCGTGTGCTACAGCCCGACGTGCCCGCGCCCTCCGCCGACAGGCTCCGAGAGGTACACACTTCACCGTCTACTATCTGTAGCCTAGGTGCAGTGGCTGTACCTTAGCTGTACGGGAGCCGAGCTGCTGCTCAACAAGCAGCTGTGCCTCGACGGCTCCCGTCTGCGGCGTGTGCTACAGCCCGACGTGCCCGCGCCCTCCGCCGACAGGCTCCGAGAGGTACACACTTCACCGTCTACTATCTGTAGCCTAGGTGCAGTGGCTGTACCTTAGCTGTACGGGAGCCGAGCTGCTGCTCAACAAGCAGCTGTGCCTCGACGGCTCCCGTCTGCGGCGTGTGCTACAGCCCGACGTGCCCGCGCCCTCCGCCGACAGGCTCCGAGAGGTACACACTTCACCGTCTACTATCTGTAGCCTAGGTGCAGTGGCTGTACCTTAGCTGTACGGGAGCCGAGCTGCTGCTCAACAAGCAGCTGTGCCTCGACGGCTCCCGTCTGCGGCGTGTGCTACAGCCCGACGTGCCCGCGCCCTCCGCCGACAGGCTCCGAGAGGTACACACTTCACCGTCTACTATCTGTAGCCTAGGTGCAGTGGCTGTACCTTAGCTGTACGGGAGCCGAGCTGCTGCTCAACAAGCAGCTGTGCCTCGACGGCTCCCGTCTGCGGCGTGTGCTACAGCCCGACGTGCCCGCGCCCTCCGCCGACAGGCTCCGAGAGGTACACACTTCACCGTCTACTATCTGTAGCCTAGGTGCAGTGGCTGTACCTTAGCTGTACGGGAGCCGAGCTGCTGCTCAACAAGCAGCTGTGCCTCGACGGCTCCCGTCTGCGGCGTGTGCTACAGCCCGACGTGCCCGCGCCCTCCGCCGACAGGCTCCGAGAGGTACACACTTCACCGTCTACTATCTGTAGCCTAGGTGCAGTGGCTGTACCTTAGCTGTACGGGAGCCGAGCTGCTGCTCAACAAGCAGCTGTGCCTCGACGGCTCCCGTCTGCGGCGTGTGCTACAGCCCGACGTGCCCGCGCCCTCCGCCGACAGGCTCCGAGAGGTACACACTTCACCGTCTACTATCTGTAGCCTAGGTGCAGTGGCTGTACCTTAGCTGTACGGGAGCCGAGCTGCTGCTCAACAAGCAGCTGTGCCTCGACGGCTCCCGTCTGCGGCGTGTGCTACAGCCCGACGTGCCCGCGCCCTCCGCCGACAGGCTCCGAGAGGTACACACTTCACCGTCTACTATCTGTAGCCTAGGTGCAGTGGCTGTACCTTAGCTGTACGGGAGCCGAGCTGCTGCTCAACAAGCAGCTGTGCCTCGACGGCTCCCGTCTGCGGCGTGTGCTACAGCCCGACGTGCCCGCGCCCTCCGCCGACAGGCTCCGAGAGGTACACACTTCACCGTCTACTATCTGTAGCCTAGGTGCAGTGGCTGTACCTTAGCTGTACGGGAGCCGAGCTGCTGCTCAACAAGCAGCTGTGCCTCGACGGCTCCCGTCTGCGGCGTGTGCTACAGCCCGACGTGCCCGCGCCCTCCGCCGACAGGCTCCGAGAGGTACACACTTCACCGTCTACTATCTGTAGCCTAGGTGCAGTGGCTGTACCTTAGCTGTACGGGAGCCGAGCTGCTGCTCAACAAGCAGCTGTGCCTCGACGGCTCCCGTCTGCGGCGTGTGCTACAGCCCGACGTGCCCGCGCCCTCCGCCGACAGGCTCCGAGAGGTACACACTTCACCGTCTACTATCTGTAGCCTAGGTGCAGTGGCTGTACCTTAGCTGTACGGGAGCCGAGCTGCTGCTCAACAAGCAGCTGTGCCTCGACGGCTCCCGTCTGCGGCGTGTGCTACAGCCCGACGTGCCCGCGCCCTCCGCCGACAGGCTCCGAGAGGTACACACTTCACCGTCTACTATCTGTAGCCTAGGTGCAGTGGCTGTACCTTAGCTGTACGGGAGCCGAGCTGCTGCTCAACAAGCAGCTGTGCCTCGACGGCTCCCGTCTGCGGCGTGTGCTACAGCCCGACGTGCCCGCGCCCTCCGCCGACAGGCTCCGAGAGGTACACACTTCACCGTCTACTATCTGTAGCCTAGGTGCAGTGGCTGTACCTTAGCTGTACGGGAGCCGAGCTGCTGCTCAACAAGCAGCTGTGCCTCGACGGCTCCCGTCTGCGGCGTGTGCTACAGCCCGACGTGCCCGCGCCCTCCGCCGACAGGCTCCGAGAGGTACACACTTCACCGTCTACTATCTGTAGCCTAGGTGCAGTGGCTGTACCTTAGCTGTACGGGAGCCGAGCTGCTGCTCAACAAGCAGCTGTGCCTCGACGGCTCCCGTCTGCGGCGTGTGCTACAGCCCGACGTGCCCGCGCCCTCCGCCGACAGGCTCCGAGAGGTACACACTTCACCGTCTACTATCTGTAGCCTAGGTGCAGTGGCTGTACCTTAGCTGTACGGGAGCCGAGCTGCTGCTCAACAAGCAGCTGTGCCTCGACGGCTCCCGTCTGCGGCGTGTGCTACAGCCCGACGTGCCCGCGCCCTCCGCCGACAGGCTCCGAGAGGTACACACTTCACCGTCTACTATCTGTAGCCTAGGTGCAGTGGCTGTACCTTAGCTGTACGGGAGCCGAGCTGCTGCTCAACAAGCAGCTGTGCCTCGACGGCTCCCGTCTGCGGCGTGTGCTACAGCCCGACGTGCCCGCGCCCTCCGCCGACAGGCTCCGAGAGGTACACACTTCACCGTCTACTATCTGTAGCCTAGGTGCAGTGGCTGTACCTTAAACGTCAATTATACAGTAAGGCAAAGCTATACACTTCACCACCTACTATCTGAATGCCAAAATGATGATATGTTATTTTATTTTAATTAGTAAAAAATTAAAATTGCCTCGGGTGGTTAACATATGACTATCTGACACCATGTCACCAAAAAACTGATACATTAATTTTACCAAAAAAAATATTTTAATAAAGAAAAAAATATGGTCAGGGTTATTCTATACCACCAGTAGAATGCGTGGTTAAAAGGAACTACACGATTTCAAAATCAGCATGTATACAAGTGTAGCGGCGCGTTTAGAATTATACACAAGCGGCGCGGCGTGTTTTAAATTATGCACAAAGGATGCGGCGCAAGCATGCTATGTCGCTGCAAGAGGAAGCACGTCGCTTGTTATATACTAGTTATGAAGACTTGCATCGAAACAATATCGAACTGTATAATGCCACACATTGCTGTATCTTTGCCTCTTCCGTATAATTTAAATCGCGTCTGTGCCTTATCCGTTCCATGTCTGCGTCTCACGCCTTCTGCCTTTTCTGTATAATTTACGCTTTAAACAGAAGCTGTCTTTAAGAATTACTACAACTTCTAGAATTATTACCACTTTTATTTATACTAATAGTGTAATTCAGTTTATCCGTATTGTAATGCTAGCCATAAATTTATAATTTGTGCCATTGATTATAAGTCTATGCCAATAGAACTAGAACTCCAATACCTGGTCTTTCGTCTGTTCAATCAATGTATTCATCATGATATTTATAATTCATATTAACGACTTGTTCACAGGTACTGGAAGACTATGCTTTCATGAATCTCTTCCCGAAGGAGCTGCTCCTATGACCGACCAACTAAAAGATTTTATACGCCAGATTTTATATAAACGAAAATTATTAAATTAAATAATGGCACGATTAATTTCCGCTTACATGGTAGAATTCGCGATACTCGGTCACAGTATTATATAAAAATAATGTTTTAATTAAACTACATTTTACGTTTTTTTTATATATCAAGTCTTAGAATACCAGACAAAATTAAAATCTGTTGTGTCAGGCCGCCGGTGTACCGCTGCGCCTCAATAGGTTAATACCTTTTTTATGAAGTAATCATCCTCTTTGATTATCATAAATATTGGGATCAGTCAAAAAAGCGGTATGGTGTTGGAGCAGTATTTTGCTTGATTGAGGGCTTTGAAGTTCGATTTCCATCTCTCTACTATTGTTATAATTACACAAGCTAGGAGAGGTTCCTTGCAAGTATTTTATAAATTGTTCCTTTATAAACGTGAAAAGTAGTTTACTTTCAATGTATAACATTCGCGTATATGTAAGTCTATCAAATGAATGTGTCAATGTTGGGTGTAGTAAATTTGTCTGATCCATATTGTTCATATATACAGTCCCTGAAACCCTAAACATATTGAAGTCCGCTTGGTAAGTCGATATTGTCTGTATTAAGATATTAAGTCGGGATAGAAAGTCTTATCCAGTTAGTCCAGTGGCAAAGGTAAGTCCAATGTAGACTAACAGTTAAATGTCGATTTCAGCTGGAAAATATTGGATTATTTACGTTTGTATACATTGCGCGGTATATTGAAACGTGCTAAGTTAGTCATCTAACAAAACCCGCATTGTGAATCAAACTAGCGGTATTCTCATAATACGGTCGAGTGTAGTGTACACTTTAAGACGTACTATGTCGAAGACAGACATTCGAGTAAGTACTTTCTATCCCGATTTAAATATATTCGTCGTACATGTATTTCCAGTAGATAAAACCATATTGTAGTATACAGTCATACAACTTAAATGTTCAGTGTTAAATGTCACAGACCTACGTGACCGACCGTATGCTTAGCTTGCGAAATTATTCAGATATATTTTTATTATTTTGTACGTGTATGGTACACTTTTAAACCTTTTTGATTCATAATATTTTTTAATGCAACACTGTGATAACAAGTGAGACATTTAAAAAAAAAACGAAAGAAAAAACTTCCGAATAGTATTTTTATAAAAATTGTGACAATAACTTTTTAATAAAAGACATTCGAACTAACCATAGTCTATTTAGTAAGGAATCGAAGACTGTGAATACCAAAAAGCAATTCTATAATTTTGCTTTTGTTTTTCTAAAATTCTAATTTCGAAATTCTGCATTTACTATTCCATCCAAAACGAATTGAAATATTTTTTTATATCTTACGAAATATATAGCTCAACTTAGCTTAGTACTTAAAGTATTCCTTTTTTAATCAACATGGTGCAAACTTATTTAGTTAATACGCCTTGTACTCTCTTTAATAATAATTTTACTTATTTTTTTGATACACTATATTACTATAAGAAACTTAAGCTTAACCTGTAAGTGATTTAGTTATTAAATTTTAATGTATGCTAGACTTGGCTCGTCTTAATTGGTTATACAGTCAACAAAATGCGAAAAATTACTATCTACTATGTACTTGGCATTGCCAAAGTCTGTAAAGACAGACAGCTGTCGTGAATCGCAAGAGTAAAAATAAAAATTACAATAAAATAAATAACGATTCTTTTATCAAAACGACAAATCGTGTTTAAAAAAGACGAAAGTCTCAGTGCTCACACAATATACAAAAAAGTAATAAATTATTCGTATACATATACTTCCTTGTGAAAAACAGAGTTGCAATTATAAAAAAAGAAATATTCTAATTAAGCATCGTTTGTCTATCCACCTGTTTCATAATGTTCGAATAGCTTTATCGAAGTAATTATCTATTAACAATTTATATATAGAAAGAAGGCGTATGCAAATTATGTGTCTTAATGAATTACATTTTCGTCCACAATATCGTTCTCACCGAACCATTGCAAATCTTGGTTTCCGCGCACCCCAGATTAGTATACTTTGGCCAATATATCTGCCTAAAAATTGCGATACGTAATTTGCTTACGCCTCTAATCGGCACAACATAGTGCATTTACACTACAAATAAGATTTGTATGTAACTGAAATTATATACAGTCTTATAAAGACGTGCACTACATTTATTCATTTGGAGATCCGTGCTCCATCCTTTAATATCATGTAAAATGTTTAGTGGATTAATAAAGTTTATACAGATTCAGTAATAAGAACGAATTGGAGCAATACTTTTAAGCCATAAAATCTGAGTCAGGTTATTAAATGGAACTAAACTAAGAAAAGCACTTCAGTATAATATCGCACAACTATGTATAATTTCTTTGCCCTCCTAGATAAATTTATTCGAACATTTTGAAACATAACGTTTGTATATTTAGTTAGGATTAGTTTAAGTGAAAGTCATGTTATAATTAAGTGCTTAAATCTTTTAAGTTGGCCTAGAAATCCTCAGAGAAACGTAGCCCGTCACCGAAATACGTTAAATAATAAAATTATTTGATAAATTTTCTGGACATCGACTTGTGGAAATTATTATGAATTTTTGCTTTTGTGTATATGTTTTATAGATGAAGTAAAAATATATTAAAGTACAATTTGAACGCCCGTCAACACGCTTCGTATTTTTGCGCGTAATTTTACGCAAACTAATACTAACCAGTGCGTAAAACAAATCAAAATTTGTGCTCGTACTAACAAGTACTGTTTGACTACCAACTTGGATTATCTACACAGTTCTAAGGTATTGTGTGAATGCTTTTGTAATGTAACGCAGTTTACCTACGCGACTACGTAAGCAAATCGATAACGTGTAGACGGGCCCTAAAATGGTTTTTGTAGCCGAGATTCGAAAGCTCAATTATATTTTGAAGACTATTCACAAAGAAAATATATCTAACTTATATAAACAACTCTAAAGTCTTGTTCAACAGATTATTATAAGTACATAATTATTTTTTATCGAGTTTTACAACGTTAATTTTAGCATATAGTTTGTTCAATATTAAATTCGAATGTTTTAAAAGCATTTATTTTTATTAATTTTATGTTTTACGCTGTTTTTTATATTTAACGACACTTTTTAGGTTCAGACGTCTTGATTTTAATGGGGGATGAAGTTGTAAAACATGTCGTAGTACATGTACGCGTGACGCGCCAGACATAATGTCACAAATTAAATAAATACAGAGCCACACACAACTCCTGAAAAGGTGGCTGCTACTTAATCCGAATTCAGTCGACAATCTATATTTATTGTATCTGTGACATTGTGGTTTGAAGTATATAGATTTAAAATGAAAAGAATATTGATTATAAACACGATATTGAAATAACAGTGCCGCCATTTTGTTTACCTGTCAAATGTTATATGAGCTTTCGATCTCTTATTTAAACGTATACCGATATTTTTATACCCAGCTTCGTGTGCTTAATAAAATGTGCAATAGTAAGGTCCGGGTCTTATTAGACCTCCAATATTTCTGTATTACAGCATTTTTACATTATATTGCTTAAGCATTTTATCCTCAAATATGTAAGCAGATTTAGTTTTAAAGATATGAGAGAGCTTGTCTTTTGTTTTATTTTACTGTAACGTGTATTGTGTAATAAATACTTTATACGTATACTTAAAACTTATTTTAATTTGTTTCACTATTGATTTCTTTGTGGTTTCAGTGGCGTAAGTACAGACTGACCGGAAATAATAATGCTATTAACGATCTAGGTATCGTTAATAATATTATTATTTTCAAATCTTGAAACAGCCTTGATGGCGCAGCGAGATCTCAAATTCGATTCCTAAGTCGGACAGTGTGGGTGTTTCTGACACAAAATTTTAGTTAGGTATACAGGATGTCCAGTAAATAGCACGACTACTGCAGGGGGTGATAGCTTGGGTCAATACCTACCAAAACAACACAATATATGTTCAGCAAAATCTTACGGATTTAGATTTACAAAAATTTCCGAAATATCGAATGATGAATGAATGAGAACTTTGGAACAGATTTTTAAGCATCTCCTAATGAAAAATTATTTTTCTAGTTTGTTTTTTTACATCAAATTATTCGTGAACAGTTAGTTTACTCATTGATAAGTATTTTCTATCAAAAACAAGAATGTTTTCAAGAAATAGTATTTTTGTTTAAATTTTCACAGAACGATTTTCTTTTCGCATATTTTTAACCTACAGTAGTGAAAAAAATTATGTGGCAGTTTTGTACAACAAATTTAAAATATAGCTTGTTCAATGGTGATTTTGGAAAGATACAATACTAGTGCATTTTCATTAAAAAATGCTATTTTAGTTCCAGAGAAGCTGATTTTGTTGAAAACCACTACGAGAATAAGTAATAGCTGCTCATTTACGTGAATTATTATAAAACAAGTCTCAACAAACTAAAAAATAGCTTGTTTAATGGTGATTTTGCAAAGATAAAATACTAGTATATTTTCATAAAAAAAAAAAAAATGCTATTTTAGTTCATAAGAGCATTTTATTATAAATGCAAGTAATATGACTTTGAATTCGAATCGTAGTAAGGTTGTACTAGGGTTCGAATAACATAATAGTTAATCTACGGCCTGTAGCACGGGGTCTGTGCACTGAAACCATAGCTGATGAAATGTGGGTATAATTAATACATCTTTGACCTCCCCTTCAGGAATACAGGTGTAAGACTATGCCTGTCTGTAAAATCTTGACAAAAGTAACGGTACTTAAGACCGTTTTATTCACAAAGTAGATCCTCGCTGGTTTTAGCATGAATGGGCCGGATCGACCGGGGTAGTACTACCCTCTCACAGAATACCGGCGTGAAGTAACGGTACCCGTACTGTTGCGTTTCGTATCGGTGAGTGAGAGAGCCGGAGGCCCAGTTACCCCGATCCTTTTCCTATCCATTTCCTTCGTCCTTTCCCTCCTTCATTCCTTCTTAAAGGGCTGGCAACGCACTTGTAACTCCTTTGGGGTTACCATCAGGCGATACGTCTGCTCGTTTGCCACCATATGCCATAAAAAATAAAAAAACCAAAGATAGCACGAAATTTGCTTAAAGAAACTCATCTCGTATATTACCCATTAGGGTTAAGTGTGAAGATGCAACTCCTTGGTATGTATGTATAAATAAAACAAATAATTTTTAACTCATTTATATTTAAATCCAAACTTTACAACAACTTGAGTCAAATATATAAAATAATACTGCCACGTACAGTACAAAAATATAATCATATTGCACAATAAACTGTAAATACTTAAAAAATTATAACTAACAAAAACCTTTCACAAATCTGTGTGACACCGGGACACATATATTGAAAAGCTACTTCAGTGCTTCCCCGTTGAACTGAATTAGCATTCTCTAAGTATAAACACGCGTAAATGCTGCTTCAATACGTCTTAGAGGGTGATATACTACAGTAGAATTTCAAGTTTTAAAACGCGCCGCAAATTAACAGGTTATCCTAATTCTGTTCGTCAACGTGAAACTGATACTAAAGGAAGGCTAAGAATTAACTATAAAAGTTTCTGGTCAAAAGATAATGTAGGTATGTAGCATGACAAATAAAGCAAATACAGTACGAAAAAAGGTACCAGAAAAGAAAAAAGTGGGTTAGGTTAGGTTAGAACTGTGACCATACAACGCCAGAAATACATTTATTTACACAATCAAACAAACAAAATAACCTCATCCCTCCTCCTGATATTCCCGTCATTACAACAATTTTATTGAGGTTATCTTTTTGCACTCGCTAATTACGGACATAAACAAATCGCATGTTATGCATGCAGTGGTGATCGGAGCGCGCAGAGCGAGATAGAAAATATGCAATAACATACTGTGTGCGTGTGATAGCAATATCTGCATAGAGAGACTTAACGCGTTAGCTTTTCTAAGACAATTTTGTGATTCAATTACTAGAAATCCTACGCCATCACGTCACGCGAGCTTGACGAATACAATGAGGGTATCTAGTACATCTAAATGTGTATTAACTTAAAAATTCTACTACGAGACGTATTGAAGCAGCATTTAACTACGCGTGTTAGGGACGCGTGTTTATCGTTAGAAAATGCTAATTCAATTCAGCGGGGACGTATTGAAGTAGCTTTCAATATACGCCACTGGGGACCTACAACTAAACGAGAAAGGTCACCCATCCAAAAACACCTCAGTTAGAGAAGACCCTTACCACGTAGAAGATCTATAAAAATGTATTATAGACTACTTCTGTTCAATGGTAACTAGTATATCGCTTTCAGGGTATTTACAGACATTAATAAAGACTTCTTTGATCTTTAGATTTTTGTAGGTAGTCGACTATTTAAATCAGTGAGTCATTCGTGCAGTATTATGTAAATATAAATATAGTATTGTACTTCCTGTGTTGATAATATGAGTATTCTCGATTATTAACCTCCGAGTCTTATAAGAGGTTAATAAAACACTGGGTCTGTGTGTCTATCTGTTAGTGACAGGCATAGCTCCGGCACCACTGGATCGATTGAGTTGTAACTTGGTGTACAGACACCTTGGGGTCATCCCTCGGTCGAGTTTGAATATGGACGCTATGGGTCAAAAGACCCACAAGATGTAGGGGTCACAAGGTCGTAAGATGAGGGGATATTCACCAACAGAATGTTTTGGAAGTCCAAGGGAGAGACTTTTGTCCAGCAGAGGGACATTAAAAACAGGTGATAAAAAAAGTCACATGAAGACGAAGAGGTTGAATCCTGGGACAAGGAACGAACGTTATCTCGACCGAAATAAATTCTCTCAAACGCGAATTCTGCACAAGCACCATTATAAGTATTATATATTATTTATCACTTCCTTTTATAATGTTCCACCCCCGTTATATTTTTGCAGTAATAAATCATATTCTACTTTTCCTTTTATTTTCTAACCAGTGAACCGATGAAATAAAATTGAATAATTTGAAGTTCAAAAGAGACAGAACGTTACAATGTACCATATCGCTGTCTCGTTTTTGGGTACGCAATAATAATGGGTCCCTTGATATGCAATCGCAGGTTTTCTATGGCTCAGGTACATCAAACAAAGATTATGATAAATATTAAGTATTGTAAGATTCGCTAATAAAGAGGCACAATGGTCAACGTCATCGAGAGATAACTCGTACTAAGAGGAAAGATATCAATTAGGTACATATTGATATCTTAAATAAAATAGTATAGCGATGCGCCATTGTTATTGAAAACATTCGAATGTTTGATTAAAATCTATTCGAATAATAATATGGCTTGGATTGTTGATCGATTAATTAAAGTGGAATTGTGACTAAAATAAATTACATGCTGTTGCTTTTCAAAAATATCTAACACAGAAGGGATCCCTATACTACAAAATAACAAAAACATAAACAACTAAAATTTAAGAACATACAAAAATACCCAGACTCCGTACGTGAGGTGTATGTGAGGTACAAACAAAATGTATGTATGTCTCGCATAACAAACACGCTTGAGTGTCGAAGTGACCACTGCGCCTTCCGAGCAATATAAAAGAAAGAAATAGAATATACAATATTTACTATGTTTATTTATAACAATCGCGGGTCACTAAGATAGCAAAGCGATAAGGCCGCGTAGTCTTATTAAACCTAAATAAAAAAGAAAACCGAAGTCTTAGCATTTACTTACAACCTCTGGTATTGGTCTGTTTGGTATCAATGACATATTTATTTTAACGGTATATTTATAGTTATTAACATAATATTTTTGTGAGAAATAATTGTTATGTAATTAATACATTTTGTTATGTAAAAAACGGTTAGCAAGTCAAGTTTTATGGTACCCTATCTCAAGAGCGCCTAGACCCCAAACTCATGACAAAACTCCATTGTGCCCCAGGAACATAAACCTAGCAAATAACATTAATTTAAATTTAGTAACTTCAGTAACCTCACAAACTAATAAAGTCTGATATTCATTAGCTTTTGCTTAATGATCTTAATTTTTAGTTTGACACAAGACCCACAAAAACTATAATATTAGAATTATTTTCTTATATCTACACATTTTAATTATATATTTTCCTGAAAAAAGACAACTTCCGCTGTAGGAATAAATCCTGTCTCGTGACCTAACAAAACTTTCGAACAACGGAGACAAACAACACCCAGATTCGGAACAACTTTTTGGATCACACTATTTTTGTTTCGATGTGGATAGAACCCGCAACACTTGGCGCTGTGGCAGTGGAGAGGCGACCAACTAATTCACTGCGCCATCCGTGCAGTCGTAGTTACAGGTCAAGAAGACAGAGAGCTAGAGTTCAAAAGAATTATTATCCCTATAATATCATAAAGTAAGTAGGGTTTCAAGGTCTTAGGGGAGATGGATGCAATGCAGAGGGTCTCGGGTTCGAACCCACGTCGCGCACCTCTGATTTTCGGAAGTTATATGACTTTTCGAAATTATGTGCGTATTGTTTGACAATTATCGCCTACTCCGTGCCTCAGAGAGCACGTTAAGCCGTCGGGTGCCGGCTGCCATGAACATCTATGGAGGTCGTCATTGGGAAGTCAGTGCCCTATAATATCCTGACACTCGTCTAGCCTTAGGGTATCGTTAGTCTTCGGGTTGCGGAGGTCAGGTGGCAGCCGCTCCATCTAAAAACTGATATCCAGTCAAATCCGGTTAGACCAGAAAAGCCGATTCCAAGTGACTTGCGAATAATAAAGGCTAGGAAGAAGAAGGGGAAATGGTGTGCTATTAGAAGTCATTGACCTTGAGCCTTTAACAACGCGGCAAATAAGCTACCAAGTTTATGGGCTCCTGCAACACCAAGGCCCCCATTTAACCATTGGATACTAAATTGTTACCGTAATCGGTAATCACATGCCAGAGCAAAAGCTTATTAATATGGTTTTTTACTAGGTTTTGTATTAGGTACACATCAAATTAGACACCCTATATACGCATAACTACGCTACATACAAAATAAAGAATTGTCGGAAAGCGACAGTGCATAGTGGCGTAGATGTAATGGTAAGGATAGAGCGTAACAAAAATATAACGCACTCTCTCGCACGATTCGCAGCGTTCAACTTCTAATAGTTAAATATCCAAACAGTCTAGGTTGATGCGTCGCTTTGTGTAATTGTTGATCGATCAATAAATAATATGATAATTTATGCTAGTCACCTAATCTTAAAATTAAATATTTCATTTTTAATTTCTGCAGCGGAAACGGTAACTTTTATGTCTATAAGCACACCAAGTAGAAAAATACTTGAACAAGTAAAAACAACTGAAAATTGTAAGTCATTATTAGTTTTTAAGATAAAACTAAAGCTTTCCTTACCTGTAAACTTTTTGTTTCGAGTACAATAATCTTATTATTTGTATTTATGTAGGTTATGTGATTCTAACCGTTTTTTACATCACATTATAAATCCAACATATTTTTTATATTAATTTATTTTATAATAATCTGTATAATTAAGTATAAATGTTATGAAAATTTTCATAAAATTAAAAATCCATGTATTGATGCCTATTTTATTGATAGTTAACAATATTTTCATATTACAGACATTTCTATTTCATATGAACAACAATCAGCAATTATTTAGTGCCATAGAAAAAAAAACTTAATTGTCTGACAACATTTGTTAGTATTGCTAGCGTCAAAACTAGACGTCTTAAATATTAAAAAAGACAGCATAATATTGACATAATTACACAGAATGCCAGCTCGATGCAACACCAAAATTAATTAGAATTATGAAGTATGGAAAGAACATAATTTTAAAATTTACAACTGTAACAGTATAATCATATATTTGGCTCATACAATAGTATCCTGTGACTAACGATCAACTGTCAAAAGAGATTGTATTACGGATAAACATAAACAAAATTAAAAATATGGAATATTTCCGATAAAGCAAAAATCTGACTAATGCGCCGAAGGGGATCCTGATGAACTAATGAGTTTACGAGGATCCCCTGGGAGATCGGGCTAGGGGATCTTGGTGGACAACATCCCGATTTCTACTAAACATAGTTAAGACTCTCAAAAATGATGATAGCATGTCCGAAATTGTCTGAAGACCTACGAATAAGAAATAAGAATCAGTGGCGTAGCGGGAGTCTCAAATTTTCTTCGAGCAGAAGAAAATTTTGCTGCCCTCTTACTTAGGTATTCCATTTTAAAAGACAGTCATTCTAAATAAATATTTTCGTCGAGAATAATCATCATTGCTGTGTATTGTACTTCTGCCCATTCCTTGCGTTCGTCATGAAATGGTTTAAATATTTACAAGATATTATCATTTACTGCGAAATTTTGCCGCCCCCTAAAAGTGCCGCCCCTACCGCCTCTACCACGCTACACCTCTGGCTAAATGACCAACATACAAATGAATATATGAGATGACGACACTAAAATATGACTACACGGTTACACCATGTATTCACTTTTGGAAGGCGGATACCCAGACGACCCGAGTGTGTATATAGAGTTTGCAATCTGTAATTATGCATTTTATGAAATCGTTAAGCAGAAAATTTAGCTACAATTGGAACTAATAACAACAGATAAAAGATATTTTTCTATGCACTTAAAATAAACAAGTACAGAAACAATTTTACAAGTTCTTCGCATAAACCGAAAAGTCTAACTTATGCTATCAAAAAACAAATACAGTATTTAATTTTTCCGTACTTTTAAACATTAAGTTATTTATTACAGCATTTAACCTATTGAGTGGCAGCGGCACACCGGTGACCAGACACAATAGGTTTTTAAAGTCTGACATTCCAACAATGGACAGTTTAATAAACGTTTTGAATTCTATTTATACATTTGTATTAACTTTTACTTTTTAGGAAATATCTCAGTGAGTACTGACAGCGTATAGCCAGTACGTGGTATGTCCTGAGACTAGCAAAGGGCTGAAAATTCGTTCAAACCGGAGTATTTATGAAAGAAACTCTTTTGCCTATGTACAGAAAATCGCGGACAGAAACTGAAATAGTTTTATGTGTCTGTTGTATGAAAAGCTTTTTTACTGAATAGTCAACGCACGACCTGCCTTGATATAGTAAAAAGTTAAGTATTTACAAGCTATCATTAATTTTATTTAACGGTGTCAATTTACGAACATTTTAAGAAAATATTACATAATGAAAATTAGTTATGATCAAAAATGATAACGAAAATAGCCTCAAACGCAAACACAAAATTTTATTACGAAATTAAATTATACATTTACAATATTTACACTGACAGTTACCACAAAATACATATGTACAGATGACCGCTCCTTTTGACCCGTCAGTCATGTATACATGACAAAGCAATACGTGACACTGCCAGGTTACACATATTGCCATCAGTATATATGTAGTTTGTACCACTACACAGACCACCAAGTCTAATAGACATAAGCTTATTCGTGTGATTGGTTAAGACTGCGTCGAGCGAAATGTGCCAAAACAGGCGGTCACAGTTAAGTTGATAAAATCAACACTTTTTGTTTAATACAAATATAAAATATACATTTACCATAACAATTAATGTGTTCACAATTACTCCGTGTAAAAAACTTAAAATAATTAATATTTTCGCCTACAAAGTTACGTAAAATTGCACGAAAAATGCAAAAACGTAAGCTCGTGTTACGTGATTTTTAGATTATAACAGTAGAAATCTATCCTATTTTACAGCTTAAAAGAAACATAAATAGTTATATAACAATTTGTCCGTCCCAAATATTTAAGTTATTGGTTGACAATAAAGATACATATTTATCAAAAAAGCACTTCAAACCCTCCATACAATTTGACTAGTGCGGCCGCGCGCCGATTAGCATATCGAGCTCTGTAATTCAGTCCAACCGCGTCTTACGCTCGGCGCAGTCTTAAGTTAGAGTTAGATTTTTCTAGCTGCCTCCAAAGGTCTAATTTTAGATGATCTGATGAATCCACATATAGTTTATTTTACGAAGTACGATAACCGGTCGAATGAACTATTCGAATCTTTTGAATATTCGAGAGATTCGATTTCACTCCAAATATTTAAAATTATATCGGCCATGACAACACAAGACAATGAATAATAAAAAAGGTTAATATTCAGTACAATAGATATTTGTTATTTATCTTTTTTTTTTTAAAAAAAAAAAAAAAAAAAAATTTATAGATTAGTATAGTCGATATATTTTTTACACCGGTACACAATACACTGACCTTTTCCACAAATATATTTTATTCCATATAGACAATATTTATGTAATTGACATTATGACAATCATCTTTTGCAAAATTCACTATTTTAGCTATTTTAAACCTTGCTCCTTCGTCACGTACTTCTAACGCAGACAAAATTAATTCACCAATAAAATATCGTGTCATGTCTATTATCTTTAATAGTCCGTGAACTCAAAACACTAAGCATTAGCAACATATACAGAGGGAAGTATCGCCGTCTCTCTTACACGTCGAGGCACCGCTGTGCCGCGGAGCGCGTGCAAGCGGGATGGAGGAAGGTCGTGGGTCATCCGTGCGTGGTGTCGGCGCCGCTGACGTGGCAGTAGTCAGTGAGGGGCATGATGACCACCTGGATCCTGAGCTGATCCTTGTTGGGGCCGAGGAGATGGCGTGGTTCGGGGTTTTCGCAGCTGTCAGAGCATTTTGAACAACGCCTGGAAACAATATTTAAAATTAAGGCTCCTTTTTCGTTGGCTTCTGCGCCCATTAAAGAGGACATGAGTGCCATTTATATTTTTTTTTAACAGGCGTCTTCCGCTCTATCTATGTTTTCTATGTTGTCGTGTATATTAATATGAGAGGCAGCGTCTAGGTATTTTTTATTAGAAAATTTTCAGACACAGTATAAGTAGTAACTATAGAATTGCTCGCTATCACGTGGGACTTATAACGTAGCTGAAGAAATTTGGATACAACACCTACCTACACACAGTAAAGGTATGGTAACATATCAACCTATCAGCATATAATGCTAAAAATACAAGACGGAGAAATCATTTTTAAAAAATCAGATAGAATTTTTGAATAAAGCGTATGAAGGAGCGAGTTGCGATCTCCCTCCATCACAAACGTAGGAATCTCTAACCAGGCTAAATGATCGTGCGTGTTGGACCGCGGCACTCCGGTTAATCATGCACTTGTATAATAAACGTCGACGACTTGTTTAGTTGTTCATACAACTAGTGATGATTGTCCTTATTAGCTATGTAATAAAAAATACGTTCCCGCAATATGGCAAGAATGCAAACACGAAGTTTAGTAACTGATAACTTCGCTTCGCAAACTTCGCTTGCGCGATTCAATCTCCAATACAGATTGTATGCAGAGTATGATCGAGTACAACGCCATCTCTTGTCGTAAGATATAACTAGCACGTAAAAAGTCTGCCGCAAAAGAAAGGTTTCAAGGTCAACTCACTTGTAGCCTGGCGGCTGCGCGGCGGGGGAGGGCGAGCGCGCGCGCGCGGCGGCGGGCGCGGCGGGCGAGTACAGCGGCGTGTTCAACTCGTCGAAGTCCAGCGCGCCGTCGATGTTCAGCACCCTGCGCATGCACATTATTTTGTTAATACCAATTTTAGAACATTGTTATTATTACTTATACTTATTTTAAATTTAGGGACTTTTATTGCTATTGCTATATCTGGCCATTTGTTACCTAAACTTATACTAAAAATAAATAACACTTAACCAGCTAGGCTACATATTGAGTTTGCTGTCTCACTCAATGGTTTGACCAAAATAATTTAGATGCTTCCCACACATCTAACCTATTGTACGATAACTTGTAGATTATACACTGTCTTTGTCTCTGGTTATAGTTCTAGGATAACGAGTAATTTCTAGGTCGCGATACTCTCGATGGATCCAAATTAAGATTAATTACTAAATTTCATCAATATCAGCGAGATTAAGTAACAAACATTTTCAAACACAAAAACAACAAACATTTATATCATTAGCATATTCTACTGATATTATAAATGTTTATATTTAATTATTTGGACTACAAAATCCCGCTCGAACGTACAGCTGAAAGAATATTAATGTTTGGTTAATAAACTATGACCTAGATAAATAACTGTAAACGGTAGTAGTCTAATCAATTAGCGACTAAATGGTCATCGCCTCAAATCCCACACACTACCGACTGTGAACCCACTCATAACACAAGCATTGTTAGCTTAAGCTGCAAGAGTTACCGAGAGCAATAGTAATTTGCAACACACACACTAAAACAAAATCTTTAAACAACTTGTTTAATTTAACAGAAAATATTGTTACTTTTATGTTGCCGCAAAATCTGTCACTAGATGGCGCTGTCATACATTTAAAATAATTCTAACATTTTTTAGGGCAAAGCATAAAATTAAAATTTGCTTAATATTGTCTTCTGTTTACGGGAATGTTATTCATTGAAATTTAACTACTATATACGGATTTTATCGCATTGTTTATTTAACACTATTACATAATTTAAAAACTATTATACTAATATACTACTATTAAACTTTACTAATTTTAAGCTAATTCAATTATTAAAACTATTTATATTTAAGTTTACACTTTATCCGACGTTTCGTTTCGTTTGCTTTTCAGCAGCCATGAAAGCAATTATGTTAATAAAGTGTTAAAATAAACCTCGCGATAAAATCCATATATAGTAGTTTAATTTCAATTAAAATTTGCTGTAAATATATGTGGTATCAACATCATTTTAGGATCCTGATATAAAATCTAGTTGTTAATAGTTTACCTATTCTGCGCCGAGAAGCGATGTACACGTTCCACGACAGATGAGACGTGCTCAACACCCTTCTGCACACCCCACACCAGAATACCGATCTGCAAGTATAAAGATATACTATACCTATATATATGCCACTGGGATCATTGATCTGCAAACCTAGTATCTATACTAATATTATAATAATACCAAAATAAAAAATTTAAAGAGCACACATATTGGGGGTTGTGAAAAAAAATGTAATTCGCCATTTTATGGTGGCGGCCATCTTGGATTTTAAATTTATCATAGTGTATAGTATTCTACTAGTCAAGTCCTTTCATTTGATACCCATATTGAGAGAATTGTGAAAAAATATGTAATCCGCCATTTTGTGGCGGCGGCCATCTTGGACCGATTTTCATCAAACATAACTAAGAACACTCCCGACTAATTCACCTTTCAAATAAAAAAAACAAAATTAAAATCGGTTCATCCGTTCGGGAGCTACGATGCCACAGACAGACACACACACAATAAAAAGTAAAAGACTGAGTTTGAAAATCCGTTTACTCTGGAAAGCTTCATTATTCAGTAGTAACATATACTATATAACATCTCGCTACGGCCCACCGGGGTACAACAGTAATCATAAGCGTGGGTGAAATCGCTGGGGACAGCTAGCATCTAATATATTTATTCTGTACACGATACAATGAAAAACACATCCTAAATACATATTTTATTTATTATGAAATGTAACCAAATTTTATCAATAGTTACGTTCTATCAATACGTTGTATATTAGGTTCCCGACATTAATCATTGGTTCATGGCCCGCGCACTCGTCTAATTTGATGTGTAGTTGTGTGTACTCACACACAACTACACATCAAATTAGACACCCTATATACGCTTAACTAAGCTATACACGAAATAGAGACTTGTCGGCAAGGGATAAGGATAGAGCGTCGCGTCCCGTTCAGCGTGAATGAGACAAAATAAAAAAAATATAACGCACTCTCTCACACGATTCGCAGCGTTCAACTTTTAATAGTTCAAAGTCCAAACAGTCTACGTCAGAGATTCCAAGACTTTTTCTCATAGACCACTTTCAAAATTTAGACGGTTTCGGTGGACCCCCTGCAGCTAGAAATTTAATCCGCCAAGTAAAATCGGTATATTCGGACCAAAAAGTTAAACTATGTTAAAAATAAAATAATGATCAATTCTCTATAGACTGACCATTTTTTTTTAAATTCTCGTGTCTTTATTGAGTGGTATTCCTCAAAATATCCGTCATTATCTGCCTACATTGATAGGTGAAGGCAACATTTTAGTTCTTCACTATCGAAAGCAAATAAATTTTCGTGGATCCCTTATGCTTATGAATTGTGAACCCCCATTATTTTGTCACGCCTACGTAGACACCCGTCGAGTCTCCCGTGGACCCCTGGGGGTCCACCTGGACCACTTTGGGAACTAAGGGTAAGCTAATCGATAAATCCTTTCTTTGTATTGAAGAAACATCGCACTTAATACTCCTACACAAATATTCAGCTAAAGCAAATTAGACCATGACCATGGCGATCCTAACACACAAAGATGGCGGAGTGTTTTAAGTGGTTGCCTCGCCACTGCCCCTGCGGCGAGTGTTATGGGTTCGATACCCATACGGAACAATTATTTGTGTAATTCATAAATGATTGATCAGTCTGGACATTCGTTATATCCATCGTATGAATGTTTGTTACCTCCACCGCGACGCAGAAATTATTACTAGTGCGGGAGTGGTCTTTAAAATAAAATACAAATACATACAAAATTAAAATCTATACTAATAAATATTATAAAGAGGAAAGATTTGATCTTTGGTTATTTGTATGTTTCTTTGTTTGTTTGTAAGGATTTAACTCAAAAATTACTTAACCGATTTTAAATATTATTTCACCATTATAAAGCTCTCACCGAGTAACAAAGGTTATATGCTATTAAAAAAAAGTCTTGTTGCTAACATAATCTACTTTGATGCGAGCGACGCTACGGGTAATAAGCTAGTAAGATAAAGAAGCTTACCTTGACTCTAACATCAGGTTCTGGCTGTTCCGCCTCGCCGTACTGGTTGACAGTGCTGGCGGGGCAGTTCTGACACGTGATGGAGATACGCACTGTGCGAAGTACTACTTCAGGGACCTGGACACATATAAACATAGGTCAGAGGTGGTCGAGCTATCAGTGCTATGGGCCGGATAGGTGAGGCTTGTTGCCGGTGTTGGTTAGCGGGCCGTAGTTTAACCATCCCTGGCTTAGAGTGTTTATTTATTAAGGTTTTGGTAAACTATCAGCTATTGAATACATTTACATATTTACATTTATATTTACATACATTACAATTTAGTCGCAAAGTTAATAATACCTAATATTAGATCCTCGTATTACATCAATGGACGAAAATTGGAGGAAGTTAAAAACATCAAAGATCTAGGCATTAATATGGACAATAAGCTTACTTTTGTCGACCATATTGACACTATTACCAAACGAGCTCTTAAATATCTTGGCTTTGTAATACGAAACGGTAAATATTTCAAAAGATCCTATACCAAAATAGTGCTCTATAACAGTATTGTTGGAAGTATTTTGGAGTACTGCAGCACTGTGTGGAGGCCACACTACTCAACTCACACTCTTAGATTGGAACGGGTTCAAAAGAGATTTATGAGGCATTTAGGGTATAGGTCCGGAAGAGAGATTCGAAATATGTCGTATATTGAAAAACTATCTCATTTTGGAACAATGACGCTCGACAAACGAAGAGACGTTATTGATCTAAAATTCCTTTATAAACTTTTACACAATAAAATTGATTGTCCGCAGCTACTAGAAAGATTTTGATTTAGAGTGCCACGTGGCCGTCCTCGCAAACCAGTCACACCTTTGATCCCACCACTACGTAGGACCAAATTTGGTGCATGTTCGCCTGTTCCCAGAATATGTAGGCTAATTAATGAACATAGCGATGTCATAGATATTCATTGCGGCTCCCTAAATGCTTTTATTGGGAATATCCTTAAAATTTCCAATGCAAGCACATAGGAAGCATTTTCTTAAGCATTTTATTTTGTTTAAGCGTTTTGTTTATTTGTCTCTTTGTTTTCCAATAATTAGTTATGTAAGGTACTTGTAATTCTGTAAATTTAAACCTTAAATTAGGTGAATCTAACATGCTCTAATAAGCAAGCGGTGTTTACCTGTAAAGATTGTGCAATTAGTATTAAGGATTTTATTTTTGTAAATTATGCACGTATTTTTGTAACAATAGCTGGTAGACCAAAATAAATTAATAAAAAAATAAAATAGCCCCCGCCGCGTTCGCAATAAACTCTAATAGTACTTACTGAACGGATTTTCATAAGGTTTTCATTAATAGACAGAGTGATTCATGTGTATAATTTTTTAAGGGTTTGTAATAAGTATTAGCATTAGAATAGTATTAGTAAGCCAGTTACAAGTTTTCTCTGGTTAAAGCATAATGTAAAAAGTAAAACTAGTCAAGTGTACGCTTACAAAATACTTCTATGGTACCAAGATAGAAGTAGAATCGTAGTTGCACCATCTTCTTTTTTAAATAAAGCTCCCTCTCTTGAAATAATTCTTATTTCTCGGTGGAGTTTGCAAACATTCAAATAAATGGATACAAAAATTTAGATACGGCACAACCTACGCTGCTGGGCACGGGCCTCTTCCCAATGTGAGAATGCTTAAAAGGGGCAATTGAAGCTCAGGCCTGAATAGTATGACGTATAAACGAACGTTTTACTTTCCAAACCGTAGAGGCACACCGGCGCCCAGCCACAATAGATTTGTAATTATGTCTGGTATTCTAAGAATTGACAGTTAAAATAAAAAACACTCACATCATAAGTGCCTGCCCAAACGATAAGCAAGCTTTTCCTGAACCACACTCCCTTAGGGTACAAATCCACAGTCCACTCCGTCAGCTTATCCTGGGGTGCTACATCAGCGATGGACGGCCGCGTGGAGAAGATGAACGTCCTCGTGTGGTAGCATGGGAGAGAGTGGAAGTTGTCCACGGCGAGCACTGAACCCCAGGTGTCTTCGGTGTACAGGCGAGGCGTGAACAGCATTCGGCCACCCTCGGTCTGCTGGACTTCGGATACTCGCTCGTATTGACCTAGTTAAGAGTAGATAGAAAAATTGGTGTTACATTTAGAACTGAGATATCACTCAACATAGTGATTGCATGCTCAAGGCCACAATTCATGTTATATAACGTACTCTTGATAAAACAGAGTTAACTTGAGATTTGGAAGTTAGGCAATTTAAACTCTAACTAACACACTATTAGAGCTCCAATTGCCTAACTTTTAAAATTTTAGTCAAGTCTCTATTTTATCAAGAGAACGATTTGTAGCCAGATGAACAGCACGGCACGGATACTTCATGATATAGTCAAACATTAGTGACCATACCGTAAAATAGTTACATTATTCACCGTTAGAGGCGCTGATATCGTTTTGTTTTTGTGATGCATCATAGCGGCGGACAATAATTTATCTGATAAAAAGCAATTAATAACGCGCAAGTTAAAGATAAAGTAAAGTGAAACGTCGTTACGACACAAAAGTACTTGTTCTTTTACTTCCTTCTTTTATTTAGATTTTTTATTAAACCTGATATCATGTATATCCTACATACTGTTATGGCAAAACGTAGATTGAAATATCATCAAACGTTGACGTTTAAACGATATAGTCAGTTTTAGATGGCTATATCATGAAACGAATACGACCATTTCGTGAAACTGTCGGCCACATCATAAAGTAGTCAATACTAAGATCTGGCCACGATTCATTCGAATATAATTCGAATTATATTCGTCACATTGCTAATTTAAACCAGAGATTGCACGGATAACGTAGTAGTTCAACTGGTCGCTTCACCACTGCTAGTGCCGAATGTTGTAGGTTCAAAAAACAGTATTATTTGTGCCTATATATTCTCAGTGGGGAGACCAACAGACTGCAATGCAGAGAGTCTCGGGTTCGAACACAGGTTGCGCACCTCCGATTTCGGAAGTTATATGACTTTTCGAAATGATGTGCGTATTGATTGACAATTATCGCCTGCTCTGTGACTCGGAGAGCACGTTAAGCCGTCGGTCCCGGCTGCCATGAACATCTATGGCAGTCGTTATTGGGAAGTCAGTGGCCTATAATATCCTGATACTGGTCTAGCCTTAGGGTATCGTTAGCCTTCGGGTTGCGGAGGTCAGGGGGCAGTCGCTCCGTGTAAAAACTGATATCCAGTCAAATCCGATTAGACTAGAAAACCGACCCCAAGTGACTTGGGAATAATAAAGGCTAGGAAGAAGAAGATTTAAATATTTTTAATTCCCAAAAATAATTTTATTTTTAATTTATATATCGGATATTGAAATTTCCTAGTAAGGCAGTTACATTTTTAAAAAGAAAATATAGTAAGAAAGTGCTGTCTGACGAATTATGAATGCCCTGTTGGTTGATTACATTCTCATTCAGGAATATTCAAACGTGACATATTATGAATGTTTAATATTCACCTGACTGGTAGCTCATGGCGATCGCCATACGTTCCATGAAGAAGTCCTTGTGTTCCTGTGTGAGCGGGCACAGCAGCAGCTTCGCCAACTGGTTCGGACACATCATTGGGAACCTGGTCAACACACACATCTGTATAGATTATGTCAATGTGAATCATATCTCAGGATAGGGTAATTGATTGTTTGACCCTATATATTATTTTATGTGCAACTAAAAATTGCTTTCTACAATACCTTTTTGGGTAAATTGCATTATAATTGGTTACAAAAAAATTTATATATCCTTTGCACATCTACACACAAGTAGTTGTTACGTCACAAAATAATATAGAGCTTTTTTTTTGCAATTTGGCAACCACCCTTTCTAACCGATTAAAATGGTTTTATCACATTTATTTATTAACTAACTGACTCCACAGACGTCCTGTCTTAGACGAACTGTCAAACAAGTGAGATTAAACTATCAAGCTTTTTAAAATTATCCAATTATCGGTGTAATTTTCTTATTTTTCTTTCCGTAAGAACCTTCTACAAAGTATTAGGAAACTTAAAAAAACAGATGATTGAAATCGGTAAAGTCATTCTCAAGTTATAGCGTCACCAAGTGAAACAGGGATTCTTTTATATATACTAGCGGGCCCGACAGACGTCGTTCTGTACAAAAGAAAAAGCAAACAAATCTAAACCATTCTCGAATCCACTTGAACAAACACAAAAAATTCATCAAAATCGGTCCAGCCGTTTAGGAGGATTTTAATTACACACACACGCACAGATTTATATATATAAAGATAAATAGATTAAAACATTGTATTTTAGGTTGCCGATAAGATAACTGTTTACTTAAATTATAATATAATGGCCCATACTACTGATAGTTAATAGAGATATTATATTATTAGAGGGCGCCTCTATCGCGCGCATACGGTACGCTTAACCAAGTTGCAGATACTATAGATATCTTCTGTTGTACACTGAGTGAATTCACAAAAACGTCACTATTTGTGATTTGTTATAAATAAATAAATATATATATGTACTAAAAGTTGTCAGGTGAATTGTTAATCTTATATGTATAACAGATTTTGTTTATCTTTTTTTAAATGTAAGTAAATTAGTATATAGTATACAAAGTAGCTACATTATTGTATTAGGGTGCACCCTGTAAAAATAATGTATGTTTGAAAAATATATAAATAAAATAAATAAAATAAAATATATATATATATTTCACAAAATGGGAGGTCTATAATAATATTTATTTATTTCTCCCAGTTGACAAAAATAAGTATACACTGTTTTGATGACATAGTAATGGGAGACTGGTTTCCAAGCTAGGTTAAAAACCTATGTGATGACCTTACAAAATCACAATACATGCCGTCAGTGTGATTTTGTGTGGTCATCCTTTAGATTTGCCCTCCCATTTTGTAGAAGAGTGCTAAGTGAATTATTAGTAAAAAGAAAACGTTTTATTGACGCAAGCCGGAGCTTTTTGGCTTATATAAAGGTATCCCACCCTGGAAGAGGGGAACGAGAGAATATAGAATATGTCTTTATAGAACTATCTTGTATGACCTTAAAAATACCAAGTAAAGTCTACCAACCTTACGTGGGAGAAGACGGCTGCTACCAGTGACTCCCAATGCATTTTAATCTCAGCCTTGGTCAGGTCGCTGGAGTTCAACCGCTCGCGTTGTTGGTTCAACCATCGTACCACGAACCTGGAAAATGGTAGTGATTAATTTGTAGCTTACAGTAGGCAGCGGCTCATATCTATACTAATATTATAAAGCTGAAGAGTTTGTTTGTTTGGTTGAAGGCGCTAGTCTCAGGCACTACTGGTTCGAATTAAAAAATATTTTATTGTTTGATAGCTTATTAACGAGGCAGGTTATAAGTTAAATAACATCACGCTACGACCCATGGGAGCGGCGCAGTAATCATAAACGTGAAACCACAGGCACATGTAGTCTTTAATATTATCGGAGTTCATGAACGGTAGTCAGGCCGTCAGCGGTATAATACAAGAATGCCTGTCATACAAAAAATTAAATTAAATTTTTCTCTTTTTCATTAGTTTTGTCTCCTTGGTTGCGTTTTCTTTTGGTGTTTCTCTTTAATATCTACTTTATTTAACAGAGTAAATGTCATGTTTTACCAGTCACGTAGCCGTCAACGTATGTATGTATATGTTACGATGTTACAACGGGCTTTCGCGTTGTGCTATCCCGGCTTCAATACCCAGGTTGAGCAATTTCTCGACCTGGGTTCGAACGCAAAACTACAAGAGCATGTACCTTTGTACATTACAGCCAAAAAATTCAATAACAGCACGAATTCCTATATGACCGACAGATGGCATTAAAATTTGGTATTCAGTTCTTACAACAATCAAACATCCAAACGGTAAATCGTATTTTAAATAGCATCTCTACTGATCCTAAAGCTATTTCTGTTCACTGACCTGTAGAGGCTCATCTCGTTGTGCAGCACGAGATCGCTTTGCTGCAGCAATTGCACCAAGGTCTCGCCCTCCAGCTCACTCAGATCACTGTCAGACCACACCCACTCCAAGTTCCACTTCACAAAGTTCTGGCATGCCTAAAAAAACAAAATTATTAATTATAAAACCACAAAATGATGCTTGCTACACTGAGGTAATTATCTTTATCAGTTAGGTAAAGATTACTTGCTTTAATGGTGAAGAAAACATCGTGAGGAAACCTGCACGTCTGATAGTTTTCCATTATGTTTTCGAAGATATGTGAAGACTGCCAAACCGTACTAGGTCAGCGTGGTGGACTATGGGATAAGTATTTTCACACTGAGAAGAGACCCGTGCCCAGCAGTGCAGTAGGACCGCTTATATACAAGGGTGATAAATATAATATGCACAAAGACGTGTATTCAAATGGCTTACCTTAGCCACGTCGTTGTGACCACAAGCCATAGTATACTGCATCCAGGAGATTAGCTGCCCGCGTTTGGCTGCCTGTGCTATATGCTGTGCCATGTAACTCAGACATAACCCGACTAGATCCTGAAGGTAAGGTAGAAAACAGTCATAAAATACAAAGGTTTAATTAAGAATATGATCTAATATTTATCGAGAAATATCCATAATTGCGAAAGAGCTGATGATCAGCTTGAAGATTTTAGATAGCTTCGAAAAGTTTGTTCTCTTTAGAAGAACCTGTGCAAAGCCTTTGACTGTGTTATTCATCAAATACAATTCAAATATAACTACAATTTAGTGTGCAAACATGTAAATAGATGTTACTGCACTCAAATCAGTATCAAAAATAATAAAACAAAATAATGCGAATAGAATTGATGCACAAGTCTAGGCGTTTCACAAGGTAGTTAAATGGTACCGTCATTATTTATTGTTAATATTAGCAATTATTGTACTTATATGAGAGTATAGGCCATGAACCACAAAATACTAAACACAAACATGAGTTGTAGCATTTTATTAATATTGTATTAATTAACAATCATACTTGCCTTTACATTATATTTATCAGCAAGAGAAAGCACTGGTAAGACACTGTGGTAAGATATCCTTATATGACCTGTGTAGAAATATCTGAAACAACATTAGTTATTGATTATTTGGTTGTCTATACTGTCCGACTTTATGCTATTGTAGGTTTGCAAGCCTTGATGCCACTTCGTTTTAAAATATTCAACAAACAAGGTCGCCCGATTATAGTTTATTCAAGTAAAATCGTTTTGATGCACTTATGAATTGCGTATGTCCATTTAATCTTTTGTTAGAGTAATTTTACCTATTGCCAATATGCACAATTCTGTATTATGATTTTAAATGGAGTTTGCCTCCATTATAATTAGCAATGTATTCTACGTCAGTTTAGTACCAAGTAGTTATTGCGGCCGTATGTGACTTACTTAATGAAATGTGGGAAGACGGATGCAGCAGTCGGGGTCTCTTGCAATACTATGCGACTTTCACGCCACTCGCTCCATTCCCGATTCATCAACATTACCTGCAAGCAATTAAGAGTATACTTAGTATTTTACCACCTGCGATAACATAATTATACGACATGCATCATACTATGAATGTGAATCTTGTACTATGTATCTTGTTCTTTCGAATAAAATAAGATGAACCTAGACTTTGGTACCCAAGCTGTTAAACAGTGAAAATAGCATCAATATCCGTTTAGTAGTTTTTACATTATGCCAGTAGCCAAAAAACAAAAAAAAATATTTATTTATATAAATAAATATATAGGATATAAATTTTTATTCACACTTTTATTAACCGACAGCAAATTAATAAGAATACTAATAATCATTATTCATTTATATTCAGCTACCTATCAATTCAAATCGTAAAACAAGGTGACCCTCTTTTACCTAGATTGTTCTCAGCCGTGCTGAAAAGTACCTTTTGCACAATAAACTGGGAGAACCTCGGCCTCAATGTGAACGGGATAAAACTGAACCATCTAAGATTTGCGGATGATATAGTCCTTTTTGAAGACAACACAGAAAACCTGGCAGAAATGATAAAAACTCTTAACCACGAAAGTAGAAATTGGGACTATCTATGAACTAGGACAAAAAAAAATTAATCACAAACTTCAACCCAATACCTATTAAAATTGATGACCAACCACTTGAGTACATTCAGGAATACATTTATCTAGGACAACCGAAGAATAGAAAATGGATGGAAGCAGTATTGGTCACTGAAAGAAGTAATGAAATCTGATCTGATCATGACATTAAATAAGAAAGCCTTTGAAACCTGTGTTCATCCAGTAATTACTTATGGCTGTGAAACTTGGGCACTCACCAAATACCACCAGGAAAAGTTAGAGCGCTGCCAGAGAGCCATGGAGAAAGAAGTATGTTAGGCATAACGAGACAAGACAAAGATAGAAATACCCTAATAAGAAAAAAACTAATGTTGTTGACATACTCACTCAAATAGATCAAAGAAAATGGAGATGGACTGGCCATATGATAAGAGACAAACAAAATAAATAGAGCACAAATATCTCATATTGGTATCCAAGAGATGGATAACGCAATAGTGGGCGCCAACAAACAAGGTGGGAGGATGACCTGAGACTCACAGCGGGACATCATTGGAGAAGGTTGGCACTGGACAGAACACAGTGGAAAATGTTGGAGGAGGCCTATGCCAGAAGGCACACTGAACTACGAGACATTTTATAGCAAAAGAACAGAACACATTGTTATGTATATTCAGAGTTCAGAATGAAGGGCTAATCATCATCATCATCACCTATCAATTGAATAGCTCTTAAGGTCCGTGACCAAGTCCTCGTCTTTTCTTTTCTTTAAAAAAGACAACTCCCGCACTAGGAATAATTCCTGTGTCACGGAGGACTTTACAAACATTCAAACAGCGGACACGAAGAATACCCAAACTCGTAACTACCATAATAATATGTGGATTACTAAAAGTTTTGTCCCATGTAGGATTCGAGCCCACAACACACGGCGCAGCAGCAGTGGCGAATCGATCACTTAAACCACTACGCCATTCGTGCTTTCAAAACCGAATATTTAATCAACAGTCCACCACGGTTGCTTATCATCCCAATAAGTATTCAGTGTGAGACAAAAAATTATAATGTAAGTAATTATTATTTTATGTGTACACACCTGGAACACCTCACTGCTGGCGCATAGTATTAATCGATGAGCTGGGTATCCTCTACCAGCCACCTCCAGCGTCAGGTCACTCATTAACTGCTCCGCATATAATGTCGCGATCTTGAGCAGCACACTCTTCGAGTTGTCCACCTAGAAAACCAAATAAATCATGTAGTATGCATAGTGTACACACATACGCTAACTTCTGAACCCTAAGGACGTAAGCAGAGATAAACTTCACTCACATTTCACTAACTATATATATTTCATACTAGCTGACCCGCGCAACTTCGTCTGCTTCACATAACAGAATTGCCCCCGTTTTTGCAATATTTTAATTGATGCTCCGCTCCTATTGGTCGTAGCGTGATGATATATAGCCTATTGTCTTCCTTGATAAATGGGCTATCCAATACTAAAATATATATTTTATTCGAACCAGTAGTTTCTGAGATTAGCGCGTTCATCCAAACAAACAAACTCTTCAGTTTTATAATATTACTCAATACTCAATTTTTTATTACATTCCACAATGTTATAAAGATGGACTTAAAAAACAAATTAGGTCATTATGGACCCTGTCGGGCACAGCGAATTAGAAGAGAAGAAGAGGGCTACATAGCAATTAAAATAATCTGTTTTAAGTATATAAAATATAATGTATCTATCTAATATAATATATATTTATGTGTACTTATGTTAATATTTATATATTGTTATGCAAATAATATTATTATTAATTAGAGTTTGTTAATTACATATTTATTGCTAGTTATCTTTAAATAAAATTTGTGTTTAGAATGTTAAAGAAATAAATTGCACTAAAAATTACGTAAAAATAACTAGCGTTCGCCTAGTAGTCAAAATTCGACCATAATTGATTTAAATATTAAGTTTGTTTGTTATTAAAGTTTTATTGTCTATAACTATACCCTTATAACTATAACTATATAACTACACCCATTTCATTTAGATGTCGCCAAGGCTATACACGTTATTATACCCGACTTTTTATAAATAAGGTATATGCATGGGCGCCGGCAGCAGAGTGCAAGAGGGGTGCACTTGCACCGCCATGTCAGGAATGAAAATACATAGTACATTAAATTTCTTTCGATTAGCAAAATATATTCAATCAAATAACCGTGCGATTTGAATTTGACATTACATTTATCTACTTTATACATGTATAATTCTATATTTTATATCAAATAATAGTAAAATGTGTAGATGTAGATGCACCTCCCTGTAATTCCTCCCCAAAGTAATGCTAGCGGCGCCCATGGGTATAATATGTAACCATAGTTACGAAGAATTGTACGACGTGAGACGAACAATGCTGAAATACTATGAACGCGATTCGACTGCGTGTGCCAAATGCATGGTTGTGTGCGCGTAGTGATTTTCCATTAATTTTATGTATTTTCTAATGCATATTTTTTTTAAATATTAGGATTCGTCACTCCTTCTCCATATAAACTTTAACTGTGCCAAATTTCATACTCTTCCGCCCGCGCAATTTTCGTGAAAAGGGATACAAAGGTTTTGCTTCACGTATTAATATATAGATTAGATTACGCTACTGCTATCTACCAAACATGTTTCGAGACCCTATGCTGTTATTGGGAATTATCTAACAGACAACCAAATAACACTTTTTATGTCACTGAAATTGAATATTGTACCTTATGAATGGCAGCATACATAAACTGCAAGATCCAATCCAATGCAAATCCTATCAGAGTACTCGGTCTGAGAAACTATTCTTTGTTTCCAGGTACACCTGAACGCTATGTATGATTCCTCAAGTATTCATTGTTTAAATCTGTAGATTTGGCAGTATTATTTATATATCATCATAGGTACAAATAAAATCAGAAAATTTAAGTGGTGTTTTTCACAATAGAATATTATGAGAACATATCCAAGGCTTTAAATTAGTTATTTAATTATATAGCATGTACATATAGGTATTAGTTTCAACTGTTTTTGTCCTTCATCAAAATATACATGAATTAGTTCCAATAAATTATTTCTTGTTTTTTTACATGCTCATTATTTCAGTGTTTGAAACGGACTATGGATATTCTCATGCATTGTTTAAATAGACGCCAAGACGTCGTTCAAAAGACGATCCTAGGTCATGGGGGACATCAAAACATTGATACAGTACATAAAGAACAGTCTGACACAGTACAATTATTTGTGGATACCTCAAATATTTGTTCCACATAAGGATTGGAACCAACTGTTTGTGTGCTGGCGGAGAAAAACAACTACTTAAGTGGATAAACCGCTGCAAGTAAGCCAATTTCGCTAACCAGACCAAATGAAAAAGCGCAGTGTCTGGGCCTGGGTTCACCAATCAACTGGGCAATTAATTTTATATTGTATGACTTCCTTATTAGTGCATTGGCATATACATATAATGTTAATAAGTTTGGCCGGAATCCAATTGGCAACTCGGGTTCAGTGGATTCCATGGGAACTGTCAATTGTTGGTACGCCAGACATAATTGTAAACCTATTGCGCCTGGACACCTGGGTGCTTATGTGACTCAACAGGATAACAAGAAACTCTCAGTGTGGAACAAGGAGTCTAGACAAAGTAATTGCAAATACTCAATCATGTGTTCCTATGAAACGGGAGCTAAACACAGCTAATATTGGACATATCAACTTTGAGTCAAGTTATTGTAAATGTATAAATAAATCCTTACTTAATATATCCTTGTATATACTTAAAACAAATGTAATGCAAATGTCACTACTAATTTTATTATTTATTATAGTAAGTAGGTAGTGGCTACATAATACACAAACCTGATATTATTATAACTTGATTTTCTTTACATTGGTATTTTAGTAACACCTTGTTATTTTCGTTTATGTTATTCATCATTAAAAAAAGCCTTTGAGAGACTTAATTATATGAGGACATCAATGCCATATGTATCAAAAATACTTTAAGATTAGCCATGGTATACATAGGCAGTTTGTTAAATATAGTTGACACCTTAAACTGGCGAGTGTGTATGAGAAATGTTATGAAAGTGAATGAAGCCAGAGTAGTGTGTCAGGATTGTAGCAAACGGAAATCCATAGTCTCTGCCTACCCCTCTGGGAAACAGGCGTGACTCTATGTATGTATGTAGAACCTATTGAAAAAGTCTTAAAAAATATAGTGAGTCCATCTGATCACTAGCACAGTTCCACAACCAATAAGGTTTTATAAAGTTAATTGGAATTCTCTATATAAATCACAACAATTTTGTGGGGAATAAAAAAGTGTATCTATTACTTGTCTAGATCAATACATAATCAGCTTTGGTCTTGAGAATGCTTTTATTGTTCAAATATCCATGGTTGTTGCACAGCACCTACTTTGTATAATAGGAACTAAATAGGAATCTTGCACAATAGCTAAGAGAAACAATGCTAATGCATATGTATGGAGGCTTACCTTGATAAAGACACATTGGGGTGATTTTAAACATTATTTACAAGACCATCAGTAGTGATTGACAACTCTTACCTCGAGATCTTCATTATTCTCGGATTCATCCCCCTTTTTCTCAAAAGACAGAGATACCTGACGATTCACCGTCAAAAAATCCATAATGCTTTGCTTAATTGACACTCATTGAATGGAAAATGGTTTATTTTTATAAAATAAAATAATCCCAAAAGGCTTCGTCAATAAAATCAATTGTCAATATCACACTATGACAGTGACAGAAAGGTAAACGATTAAATCCCAAGAAGAATTTTGAAACATTAAGAATATATTTTCCCCCAAAAAACATGTTCTATTAGCATATTAATAAGAATAAATAGTGCATAATTAATAATTAAATGCTTGTTTAATTTATTTGTAAATGTAGTAGGTATAACATAAAATACTAGTGGTTAGTATAACCAGGTAATTATTTGCTGCGTACGGAGAAGCGTTTAAGTCATTTGAGTCGAGAAAACGTTCCAGGTTAAAAACCAGCAAAAACGTAATTTTACCAAAAAACCTTCGTTCCTACTACACTTCAAAAACTTAAAAGAAAAGGATGATAGAAGAAGTATGCGCATAATCCTGTATTTTGGATTTTTAGTTCGCTGACTTTGCTCTGTGCGGTATTTTATCAAATTACGTGTATATAGTAATAACTAATAACATTGAAATACTGAATCGACAAATTCTTCAATAGTACAATAAGCGTCTCGGACACTTGTGCATAAAATAGCATAATGGGGTTGAAGAAGAAAAAGAACATTATAATTCTTACATTATGTATGGTCATATGTTTTATATTGTATCAACTATATTTTTTTCTAACGATAACATCAGAAGCCGGCTTTAACGAGAGAATTATTCCAGTGATGGACCATCAGGAAATCGAGGAGTTAAAAGAATTTACACAGAAACATGTAATTGTGCGCTCAAAATCTGATAAATTTATAAACAATAATGGTATTATACGTGGAGTGTTGCAAGTGTACATGTCGAAGTATAGGCCGGACAATAATAATGAATTTAAATGTATAAAAACGGAACAGATAATACCGTTCGAAAATGTGAACGATGACTACTGTGATTGTGAAGATGGAACGGACGAACCTAGCACAAACGCGTGTGCCAATGGAACTTTTTATTGTGACACCCAGCTTGGTAATAAGGCTATCTCATTCTTCTATGTGCCTTCAGGTCAAGTTAATGATGGTATCTGTGATTGCTGTGATGGTTCCGATGAGTGGCTGCATGATTCGAATAAAAAACTTTTATCACAAGCAGGTTTCAAATTGGCCAGGTCTTATGTGATGAAATGTCAAAATAGTTGCAAATAAATTATTAAAATTTTAGTTGTAATTAGATAATGGGAATCACAGACAGCAAGTAAGTTTTAAAAACTAGTAGTACATCCAGCACCCAATTAGATACTGTCTCATAATATGGTACAAGCCGTATATTGTCTCATTGCAATTTATTAACAATTTGTATTCTATGTTTCACCATAAATCCATTATTGAATATGTAAAATTGTTAAATCTGAATCAAATGTTTGCTTAGATGTATGACATTTTAGTTACCTTTCCCAAATTTTATGCTGTACTAAGAGCATTAGTTTAGAAAAAGACTGCATACTTTCAAATGAATATAATAGTTAAGTTTTTGTTCCTGAAAAATATAATTATATACTATATATTATAAAACATAGGTATGTCATTTATTATGAGAGTACTACAATAAGTATTAAAAAAATAGTCTTATGTTTAGCCTCATCTATAAAAACTCTTTATGTAAATTTTTGGCCCACAGCTATTTTCATGGGACACCACTAAGTCATTAATGACTTAATGTGACAAGATTACAATCTAATTAATGACTTAATGAGTCAAAGACTGCCACATCATTATATTTTACATCCAATAATCCAACTTACACTTTTTTTAAAACACAAAGCAGCCTGTGCTAAAAGGCAAATCAGCACACTATTTGCCCACTAAGTAATCATTACATAGCATAGCATAACATAAACTAAAATATCATTTTTGTGATCATGTTATGCAATTAAGATGGAAATACCATACAGTTATTGAACAAAAATGTTCAAGTTGATATTTGGATTACCAAGGTAAAAGCAGCAGAATTTTTATGAATCAAATTCAATCTGTAGAATTATTTGAAATGTTTTCAAAGATAACATACCTGTGTTACTTATGAAGACTTCTATTATTATAAAGACATTATATTATCCATTGTATAAAACTCTTTTGTTAGTAATACACCAAGTTTCAAAAACTTAACACTTATTTAAGTTTTTGCATTTATAGTGTATAATATAGAGGTTGCTAGTATTTATTCAGATGTAAATATTTGTAAAAAGAACCCGCACAGAATATTTCATTATTGTAGTTAAATAAATTATAAATCATACTTAATTTATCAGTTTTAATGTAACTTCTAAAGACTGAAAACTTATTAAATGATTGTTGTAAATATAGTACTGTTGTTTTCTTTCAAATTGGCTCACACACAATGCTTATGCAAAATACATCTCATCATGCTACTTTTAGCATTGTCCATTTAAGTTTATTTTGGTATCTGGATACATCCATGGAATGTCTATTTTGCACAGACAATCACTAATCCTGGTAATAGAATAGCTTATTGTATCTAATGTTTTGATGGACAGATTAATGCTCCTTACCGGTTAGTAAAAATCATTGATTTCTATATAGGTAATGTCCCATAATAGACAATCCTGGAGCACCCTCTAGTAGAGCTATTGGGGGTTCAAAATAGAATACAATAAGAAATGCTTCCCAGGTATTTAAAATAATAATTAATAAAAAAAGATTAACCATTAAAAAATACAATATCTACAATTATATAAAACAATAAATAAATATATTTAATATTAAAAATAACAAATTGGTACACATTATTTTATCTTATGTATATTCGAAATTATTGCTATTAATTTAAGAATTATTGGACGGACGGATATAACTGTACATACAAAGTGGCAGTGTCTTTACAAAATTGGGAGAACAAAGTCAAGTCAAAGTCAAAAATCATTTATTCATTTAGGTCACAAAGTAACACTTATGAACGTCAAAATATATGGGTTAGTGAGTTTACTAAGTTACTGAAGCTACATTTAGGTTAGTTGCTAGGTTCAGGCAAAGGGTTGAGCCTATGAGAAGAAACCTGCAAGAAACTCACGGCCACTCTTTTAAATCGCCAATTAAATATAATTTCAGTATTTTACAACTCAGATTAATAAGGTGTTGCAGTCATTATGCCATATACTACAGACTATAAAAAAACTAAAGATAAAATCAATAATAACTTAATAATATTATAGAGATTAAATAATTTGGGCTAAGGTATATGTTTTAATATAAATCTAAAATAGGCAGTAAGATGGCATGATGGCGCATACACTTACACTTTGTGACAATGCAAAGGCAGTCCGTGACTAAATGCGGTTGTGCATTTATATTCTTCAATAATAATCAAATTAAGAAACAAGTTACTTGTTAACATCACAAATAATCACGAGGTACCTCTACATTACTAAATTGACTTAAAAATAATACAGATCTTTAAATCCTGTATGCAACAAGCAACTATGTAGTTCCATGAGTTTTTGTCATTTAAGTAGTCGTTGACTGAATAATAACCCTTCCGAATAAGTTGTATTTTAACGGCGCTTTTAAATTTAAGTAATGGTAAATTTATTATATTAATAGGTAGTTTATTAAAAAAACGTATACCGAGTCCCGCAAATGTATTGTGAACTTTATGTAAACGATGATATGGGTCTACTAACTTATGCTTATTTCTAGTGTTTACGTTATGGATATCACTATTCTTATTATATAAGTGAATATTATGTTTATTAAACATAATGTCAGCAAATATATATTGCGACGCAACAGTAAGTATGCCTATTTCTTTAAATCGATCTTTCAGGGAAACTCGTGGTCCTAAATTATAAATGCTTCGTACTGCACGCTTTTGAAGAATAAAAATTGTCTCGATATCAGCTGCCTTGCCCCACAATAATATACCATAGGACATGACACTGTGAAAGTAACTGAAGTATACTAGTCTCGCGGTATCTACATCAGTAAGCTGTCTTACTTTCCGAACTGCATATGCGGCTGAGCTAAGTTTCCCTGCAAGACACGATATATGAACGCCCCACTGAACTTGATGATCTAAAGTCAAACTTAGAAAAACTGTTGATTGTACGAAAGCAATAATTTCATTGTTTAAATTTATATTTATGTTAGGACTCTTTACATTTGGCAATGTAAACTTGATACATTTTATTTTTTAGAGTTTAGTAATGAATTATTCGACGTAAACCAGTTCAGGACGTGTGCGAGCGAATCATTAACACTATTTAAATTTGTTGCTCTTCTGTCTACTTTAAAAATAAGAGATGTGTCATCTGCAAATAAAACAATGTCACACAAATCCTGCACGAAGAACGGCAAATCATTTACGTACACTAAAAACAGAAAGGGTCCTAAAATTGAGCCCTGTGGCACGCCCATTGTGACTGGTAATCCAGAAGATCTACTTCCGTTGATATCAACGTATTGTAGTATATTGCTTAGGTAGGAACCAACTAAGTCAAGTGCAGTATCTCTGATGCCATAATGCCCGAGTTTTCGCAACAGCCTATGATGGTCAACGCAGTCAAAGGCTTTAGAGAGATCACAGAATACGCCAATGACATCTTGCGAATTTTCCCAGTCGCTGAATATATGTCTTAAAAGCGTAACACCCGCATCTATCGTAGAACGGCCTTTTCTAAAACCATATTGATCTGCATGAAATAAATTATTTACTCTAAAGTGGCTCTCTAATTGCTGTAATATAATCTTCTCAAATATTTTACTAATGGCAGGTAATATTGAAATTGGCCTAAAATTACATGTGTCACTTTTGCATCCATTTTTAAATAAAGGTATTATTTTACTACATTTCATTAAATTTGGAAAAACGCCCACATCAATGCATCCGTTGAATATTGTGGCTAGGTGTGGCGCTATATTAACAATAATACTTGCAATTAATTTTACAGGAATACCCCAGAAGTCGGCTGATTTTTTTGAATTGAGCGACTTAAATACTTTTATTATATCATACTGATGTACACATTCAAAACTAAATTGTGTCTTGCACTCTTCCATGCTGCCCCTAACCAAGTATTCTGCTCGAGCTGGGACTTGTTCACCAGAAGCCACTGTCTGCAAAATGATATTAAACCTTTCGATCAGCTTGTGGCGTATGTATATACGCACAAACAACATATAAGTCTATGAGGAACCTGGAATCGAAAGGAGCATCATACTTCTAACCGCGCCGAAACCAAGCGACGACTGAAAGCGATCGAATGGAGCATCATACGTCTAGTCGCGACGAAACCAACTGACGAACTACTGTGCGAACTAGCGACGCACGAACAGGGCATCTGCTTTTATACGTGGAACTATTTTTATACGCACGCACGCACGCGTAAGGCCGCATATTATGCTTATATACAGGGTGTCCTGTAATTAATGGATAACCTTGAAATGTCTTATAGTAGAAATGAAAGCAAAAAAAAAGTTTTTTAAAAAGTGCAATCTATATTAGCATAGCATACTTTTGATTGTCTATCTATTAGCATAATTAGTGTTCAATAATAAAACAACAAAAAACCAATGGATTTCATTAATTTATGGTCGTAGTATACAAGAAAGTTATACATGGTAATTAAAGGAAAACATATCTTTGTGTCAAATGTTAAATTATAGATTTCGGACGTTTTATTACTATATTTGTTGATATTTTATTCATTCCACCCACTTCGGTCCATAATCCTACCTCTTCCCTTATAAACTACTTGCATGGGACAAACTGCGAATGGGACCAACCGCGAATGGGACCATATGCGAACGGAGGACGAAGTGCGCATAACCCGTTTTTGCATCACTGAAAAATCTTCTGGCAGTGTTGAAATATGTTTTAAAATTATTATTATTCCTTAATTATAAGTATTTTAATGTAACACAATTATTATTTATCTATGATATTATTGATAAAAGGACTTTTACTTACTTTTATTTTTATTTTATCGAACTTCATAACTCTTGAACGGGCAATTATCGGTGCGCGCTGATAGTGTAGAATTATAGCCAACAAGCCAAAGAATAAGACTAAAGTAGTTTTAAAGCAAGATCTGTCAATACTTGGCTAAAATTTAGCAGTTTTTGTTTCATTTCATACAACAAAAATAGAAAATATTTTTATCCGGACAAACTATCAGGATAAGAGAAAAACGTATAATGACAATTATTCATCGTAATGACGAGATCTTCCAATAGATATATTTTTTAAAGGAATTTCTAAAAGTAATTCCTATGTCCCTGACATAGCAGTTTCGACCCATTGTGGGACGTAGCGACACGGGGCGGCAGGGCACCTCTCCTTCCTTTCTTTCACCCGCACTCGCCCTTCGCGTCTTGTATTTAGTGTGTGAGTTATATCCGTATACTGCACACGTGCGCGCTTTCTTGTCTACGTACAATCGAGCTCATAATAATTTGTTGTTGTTGTTAATTGTTTTGTTATTTATCTAGTTAGGTTTTGTTTGTTCTGTTAAGTTTTTTAGTTAGTTTAGTTTATTATTATTTTCCTTAGTAAAGCCTGGTTTTCACGGGCCCAGTAGCTGGTGGTGAAGGACAGTTACTGTCTGGCAGCTACTGGATCCGTGAAAACAAAGTCAAGCCAGTACTGACCGGTCCGGTGCTGTCGGTAAGCTACTTCAAAAATTTTTGTTTCTACTGTCCACTGACCTTCCCCCACTCCCACAAGGATAGCTACTGGGTCGTCACTCGCTCCATACGAACGCAACTAGACAGTGGCCGGTCGTTGGCGAAGGACAGTGGACGCCTGGACAGTCAGATCAAAGATAGAAATATTCGTAAAGAATTGTAACAGAAAATTGTTCGAGAAATGGGAATACCTGATTTTACAGAAAAGGAAGAAACGAAAAAATTAAAAATCTTCGGTCCACTTATAATCAAGAAGTTTCAAAAATCCAGAAAAGCAGAAGTAGTGGAGCTGTATGCGATAATATTTACAAACCAAAAGTCAAATGGTTCGATACCATGGACTTCAGTCCATGGTATCGAACCATTTATCTATTGGTTTTTAACTTTATTAAGAGCACAAACATTAAAGACGGAAACTACAGACAATTTGGTAAGTACGTCTTATATAAGGTCCTTTTGAAATAGTGCACATAAACCCTAATCAACAGTATTGTAATAATAGCGTATTGATTCAGTCCATTATGAACTGAATTTATAAAATTGTACCTACAAAAGTTGGATAAAAACAAAATAAATATATTATAGTTTTATACATTTTATTAAATAAGGTTGACAAGAGAACAGAAACTATCTAATCATTATATATTGCCATTCCACTGCTCCATCTCCAGAGAAATAATCTCTGTTCTTTTCTCTTTCTGAGCTATTATAGTAGATCTATTATTTTGTCGGGAACGAGACATACTAGTTAATTTTGTGATCTGTGATCTTCGTTCTCCTTGAATGACACTAAAGTTAAGAACATCTTCTAGTAGTAGTTATAGTCAATTATGTATGGTGCAAGCAGTTTTTACTATGCTTATCGTCGTTTCAACTTAGACTGGAACAAGTTTCGTAAAAATACGAAACCGAGACGCTCAGATTCCAAATACGGTTTTAGAGGGAATGTATCTGTAGGCAAAATCGAATCTGTTTCCAGCAATTGGTACAACCCGCATCTTTAAAAAACTCCTCCATCAGTATTACGCCCGCATGATCCTATGTCAATATATGAAAAGCAGTAATTGTGATCGACCATAGCAAGCAGGATAATACTATTAGTCCCTTTATAGTTATAACTAGAGTTCGCGCGGCTGCGCGGGCCGCAAGTGGTCCGCGAGGGGCGTGTGCACCGTGGGGGGAAGGAATCAAAAAACTAATTTTAGATTCGGATTCAGGGACCTTGAAATCCCTCGAAGCTGAAAGTCACCGATGACCTCCGGTGACCTTGAAAATGACCTTTTCTGGAAAGATCTCGTCTACCTCTATGACATTTGTTCGAACACACCCCGCCTAACTATAATTGTTTCGGAGATATTAGATGTCAAAGTTTGTATTGCGGCCTTGTTTTTTCACCCCCTCCTCCCCCTAAAAGTTGCTAGGGTTGTAAAAAGATTTTGTTCAAGAACGACTTCCATAGATATCACCGTTTCCGAGATCCGATGGGGTACCACCACCACAAGCTGACCTTCTGAAGGTCAGTCACTTTTTCCGGGCCTTCTGAATGATTCTCTATACGACGCTATATTTACTTTTTTCCTATGTCTCCCCCTTGTATGACTTCTATTGCTCTAAGTCAGTGGTAATTTAAGATTATATAGTATGTATGAATATTCACTTCCAGAAATAAGTGGTGCTTGTATAATAATATGTTTCCCGTATATTGCCCCGCAACATCCTGGAAAATACTAATTTTTGTCGAATCCCACTTGAATTTCTTGCCATTCTTGTAGATTTAGAACCTGTAAATAAAAGAAGTTTAGTGCAATTCTTAATAAACTCTTAAAGGTATTGTTACGGCTAATGCCCTCTGTCGGCACTGTGGGGAAGAGACGGCGGTTTCTAATAATAATTTATTACAGCACCATCTATTGACATCTTACGGAACTACGTATTTGTCGGTACGAGTTCAGTGGAGAAAGCGCTGGCACATTCTCGAATCATCGCGCTGTTGCGTGCCGTGTGTGACGTTTTCTGGAAAACTCCAGAAGCACTTTACCCGCGTATAAATAGAGCGCACGCGCACCGCCGAGTCAGTTTACTATCGTAAGCGGTCAAGTGTTCATCGAAGCGAACGGAAGCGACAATACTACGGAGTTTGAAGCAATTACAGTGGAAAAGTGTAGTATAGTGTTTGTTGTGTGTTTAAGTTAATTGTGTTCTAGAATAAAACATGTTTTAGTCGGTAATATTGTTTTGTATTCTTATCCGCCGAACCCAGCACGTAACAGTATTTTATTTATTACAGGAAGATCAAAATGGTATAGAGAATATAGCAGAATCAAAAAACGTTAAGAAAAGAGAAGAAGAAGAAGAAGAGGCTAATAGTAATAATAGAACAGAGAATAAAGAATAAGGGGAGGGGGTCAGAAAGGAAAGTTAGAAAATTCCTGAAGAAACAAAAATACATTAAAAAAACATTCAGAAATTGATAATATATCCAGCGCTATACGTAAATTAAGATAATTAAACAGCACCCTTGCAAATCCGATAAACAAAAGCGTGAGTGAAGATGAATGCGATGCCATAGGCAAACACATAGCAATACAATTAAGACAACTTCATCGTGAAGAAATGTTAAATGCGAATGAAGACATTCAGATAATATTAAAAACGTACCTTCTCAGACATGCACAGCACCGACCAAATACACAAAACTCCTTTTCTTCAACTTTATCACTACACACATAATCATCCATACTCATCCCCACAACCAACACCATCACCACACTCATATCTGCCATACTCACTCCCACAACCAGCATCATCCTCGCCGCAAACCTCTCAGCCCCATGCATCCTCAACCCCGAGAGTAATACTATCCTCACAGCAAACGCAACCGTACCAGGCACATACCTCCTCTCTGCCGCAAATAACAGATGATAGCGAGATTTTAAAAGAGGCAGAGTCAGCAGGTGATTTGATTTTTCAAGCCCTATAATACTGGCATGGAAATTATCAAATATTGAAAACAAATTCATTTAAAAAAACTATATAACACTGGAAAACTATCTCGTGATTTTTATAAATTTCAATATATCTTTTATGGCCACTCCTACAACTAACAAGTAAAAGTTATCCGAAAGCTAAATCGCATGCTGTCTTATTTATGTTAGTTTAAAAAAGAGAGATGGCGAGACTTTTATCTTATCTTCTACTGTATATTTATATGTGGAAACTGCTTTGGATTAAGTGTAGATAATTTGAACATTAATTATTTTAAAATTGTATCTGTTTGTTTCCCAAATAATATAAAATAAAAATATATAATATAAAATAAATAGATAAATGCTATCTGGAGATGGTAGTACAAGCCCTTAGAATCGTAAAAAAGAGTTTCTAATTACTTTAATGTATGCCTTTAGACTTGTCGAAAGGACATCACATACTTCTACTATTAAGTTTGATATAGCTGTCTTTGACATCCTGAAAAATACTGATGAGATTTCGTGACTTATTCCTGAGGAGGTAAGCCAAGGTTATCTCTAGTTTCACTCTTGCTGCTAGCTTTTCGCATAAGGGTATCATTGCGTTGAATTTTTGGGGCAATCAACTGCAAGAGAAAATCAAATTGGCAAGGTGTCATTCTAATATTTTTTTTAGTTCATGTTCATCATAAGTGCGCAGTACTCTCATGATCGTAGAAGTTGCTCCAATACCTGGTTCATACATTTTCTTTTTGCTCTGGTTGTTGAGAATTGCCATCAAATGTTCATTATGCCAATAGTCGTATATATTTTCTAATTATATCGCACTGATCAGCCATTTTGCTGGCCTCGTGAAAACGCAATGGGTCAGAAACACCTGGTCAGAACTAGTAACACAGTAGCTGTGTACTGCTGTCTCCTATGCAGACCCAGTAGGGAGAACACGTCGGGAAAGTGGCAGTACTGTTTAGACAGCAGAATGTACAGTTGCTGACTACTGGGTAGTCAGAAACTAGGCCCATGAAATTTCTAACTGTTGGTTGGTTGCGCGGTTGACGTGTGAGTTCGGTTTTGTGTGCATTTATTTAAAAAATTGTCGCGTTTTATATTAATTTAGTTTTTAGTCTCAGTGTGACTTTCCTTGTCTCCCTGACTTCTGATTTATTATAGTTCAGAAGTGGGTTACTAAAAGTATAAAATTCCTTCCACGCCTACAAGTGACCGTTACTGTAACGGTTGTTTATCAAATTTCGGCTGAAAACCAAGAGCATTGGGAATATGTCTGGAGATGAGGAGGAACACATTGCATATATGAGGACTCCGCCGTTACCCGAAAATCGCCGTCCTCGTTCTAAAATACGAAATCGTCGTGAGCAGAGGAGCATATCCGAATCGTCCTCATCCTCACAAAGGAGCCGAAGACAACGACGACCGCGAAGGTCGCGGAGTCGGAGGAGGTCACGGAGCCGTCGTGATAGTCGTCATAAGCGTTCATCGGAGTGTCGGCGTAAGCCTAAGCGCAGTAAAAAGCGTTTATCAGCTGTGAGTAATTTATCTTCTACCTCTGATGGCGATTCTTCTAGCGACCATTCCGCTATGGACCGTCGTAGTCAAAGTCGTAATAAAAAAAAGTCTAGTTTAAAACGTTCAAAGAGACAAAAAATTGATAAACAGTGTAATACTGATAGTAAGTTAACGAATGTATCTGCTAGAGAATTGTTGAATTTGATTAAGTTATTGCCTGGTACAACTTCTCAGAATTATTTTTCAATGAACAGTAATGCCGTCCCTGAATTTGATCCATCTAATAACGAACAAACTGTTGATACATGGATAAAGAAAGTAGAAGAATGTGCAAAATTGTATGATTGGAATGAAACGCAATTGTTGCATTATGCATTACCAAAACTAATGGATGTAGCTAAAGTGTGGTATCTAGGCCTACCCTCTGTTAATTTTACATGGACCGAATGGAAAGAAAAGTTTACTAAAATTTTCCCTCCTGTGCAAAATTATGCTCACTTATTGCAAAAAATGTTAGATAGCAAAGTTAAACCTGATGAATCATTAGAAACCTATTTCTATCATAAGATAAATTTACTAAATAGATGTGAAATATATAATAAGAAAGCAATAGATTGTATTATAAATGGGTTAGAAGAAAGAAGTATGCGCTTAGGTGCTTAGGCAGGTAATTATACCGAGCCTGAACAGTTGTTAGCCTACTTTAAAACCATAAAATCCGAAGATGTTAAAAATAATAAAAAGCCCTTTTATAGTAAACGTCTTGGACATGAAACCACTTCTTGAATGAAAATACTAACGATAAGGCAGGAGTATTGGAAGTAAAATTAGCAGGTACTTTGGATGGTAAATACATTTTGAATATTAATGGTAAATCTATGATGTGTTATGTACCTTGGTAGCCAATGTACCTTAATGAGACAAAGTAACTTTGAAGCATTAAATATACCCTATACTACTGAAGGTAATTTGCCATCACTTAAAGGATTTGGAGATTCTCTAATAGATCCGATAGGTAAATCTATTGTCAATTTAACTGTTCAAGGGGTTTCTGCACCTACAGAAGTTTTAATAGTTAAGGATGAGTTGCTTAGGTATCCGATACTGTTAGGACATACATTTACCGAACAGGCAGGTATTATTATTATAAAAACTGATGAGTATTTGATACTACAGAAACAACCTGAGAATGATAACTTAGATAAATTAAAATTAATTGTTCGTGACGATACGACGATAAATTCTATGACAGCTGTGCCTCTAAAAATTGATAGCAATGTTACTTACACCGTTTATGTACGGGGGTCTGTACGGGATGAAAATGAACATAAATATTATGTGATGCCGGGGACCTATACAATTACAAATGGGTTAGAATGTATTGTACTAGTAAATATAGAACCAGAACCCTTTATGATTAAAATGACGTTCTATTAGCAAGGGCTTAAATAATTAAGGATAAAAAAATTGTTTGATGTAAATAAATTAGAGACTAAACAGTCGAACAATTTTTTAGAACAGGTATCAGTAGGAGATATGTTAAACAACACTGATATTCAAAGATTATACACTTTATTACAAAAATATAAGGATTGTTTCTCGTTTGGTCTTACCGATTTAGGGTTAACAAATTTAATGGCTAGAACTAAAAATGACTATAACTTTACACGATGCGACGCCTGTTGTATATAGGCCATATAGGCTGGCACATGTTGAAAGGGAAAAAGTTAAAGATATGGTACAAGAGATGTTACACAGCGGTATCATTACTGAATCTACTTCATCTGATGCAAGTCCAATATTACTAGTACAAAAGAAAACTGGTGATCAACGCCTATGCGTAGATTACAGAGCACTGAACTCCAAGACTGTCAAATAGCATTATCCATTGCCGAGGGTCGAGGACCAAATTGATAGCCTTGGACGGTACAATTACTTTAGATTTGGCATCTGGGTACTACCAGATTCCGATCGCTCCTTCCTCACAAGATAAAACTGCTTTCGTTACACCCGATGGTCACTATAAATTTACGCGATTGCCTTTCGGATTGGCAAATGCGCCTTCTGTCTTTCAAAAAACTATAAATAAAATGATGAAATCCTCGAGAAATAATGAAGCTTATGCTTTTATGGATGATATTATTATACCGAGTCAAAGTATAGAACAAGGAATGGAGCGATTGGAAACTGTACTTAAATTATTAAGGGATGCGGGATTAACGTTAAAAGTTACTAAATGTAAATTCTTTTACACTACAATCAATTGTTTAGGGTTCGAAATTTCTAAAGAGGGAGTTAGACCCGGTGCCAAGAAATCTGAAGCTTTACAACTGTATAAAAGACCTGAAAACCAACATAAAGTGCGTCAGTTTATAAGGCTTGTTAGTTTTTTCGACGATTTGGTAAGGATTTTGCAATAATAGCCTCACCGCTAACAAAAATGTTAAAAAAAGAGATTAAATGGGAATGGGGTGGAAAACAAAATCGAGCATTTTTAACCCTGAAGTGAATGACACTGAAGATTGGTTAACTTCAATGCAAAATATTGACGACGAAATTTTAAAAATAAAACAAGTTTTATAGGTTCCAAACGCTAAAGATGTGATATATATTTATCAAAACTATAAAATAAAGAATGGAAAAGTTTATCGATTAGTTTAATGGTTAATTAAAATGGATGGTGCCGAAGGGAGTTAGATGGCAACTACTTCAGAAAAATCACTATGAGTTAGGTCATTTTGGGGTTGAAAAGACCTTAGAAAAACTAAAGGATCTTTAAAGGTTTCCCAAAATGAGAAAATTTGTTAAGAAATATATACAATCTTGTTTGAACTGTTCTTATCATAAAATCCCTGGAGGTAAAAAACAGGGACTGCTTCATCCTATCCCAAAAATAGACAAGCCTTTCCACACCATCCGTTAAGATCATTTAGGGCCATTTATTAGAAGTAAATCTTATAATTCTTACATATTAGTATTAATTGATGCTTACACGAAATATATAAGTTTATACGGAGCCAAAAACACTAAAATTAAGACAACCTTGAAAGTATTAAATAATTACATTAGTTTATTTGGGGTACCAATTAGGATCATAAGCGATCGGGGTACATTTTTCACCAGTAAGGGTATTAAAGATTTCATAAATAAATTAGGTATACGTCACGTTTTAAACGCAGTAGCTACTCCAAGGGCCAATGGCCAAATGGAGAGATATGATCTTAGCTTCACTTGCCACTAAAAATCATAATTGCCCAGAAAATGAATGGGATAAACGTTTAGAAGAAATACAATTAGTTTGAATACAACAGTTAATAAAACTACTGGTAAAAGCCCGTCAGAAATATTATTAGGATTGAGATTACGAACTAAGGGTGATAGTAATATAGTTTCTTTACTAGATTCTGATAAAGAGACCCCAAAATCATTAACTGAGATCAGGGATGAGGTTAATTTAAGGGTAGCAAAAGAACAGAGAAAACAGAAGGCAAGATTCGATAAGAATAGAAAAGAAGCTAAAAAGTATAAAGTAGTTGACTTAGTAAGGATAGAAAGGGAAATAGCGAGCAACAGTGGCAAATCTAAGAAACTTTTACCTAAGGTTCAAGGTCCATATAGTCATTAAAATCCTAGACAATGATAGATACATTGTAGAAGATACCCCCTTAACGCGTAAACAAAATAGACGATATGAAGCTGTTATTTCCATAGATAAAGTGTATCCATGGTTGACATACACTCAAGAGTATTTAAATGATACCGACGCGAGTTCAAATCAAAGTAATTACAGATTCTATTAAAGAAGTTGAACTAGATAATGACATCGATCAGGATATTAATAAACGTAACGACGAAATTGGTGGTAAAATTAATTATGATAAAATTAGTAATGAAACTGATGATAAAATTAATAATGAATTAGGTATGTAATGAAATCGACATTTAAAAAGACAATGTAATTATTAAATAAGAATAATTAAGAGTTCTATTGAACATATTGTCGTATCAATTTATTGTTACTCGTTAGCTAGATTATTTATTAAAATAAAAATCAATTCGATTTATATTTATTGTGAATTGCGTAATCTTGAATAGTTAGTTGGGTAAAGGATGCACATGAGGCCGAGAAGCCAACTTTGGGAGCATTTATTTACCTAGTAGGAATACCTGCATACAGGAGGCCGATAAGCCAAATTGCGGAGTATGCTAGGTTCATTGAGAATATATTTGCGCACAAATGAGGCCGATAAGCCAACTGAGGAGTGTGCAAATATTTTTGACTTAAGTATCTGATAATGAAATAATTTTGAATTGATTATGATTTTGAATTGACACTGATAGATGATATTGAACATTGAGAGATACAAATGTAACATTAAACTTTAAGCTAGTTAAGAAATTGATGGAACAATTTAGTTTTGAGAGATGGCCGAGGCAAGGAATGATATTACAAAATTCTATGAATTATTTTAGGGTAATAATTAGTTGTATAAATAAGACATAGATACTTATAATATACTTATATTTTCTTTTTTCCATGGTATGATAATTGATTTAACGGATTTATTGTTATTATTAAAATAAATAAATTACTTATATCTATAAATTAGTTATATCTGGATTATCAATTGTAACACCGGGACACTTACCACCCCCAAAATACAAGATAACCCCTAAGTATGACTCAATAGTAGAAGAACTAAGTAATGTTGACTGGTCTGGACTGTGTGACATTCACAGTGTTGTTGAGCAAACGGATACCTTCATGAGCATAATGAAATCTATTATTGATTCAAATTCAAAACCAATTCGAATTAGTCGCTCGAAAATTATTCTCAAGCCTTGGATGACACAAGGTTTACTGAGATGTTCCCGAGTGAGAGACAAACTTCATCATGAAGCTAGAAATGTATCAAAGAACCATGTGAAAACTCTTATATACACTAGATATAGAAACTTCTTTATCACTTTGCTGCGTAAAATAAAAAATAACTACAATTCTGACTTACTAGAAAAATTTAAAAATCAGCCTAAAAAACTTTGGGAAACCATTAACAAAATCTCCCATAGGAATAAAGTTGCTGACTCAAATGCTTCTGATTTGATTAATGCTCACACATGTCCACAAAAGGCAATTAATCTTTGCAATGAATTCTTTGCATCGGTTGGTCAAAGCTATGCTACTAACATTCTGAAGGGCCTCAACACAACCCAGTCTGAATTGACACGAGAGATTGATAATGATTCAGCTCCACTAAAATCCTTCTTTTTTGAGCCCACGGATACCCGAGAAATAGAAAATATAATCATGAACCTAAAAACTGATAGTGCTCCGGGATTAGATGGTGTTACTAACAAATTGATAAAAATGGCTAAACATAATATAGCTGAACCACTAACAATAATAATCAACCAAAGTTTGGCTACGGGAGTTGTTCCTCCAGACTGGAAAACTGCCGTTATAGTGCCAATTCACAAAGGAGGTGAAACTAACGTACCTGATAATTATAGACCTATATCGCTGCTTCCGGTTTTTTCAAAAATTTTGGAAAAAGTAGTAAATAACCGTCTTATCAAATACTTAGAATTAAATAAAATTTTGTCGGACACACAATTTGGTTTTCGTAAACATAAATCTACAGAAGACGCAGTCAATCTACTAACGAATGAAATTATCGACCATCTAGACAATGGCCTCGCATGCGTAGGAGTCTTTTTAGACTTGGCAAAGGCCTTTGATACTGTGGCCATTCCAATATTGCTGAGAAGACTGGAAACCATCGGAATTCGAGGTGTTGCACTGGAATGGTTCAAAAGTTATTTGACTGAAAGGAAGCAATGCGTTAAGTTGAACGCCTGGATCAGTACCAAACAAGAAATATCTTTCGGAGTGCCTCAGGGCTGCGTTTTGGGACCAACTCTGTTCCTAATATATATTAACAGCTTGACAAATTTACCCCTGAAAAATGCAAAAATACTTTGCTATGCAGATGACACTGCTGTTGTATTTCATGATAGTAACTGGAAAGACTGTTTTAGAAATGCTGAACAGGGCGTCAATTCAATCGCAAAATGGCTAAGCAATAACTTACTAACACTAAATACCAACAAGACCAAGTTCTTATGTTTTCAAAAAACTGCAGCTTCCTCACCTTCTTCTCTATTAAATATTCAAATACATACATGCGGCCAAACGCAGCCCCCGAACACCAAATGTCAATGCTGTAATTTACAAAGAGCAAAATCTATAAAATATCTCGGAGTAATAATTGATGAAAAACTTACATATAAAGAACATATCACTGCACTCTCAGCCAAAACCAGAAAGTTAATATATGTAATTAGGGAACTAAGAGATGTTGCTTGCATGAAACTTCTTAAAGCTATTTATATCTCCTTGTGTCAATCTATCTTGTCATACTGTATTAGCGTCTGGGGCGGAACTTCGACATCACATCTCATACTGTTGGAAAGAGCACAGAGATCAGTTATTAAAGTAATGTTAAAGAAGCCTATTAGATTCCCAACTATAGATCTTTACAAAGAAGCTGATCTACTTAGCGTGCGAGGGCTCTATGTAATGCATGCAATTACCTCCACTCATAAGCGAGTCATAAATTCGACGAGTTACAATGACATGCTGAGGCTAAGAGTCTATAAAATCACTAGCACTAAATGTAAAACATCTTTTGCTAGAAGATCACAGAAGTTTATGTTTCCATACCTGTACAATAAAATTGCAAATAAATATCAGCTCCAGCATAACACGACTCGTGAAACCAAAGTTAAAATTAGGAAAATACTCACCGGCATGAACTATCATCAGATGGAACAATTGCTACGCTCAGTTGTGTAGGGATTACGCTTAACACTCTCATCAAACGCTATACACGACACACATAACTCACATCACACAAAACACTCTCTCAAACACTTACTCATACACTTCACACTCATACACATACATACAATACACTCGTATTTCAACCTCATGGGAATGATAAATGCAGATTTATTTTATTTTACTTTTATTAGAGCAATCGTTTTTGTTTGATAGCCACGATACAGGCTCTGCCTAGTGTGGTTTCACCGTTATTTTTGTAACATGTAATTTGAGATGCTAATAAAGTTATTATTATTATTATTATTATTATTATTACTTACATGAGGATATGTAAATCTCAGAATGGCCGACTGTTATATTAATTTGATATTTAATAACTTTTAATAAGTAAGTCTAATGATTAACAATAATTAGATGTAATATTTTATTTAATTTATGATTTATTCTTGCGGAACCGAGTATATCAATTGACCGAGTAACGAACACAGTGTGCGCCATTTTGAGATTTGCGGCAGAGCATTCTTTCAATTCTTTGCTTATTCTTGGAGCTGTAAACATCTCTGATAACATATTTTATACTGTGTGAATACATTGTGTGTCAGTATGATTATGCAAGCGCGATTATGAGCAATAAATGGTGTTTTTAGTTTCAGTGTTAGTTTCCTTGTCTCCCTGACTTCTGATTTATTATACGCGGAAGATAACAAATTTAATAAAACGTAATTTTATTTTTCTTAACCTTTCTTGACAGTACATTTAACGTTTTTCGTATAATAAATATGTATTCGTAATTCTTATAAAATAGTACTTAGATATTTCATACTTTTATGAACACTTTAAAACAATAAAAATAAAAGGACCTGACATGAAATCTAATTACATATTATCGACTCGACTGTATGCACCTGCGCACACCTGCACTCGCAGCTAACCTCTGAACCGCCATTATGTTTGCAATTTGCATCGAGCTGTACCCTACGTCGTTTTCTATTCCCTTGACAACGTGTGCGCGAAATTTCGTGATGATCGGTCGAGTAGTTAAGGCGTGAAAGCGTAACAAACAAACAAAATCACATTTATAATATTAGTTAGGATTTTGGGCCCACAGTAGCTCTAATAAGAGGGGTTTCAGGATTACACTGGGAAGCAAAAAATATATATATTTTCTGCGGCATTAATTTTATGACTGGTTTTAATAAACATCTTCATCTGTCATACCGAAAATGTATTTACTTTGTATGGATTGACTCTGGTTCTTGAGATATTCAACATAAAGAACGGTTCCATCAGGACATTAGAACAATGAAAGAAGGATAGGTACCAAGGCCGATGGGAGGGGACAGCCACATTATGATGGCGGACAATTGCTTGAGTTTAATAAGGGATTGTCCTAAACATAAACACAATAGAAAAGCTTACAGATAAAAAAATCTAATATCATTTTTAATGATTTTTGTTAATATCATATGTACCTATTAAGTTTTCTTGTTGTTATTAGTTATTATAAAGCTGCTTCTAAAATATATATTTAATATGTAATTGTATTTTTATTTCGACCTTCTTTCAGTCATATAGTTATAAAGTCTTATCTCATAAACTAGAGTCAATTTAACATATCTGATATTTTCACGTATTCAGCATACTGAACTTACACAAAATTGACTTCAACTTACCATGCCGCAAAATAACTGTTCCCCAGTGTTATCAATTCTTTGCAGCGGAGCAACCTTGTATGCTCTTGTGGTGAGTGTTTAGAATGATCGGCTTCTTAAAGAGACGTGTCTTGAAGAGTAGCAGAAGTTTCATGCCCAGCAGTATATTAGCCTTTTGCACTTTGAAAAGTGACGCCTATTATTGCAAGCACTTATAGATTACAGCGCCTTATGAGCGCATAGCTTCCAATTAGAAGGACCTATGCATGGACGTTACGGCTTAAACTCATTAGAAACAAGGTGGTCATATGATCAAATGGTTGGCACATGCAAAGTTTTAAAATCCTTGATCCAGGCACCGAATCTTCATGACAAATGCTTTAGATTGTTTGTACCTACCAACTATTGTCGTCGTAGAAAGCACAGATTGCTAGCAGTAGCAGCGTGGTGTACCATCACACGCTTTAACTCACCCATACCTACTGCGATATTAGCTGCTCACGCAGTGACCGCACTGGAGCAGCCTAACGCTCTCTTGGACTTAAACCCAGAAGTGAATATTTTTGCGGATGAATGGAATATGTAATAAAATCATTAGAATGTACATGAGATATTACGAGGAGAACCGTAAATGCTATAAATTATTAAGTTTATGCCCAGCTGACACGCGCAACTTCGTCTGCTTCGCATAAGATAAATATTTCCGTTTTTGCTACATTTTCCATTGATGCGCCGCTCTTATTGGTGGAAGCCGATGTTATATAGCCTATAGCCTTCCTCGATAAATGGGCTATCCAACACTAAAATAATTATTCTACTCGAACCAGTAGTTCCTAAGATAAACGCGTTCAATCAAACAAATAAACAAACAAACCTTTCAGCTTTATAATATTAGTATAGATTAAACAGTGTCATTGGCGCAAATCGGTCTATTTAATGTAAAATAAACAATTAAATGGGTAGAATAACAATAACAAGGTAGAATAACATAAATCAAAAGTATTTACAAATCTCTCGTAATTTCAGGTTGCCGCATAGTGCTTTCCTTTATCGTTGAATCCGGGTATTGTACCCGGGACCCATCGCATCGTATGTGTAATAAAACTTTTGCCACGAGCGCGGCGCGGGCGCCGCGAGGTAATCTCTTTCTATTGAAATAAGGATGAATAAACGCATTATGTTAATTTAAAAATATACTTATTGGTAGGTATATTTTAAATTATTGCTACTCTATAGATTTGCGTTGCGTTTATTGCGAAAAGTTATAGGCCATGTAACAACATAAACTTCAGTCAAAGCTGTTGAAACGGTAAATATTATAATTTTCTCAAAATAACATCTAAAATTAGTGCAAGAAGAAGAGTTCAGAAGTTCCAAGATGTAAATAAAAAACCATAGCATACCTGAATATAATGCTGTTCAAGACAGAAACTTACACAGCTCTACAAAGCTCATAGCAACTGATATCATGATAAAGCGCAGTACTCAATGTATCAACAAGTCTCATATAAAAAATTGTTCACAGGCTCATAAGTTAGCCAGAAATTATTATATCATATAATCATTTTTAGTTGATTAAATTAAATAAGTGTAGTACTAAAACAAGGCAAACCCCATGCCCTATCACCTCACATTCCGTCTCCTTGTATACACTACAAGGAGACGGAATGCGAGGTGATTACAGAAATTACCTACAGAAATCTTTATTTTGCTGCATCGAGAGTAAAAAAGACCTTTCAAGATTTAATTAAGTTTTATGAGCTAAGTCGTTAATGCAAGACTTTCATGATTAGTTTAGAAAGCTTTAAAAAGCTATCTACGTAATCGATGAATTTATACAGCAAGTGCGCAACACTGCGGAACACAGGTTGTCTAGAAAATACAACCAGTTTGCCAGTGGTCTCGAACCTACCGATATTTTGGTATTTCTACCGATTTGGCGTTTGTCCTACCGAAATTCCGAAATTGAACGATTTTTTTACGATTTTGTTATGTAAGGAACTACTCCCGATTTTTTTACCGAATTCCAACAATCTCAGTTCGCGTCCCTATTTTTTTGTATCTTTTATGGGGATTCCCTACTGCTTAGACGTCCATCGACGGGTAAACCATATATTTTGGGGAATACCATTGTGTCCAATACCTAATATAGGTTAAGCTCGTTTAGGAACACCATGGTAGATTTAGTAGGTAGGACAAGAGAATTTCTAAAAATAAAAATGAGCCCGCCTGATCTATATCTTAATACGTGAAGCAAAAACTTTGTATTACGAAAATTTCGCGGACGGAGGACTATGAAATTTGGCACAGTTAAAATGTTTATGGAGAAGGAGTGGCGAATTCTTTATTACCTTCTATTTCCTTTATTTCTATTTTTATAAAATATGCATTAGAAATACATTAAATTAATGAGCTAACACTACACGCACGCATTTGACACAAGCAGTCGAATCGCGTTCGTAGTATTTTGGCATTGTTCGGCTGATGTCGTAGAATTCTTTGTAAATATGGTTACAAATGCAAGTGGAGTAGGTGACTAAATAAAATGTGATTATAAGGGTACATATACTTGTAGACAATAAAATCTTAATAACGATCAAACTTAAAATTTGAATCAATTATGGCCGAATTTCGACCACTTGGCGACCGCTAGATTTGATTAATTTATTGATGTTTAACCCAATATAACGATTTTTGGTCCAAGTATACCGATTTTGCATGGCAGCCCTACCGATTTCACATTTTTACATTCGAGACCTCTGATTAATGAATACCACAACCACGCTACCTCGTGTATAATCTGTGCTTGATGTGCATCTGTTCACGATTGGCCGGCAGCCCGCGATTGCGACTCATTCAGTTTCGATAATTCGGCATTCGAGTTTTCCAGAAAATTTAAACGATAAATAGCGAAACCTTGCGGTTGAGCGCATTTCACGTTTAAGTTACCAGTAATTACAATTTGGAAACATGACTGTCGATGAAGGCGTAGATATCTCAAAGGCAGGAGACCGCGGTGTGTTGAAGAGGATCATCAAAGAAGGAACTGGTACTGATACTCCTAACGCTGGATGTTTAGTAACAGTACACTACACAGGAACCTTGTTGGACGGCACTAAATTTGACTCCAGCAAAGACAGAAACGAGCCCTTTGAATTTAATTTAGGCAAAGGTCAGTAATTAGTTATTCTTTAGATTCTGAATAAAATATCTTTGTTATTTTTATCGATTTTGATTATGAATTTCCATCAGTAGCTATATAAGGCTTTAAATGATTAAGGGCTTTGAATTAGGTCATCCGAGCATTTTTGTGTGTTTGCGACAAAATTTCGAGCATTTCACATAGAGGTTAGTTTGTAAAGGTTCGTTATATCAGATGCCGACAATTATCTTTTATGGTGTTCAGGTCCCATTTAAAAGAGTGGTAAAAATCTACTTATATAAAGGCGATTTAATTATTGTACCCTAATTGTTATTAGTATAATCGCAGTAATCATTTCTGTTTCTGCATTTATACAATATGACCAAATTTTTCCACCTGCTTGGCCACTAAAAATGTAAATCAAACCAACACTTAGTTCAGACAACATATTTATATAATTATAATATTATTATAGATTTGTTCTATTAATTTATTGCACTTCATATTTACCTACTGGGTGCAATATATGAAACCTCTTAACCAGTCTAGTCTTGAAATGCCAGACATGATTAAAAATCTATCATATCTGGTGGCTGGTGGGCTGCTCTGACTTAATATGTTTATGTAGAATGTAGAGGTACATTAGGTGAAAATTATATGATGCAATGCTTGTATCGTAAGATATTAACACTTCCAAAATTCCTCTAAATCGTTGTATTCTAACCAGTTTTAAAGCTGTGACAGTCACGTGGCAGTTGGCTCCTACAAATAACCATCTTCGGAATATTTCTAATTTCCCTCTATATTTTAGGTACTGTGATCAAAGCATGGGATATTGGTGTAGCAACTATGAAGAAGGGCGAGGTGTGCGTCCTGACCTGTGCTCCGGAATATGCATATGGAGCTGCAGGCAGTCCACCCAAAATTCCACCTAACTCTACACTGCAGTTTGAAGTGAGTATATTCAACTTTGAATTATATGTGTATCTTGTAAAAAATAATCACTAATGTTTGTGGCAGATTGTGAGATTTGATATTCACTTGTGGGGTTGGGCAAATTGTCATTGTTTTCTATTTAAGGAGATTCCATTTCCAGCCAAAAATGTGCCCATTTTATGGTAAGTTTTGTCTAATACGAGGTGTCACATAGGTGTATAAATATGTAAATAAATGTGAATTCTGTAATTTGACAATGTTTTACATGGTCAACCTTGTTTTATCTGTGGTCTCATTTATGTTACCACAATATCCTGGAACAATTTGATAATGATATTGGAACATGAATATAAACCTATTTGGTTTAAAACTTGATACTCGCAAATGAACAATGGACTATAATAAATATAGGAATTGTATTCAAATTACATTGACTTGTTTAAATGTAACATTATGCAATTTCTGCCAAATTTAACATATTTTAACATTTTATTAGTCATTACATTGAATTAAGTCAAAGGTCAAGTTAACAAAAGCACTTTAATGCAGCCAGTGCCAGTGTGTACTTAAGTAGACACTGCACTATATCAACTTTGCGGGCCAGTGTGTATTTCAGAATATGTTTAAAAGCGTAAGTAAGCTCCAGGGCCAGCGCTTTTAAATGCCATACTAATGTGTATGAAACGGTGTATTCTGAAGTACACACTTGCCTGCGAAGTTTATATAGAGCAGTGTATACTTAAGTATACACTGACCTGTGACAAGATAACCCTTGGTGTATACTTGAGAACATACTGGCGCTGACTGTGTTAATCCCCACAGGCAATGTTGTGGATAACACCTATATTATAAATGCAACAGTAACTGGTTTTAGTCATCATTTTAATGGTGTTTCGTTTTGTGTTTGCGCACACACTTGTGCACTATAATACCTTTTTCTGCATGGCCAGTCTATGTTAATATTGGCTGACATGACAGAAATTTGGTCTGGAATGTGGGTCCCTTTAGCCATTGAACCATAATACTTCCTAGGCTGGTAATTCAAACTATTTTTATACAAATATAATTCTATGGTTGATTTAGTAGCATCCAAAATATCACATTTTGTGATATTGAGAAGAATTTTATCATATTAAAAAGCTGTTCTTTCTACATGTCCAAACGACATGTAGAAAGAACGAGAAAAGACTGACTAAGAAAGTTTATAAGGTTAGTGTGAATGGTACAGTTGCTAGGGTAAGACCTAGGCGAACATTTGTCGATTGGATCGGAGACGTTCTAGAAAAAGGCCAGGTTGAAAGCATCTTAAATTGGTGAATGTATAAGGAATGTAATGAAAGTGAATGAAGCCAGAGAAGTGTGTCAGGATTGTAGCAAATGGAAATCCGTGGTCTCTGCCTACCCCTCTGGGAAACAGGCGTGAATCTATGTATGTATGTAAATCATTAAAACCAATGAATACATCAATGAAATGACAAATGACTTAATATATGATTACTTGCAATTTTCAGGCAGGAGTCATACATTGATTACATACATAAACCCACATTTTTTTTTTTATTCACTTATCTCTAGCTTCTATTCCTGTCTCTCAGCCATATTTCCATACTGAGTATTGCTATTGAGAATTAATATTACAACTGTTTTACTGGTAGTCAATTTCATATTACATATAGTTACCCTGTGGAAATTACATACATATGAAATTTGCATAATATCTTTAATAGTATTCAACGGAGTATACTTTACAACATAGTAACATTTGACCTGTTTTTAAATTATAAAGTCCTCCTGTTACTAAACCATGCAAGGTTAGGGCCGGCGCTGACTGACGTCGTAGCACGGCACGGCACGGCTGGGCTCCGGTTGCCCGAAGGACGCTTTGATATGACGCGGCATGCCGCGGCGTGCCGTGCCATGATTGTATCGAAATAAAGTAATATGAATTCTAAACTCATTGAAATAAGAACAAAAATTCGTAGACTACGATCTCTTGCAAAATAGTATCCTTGCGCGCAAAAATATTTAAGTTAGTATGGAAGGAAAGGTATGGATGAGTTAAGTACCTACGTGCTACTTCAGAAGTCAGTAACTGACGGCGGTTGCCTGTAAGAGGGTTGAAATTCCACAGGCGAGCCACCTCACTCGTACTGTTACCAAATAACGTAATGTCCGTCATATGAATGTTTGTAAAGTCCCCTGTGACACAATAATTATTTCTAGCCAGGGAGTAGACATTTATAAAAAAAAGAAAAGGATAAAGAAGTAATTGACAATGACAGCTTTCTCCACTCAATTCAGTAAGTAGTCCCCCTCTCTTGTCATCAAAAGTAAGCATTGTGTTCTTTACCACAGATCGAGATGTTAGACTGGAAGGTGGAAGACCTAAGCCCTGGAAAGAACAGAAGCATCTTACGTCACATCGTTGAGCAAGGCTCCGGCAGCGGCTCTCCCACCGATGGCTCCATGGTCACAGGTATCATATTCAAAATTTTTATTTTTATATTTATAATAACCATCATTGCCTTTGTTGTATACAAATACATTCTGAAATAAAAGTGTGCTATATTTTCGATTTTTTTCTTTTAGCTTTGATAGATATTATACAAGTTGTCCAGTAATTAATGGAATCTTGAAATGTCTTATAGTAGAACTGAAGGCCGTTCAGAAAAAATGAAAAAGAAAAATTCTAAATCAAAACAATATATTAAGAAGTGCATGCTATATTATCATAGCATACTTTGACTGTCTATCTATTAGCATAATTAGTGTTTAATAATAAAACGACAAAAGACCGATGGCTTTCATTCATTTATGGTCGTAGTATACAAGAAAGTTATACATGGTAATTAAAAAAAAACATCTCAGGTAGTAGTTAGGATAGATTTTTTTTTCATATTTTTCTGAACGGCCATCAGTTCCACTATAAGATATTTCTTGGTTATCCATTAATTACCGGACACCCTGTATACATAGATGGCTCAGAGTATATGGCTATTCCGTGAGGACGTATCTGTAACAGCACCGGTGTGTTTTCAACGCTTATTCCTTATACGTGTAGACTTTAGGATAAACTACGTGCCGGCGTGTTTTCCGAACTTTGATTTGTCCTGTTTCAGATAAGGTTTAAAAACAGAGTACTATTATATAAATAAAATAAAATATATATAAATATTATACTATTAACAGTGACCTATCTTTGTAGACTCTGGACATTGCGATAGTTTATAGGCGATGGTTACTAAGCATGAGGTGGGCCGATGGCTCTGCTGTGCAATAAGTAAAAGCGGCATCCGATAAACGTCAATACTATTCTGTGCGACTGACTGGCAAAATATAGGTTTAATGCACTTCTGTTTAGAAGACATTCGCAGCCTTACTTATAAACCGCTCTCATATATTTAAGAGATAGTTAAGTATTAGCTAGCGGCTTAAGAAATTACTATGCATACCCAAAAACATTACTCAAAGTTGAGTGTTAGTTCAAGCACCAACAGTAGCTCGTTGATTAAAGGCTTGAGCCCTATCCAGTTGTTTGGTACAGTCAACCTCATAACGATCGATTAACACTCCCTAGATTTTGAATAATACACCTCTAGTCTATCCTTTTGGGGATACTCAGGTTCACAGATATAGATTTACATAGATAACGCAAATGCATGTACTTCGCGTGTCCGAACACCGGAAAATCTTCAAGGTTAGTCGCCGCTAACTTCAGGCAGCAAAAACTAAAAAAATGCCTCATTGCGTGATAGTTAACTGCAATAGCCCAAAAATTTCGAGCACCCAAAGGCAAGAACATATTTCCTATCACAGGTAAGTTATTTTTAAATTATATTATGCGTTAATTCATTTTAAAATTAATTTTGAAATATTCCAAGCTGTGATTTCCAGGATATACCTAAGTAACTATAGATTAACATTAATTATTCTATATTCAGATTACGTTGCCGCGTCTGTTTTGAGCGTTTAATCTGTCGTTGTGTGTTAAGAGACGATGAATATCGGAGCAAGCGATACTGTCGCGCATGGCTTCGACTTCGTGATACAGGCAATTTATTATTCGTCTGTCAAATCTAGCGACTAGTGTTGTTCAGTTGTTTTTATAAATAAAGCCAATTTAGTAGATAAAAACAAGCTCATGTCCTAATTCTACACGACATTTAAAAAAGGAGGGTAATATAATTAGGGTTCATGTATTTAATGTGTTGATATTTATTGTTTATCCTTTGAACATATACGACTATGTTTATACATTTAGTATGGTTATAAATTCCTAAAATATTTTTTGTTTTCCGCTTTGCCCAGTCATAAAACAAAATGGATTGCGGCCACGGGACGGAAAGACTGGTTCCCGACTAAACACAGTACTATTTGTTCCATATATTTTGAAAATACCGGTTTCATTGAACGGAAAGGGTTGAGATTGTTAAAAAAAACTTAGCGTTTTAAGATCATAGTTTACTTTGACGTCCGAAAGTACAGTAACCATATTTTATTTCTTTGTGTTTTGCATCGCTGAATATGACAGCTCAACTAGTAAGGGATCCTTGTCATTGCCGCCGCTAGATTCAATCAATTCACGTTCTTCTTCATGCCTAATATTCACTTGGAGCACTTCCTTATACTGCTTTTTTTCGCGGTAATACGCTCTCGAATTTTCACACCATTTCTGTCTTTGTTTTTGCTGTTCATCTGTAATTTTATCTTTTATAAATACGACACGTTTCTCTCTCTTTCTCTTTGCATAGTTTTCTTTTCCTTGTTCTTTTCTCAGTGCACTTAGTTTCGAAGCTTCTTTTATTTTTTCATGACGTATTCGGCTAGCTCTTCTTTTGGGTTCTAAAATGTCTTCTCTGGTTTTATTTCGCGATTTTGTTGTTTCCATAGCCTACAACAAGTAAAATATGATTAAGCATTATATCTAAAGAATATAAGTTTTTATACCTATACAGCTAGTTATAAGCATGCAAAGTATAAGATACAAACTTTTTTATAATATTAATAGATGATTTTTAAAATTCAATTCATCATCATCCTCCTGCCCTCATTCCAAACTATTTTTAAAATTCAATTAACATATTATTTATTTTATAATTCCCTTTAATATCATTCGTCTGTCAGAAAATCGATGTCATTGATATTAATCGATTTGTAATTTTTTGGTTGTCTAAAACTACTGTATCTTATCATGCATGTCTATCCTAATGCCTTGTGTTTCAAAGAAATATCAACAAATATATTTTAGTAAACTTACTTGAGATTATGCGAAAGTATCGGAAAGCGTCGACAGAATGAAATCGCTCAAAAGTGCGGCTGCTCACATTGAAACTTCAAACTACTCGGCATACTGACGATTGCTGGCGTTGGTGGGGGCGAACGCGGAGTGAGCGAGCGGGACCGCATAATATATAAAATATATGAGTATGAGCGAGACGATCACGGCGGCGGCTCCAGTTGAATCGTTTGAATCGTAGCGGGGCGAAGGGGCATCGGCGGCATCGATGTCTTTGAATCGGTTTGGATTGCCCGTCACAAAATTTCAGCTGTGACGGCACAGTAGGTGTAAAAAAGTCGGCACGCTTGGTTTCAATACAAATTGTGATACTTGCTTTATCTATGCAAATCTATATATATGCTCAGGCTTAATACTGTGTCTACTTTCCTTCGTCAAGGACAATGGCATAAAGTAACGGTCTTCGTTACCGCTGTAAGATGATATCTGCATTGTTTTATTCATAAACCGTTGAACTTGTAATATGAAACATATAAATAGAATAATGGAAGTGCTGACCACAAAACACTTAAATACAGAACAATACAATGCGAGATACGATACTCACACATTGACAAGTGACGTACAAGCCTAAAAACTCAGCTTGCTTTACTGAAATGCTGGGTCCAGAACATAAATAGTTTGTTTTAATCATTAAATCTAGGATACCCTTAGCGTGCATTATTCAGCTCACCCACTACATGAATATAAACTTAAGGAATAAAGAAAACACAAGGTAATTTATCACATAATTTGTTGTTAAAGTACATATGACTTGGACGTCTTCAAAAGGGTCTGGCAGAGAATCTCTTCGAACAGAGTCATTTGGAAGTCCCAAGGCTTTTGCCCAGTAGTGGGACATAAAATAAGGCCAAGGAAAATAAAACTACATATTAGGTTTATCTTATTCTAATATCCTAGGCAGGCTAACATATATGTGTGCGTACAGCGATATCGACTGCGCGTCTTTGTGTGTGTGCGTGTTTTTACGAGTTGTATTGAACTGCCCATCTATGTTTATATATTTTGTGACCTAACAGCACTGTATGTGACAGTTACGAAGCGTGAATTGTTTTGAAGACCATGAATTTTATTATATAGCTAAGGTCACCTAGGCTGTTGGCCGCCTTATGTTAAGCGGATGTCGTAAGGCCGACTTTGAGGGTTTGTAGCAACAGAACTATCACACACACGTTTTAACTAGGTATGCGAGGGATTCTTACTTCTGCCCCTACTGACATCGGAGTGTTATCTTAATGTGCTTTAACTTAACCTAGAAACACAATACAAGGTTGGATGGCGATCACAAAATCGGCTACAATCGACCGATTGATTGACATCTACATCCTGTACAAGTAGGAGCTCTAAATTCCAAAGGGTCGTACACCCCTGTAATTCTTTCAAAAAATATCTAGTTATTTTTTAATGAGAAGTAAGTTCATGTAAGTGGCTTATTTGTTAACTAATCTTTCTTTTTCGTGGCGGAATGCATTGGCGTTAACCTCTCCGCGGGGCGACGAAGTGGTTATGTCGGACTTACCGGGGAAAAGATATCCCGGTAATACCGACTAAACATACCACGGTGTTCCTGGACATAACCAGAGTCGGCGTGGACGCGCGAATCACTTTCACATGCAATCGCGATCCCGCCGTGGTTTCGGCCCGCCGCGGCGCCGTATGGAACGGCAGGCCACTACGTGAATGTACCTAATTTACTGAAAAAAAAAAAAAGAAAATTCCTACTGTCCTCTTATGGGGGGATTTGTTAATCAGTATCTTCAATAAGTTCACTACCATCAAACTAGGACGATTACAAGTGACATTGCGACATAAACAATTAAAAAATATTTTTATTCTTAATAGTGATCGCCCAGCGGTCGAATTTCTACTGTAATTAATAGTTATTATGTTAAGTATATGTTCAGCTTTCGGGACTCCGTTTTCAGATAAACTTTGATAACCTATACCGATTGCACAATTAGTCGAAATGTATCCGAAAAGGCACGTTTGACTGTTCATAGAGGACTGTTAGTGCCCATATTTATGTAAGGAATTAAAAGTTGGGAATGGCAAAAGAAGTATGAGAGCAGAATAAATGCTGTAGAAATGAGAGTGTTCAGCGTTCTTTATTCTATCTTTCAGAGTCACACCACATATGCTTATATGTGGTGTGACTCTGAAAGATAGAATAAAGAATAGTATGATTAGAGAGAAAGATGCGGCATGACAGTGCATATAGTGACAAGAATAAAAAAGGGAATGTTAAGCTGGTTTGGGCATGTAAAAAGAATGGACGAGGAAAGTATAAGGCTAGTTTGAATAGAACAGTCGCAAGAGGAAGACCTAGGCGAACGTTTCTGGAACAGATCGGAGGCGTTCTGGACAAAGGCCTGTTTAACAGCACCTTGAACCGACGGGCGTGTATAAGGAATGTAATGATATTGAATGAAGCCAGAGAAGTGTGTCAGGATCGTAGCAAACGGAAATCCGTAGTCTCTGCCTACCCCTCTGGAAAACAGGCGTGCATTATGTATGTCTGCCCTCAATATGCTTCATAAAAAGCGGTATATAGTTTTCTATTCACTTATTGATACATATTGCGCCCGCTATATTTTCAGGTGTCAATAGCATATTCTTGCTCGTGAAAAGTGTTATAGATTTTGTGTTCCAGAGAATATGTTGTAGCAGCACGAAATACGTCAATATCACCAATAGACATAAGGAATAAATAAACAGCGTTTAATCACCGAACCACTGTTACTTATAGTGATATGTATAGATCTTTAATAATATTATAAAGAAAGGATATTTTAGATTCAAAAACTAATCAAATGATTTAAAAAAATCTTTCGCCATTAGAAAGCTGTATTATCACCGAGTAACAAAGGTCATAATTATATTTTAATAGCTGATTAGTGCAACTTCGTCTGCTTCACATAAGAGAATTTACCCGTTTTTGCAACATTTTTCATTGATGCTCTGCTCCTTTTGGTCGTAGCGTGATGTTATATAACCTATAGTCGTCCTCGATAAATGGGCTATCCAACACTAAAAGAATTTTTAATTCGAACCGGTAGTTACTGAGATTAGCGCGTTCAACCAAACAAACAAACAAACTTCAGCTTTATAATATTAGTATAGATTTACAAAAAGTACTGTTAGCATAGCCGAAGCTACTTTTACGTGAGCGAAGCCGCGAGCAAAAGGTACTAAACTTTTAGAAAATATATGTATGTTTGTTTATTATTGTTAAACTCAAAAACGACTAGACCAATATTCAGGATATATTTTATTTACAAAAAGTACTGTTACTAACATAGTCTAACGCTAGCAGGGAATAACTTAACAGCGTTTTATAACCGAACCACTGTAACTTGTAAACATTATAAATAAAATGGATGCATTCGCCTTACAGCCACATAACAATATCTAATTTGTATAGCTATCTGATGTTATCGGGAACATACGGCCATATCGAGTTCATGCTAGTACAACAATTACATAATATGCTGCGGCCTCGGATTTATGACACAGATTTACTTCAATAACAATAGATTAATATTTATTTACAATTTGTTACTTATAAAGTATATCTTTAAGATATCGTAATATATAAGGCATGGGACTTGCGATCCAGAGGTTGTTGTGAGTTCAAATGTCACCCGTTGCACTACCGATGTGAACCCAATCCTATCACAAACATTTTTAGTTTAGCTGGGTTAAGAAGAATATGTGTAATTACTAATTAGTTATCCAAATTCATGGAAACCTCAAAAAATTTAATACAAATAGGAATACGGCCCGTTTAATAGTATTGGGTTAAAGTAACATGACTTGCGATACCATAATCAGTTGCACATTGCCGAGCCTCCAGAAAAATTGTTGACAGCGCAATGTTATAATATTAGTCGTGTCCTGATAACACAGCGCCCCCTATAGGACCCTAAAAATCAGGAACACAATACAAGGATGTTTGACTGCGATCGTTTGAAAGGTGAATCCAGAAAAAAAATAAAAGCATAACATCAAAGTTGAGCTTAATCCTAAGTAATAGGGGACATCGGGCAATTCATAGGATGTTTATCCAGACTTGAGATAAGGTCATTAAATATTTCCGAAGCTTCGTTAATTCGGTATTATTAATTTAGGGCCGAATTTAACACTTCAGTCCTGGGTATTATTGCCTATAAATTCCCAGTAGTACTACGGGGTCGCCAAGTGTGGATGTCACACTTCTGCCTACCCCTTCCTGGATATAGACACTTATCTGTTGTATGTAGATCCTAGAAAAGAGGTAGAACCAATATAAAGGCATAAGGCCACGGTATTAATTAACGGGTTAGTTAATGGCTTGGCCCTAAAAGTCTTATGGCCAGTTTCACAACTATCGAGTAAAAGTAACCCGAGAGATAAATCGCATACTGTCTCACTCTTGTTAGGTTAAAGAAGAGGGATTGCGAGACTTTTATCTTATACATAAATGCTATTTGGAGGTTGTCGAACAGGCCCTTAATATCGGTCGACTATTCGGATAGTAAGATGAATTACGACACAGATGGTGGACGCCACGATCCTAATACGGCATAAAATGTATGATATACAAATTAAGATCATGGATCTGGATGTCTTTCTTTCGTTGTTTTAAGAGGAAACACCACGGGCGAGAGAATTGAGAAATAGGTATTTGTAAAATCTATTGCTGTCGCGCAGTGCCCGCAGAGCCTGATAGAGACAACTGCAGATTGGACCGAAAATACCTAATAAAATACACAAAATTAACGTTTCGTAGTCCCCTAATTCCTTCTCCAATACTTGACCGATTTCATTACCTTTTTCATTAAAAATTGAAGAAAGGCTTTGTCCATGTTTCTATGTTTTCCTTTTTTTATATAATCTACTCAAATTTGTTTATATAAATTTTCCGCTGTGTTCAAACATCCAGCGTTTGAACACAGCGGAAAATCTGGCCAAATTTTGAGGTTTTTGTATGCTCACGTCTCTTTTAATAATTAATAAATGAAAAAAAGGAAAACATAGGGACATGGCAATAGAGGCCATACATTTTTTGGGAAAATATTATTGCTCTAATGGCATTATCCAGGGAGGAAACAGGGGACTACTATTGTATGGGAAAACGGCCCTTGTGGTTCCTCTTAATGTTGGTTATGTATAAATCCGGGAACCAGGGATAATTCCTAGTATGAATATGGTTTTATCATTATCACAATCAGGATAAGCTTTTAACGACACGTTTCACGTTTTCAGTACTCGAGGTTGCTCAGCAGCAATTTTTAAAATCGCTAGTCCAATGACACTAAGTCAGGTCGCCAATTGCCACAAGAATAATTTAGAACTCATAATTAAATATCTTTCTTTTTGTTTTACAGTGGAACTCGAAGGCAGGCTGCTACCAGACGGCAAAGTATTCGACACTAGAACAGTGACATTCCCGCTCGGCGAAGGCAGCGAACACAAAGTGTGCGAGGGTATCGAGAGAGCCTTGGAGAAGTTCCTTAAAGACGAGAAGTCTCGGCTGACTATCCAACCGAAGTATGCCTTCAAATCTGAAGGGAACTCAGAACTGGGCGTGCCTCCGAACGCGGCAGTAGAATACGTAGTCAAGCTGACGAACTTCGAGAAGACCAAGGAACATTGGCTGTTGGATGGATCTGAGAAGTTGGAGCAGGCTACCATGTTTAAAGAAAAGGGCACGAATTACTTCAAGGCGAGCAAGTTCCAGCTCGCTATTAAGATGTATAAGAGAGTTATTACTTTACTCGAAGGTGAGATGATTTTAACTATGCGCATTTCCATTCGAATGTTTTAGTAATCTAGGTGCGTACTTGACTTTACTAAGTTAGCGCGTTGCATCCAATTATATACCAATATCATTCGAATGCAGTTGTGCACGTTGCTGGGTCATTTATGTCTAAAGAATGTGGAGTCAATTTTTGGAAAGGTTTTCTGCCATATGTATTGTATATGACATCATTCAAATTTTAGCACTATTCGAACGTTGCCAAGCCTAGGGTCAGCAACGCGCCAGTAGTATTTCTTAAAGCAATGTATGATGGAAATCTAAAAAGGAATGCGAGAGGCAGTTATGTGGGCCTCCAGAATTCTTAAAATTACAAATACAGTATACTAAAAAACTGCTAATGTTAAACTGGAACCTTATAGCGCAATTGATAAGACATGTAATTCACAATCAATAGATCGTGGTTCGAATTCCACACATTGTAATACCGACGTTAAATGTTCTCGCACAAGCAAGCTAATGCTTGGCTGGAGTAGTTTTAACAAGTATGCTACTAATTTGTAACAACAGTCAATAATAAAAATCCTTTATCTTCACAGACTTGCCAGAAGACACAGTAGAGACAGAAGAAAACAAAGCCCAGGCTAAGGAACTGATCCAATCAGCGCACCTGAACCTCTCTCTAGTCTACCTGAAGGTCACACCACCACACCACTTTGAGGCTAAGGACCACGCCTGCAAGGCCCTCAAGTATGACGAGAAGAATGTGAAAGGACTATTTAGGAAAGGCCAGGCGCTATTAGGGCTTGGAGAAGCAGAAGAAGCCCTCGGCGATTTCGAAAAGATTCTGGAGATTGAGCCTTCTAATAAGGTGATTATTGTTGATGTCGAATCTATTAGCATAAATCTGTATGCGTCATTTGACACTTGAAGAAGGTGGCTGGAATGGACTGAATACGGAAGAGGGTCCATAGGGTTATGTGGCATTGACTGCAAAGGTCATATGTCTAGCTTTAATTTTCTATACCGCGTCGTTGGCTCAGCAGTAGTTAATACAAACTGCTGTGAATGTGTTCAGCACGGAGTTTGGACTGCCATGTGGATAGTAATATGCTTGTACGTTGAGTTCATGTGAGTTCTAAAACTTTACCTTGCCAAATGTGGAAAGTAAAAAATTACTGCAGTCCCCTCCGTAGTTATAGCGTAAGACTCTATACATATGTGTAATCTTTAATGGGGATTATTAGAGTACGAAAAGACTCATATACAGCAGCTTTGTCCGTCTGTCTGTTATACAACTTTCAACTCAAGAACCTAAGAGCTAGAGACTCGCGGTCTACGCCATTCGACTCAGCATAGTCGATATACCCCGAAAGGACTATGACCTTTGACGTCTGACCTCAAGGACACGTGATACAATTTTTTCGAACTCTTAAGATTTACGGCAATTCATTGCCTGTTTCTCACTTGTGTTTACCGGTGTCTTGTATTTGCAGGCGGCCGCTAACCAAGTGATCGTGTGCAAAACCACGATCCGCAAGCAGAAGCAGAAAGAGAAGCAGATGTACGCCAACATGTTCGACAAGTTCGCCAAGCACGACACGGAGGTAACAGGTTCGAGCCTTTTTTTATACACATGCACGCATTCGCAATCTCACATGTACACGCACGCATTCTCATACGCGCACGCACGTATTTTTACGTGCGTACGCACGCATTTTTAAATGCGTACATACGCATTTTTACATGCGTACGCACGCATTTTTACATGCGTACGTACGCATTTTTACATGCGTACGCACGCATTTTTACATGCGTACGTACACATTCTCATACGCGCACGAGTTTAAATTGTCCATATTCAAGCAAATTCCGATGTAACATACTGCTAGTCTACCTGAGTTAGGTTAGATAGATTAATGAGCACACAAAAAGCAAAGGCGGTAAACCGCAGCCAGATGGCACGCATTCTGTGGCCTACCTGGCTTCTACCACCAGCAGTGACACCGATGCATTGCACATTCTTCAAAATAGAAGTAGTTGTGCTACAAAGCACACACTGATCCTTATGAGCCTGGTAACTACCTACTCACCGCAGAAAACCACAAACTTGCTTCACTGCCTCTTCTATAGTGCATACACACTTACCTAGCCGGGCTTCCCCAGTTTGAACATCTTAGCTTATCTTGTCTTGTGTGGGGCCAGTCAGTACAGACCGGCGACACTTCGACTCAGTGGGATCTTTTGTGTCGACTTCCCCAATAACGACTGCCATAGATGTTCATGGCAGCCGGGACCGACGGCTTAACGTGCTCTCCGAAGCACGGAGCAGGCGATAATTGCCAATCAATACGCACATCATTTCGAAAAGTCATATAACTTCCGAAAGTCAGGTGCGCGACGAACACGAGACCCTCTGCATTGCAGTCTGTTGGTCTCCCCACTGAGCTATCGCTGCTTTTTTCAGTTTGAACATAATTCTACTTTAAATTCATACATCACACATTTAACTACATCTCCCCTACTCCCTTACACTAACACTTCTATTATTACAGATGGAGAAAATAAGAGCTAAGAACGAAGTGGATGTAATAGGAGAGAAAGTGGGAGAATGGGGCGCCGGAGAAGGCGAGTGGACAGACCAGCAACGAGCCCGCAAACCCACGGAATTTGAGAAGGAAAACCCGAATATCCTCATGCTTGATAAAGAAGGACAGTTTAAAAACATGTAAAATATACATCATAGTAGTCGGATGCTTACTTAACACGTACAAAGGTTATATTTTAATGTATTAGTTATTATTTCGCGTGTTTATAACTCTGTGTTCAAGAAAATTGATATTGTTCACACTGAGCAGTGATAGAATAAAACATGGGAGTATTTTCACCGCTGAAAACTGACATCACACCAAGTAGGCGAGACTTAATACTAAGCCGTGATTTTATCCCGAATTTCGTTTCGTTTCAAGCGGACGTGTTTCTTGATAATATTTATTTTATTTACGCAAATTACGAAGTATTAGTTTATGCTATATTCATTTTAGTGGAGTGAGCATATCAAAACAAAAAATGTACGATCGCGACTAAGCAACGAGTGACAGCTAGCCGAGGTAAGCTCTTTCTCACCTCGGGGGAGCGAGACGGGCTGCGGAAACTAATAAATTCGTCCTTGTCGCTCATCGAGTCTCATAGTGGCGGTCAACTATTTGCATTGCCAAACAGCTGATTTTTATCCATAACAAGTAATTAAATTATATAACTAAAATGCAAGAAAATGTAAGATCTCAAGTGTGTTAATATTAAACAAGATGTTTTTGATGCATTTACTTAGGAAGATAAACATAAGTGGGTAAGAAAACCAATCTACTATAGTCCGTTTCAACGTGTAACCATGGTATTGTAGTAAAATTATATTTCATTTTGATGTTTAAATTATTTACGTCAATATCAATAGAAATGATTACTTAATTATGTTTGTGCAACAATTATATCAGGGCTTCTACAGATTCTAATTATCTTTAAATAGTCTTGAGTACCATAAGTAATAATTGTTTATTTTAGCAATTTATATGAAATGTACAGACTTACGTGCTATTAGGTGTCAAAAGGGACTTCGTATTTGAAGCAGACTATAACTCGAGCATCGATGTTGTGTTATATGATATGATAGTTTGTGCTACTGTGCATTTAAATTAATAAGTTCATATTTTTATGTTGTGTATGTAATATGCCGCCAAATAGCTCGGAAATTGATTATTTTCTTTTGTTTAAAGTTTTGGAAGAATAATGTACTAGGTATAATGAAATGCTAAAAAAGCTGCAGAAAAGTATTCAATGATTAGATTCTATTAAAAGCACACATTCGCGAACGTACAGTTACCGGGTTAAAACCATACATATGTGACGTATGTGTGGAATTTTTTACCAAAAAGAGCCATTTTAATGAGCTTTACCATGTACACACCAGTGACAAACCATACAAATGTGATGTTTGTATGAAATGTTTTACTACAAAGAGCCATTTAGATACACATTACCGTGTACACACCGGTGATAAGCCATACAAGTGTGATGTTTGTATGAAATGTTTTACTCAAAAGAGCAATTTAGATCAACATTACCGTAAACACACAGGTGATAAACCATACAAGTGTGATGTATGTATGAAATCTTTTAGTCAAAAGAGCAATTTAGTTTTGCGTTACCGTGTAAACACCGGTGACAAACCATACGAGTGTGATGTTTGTATGAAATGTTTTATTCAAAAGAGCAATTTAGATCAACATTACCGTAAACACACAGGTGATAAACCATACAAGTGTGATGTTTGTATGATATGGTTTTCCGTAAGTGTCATTTTGATGAGCATTACCGTATACACACCGGTGAAAAACCATACAAATGTAATATTTGTATGAATTGTTTTACCCGAAAGAGCTATTTAGTTAAACATTACCTTAAACATACTGATGATAACTCTGTCTGTCTGTTACATTTTCACGGTTAAACCACTCAACCGATTTATATGAAATTTGGCACAGATATAGTTTAAAACCTGGGAATGGACATAGGCTACTTTTTATTAATGTAGGTAGATAACCACGCAGGCGAAGCCGAGCGCAAAATCTACTAAAATATTGAACAGAACAGCCAATAGTTAATTAGTCCCATTAACAGAAACATCAATTTTTAAGTAAGTAGTGTGGTGTCAATAATAAACTGTGGTTAGTATGAAAGTACTGCTTCCATGTTTTATTTATGTTCATTGTCTCCGAGTCACTGGTGATTCAAACAATACGTCATCTATTGTCTGCCACAGCGCTCAGCCTTATGTAGATCGTAAAATTATGTAAAACTGCACCAGTGTCCAATTCTAGTGCCGAGTAAAATGTTACTTGCTCGTAGGAAAAATTGTATCTTTAAATTTTTATTTACCTACTCAGCTATTGAACTGTTTACCTTAACTGCAGGGGCGGGGCTATTTCAATTGTATAATTCGACTTATAAGCGGCATGACGAAATAACTGTAAAGTATTTTGTGATATACATTGTGTTCATACATTACTAGATATAATCTTAATTCTCAATACAACTGGGGTATGTAAGCATCCGTCAGCACGCCATCCGCCTTGTTTGTACTTTAACCATAGAATACAGAACATCAGATGGTCGAATGCACTTGCTTAACACTGAGATTGCTTTGTGAATGCATCTGTTTTGGTCCCGGCTGGCCATCTGTACTGTGTGTTTTGTGACCAAGCTGTCAGAAAAGATCTCTTCATCCAAACAATTAGTTTAGTCAATTCATCATGTAGATGTTTTACGCACGTTCATTATGAAATCTCGTGTGGAGTTTTAATAATTTAAATCTTCGATGGTCTAATCATTCCTCTCTATTGTGTATGTATATTTTGTATACATTGGCTGTGTGTGTGTCCACTCGTAATCCTGCGTAGGTTGTTATAATTGCTTGTTGTGTAATATTCACTCATAAAGTAATGTTAAGTTACAAAATAAGTAACGTAAATTGTATAACATTACTTATAGTTCGGTATTGGTAATCATTTTGTTACATTAGATTGTGTTGTTACACTTTTTTACTCAATTTGTAACATTAACTTAGTTACATTACAAGTAATAATAACTTTTTATCCGAGTGTTGAGCATTATTTTTAGTGTATTGGATAAGAGCGGGTTTATTTGTAGTACATTGGTTACTGTATTTAGTTATATGAATGAATTTACTTATTAAACTGTTAATGACCATCATTGTTTTTATTTCTGTTTTCCTTTTTATTAGCTTTTGGGTAGGTGCTAAAACTTAAGTGACCGAGGTCCGGTAAAATATATGTTCGTTAATATATTTAGAAAGCAGTCTAGAGGGATGTCAATAACAACAAATCTTACTGGAGAATCGGTGACCTTTAAAAATTATAAACTGGTCTGATGGAGTATCAAAAGTGCCTCGACGGACAAAAAGGGCAAATCAAAAGTTGAGCTGCATTGATTGGAAGGAACTGAGCTGTGAATGTTTTTGTGCTTTCATTGAACATAATACATTCGGGCGGATATTTACAGAAGAAACACAGTTTGTTTTTCGGTTTATCTTGGTAAGGCGAGGTGAGCGGCTACTGTATCCTTATTGTAATATTATAAATGCGAATGTTAGTTTGTTTGTTATGCTTTTACGCCTTAACTGCGCGACCAATTAGTAGAGCTCAAGTTTGCACAGCCACCATAGCAAACCAAAAATCTATTTACGTAGTGAATTAGTTGATGATTAGTATAAATTGGTCGTAAAGTGAAACCCTGTTTCATGAATTGGTTCAGCATCAGCATTTTCTTTTCCTATTAAATTAAGGTTAATTATGTTTTTATTCATTGATTCAATAAATATGTAATTATAGAATGATACAAAATACGCAATGTTTTTTCTGTACTACCGCAACAATTTTAATTTAAAAGATAAACAGATTCAATACATTCTTCCATTAGCATTCAATAAGTCGAATAGTAGGTACGCGACTGTCCGTCGACCGAATCTATGTAAAAAAATAAAGGATTAAATATAATGACCATCAAAAATACTAATTGCACAGCAACATATGCTTACTAAAATATATCATAACGAGCACCTATTCGCCTCAAATCATTCCGCCTCGGAAGGGTTAGGTTATGTTAGGTTCCTTCTTAAACCCACCCAAAAATCGGAGCCTCGCGCAGCGGGGCGCCGCGCCGTCGACTTAGTTCGATCTCTTATCGAATATATTTTGGTGTGCAATTAGTCAAGATAACTCTGACGAAACAAAGGTTACATCTGGTGAACTTCTTTGAACGAAATTATTGACAGATTTAATTATTGTAATGTCTCCGTTATTTAAAGAAATATATCCGGCATCTAATGCCGCAGCATATATATGACGACCTTGGGCGTCACTTTTAATTGACCAATTTAAGTGGTGGGCATTAAAATCACCTGCCATAATACATTTACTAGAAAACAAAGCAAATAATTGTTCCCAATCTAAATGAGAACATCTTACCGAGGAGGGACAATATATTGATAGTATATGTATGAGTAATATCTTTACAATTTAATAATTTTACGCAAACTATTTCTATACCTAAGTTGTTAATGCTGAAAGGGCACTGTTGAACTATTATTGATTTATAAATTATGAGAGCTGTACCCCCATAGCCGTCATACCTACCACATCTATAAATATTATAGGTACCCACTAATATTTAAATGTGATGCTGGTTCTAGCCATGTTTCTGAAATGATCGCAATATGTATCTTTTGTTGTAAAATTAAAAGCTCAAATTCAGCAAGTTTGGGTCTTAAACTCTGTGCGTTCCACTGCAATAAATTTAACAAAATCCTCTTATAACTATCATTAGCCATTTATGAACATGGACATAATTCTGCTACAAATTTCGTTGTCTTTCATAAATTTTATAATAAACTGAACACATACTTGCATCAAGAAATTGCCCATCTGATTTATTTCAACTTCTAAACTATTGTCCGTTAAATATATGTCTCTAACACGTTTGAAAATGCTAGATAAATTCATATCATAACTTGAACTGGCTTTCTTACTTGTCTGCTTATTTATTTTTGCTTTAGGAGTACTTGCAACCTGACTATATAACGGTTTTTCTTGCGATCTATTTTCTTCATTACGTTTCTTTGTTTTCTTTTTCTTTTTACTGCGTATTAGGTGACTATCCTGTTCCTCTAATTCTTCCATCCCCGAACAGCTACCCGATGTAGACATTTCATCGTGAATAATGGCCTCGGTTCTTATGAGAAATTTATTTGAATTCTCGTCACAGATTTGAGTTTGACAATCTGGGCATTCATCTCGAGTATTTTCCGCCTTCTTACTATGGCCATTCGTATGTTCCTGTTGCTGCATATTATTAGTGTATATCTCTAAAGCCTTTCGATAAGTGCAGTAATTTCTTGCCATGATATTCCTGATCTCTTTTTCTTTAAGAAACACTGGACATCGCTTAAATAAAGCCATATGCGGTCCTTCACAGTTTACATAAATAAAAGATGTAGTGTCGCAATTGACATGATTATTCCCATACTTGGGACAAATCACATTTTTGTTTGGGCATGAACGGGCGAGGTGACCATATTTTCAGCAAAGGGAGCACTGGGACACTGGAAATATAAAGAGCTCCACTTTAAAGCGACAACCATACCCATACACTTATGGTGGTAAGGTTGGACCCTTAAAACAAATTCTTACTGTCTCCGAATCCACCCATTCACCACTACCATTTAATCTTTTTAGCCTTTTTACAGATTAAACTTGGTAATACTCACATTTCAAATTCTCAAGAATTTGTTTCTCTTCCATCTCTAAATTGACTTGTCTGAGAATACCGTAAGTCAAATTTAATTCATCTGTAAGTTGCGCTCTGTACCTACTCGAAAGTAAACAGATTTTCAGGCGCCAATAATTTCAATGCACTTTATTTGTTTCCAAAATTAATAAAAACTTTATATGCGCTTTTGTATGTCATTTTCATGATATTTTGTATACCCGCCGATCGTATACTCTTTGCCATACCAAACTGCTTAGGTAAAGCAATTTTTCTCTACTCGTAATAGAAACGGTGCATTTGTCATCTACCATAACTTGGTTGTTCAAGTTATATTCGTTTGAACTTCTTCTAGCAGCTCTTTTATGCCCTCGCAATACAGTCACAAAATCCTCGTACTCCACAATTTCCTCATCGTCCTGACGGTACCTCTTTTCTGGCTGACGTTGACCGCCCTTTTCTTTTCCACTCGTACTCATCTCTTTCTCATTCAAAGTAAACTTAACTTGTCGCTCACTTAATATTGTCTTAAGTTTACGCGAATGTTATACATTGAAATTAAACACTTAATACGGATTTTGTCGCGTTCTTTATTTTACTTTTAACACTTTTATTACATAATTTTGAAACCTCTAACACTACTATTATTGAACTTTACTATGTTATTTAATTTAATTAAACTATTTATATTTAAGTTACACTTTGCCCGGACGTTTCGGTTGCTTTACAGCAGCCATGTTCACGGGGAGACTAAAATGGTAGTTGTCCCAATGTTCTGAAGTGTAGCTAGTTATTTCAAAGTACCCGAACATAATTTAATCTTTGGTGTTTCTATTCACGCAGAAAGAGCTCAAAGTATTATGATGTCTAGCTGTGTTTTGCTTCTTCTTGGGTTTGACTATTTCAATTACTGGATCCCAAGCTGGTGGTACATTCCAACCATCTTCTCTATTAAAATTAGGATGTTTTTTAATTTCAATAGCCTCGCGAAGCATCCTTGGTAGGAATCGGTTTTCTTTTGCGAGTATCTGTGGTTTGTCAAATCGTAGGTAGTGGTTGGTCCCCTGTTGCACGTGTTCACACACAGCAGACTTCAACGAGCGTCGGTGTTTAACATCAGCTATATGTTCTTTTATGCGGGTGCCTGTTTCTCTTGGTTTGACCAATGTATGAGAGTCCACAGTCACAATCTATTTTATAGACCCCTGCATCCTCATACATTGGTCAAACCAAGAGAAACATAGGCACCCGCATAAAAGAACATATAGCTGATGTATATAGAGTTTTCAAAATTATGTAATAAAACTGTTAAAAGTAAAATAAACAACGCGACAAAATCCGTATAAAGTGTTTAATTTCAATCGTTGCTCACTTTCAACTCCTACATCATCATCCACAATTTCGCTACCACTAGTGTCACAAAAGTCCACATTATCATGTAATTCACTCGCTTATATATAACAATGTCAATGAAGGTACACTTAAATATTGTTGCAAGAGAGACAGAAACACGGGCGTACTAAACGTGTGCACTCGCATCGCCGACTCACGCGCAACCGGCATTGAATACTTGACAGGCCATAAAAAATAAAACACATACTGCTTTGAAAATAATTTATTCATCAAATTGAGATCAATTTCATACTATCCAAATATGATTAGTCGATTTTAAAGCAATTTATTTACACTATACACTGAATTACAGGAATTCTTTTTTTAATCTAAACATATTTTTATATCCTAAATGATATTTATGACTGAAGGTTCAGCCCAGGCTTGAAAACATAAAAAACAAAACAAATAATTACTGTTGTAATTATAAAATAAAAATACAATTTAGGCATTTTAAAACTAATCAGAAATATGTATTGTTTAAAACAATTTCATAAATACAACTTAAATTGCTGAATCCCATTTTAAAACGTATCTACTTATTATAATATCTTAATATTAAGTTCACAACGCGACTCTTGGAGAGGGCGCAATTAAATCCATCACGTACAAAGCGGGGTCGTCTTACAAAATATACACTACAGCTTAAAATCGTGATTAAACACGTAATTTTATAATTGGCAACTGTATACTGACACAAAGATGGCGCCTTAAGCGCGGATCATTAATAACCAGTAGGTCTACCGTGACAATGTCTATCCGAAATTTCGGGCCAAACGAAAACATCTTACGATGAAGTTGCCACGGATTTCTATTTTTCTGAGATTACTCCGTCGTTCGGACTGCTTCTTAGAGATTTAGGACAAAAGCAAGAGGCTACGTACCGAAATTCAGGATAAATTTCGGAATATGTGTGTCACTGTACGATCAGTCGGCCCGAAACTTCAGCATTTACGTTTCATGGTAGGTCTACTCTTCACATCTACAGACAACGTACGTGGCAGACAGGTACCGGCTCAGACACGGAAACCATATTTTTGGAAGCAGAGTTAACATTTTATACTGCTATGCCAAATACTGAATATGATAACTACTCACCTAGGAAAGGTTAAGGTCAAGGTCAGTTGGAGGTCCACTCTGTTATTCTGTAGCAGCTTTGTTTAGCCGGACTAGCCACTGACTTGGTCGGTAAGGCCAGGTTTCATATTCAAGAAACGAGCGTTTTAGCTACGGAGAGGTCAATATTAACATATTTTTCGTAGATAATGTGTCAAAAAAGACAGTCCGTAGGTAAAACGATTCTTTTCTGTAGGAACCAGGCATGCCAATTTCTATCCCCAGCTATAGCTATATAGTATATGTTAGCTGGCCGTATACGTACAGAGACGAGCCGATGCCGAGTATATTAAATGTATGGCATATTAGGGCAGTATAGAAATAAAACATAACACAGCATCAAGCCAGTATATTTCTCGAGTATGCAGAGCTTTATAACTTCTACATTTTGTCACCTATCTTTGGGTTCCATGAATTTAGTCTGACTATTATATAAGCAGGCGCAGTGGTGATAAATTCCTCACAGGAAAACACACTCCGTCCGACGTTCACGCTTACAACTCTGGGCGAAGGAAGCCTGAATAAAAAGAAAATGCAATACAACTTCGTAAATATAATGATAATTATAAAGTATAGGAGCAACTTATATGTATATTGCACTTTAGAATGTTTGTAAGTTCGTTTAACTGCCTCCGCGGCGCGGCAGTAGTGAATGCGACTACTGTGCGTGAGGTCTCGTGTTCGAATCCCGAGTCAGGCCAACAAAAACTTATTGGGTTTTTCTGTTAAAAAATCTTAATAGCAGCCCAGAGTTAGGAAGTTGGCGGTGTTAGACACCCCCGTGCCTCGGAAAGCACGTGAAGCCGTTCGTCATGCGCCTGATCTCTCTCCGGTCGTGTCGGATTACCTTCCCATCAGATCATGAGAGTTGGGGAACAGAGAGTGCAACTGTGTTTAAGCACACACTTGTGCACTATAATATCTCTTGCGCAGAGGGTCGCCGAGACCGAAATTCGATCTGGAGGACATTATTATAAATGCCTTGTAGATAAAAGCTTGTCTGTGTCTTGTTTCTCGGGTCGCGACTCGCATATAGAAACAATTCGCGCGGCCCTATCGGCTCAAGTAACGTCGCGGAACACTGTGGTAGTTTTAATCGGTAGCACTGAGACATTCTATCTTTCCTCGGGTGAAATCGACATAACAACATTACCATACGTAAAAAAAATGTCTGTCTTGTCTGCCACGTTACGTGCCGGACACGTCACGTACAGTCGGCCAAGAAAAAGATCTACCAGTTTAAAAAAAAGTTTCTATGAGATCTAATTATCGCTAAGGTTAACTTTTCTAACTTAACACATGGCATGACGTAAATATAATACGTGATAAAGAGAGACAGCGACTATTATTGCAAGGGGAAATCAACCTTGTTGTTTCATGACGTTCAAATGAACTTTAACCGTAGGGTGGTAGACCACATTTTTGGCCGACGGTATACGTGGAGATGACGTCACATCCGTCCAAGTTCAATAAACATCAAAGTTAACTATAATATGGCATTTAAAAGACATATATATTGATAAGTTAATACAAATAAAACCTGTCTTGACCACTCGTTGCCTAACTCACTTTGTATGCTCACAGCATAGCATTCAGTCCTTAATCATCACGTCATCAACATCTCAGTCCAATACCAACCATGTGAATGTAGCCAGGATTCCCTTTATGATGTCAGATCTATTACTTTATTGAACACCGGTAGACCTCGTTTTCATTTAATACTCATAGAATTGCAAACATCATTAAAGTTCATTATAATGATGTCCTTAGAGTCTCTTACAATCACTGTCGTTGCATCATTGTCTATAGATAGCTAATTCTGAAGACTTAATGGAAAAAAATTTAAACAGATTCTTTTGTACTTTTTTAAGAGCGTTTATTCTATGTTGGTATAATAGTGTGAGTTTGTTTTACGTTAACGCGATCGACACGTTTATGACGTTCGGCGCTCTCATTGGCCCGCGACAAGCTCTTAACCCTAGAGTGGGCGCGCTATGAGCATTTTGCCGCCCGCGCTAAAAAAACGGTTATAATTTTTAAAACAACTGCCCGTTAGGTTTGCGCTTTTTAGAAGCTGTCCCCACTCTCACTTGCAACGCGTGCCGAAAGGCGGGACGCCGTCAGTGCGCGGGGGACCGCTTGAGGAGCAAGTTGTTACAATCGGGTGTCACCGGGCGGCGAATCGCTCACCGCGCGCCCACTCACGTAAGTAATATTGTGTAATGTATTTTTGCAAACTTGAAGGGTAGACTATATTTTATGGTGCATTTATAATTAAAACTAAAAAAAAACATTTTTGTTTTAGGATTTAAATATATCTATTAATAATAATAAACATGAATAACAAAATGGACTCTCAAATTGTGTCTTGGCTAGAGGAAACATCTGATTTTGAAGATGCTAGTACACAGATTATTGATGAATATGTGTCAGATAGTGATCGATCTAGTCATCATAGTAAGCACAACACGGAAACAGAACAGTCAGCAGAAAGCGACGCTTCTAACAAGAAAGTACCTTCGCCAATTGTTGTGCCTTCCGAAATACCACCTATTCGACACCAAAGGACATCCATTTCAGATATAAGTAGCCGTTCATCAGCGACTTTAGTATGCCATCAGCCTCGATCTCGCTGTCGTAAACGTAGACTACAAACAGGTGGTGATAAATCTCCAACACGTACGTCCAGTGATGATGATGAACCATTAGCGCAGCTCGTTGGCCTCAGGAATACCGTATTGTCCCCGCAGCCAAGTACGTCAGCTGAATCTCAACTTTTATCTGTTGCTCCAGCTTCTCAACGACGACCTACTAGAGTTCCGATGTACCATGGTAAAGATGGTACTAAATGGCTAATTCACCCTCCTTTACGACCGAATATCCGGACAAGACAGGAAAATATTGTTATCAACAGGCCCGGAGTCAAAGGCGAAGAAGCTTTGAATTGTCAAACACCCGTAGAACGTTTTCATTTATTTATTACCGACTCCATGCTTGATGATATTGTGTTATTTACTAATACATATATAAGAGCACATAAAGAAAAATTTTCTCGTGAGAGAGATGCAAAGGAGACGAATATAATCGAAGTAAAAGCTCTTATCGGATTGTTGCTTATGGCTGGACTAAAAAAGATGAATCACGCAAACATTCAAGAAATGTGGGGAAATGATGGGACCGCCCCTGATGTTTTCAGGGCCACTATGTCGATAAAGAGGTTTTATTTTTTGCTTAGGCATCTGCGATTCGATGATATGAACACTAGAACAGAGCGTGCTACTCATGACAATATGGCAGCTATGCGAAATATTTTCGAATCATTTGTTACGAATTGTCAAAAACATTATCAAATCGGAGAATATTGTACTATAGACGAGATGCTGGAATCCTTCAGAGGCCGATGTAAGTTCCGGGTGTATATGGCTAATAAACCCGCCAAATATGGCATAAAAATTTATGCACTTGTTGATGCAAAGACATTTTACACCAGCAATTTAGAGGTGTATGCTGGGAAACAACCTCCAGGGCAGTTCAACATCGATAATTCAGTTACCGCTTTAGTAAAAAGATTATCTCGAAATATCCTCAACACTGGCCGCAATATCACTATGGATAACTTTTTTACTTCGATACCTCTTGCTGATCAGTTGCTAGCTGATAATAGAACGACCATTGTTGGAACTTTACGTAAAAATAAAAAAGAAATTCCACCGAATTTTCTGAACACCAAAGATCGGGCGAAACCGTCTTCTATGTTTGGATTTGGCGAGAAGAAAGTTTTGGTTTCTTATGTTCCAAACAAAAAGCAAAAGAAAATAGTACTACTATTGTAAACTTTGCATGACGATGATAAAATCGATGAAAACACCGGGCCTGCTGCAAAACCTGAAATAGTCACATTTTATAATAGTACTAAAGGTGGTGTTGATTTCGTTGATCAAATGAAGGAAGAATATTCTGTTGGGAGAATGACTCGCAGATGGCCAATGAGGTTGTTTTTTTCGATGATGAATATTGCTGGTATAAACAGTCAAATTATATATAAAGCCAATTCTGAAAAATTTATGCTACGCCGAGAGTATTTGAAAGAAATTGCCATGGTACTTGTCAAGCAATATATGATCACAAGGTCTTCTATAGACACTTTAAATATTCCTCTGAGGAACCAAATTGCTCGCTTTGTACCAGCAGAACAATCATCTTCTCCAAAGAAGGAGGGCAAATGCAGTATATGTCCCTCAAAGAAAAACAGGCGCACGAAAAAAGGGTGTTCCAGGTGCCCAAAGTTACTATGCAACGAACATTGCACATACCTTTGTGAAGACTGTTTTGATAAAGCATATCCAGTAGATTTAGAAAATATATAATTTTGTTTTTTTTTCACCTTTTTTTTAAGTATTAAAGAGTATTATGTAGGATAAGAGAAAAAAGTCAATTTAAATATTACGTTTCCTAAAGTCTTTTGTAAACCAAAGTTTTTAAAACAGAGTTTAATAAATATGTTGATTTATCATTACTTAATGTTGTATTATTTAAATCCTTAGAAAATAAATTAATTAAATTGCTGTATTTCTAGTTAAAATGATCAAAGTAAATGGGCGGCGAAATGCTCCCCACGCGCCCACTGACGTTTCGCAAAAAGACGCGCCCACTCTAGGGTTAACCAATCAGAGAGACAAACGCGGTAAACATTTCATTCGGGTTAACGTAAAAACAACTCGCAAAAGGCATCCTGTTCTGAGTAGGATCGTCGCAAATAAGTGTCATATTTTAAGATTATAAAATTTAAATAATTTATTTGGTTTATATTTTAAAATGTTTTTAATAAGCACTATAGATTGAGTTAAAAGTATATCATAGAATTATATTATATTTGAAATCGCTTTATTATGAATATTACACATCTAAAATTGTCACCCCATAATTACATAGGAATACAAATATGATTATCTATTATTGAATCCGGACTATGACCTAACCCTTCTCACACTGAAAAGAGGCCCGTGCCCAGTAGTGGGACAGTTTAATACAGGGCTGATATAATTTATGATATACTTTTCAAGTTATTCTTTAGAATACATTAACAACATTTTAGAAATTAAACCCAAATAAATTATTACACTTAAAAACCTTAAATATGACATTCATTTGTGAAGTTGCCTCTCGGAACAGACCACATGATGTAAACATTTGAAATTTCAATGTGAGACATTCGCGTAAAATTAAAACAATATTATTAAAAGTGCAGTTGCACTCATACTTCACAGCCACCATCACAAACTATCAATCTGTTTACGTAGTGTATTAGTTGGTAATTAGTCGAAATTGGTCGTAAAGCAGCAGAATTGGTCGGTCCGCCGTTTAAAAGATACAATATTGGTGGCTGTGCCAAAGTGAGCGCTCATCCTCATACAATTTGAACCGTATTTTATATAGCGGTTTTGTAATTGATTTAGTACACCGACGACGTACCCTTCAAAAACGTTTTTAAAAATCACACGTACAGCTTTTATTACTCCAACGTGGTAAACATCATCTCTGCCTTCTTGAATTTACGAGTTTGTATATCAGAAAGCTTTAGGTATGTAGTTCACAAATAATAGGCGGAGTGTCTTTTGCCATGTACTGGCACCTATTTAAAACTTATAAACTAAGACTTACAAATTTTAACAGGAATTCTTTATCTCGATACCAGTAAGTCTACTATAAAAATGCCTATACGAAAACTTCACGTAGTTTCGGACGTTGATAACTGTCATTATAGCCTGCCGAAATTAAAAGTTGCGTATTGAATGTATAAAATTTGTATATATATTTTTACTGTCTTAGTTATTTTATATTATGTATTAGCTATTAATATCGCTTTAGGATATCCTGTAAAGGTATTATAAATGTGTCTAATTAAATAAATGAAAGGGCTTATGGACAAAAAGAGGTTAAGTACCCGAAATTCAGGTCGAATTTAGGCATAAATGTGTTTACGCAGTACGAAAAGTCGACCCGAAACTTCTGAATATATGTGTCATGTTAGGCCTAGGATCTGAGCATAGAAACTAAATATAATAAATGCAAAATCTTTTTGTTTTCTTTTTGCTGTTCTTTGTGTTTCTTTTTGTTTTATATTTTGATTTTGTGTAGAGTATCTGATTGATAGCAATCTTAATGCATGTCGAGTTTACCTATGGATTTGCATTATGTTCAAGAATATATTTACCTATGTTAGTTCATAAGTTTAAAATGTAAAATCTGTTGTCGAATCTTACAAAAATAAATAAATTATCAATACTGTTCACAATCCCTGGCTACACCCACGAGAGTACCATCCTACCATACATCGCCAACTTATCCTACTGTTCGTCGTCCGACGTGTCGGGCATGCTGACCGGCACGTTGTCCTGCATACGCTTGAAGTCGGCCAGCACCTCGAAGTGCATGTGCAGCGAGTGGGACATGCCCGGGTTGTCGTGCAGATATCTGTTCACCTGTGACCATAAAAAAAAACTATTTATTTTGTCAGTTGCTTTTGAGGTTATGCACATGATGCTTGATGATTCGTATAGAAAGGTAAAGCAATATATACAGGGTGTCCGGTAATTAATGGATAACCTTGAAATGTCTTATAGTAGAACTGAAGGCCGTTCAGAAAAAATTTAAAAAGTAATAAAAAAAGTAAAATATATATATTAAAAAGTGCAAGCTATATTAGCATAGCATACTTTTGACTGTCTATCTATTAGCATAATTAGTGTTTAATAATAAAACAACAAAAAACCGATGGATTTTATTCGTTTATGGTCGTAGTATACAAGAAAGTTATACATGTTAATTAAAAGAAAAACATATCTCAGGTAGTAGTTAGGATAGATTTTCTCCATATTTTTTCTGAACGGCTATCAGTTCCACTATAAGACATTTCAAGGTTATCCATTAATTACCGGACAGACACCCTGTATATATTGCTTTACCTTTCTATACTTTCCAAATTATCCATTAATTACCGGACAACCTGTATATCTAAGTAATGAGACGTATTGATATCTTAAATGCGAATCTGAGATTGTTCATTACGTTTTCATGACTTAACTACTCGACTGATCATCATGAAGTTTCGCATACAAGTTGTCAGGGGTACAGATAATCATTTAATCAAAAGTAAGAATTCGAATTTTATTGTTCAATAATCGTTTTTCAAATATTGATCATGGAATAGTCGTTATACTTGACAAACATTGATTGTATGGAAATGTAAAGGTTTGATATAAAAGATTCCCTCGTATACCGTGACAAATAAATGAAGCCCTCTATCTTATGCAAACTTCTAACAAATAAATCGTACGCCCTTAAATGTACCTAACTGATGCCACAAGCACGTATAAAAAGTTGCAATGTCAAGTCATAAATTATTTATTCATTAAAGTCACAAAGTAACACTTATGAACGTCAAAATATATTGGGTAGTGAGTTTACTAAGTTACTGAAGCTACATTTAGGTTAGTTGCTAGGTTCAGGCAGAGGGGTGAGCCTATGAGAAGAAACCTGCAAGAAACTCATGGGCACTCTTTTAAATCTATCAATCATAACTAATATCTATTATAAATGCCATTGTGAGTTTCTTGTTTGTTACGCTATCACGTCCGAACTACTCGACCGATCATCATGCAATTTAGCGTTTACGTAAGCACATTGGCTACCTTTCAACCAAAAAAGGACTCTGCTCACGGAAAGCAACGGGCAAACGTTAGTAACTATTTACAGATACAGACAGTAGCGATGCCGTGGCTTAAACTACAGTCGAAACCGAATATAACGTCATCGTTTATAACGACGGATCGGTTATTACGACCACGGCAATGTCCCAGCCGAATCCCTATATAAACAATTAAGTAACCATACCGCCTATAACATCGGATATAGCGACATATCGCTTAAAACGACGAAACATTATGATATTCATCGGCTTTAGCGACCAACCGTTTTGCTTGTTCCAGAAATACAAAACAATACGAACAATTTAATTATTAAAAATTTACTTATTCCAATCTATGAAGGAATATTTTAAGATGAGTACAGCTTATAGACTACACTTAGTATATTGTATATAAGTTTCTTCAGAAAAAAATTTTTTTTTTCGGCCTTGTATTTGAAAATTAGTTCTTAAGCATAACCTATACTCATACTACTTAATAGAACATATTAAAAAATTCTCAACATACATATGACAATTAATATGACTACATACTTGAGTATATTGTTTATAACAATTATTGGACGTAACGTCCGAAGTTATATGGTCTCTTCAATGTCGATATCCGGTTTTGATTGTACTTTAAAGCTGCAGAGATATTTTTTTTATAAGGCCTCTCCCGCTCTATTTATAATTCCTGTATCGCGGAGGACTTTACAAACATTCGAACAACGGACACAAAGAACAACCAGACTCGGAACAAACATTTGTGGGTCACACAAATTTTTAAGGAATAGTAATAATAATATTCTACCATATACACACAACACCATCTAGCCCAAACTAAGCAGAGCTTGTACTATGGGTACTAGACAATGGATAAACATACATATATACTTTTTTAATTGTAAATACATCCATTTATGTTCATCCACACAAATGTTTGACTTGTGCGGGAATCGGACCCGCGACCTCAGGCGTGGCAGTCGGTTACACTAACCACTATCATCGCCATCGAGGCCATAATGTTAATTGTCTATATTTGATTGTTTACATGAGTTATTTATTTGTATTTGTAGTTGTCACGACCACTTATTAGAAGGGATAAGCTGACATACAAGTATTTTTTACTTAGACTTGTACAACTTTTCCTTTTACTGTCTTTGTATTTCTAATTTGTATTTGTTCTTGGAAATAAATTATTATTAATATTATGTTTGTCGAAGTTGATACGTACCTTAGCGCCAAGTTTCTTGAGTAAGGTGGTGAAGGCCTTCTCCTCCCTGCCGATCCAGGGTCGACCCTCGTCGTGCACCTGGTACGGGCTCACGTGGATGTACACGTTTACATCTGGAAACATGTAAAGGTAAGGCCCGACCGCAGCTTGTTTTTGCCTCGGCCCAGTCCGAGATTGAGACCGAAAACATAATACATTTTCGATCGAGACCGATAGATGACGCAATAATAATTAATAGAGCTGTTCCAAGCAAAAAAAAATTAATATGTATAAAAAATTATATTAATTTAGTAATCAAAATTGAACAGACACCAAACTGTTTTTCAAAACTGAGTTCTTGCGTATTTGGCATTAGTGAAAATAGACGCATCTGCCAGTATTTGAATACTAAATATAAAAATATTAGCTATTTTCCTTATGACGGCAGTATACATAAAAAAGCGATGTATTCTTTTATATACCTATATATATTTTTCAGCTCTACTAAATAGTTTTTCACTGGCGACGTTTGTTATTGGGGCTGAAATAAAAGAACTAGCTGCTGGCTTTAGAGCTTTATATGGAGGATAGTATTTCGCGTAGTTGCGGGGGAAGGAGGATGTACAGCGAGGGGAGAAGGAATCAAAAAACAAATTTTAGATTCAGAATCAGGGACCTTGAAAACCCCCGAAGTCAAAAATCACCGATGACATCCGGTGACCTTGAAAATGACTTTTTCTGGAAAGATCTCGTCTACCTCTATGACATTTGTTTGAACACACCCCGCCTATCTCTAACCGTTTCGGAGATATTAGAGGTCAAAGTTTGTATGGCGGCCATGTTTTTTTTGTATAGAAAACATGTTTTTTTTCCCCCCTAAAAGTTACCAGAGTTTTAGGAAGATTTTGTTCGAGAACGACTCTCGTAGATATCACCGTTTTCGAGATCCGACGGGGTACCACCACCAAGAGCTGACCTTCCGCAGGCCAGGTATTTTTCCCGGGCCTTCTGAACGATTCTCTATACGACGCTATATTTACTTTTTTCCTACGCTGAATGATGTCAATATTCACAAATGCGGTCTCAGCTATTGCCGATGTAGCAACACTGCTGACGCGTTAGTTTTATATAGCCAGGCGTATGTACGCAGCAGCGCCGCGAAGCAGTGCTCTCCCCGCAACCACTCAGGTAGGTCGTAGATCAATTATACATTCATTATATTTGTAACTGGTGCCAGTAAACATATATCTATATAATATACTATATAACATTTTACTTTACCATCCACAATAAGACTTCCGATGACTCCTACAGCCGATATTCTTGGCGTCTATAGGCCGAGAACTGGGCCTGACTTTTAGTAGATAATGACTGGAATCTAGACGGAGATCTCGGCAAGACAAAGTAAAGTTAAGTAATAACCGAAATCATTGTGAAACTTACTGAGTCTGGTGAGGGTCTCCAGCAAGCTACGTGAAGTTATCCAGGTGTTCTTGCCGCCCGCGTGTCCGCCGTCCAGCCAGTACATGTCCACGATATGTTCCATGAATCTGTAACAACAGTTTATATCAAGACTATAATCCGTAAGGGACAAGCAGAGGTGTACCTAATAAACAAAACAAACACTCCAGCTACTATACTATTCATATAAGGAGATTTAACAATTACAATAAAAGTATATTATTATATCTTATTCAATAGACGATGATTCGAATATTTTATTCAAATAATAATCACTGATTACGAATATATCGACTTCCGAATGCGATATTAGTATTTTCGACATCAATAGCGCTACGTTACCGTATTAAATAGTTAATTATAGCTCGCTTCGATGACAAAAGAACGAATTGTGAGGGAACTTGCATGTCTGAGAGTTCAACATAATATTCTCGAATATATGTGAAGTTTGCCAACCAGCACTAGGCTAACGTGATGGACTATGGTCCAACCCTTCTCACTCTGAGAAGAGGCGGGCGCCCAGCAATGAGACAGTTTAATACTGGTCTGGTATTATTATTAGATAAATATGTTCATACTTAAATCTTTCCTATACTGCTACATCCAGTGCTATCTCTCAGCATTGTGTGGAAAACTCGGCAGTTCCGTCTAATAATTTATTACAGCGCCATCTATTGAATACTTACGGAACAACGTAGATTCGTCAGTACGAGTAGAGTAGAGAGAACGTTGGCACATTCTCGAATCTTTCTATTGTTACATACCGTGTATGACATTTCTAGAACACTCCGGAAACACTTTAACCGCGTATAAAAGGGGAAGGCCAGCGCTCGCCGAGTCAGTTTACAATCGTAAGCGGTCAAGTATTCATCGAAGCGAACAGAAGCGAAAATACTACGGTGTTTGAAGCAGTTACAGTGGAAAAGTGTAGTATAGTGTTTGTTGTGTTTTAAATTTAATTGTGTGCTAGAATAAAACGTTTTAGTCGGTAATATTGTTTTACATTCTTATCCCTGGAACCCAACAACAGCTCGTAACAATACTATGACATAAAATGAAGAAAAACAAGTTTTGACTTAGACTCACCTCATCATATGCGCGTCTCCCGGCGTCAAGGTCTTGGTGTAGTGGAACTCGTAGATCAGCTGGTTGAGCACCACGCAGCCCTTACTGAACCCCACCAGGGTAAGCTGGCTCTCATCCAAAGCTAGCTTCTCTCGCCACCAAAGTGGGTCTGTCACACTAGAAAATAAAGTTACTACAATCGTTAAACACATATCCTTTTTTATCACTTTCGTTCTTAATAGAGACCTTACAAACATTAAAACTATGGACTCAAACAACACGTAAACTAGGAAATATTTGTGGAGCACAATTAATAATAAACTTTATTTCCAAAAATAATAGTACACTCTGTTTCTGTAACAATATTTATCACTGAAGTCCTAGCTAAGCAACTAAGAAGCCTGTGTAAAGGACGTTCAGCCCTTAGGTCTCACAGTATAAGGATCTGGTGACTGTTAGTGTTATACAAAGCTCTATATTAAATACATATCGCTATGGTTATCGGAGCACAATTTTTTTAGAATTGTATGGTGTAAGTAGGGTTGCCGACATATTTTCGACGAAATATAGTATTTTTAAAATAAGCTATAGCAAAATATAGAACATTTGTAAAAAATATAGTATATTATGGAAAACAAACACAAATAAACATTTATTTGTTGTGTTGTTTTTTTTTATTTGTATGACCTTGTTAATTTGACATTACGGATAAGTTTGAAACGGATTATGCCGATGAGTACGAATACATGCTTTCGCATCAGTTATAAGCAGTAAAACAGCGTCGATAGTTTTTTTAAATGAAGGTTTTTGTTTGTTGAAATATAGTATTTTTGCATACTATATATTTGTTCAATAGTATATAGTACGCAGACTCGAAATATAGTACAATACTATATATTATAGTACGGATGGCAACCCTAGGTGTGAGGCCTTGTTGATTCATATCAACTAAATAACAAACAACTTACATAAATCGTAAGTTACCAAATATGTAATTGAAAGCCTATTTAAGTTGTAATACTTTCCATTATCTTCAACAACAACCAACGTAATTAATAATTTAGACCAGCGGTCGGCAACCTTTTAGCAGGCACGGGCCACATAGTGACAAAATTAAATGGAGGCGGGCCGGACATGTTCATAACTTTGTATGCCTTTATCGATTATGTTAAAAATGCAAAAAAGCAACCACAAATGTTGAGAAGTATTTTGTGGGCCAGTGCCGGCATTCGCGGCTGAAGTTGATTTCAGTTTTGGCGGGATATTAAAATAACTCCAAATAATAAGACCTTATTTACAAATAGTTGCGGGCCGCAAAGAGGCCGCATGCGGCTTGCTGGCCGCGGGTTGCCGACCGCTGATTTAGACAATAGTCAACTGACTGAACACGAAACTTTGACCTTCTAAAGTGTTTAGGGGCACAATTTTCCATTTTAACTTCTGACTAAACAACCTCACTTGGCGCATCGACAATGACAAGGCGTTCACTTATACCACTGAGTCTGTGTAACCTATAAGTACTCGTAAGAGCACCAATTAAGATGTCAGAGTACTGGACCAGTATAGCGTTTGACCGTGATGTATTCAGCTGATCATATGAATTATTGATTAAGCAAAATCAGAGCGATCTGCTGAGAAAGAGTCATGTGTGTTTGATCCCAACTAGGCAGACTAATCCAAATTACTATCATGAGTATAAACTTAAAAAGATTTTAAAACAGATCGCGGTATTCACTTTTCCAGTTCAGCTTCACTTCTTTTTAGAGACACTTTTGTCATATTCTAAAGAGCCAATTGTTTTATATTATCAATAATATAAATATGACATTATTATTTTTCTCCCCAGTAAAAAAGCTTTGTGTCGGAAATATATTCAAATCACAACATAATACATGAATGCGTCCTTGACTATGCAAAGTTTTATCTTATAATCGACAGCTGTATTTGAATACTATTCAAATATAATTATACGCATCATTAGTAAAAGTTAGTTGTATCCGAATTATATTTAAATGGACACTTAGACAAAGTATATATGTATGTTTATCCATTGTCTAGTACCCATAATACAAGCTCTGCTTAGTTTGGGCTAGATGGTGTTATGTGTATATGACGGAATATTATTATACGTAAGTCCGTCCTTGACTATGTAAATTTTCCTATTATCGACAGTTGGATTCGAATTTTATTCGAATGCAATTATACGCATTAGTAGTAAAAGCTAGTTAGTTGCATCAGAAAATTGTAAATATATTTAAATGCAAAACATAATACATAAGTCCATTCTTGACTATGTAAAGTTTCTTATGATCAACAATTGTATTCGAATATTATTCGAATGCGATACGCATCATTAGTAAAAGCTAGTTGAATCAGAATTATATTCGAAAGCACAACACAATATATAAGTCTTTTCTAGTCTATGCAAACTTTTATCTTATTATCGATGACTGGATTCGAATATTATTCGAATACAATATACGCATCATAAATAAAAGCTAGTTGAATCCGAATTATATTCGAATGCACCACACAATACATAAATGCGTCCTTGACTATGTAAAGTTTCCTATTATCGACAATTTGATTTTAATATTATTCGAATGCAATTATACACATTAGTAGTAAAAGCTAGTTGTATCAGACAATTATAATAATTATATTCGAATACACAACACAATACATAAGTCAGTCTTTGACTATGCCCACTTTTATCTTATTATTGACAATTGTATTCGAATATTATTCGAATGCAATTTTACGCATAATTAGTAAAAGCTCGACGCAGTATTTCGTGCTCTGTAAAGACCATACACAAGAATTATTATTCTCTATAATATATCTCGAGTTCGATCCCAAGGCTGACCTCTGACTTTTCAAAGATATGTGCGTATTAAATAGTTAATTATCGGTATAGTGAAAGGAAACATTGTGAAGAAACCTGCATGTGTGAGAGTTCTTTATAATGATCTCTAAGATATGTGAAGTCTGCCAGCCTGCAATGGGCCAATGTAGTGGACTATGTCCTACCCCTTCTCACATTGAGAACAGGCCTGTGCCCAGCATTGGGACAGTTTAGTACAAGGCTGATATTATTATATTTACATAAAACAGTAAAGTTAGAAGATAAATATAAATGCTACAGACAACATCCATTGGAACTAAACCTACTCACGGCTCGGGTTCGCTCGCTGTGACGACGGCAGGGGCCGCGCACTGCGGGGGTGCGCCTGCGCCGTTCGACTTGCCCTGCTCCGGCGCATGGATAGCCGCGTTCTATATGTATACATATATCATAATTTATACAGAATAAATGTAACTTATTGAGTCGCAGCAGCATACTGGCGGCCAGACACAATAGGTTTATAATGGTGTCTGGTTTATCAAGACTTGACAAGTTAAACGAGAATCTGCTGATACATTCTGACTCTGAATAATGACGCATTCACACAAGGCAAGTTTCTTGAGGCAAGCGCTTTTTGTTTTATTTGTCTAACTTGTTTAAAAATATAGGTTTTACTTACATTAGGTTTTTACAGTTGTATTGCTGGAGGTATAAGTCAAAATTTGGTGAATATGTCATCTTGATACACTGCCTATAAGTCGAGTTAATACCCCACTTCTATGCTGTATGCGAAAGAAAATATAGATACCTACTTCCAAATACCACGTGTATGTGAGGACAAAAGCTAGTATTAATATAAAGTGAACTCACATGCAAGTCTTCGATGTCAATTTCTTCAGGTAGAGATACTGAGGACACGGCTTCCAGCAACTCAGACGTTGGCAAAGATTTTATCCTGCTGGTCACGCCTTGAAGTAGCCTGGACAAACAACATTTTACTAACCACCTTTCAAATCAAATCCATGAATTGTTGGCATAGGTAAAGAAAAAGGTGTACATATAAAAACATAGGTTCCAGTATGTCTTGCGGTTAAGCAAACAACATTTATAAAGGAGACCGACCACCTTGTATGGGACTCTGGCCTGGGCGTGAACAGTATTATATTGTAATAACAATATTAATTTTCAGTAGCCTAAACTAAGTAGAAAGCATTATTCTATAAAGTTTAGTCTCAAGTTCCTTAAATAATAAAATAAAACACAAAATCACGTCCATATCCACTATACGAGCGAACAAACAAAGCGAATGATGGAATTGACGGAAACAGAATCGACAGATAAGACAAGTGTTGCTAGAATATGAAAATAAATTACCCAACACACTTTACAATTTTGTTATATTTTATCAAATATTATATTATTTTTAGATTAATTATTAATGTCGAATTCAAGATATGAATATAGTAAATAATGAAAAAAATATCAACGTATTTTCAGATTTCGTTAATATTTCTAAATGTGATTTTTTTAAACACTTAATTCCGATTTATGTCCCCAATTTTTTTACTAGGCAACACAAACAAGTCATTTGGATTGTCTATTTCAGTTACACATTTTAAACCAAATGAAAATATTTAAAAATCATTTTTATTATACGTCATTTTCATACGACTGGATAGTAACCAATATTTTTTATATATTAAAACTTTTAATATTTTACTTTGTTTATAAGACGATTGTTCACGTTCAAGCCGAATATGGACAGTCTCCTTTTAAACAAAGAAATGACGAAATACATGCTTATTTTATATAACTAACAAGGTCAGTACCTAATTAGTATTGTCATTAAGGAAGTCTTGGATCGTGTAATATACTTTTTCAATCAACCAGTTATGTAAATTGTTTTTTTATATATTTAGTTCTGGAATGTTGATTATCTGAGTTGGTACTTTATTACATATCTTTGATACCATACCGAAGAAAATTTACTTGTCAGATGAAAAATAATGAGTGCAGCAATTACTTATAGAGGTTACAACTTGAAATATATCTATATTTACGATATTTTGGCAAAAATCCTGCCAGTTATATCACTTTGCACAAAACTATCTCCGAAACTATGATAGATAGAAGAACGTGAATTCGATTAAAAAAATACCTATTTTTTTCTGATTGTGTCTATGTAAAAAACATAAAAAGGGTACTATATCACTCATCACAGGCGGCACATATTTATTTTATTTATAATTGGTACCAGTAAATCATCATTTGCATCAAGAACTATTTTTAACAGCCTCCAAGAACACCATTTGATTATACCTACACGTCCCCGAAGCATTATATAAGGACAATAAACGGAATCGATCCATGAATAAAATGTAGAGGTAAATGGAATCATTGGTTAAGCTACAACGGTTACTTGGCTAAACTTGGCACTTGACAAAGTCAAGTAGAAGATAGAAAGAACGTATATAGTGTGAGTACTTCTCTAAGTGATGTAGCGCGCTGTGGGTCGGTGTATGCTCCGGTACGCCCGCGTTGTTGCTCGGCACGAAGTTGTCATAACAACTGAAGCTCTTGTATTCTATCCTGAAGCAATTGTTTATCGTCAGTGGTTGGTAGAGGTGTTGTAGGGAACAGGACCTAAAAAGTATTAGGTATTCCATTGTCTTTTGCTGTTTGGCTTAGTGTATTAAATAAATAAATAAAATATCTTTGTTTCGGACATTAATAGTACATGAACAGTCCATAGGTTGTTTAGTAATGGGTTAGTAACAGAATGTATTTATAGTCTATATTAGTAGTGTTAATAAGTCCGCCCTCTAGGCACCGTGTGGTAGCAGTATAGGTACATCTACTCTACGTTGTGTGATGAGATCTATGTATGTGCACCTATAGCTATTTCCACCCAGTGCCGTTGTGTAGGACAGTCTGGCCTGTTAACAATCATTTTCAGGATGCCGTTCCGAGTGTTTCGCAAGCGCTGTAGCAAGGAAGCCGCTTTTTTACGCACGATAGCGTGAAAAACATCTGTGCGAACTTCAGCAAACATGCCCGATGCACTACAACGCTACAACAAACAGCCGCAACAGCATCCTGAAGGCGTTGTTATATTGTACGCGCACGTTGTAGGCTCGGCTTGTATATGACACCCACAGGCCGCTCGAATAGAAGGACTGACAGAACGCTTTAAATAAGGTCACTTTGCATTTCTTGCAATGCGACGTCATATTACAGGAAGCTACGATGGGTTTGCTGTCCCATAGACGACGAATTAAGGTCCCTCGAAACCGTTAATTCGCATCGCCGAAAGCTACGATGAGAGTTGCTGTCTACGATAATTCGGCCCTAATGGGTCCCTCTTAGCTTTTTCGCATATTTGTGTTTAGACCCTTAAGGTAGTTGAGTATGAATGATTATAGGTTTATAAGGTACAGTGTGTTCAATAATCAAAAGTTAATTACCCAAAATAAACCATGCGAATCTAGTAGAAGGGTTAATTGTTAAATTCCAGCAAAAAGGAAGCTTAATAGAAAACTATGACTTACATAGCAAGAAACTCGCTCAATTTTTTATCTCATTTATAAACAGATTATTAAAAAAAACACCACCATAAAATAATCCATGTATCGCAGGAGGTGTTTATAAATATTGAAAGACATTTTAAGTAAAATATTTTTAGATCCTCTAATTATAAAAGCCAATTTGGATTGGGTTATTTTTGGCAGACATATTTACTGTAACTAACTAAATATGGAAGTAATTCTGAAATAAAATTTATTATTATTATTATATTTATATAAACACATTTTTAGACTTCATTTATATTTATATATACATTGGGTTATTATATTAGCTTAAATTTACTATTGAACCTTTAAAAAGGTAAAATCTTATGTTAAAACATTATGTTACGCGTTGACTTCATATTTGTAAAGATGCCGGATGTGAAAAACCTACTTTATTACCCTAATTTTTGACAGCTGTTTCTTTACAAATATTCTACATTTTATTTAGGTTAAGTATAAATGCTTTTTCTTAAGTTTGTTTGTTTTATTTACACACTAATCTCAGACTTTAAGAAAAAGAAAGATAAGTTTCACTCACCTAGAGGGTCTCACAACCAAGATATGTTTAGTAGGAAAGCTGTGTCCGAGCATGCGTGCCGTGTTCTCCAAGTTCCACTTTAAGTAGTTCCGGTTATCGCGGTGCGCTTGCATCACTTCCGGGTAATCCTATACAAAACATAACCCAAATATAAATATTTCCATTGGGCAACACCTCTTTTTTAGCTAGCCTATAATCGACGATTTTAAGAAAATTAAATCTATTTAGGTCACTATGAAAATAATGTCCTCAAGACCGAATTTCGGTCACGGCGGCCAAACTTTATGTAGATTGGCTAATGGCCATCTGCGCAGGATATATTATAGTGCACAAGTGCGTGCACTAACACGAGTGCACTCTCTGTTCCCTAACTCCCATAATCTGAGGATAATCGAAGATTGCATAAGCGCAGGACCAACGGCCAACTACCTAACTCGGGGCTGCTATTGAGAATTATAGCAGGAAAACCCAATAACTTTTTGTTGTACCGACCCGGGATTCTGACCCGAAACTTTATGCACAGCAATCGCTCATTACCGCTGCGCGACAGACCAGCTCGACAAACCAGCAAAACTCTCCTTCGCAGTATTCTCATAGCTGAGAGTCGTGACCATTAAACATAGCGTTGTTATTCAGAGCTTTGTAGGTGCTTTTGCGTTGAGCTTCTTGGATAGCCAACTGGGCGTTGCGGTTTATCCTGCAGGATGCTATCCGTCCATCAGGTATGTGCTCTTATGGTATTCCCCTCGACGTGGCCAACAAAAACGATTTCCAGGCTCCGGGTGAGCAACGTGACCAAAGAAAAAAGATACCACAGAAGACATACTGAAGACAGGCGCGTAACCAGCGAATCTGTCTTGAACCAATACCTGTACATCTCCCCCGAAAAACACGAGGGTCTGCGGTCCGAGGGCGGGGGCTCGCGCTGCTGGTTGAAACAGCGCATCGTTGAGCCGCCCCTCGTGTCCCACCACGCGCCGCAGCCGCAGCGGCAGCATCATGCGCGACACACCGCCTATTGTTGACGCTCCACTGCACACAACATGATGACAATTGAGATTGCAATACCCTCTTTTTTAATAGCAACCTATGTTCTTTTTTATATATATTTTTATACATATACTTATAGTAGAAATTGTTAAAAGCTTATTATTAATTCATAAACAATTGTTCAGGCTCGGTACTTACGTAAAGAAACAAGTCGTTTTAGTTACGGACAGTTACATTTTGACATATGTATTTGTCATAGAATTTTTGATTAGAATTAACTGTTCGTAGGTAAAACGACTCGTTTCTTGATATAAGAACCGTTTAATACATTTTTTTATGACATCTTCTACCAATAATTCCTGTGCCGCGGGGGACTTTACAAACATTCAAACGACGGACACGAAGAACACCCAGATTTGAAACAAGCATTTGTGGATCACACAAGTTTTTGTCTCGTGTGGGATTCGAACCCAGTACAATCGTCGCAGTGGCAGCGGCGATGCGACCACTTAAATCACTACGCCATCCGCGCAGTACATAAATAGTAGACAGTCTTACGAATGCAATCTTTACAGATTTCTTTCAGATCTTTTCATATGCATCACACAGATGTGGTTATGTCCAACAGCTGGAATATTTCAGGATGTCCTCTGTATCCAATCGACGCAAGCTACACGATGTGCTCTTTTTGCATAAAGTGCTTTAATGACATCGATAGCAGTGATATATTGAACCGTATTCAGTTATCAATTCCTAGTAAGCCACCACGCCATCCCATAACTAGATCCTTCTGCCGACCATCTACACGAACTAATCTTGGTCTTAATTCAATGGTTCGTGCATGCAGTGAATATAATACGCTGAATGATAATATAGACTAGTTGGATATTTTTACGATTTCCTTATGAATTTCAAGAAAAATACTGAAATCCTTTGCATAATAACACTTAAATCTTATTAATATTTATTTTTATTATCTTATCTTATCTTGATCCGGGGGCCAGTCATTGTAGACCGGCGACACTTTGACCCAGTGGGATCTTTTGTGTCGGCCCCGAGGTTTATCCCTGAGCTATCTCTCTATGAATGTACTGCATCAGTCGCAGCGTACACTTCAGAGGGAGAAGCCTGAAGTCTTCAGGGTTCGGATATGCCAATCCCATCAGACCCATCCTTAGTCCGGCCAACGCGTCACATTCACACAGTAGGTGTGATATGGACTCGTCCTGTTCATCACAGGTTTTGTGGATCGAATTGTTTGACAATCTAAATCTGCACAGGAAGTTGTTGGTGCCAAAATGACCAGTAAACGCGCGTGTTAGTAGGCGTATTTGGCCCTTGTTGTACCCGCAGAGCTTCCGGGTAAAGCCCGTGGCTCTGTTTGCAATGAATTTCTTGGAGTGTTCCAGACCCCTAAGGGCCATCTACTCTAGCCTGTGTTTATCATTGCCATGTGCGTTCAAAGCTGCTTTGACGGTACTCTCAGAGAGACCTACGAATGGCTCGGGGCCCACAAATAGTTGCTCCGAGCCCTTCTTGGCTAATACATCAGCCTCCTCATTACCCACACCAGCCTGACTGTGTTTTCCCTGCCAAGTTTTTAAAGGCTTTAACACAGTTCAGGACCAGTGCTGAGTCCACCCTACAGGAGTTCAGAGCCTTAAGAGCAGCTTGACTGTCACTGAGAATATAAACAATCTTGTCAGTGATATTGTTGTTAATATTCTCCTGCGCACAGGCAATTATAGCATAGGTTTCCGCCTGGTAGACCGTTGCATATTTGCCCATGCTTTGGTTCACTTTGCAGTCGTTGGCATAAATACCAGCGCCTGATCCTGTTTCCATTTTGGAACCATCGGTGTACCAGATGATTTATTAATATTTTGTTCATTATTTAATTTTATTTTTCTTTATATTTTAATTTCGTTTTGTTTAGTGTATAAGATGTGTACAACTTTAGCTTCTGACATAAATGTTTAGTCAACATCTTGATACATGCCTGAGTCAGTGTATGTATAAGAACTAGTTTTAAAGAACTGTATTGTGTGTAATGTTGTATATATACTGTTGGCGTGTCTAAAATTAATAAATATGCGCCCTCAACCCTTCTGTCTGAACATAGTAAATAATATGGAGCTTCAATAACTTACGGTGGTTTTAATATACATAAACAGTTCGTTTTAGACACAGCAAGTTAAATAATTTAACTTTCTCTCCATAGATAAAATAATTAGCTTTTTGGATTTTGAAACTGGCCATTAGTAGTTAGCCACTCACCAACAGGCTGATGTTCTCAAGTGTTGCTTAGTGACTTAAATGATTAAATGATTTTTTACTTTGACTTACATACATACATAGTCTCATATCTATATCCCGGAGGGGGTAGGCAGAGGAGTATTACATTCACATACTGCCAAGAATGGTTTAGAGTCCCACGTAATAGGGGCGAGCCTTGCCTTTTACCTTTGCAGACTTCGTGCTGCTACTGAAAATTTATTCAAACGCACAGCAGTCGTATTCACTATCCCTACGCCACCGAGGTAATGTTTCCTTAAATGATAAAGTGTTTGAAGGCGTTTGGTGGTTTTACACGAATATTCTTTTTATCCTAGTATGCGTCTTTGTAAGATGCACGCGATGGACGCCGCGGGCAAAACTTATAAAGGTAAATAGACTTGAAAGGACAGTAAATTTGCTTCGAAATTAAATCGTTTGCTAGAATGCCCGTGAAAATGTTCATAGCGATGTTTGGCTCCCTTCGTTGATAAGATCGATAATTTAAAAACGTTTACAAGTGAATTCTTAAGTCTATCAGCACCATTAGGTTCACTCACGAAGTATAGAACACAGCACAACAATTTTACTACAGACGAAAGTAATAATAATATTCGTGTCAAGTCACCGAGAATGCCATATATGTATTGCCTGCTGAGTCACTAACATGCTTAAACTGTATGTAGGTAATATGTTAATCAGGGCATAGTTACTATTGTCTTATGTTTTGTAAAACTATGTGAGAGAACAAAATAAAAAAATAAAGTTATTTGTAAAGTTAGTTCCTTCAGGAAGAGATATTCACCCAGTCAAAAATCGATATTTCATACATAATTTTAGTCTCGCATCTATATCCCTAGGGTGCCTGTGGTATATGGATTGTTGTGTGTGACAGTATGTACATAAAAAGTGCACTGCACCTGCATTTTAATAAATTTGGTTTTAGAACCTATATAATAGGGGAGATGCTGCTAGATTATATAGATAGATGGAGAGAAAACGGAGAAGCAGCTCTGGATGTACCAGTACGCCATGGTCAACTGCACGAGCTCACAAAGCGGCGGCCACCCACCGAGCAGCTACTGCGACAGTCCCGCAGAGAGCATATTATCCTCACTATCGCAGTACGATTACAGAAACCGTGACGCTAAGTGGATTATACCGATTTTAAGGAGTCTGATTGTATAATTTTTATTTTATCTGGTTTTTTGTTCTAAGCAAAACCAAAAAAACGATTTACATAAATTTCTTTTAGTATTTGTAAGAATTATAGTATTATAAATAAATACCTACTGGACAACTAACTTCGAGTCTAATTTTATTACTTTTACCAACGAGATGAGTGAATTATTAATAACAACTGGTAAAAGTGATGAATTTCAATTTCATATTCACATTTACCAAATAATGAAGTAATTAATTAATCACAATTACTGTAATGTATATATGGATCTTTGATCATTTGTAAGGTTTTTTAAAAGACATCTCTACAAGCATTGAAACAACCGACACAAACAACACAGAACAAGAATTTATGAATTGCACAAATATTTGTTCCCTGTGGGGATCAAACCTACAACACATTGTGCAATGTGTAGCGATGAGGTGACAACCATAACAACTGCTCTATGTGATATGCAGTTGTGCAGTATATTGAGATGCAGTACAAAAACACAGAAAATAATTTAAATGCATTTTATTTCATCAAGAACATCATGTTATATACAGCTGACTATATTAGAGAAAATAATATTACTTAAACAATACAAACAAATATTATATTATTGACTCTTTACTCATAACGTCATTTGACATTCCTGCTCTGTTTCTGATGATAATACTTCGTGTCATTCATACACACAGTGATCTTTAATGTAATATCATCAAGGCAGTTCTTTAGATCTTCACGTAACTCCCTCACTTTTACCCTAACATCTTCACACATAAGGTTATAGCACATAGCCACCAACCCCATACCCAAAAGAACATAAATAAAGTTTATAACCAATTTCAAATGCGAGCCGCCAGCGGAATCAGCGATGTTAGCACCCGGAACAAAGTCACCAAACCCAATCTTACACAAACTAATTACACAGAAGTATGTGGAGTCCAAATAGTTCCATTTCTCCCAAGCACCAAACATTATGGTACCTGTTAAAATATAGAATGATATCACCCATAAACAAGCTGTTGATGGTACTGTTATCTTCCTTTTAACAGGCTGCATTTCTCCATCTTCAAATAATGTGTCATCTCTCCTACTGCACTCGTGAGCAGTAATGTACAGCCATTTGAATGTCTTTGCTAGAACTTTGCCCATATTACAGAAGTATAAGACATATATAGGTATGCCAAAGCAGGCATAAGCTATTGTGCCAATTTTGCCCCAGACCGTCTTTGGCACAATGTTACCATAGCCAATCATAGTGAAAACTGATAAAGAATACATCAAAGCAGCTGGGAATGACCACATATCTTCAGCAGATCTACCATTATATCCAGTGTGTATAGCAGAAGTAATGTTATCCTGGAACACTCGCAGGACTTCATTCACTTTCACTACCCAAGCCGTTTCATTGAACACATTGACGTTGACAGTGATATTCCACAATGATTCCGCACAATTCTGCCTTAGTCTTCGCACTTCCTCTAGCTGCTCATCAGGGCTGTCCTTCTCGATGTGCATAAAGCCTGCGGCGCCGAGGATCGCGTAACAAACAACAAGGGCGCCGACACCCACTTGTGTAAACATGAACGCGATAAATTTTCTAAAACAGTCTTTTATTTTTTCTCGGGGATCACTGCCCAGTGTCGATGACGAGTCCCTGCTCCTCATAGAGCCGTGGAAACTAGCAGTCGCGGGGTGTTGTCGATCCATAACAAATAATCTTTCGATGTTTAGTAAAACGGGCAATGGAGTAAACGGAAAATATCGTCACGCCGGCGTGAACTATTTCGAGAATACTGTGTTGGCATCGCGCCAATAGACTTGTTTGACATTGATTACAAAACATTACAGTGTGGCACATTTGTTACCGTAATCTTTCGATAGTAAATTTGCGTAATCCCATAACATTATTTACTGTACGTATATTACGTACTCCCAAATCTACATATAATGGAATTCTTTAAATATATTCACCTGTACACACCGCACACAATCAAAATTAACAAAAACGAAACCATAACAGGCAGTCACAGAAAATCAATAGTAAATACTGGCAATTTGCAATTATGTACTAGTAATATTACTTACAATCACTGCCGCGAACTATCATTTGCATTTGCATATCTTAAGGTTTGTAATTTAATAGTCACTGCTATTTATTCCAAATTCTCTAAGTAGCAGTTCGAAGTATTCGTAATAAAGCTCCGTCTCACTTTATTAAAACACCGGCATATGTAGTTTTTATATTTAATAGCATTTTAGACCGAAAATCCAAATTTAATAAATTGACAATATTGACATTGACAATTGACAAATTGCTAATTGATTAACAAAAAAATTGTCACTCAATTACCGGCTGACAGAAAAATTAAAAATCGATACAGACTTATGCAACAATCGATGCCAAACACAACGGAAAAAGATTTTTGTTATATTAAATTTATAATAAAAGTGCTTTGTTATTCAATAATTCAAAAAATACTTACTTTCAGTTAATGAATATTATATTGTAGAATTTCATTTTTTTTTTAAACTTACAGTTCATTGATTTTTTTAATAATCTGTTGTGTATAACTACGTTCCAGAAACAGACATATGAAATCTTTAGCATAAATTTGTGATTTCACTTGTTTATAAGCAAAGTCAATATCGCTGTCCTGTAGTGATGCTAAATATAAAAAAATATTCGCTTAGGAACGTAAAGAAAATCAAAAACCACACGTTTTCTTGGCGTTGTTTGTTATCCGGCGTTGCGTTTTTATTAAAGTTTATCGTTTATTTCCGCTGTTACAATATAAAATGTAGTGTGGGGCATATTGTCCGATGCCCATTTATTAGTTTCTATCAAAATTTGTGAGTATTACATGTTATTTTCATTGCTAAGAAGCTATGCGATTACTCCCTGCTAATGGCTGAACAACCTAGAATTTATCAGTGACGAGGGACGCGGAGGCTGTAGTACGTATGAATTAAATGCATAACTATGACGATTCACTCGCGCTTATGCATAAGGTAAATTTAATTGAAGTAATTTGTTACGGTCACAAAAGCCAAGGTCACGGCAATCCCTAAAGCCGACATTTTTTTTCAGGCAATATACAGCACACTAACCATGTAGCCGCAAATTAAATTACAATACGATGTTTGCAATAGCAGCGTTCACAACAGCCATTTGACACAGATGTAAACGTAATAGATGGATCATACCTAGCATAGAGAAGTAGTGATGGAGTCACCCATTCAGCTAGACGAGCCCGGCTTCGAGTGGAGGTTGGAGCTAGAGCAGCTGATCGCCGGCTGCCCTAAGCCGACCGCGATCGACGTGATCGGCGGCATCTTCTGCAATTTATGTCACTTAACGTTCGGCAATAAGAAAGAGTTTGACCGTCACTACACTGAGCAACACAACATCACTCCCGCTGGCATAGTGTACACTTGTGTGGTGTGTCGCAGGGAGATAGCCCCGTATCCGAACTTCCGCAACCACTGCTACCAGGCGCACGTCGTTAAAGACAGGTTTAAGTGAGTATGCCGTTACCTTCAGCATTACCTTTCTGGAGACAATGTCTAAAATCCCACTATTACCTCTTCAAAACTTGCAGATCAAGTGTGTTAAAAGAGGATAGAGATGTCAAAATAGGTTTAAAATATCCATACTAATTACTAATCTTGTTCCAGAACTCTAAAAAGCATAACATTAATTTCCCATAAACAAAGCCATAATCTTGTATATAAATTAAATATTTTTCATTTCTCCAAAGTTGCCAAGTAAATTATTTTATTGGTTCATCTCTATAGTATAGTATTGTTTCAGGCACAGAAATAAAATAATATATTGCTGCAAGTTCATGACACTGTGTATAATTTCAGATGTGAACATTGCAACAGGCAGTTTTCAAAGCAATCCATATTGAACAGTCACATTGCTTCTGTGCACATCTTTAAATGTTTAGCATGTCAAAAACAGTAAGTATCTGTATTCACATCACTTTAACTCCCATCTTGAGTAATTATATCAAGATAGAATTAGCACCCACTAAACAAATTTGTAACAGTATTTTATGAATGAAAATGTTCTTATTATTGTTCTATAGTATAATATCTATACTCTTATATGTTACTGCTGTAAATGATAAGGAGTTACTATTATTGTGTATGATAAACCAATTCAAAATCTCACAAAAGTTTATTGACTTACTCTTTGTCTGCATCAATGTAGACATTAAGCATATGGCCGTATGGTCTTGTAGTAAGTAGCCTATGAATACTGGCAACATCAGGAATATCACTTCCATTGCCACAAAAAAAGAAAGTTGCTGTTTCTGGTTAAGTTGATGAATCTGAACTACTCATCACTTGAACACAATATAAGGTTCTTTGTCTGTCATCTTCTGTGAGGTAGCTAAGCTCAGGTTTATGTAGACATTCCCTTCTGCCCTGTCTTATAATTATTTACCTAGGTACTTATTGTTTTTTTGTTTTGGACATATCATGTCATCAGGTAACTAACGAACTATCAATAAAATTCCAGGTTTTCAACAAAAAATGAATTACATACCCATCAAAATCTTCACAAACGTGAGAAAGAAAAGCCACCTTACCCATGTCACCATTGTTCAATGACCATAGACAGTGTTGATATGTGCGAGATGCACATCGATGAGCACTGCAAGATTTTGTACCCCTGCCCCATATGCGACGAGATAACCAGCAGTAAGATGGAAACTGCGAAACATCTTACCAAGCATTTCGATGAAGTACTTACAAATGAACAACTGGACAGCCCCGAAATTAGTGCAGAATGCTCCGTGGACATGCTTGGAGGAGTGCTCTGCTGTTATTGCGATGAACTATTTAAGAATCGTACAGACTTTGATCTTCACTTCATCAACGAGCATTCAGATAAAGATATCATTTACTCATGCAATATTTGTGGCAAACAGTACCGTAAATATCATTTATTTGCCAACCACTGCCATTTCCATGTCTCCAGAAATAGGTTTGAGTGAGTATTATTACTTTATTTTCTTAGTTTATTTCACTTAGAATTGTAAACGAATGGTTTCTATAGCATAGATCGTATCTGCTCGGATTTCAGATACTTGATACAAAGTAACAACAGTAGTTGAATATGAAATATAAAACCATCTTATCTCAAGTTTTTACTGAAGCATATCACGGTTATCATCCCACTAGATGTGCCCGCGGTTTCACCCGCGTTTATGATTACTGCGTCGCTCTCGTAGGTCGTAACGTGATGTTATATAGCCTATAACCTTCCTCGCTATATAGGCTATCCAACACTAAAAGAGTTTTTAATGCGGACCAGTAGTTCCTGAGATTAGCATGTTCAACCAAACAAATAAACTCTTCAGCTTTATAATATTAGTAAAGATTACTGTTATATTTACATAAACTCGATTAGTAAGGTGGCTTTGTAAATTAGTATCATTACCTTATTGCAGTTAGTACCAGTACAAATATTATTGAAAATGGGTCCAAGTGATCACCTTGTCAGTGTCGTGGGTTCAATTTCCACATGTGACAAAATTATGCTGCCTGGTCATTCTTTTAGAATGTTTGTAAAGATCACAGGGTCACAGGTATCAAAACGAACATAGGATCTGTTATGAAAAAAAAGCTTACTATACAAAAAGCAATAACACTTTCTTGAACAATGCTGGAAAATATATAGTGTTTAAGTTTCTGTGTCCATCGTCAAGTCTCCCAAACCACCGGCTTTTAAACCTAGTTGACATAGCATGTGGTAATTTGTAAAGTAATTTGACAGATGTGTAGAGTGCGGCAAGCTGTTCCCGCGGCTGTCGCTGCTGGTGCTGCACACGGCGGCGTTCCACAGCGCCGGCGCCGCCGCCGACAAGCCTTTCAGCTGCGTCCAGTGCGGACACGCCTTCGGCACCGCGCCCAGGCTTCGAGAACATTTGCGTGTCGTGCATACTGTCAACGCCTTCACTTGTCCGGAGGACGGGTGTAATATGACGTATGTACTCGTATATATTGCATTTACTTTTATAGCTTGACAGGTCTTGTTTAGTATGTCTTGGTTTTAGACTCGGTATTACTGTCGTCAAATCAATCATATATGTGTCTCCATGAATTACTAAGTACCTTAATGGCACAGCGGTTTTGACTGCGATTAATGTATGTCAGGTCTTAGGTTCAATCCCCAGATAGGGTAAAGTACTAATGGATTTTTTTGTCAAGAGATACTTATTAGTAGGATAGAGCTGTTTAGTCTTTCTGTTAAGAAATTTTTAAAAGCTTGTCATCGTTTTGAACTCGTCCAGATAGACGGCAATATGCTCGTTTCCTATTATGTGAAATGTAAAACAATAGCTAACGAAAAAAAAGATGTAATATACTGCTGCCCATGGAGGATAGCGACGTGAAGCAATATATTTACATTTCAATTAAGTTTTAATTTCAATCCACAGATTTGAGACACCCAGAGAACTAATCCTCCACCAGCGCAAGCACCAGGTGTCGCGTGAGAACTGGTGTCGCCAGTGCGGCCTGCAGTTCACCACGCTCACCTCCTGCCAGGCGCACCTCGACGTACACCGCAAGAAACACTACGCCTGCCCCGTCTGCAACAAGGAGTACCGCGAGAAATACCTCATCATGAAACACATACCCACACACTTCGAGTCAGTCTTGCATGTATGCAAGGTCTGCGGAAAAGTCTTCAACGCAAGAAACAGACTCGTCGAACATACAAAAACACATTCTGAAATACGACATCACAAGTGCAGCTATTGCGGCAAAGGGTTCATCAAGCCATATCAGTTGGAACAGCATCTAAACATCCATACCGGCTCCAGGCCCCACAAGTGCATGGTTTGCTCCAAATCGTTTGCAAGCTACCCTAATTGGATGAAGCATTTAAAAAAAATACACAACATAGATAAGAACAAATTAAAAACGCTCGCCGATGACAATAAAACGAAATTAACGAAAAACGTGGCCCCTGTTAAGAATATAAAAAACGTTGATAAAAGCGATATAGAAGTTAAAAGCGAATCGGGAATCGAATCCACGAGTCCGGATATGTCGTTGGATACGTACATATTCGCCGAGTCCGACGATAGTACCATGGATAGTATAGACCCGGCGATCATAGAGAAAGATTGGTGCATCTTGAATGAAAACGCATTTGTTGAAAATAGTCTCCAGTATACAGACATGTTGTCTGTGAACAACATTACATTTGAAACTGGTAAGTTCTATTATTACAAACTGCGTGAATAATGGCTTCATCTATGGCACATTGGTGGCCAGAAACAATTGATTTTAATTATCTTTGGTATTCTAAGACTTGATGGATTAGTGTTTGCTTTACTTTTCGATTTGAACCATCAGCACTTGGCTTAGATCCAGTGTCTAAGCTGAGTGCTGTTGGTTTGAATCTCACATGGGACTAAAATGTGTGATCTATAAATAATTGTGCCTATTCTGGATGTTCTTTGTTAGATCCCCAACATATTATAAGAGTTATGCTTAGACCTTTCTAGTACAAAAATTGCGTCATCTGAAATTCAGTGCTGTGCCATGTTTCTAACTTTGAAATAGTGCTGAGAAATATTTATTAGAATTATAATTAACTTAATCTTGTTTACAGAAACAAAGGCTGGTCCTGCGGAGTGCGCGGTGGTGGGGCAGGGCGCGGTGTTGCGCGAGTACGGGCCCGAGTTCAACGTGGACGACGGCATCCACCTCGACGACCATTACCTGCCGCACATCGACCCACTGCTCACCATCAAGCACCCCGCACAACCCGCCCCGCCGCCCGTGCACGCACACACGCACGCACACACGCACCGCCTCTACGTGAACAACTACGAGCTGGCCTCCCCCTCCGCCCCGCAGACCGCCTGGGAGCCCCTCATCACCAAGGTGTACCACGCTTACGAACCAGACGACGTGAACAGACTCTCCATCATGAACACAGATATTTACTAAACGTACGTTGTATCCATATTAATAGTAGATGTTAATAGTTAAATAGTATTTGTTGAGGCCGAACGACTTTGATCGCTATAGTATAACAATTCGGAGTAATTAAAGATCAAAATCGCTCGTCCGACCCCGCACAGCTACCTCAGCCGGAAACGACTATATACCTCAGTAATCCATAGGAAATATTTTAATGTAACTGTTGATATATACATTTATATAAACATAGATCCCACCAAACATTAGATGGATAATGTTCTTTAATCATATTTCATAATAATGCTACCTCATTTAGTTGTTTAAGTTATGGCTTAGGATGTTGCTTAAACTTATCTCTTGATACAGATGTAGAACAGTTTTGTAGTGTTATGTGCCATTTTACGATAAGTTGGCGAGTGAGGACTATAGCGGCAAGAAAGTTTTACACCACGGATATCTTGATATATTATTCATTCTGCTAGATTGAAAAACGATAATCGGTTTTGATAACTCAGTCTTTTATTACACTCTTCATAAGCAAGAATTACAACAGAAACACTATTGGTCCTTTTACTTATACACAATGCACACTAAAAGAACTTTTTATATCCTATTCACCGCTAGAACTTTATACAAGATTATAGAGGTTCTGTAATACCCCCGTATTACTGCCCTATTGACCGCTAAGTAAAGAGCAAGATAGCTCGAATCATGTTTATGGTATTAAACGCTGTCGAGTCGTCTATATTTCTCATCTCGCCGACTTCTGTCTACAGACAGGCGCCAGTAAAAATATTTAAATAGCTGTTTCGGATTCGGTTTTCAATATTGTATTATATTCAATGATTTCGATCCAAAGTTAGGATAAGACTATTTGGTGAACAAATTATTTGCATTTGTAAATACTTTGGTACTAGCGGCACTCGTGATTGCATTTCGACGCTTCTTGAGGCCGCCGTTGGTCTATCTCGGGGAACAGTGTATTTTACTATATATATACAATCTATTTAATAATTATGCCGATACATGATTAGCACCGCATCTGGTGTACTGCAAAGAGATTCCACAAAAAGCAACCGTTTGTAAGAAGCATTAAGGTCCAGTTCCGATAGCCCCAGCCCGAGACCAACGGCGGTTCGCTCATGCATTTCAATTTCGATTCCTTTATTATTATTGTTATTTTTTTATTCGAAAGTCGCGATGCAAAGCGTCGTGATTTTAGTGTAAGTGAATCGATAGTGCTGTGATATTTTTTATGTATATTTAGTGTTAAGGTTAGAGAGTGTAACGTAACGAGTGAGTACAAACAATGTTATATGTCGCGTGTACGGCGGCTCGGAGACAGGCAGGACTCTCGCGGCCCGCGCCACGGACGGAGCCGGGCCGCACAGCTAGTATACATTCGGAAATAGAGAAATGAAGTTGGTACAAATCATAGATGCGTAAGCAATCTAATTAAAATCGAACGATACCGGTGTTGACACACCAAAAAAAAACTTGACAATGTTTACTTAAGCAGAATCAAGCTGCAACTTAAAAATGTTGATGTAAATGTTAAAAAAAAGAGAAAAAATATTTAACTCCGAAATATATTTTGGAGAGAATTATTTACAAGTATGAGGAGGGGTCTTAGTGATAAAGATATCCAAAGACTGCTAGGTATTATAAGTTCTTTGAACTTGAAATTCGACTTATAAGTCAGGGATTTATGCGGAATAAAGTCAGACGTTACGAAAGCAACATAATGTAATAGACAACGGCGTAGCTATCGGATTATCATAGGCTTTGACAAGAAAACGACTAAATTAATAATGAAACAAGTACTCGGCGCCTCGGCAGTCCGCGGGGCGGCGGCCCTGCGGCGTCGTGCAGACACGCGGTCTCGGACCGGTGTGGGCATGAGCGGGTCCTCGAGCCCACGCTTGGACAAACACACGTCACGTGTAACTCCCGCGTCCGCGCCGCTCGGGCCCGGCGTCCGGGCGACGCCGATGCGACACAAACCACGCTAGATTGGTTCCCCCACGTTGGTGGCACGCTAGATTGGTTCCCCCATGTTGGTGGCTGCGCGGTAGGGATTGAAGAAAATACAAAAAAAAATGCATTTTCATGTGGCGTTAAAATTTGTACAATTTTGACAACCGATGATAGCAGTATTCTATGTCTCTTTGTCGTGGTCGGTGTTCGTAAAACTGTTATGTCTAAATTATATTAAATAAAAAAATGTGGTCCCTACCGCACGCCGTCCAATCGCTGTCAGTTCCGTGCGAGCTTGTGACAGTTATAATATACATAGCATTAACTCACATACAATATAAGGATGTCTTACACCTCTGTCTGAGGCTTTCATTATTCAATATAAATAGTACTTATTTCAAAACTTCTGTAATCATTGAGAAAACCATTTTGATGTTAAATTTTTTGTTGCAAAGGGGACAATTGTATGTTTTCGCTATATAATACTATATACAGATTTTTATATAATATTTTAATACATTATAATATACAAATATACCTCTTATCCGGATCAAGTAATACTAAAAAGTCCCTTAAATATGCTCAAGTTGTCTTGAGACACAAAATTGCCTGTAGTAGTACCAAGTTTATATGGGTCACGCATGTACCTGCACGCGACATGTTGTACAATCGCATCTCAAACTATTGACCAATTGATTGTTTATCTTTGAGACGCTACAAGTATATGCAGCTAGTGATCAATTGATTTGACTTTAGTCTCTTTAAGCAATCTTGCACCTTCAGTAGTGAGGGTATTAGGTTGATAATAAACAGACTGCTTCATTCAATCTGTTACAAATTTGTGTCGGCACTTATCATCATTCCCGAGATTGATTCTCAGGTCGCATCAAGGGCTACTGGGCTTTTCTGTACGACATTCTCAGTAGCATGTAGTGGGTAACCTCTCAGATAAACAGTTCGCGCCCTATTACCTGGGACATCATTATAATATGGGCTAATACACAGTTGCCCTTCAGAGCTACATCCCCAAGAAATAATCGTGATGCTATGAATGATAATAAATGAACGCATTCTAGTATTATCGATACTGAAATTAATATGTCAAGTCTTAAAATACCAGATATAATTAAAAATCTATTGTGTCTGACCACCAGAGTGTCCCTGCGGCTCAGTAGTTGAAAGTATACGCCATATAAACTTGGTCGACCAGTACTATCGAAAGTAAAGGCATTGGGTACATGTTACAAGATCCTTATAACCCTAAATACAAATATAAAATACCGCTATCGACTATTTGTCACAAAGGTTTGCCATAACGTCCCGACACCGTCATAACTCTTGGCTAGTGATGGGATGTTACTAATAATAGTACATTTATAAAGATCGATATTTTCGCCGCAGAAACCACTCTTTCGGCGGCGGTTTCGTATCTGTGATATATCATTAAACATAGCCATATATTTATGCAATAATAACTTCCTATCAGTAAAGTTTATTATTCGTTTCAGTAGTTTCAGAGATATAAACAAACATATTACCTCTTTACTATATTACTATAGACGACGAACGAATGGTGTGACAAAACGTCTACAGTAAAAAAATCAGAGTGAACCCAAAACTACCACATTGTACCCTTTGCGACCGTATTTGTCCCTAGCTTTTAGGTGTTAGGTTATAGTCAATCACAGGGTATTGTGGTTCTATTTTATCGGATGAGTTTATAAAACGATTAGTTAGCGACGCGTCGCAACCCGCTAAATGATGGCAAATTAATACTACCCCAATACCCAACACGTGTACAATATAGGTACCATTCTAAATCTGTCTTAAAATATAAGGTTTGCAAGGCCGGGTTAAGATATGTACTTACAGGGATTTATATAGAGACGTGTTGTAAGAAATCCGTTTAATAAACTAAAGTTAAATGTGTGTACAACTATTGGAACAAACAAACGAATTTCTTTAAACGACGTTATGCGACGGTCACGTTGCAGATCTGACTACGTTCATGTCAATTTTGGCCCGAAAAGTAACCGTCTATAGCTACAAACCTATGACGGTCTATAGCCACCGATGGTTCTTTGATCTTTCCATTGAAATATAAAACAACTAGTATAAATGAAGCAAGCGAGATATGCCAGATTCGTAGCGTTTCTCGCATGTGTAGTCTTTGCCTACGCCTGTAAGAAAACCGCGCATCTTGTATATTGAAGCCACTTAGATTTAAATGACGTAGCTTTGGAACAAAAAGGATAAGAATAAACATATATTTTTCTCTTTTACCCTAGTTCTAAGAAAGAAAACGTTTACTTGCAGTATGGCGTTATAAGACTGCGTGCATATTTAAGTGGCTACAATTTAACGCAGCATTTACATGTCCAGTTGTATGCATCAATGGTTACCTTCTACTAACAGCTCAGAAGCCAGCTTTGATATGAACGTAATCCCATAGTAATTGCTAAATAAATAATCATTTTCAGTGTAATGTTTGGTAATAATAAGGTATGAAATTAAAAAGTAAGGTAATCGTTGAAGTTTATCAAGACCCGGTCGATATTTCATGTAGTAAGCTAAAATTTCGTTTTCATACAAAAATTTTATTCATTTTAGTGGATTAAAGAAGTAAAAAGTGCATAATAAATATACATAGTGTTACTTTCTGGTTTATTTGGCGTCGCACTACGACAATATCCAACTGTTTTGTACATAATTCTGTAACTAAATTATCCTTGACACCTAACTATATACATTGAAGTATATAACAACTAGAATCATATTTCAAAAAAAAGTGAAGCCGCATTCTGATTACGACTATGTCCACTTCGGAACTGTATTATCCATTTAGTCGTAATATATAAAGATATATTGTTATTTCTTGCAATATCAAATGTATTACTTATTCCCGCCTGCAGGCGAGTACCAAGGGGCTACACTTTTTAACTACTTAACAAGTTATATACGTCAATGCCTAACAATGTCTATATTTCTATAATGTGTACTTATTTTGTCGGCAAGACTGTTGTTTATTACACATCGTGGATTTTAACTTAAGTTTTATTTTTTATGTATTAATAAATCTCCTATTTGGACATGCTTTATTATGAATTGTATTAATTATTTAATTTGTATGTGGTTTACAAGGAGATGAACTATTTTATTGTTTTTATATTTCGACATTTACAGATTAAGTGTCCAAGTCTTGTCGTCTAAATATGTAGTCGGCCTAAATCATTGAATGATGTTAGGATAGTGGACCATGATGGAGCATACCCGCGCGCGACCGCTCACTCGTGTGTTATAACTAAACGTAGCTAGATCATGGCCTGCTCGTAAGTTTCGTAGGTGGAAAGGATAAATTTAAACCGCTTTTTTTCGCTTTGATGTTTTAAACTTTGACATGATATGTATACTTTTAAGAAAAATTGTATTTTTGTGCGTCAAGCTTCTAATTGTAAATAGAAAACGCTGTTACATTTCTTTTCTTATATACGATAACTGTACGGGAATTGTTTTAAGACGTAGGCTCATGTATTTAGCGCTATATACTTGCGCGCAGTCTTGCGTCGCGTCGGCAGGACACGACGGCAGACGGCAGACGCAAGTCCGCGCCGCGAGTCGAGATACAATATAATGTACCGAACTACCTCTGCATGCCTCCATGGATAACAGTAATTATAGATACTTTTTTGTTATTAATGCGATGTAACTTTACACATTGATATATTTTGTACGTTATATTAATTAAACAGATAATGATAAGGGACATAGGTTTTACAGTTATAATAACGCTATATATGTGGAAATGTACGATTTGTTGTGTGCATGATAATTTTCCGTTTTAAATGTAGAACGCTACTCAAATCTGAATGGAAATTATTGATCCTTATACATAACATAATACAATCTGACTAGTTCAAGCTTGCGTTTTATTGTATTTTATTTGTCCTATCCTAGTTATCCATCCTTGTTGTTTTTACAATACCAAGATGGCAATTACATACAGTGCATCCTATTGTAAACAGTCATTTTGATAACTTTGGACATTTGAAAGTTGTTATTATGAGATGTTTTTTGGGATTTTGTTTTAACTTTGTAATTGTAGGATAATATTTATATTATTATGTAAATAAAATCAAAATTGGTTGCTATCTTTCACAATTTGTTGACAGTTTTGAGTCTTTTGTAGTGTCAACATAATGTAAGTGATTCACAGTAGTCCGGTTAGAGCTGCAAAGTACCCATTGATCTCCAGTAAACCATCATAAGGAAACCTGCATGTTTGAGTCAGCGTGGTGAAATATAGCCTACCCATACTTATATAGGGGAGGACCAAGTTCAACAGTGGGACGTTTACTATGGGTTACAGTCTATAATAAAAAAGACAACAGAAATGCGGTAAGTATCCTTTATTTACCATCGAATTACGCACCTTACAACTATTATATTTAACTATAAAACTGGCTTATTAAATGAACATGATGGCATTCGCTACACCGTGTGATAGTAGGTATAAACAAATTATCTATGCGTCTACTAATCTATATAATAAAGGAATCAGTACTAATCATGGTGTACACATGATCATTAGGTATTTCTATACTTTACTGGTTAACTACTGGTCGCGTTTCCACTCTGCCCGATGGAATCGTATCGTCCTTCATAATGGAAACGGGCCTTGAGACACTGCAAACCTTTTTAGAATACACGATATTTTCAAAAAAGTGGAAGAAAAGCAACAATTGGCATTCACGCAAAGGTATTTTATTAAAGATTTTTCGCAGAAAATTCATATTTCTTTTGACAAAATCGAATGCGTCTACAGGAAGCCAGTTATAATATTAAACTTACAATTAGTTTTACAATCGATGCGATCCACTTTCTCGTGTAAAAACTTCCTTACGACAACGTTACAATCCCGCTTAACTAACATTAAAACTTGACTAGACGAAACACCAAACCGGCTACTCGGAGAAAGCTAAATGAGATGCCATCTGTGTTTACTTCAAAGCGAACATTTCATTGTAAATTTTATGAAAAATATACAAACTGCATTACGGTAACCTTAATTATAATTTAGCGGGAGATATATTTACAATATTTTGTATTTATAGTTCGAAACAGACATGTTTCTGCTATAAATAACAGTGTTTTGGGTACAATTTTGTGAAAGGTATTAAGCGTTCGGGCAGTTGGACGCGACTTAATATTTAAAAAAAGTATAAAGTCATAATATAATAATAAACTATCATATAATATTTCTGAATAGATCAAAGTTATAGACTTAAGTCTTCTGGTGAATTTTATAATAGTTTAATTATTAATCTTTACAATATTATGCCAGTAGAAATATAATTGAGACTATGTCTTTAAAAATCTTCTTAAAAAACTAAAACTGCAGTCGAAAAAGAATGGGTAATTTATATATAGTATCTAAAATATGAATAAATGCAACAAATATACATAGAAACGTAAAGAAATAATGAAAGTCACTAACTGGTTTTTCACTCGACAATTAACTCACAATCATCAGTTATATATAGAGTATTTATTTTTAAGACAGTGATACTCCAGTTCAAACACAAATTCAAAAAGGTGTACGTACGCGCGTATGTATACGCATCATAAACGAACACGCACGCAATACAATTACCGACCAAAATATATGTCAATATTGCACATTATTTCGTTAATTTTCATATCAATTACATATTGTAGTTTTTATTTCATCGAAGTACCACTGTTCGTCCAAACATTTGACAAAGTTTTATAATAGTAAGCTAGATAGTTGATATTTGTCAAACATTTGAACCAATAAATCTAATAACATAATTTGTAAGACAAAGGTAATCGAAGTATATTTGTATAACTGTCCGCCTATTTACGTAATAAATGATCCATAATTCATGCCAAAATCGTCGTCGTATGTCAAAATATAGAGCGTTTCTCCAATACATGCAGTATTACTTCTTAATTGACGGTCCATATGTTTTCTAATTACAATACATGACCAATGTAATACATTTGAATAATTCGTTACTGGTTTCAAAATATCTGAGGTCTCCTTCGGGGTAAATACGATTTCTTATAAATGATATTTATTCTATAATAATCACTTACAATACATTGTCTGCGTAATACATCGATGTTATTTGTATAATACGATTAAACTATGCACATAGAAATCTTAACTCAGACCTCGCGACTTTATAAGAACTTTAAAATTCCCGAAGAATTGTCTTTTCAACAATTAAGAACCGACTTGTCCTGCCACAGGTTTCCTAGCAAAGACCCTCGTGATAGGTTTTTTGGGAGGTGCTTGAGCCGCTGGCTTACTTGCAGTCGATTTGGGTCGCAAACTAGGTATCTGCGAGACCCTGATACCTATAGAGGTTTTCTGTTTAGGTGCTGAAGACACTTGTGCCTTCGGTTGACCCTCAAAAGTAGAACTTCTGATTAACTTGGGTGGTTCGGGCTTTTCGGGTTCTATCCAAACTTTCTTCTCAGCTTTAGCCGGCAACTTCTTGGCTTGTTCCACTTTCTTCCACAAGCTAGCTATCTTGCTTTCTATATCTTTGGAGTTAGTTTTCGAAGACTGGATTGAGTTCACACTAGAAGTACTGCCTTGCCGGGAACTCCTTGAAGCTATAGTGATGGTCTTTCCACTCTCATTGCTCTGCAAACTATGATTTGATGGAGAGTTCTTCATCGCTGGCTCAGATTTCTTGACTACACGAGACGTAGTGGCTTTAGCCTGCCCAGCTTTCGGCGCTGGGGGTCTACTACGATTAAACTGAGGCAGTCTTGAGGGAGAGGTATTAGTTTTCGTTGGCGGTGCCGTTTTAGCTAACCTCGGCACCGAAGTTTTTTTGTCCGGGACTGGCAAGTCTTTTGCTGGGACAGAACTTTCTTCTTTCGTGAATGTTCCTTGCCGTTCCAGAGGCAACGGTTTGGTTGCAACTGGTGGAATACAAATTGGTTTCTGCTGAATCTTAGTAGGTGATCTCGGTAGAGATTTTTTAGGGGAAGAGTTAGCGCTTTGAGTCTTCGGAACAGGTTTAGTTGTTTTGACACTAGAGTGAGCTTTGACTGGATTTGAAGACTTAGCGGGAGCGCTCTTAGGCGGGGTTTTAGTTTGCGGAGTAGCTGGCTTTTTAGCAGCGGGTACGTTGCGTCTATATGGAGACACGTACATTGCCTTTTTCCTTCCACGGATGGCTTTCGGAGTATCCTGTTCCTTGTCCATGGAATCGTTGGAGTCTAAGCTTTCGTCACGTCTGGCAGGTTTGATTATTTTAGGCTTTGGCCGGGGGGATTCATTATCAGACTCCGAGTGAGCCTTATCTTCTGAGTTACTGTCTCCTTCGTAACTTGCGAAATCACTGCTGCTCGGATTCTGGTTTTTGTCACTCTGCATTTGTAACGTTCGCTTGTAAGACGCCGTCATTTCTATATTCTTGAGATTGTTCACTACACACATGTCTACGGCAGCGGGGCTTTCTATAACGGGGAGATAATTCCTGAAGCTCTTTGTGTAAGTTTGCATTTGAGTGGAATTTAGTTCAAAGTCGTCTTCGTTGTGTCCGCTGTCAGCGTCTCTAGAGAATATGTCATCGTCGTGCCTGTCATCCAGTATCTGTTGGTGGTTCAGCTCGTTGGATGATAGGCTATCATACCCTGTGGTAGTTTCTACGTTCTCAAAATTAGCGTCTTTGGTGACAAACGTTGGGGAAGGAGGTATATCTTCGCTTAAAGTCCTAGTTCTGAAACGTTCAGCATCTTCTAGTCTCTTCTGTTTCATAGTCTTTTTGGCTGCCAGTCTTTGCTTTAGGCTCTCGAGGTGTGGGTCAACCACTTTCTGGGACGATTGTGGTAGAATGGTGTGAATGTCTACAGTCTGGGTTTGGTACCTAGCTCTGTCTTCCAACCTCCGCTGTTTGGCACTCACTTTCCTCTTAGACTTGATCTCAGAAGCCGCTGTGACGTATTCGTCAGAAGGGTCGCTTTCAGACTTCGTCCACGTCACAAATTCTTCCTCCACTTCTAACACTACGTCATTTTCTGTCACAGTATCTGTGATAGTGTATGTTTGATATCTATCTTTAGACACGTGTCTCTTTTCTTTCGGCGTCAAGTATTTTGGATCTCTCTGTCTTTTAGGGGTGGATTCCACACTGCTTATATCCGAGGGTATAGGAGTACAGTTCTCAGAGCCAGAGGGGATATCAGCAACTACATTCAAAGTGTTTGATGTACAATCGTCGTACATCTGCTGAGCGGTCACTTGTTCTACTTCAGTCGATTCAGCGATTTCGTCGAACAAAGACGGCGGATTAACCTTGTCTAGATCATGGAAGACGTTGGTAAATGTACTACATAGAGGAAAGTCCTGTACTGGTTGCTTGAAATCAAAGACTATTGGAGTCCTTTCTCTTATTTCTGCTACCTCTGATACAATACTTGATACGGATATCATACTGCTTTCCATATCGATATTCTCCATTTCTGATGGTGGTTTCACATTGTCGAGGAAGCTGACTGGGTTGCTGTCAAGGTGTTCTGTGCTACCCTGATTCATGGAATTGCTTAAAGCTCGCTTGACCATTAGCGAGACGGGTAAGGACTTCTTTCGACTCTTTTGAGACTTTTTGGATACTTGGTCTTTTGAAGACTCATCCCAGTGACCTGATGCGCTTAGGGATAGTAGACTGCCAAGATTCGAAGGTGGTTTTATATGGTCAAGGTCTAAGGAAGTTAGAGAAGTCACGCTTGCTTCCATAACATAGTGAGAACTTTTCAGCTGAGCGGCCAATCGTGCTGCCTCCTTTTCGATGGCTGCCGAAATAATCGAATCAAATTTATGTTCACTGTCGTCAACTAGAGAAGTGAAACTGGGTTCTGGGATGCTGTCCAGCATTAAATTACGATCACTGTCGAGGACACTGTCTTCTATAGTCGGCATATGAGGAGAATATGGTAGTTCATTACCATCCAGTTTGTTCGTTAGATCAGGTCTAGAGAAGGACATGGTAGGTGCCTCACTCTTTTCGAGAAGATCTGGTAGAGTCATCCCTAATTCTACGACCTCGCTTCGGATCGAGGATACCATGTGCACGGAGCCACTAATGGTCGGGAATGTGACGTCATCAGGACACGTATTGTCATTCCAAGTGTCCGTATCTTTCTTGGACATTTCTTCGTGGTTTTGTACATGGTCCTCGGGTTTAGTGTATTTGATGTCGGTCCACTCGAGCTTGTTTTTACTAGACCTGGTGAGAGTGCCCGAGTTAATAATAGGGACATGAGGCGTCTCCCCGTCGCTCCAGGATCCGTCCAGGACGTCGGCGTACGACTCGTTGGAGCGGTTGAGCTCATCCCGGGGCTCGGATTCGAGGGTGGTGTTCGCGGACAACGGGGCCAGGCACTCGTTGGAGCGGGTCAGCGTCGTGGAATCGAGGGGGGACGAGGTTTCGGTGGGGTCGGGGATTTCTTCGAGGGGGATTCTCGCGTCGTCTACGGGATCCGGGATGGGGATCGGGGGATTTCGGTCTAGGGCGGGTAGGTCGGGGTGGTCGTGGTCGGGCGGCCCCGGGGGGCGCGCGACGTCAGAGCCAGGCGCGGTGTTGCGTGTGTCCCCGCCGGCGGGCGCGCGCCCCGCTGGCGGCGCCGGCACGTTTTTTGTCCGGCGGCGCGCGCCCTTGGCGATCACCTCCTCCAGCAGCGCGCGCGCGCGGCCGCAGCGCGCCAGCGCGCCGCCCGAGGCGGGCGAGGCGCGCGAGGCGGCCGCGCCGCGGCGCCGCGCCTCGAGGCGGTCGTCGGAGCGCGGGCGGCGGCGCGCGCGGGCCATGCCGAGGCGCACGGAGCGCTCGAACACCTCGCGGTCGGTGGAGCCGAACGACTCGTTGCTGAGCGACGACAGGGAGGTGCTGCGCTCGAGGGCGCGCGGCGACAGCGTGGAGCGCGAGGCGCGCGCGCCGTCGGCCGAGCGGCGGCGCCGGGCGCGCCCCGTGCGCCCGAGGGTCGCCTCCTCGATCTCCCGCGACCTTATCGGCGCGCGGTCCAGGGACCTGGGAACTCTATGCTGACGGACCGGCTCGTTCGCCCGCTCGGCGGACTGCGCCCGCACCCTATCGTCCAGCGTCGGTCTACCTCGAGGTACGATGGAGAGCCCGGCCTTGACGGTCTCCTCGAAGATCTCCCGGTCCGTGGAGCCGAATGAGTCGAGACTCAGGGACGATAGAGAGTCGTTTCGCGCTAGGTTAGCGGCTGCGGGCGGTTTCGGCTTCTCGCGGATTTGCGACTTGACCGGCAGGCGGCTCTCGTATTTCCGACCTAAGAAAAGATAACATTTGAATATACTCATCACTTAAATACACATTAATCTTACACTGTATATTAAGAAAAATTTCAACCCGATTTTATAAAGAGTAGTATTTAACTGTTTCTCAATTTTTTGCCTTTGTTCCACCAAAAATACTAATTGCACCGCAAAATATGCTTACTAAAATATTTTAAAGAGATCAAACTAAGTCGACGGAGCCCTATTTTTGGGTGGGTTTAAGAAGGAACCTAACATAATCTAACCCTTCTGAGACGGAATGCAGTGATTTGAGGCGTATAGGTGCTCGTTATGATATATTTTAGTAAGCATATTTTGCTGCGCAATTAGTATTTTTGGTGGTCATTATATGTAATCCCTTTTAAAAATAATTTATTATACTCAAATTAAAATAATTATTATACTACAATAGTATAAAAATGAAATATAGCTTGGCACTGTGACACTTATACCGAGAGCTAGGATGATGTTGATCATATTTGATTATAAATTGGACATAGTTATGCAAAATGAATCCAACAACACAAACTTCCTTTTGAGACAATTAGAGATTCAGTAAATTAATTAATATAAAAATAAAAATAACAAGCCTGATTTCATTTCAAACTTCTTTTAAATAATTGATATTACTATCTAGTTTATTTACTGGGTCATGGGGTACCAATTAGAACAAAAAGTAAACAGTTCCAAAAATAGATCATAGATGGGCACTATGAGTTCCATTGTTAATATTAAGATCAATCAAAATGCTTTATTGGAAGAAAATTTACCATAAAATGTTATTATAAATAATAATAATAATAATAATAATAATATTTTTTATTTCATAAAGCAATTGTAGTACATAATAAGTTTTCACAGAATTCAAGTACAATATTATAGTGCATACAATCTGTGGTTAAAGCACTGTTCTCCTAGCTAGGTTATGGAATAACCTGTAATAAGGAGTAACAGACCCAAACCCCAATTCGGTGGTAGGTATTATACTATCTTAGAGTACTATATGCTTGATACAAACTTATAACAATTTTAACATAAAGCGATTTTACAGTAATTAATAAAACAATATGTGAGTGTGTGTGTGTGTGTGTGTGTGTGTGTGTGTGTGTGTGTATGTGTGCGTGTGTGTGTGTGCTTGTGCGTGTGTGTGTGTGCTTGTGTGTGTGTGCGTGTGTGTGTGTGCGCGTTTGTGCGTGCGTGTGTGTGCGTGTTTGCGCGTGTGTGTGTGTGTGTGTGTGTGTTTGAATTTGTGTTTGCGTTTCTTACGTATGAAGATAGTTTTCGGTTTCCTCGTAGGTTTTATCTTGCAGAAATGTATTTAGTGTCTTTTTGCATTTGTAATATGATAAGTTATAAATTGTACATTTTTGGCTAATTTTGTTGTACAAAGCTGGACCCAAGAAATAAAAAAATCTTTTAGTAAATGAAACCCATGGATGTGGAATAGTACAAACTTTGTCCTTCCGGCGTTTGCTGATCTCCTTATGCGGCATATTATAGTGCTGGAGAAGAACTGTTTGTTTAATAAAATGTTGCCGAACGTTTAGTACTCTGCATTGGGTTTATAATTTGTCAGTGGGGAACATAATTGGACGGAATGTTGCCACCTTTAAGATGGCTCTGTGAGCAATTTCAAGAGGTTTCATTAAGGCTTTGGCCGCACCCCCCCAACATGAAATACAGTATGTAAGAATGGAAACACACAAAGCAAAGTATACATTGCGGATTATTGTAGGGTTAGCTATTGATCTTAGAGTTTTAAAAATATATATCAATTTACGTACTCTACCTGTTACGAAATTGATGTGGGTTTTGAAATTCAGATTATTATCTAGTATTATGCAGAGATATTTAATATGATCCGCATGGTATAGGTTGGGACAGTTGCATAAAGTTTTTGCTGAAGGACAGCAATTATGTGCTTTTATGGAAATTGGGATTTGAGGTTGAGATACAGAACGAATAGTATATGTAAGTAATTTAGTTTTTGAGGTATTAACTGTAAGAGTATGTGAGTATAGCCAATTTAAGGCTGTATTAAGTCCACTCTGAGCGTAGTGCTCAAGCTTTGACCAAGTATCAGCTTGGAATGTAATAGCTGTATCATCTGCGAATGACACTATTTTGGCATTCGGGATGTTAAGATCACAGAGATCATTGATGAACACCAGGAACAGAGTAGGGCCCAAAATACTGCCTTGTGGCACGCCGTAAAAGATGGGAAGCTGGTCACTAATATAATTATCGATTTTTACAGTTTGGGTTCGATTCGTTAGGTAGCTCCTAAAAAGATCGAGTTGTTTTCCCCTGATTCCCATGCCTTCAAGTTTGTTTAAGAGGATAGAGATAGGAACGGTGTCGAAGGCCTTAGTGAGGTCCAGGAATATGGTAAGTATTTTCTTATTAGAGTTTAGGCCTTGTACGACGTGATTAGTCAAATCTTGTACAGCATCACAGGTGGATCTGTTCTTACGAAAACCAAACTGTTGTGGTGACAGTAACTTGTGGTGCTCAAGATAGTGGACAAGTCTTTTGTATATCAGCCTTTCGAGGACCTTAGAAAATACACTAAGAACAGCGATAGGTCGGTAATTGTTAGGCATATCGCCATTTCCACCTTTATGGATAGGGTGAATAATAGCTTTTTTTAGCGAAGTGGGAAATACAGCAGTGTCAAAACAGAGATTAAAAATGAAGGAAAGTATAGGAGCTAGTAGAGCGACGTATCGTTTTAGAATTATAGGCGAGATACCATCCCAGCCAGTAGCAGCATTCGATCTGAGAGATTTAATTATAAGGGTAGTTTCGTCAGGGTCTGTATAGTCCAGAACAAAAGATGATGCGGTTTTCGAATTTTGTAGCATTTGCGATGATGAAGATTGCCGGTTACGCAAAATATTGTCGGCGAGGTTTTTGCCGATATTGGCGAAAAAAGAATTTACATTATTGCAAGATTCGATGGGAGATAGAGAGGAATGGAGTAATTGAGTAGATATATTCTTAGGCTGGTTAGTGTGTGTGAGTCTTTTGATAGTGTCCCATAGAGTTTTTGGATTATTACTAGCTTGTGCTAATTGTTGTCTGTCAAATGTCCTTTTTTGTTTTTTCAATATAGTGGTACAGAAATTTCTATAGCGTTTATATGTGGTTTTAAGTATTTCGTTATCCGGTGATTGTTTAAGTTTCCTATGAAGCGCGTCTCTGTTCCTAATACACCGTAACAGACCAGGCGTTATCCAGGGCTTAATAATTCTCTTTTTGGAGGATATTTTCTTGACTACAGTGTTTTTCTTAATAGATGATGTGAGTAGATATCCCAGTTGATCGATAGCAATATTTGGATCTGTATTGGTATATATAGGGGTAAAATTCAATTCTCTCATAGTTTCGTCTAGCCCTTTGTAGTCAATCTTAGTAATAGTAAGAATAGCAGAAACTCGTTTACATTCATGACTAAGACAAAATAAAGATGAGTAGTGGTCGGTTATTGAAGTGTCATAAACAAAGCAATGGTTAGGGGATTTTGTTCTTAGTATTATGTGGTCCAGACAGTTGTTGTCTCTAGTAGGAAGACTATGTGCTGGCAGATAGCCATAAAACGCTAGAAAATTTAAGTAATCGTGAGCACGGGTGTCAAGAGTAGAAGGCTTAATGTCTATATTTAGGTCACCTGTTATAACGACAGTCTTAAAGTGCGATAGAGTTGGAAGTATGTTGCTCATGGCCGATAAGAAGTTACTAATATTGTCATTAGATGGGGATCGGTAAATGCTAATTATGGCCAAATCTGAGTTAATCTTAAGTATAAGACCTGATGCAGTTTGACGTAAGTCAGGTTCTTCACATGTGGCAAGTAAGTTTGATTTCATGTATACCACAACCCCGTCACTTTGATTTATGTGTTTAGTGGTGTGAAATGTGTTATAATTTGGAAGCACCGGGATAAAAGAGTTACTAGAACACGACAACCAACACTCAGTCAATACTACTAGATCACAATCAAACGAAAAACGGTACTAATAAGGACGGAAACTAATAAGGTTTGTAGGTGAAGGAAGTTACAGTTGATTGACCGGATGTTTTGAGATAAAATTTTTAGGTAATTGGTAGGTTTTATTAGGATATTATGAGTATTTTCCGGGATGCATGTATGTGTAGTAGATATAGAATGATGATCTATATTGTCCATTAGACTGGTAACGTTATTATTCATTTTTATTTAATTTTGTTATGCTCAAATAGTGGGGACTTCGAAGCGCTAGGATTAATTTAAAAGTTGACGATGTACATGCATATTGTAGTTGACTGTTTTGGGTGTAGTAATAGACGCATATAAACACGTAATCTACGATCCACCTGTGTATATAATAGGTTTGTTTAAAGGGACACAGAATTGTAAGATTTATGTTTGAGCGTAAAAAGTAATAATTTAAATATCTTAGTAGTAAGTATGAAAAATGGTAATGTTTACATTTTATGATAGTTGCCGTACGTAAGTGTTTTTGAGTGTTGTGTATAGTGAGTGAACGTAAGTTATGTTTGCAAAATTTGTTTGTGTGATAAATGGTGTATAGTAGTTCATGTAAAGTGTTATAGTACAAGATGGATTTATAAAACTGCATTGTAGAAATAGTAAATAACAAACTTAAAATAATGTTAGGAATAGTAAACTTATAAATAACTAGTCATACATTGTCTCGTGCAGGTAATTCTTTGAGTTGGTTTTCAGTTTTTATGACGATGGACTGGCTTTCTGGCCCCTTTTTCATCAAAATACGTCCGTTAGACGTCCAGCAGTATTTGTACTCGTTTTCTTTAGCGAAGTTTCGGGCTAAATAGAAAAGTCGCTTGGAGTATGCTGTCAGCTGTTCAGTAATGTAGACGGGAGTGTTTGGTGATATACCCAGGGTGGCCGAGCTCAACTTGTTACTAGGGTTTTGCTTATTGTAGACTTTTACAGCTGTCATAAAAGTACTTTTAGTGAGTGTATTATTAAATTCCAATGTTATTGTCGCATTAGGGTTTTCCTTTTTTGAGGGCTGCCGTAGGATGTCCCGGATGTCTGTATATTGTAAGTTGTAACTCAGGTGTTTAGATAGTTCCAGCATAGAATTATAGAGCATCTCCTTTGTTTCATTTGGCCGTTTTGGTACATTGCGCAATTCAATACAGGTTTTAACGATAGTGCGATCAAATAACTCGATTTTTTCTTCGAGAGTGGTTAGCTTAGAAGCGATAGCATTCCTTTCTTTCTCGAGCCCCGAAATTTTTGAATCGAGTGTCATTAATTGATCAGATAAGTAGGACATAGATTTTTCGATCTCAGAGTTTGTTTCATCAATCTTGGTGTTTATTGTTTTTATTTCTATGACGTGGTTTTCTAGTTTGTCCATACGGGCGTTTTGCTGGCTTATCATATCGAGAAGCAAGTCCCTCATTTCATTTTTAAAGTCGGTTAAGTAGTCATATGTAATATCGTCACTAGACGGACAGCGTCGCTTTGATCTCTGAGTGATATTTGTGCCTATATTCATTGTGTTTACATCTTCAGCTGCTAGTAATGTATGAATGTCGGACTCGGATCGCGTAGGAACATTTTGTTTCGGAGGAGTTCTCGCTAATTTCGACATTTTGCTTATGAAATAGCTTACTTGTTTTAGAAACAGTTGAAATATATCACAAAAAGACCAGGCGGAGTATTGTGGGTTTGAACTCACGACTTAATAGCGTAGCAGTCGTTCGAGCACACGCTTACGCCACGAGGCTACGATTGTCGCTATACGAAGTGGCGAAATTGGTGACCAGTTGGTGCTTGTAGAGATATACACTCGGCGGGTAGCTCAGTTAACCGCTCGCTCGCTGTGAGGGTCAAACACTGTTTACGCCGTACAAATGTTCACTAGTCACTGATCCAAGTAACGAACTTTTGAAATGTTTATTGTATATATTGGTTAGTTTCACTGATTTTAAATATTGATCACAGTTTAATCCTCTCTGTTATGTTATTGTTATGAGGTATAACGGCAAAATTATGCATAATACACGATATTTACACTGAATACGAATTTTAAATACGGAGACCGCACGAAACACGTCTGTTCGGTTAAAACGTTTTGTATAATACATTGACATTTGTTAAGCATACATATTTTTCATATTTTAAGTAATTTCTTATTAATTAGTATCAGTAGGTAATAAACAAATATTGAAGTAAACCAAAAGAAGGGTATGAAATAAAAACACAATGTTTTTGTAGATTTGTATAAACATATAAAAGAGCCATCTAATGTCTCATCTAGCCCTATAGGTAAAATAAAATGATAGGTAGATTACCTATGTGTGATGTAAAAAATACTGATATATCGATATCTTTAAATCATAAAATAAATGCGTTTACCTTGATGCTCGTTAATTAAATATGTAAACGATTATAAAGTTTTGATAAATTTTAGTGACCAGGAAAGTGCAGACGAACTGTTAAACTGTAAGTATTTGCTGGATAAAGGGTTTAGATGCCAAAAAACATTTGAGGTAGATGTGTCTTATGGAATTGTGAAAGATATTGAGCGAGAATTAAGCGAAGATGATCTAATTAAAGAACTGGACAGCGATATACCTATCCTAAATGTTAAACGCTTGCAACGTCGTAATTTTGACAATGGCCTATTTGAGGATAGCGAGTGCGTCCGGATATGTTTTAAGGGTGCGTCCTTGCCTCCTTATATATCAACGTATGGTATACGAGTCAAAGTGGACCCCTATACTTTTCCGGTGACGCAGTGCTCGAAGTGTTGGAAATATGGTCATAATTTTAAAACTTGTTCATTAACAGTAAACTTATGTCCTAAATGTGGCAAACATCATGCCAATTGCGAGACCACTGCGAGACACTCAAAGAAAAGAGGATAAGGGAATTAATGTCCGAATTTAATTGTACGTATAAGCGCGCCCTTACACTGTATGTACCGCCATCCCCTCAAGTTGATCCAGAAGCTTCTATATCGAGTGAAGTAGATGTAGAACAGACGAGCGATACAAGACCTTCACAACCTAATCGCAGTCCTTCGTATGCTGAAATATTAAAAGCCCCAAAGCACACCACTTCCACCCCTGTTGATCGCGATACTACTCCTAAGAAAAAATCTAAGAAGCATTCTAAGAAGCGTCAGACTAGTCAAGAGGATATCAGACGAGAAGAATGTGTAGAGTGTGAAGACAGTACAGATACTGAGGAGATAGGGGAGGCAAACGAGCGCTCGCAGAGAAAGAATAGTTTCAAAAGTGGGTTTCAACATTTAGTAGAGAAAATAAGAGACATTATATTTTATGAAAAAACTAATTTTATTGAAAAATTTAAAGCTTGTGGTTCGATAATATATGACTGGATTGTTAAATTGATTACTGATTATTTTTCGGAATGGACCTTTTTCAAAACATTCATTCAAAATGGACTATTACCGGATTAATATGATACAGTGGAATTGTCAGAGCTTACGCCCAAAATTGATAGATTTAGAACAGTTGCTATCTCAAGAAAAAATTCACATAGGTTTTTTAAGCGAAACATGGCTCGAGCCTGACAGCCCTTTAAGAATTTCTGGATACAGTGTTTTGCGCCATGATCGTGACGATGGCTATGGTGGAGCTGCTATAGTTATTCACTCATCAATCAAATACCAATTACGTCGTACACTAAATATCAACTCCGGAATTCAAATTGTGCATGTCAAAGTTCTCAACTGCACAAACATTGAAAATATTATTTCACTATACTGCCCTTCGACAGTGCAATGCTCAGTGCATGACTGGAATACGATTTTTGGTTTGAGTGACAAGAAAACTCTAATAACTGGAGACTTTAATTGTCACCATTACAGTTGGTCATATAAGACAGATGTTAGAGGATCACAGCTTTTTGACTTAACGGTTGACAAAAATTATGTAACGTTAAACGATGGTTCACCCACGAGATTAAAGCTAGTGAATGGCAGGTTACAGAAATCATCCCCTGACATCACCTTTGTCACCAGAGACATTGCACTACCTTTCGACTGGAAGGTCACAAATGAAAATCTTGGAAGCGATCATCAAGTGATCAAGCTATCAACATATACTTCAACATGCACGACGACTTTTAAAAAACTTAATTTCAAGAAAGCTAACTGGCCGGAGTATATCAAGCACCTACAGGATTTGTTTTCTAATCTACAGTTAGCATGTGACCCTCAGACCGCTTATGACCAATTTATTGCTGTGCTCAGTTCTGCTACAAACCTTCATATACCTGCTATAAGAGTGTGTCAGGATCCCATACGCATTCAAAAATTTACTCCAAAACCATACTGGAACGCTGAAATCTCGCGGACAGTAGCAGAAAGACGCCTAGCATTGTCAAAGTTTAGGCGGAACCCTACGCCTCAGAACCTTATTGACCTCCAAATAAAAGTTAGCGCAGCACAAAAAATTATTCGTAAATCGAAACGGAAAGCCTGGCGGGAATTTTGCACTAGTGTCGATGAGACCACGACAATTGGTGAAATGTGGCATCGTATGAAATGGCTGAAAGGATATCGTACTACGAATTGGAACGTTGATGAAGCTATAGCCAACGAGCTCTTACGCAGCTTATCTCCAGACTATGCTTCTCCGGAAGAGCCTTCATTTTCTTCTGTAAATATTAAACTGATTAGTGGTATTTCGTTGCATGAGTTAAATCATGCTATTAAGGACAAGGACACGGCCCCAGGTGACGACGGTATCTCCTTTTCTATGTTAAAACACCTTCCTATTGTTGGTAAGCAGATTTTAATTAGTATCTTTAACAAATTTCTTGAGACCGGGTTTGTACCAGAACAATGGAGAAATATAAAGATTGTGCCTATCCCAAAATCTGGTGCTAATACGCAAGCTGTGCGTCCTATAGCTCTTATGTCGTGCCCATGTAAGGTTTTTCACATCATTGTAAAACACAGACTAGAATGGTTTTTAGAATCGAAACACTACTTTTCAACGAATACTTTTGGCTTCAGAAGATCTCACTCGTGTATGGACAGCCTGGTTCGATTAGTATCGCAAGTACAATCTGGATTTGCCAAAAACTTACTTACCTTGGGATGTTTCGTTGACATAGAGAGCGCATACAATAATGTAGACATTACTGTACTGTTAAGCATATTAGATAAACTTGTGATCGGAGCTAGCATATGCAAATATTTGTGGGAATTTCTGAGAGCTCGACAAATAAGTCTGAAAAGTATTGATACTAGTAACACGAGAGTAACTGGTCGTGGTCTAGCGCAGGGGGATCCATTGTCGCCGTTATTATTTAATGTGGCTACAATACAAATATGTGGTGATCTAGGCAACGTGTGTAACATCTCACAATATGCTGATGATTTTGTGTTGTATGGGTCGTTCAAAACAATTAGAGAAGGCTGTGCAAGTCTACAAGTAGCGTTGGATATGGTGTGCAAATTGGTTGAGAATATAGGGCTTAAAATATCAGAGAGAAAGACAAGTGTTTGTGTATTCCGGAAGGGCTTCAGTAATAGGCAAGATGCAGTAAATGTTAATCTCAATGGACATCCCTTACGGGTAGTGGAAAATGTTAAATATCTGGGAATGTGGTTTGATAGGTCACTAAAATGGGGTAAACACATTAACGAAATAACTAAAAAGACAATAAACTTCATGAAAATTCTTAAGATACTAGCTGGATCCAATTGGGGCTTACACCGAAACATATAAGGAGTTTGTACATAACTATCATACGAAGTCGAATGGACTACGGCAGCTTCCTATATGACTCCAGCACTAAAAACCATTTGTACAAGCTGGATAAGGTGCAGAATCAGTGTATGCGCGTTATCGGTGGTTTCATTAAAAGCACCCCTATCCACGTAATGGAAAACGAGTTGTGCCTATGTCCTCTGTATCTCCGTAGGCATTATCTAGGAGGTAGGTACTGGTTGAAGGGCTATTCAATACAAAGTGACAATCTAAAGCTAATTGATGAGTTGTCTGATCAATGTTGTCAAGAGGGTTATTGGAATCGAAAAAAGAAACCATTGCTGGCTACCATACACGAGTCTATGAAGAACATCAATATTCATTCATCTAATAGCCTGGAAATGTTTTCCTTAAATACATGGGTGCAAAACATTAATATAAATAATAATATTTTTTGTCATATAGAGGGCGTATCTGGGTCTAAAAAAGCATTAGGGGTGCCAACTCTGAATGATAAGTGTAATAATTTAATTAACAATACATATCGCGACTATTACAAAGTATATACAGATGGCTCCAAAGTTGGGGACGACATAGGAGCTGCAATTTATGACCCTCAATTACAAGCACATGCCAAATATAAAATAGAGGCTAAAGTGTCCATCATGTACGCAGAGCTATATGCGCTTGCCGAAGCTATTTCATATATTAAAAGTGTTACTTATCATAAGTTTGTTATTTTTAGGGATGCCAAGAGTGCGTTGCAACATGTGGCTCGGTGCACCTCGAATTTTCGAGGAGTACCGATAGCTTACACTATCTTAGATGCAATTAGGCAATTTGAGTCAGGCAATGGGAAGGTGGTTTTGCAATGGATCCCGTCTCACGTGGGGTTGTGTGGTAACGAGGAGGCCGATCGTCTTGCAAGACTGGCAGTTTCGGACGGAATTCCTAGTGCAGTTGTGCCATTTTACAGCGACATATTACCTATTCTAAAAGACAACATCTTCAAACTTTGGTCTAAGCACCTAGAGCGCAAATCATTGAGTAAAGGCATCTGGTATAGGACAATCCGTGCTGAACCTTTCCGTTACCCTTGGTTCGAGACCAGTAGGCTAGACAGAAATTCAATTGTAACAGCTTTAAGGATTCGGTCCGGTCACATTCCGTTTAATAAGTTTGCTTTCTTAATGAAACTTGTTTTATCTCCAAACTGTTCTGAATGCGGTGTAGCTGAAGATGTTTACCACGTTATTATGGAGTGTGTCCGGTATGGAGACTTAAGGAAGAGGTTCTTTAATAATAGTTATTATGTTAATGTTGGTTACTGTAACAGTGTATTGACTGAGCCTCACTCAGAAGATGCCAAAGCACTGTACAAATTAGTACAATTTGCTAGTAAAAGTAGATCCTAATTTTGTTATCGCTCTTTTGTTACCTAAGCTAAGTACTATTTATTTTAGGTAGTCTTACGAGGACGACATGGTCGCTTTTTGTTTGTGTACCAAGTCCTCTATTAAATAAAGATTAAAAAAAAAAAAAAACAACAGTTGTTTTTTAATCTAATAATAGGTACATTGTATTTTATAGGAGGTGTATCAATAATTATATTATTAGCTTTAACTTCTGTTAAAGTATTAAGCAGGTCCAGATAATTAATATTTCATAACAAAACTTCAGTTGACAATCAAGCTTCGACTCTATTGAGAATCGACGCGGCAGGCAGGCGCGCTACTCGACTCCGCGGCTACCGGCAGCGCTCATACACGATATTATACACGAAAATTCACGAAGCTGACCGGAATAAACCGAACGCCGCCGCCAGGCGATACTCGCGCGTGTGTGTGATTTGATTTCAAGTATGGCGTAGTGGTTACTTATCGACGTGCGGAGTGTTATGGGTTCGATTCTCACACAGAAAATACATTATGTTCAACAGATTTTTTGTGTTGAGTCTGTTAAACGGCAAAAGTAAGTCTTTTAAAAAAAAAGTGCTGGTTATTATATTTATTTTTCGATAATCGTTAAATTCAAATAATCTATGTGATGTATTTTATAAATAGTCATAACTCAGTAAATTTCAACAGAGACTAAATACTAGGCATTGCAGTTGTTTTCAAAAATCTGAGCGCAATGAAGTTATTTTATATTTACAATTATAGTGAAATATACATAGATAACTAACTGCCAAAGTAGAATTCTATACGCCAATGAGTTATTTTCAAAGTACCCGAACATCAATCACAATCGCATACATAATGAAATATATTGTTTTATTAATAATTTTTAAAACGCATTCATTAAAATTATATGAAAAAAATATATACAAGGTCAAATTTTGACAGCAACACGATATATGCACGAAAATCCGACCGAGTAAATGAGAATCACCAAAGTGTGATCGTACGCATTTCGGCACACAACACTATAGGTAGATAACTTTTATTTTCAAGGATGCGCACATTTTACATCGGCTCGTTTAAATATGTTCTATCCGTGGTAAACAGTCAAGTACCTATTTTACTGTCACAACGCCATCTCTTATGAGCTGTTATCAAATAGGATTCGGAACTTGTGTACTTGTTATGGGTAGATGGCAGCAGTGGCGCTAGTTTTGTGCTGCCATCTAGTGTAAAAAGATAGATACCAAAATAGCAAGTAGAATAGCCAGAGTTAGGCGTGTCCAAGATTTTTGTATGGGATTGAGTATCTGTACTAGTATAGTATTATATTATCTGTGACTGGGTGTAATGGACGACGTACTAAAAACTTAATTGATTTTTGCTGAAGAATATGCCGACGATTTTTATTTCAGAATAATGGTCTAAATCTACTATTTCAGTTTTCGATATTTATTTATTGGCATATTAACAGAGTAAACACATACATTTATAATTGGCTTTGTAGAAATTGTAGTCCTGCCGGGATTTCACAGCAGGTCTGGAGTGTGTGTTAGGTCTAATATAACCTCAAGATGGGGATGATAATTGTCAATTTTACACGTGCCTTCTGATTTGTTGACAGTGCAGTTTATATTAGTTAGTACTAAGTCCAAAATTTTGTTGTCAATATTTGCAATAGTTTGCTTGTGCTAAGGCATTCAGGGCTATGAAATCCGAAAGTGATTACGTTAATTTGTTTTGAATATTGTCTGCACCCTTATTCAAATTTAAAGTCGGAGTCGCGTGGGTCATATTGCTATCTACAGTCCATGTAATGAAACCCAAACCATTAAAATCACCAACTGTTATAATGTCGTCTACTGTTTCTAAGAACCTGATTGCACTGTCAAGAAATTTATTCAGTTCATCAAGTTTTACCGGAGGAGGTAAATAGACAACGCATATAGCAATTCTTAGAAATGTATTGTTCTCTTTAACTTTTATCTCTACCCGTATATCCTCACAGCTACTTTCAAATTTAGTGAGACGAGATGACGGAATAGGTTTCGATACCGCCAATAGTAGTGAACGCGTTAAATCTCGGTCCCTGCGATATACGTTGTATCGGTTATCAACAATTTCGCGATCTAATATATTTGTATTTAACCATGTTTCATTAAATATTATTATACTATAGTTATTTTGCTAGATGTTGTTATAAACTTCATTGGTCTTGGTGTGTAGGCCACCCACATTTTAGTAATATATATCGAGAGAACTGAATTTAAACATATAATCTTATGACCATTTGTAGATTGGTTTAATTTATTTTACCAAAATTAAACTATCGGAGCCACAGATGTGCACGGCTTCCTTTTTCTAGCGAAAATTCAACCGTCCCGAACCCAAACAAATTTGTAGCATACCTCTTTGGTTCTCAGTCTTGTTAGCGCGTGCAGATGTTTGTTGGCAGGACTTAGATGCTCAGAGATGTATACAGGTTCACGCTTACCACCTATGCCTACGTCCTGAGTTGATAACTTATTGTCACTATATGTTCGGTTATATTTTGTGACCACAGCTAACATATTGTCGCGAAGGTTTCTGGTTTTAAGCTTGACAATTACTGACCTTGGACGATCAGCTTTTTTGTTTAACTTGGCTACTCTGATTACATGTTGTACATCTTCAGACTGCAGAGGACACTTAATCACCTTGACAAGTTGAAGCACCGTAACGAGATTCTCAGTTTGGTGTTCAGCAATTCCATTTATTTCCAAGTTGCACTCTCGCATGTGCTGTTCTACCAAACTAAGTCGTGTAGTAAGATCTTTGACAGTAGAATTCAGTTGTGTTTTCTCCTTTTCCAATTTCTCTACAGTTAAGGCCTTTTTATTTAGATCGTGTTTGATTTCTTCATACTGCGTATTGTAAAATTCCAGTGCCTTTTCAAAACCTGCCAATTTTTCATTAATACTTTGGAGATGTTTAGTCACTAAATCTCCTACCACAGTCTTGAATGCAGATTGAATCTCGTCCCGAATAAGCTCGCGTAATGATTCTTCTGGCAACGGACAGCTTTGTTTGCTATCTGTATCCGTGTTTTTAATGCGCAGGGTAATGTTGCTTACATCAGATTCAAGTTGATTGTTAGGTCGTATTGGGATGTTCGTATTTCCTGTTTTACGCTAATGGCTGTGGCATATGGGACATTTCCACTGCTTCTGATCATTCATCATCAAGTTGTATCGCTTAGAGGAAATATTCGAACACTCCAAGTCGTATATTAAAGAACAATTGCAACACTTCATATTCTCTTTGCTTTTTATGTCGTTTTGGCAGCCGGCACAGATATTTCTAACACTGGACATTTTGTAATAGATGTATTCCAAAAGACTCGTTTAAAATAACTGGCAATTAAATTTAATTAAATTTCTAATTTTAAAATTTCAGCTTACTTCGTAAACGCAAAGATCGTAATGATAAAAATTGTGTGTCAGTGGCGACTTGGAACGCGCCTCAACGCAAACCCACCGGTGACAGCTTACGCTGTACTTGTTCTTATTCCGCGGCTATACGGTGTATAATTGGAAGCACTTGTAATATTTTCTGTGATGTTGTACTTTTAGTTTATCAACAATTTTATTACGATTTCTATTTCACTGTTTTATCGTCTTGTAGGTTACCGAGTGTTGTTGTTATGATTTTGTGTCACAAAAGCTGTATTTTAATATTGATTAACTTAACAAGTTATAAAGTAATTTGATTTTGAAACTGGAGTACTTTTGAGCGATGTTGTCAATTGTAGCATTTGACAACAGGAAAAAAGTAAATATACAGTAGAGCCCCAGGTAATCCGACAAACGTTTTGCAGGCCGGTGTCGAACTATCGAATTTGTGGGACTATTGAGTAGTTACTGCAACAGACCGAAAGTACTGCACTAAGCCTAAATTTTTTGAAAAAGTTGCCTTGTCATCCAGCGTATTAGGTACAAATCAAAATGATAAAATTCTATTTGAACTACAACACGTCGAGCCCAATAGTGGTGGCGCGTACAAGTTACAATCTCAATCATACGTTATATTAGTGTAGATTTATTGATATCAATTTTATGTGCAATGATAGGCATGTCGGATTACAGGAGGCGCCGGATTAGACAGGGGCCGGATTATCGGGGTTTCACTGTATTTACTTTAAGATTATTACTAATGTCAGTGTATTGTGAATGTCAGATTTGTGTTCTGAATTTGTCATGTTTTAATCGGTAGTCACTATAATAGATACATCATCTGCGAACAATATCATTTTATGATCTGTAACTTTAGGCAAATCGTTGATATAAACCAGAAAAAGTAGCAGCCCACGCTCCCCTGTGGCACCCCGTATTTATTTCTTTTGTATTCCGATCTAAAAGTTTCTATATAATCGTTTGAGTTCAGTTGAGATATGCCTACACACTGAAATCGGTCTTCAAGGTACTTTGTACCATAATATTCTAATTTTGTCAAAAGCTGTACATGTGACACAAAATCGAAAGCTTTGGACATATCCAAAAACACTATTGTAGTATATAAATTATCATTAACATTTTGTAGAATATCATTTACAAGGAAAAAAGTGGCATCCCTAGTAGTTAGTTTCGTTGAAACCCAAAATGATTTTATCAATACTATTATGCTTATCGAAAAAAGATGTCAATTTATCATGCATAACTTAGAATAATTTAGAAAAGATAGGCAGGAGTGTAATGGGCCTATAATTACCAACCTCTGCGTTGTCACGTTTCTTGTTTAATGACTTAACAACTGAATATTTAAGCTTATCTGGAAACATACCCGTTGGTAATAAAAGATTTACAAGAAATGTGATTATGTGTGTTAATTGGATACTACATAATATTGTCTTCTGTTTACGCGAATGTTATTCATTGAAATTAAACTACTATATACGGATTTTATCGCGTTGTTTATTTAGCACAGTATTACAAAATTTTGAAAATATTACACTACTACTGATTTTATTTTACTAATTTATAAGCTAATAAAATTATTTAAACTATTAAATCTATTTATTTTTGGTTTACACTTTCCCCGACGTTTCGGTTGCTTCGGGGTATACAGTGCTAAATAAACAACGCGATAAAATCCGTATATAGTAATTTAATTTCAATGGATACTACATGTTTTAAGATTTCAGTACAAATAGAGTCATAGCCTTCCGATTTGGTATTTGCAAGGGACATTATCATTTTATGTATATAGGACTCATCTATGGGCGACAAAAATATAGAGATTAATTGTTTATTTTTATTGGTGTTACGGATTTCATGATTTATTCCGTTTGCACTGGTAATGAAATACTTATTGAAAGTGTTTGCTATCGCTAGTGGATTAGTAACTATTGTGTTATTACTAGCTAACTTAGTAACATAATTATTAGATTTATACTCTTAATAACTGACCATGTAGTTCTTACTGTTTATTACATACTTTGTATTACGGTGTTTTTAGCAGCAAATATTCATTTTTAAATAGTTTATGTTTTATAGACATAACTCATTCGTAAACCTTTTGTCAATCAAATATGTTTTCTTGAAAATTAAACTTTATTCTATTTACTTTCTGGTCCTTGGATAATAGCTATGGTACTAGACCCGCACTACACCGCGGTAATTTAAAAACAGAAAATTCCTATGATTTATTATAATTATACACTATGTTTTAAAAATATTCCAAAATTTTTGGTCGCGCAAACAATATTTTTAAAAGTTAACGCCTCTGTTTAATTACATTTTGGTCTTTTAGATAATGCTTCAAAAACACAATAAAAAAAAGCATTGTATCTGCTCCCGGCAAGCGAACGTCAATATAACCATTATGATAGGACAAACTCTCATACCTAACGAAAAAAGCGATCCACTGCGTTAACAAGTAAACTTCTCCCTATTATTACATCTATACATAGACTACGCTTACCGTCAGTCAAATCATGTTTACTTACCGCTCAACTATTATAAAAATTAACACACTCACTAATTAAAAACCCATTCATTATAAATGTTTATTTTTTAATATTAAACAAGCAATATTATTTCCTATGTATGTGTTATATACGGATAAACTAAAGTTTATTACTAAGACTTGACTCATTGAACAAAATTTGGAACATCGTTTATCTTGGACGCGTTCTTTGTTACCATTATTGTCAAGATAATATAATGCGTAATATTTTTATGAGTAATCATGACTGATGTTGTAAAATATGAGATTATTATCTATTGTATTATTATTATATGTGCAAGGTATCCAAATTTCGTGAGCCATGTTGAGGTCTAACGTAATGGAGGGTAAAATAAAGAAATAAGTTTAATAAGATCGGAGAAGGCGGCAATCCTAATTAAATTGGAATAGAAATCTAACCAAGATATACTATACTATGTATAAAAAACCAAACATCTTTAACCTTAAATTGAATCTTCTCCTTAGCCTTTTATTATTCCCAAGTCACTTGGGGTCGGCTTTTCTAGTCTTACCGGATTTGACTGGATATCACAATATTTAAATTTTAATTAACCTTAAATTGAATATATAACTTATAATATAACTCTTAAACAGAGACCTAACTAAGTATTTTGGATTAAACAAATAATATAATAATAATAATATAATATTCTATCACATACACACAACATCATCTAGCCTTTGGGCGCAGTGCTTTTACTATGGGTACTAAACAATGGATAAACATATATATACTTATTTTTGTAAATACATACATATTATACATAGAAACACCCAGACCAAGTACAAATGTTTGACTTGTGCGGGAATCGAACCCGGGACCTCAGGCGTGGCAGTCGGTTACACTGACCACTACGCCATCGAGGCCGACAAATTTGAACCTCGTTGCAATTACTTAACACATATATCACTACATATTATAAAACAAAGTCCCTCGCCATGTCTGTCTGTCTGTATGTCCGCGATAAACAAAAAAACTACTGAACGGATTTTCATGCGGTTTTCGACAGTAGACAGTGATTCGTGAGGAAGGTTTAAGTGTATAATTTGTTAAGGTTGTACTGCTCGTGCGAAGCCAGGGCGGGTCGTTAGTAATTTTAAAATTCATAGTCACACAATTAGAGTACAAATTGGCTTACTTCCAAATTTTGAGTAATGTCACTGTTTTAATAAGAGTGCGGTAATATAATATTACAATTTATAGTCACACAATTAAAATTCAGATTGGCTTACTTCCAAATTTCCAGTTAAGTCACTGTTTTAATAAGAGTGAGAATTATGAGTAAATAGTTACCGTGGGTAACCGCGGCGGGCTCAGTAGTGGGCGCGGCGCGTGGAGGGAGGGGAGGCGGCGGACTGGAACAACATACAATATATATACACTTAACAAATAAAACATTGTGCCGGTCACAAATGACCGGCGGTCACTACACTACAAGTACAGACTCGATGGCTAATGGCAAGCGGGCAAGTTGTCCCTTCGGCGTGTAATGTGGGTTTGACTACCATACAGGACATTTTTTTTAAAGGTTACTCCCGCACTAGTAATGAATCCTGTGTTGCGAAGGGCTTTACAAACATTCAAACGACAGACACAAAGAACATCCAGACTCGGGACAACCATTGGTATCCACAAATGGTTGTTCCGAGTAAGAACAATAATTGTTCTTAGTCGAAGCGTATTTTGTGTCTGTTAATTTATTCTTTGTTAAGTTCTTCACGTTACGATTCCTAGTGAGTCTGGAACATTTATTCTGAAATAATAAATTGCTGCATATTCGTATCGTGAATAATTTTACCTGTCACGAAGATTTCTTGAATGTTCGTGCGACATTCGCACTGTCTCCGTGGACGAGCGCAGATACGGCGGCAACGATCTCTGTAACATGCACATTTCATTTATTAATACCATATTATGTATACTCCATATTATTATGTATGCTCACGTAAATGTAAGTAAGGTTAAGTTAGTTTAGATTTGAGGAAGTAATTTCCATCTAGGAGGCGACGGAGCGGGAGATAGAACGCTTGAAACTCTCCCCTACTGCAGCACCGGGCGCCTCCTCCGCCGGAGGGCGCGAGTTGACCTCCAGCCACCCTGAGGTTTGACCTGGGGCTGTGGGCTTCGTGGGCCTGCCCAGCACCAGATCCGAGAGGCGGTGTGCGTGTTCTCAGGCGCGCCTCTGTGTTGTGTGTCCTTCTCCCCTTAAGGCGGGACAGCACGGCTTAAATGTAGTGGTGCCCAAAGGGTAGTCTTGTTGTGACTACGCACCAATACACCGCCAACCTGCCGTATGAAACGGCCGGCCTCTGGGCCGGCCGTTGGCCACGGCAGGTTGGCGAGTTCGCGACTACATGAGAAAGGATCCGCCGATTGCGGTTATGTCGAGGAACACCGTGGTGGGTTTAGTGGGTATAACCAGGATGTCGGTCACCATTTTCCCCTAAGTCCGTTAAGTCCAACATAACCACCTCTCCGTCGTCCCGCGGAAAGGCAAGAGTCAATGCATTCCCCACGTAAAAAAAAGGAACACTGTTTTTTTCTGGATGAAAGGTATTCTAAGTACTTTCTGTTTGCCTGACATGTATGCGAAATTTCATGATGATCGACCAAGTAGTTCAGGCGTGAAAGCGTAACAAATAAACTGACATTCGCATTTTAATATTAGTTTAGATTTAACATGCATGTCGTGGTTAAGTTTACAAATAAAATACTTACATAAACTTCATCTCTATACGGATTGGAAGACGCATCTGATGCGGGCCCTTTGTTTTTCACCACCTGTCAACAAATTGAGACATTAATACACCTAGTCGAAACAGGTGAACGGCGTGAGACTTCTTTATAATGACAGATGTATGAAGTCTGTATCAGTGGCGTAGCGTGGATGTCAGCCGCCCGGGGCGGAAAAATAATTGCCGCCCTCTTTTTTAGATATTTCAATTTAAAAGACTTTAACTTTCAGTAATTCTAGAGAACTTTTCGGTAAGAACAGTTAACATTATTGTATATTGTATAGTTCAATTTTTTTAAAGATATTGTTATTATTTATTGTGAAAATTTGCCGCCATCTAAAAGTGCCGCCTGGGGCGGGCTGCCCCTGCCGCCCCCACTACGCTACGCCACTGGTCTGTATGTCTAAGTCTCACGTAAAAGGGATGAATCTGTTGTCGTTTGCATTGCTCGAATCCAGTAATATTCTCGAACCAGGAAATAAACCAACACGATTAGCCGCAAACATAAGTGGAATTTCATGACACGGCGTCAACGAGATATTGAACCAGACCGTAGGTATACATATAGTATGTTGATTATTCTATATTATGAAAAGATTTAATAAAAGATCTCAGAATACATTATTTCTGTAAAAAATGCCGAAGCTAAAATTAATAGAAATGAAAATTGAATTTACAATCAAAATAGTAGTAGTGTTTAAAAGTATTAAGCGTATTAACGCTATTGAAACCTAACGAGTGTTTCTTTTACATATCCGTTTGTAATGCTATGTTATCTCATCATCTATTTTATAGTTTCACAAAGGATTTCGTCTATTTTATGGTTTCAAATTAGGATTTTGTGTATTTTATGGTTTCTAAATTGGTTTTTATGTACGTATGAACGCCATAGTATTACAATTTATGAAAATGTTTTAAACAAAATATATCATAATTCCAGCCGAAAAATGTTCACAGCTTGGCATAGGCCTCGCCCAAGGTTTTCCACACAGACCGGTCTTGGGCCACCTGCATTCAACCGCTTTCTGCGACCCTTACCAGGTCGTCGATCCACCTTGTGTACGTGGGCCTACCAACCTAACAAAATGTATATAGCACTATAAATACTAATAAGACGGACCTTAGCGATCCCCTTCTGTATGCACTCTTCAAGCAAGTCCCCGGCATCACTGAGGTTGGAGCTGTCGGACGTGTCGTGCGCCTCCAGCATGTTGGCCGCTCTGTTGGACGACGGCGCCGGCGCCGACTCGATGGACAGCACGGACAGGTTGGAGTTACTGCCGGCCTTAGACAGGATGGCCGGGGTGTCCTCTGTGAAGTACACCTTGCATACTTCTCCTGGGGTTTGGGTACCTGAAAAGATTTGTGGAGTTTTAGTTTTCTGATATATTATACAGGGTGTCCAAGAACCTGGCGTCCAACTGGATTCCCACGATGCCCCAAGTTCTAACAGTACTCAGAAAAATATTTTAAAAAATCCACCCCATGTACTTACAGAATTATACTGATTTCAAAAAAAAAGGGGAAATGAGCACCCTGTGACATACTTTTGAATGCTGTGACTGCTAATGCTGATAATTTCGATATTTCTTGGAGGTTTTGTAATCTAGGGTATTGCTGTGTCTAAATAGAATGTAAAAATAAAGTACTTATTGTACCATTTTAAAATAAAATATTATTTTAACTAAAGGTGATATGGAAAACTATTGAATTTCGCAACTTTGACCGACTGTAGTGTAAAAAAAATGTACCAAAATAGTATGGCAAGTGACGTCAAATTTTGACGCGTTTATTCCTCTTTTTAAAAAGGTATAATACTTACACATTAATTTGAAAAAAAAAATTTTGATAATATTTTTACTCAACAACCCAATTTTTACGAAGTGCCTACCTACTAACGGTAACTGTCGGACCCTTTCTTATCTTAGAAACTGTTATGTTACTACTATTATTTACTTCGGTTCCAAGAGTGAGCAAGAAGGAAATACACACAGGTAGATGGGTTCCCAGTAGAATAAAAGCAAAGAATGTTAGTTTAAAGATATTTTATTACAATAAATGTTCAAAATGTTGACCACCCGCGGCAATACAAGCTCTCACTCTCCTTAAAAAGGACCGCTTTATGTTTCGCGAGTAACTTTTTTGACGTATCACCTGCACTGCTTGTGTTATCTTCTCACGAAGGTCAGCGATGTCATTAATGGGCTTCGCATAAACGAGCTCCTTCATAGTTCCCCAGAAAAAAAAATCCAGCGGATTTAAGTCAGGTGAGCGGGCTGGCCACGGGATTGTTCCTGATCGCCCAATCCACCTGTTCGGGTATTGCTCGTCCAAAAACTCTCTAACGGATACGCGAAAATGTGCTGGACAGCCGTCGTGTTGGAACCACATATCTGGTGGGGTCTCTTCTAGTAAGTTTGGCAAATCATTTTGAAGAAAATTTAAATATGATTCGCCAGTCAAATTCTCGGGCATCTCAAATGGACCAATAATATTCCCACAGAGAATACCGGTCCACATGTTCACTTTGAACCGGTACTGGGATCTATCTTCTCGCATCAAGTGCGGATTTTCCACATGCCACTCGTGCAAGTTGTGTAGGTTCATGTAGCCATCCTTCTTAAATGTAGATTCATCTGACCACAAAATTTTGTCGATAAAGTTTTCGTCTTCTCGATGTTTTTGCAGGATTGTTTCACAAAACGCGACTCGGCTCGGATAGTCTCGAGGTAAAAGACTTTGCACTCGCTGTACGTGGTACGGATGATATTCTTCTTTTTGGAGAATACTGTGTGCTGTGCTCTTCGGTATCCCCGTATCAGTTTCTATTCCTCGCACAGAGATGCTTGGATTTGCCGACACCGCCTCTAAAACTTCATCGCGTATGAAGTCATTTACGGGTCGTCCTTCACCAGCTACTTGATTGGGGAACCGCCCGTCACATAGTGATCTGTGCACATTAATGAAAACTCGATGGTCGGGATATCGCGTAGCCCTCGGATACCTTTCTCTGTAAAGTCTCGCTGCAGCTCGTCCATTACCTCTACATTCTCCATAAATGTAGTGCATATTTGCGTATTCTTGCGGAGTGTAGGTCGCCATGGTAGCACACACAAAACACAAACTGTCCAAACACAGGCAAAGGTCGTCGTAAAGAGTTCGTTTCAAAGTCCAGAGCACAAAGAGTAATCGAGTCCAATAAACAAAGCTTTAAATCGTAGTACGTGATCAATGGTAACAATAAGAGAGAGGTGCGTAGTAACGGCAGGAGGCAGTGACGCGTACTGACCGTACTGTTATCCTAAATAGCACGATCCCAGATAGCGTCACTATCTATCTCACTCGCACCTCTAACCTTTTTCTCCCTCACTCTTACCTGAATAATGGGGTACCATAAAGAAGAACCAGCAAATCGCAAAGATAGTTTCTGTCTTGCTCCCTCCTGTTGTAATAACGAATCACTATGGTGAGATGCATGCACATACCGTCCCTTACGGTCTAACCTGTTTTTTGAGAGGCCTGTTGTTATTTTTATGAGCATACAACAGTAATTCTTTAGAGGTTAGATTCAATTCGTCGTAAATTTTTCTTTCTAAGAATTCTGTAAGACATCGTAAAAATTGGGTTGTTGAGTAAAAATATTATCAAAATTTTTTTTTTCAAATTAATGTGTAAGTATTATACCTTTTTAAAAAGAGGAATAAACGCGTCAAAATTTGACGTCACTTGCCATACTATTTTGGTACATTTTTTTTACACTACAGTCGGTCAAAGTTGCGAAATTCAATAGTTTTCCATATCACCTTTAGTTAAAATAATATTTTATTTTAAAATGGTACAATAAGTACTTTATTTTTACATTCTATTTAGACACAGCAATACCCTAGATTACAAAACCTCCAAGAAATATCGAAATTATCAGCATTAGCAGTCACAGCATTCAAAAGTATGTCACAGGGTGCTCATTTCCCCTTTTTTTTTGAAATCAGTATAATTCTGTAAGTACATGGGGTGGATTTTTTAAAATATTTTTCTGAGTACTGTTAGAACTTGGGGCATCGTGGGAATCCAGTTGGACGCCAGGTTCTTGGACACCCTGTATAAGTAGCGGTAGCTCAGTGGATAATGTATTGGACTTGTGATCGAATGGTCATAGGTTAGTCACTCATTGCATCGCTAATGTGAACCCATTCCTAACAAGCGGTTTACTTTAGCTGCAGGGCAGTGTAGAGGTTGACAAGAATACTTGTAACTTGTAAACCAAATTGCTTTTAAACTTTAAAATACAAAAACCATACTAGTGATTTGTCTTCGTAAGATCTTCCTTCCCATTTCGATGTCATCATAAATTGCAAGCACACAGTAGGAATTAAATTTATTAATCACTGCAAAAATTTTGACAGAACTCTAATAATTTGACTGGAAACGTCAAACTATTTGCAGATTCAGTTCTATGTATCGAAGGGGTAGAACGGGTAGGTAGATATAGATTCACTTTATATTGGCTAATTTAAAGTTTTATGTAACAGGGGTTACATTTATCGTATTCATTTTCAGTCTGTTTTACATTTTACACAGAATTTGTTTATAGAAATATCTTAAATTATTATGGCCGTATCGACATTTGAACCCGAGTTTATAGGATCAGATGTAAAGTTAGTGAATATTTATGCTATGGGACAAATGAGATGAAAATAGAAAACAAGACTTTTGAATTTTATAAAGACGAATGTGCTAAACATATAAAATTATGTTTATATCATAGATGCGTCTTACTTATTAAATATGATCACCTTTCTAGATGTTGAGTCGTCATTGAGGGACAATGCTAACATGATATCTGAATTATTAATATCACGCTCATTTACATTGTAAATTGTGAACTATCGTTCTATATTATGTAAATGTAATGTGTAAGCGCTCTTTTCTTAGTAGACACTGTTATGTGATTTAAGTACGGCGAGGCAATTTATGAGTCAAAACTTTAGTTATTGGTACCTTTCAAATGTTCAATATGCGCGATGTTCCGCGGGGCGAGCGCGCGCGCGCGCTGCGGCGCGGCGCCTGCGCGGGGCTCTCGCTCCGACACCTTCGATAATAGTTTCAGCGACTGCTGTAAACAAAAACACACACGTTTCTAACATCTATTTTACTTAAAAGCTAATTTATATGCAAGGAATAATTTACTGCGTGGAAAGGTCTGTAACGCAATGGCAAAAATAGTTTATGCAGTCAATTAGTAGCTTGCAGTTAAAATGTTAACAATATTGGATAGTCCTTTGCTTCAATAGGCTTGCAAAACCGTTGGTCCTGTGCCTACCTAATCTCTCTCTAGTCTCTAGCACTTTTTCTCACAACTAGTTGTGAGAAAAAAGAGTACACTTGTGTTTGCTCACACACTTGTTCACTGTATTATCTCCTACGCGAAGGATTAGTAAAGAAAATGCATTAACAATATATAAATTGTGCCAAGCTATAAACGGATGTGGTACCTTGGGCAACTTGGGCTCGTCATCGATGGTGAGACTGCTAAGACTGGTGGCGGTGGAAAACTGCGCCGGAGTATGTTCCACCATGAATCGGGAGACGCGCTCTTCAAACACTGAACCTTCACATGCGGGCTCTGGTAAATAAACAAACATACATATTATATACTACTAGCTTTTACCCGCGGATATGCTTGCTTAAGAGCAGCACTTTTTGCTGAACTGATAGTTCGGTATCTTCTTTTGTATACCCCTGAACAAACTCACACGTATCTACATTTATAATATTAGTAAGGATAACATTATAAAGACATTAAAAGTGCAGCGATAGTAAATGCAAATGCATCTCGTGTCGTAAAGATTTTTTCATGAAATTCGTAATAGCAACTTGAAGTTAGGAACTTGACGGTGTAGCACACTCCCGTATTTCCGAGAGCACGTAAAGCCGTTGATCCATAGTTACAAATCAGAAATAACGCTACCCTTAGTATAGATAACACGTTAGTTACCTTGGGGTGGTGTAGATGGCGCGGTGAGCGAGTCTTGGGGCGGTGCAGCTCTTGTGCGAGGTGACAGCGGCACGCTCGCGCCTGGCGAGTCAGGGATCTCGCTCGGAGATATACACCCGGAGGTCAGCCGACTGCAACATGACATAGTATGAGATATTGGTTGACGAGGCTTAAAGAGTCATAAATTAAACAGTTAGAAGGTCAGCTCAATACGGTGCATGAATATACAAAAACAGTCACTCATACATAAATACGTGCGTACACCGATTTTGGATCAAATTTCTGTAACGTCTTAACAAAAAATTGCTGATCCCAATTTTGCCTTGCATGTTAAGCCCCCAAGATGTCAAAAGTTATCTTTAAGGTCGTAGCCGATTTATACAATACCGCTCCAACACCACTCTCACACAACTAAGCCAAACGGAGAGGCAGCTATCCGCTGTCCACGCACCGACATCTAGCAGGCAACCAGCTGTCCACGCGCTTACAGCTAGCAGTCGACTAGCTGTCCCCGCGCTTACCGCTAGCACTCGACTACACTGTCCACGCGCCGACCGCATACGCTTGTCGTGACAGACACAGTCTATGATTAGTCTTCAATGAAATAACTCGCATTTTTTCCCTATGTCTCGATTCACAATGCTGGATCTGGCGATCATTGCTATTGCACTTGACGATGAAGAGAATAGCTCGACAAACAACAAAAGACGAAAATTGGGTGCATAAAATGCTAAAGGCAAGTAATGCAGAAGGAGAATTTAGCAAGATCAAGAGGCATTTACTGGATGACGTAGTAAAATTCTTCATGTATTTCCATATGGATCGGTAGTTATTTGACTACATATTATCGTTTATAACTGACTGACATTCTAGCAACGCGCTTCAAGCGAGCAGACTGCGTGCGTACCTCGCGCAGGCCGCCCGCTTGAAGCGCGGGTAAGCGTGGCTTCTACTATCGAGTGGTACGATGGCGGTAAGCTCGCTTAAAGCGAGCTGTTTGCTAATTTATGATATCAATATAAATTATGTCTACAGAGGACGCCCTAAAGCTCAAATTTCTATTAACATAATTTTGCCGTGCGGGAGCGGTGTTGTATAAGTCGGCTGCGACCTCTACGCTTGTAATACAACGCGTATCGCGATCTAAATGAACATATGATTAATGTCTTAAACTTTGACTAATCTTACAAACAACTTAATATCTTTTTGAACATCGATTCCAAATCAAATTGAACGTTCGATATCGAAGACCATTTCAAATGGTCATAACAAAAAGTCAAAGACAAAAATTAAGTGACCAAAATGAATAAATGGTTTTTGACATCGAAAAGTAACACTTTAAAATCGAATGCACGGATGGTGTAATGATTATAGCGGTCGCTATTATCACTACGTCGATTGTTATGAGTCTGAATCCCAAACCAGACAAAAATTTGTGAGCACAAATTATCGTTTCGAGTCTGCGTATTCTCTATGTCCGTTTTATGTATGTTTATAAAGTCCCACACAAATTATTACGCGGGTGTATTAGTTTTTAAATAATAAAGAAAACTGTATACGCTTGTGTAAACTAGCTTGCCAGATTCAGGTTTGTGTGGAGTAGTGTGTAATTGTATCCCTGTATACAATAGGCATGTTGTCAAAAAAAGATTTTAGTCCGTCTAAGACTAGCAAAAAATAATGGACACGTATTTTTCTTTTGTCACACAAACTAATAATAACGAAGATACAACGGGTTTAAACTTCGTGTTACGTCACTTGTCGGTACAAATTTTATAGGACAGTGACGTCACAAGCCCCCTCTCTCGAACTTTAATGCGTTATATCTTAGAAAATATTTCATGTTTTGTTAAAACAAAAAATAGGTGTCCAATATTTTTTGCTAATCTAAAAGATGGACTAATTCGAATCACTTATTTTCAACCCTGTCAACATGCCTATTACGTCATCTCTTGACGTATGCCGTAATTTCGTCGTCTGTGTTGAGCTGGCGATGTGACACTCACCTAACTTCAGAAAGCACGGAGCCCTGGTCATCTTGCTGTGAGCACTCAGGGAGGGAGCCAAGCGAGCTGGACCGGGAGAACATGAGAGGGGTGTCTTCCACAAACCGCTGTGCAGGCGGCGAGGCGCGACCTGATGCTGCTTCGGACCCAGTGCACACGGAAACCGGCTCCGTCGCGAAAGTCACTGCTTTGGAACCTGGAGGAGGATAAGATGATATTGGTTAGTATATCAAGGTCGATATTATGTTGGTTGTTTTATCAGTTGGTTTGTGTCATATAGGTAGGTCAACAGGTATCGTTCGGACCATGGCCCAAGTTAACGTTTGTTTGCAGCCAATTCTAAGATGCCGTGTTCTGGCAGTGTTCATGGGTTTTCTGTCAGAACAAACACAAATTAAACTACAAATTTGTCTGATAGACAGTAATAAGCTTGTGCCCTTCCATTCTGTGAAAATGAATGGCTGCAGACTGAATATCTAATTGATCAGTACCATCTGAACTCTGTAACCATTAACACTAAGTATGAAAAATCTGTTGACTAGATCAGTTAAAATTAGCACTGATATCATATATCACCAGACTGAAATGTTCATAATAACGTTATTAATGTATTAGACTTTCAACACCAACTTACTTTATTACTGTTAATACTATTTTGATATAGTAAGGGCATCTACAAGCAATAGTAGACAGTTCAGAAAATTATGAAACGCTTTTTATAAGTTGAAGACTAAGGATATATGAGAAGAAAAAGGTGCAGGCGCACAGAACTTACCTTCTTTGTCCTTAGTTGAACTGCTGATATTCGGCTCGGGAGGGCTCGGCTCCACATTAATAGTCGCCATAGCATTCCTCTTAGCCAGACAGTCCTCCTCAGTCGGTTCTCCAAGACTACTCAGTGAACTCACTCTCGAGAAGTACCCAGGAGTACCCTCATCACAATAGTTCACTGGCTTCTCAGGACTTATCATCCCTGAGCTGAATTTTGTGTCGAAAACTCCTCGTTTTTCTGGTATAGGTTCTGAAGCTGATGGGTTTTGGGGAGACGAGGCCGCTCTATCGTTGTCATGTCTTGGAGGATCCTCAATGGAGCAAGTGTCTTTCTCGTCCGAATGCGTCATGGCTTCTGGGTTCGGCTTGACGGTTGCAGGTGCTTTCTTGTTGTCTTTGCCAATCACTCGAAGGTCTGACATTGAAGTAGCCGTTGAGAAGATCGCTGGCGTTTCATAAGGAGTACCTTCTGTCGCGAAGTGTTTAATCGTGTCTTCGTGGACAGAGGGTCCTGGAGGCTCGGACATATCGGACCCAGTTTCTGACTGATGTTCAGCGTATCGCAACGAGTAATCCGTAGGCTGGTCCAAATCGGTCTCTTGGTAATCTCCATAGGTGGTCGGACTATCTTTTTTGGAGAACTTTTTCGTTTCAGTCTTCGGTTTCTCAACCTCAGGCTCACTCGTTTTGGTCTCCGAGTATTTCCTACTGAAATCTATTGGTTGGTCACAAGAATCTTGGTCGACGTCAAAACCGGATTCTGTATAGTTCGTTCTCATTTCCGTGGAACTTCTCGGCGGAGGAATCGGAGGCTGAGTTGGATATCGAAGGTAACTGCTATCTTTGCTGGATTTTGAGGCCATCTTGAACGATTCGCCGGTAGGTTCACTCTTCATGAGGTCTTTGTTCCTAGGTGTGGGAACTGGCACTTTGCCGGTGCGCATAACCCGTTCGAACACGGAGTCCGAATGAGTACTCGTAACTGAATCTTTACTATCTGACCGGTTGACATTACCAGCGCTGCCTGTACTAGATCGAGATATTAAAGCACCTTTTAATAGAGTGTTACTACAGCTCAAATAACTTGCCAAATGTGCGCTATGACTCAAAGATATTTGGGAAGTCAATGTTCCCATTAGAGGAGAGCTCGACGTCATCCTATGCCTTTCTAAATTCATTGCGATTTGTCTTTCAGTCGCCGTGAAAAGGTTTTTCTCTTCTCTATTACTAGTAGTCGGAGATGTTGCCGGTTCAATATTATCGCAAGTCTCGGCCAAGTTTTGATCCAACTCTTGTTCCAAAGCTTTTTGTTTTCTGGCCCCCAATGTTGGTAATGCTGGTAAGTTCATGTTCCTAGCTGTTGTGTCTAAAGAGATTATGTGCGTTTTCCCTGGCTTGGAGTTGAGTAAATTCTTTAGAGCTGCGCTTGAGCCCATCGCTATCATTTTATGCTTAGAATGTATGAGGCTTCTAAGCATTGGCACTGCGCCGTGGTCCCAAAGGAACTGCTGGTCTTGTGGACACCTTGCGGACAGATTCCATAACGTACCGCAAGAGTTGCTGACTACCGTTAGACTTGGAGACTTGAGGTGCTGCAATAAGACACTTAAACAATTTCTCTCGCGGAGAATTTGCCTGTAATCTTCCCGTACGGCGATGTGACTCGACACGTTCCTCATAATACCACCTGCGTTCTCCACTATCGCTAGGGTTTTCGTTGGGGAATTGTAACTGAGCATGTCTACAAGAAAGCCTAGAGCTCCCTCGACGGAACATAATGCTACTTTGTTCATTGAGCAGTGAGCTGTTAGGTTCCAGAGGGCCGATAGGACAGACTTGAGTGTCGCTTCTTTCTGACAGGTCATGGCGGCTTTGGTCAATCCTTTGACGGCGCCTACTTCCCTTAGTACTTGCTTGCTGTTAGTATCTGCTCTCCAGGAGAGGTTTCTAAGTACTGCTGCTGTTACCTAGAAAGTTAATGATATTCTATTAGAATTAGTAAACCTTTAGAGTACTGCAATCAATGTTCCATATAAGAAGATATTATAACGAGAATTTTTTAACACTATGCTCATTTATTTTATTTTATTAAGGTTTACTCACAGCACATACAAACATGTTACAATATTTTAGAATTGATACATACATATACTCTCATGCATATGCTTATTACGACGGCTTCTAAATGTTGGCATAAAATATTTTTTGGATTGGACAATAATAATCAAAATTATTGATGATGAATACATACCTGTCGCATGTCGTCGTTAGGCGATTCTAGTTGCTCAACTAGAGCTAACATGAAGTCTTTGAAGGAGCATAGTAGCGACTTGTTGTTTCCGTCGCCGAAGGTTAAGTTCGTCAACGTCATTCCGGCGTACTTTCTCATCGTCAAACACGTGTTGTCATCAGTTCTGCTTCCGTGTGCCGCTTGGTCACCACTCACTAAAGCAGCCAGTGCCTGCAGCCCTCCCAATTGACACACAACATGCCTGTGCTCTTCGTCAAAGGACAGTTTCATCAGAGCAGCAACGCTTTGACTGGGATGCTTAGTAGCGTCATCCTCGATAACTTCCTTCCCTTCTTTTCTCATTTCTACGAGGTCCTCTAAAACGTAACAGTATTCTCTGACTTGTTCCAACAATCTCCAGACTCTAGCTTCTCTCCTACCCGCTTTGTCATCAGTCTGAGTGTGGATTATGTTACGTAACGCCTTCGCGGCACGGTCTCGAGTTTCTCTAGGAACCTTCGAATGTATTAGCTGAACTAGTAAAGGAATACAGCCAGCTTGCCTCATAGCGATACAACTTTCAACCGACCGGCTCATCTCCAATAAAGGTCCGCTTAAGTCGGCGTTGTTTTCTGGCGATAGGCTAAGAAGCGATATTAGGGAGCAGACGCATTCCATTTTATTTTCTAGATTCGAGGAGGGTCTCGGCCCCTCAGCGGAGCCGTTGCTGGAGAAACTACGAACGCTGGCGGAGTCATGACCTGTCCAGACATCGCGTTCTCCTGGCCAGGTCCCTCTGTATAGTTGGGAAGCCCTTTTGTCTCGCTCGCTTGATCTTGCCGCACTCTCTAACCCATAATGTAAAGTGCTTCGGTAACTTGTTCTGTGCGGGCGATCTTCTGGTGTGGAATACGTAGACGACGGAGTTCTTTGTGGTTTCTTGGGTAGGGCTCCAGCTTTCTTTTGTGCTTGACTGTCGTCGCCATCGACATCATCGTCTAGGAAGTTTGGATTTGTTATGTCGCTACGTTCATCAAATTCATCTGGCGAAGGTGAGTGATCGAGGAAATGCGGTTTGGGGATTCGGCATTCGATGTTCGATTTGGACGGCGGTTGGTAGTCCTCGTCAAGAAAATGTGGCCGGCGTGGGAGAGGGTTGGGTTCTAGGGTCTCAAGCTCAAGGGTAAGATCTCGCGATCGCGCCTTGTCTGATGACTTTGAGGGAATGTGTTTGGGGACTATTTTGGGCTTAGGGTCTTTTGGGGTTGATAAGCGGCGCGAGTCGGGAGAAAGAGGGGAAGACGCATCTAAAGACCCGCGAGGGGGTTCGCTTGAAGTGGAAGGGGTGCAGTCTTCACTTGCCGAAGGTCCGGAGTCTGTTAACGGTGAATTCGAGGAGTCCATGCTGCTCCAAGGATCTACCATAACTTCGTTCTCCAACTGAAACAAAGCAAGAGAAACTGATTTAAATGTCATGCCTTTAAAGGGTAAAGGAGTCAAGGTTAAGGACTGCTGGCATAGTGAGGCAATCGGCTTAAGACGAATGGCCAAAATGAGTGCTACATTACTCGTTTGGTCAAGGCCAGTCGGTCGTAGCGTATCCGTCGTGTACTTAAGGCTGTAGTTATTTGTGGACGTGTAAAAATACCGGTTGGCTTCATACGAAAAAAGAATACGCGCAGGCGTGGTAGTGTATCGTGCGTGCAATATACTTAATTACGATAGAAAGTAGGTGGGGGCGACATATTCATAAAGCTGATAATAATACGTTACTGTTAACTACATTAGCAGTCTACAAAGCGAGGTGTAACGGCATTTGAATGCGTATCGCGATGCCATGATTTAATAATGCGGAGATAACGGATAATAAATCACCGGTGATGAAGAAAAGCATTTTTGCTGCATAATAATTGTGACGTTCATTGACTGAATGCTTCATTGCTTATGGAATATGTTTGCTGATCGTGAGTTTTCAGGTTTAGGTGAACGAAAATTTGCGAGAAAGCCGCAGGAAATGTCTAAAATATAAATAGTATTTTCATATGGAAAAAATAAACGGGGCAGTCTTTGGGGACTGCCGATAGAAGTGAAAACTAAGTAACTAGCGTGCGGTGACGATGCCGCGAGTTTCACGCTTTTTGTTCACCCAAAAAGTACACATATATACACAGAATACATATAGCTCATGGAAAGCGTTCGGTGACGATGACGCGAGTTCCATGATTTTTGTTCACCCAAAAAGTGCTCAACGCGACTAAAGAAGTTTTCACATGAAAAAGATTGCTTGACGTTCAGATATTGAATTTATTTACGTCAAATGTATTTTTGTAAAGATTGACATAACTACGACTGTAGGATCAGCTAGTATATATATTTAAAAGACTATCATTAGGTGCGGAGAGTTTAAGTGGATGGTAATATACTCGTTCGCTATCATATTACGCTAGCGTTTTCAAGTTCACATACACTTTAAACATAGCTATCGGAAATTTAAGTGTAATAGATTTCTGCATGGCACTTTTATTTTGAGTCTCGGCACCAAATTTAGTTTTGAGTAAAAGAGTAGTTAAGAGTACTGTCAACATATAGTAAGGAAAAGAAGAAAGAAAGAAAAACGTTTTATTTGAACGGCGGATCGCCTTTCCTTATTATTTGTTGACAGTACTCTTTTCAAATTAAGCTTAATGTAATAAAATGCGATCTAATTGCCATCTTCCGGGCACAATTGCTAATGATAATCTGCTAACAAAACAATCCTTGACAACTACAATCGTAACAACGTCCAAATAAAAAGATATGCTCTTAATCAGTTCAAATATGGCTGCTTTATTTGTTATGTCACGTATGTATAATGAACCGATGTATGTATGGAGCTAATGTGTCTACCATTACAATGAGTCATACAATGTATGTAATAGGCTTACGGAGGGTTACGTCATGCATGGCGCTAATAATTCCCTCGGGATCGTTACAAGGATGAAATGTGAGATGAATATGTTTAAGTGACTGAATGAGGCCGAGATAAATTGAAATATTACAGACTTCAAATGCATTGTATGAATTTATTACAAGCAGTTTATAGGGCGCCCGATTTGCTTGCATATTATTATGAGCCAGTAATGCAAAAAATACATCATACATAATATGTATATAAACACTTGGATATCTAAGAAATGGTAAGCAGAAGTGTGTTACACCCAAATTTCGCCAATAGGTACATTTTTAGCTATCACGTTACAGGGTTACCAGGGTAAAATGGTGGGGTACAAAAAATGTTTGGGGCAATTCTATAGGCATGACTACTAGATACTTTCTGAATTCCGTATTACTACTGAAATTTTCTTCAATAATAAATTAATAACACTAGGGAATCAAACTCGGCACATTACGATCATCAACTACTTTGCCAACTGACTTTGTGATTTTTTCTTATTAATATTTATTGAATTGAAATATTTAAGTATTTTATAAGTAAAGCTGAATGTCGCTAAACCGGAGATCGATTATTAACTTGAGCTGCGTACGCAATGCACGTTGGTGTGGTCCGGCGTTTATTGTAAATTGTTTACTTCACTCTGATTGAATACAATTAGGGGTTGATGTACCTGGCTTGTATCGTAAGGAAATGTATCATAAAAAATAATTGGATAAGAAAATTACGTTATTTATTTAGGAGGCAATTTAGAGAAATAATAATTGCGATAGTATTTTTATTTTTACGTTTCAATGCTAAATGCCTTGTTGGCTTAGCGGTAGCATGAGGTTAGATTACTGGGCCAAGCAATTGGATTTCTCTATCAAGATATTCTTAGATACATAGCAATAGGCTTGCCCTCTATTATGGCGAAATGTGTATATGATATAAACCTTATTTACCATTAAAGAGCTCTTTAGGGAAATAATCGCTTTTTTAAGCACATTGCGCGCAAGGAATGTTTTGACATTTGGCATAGTTAACGGTTTTAATTATGAATAATTATGCTCAAATTCGAAATTGTAAATCGACTTCTGGACGACCTCTACTCGTAATCGTACTTAATAGTTTATTATATTTAATTTAGCACTACCACGCCTTGAGTGTACTTGCAGTCTGTGAAGTCTCCGAAGAACAGATATAATTAAAAATCTATTGTATCTGGCCACCGGTGTGCCGCTGCGACACTCAATAAATAAAAAATATATATTAGACTTGCTTTATACTCAAATTTCAGGCGCGATTTCAGTACAGGGATAAGTAAATTAATATTAACTAAAAGCTAGTGTCCGCTTGTACAAAAGTTATAATAAAGGTTACCCTGCTTACAAAACAGCAATTAATATTCTAACGTAATAAAGTATTCACCCTAACCAACGCGTCTGGCTCGGCAATATCAGCGAGCGCGGTCGAATCAATCATTATATTGAATTCATTTACTTGTTAAATTCTATAGGGCTGTCAACTTAATATAACCAATTTTAAAATACAGGTCGGTGGCATTATTGAGTTTGAAGAAACAGTAGCCAATTGATTGAGATATTGAATTTGTTATTGCGAGATTAAAAGCTCATGTCCTTTAAAAGTATCACACTGATACTGTAGCATAACTAATAATTAGGGACACTTTCATCTGAATTAACATTTAGTTTAGTTGAAAGGGAATACCTAGTAGTAAGTCTAACTATTATTAAAACTGCGAATGTGATACTATGTCTGTTTGATACGCTTTTCCGCCGTAACTACTCGACCGAAGCTCATGAAATTTTGAATACACGTATGTCAGGCATTCAGAAAAAGGCATCATATACATCTTTTATTACAGAACAAAAGTACTGTTTCCGATAGATAGTTTAATAGATTCTCAAAACCAGAACAACAAGAGCAATCTTTCATAAACTAATATCACGTTAACCGCCGTTTGGTAAGCACTATAGATAATCTATTGTTCATGACGACCGGTGGCCGGGGTGGTGTTCAAAGCAGATTATGGTTACTGGATGAAAAGGTTCATTAACCTATTGAGCCGGTAAGTTATTTGGGCAATTAAGATAAACAATTTGTTGACTGATGGATGGTTATACGATGTCAATAAAAACTGGTATTCGCCCTTGGTCAAAATGTGATTAATTCGATGTCTACGATTGATTCCCAATTCTTAATTTCCCACGTGTGTAATTTTTCAAATTATTATCGAGACGATTTCTTCTTTATTCAAATTCTTAATTTCACCAATTCTTAATTTTCCGAATGCCTCATTTTCTTAATTATAGATAGTACGAATTCTGCTTTTTACAGAAGACAGTACAGTTAGGCATAGTGAAATTATATTTATATAATACATATATTAAGTAGCAATTAAATTTAATGTATGAAGGAACCTATCACCTATTTACTAAGAAACTCATTACGTAATCAATCAAAGAGATTAAAATGTCAAGTATAAACGTCAATAAAATTATCAATTCAAGATCTCCCGTCCTATGCGTGAATAGTTGCATAATTATAAACCTGTAATTTAAACTAAATAACTATGGCTTCCTCGAGTGCGGTAGTCGTCGATTTAAATTACGTTAACGTAGGAGAAAAAGGAAAAAAAAAGTTAGTACGTGGTGGCTATCAATATTATTTTCAAGCAAAAAATAAAAACGGAACACAGATTTGGCGTTGTTCTAACAAAGGAATACGGTGCAATGCGTCTGTAACCCTGAACTCTGCAATGAATTCAGTATTAAGAGAAAGTAGCCATACGTGCAAACCAGACTTTTCGAAAAATAAAGTAACATTTGCTGTTAATAAATTAAAAAACCGTTGCCGCACAGAATGGAAGCCAATTTCAGAATTATACGAAGAGTCTATGAAGGGTTTAGATAGCGATTCGGATTCAAGCGAAAACTTGGAACCACCGCCATTCAGTTCAATAAAAGACGCATGCTACTCCGCACGTAAGGCTGCTTTAGATATTTCCAAATTGAGGTTCGGAAGTGTTCAGGAAGTCAAGATTCCGGATCTACTTCGTAAGAATTTTCTTTTACATGAAGGAGAAGGAGATGACAATTTTTTAATTTTTGGTAGTCCAGGGTGCATGAAGTTAATTAGTAAAACAGATTTGTATTTAGCTGATGGGACATTTCGAAGCGTACCAAAACCTTTCGAACAATTGTTTACGATTCATGTAGACATTGGCAGTACAAGAGAAGTGACTACAATAATACCAATATTTTTTTGCTTATTACCTATCAAAAAGGAATCGACTTATACCGAAGTGTTTCGGGTTTTGAAAGAAAAGTTTCATGTGACAATAACTTTTTTCAAAAGTGACTGGGAAACTGCCATTATGAATGCAGTCAAAACTGTGTATCCTTTGGTGCGTATAAAAGGTTGTTTTTACCATTTTACGAAGGCGATTTGGAAAAATGCAGACAAAATAGGTATGGTAATCGATAAACAGCACAGAAGGATAGTAAGACTGACAGCTAATTTAGCTCTTCTACCTGTTCAATTTGTTCCAGAAGCTTGGTTGTTTATTTTGAACGAGGCTTTGAACGATACCGTAACAGAAAATTTTGTGTCATATTTCGAAAAACAGTGGATGACAAAATTTTGTTCAAATACCTGGTGTTGCTCTCATGAGCGCCACAGGACCACGAACGCCCTAGAAGGATGGCACTTCCGCCTAAACAAAAAGATTGGGAAGACAGATCTTTTCTCATATATACATTTTTTGAAAAAAGAAGCAACTTATTTTGAAAGAAAGATTAAACAAAATAAAGTATATACTGAGCTACGGAAAATACGATCAAAATTTATTATCAAAGACGCTAAAATTTGCAAAATTATAGAAGACCTACTAATTGGGAAAGTCACACCTGAAGAATGCTTGCGAAATTTATGTCGATTTAAGTAAATATCTATATATAAAAATAATATACCAAAAAAACAACCGACTTCAACTTGTTTATGGTTTTTCTCACGGATGTCACTGTCAAATCTGGACCAAATTAAAATGGGACCAAACGGGAAGCAGCAGCTTTCAAACACAAAAAAAATTGGTCCACTCAGAAGAATTTGCTGACTTTTTATCATTTCTTTGACGTTGATAAGTATCATGTATTTGATCTAAATGAATGAATTTGAGTTTGAGTTTGAAAGGCTTTTTTTGTAAAATTCATATTTATGCTTGTGACTGTACTTATTAGAAATATTCAGAATTTGTACTATCTATAATTAAGAAAATGAGGCATTCGGAAAATTAAGAATTGGTGAAATTAAGAATTTGAATAAAGAAGAAATCGTCTCGATAATAATTTGAAAAATTACACACGTGGGAAATTAAGAATTGGGAATCAATCGTAGACATCATTAATTCAATTAGTCATTTCATTTTTTTCATTATTTGTATAGCGCTTATAGCCAGTTGCACTCAATGATCGGTAAAAAAATTGGCGAGGTTAAGCAACGAGGGTGCGGTCAGTCTATAGATGGGTAACCGCTTAGTGGTATTTCATCTGAGCGTCTCCGTGCTTCGGAGGGCACGTAAAAAGTCGGTCCCGGTTGTTGCCAAATTGACATCAGTCGTTAAGCCATGTCAGAGGCCTACGGGCTTGAACAACTTTTGACAACAGGTTTGCCACTAACCACACGAAAAGAAGAAGAATATATTGTATGAAGCAGGCGTTATTTAGGCACTTCTCATCCATACAAAAAACATTTTGTCTATGCTAAGTCTCACACTTCTCTGTGCACGCAATATGCTTAAAAAGGGGAGATATTAAGTTTTCTCTTCACAAATGTGTAAACTGAATAATTCGATATAACTGTCGAATAGTTACATGTTATAAAAAAGGCTAAGGTAGGCAGCCCTGTAGGTACACGATCGGACAATGGCGGCACGAGCGTCCGTCATTCGAATAATGGAGGGACGCCAACGTCGATGCTAATTGCCCCGCACACAATTTATACAGAAACTTACACAATGGTGTTTGTTTAATATTTATACATAACTATATCTTTAATAAATTATCAATTTTAATAACTGTGTATATATATAGCTTGCTGACACCTGTATATAACAAGGCAGTAGGAAATGTACTGCACCCACATACTTTTGATTCCACGTAACATTGGTCAAGTTTGTGTTTTTGTACGCATTGCCAGATTTCGTGCTGATTAGGAATTTTCTCTTAAGACAGTAACAGAGAAAGCCAATAAAGCTTTTCCCAGCTTATGGGAACAAAACGGCGACCTACCCAGTAGAAATACTTTCAAATAAATCTAAAAGCTCGGCGTGCCTCACTAAAAAGCTTGTCACGCGGACCGCTCGCGCCATGGCGGCTGCGCGCGAGTCAGAGTGGAGGTGGCGCCCCTCTTCACCTCCTGCCGGTGGTAGCCGCTATAAAAACACGACCGTGCTTGGTTCCAGCTCTTCCGCTGTGCTGCCGTGTCGAAATTAAGTGGTCCATATTTCTCTCCAGCTGGACTACGTAGCGAGCCCTTTATAAGAACCACGCCCTGTTCCTTTATTTAACATATAGTTGTTAGTCCTACCAAAATCAGTAAGTAGTAATTAAAATCCTAGAATTTGCGAAGTATATTATTTACATTATATCCGCTACTTTACTACCCAGTTTTAGGGACTAGATTGACCATCTATGACGTTACAAGCTCGATATAGAATTGCTACTAATTTATATCTAGGACTACGTGTTTTCAGTGTGATTGTTCAGCTTATTCACGACATGCAATTGAAATATATTAATAAAGCTAAAATCTTTTTGTCTTTTTATTATTTTAACGTGCCAATCTCTGGAACCTCCAGTCGGCATTTGATAGCCCAATACTTAAGAAAATTTACAGATTATATGATATCACGCTACTAGCCTTAAGGTCTCATCAAACATAAGCGTGAATAAATAAAACCGCGATGGACAACCCGTTAAAGAATAAAGAGTTAAGACATACATCAGGCTAACTAACTCTGAAATCCAAGGAACGCTAATGGGTCTATATTGTTGTTTTTAAATGGCGAAATGTGGGTGTTATATCTCGCCTAACCTTTCGCGGATATACAGGTTGTCCGGTAATTAATGGATAACCTGGAAATGTCTTATAGTAGAACTGATGGCCGTTCAGAAAAAAATATTAAAAAAGGTCTATCCTAATTACTACCTGAGATATGTGTTTTTTTTTAATTACCATTTATAACTTTCTTGTATACTACGACCATAAATGAATGAAATCCATCGGTTTTTTGTTGTTTTATTATTAAACACTAATTATGCTAATAGATAGACAGTCAAAAGTATGCTATGCTAATATAACTTGCACTTTTTAATATATATTTTTTCTTTTTTTCTGAACTGCCTTCAGTTCTACTATAAGACATTTCAAGATTATCCATTAATTAGCGGACACCCTGTATATGCGTGATGGTATGTTATGCAATAAATCGTTGACTTATTAGATGCCCTATAGTGATTCATTGTTAAACAGACGGGCAATGGTACGCCTGGCGCCGCTTGCGTCCGGCGTATGAATAGAAATGATGGCGCTTCCACGACAAACATTAAATTGGCTAATAGACAAGTGTCCATGTCTTGTGTTGTTAATAGGATAACAATCGTCCTACATCTATGCATTTAGATTGCTAGAATGCTGGTCCGTTATTAATGCAATTGATGTTCTCACTTCTTATTTGGTACCTACCTCTTTCTTTGTATGGAATGTAAGTTGTATTTATATAAAGTAGGAAACAAGCATACGGATCGCCTAAGGCCTTAGTTCCCAAAGTGGTAGAGGGAGACTCGACGGGGGTCTATGTTGGCGTGACAAAAAATGGGGGTTCATAATTCGTAAGCGGGGTCCACGAAAATTTGTATTGCTTTCGATAGTGAAGAACTAAAATGTTGGCTTGACTTCACCTATCAATGTAGGCAGATAATATTTTAAGAAGTTCAGCGACGGATATTTTGAGGAATACGACTAGCTGAAGAGCCGAGAATTACTAAAAAAAAGGTCAGCCCGTACAGATTTTCCGATCTTTTTTTTTTAAATTTTAACCAACTTTAACTTTTTGGTCCGAATATACCGATTTTACTTGTCGGATTAAATTGCTAGCTGCAGGGGGTTCATCGGAACCACAAAAATTTTGAAAGTGGTCTATGACAAAAAATGTCTGGGAATCTTTGGCCTAAGGGAAACGGTTACCGTCGCCTATGGACGCTTTTAAAGCCAGAGAAAACAATCTCGCATTATCAGCCTATCAAAAAAGGAACAACTGTGTTACATAATATTGTCTTATGTTTACGCGAATGTTATACATTGAAATTAAACACTTTATACGGATTTTATCGCGTTGTTTATTTTACTTTAAACACTGTTATTACATAATTTTGAAAACTCTAACACTACTATTATTGAATTTTACTTTTACTATTTTTTAGCCATGTTCACGGGGAGACTAGTCTCCCCGTGAACATGGCTGCTGTAAAGCAACCGAAACGTCGGGGCAAAGTGTAAACTTAAATATAAATAGTTTTAATTAGAAAATATATAGCTTAAATAGTAGTAAAATTCAATATTAAAGTAAAATAAACAACGCGATAAAATCCGTATAAATTGTTTAATTTCAATGAATAATTGTGTTGCTAGCGTAAATGCAAAGATTTACTAGTAAGACTTCTGAGAGCACTGCGGCACTTTTGGATACCAAACTTATTATAGGAGCACAAGATAAAGTTGAAAGCCGTAAGCTTTGCCATTGGTCGTATAAATATGCAAAAAATAAAAGGAATTAATTAAAAGTGTTAGTGAGACATACAGAAGTTAACCGCAGATAAATACTCTGATACATATATTAACGGCCAATTGTAAAAATAGCTTGTAGTACAACTTTGTTAAAATCCATGCCGTCATTTTCCGCGCCTTAAGACGTATGGAAAAGATTCTTACATTTCATTTTATGTACAGATCATAAACATTTTGCTTTGAAGTGTTTGAACGTAACTCAAATACTTCAGAACAAGTATCCAACGAATGATGAAATTTCAGAAGCTCAACGTAAAGCTAATATAAAACTTTTTAATGAAATATTTGAACCGAGTTTAACATACAAAAATATTTATTTTTAATTCTAATCATATTAATTAAAATGCTTATAAACAAAAGCAAAGTTGAGTAGCTACTCATACCTTGGGCACCTTTTTAAATCGTCAGATAGAATATATGAGGCACAAAGATCTTTCTTCATCTTTCAAGATTCAATGTATAACATTCGCAACAAGGTAAGACAATATTTGCACAAAGATCTCTTATACAAACCTGTCAAACGTGTAATTTATTCTTCAGTTAAAGGTACAGTAAAAGCAATTTGCTATAAAGCGAACTAAGCAGCAGAATATGTAGGTACTTATGACGTATAAAATAATACGATTTGAAATTATTAGGTATACCAATCATTGGTATAATTTTACGATCATGCGAATATAACATATCCAAAGTGTCATTATCGTTTTACGAGTTTTATTACGATTTCTGTTGTTGAGTCTGTTTAGAATAAAATATCGGTAACAAGTATGAAATAAATTCATAGTCTTTGTCAACATTTCGGATACTTGCCGTTTGCCAGATCACCGAAAAATATTCGATGTCAGTGACGTCTACATGTTACGATGAAACTGAGTCGATCAATATTTCAATAATTTAAAATGTATCTACATAAAAATGTATATAACAATAATTTATGATTAAAGCCGTAGCAGTTATTATAAACATTATTTTTAAAAGATGAAAAATATTACAGCTAACACCTGCCACAACTTACCAAATCGCTATCATTAGAAGTAGTCACATCATCAAGAGGGTTTCCATTCTCCATATCGACACCAGAATCATTGGGATCACCCCGCCTCCTCATCATATCGGTCCTGGTGAGGTCATGGAAGTTCCTCCTGAGAGGATTGAAGGCCATCCTGAGGTCTGTGGTGAAGTCATCATACAACTTGAATTGGTTGGCGTTGAACCCAGTATCGTTGTCCAAAATATCGCTGTCTAAAGAAATCCTCGATCGTTCGGCCCCCTTGTTGATGTATGACACTTTATAATAGTCTCGGGAACTCATTTTGTAGCACTTTTACTTAGTATATCATAACGTGAGTTTCTGGAATAGTGGTGGCGAGATTTAGGTTTTTGTGCGTCGGCAGACATAACGAAATATTGGATATCACCGTGTGCGTCTCATACGTATGTTTCATAGCGAAAACTAAAATCCCAAAGCGTCGACCTCATCATACAGAAGATTGTTCTAGATGGAGTACGAAATGGGTCAGTTTATAAAGCAAATTTAGAAGGGTTCTTATGGAAGAAACAAGTATACATTTTATTACAGTCAATCTTTAATTTTAACGTTCCTTTGTCTGGAAACTTGCCAGAAAAGTGTGATCATCGATCTATTCCATAGTTAAGTCTTAAAATAAAGTTGTGAATGAAAATGTTTACAGAATTTCTCTTTACAAACATTAACAATTCGGTCACGGGTGCCGATAATGCCTTGTACTAATTATTTCACGTACTATGCTAATGTTGAATAGATAAAACGTGTAGGTAGGTACATGTTGAAGGAAGTTTTGACATAACAGTTGTTACTGCTCGTAAACGTCTTGGGAACGACACTATCTGTTTATATTGGATTCAGTCAAGGTTAGAGTATTAAATTCTGTAAAATAAACTTGCGATATTTATACTGTGTTTTTTATTTGTGTTATTGGGTAGGTACTAAATTATATAAATTGTAAGGATGGCAAATTTTTTGACGTAATAAATACTTGTGAAAGATCGTTTGCAATCAGGGCCGTCATACGTTATTATTTTATAATTTGTGCTTATTCTATGCTAACATAACTATTGGTAAAAATTATCAGAAACTTCGACGGCGTGGATTCAAGACACCGAGTGCCGTGTCTCGAACTTTGGTATTCGAGACATAGCACACAAATTTGGGGTACAAATTTCTATGATTCACAAAAGCAGTAGTTAGTACAGCATTCTTTGTAAAAGATTGCTGATACAAATTACTAACAGTTTTATCTGTTAACTCTAGAAATACCAGACATCATTAAAAACCAATTGCGTCTGGCCACCAGTATGATGCTGCGCCTTAATAGGTCTACCAAGTTCATATCACCAGATTACAATAATTAATCTATATAAATCTCGTGTCACGGTGTTTGTGATCGCACTCCTCCGAAACGGTTCGACCGATTTTATTTAATTTTTATGTATATTCGGTAGGTATGAGAATAGATCGTAAAGTAAATTTCATACCACTAGGGTCAGCTAGTAGTATTATATATAATCTTATAATATAAAGAACAATATCATATTTTAAATAATATGTCACTGTTAAAATAATCGTTGGACAACCCTGAACTGATTCTTATAAGAAGCCTATAAATAATACGTAATTCGGCAGAAATAGCCATGGTTAAAGTCCAAAGACTTGTTACACTGGTATATTTTCTGAAAGAAAATTCTTAACAGTTTAATAGTATGCCAATCAATAAGGCTGGCAGTATCAGGCACTGAAGTTGTTTCAAGCGACGGCTGCTCAATATGCTGCAGAATGAATATTAGACGCAATTAATATTGTACATGCAATTCAGGAACCTTGAATTTTAAGAGAGATGTTGCTTTGTTGTGAGTCTTTAGTGTGTTTAATGAATGAAGACGAAAGCCTTCAATTTGTAGATGGATTTGTATTGCGCGATAGTAAGCTGTATCAATGTCAGGGGTATCTTGCCTATCTCGTTTCTCTATAGAACTCTGTATATTAAGAAGTCACTGTGGTACCCGCACAAATACTAGTTCTAAAAAGGTTCGGTTAAGCTGAAAACACAGGGAACACCGCAGAATAACGACATAAAATTCATATATAACCTGGTGTTGTGTTCCTATTGTGTGAACTTAGTACCTACCTACGCAACGATCTTCTGTAGGGAGATATTGTCACAGTCAAGCTTGAAGTCAGTGTGAGGATCTCGTTGTACAATCCCCACTCAAATCGATAACAATCTATCGATTTGAGCAAGAATTGTGCGCTGTACGTAAACCTTTAAGCATGACCGTCTCTATCTCACATACCTGAGATATTTATAGAGATACAGAATCTATTTTATTATTAACTATGCTAATAGAACAACAAAAGAAATACGATACGATATTTAATAGTTCCGGAATTATAAATATTCGTTTTTATGTATGCATATGATAAAATACATAATAATTGATTTAAATACGATGTAATTTATATACTATTAGTGTACTTTATCCAGCAATGTACCACTATAGCCTAATTAATTGAATTTGAAAGGCAATATAATGTTATCTCAATAATCTGACATGTGTTACACATTGTATATATAGGTTATAATTTATAGCTAAACTCAGACACTCTGTGGCTCAGTGTTATATTAACTATTCGGGATGTAAATAAAAGTGTTCTAGGAATATTTTATGTTTCCGTGGCAACTTATACCAAGATATATCAAAAGACATTTTTATAAAAATGCAACATTGTGTAAAAATTTCAAGTGAATCCATTAACTACTTTTCGAATTTTGCAGAAACAAACGAAATATGTTTTTTATACATAAAGAAAATTATCAGCACCGCTTAATTTCCCGCAAAAGACAAAATATGGTATGTCTGCCAACACCACATAACAGTGAAAGAGCTGAACCTCATCCGGAGTACATTAGCCGGCCCTCGAGCGTCGCTACACGTAAGCTGAGAGCAGCTAGTTATTTCAAACATCACTCGACCCAGTTGGCGAGCTTTGACGGCATTACGATGGCACTTTACACCCAGTCTGACGCCCTAAGGAAAATCAATGACTCTTTGTTTTCCGTTGCAAATGTAACATCTTGAGTTGTCGAGTTACTTCAAGATGTCTGACTTGGCTTCGCGACGTGAAAGCAGTCTCAAAAATTGTTGGCTGCTTTAATGATGAATTCGATTGCTACGTACGAGAGTTCGATGCCTGGATAGTCCTGTTAAATAAAGCTCAGTAGTAGGACGCAGTCCAGAAACTGCAAAACAGAAAGCCGTCACGGTTAGGCTCGTAGGACGTAAAACCATAGTTTGTGTAATACGATATGACTATTTGGATTGTTTAGTCAAGAAAATTTCAGTGGCAGCCCGGAGTACAGAACTGTGCCTGATAGAGGCAATTTAGGCTCTTCCTCTATTACGTGGGGCGTATGTAATCATAGCTGGTGGAATGCCACATGACTTCGAGGATATACGTGTAAGACTACGTATATATTACTAACTGTTTCCCGCGGTTTCACCCACATTTAAGACGACTGCTTCGTTCCCGTAGCTCTTAGCGTGATGTTATACAGCCTATCTTACTCCTGGGTAAAGTAGATTTCTACCAATGAAAGAATTTTTTTAAAAGCAGCCAAGTCATTTTCTTTAATCATTACAAAAAAAAAAACAGATCTTTCCTTTTTACAATACAAGTGTAGACTAGTGACTTCTTACCGGTAGTACAAAACCTTAAAAAATTTGAAAATACACGTCTAAACATTCCTAATGAATCACTCTGTGTATTGGTGAAAACTGCATGAAGATCCGTTAAGTAGTTTTTAAGTTTATCGCGAGCAGACAGAAAACCACGGCGGGAGGCTTTGTTTTATAGTAGTGATGATAGTGAGTAGTGATGTACAATAGAATGGACTGATCACCTAAAGTCATATAAAACTCTAGCCCAAAATATCCATGTCGCCTATGAAGGCAGATGACTCAACCCATGAACACTAACAAGGCATATTCCTAAATAAGCCTATCTTAGGCCATCATCTATGGTCGTGGGCGGAAGATTGTCATTTAATTATTTATAAACACCATTGGTGTCCAATAAAATTTTATCGTAAATGGCAACTGGCTGCGAAATTCAAGGTGAGGTTAGAAAACAAATAATGGTAAAGTATAGCTTGGGTGCTGTGGATTCCGTACTACAATTCTAGTATTATTATAAAGTAGATTTTGCCTGCGGCTTTACTCGCATAAATGTAGGTTATAACAATTTTCTATCCCTCGAAAAAAAGTACTTTTTTATGGGTGAAGGACATAGGGTATTTATATCCTCTTCTGTATACCTGACAACATGTATGCGAAACATGATAGTTCGTCGAGTAGTTAAGTCGTGAAAGCGTAACAAACGAACAAACATACATGCGCATTTATCCCGTGTGCGTTCCCATGGTATTCCTACAGGCAAAGTCTCGGGCTCTAGGTGACATAATAAATACACAAGGAAGACCAATAAATAAATATAAAAATGTGTGTTGGGACCACGAGTGCAGCTGACGCTTAGCCGACCTTTCAAAAACCAGTCGATGTCCTAACAGCGCAATGGACAATGAACACACTGGTATCCCACCGTGCACCGTATCTCGAACTCATATATCACTTCGACGTTGATTATTGCTACAAAAACTCTAATTATCATCGCAGGTTTGCACGTGAGTTGGATAATGAGAGTTTACAGAATAGGCAGCTAACAAAACAGTGATCTTAAGGAGCTTAGCTTTATAAAATACTAGCTGTGCCCGCGTTTATGATTACTAGGCCAAACCCGTGGGTCGTAGCATGATGTTATATAATCTATAACCTTTCTCGATAAATAGGCCACCCAACATAAAAATATTTTTTTTATTCGAACCAGTAGTTCCTGAGATTAGCGTGTTCAACCAAACAAACAAATAAACAAACAAACTCTTCAGCTTTATAATATTAGTATATATAAATTAAAACAATTCGTCCACTGAGGGCAAGATGTGTTCGAACCTTCTTAACTTAAATGCATACCATGGTCTCGAGCGAATAGTTTTCTATTCTATTATACTCTTATAAAATCTATCCAGCGTCCTATAAGGAACCCTAAAAAGTATAAACAAAGCGAACTAAAACTATAAGGGTCATTGAACTGGTTGTGTAAGTGAAAACATTAGCAAAAGGCCATTCCGTCCGATTACGTACGAAGTACATCCACACGTACTAAGTATAATCGCCTACAGAGTGCATTACCGAGCGTGGGTTTTGTCGATTCGATAACTGCAAGGATTATATGCAAAACTATTTATATCGATAAGAAAGACCAGCGAAATTGTCTTCAAATCTGGATTTTACGGTGGTGCAGTGCAGCAGTTTGTGGTGACTTACAAAAATGCCCTTAGCTTTTCTGTAAGGTACAATACACGATTTTTCTTTCTCTGGAATTGTATACATTTGCCGCATAGGGTACGAAAATCGTTTACTATGATACTAATGATAAGTTTGCTAACAAATTCTTTTAATAACGAATCTATCGACACCTCATTCATCCGAACCTTTATTTAGAAAAATACATCGTCAGATATGTCAGTTAACACTTGGGTATTTTTCGTATAATTCTTTTATTGTCTACCACAGAAATTGCAAAATTATTGTTTATGTTTGCTAATCATTGGTTAAAGTAATGTTATGTGCAAAGTTATGATGGGACTAATATGTGCATTAATCGTACAAAAGACACTGAAAATCTCTGAAAAATCCATATATTTTTTAGTTAAGTGTACGATATGTATGTGGTATTTTCATGGACAGTCGGAATTCTTACAAGTAACATAATGCTTTTTCTTTTATGGTAACTTAACGTAATGAATTTCGTTTTGTAACAATATTTATGTAAGGTATCAACTTCTGCCAAAATTGGCCTTTAATTTCTGGGTGAGCCATATTTGGGAATATCGTGTCGAAAATTAAGTGATAAAATATTTAAAGTGTACTTTTTAGGAGTGAAAATATGTCAGCTCTTTCACTCTAGTTGTGATTAAATGAGATAAAGCGAGAAGGAGAATATAGTAGATTAAACTGTTATAATTATGTAATGGCTTGCCGCGGCAGAATAAAAAGATATTAACACAAATTAAGCAGTATGTATATTTTAATATATTTAAGCAAAAATAAAAGAATGCATGGATGATAAATATTACTGCAGATTTCAAAATGTTCGTAATACGCTGAACAAGATTAGAAACTGGTTGAGACGTTGATGGTTTTCCAATTGCCTTTGTGAGATTAAAGATGCTATATTCCTGAATATAAGCTGAATGTAAATGAATCTGAATATAAGCACCGTACCTTAGTGTATTTGATGTATTGTGTATCTACAATTTTTCTTTAGGATCTTAAGTCAAAATACCACAAGTATCATGTATACAAAAATCTATAGCTATAAGCTATAGATTTTTGTATTAAATAAACAATTTTATAGTGCAGCAAAAGCTATTCATCTACTCAAGACCAATAACTCAACGACAAGTAACGATTTCCCATAGACCTAAAATATCACTCAGGCCCATAAACAACCCTCGTCTCCAATCCAAGGTTTAACAAACAATCGTAGAATCAATCTTTGTGTTTTTAAAACACGCTTTGACGAAGGAAAACGAATGGGTACGGGTGACAGATTTGGATCCGTGACAAACGTCACAGGAAGAGGGAATACGACAGAAATAGAAGGTTTGTTTTAGACGGTGTGAAGTAAAATGGTAACGATGGTACAATGGTGTGTAGAAATCACCATTCATGCCGTGCTGCTGCGTAATCTGTAGTATGAATTACTACTTTTAATTGTGACAATGCATGCCACCTAGATTATTTCATACCATAAAAATATCTTATTTTCAGATTTGTTTAGTCAGCAATATGTTGTATAATTATAACTATAGTTTGCAGTTATAAGATCCGCAATCGTAATTCTATGGGGATTGAAAATAGTAGGCGTAAGTTTCTTGTAGGTTTCTCAGAGGTAGAACTCTTTACCTGAACCGAGCAGTTTCATTTTATTTAGTTTTGTATTATGAGTATAACATAATAATTAAACTTATTTAATACCTTTCCCTTTTTCTTAATAATTTTTTTTCTATATGTGTAATTTCAGAACAAACATCAGGAAAATCTAAATATTTTGGAACAAACTGATTATTAATCTATCAATCTTGGAATGAAAACCTATTGTGTCTTGCTGGCGCTACGGTTCATTAGGTTTATTTCGATAAACTAAAAAAATAATAATTTTAAAGATTCATTAACGTAAAACACAACCGAGAGTTTTTGCACACATAGCAACAGTACAAAAAATAGCGTTACAATACAGCAATCACACAAAAAAGAGTACAATTTCATCAGCAAAACAACATCGAGCTGCAAAAGATGCGAACATTAATCATGATCAGAACAAAACGAAACAAGAGTACTCTCCGACCATTAAGCGCATGAAAGCAAAGCCACTTAGGCGGAGTGAAAGTGTTATGGTATTTCGCGATGCACCCGACCATTATTGTAATTGGAGTGAGACGGTTAGTCTAGACCCGACATGCCCGTGTAAGGTGTGATTCACATCTGACTTGTTACGATTGATGAATCGATGCAATGGTCGATGATGTGCAGTGTTTTGTGCTTGATTTTCATAATGAACAAACATTAGTGTAATTCGCAATCAGATAAACATGCACAGTGTTTAACACAAATAAAACGCATGGTAAATTAATGAATATGTGCTAACAAATATCCACCCAGCTTAAACCTAAAGCAGCCCGAAGAGAAAAGTAGTCCACCGTATGACGACGTCAATCAAATTGCTCTATGCTGTATTTCTGTGGTGAGAATGTTTTTCAGTTTCTTAACTAAACATTTTAAGTAAGTAAGCATATTGCTGACTGCAAATAACCTACTCAGCCATAAATCATAATTTGTGGCCTTAGTCCTATACGTTAGCAGTGTAGCAAGATCGGCAAAAGCAATCGTCTTAGGCCCCACGTAAAGGTCAGCATAGTTCCAAACCTCGTGTTGCTGAGTTTTCCAACAGAAAACCTAATAACACATTGCTTGACACGAAAATCGAACCCCAAGACTTCATGCAAAACAGTCTCATACACAATCGCTGTGCCACTGAAGTAGTTAACGATAATAAGTAAATATAATTTATTTCATACCGGTATGAAGAAAGTTATCCATTTATATAATTAGCTTAAGTATAACTTCTTGTTACAGATAGTACTATCAATGAATACTACGATCATCCTAGTGTTTAACGCGTTTCTTAGTAATGCTTGTGCTGTCTACTAAGAAACATGTGTATGGCAAACAAGCTGTTGAGGTTATAATAAATAAATAAAAACATAGTTTGTGTCCGTGTCAATACGTGTCTGTGCCATTCGTGGTCTGCAGATGTGAACGGAACTTAACCCGCGACAGATAAGGTGCAACGATCGCGGGCCATTCACCGCCATCAACAATCATTATGGGCGCTTAGAAATCAACCCGCTTGTAATTGCGTTTATGTTAATATTTGTTGTTTTTTATAAAAATTAGCTACCAAAACGTTGCGATTTATTGCGTTATTGCAGTTTTTATTGATTAAGACATAAAATGTAGGTACTCTAGGCATGGAGTGAATAACTTTTTCCGTACAACAAGTACATGACGCTACATAAATATCGTAACTATCTATACTGATATTATAAAACTAAAGAGTTTGATTGTTTGTTTGGTTGAACGTGCTAATCTCAGGAACTACTGGTTCGAATTGAAAGATTCTTTTAGTGGTGGATAGCCCATTTTTCGAGAAAGGCTATAGGCTATATAACATCACGCTGCGACCAATAGGAGCAGAGCATCAATTAAAAATGGTACAAAAACGGGGAAAATCTTGTATGTGAAGCAGACGAAGTTGCGCGGGTCAATTACCTAGTAATATTATAAATGCGAATGTAAGTTTGTGTGTTTGTTACGCTTTCACGCGTTCACTACTCAAACGATCATCATGAAATTTCGCATACACTTTGTCAGGGGTACAGAAAAGGACACATCATTTCATCCAGAAAAAGTACTGTAAGTAAAGTACTAACATAACCTAAACTACATTAACGCGAGTAAAATCTATTAAAAAAATATATTGAGCGGTTGAAACGTATACATAGGTCTCACGTTTACATCCCCGAGGGATAGGCAGAGGCATCTTACACCCACATTTCGTCAGCTACATTTAAGGTCCACATAATAGTTGACTTTGATTGATTCTGTACATTATTTTCAGACAAGAACAAATATCAATCAATAGAAATCTTATTGTGCAAAAAATATCTGCAAAGGCAGTAATTCATATTTTAAATATGTTTCTTTTTTTATCCTACTTTGGTGGCAAACAAGCATACGGTCCACCTGATGGTAAATAGTCACCGTAGCCTATGGACGCCTGCAAACCCAGAGGATCAATTGCGCGTTGCCATCCCATTAGGAAAAAAAGGAAATGGGAAGGAGGAGTGGGAAGGGGGAAAGAGGGTAATTGGGCCTCCGGCACTCTCACTTACCAAACGAAACACAACAGTAAGAACAGACAGAACAGAGGGTAGTACTTCCCCGGTCATTCATGCTGAAATTAGCGAGGCTCTATTGATGTGTGTGTTGGGGAGACGTCGCACTGTTGCCCTCGGACAGATGCATTTAAATACCTGTTACGTCATAGTTTGTACCGTGCATTATTTTTCTATCCTTTAACAATTACCCTTACTAACAGATTTGAAACGCTCGTATCTTAATTATTCCTAAGTAATTTCAAGGAATACTTTTTCTTATAGTTTGGCCAAAGTTGACTTCAATTATAAAAAATATGAGTCAACTATCCTATTCAGTTACACAAGCGGTAATCGCATGTGACGTACAGACATCTTCTCATTTCATAGTCCAATCCATCTCTTATCTACAATAACAATGTTTTCCGTGCAATGTCAACGTTATGGACAAGTAGTGTGACGTCAATGTCACCTACATAGATAACACGCTTGATAAAAGCGATGCATGAATATGTGCTAGCACGTGTCACAAGACTATATACAACTAACTTATTTAATAATATTTTAATAATATTCAACCACATTTTTCTACCACATACACACAACACCATCTAGTCCAAACTAAGCAGAGCTTGTACTATGGGTACTAGACAATGTATAAACATACACATATATATTTTTTTTTTGTAAATACATACATATTATACATAGAAACACCCAGACCTAGACAAATATCCATGTTCATGCACACAAATGTTTGACTTGTGCGGGAATCGAACCCACGACCTTAGGCGTGGCAGTCTGTTACACTAACCACTACGCCACCGAGGATAATAATGGATAATAATGTCCTCCTGACCGAATTTCGGTCACGGCGGCCAATCTTAACGAAGATTGGCCATCGCCGCAGGAGATATTATAGTGCACAAGTGTGTGCGCAAGCACAAGTGCACTCTGTTCCCAAACTCTCATGATCCGATGGGACGAATAATCCGACACGACCGGAGAGAGATTAGGCGTAGGACCAACGGCTTTACGTGCTTTCCGAGGCACGGAGGTGTCTAACACCGCCAACTTCCTAACTCCGGGCTCGTATTGAGATTTCTTAACAGAAAAACCCAATAACTTTTTGTTGGCCCGTACCCGGGATTGGAACCCGAGACCTCATGCACAGCAGTCGCATTTACTACCGCTGCGCCACGGAGGCAGTGCATTTGTTTAATGCATAGATAGTGCATTTGTTTAAGTTGTCATGCCACACTGAGTGTTCTGAGTTTAATTACTATACGGCACATAAAATTGATCAACATAAGGTTGTACCGAGTCTTTTTTGTGTCTTTCGTGAGAAGCAGAAATGCCCAATAACATTTAGCACGATTTGAGCCCGAGAGTTTTTTTACTTCGTATGTACTATATAAGATATATGTGGTATATATAATACTAGACCAACGCGACAGGCGTTTTTCAGATGAAAGATAGATTGAAGATATCTAGGCATTTTATGTTTTATGAAAATGCAGTGTAGGTTTTCTCAAATGCTTGTAATATATTGATCAAACCTTTGATGATGTAATCTCCTTTAAATAACAGACAGATTAAATGAAATTTATAGGACGTGAATAAGTATAACATTGAAACTAACTTTGAGAGTTAAGATTTCTTGTCAATAGGTATATATTTTTAATTAAAACATTTGTCCTTTTACTCGCATTAATTCCTAGTAGTGACTGTATTTTTTTCACGCCCGCACGAACCAAGAGCGCATGCCAATGTCGTATATATATCGTCTTAAAAATAAACTACTGGGTTTGATAGAATAGATTATGGTCTTGGTTAATTGGACTGTCACAGTTGATTAGAAAGAGACAAGTTATTAAGAACTTGTTTTGACGGGTCATGATGTAGCGATAGACCGTAGTAAATTAAAAGAAATGATTTTATGAGCGTTTGCTCTAACTGAAGCAAAGTAGCTGGCACCAGCGGCAATTCGTATAAAGCCCGGTTTGCTTTAAAATGCTTTATGCTGAAAATATAATAGGTTATTACGGGTAATACAGCGCTATCGAACTCGAGCTTTGATGAAGTGGAATGATCTCATCCGACATACAAGTGGATTTAAAAAAAAGGATTTCACTTCGTCTAGTCTTAAAAAGCCATATTAGAAATTATTATAGTGCCTAAGATTTCGGTATACACCAAGCCTGACAGGCTGGGTGTGCCGAATTCTTCTATTTATCAAGACTGGACTAATGCCAAGCTACTAAGCTGGCCTAGGATTTTGATTTTGACTGCGATCTCCTATAGAAAGGAGAGGAAGATAGATCGCAGTCAAGTTTTAAAAATTGTGAAATTATCACTGTGAAAATGTTTGTAAAGAAATTCAGTTAAATAAATTATTATTATATTATATCAAGTAACGTTGTGTTCTTGCTGTGAGTAGGGTAGTCCGAAATCCAGAAGGAAACACTGAGATGACGTTCTCTTCCTAAGCGGTAATCGAATCTATAACAACGCTTCGACACTAATCACAAACAAGGAAGCAATCCGTGCAGTCATTAGATTTATTTACCGACTTAACTGATGATAGTTATGTTTTAGAAATATTATTAGTAGTAAAATTTTAAAAGAAACAGCCTCAAAGCGTTTTAACACGGCAATTAAACACAATGAGCAAAGAGATAGGAAAGTGAAAGTGTGGAGACTAAACAGCGAGATAAGTTAGATCAGTTCGTACCAACTTTTTAATATATTTACTAAGAGTAACAGGAAAATATAATCATACTAGCTGACCCGGCGAACATTGTTCTGCCATATAAATTATTTCTAGCGGTATGAAATATACTTTACAACCTATTCTCATATTTACCAATTAATATACATAAAAATTCATAAAATCAGTCGACCCGTTTCGGAGGCGTGCCATATATTAGAAGATGAGATTTAAAGGTATGAAAAAAATGAAATGGTTATATTAATTTATTTTTAAGTTATTTTATTTTTTATATATTTGGTTATATACTCGTAGCAGTGCTTTATGAACCGTTAGTTTAATGCCGGCCAGGTGTAAGAGGTTATTGTAGCTTATTCATACATTGTCAATCCCGCAAATAAGTTATACGTAATAATTTAGGATGAGGATTTGTTTTATATTTCTAGTTTTATTATTGTTCTGTTTTTATATTTATTTTGTGTACATTTTTGTTCTTTTTTTCTTTGTGTTTTGTGTGTGCCCTTGTATGGCAAAATAAATATATTTCTTTCTTTCTTTCTTTTCTTTTTTCTTAGGTATCATCAATTAATAACCGATGCTAAAACGTTTGTGAAATTGTTGATACCTCTTAATTTGATATACCCCTTGTGAAATGTAGTAGCAACGCTCAGAAGCGGTTCGAACCTTGATAGATAAAAAGCACATGTTATGTACAATTTATGCGCATTGGTAATACATAAAAACGGTGTGCTTTTTTTGCACGTATGAATTCAAATTACAAAGTGCCCTGCTGGGCAGACAAAATTTTCTGGCTGAATTTCTCCTGTTCTGTTAAAGAACATGAATACATGAATCGAGAGGTACATTGGCACAAGTTACAATTAGTATTATTTTTATGTATTCCGAGCGTATTATAACCGCGGGTCCCGCTGGATGGATAAGGCGATTTATTGTAATTTATTTCATAATAATTGAGGTACATTGGATCTTGTTAATAAATTCGTGAGGTACATTGAACATTGCCCTTCGATTTTTTAGGTCTAGCTCGAGGGGCCTTGCTAGATTGATACACATGACAACTAGCTGTTAACCGTAACACAGTATTTACGTATATCTACCCGTTATTCAATCTTCAAACCAAACTTTAGCAGATATCATTCAGTATTTCGGATATGACCAGCTCACAGACATACAAAAATCGAATCATTCGTATTTATAAGTAGGCTAGATAAAAAATAAATCATTCATCTATTTTATTGTACTATAGTACAATGCACACATCATTGAACACGACCGCTGAAAGCTTTTTCACTTAAGTAAATTGGCTCTATATCGTGTAAAGCTAATTTAATCCAATACCAAAGTAACTATTTTACTCATATAGCTATTAGATAATAGAATAAAGTTAAGTGCTGCTTTATACATACATATACTGCATAGATTTTCCCGCGGTTTCGCTCGCGTTAATGTAGATTTATGTTAAGACAGATTATTTAGTAGTCCAAGTCCGAGGCCGTTTGTTTTCACGGCCCTCGGAACCGGCCACCTCCAGGGGCCCATATTATGGTAGGAGGGGTCCGCATCGGCGTCGAGCCAACCCTAAAGTATTTGGGTCTCTTGCTCGACAGCCGATGGGACTTTACAGCACATTTTCGTCGTTTGGCCCCCATTCTTCGGGGCGCTGCAGGTGCGCTCGCGCGCCTGCTGCCCAACCTTGGGGGGCCAAACACCTCCTGCCGGAGGCTCTACGAGGGGGTCGTGCGGTCCATGGCCCTATACGGGGCCCCAGTTTGGGCGGACAACCTGACGGCCCGCAACATCTCGGCGCTTCGTGCACCACAGCGCGCCATGGCCGTCAGGTTCATTAGAGGATACCGCACGATCTCGTTCGAGGCTGCGAGCCTCCTCGCCGGATCGATGCCATGGGACCTGGAAGCGGCGCTCCTGGCGTCGCTCTATCGTTGGCGCCAGGAGGCGCTAGCTCGGGGCGAAGGACCTGTTTTTCCCGCTGTCGAGGCGGCAAGGTCCGAGCTCCGCCAGGTCCTAGTGGCGAATTGGAAGGAGCGACTTGTGCACCCCAGTGCTGGGCACGCCACGATCGTGGCGGTAAGTCCCGTTTTTGAGGAGTGGCTGGAGAGGCGGCATGGCGCCCTCACCTTCCGGCTGACACAGGTACTGATTGGCCACGGTTGTTTTGGCCAGTTCCTGTGTCGTATACGCCGGCAAGAGACGCCCGGTTGTCACCACTGCGGCGACTGCCGCGACGTTATAAAGGACACGGCGCTGCACACTTTGGCGATTTGCCCCGCCTGGGCATCGCAGCGCCGTGAGTTGATCGCGGCAGTCGGATCGGTTGTCCTCTCGCTCCCGGCCGTAGTTCAGTCTATGGTCCGGAGTGAGAGGTCGTGGAACGCCGTCGCCTCCTTCTGTGAGGAAGTAATTTCCATCAAGGAGGCGGCGGAGCGGGAGAGGGAGCGTTTAAACCCTCTCCCCAACCGCAGAGCCGGGCGCCGGAGGGCGCGCGATGACCTCCAGCCACCCTGAGGTTTGACCTGGGGGTAGCGGGCTTTGTGGGCCTGCCCGCTATCCGTTCAGCACCAGGTCCGAGAGGCGGCGTGCGTGTTCCCACGCGCGCCTCTGTGTCGAGTCCGTCTCCCCTCTAGGGGGGAGACAGTAGGGTTTTTATAATGTCGGAAGTGCCTAGTTTGGGTAGGTATTTTGTGTAGTGGCCTGCCGTTTCATACGGCGGGCCGAAACCTCGGCGGGGTCGCGACCGCATGCGAAAGCGATTCGCGCGGCCCCGCCGATAGTGGTTGTGTCGAGGAACACCGTGGTAGGTTTAGTCGGTATCCCGGGAGGTACATTATATTTTCAACATCTTTCTTTACCCCGGCGAGTCCGACATAATCCCTCCGCCTGCCCCCGCGGAGGGATTACCCCGGCGAGTCCGACATAATCCCTCCGCCCGCCCCCGCGGAGGGATATGCGTCATTGCATTCCCCCACGTAAAAAAAAAAAAAAAAAAAAAAGATTATTTAGTAGCCTATATGTTATTCTGATGTATAAACAATAACACCGTAAGTTTCATCAAAATTTGTTTCGTAGATTTTATGTGAAAGAGTAACCAATGAAATGCTGAATAGAGACCATATGTTGCCACAATACCATAATATGTACTTTTTACTTACGAACTATTTATTTAATTGTCATTTTTATTATTTTGTGAATATTTTATAAGAAAAATTATGTAGTCATATTTCTTTGTGGCAATAAAGAATGTTTTCTTTCTTTCTTTCTTTTACCCATCCATCCATCCTCACATCTTTCACATTTATAACATTAGTAGGATTATCCTACTGATAGGGTTGGATATTATTAGTCACCGTCCCTAAGTACCCGAGAACTATAAAATAAATTTAGAAAAAGACATTAACGGCCACTTCTATCACTAACAAGTAAAGTTAAGAAAGATAATTCGCATGCTGTCTCACTCATGTTAGGTTAAAGAAGAGAGATGGCGAGACTTTTATCTTATAGATAAATTCTATTTGGAGATGGTAGTACAAGCCCTAAGCGTCATACAGCTTCTTTTACAAGACTTTTTCTGTAATAGAGATATTGGAATAAATTTTTTGATTGTAGTTAGTTTAATTTTTTGGGCGACCTGGTTAAAGTGGTCACCTCGCCATTGCCAAGGTGCCGAGTGCTGTGGTTCGATCTACACGGGGAAAAATTGTGTCATTCACAAATGGTTGTTTTCTTTGCGTCCGTTCTTTGAATGTTTGTGAAGTTACCCGCGGCCATGACAAATTAAGCAGAAAAATATCTCAATATTCAGGCAGACACGAAAATAACTAATCTGTATCGAAAATTGATGTCGTGCGGTTAGTAGTGATTATGTAACCGGACTAACCACAACGTTAGTGCCTATTCATCGATCCATAATACATTGCTGTGTAATATTTTCACTGTCACCCGCTTATTCTAGCGGGCGAATATCCCGTTGGGATAGGGATTTCATACCTTAGACGTAGAAAGACGTAAAAGTATATACTGGTGCCAATTCTGTTGTCACAAAATTCTCTTATCTTAGCTAAAAATCTCTAGAATTAAATTAGTCCTGTCACTTGTAGCGATCTCAGAATACGAAATGTCGTTTGACAGGATGAAACTAAATTTTAGAGATTTTTAGCTAAGATAAGAGAATTTTGTGACAACAGAATTGGCACCAATGCCTGCAAACTGACTGCACGAATGGCGTACCTAAAGGTTTAAGAGGTCGCCTCGCCATTGCCACTGCGCCGAGTGTTGTGGGTTCGAACCCCACACGGGACAAAACTTTGTGTAATCCACAAATGGTTGTTCCAAGTCTATTCTTTGTGCCCGTTTTATAAATGTTTGTCCCGAGACACGGGACTTATTCCTAGTGCGGGAGTAGCTTTAATAAAAGAAAAATCTCTTACTGCCTTTTAATAAAGATTGTTTCGAAAGCGTTAATATAATAAAATTTGTAGGTGAAGGATTTATTTATTACAGTTGTTTCCTGAACATCCTGGTCAATGTCGAGCGTGGTATAATTATGAAGCCATACCTCAATCGTGTTTCCTATATTAATATTTTTTTAGATTCGTGTGCTATGTTTATCCGGATGTGATGTTTAGGCAGTCGTGCCAGCCGTGTACGACTTCACAATTATTGAAGATCTTTCCTTGCATGAATAAATAAAATAATAATAATATCACACTATGTGCCACAGGGGATGAGCAATAATCATAAACGTGGATCAAATCGTAGGCGACATGGAATATATTCTACAGGATTCCACTGTCCGCAATAAAAGGGTTAATTAATACAAACAGAGTTTTGAAGTCGGACTGGTAGTTTTAGAGATAACATCCTACATCCAAACAAACTGAATAATAGTGTCGATTCACATGTTTATTTATCTCTGTGATAAAACAATAACCTGTCACATCAAATGAAATAGCTAACAGAAAAATTAATTACAAGTATTTTTAAGTCGACGAAAACTTTAAAAGTGTTGAACTGACGGGAACTCAAACGGTTTTTAGTTATATTTGTTCACGAAGATTCTTACAGCGTGAACGTTAATGGCTTTCCGGTTTCAATATATTAATAACTACCTACCTTCTAAAATAAACAATTCCTCGTACTATCTAAATATTCTCTTAGATGTTACGTAACCTAAGATTTGAACTGCAATTCTGACTAATTGACGAGACATTCTGGCGAAAGGCCTGGTTATAAAATATTTTGCAGTGGCTTGATTAAACATTGCTTGATCATCAGATGCATGGATGGCGCAGTGGATTGGGTGGTTGTCTCGCTATTGCTAGTACACCGAGTCAGATAAATTCAATCCTCACACATTACAAAAATTGTATGTACCTATGCACTTTTTTTTGCTTCTTGTTTCGAGTCCTGATGTACTTTGTGTCCGTTTTTCAATTTCCTGAGCTACGCAGTACATTTTAGTACGAGTTGACTTCTAATAAAGAAAAATGCTGGTCTGGTAGACGTTCTGTATGTATGCTATCAAAGGCAATCAAATTCTCCTTTTAACAAGAGCTAGCAACATTACAGTTGCCTCAAATGTAGAAAACATCTAAAGTTTATTGAGGTAAGTCATACACTATCACTGTCCTATAAAAATACATATCACATAAATGAAAATGCAGCTTGAAATCTTCAATTAGCTGGAAACCATGTGTCTACAATGAAAAACATTTTGTATCTGGACACCGATCCAAGCGCTGGCCAAGATATTAAATCCCCTTTCAACATTACGTAACCAAGACAGCATTCGAACTAGATATTCCAAATTATCATATGAATAATATTCCTGGCGATCGACCAACAGACAATACATATTCTACCTGCGTGTAAACAGTATAATATATCTGTAACAATTAACCTATTTAACAGTTCTGGGAAACGCACCGGGTCAGTGCATCTAGGCTGCAATGCGCCACTTTCGTTCTTGGCTCCCGTTCCGACCTTCGGAACGTATGCTGTCTATTTCAGATAATCTAATAGGCTAGATCGGTTTAGAGCTGAGCTCACACGAATAGAATAATCCAATAATCTAGTTCTTCGTAACTTTTCAAGGTTTTTATATAAGCACTTTTAAGGTGACTAATAAACAAACAGTCAGTTAGGTAATAAGCAGTAACTGTAGCTAATGAATGTTTGCTACAATAGGCATAAGACATATCTTATCTTGTGTGGGGGCCAGTCAGTACAGACCGGCGACACTTCGACCCAGTGGGATCTTTTGTGTCGACTTCCCCAATAACGACTGCCATAGATTTTCATGGCAGCCGGGACCGACGGCTTAACATGCTCTCCGAGGCACGAAGCAGGCGATAATTGTCAATCAATAGGCACATAATTTCGAAAAGTCATATAACTTCCGAAAGCCAGAGGTGCGCGACGTGGGTTCGAACCCGAGACCTCTGCATTGCAGTCTGTTGGTCTCCCCACTGAGCTATCGCTGCTCTGGCATAAGACATAATAAATATGACTTAAAAAAAATTTATAATTTGCTTTTAACGCATGGGAAAAATATCATATTGCTCCAGCACTTTAGGACCCAACACTGACAAAACTGCGTCTCTTTAGCAAATCTGGAAAGTTTCAAATCCATGTCTAAAGTTAAAAATAGATCCGTTATAATTACCTCTTTGTGGATAACATAAATCAAATTTATATTAACCTGTCAATTATTGTTGGAATGCCAGATATCATTGAAAATCTATTGTTTATGGCCCCGGTGTACCGCTGCCACTCAATAGGTTAACGCGATTTCGATATAATTTTGAAGTAGTTACAATTAAAGTACTCCAGGATTATTTATGAATCACATAAATCATTGTGCCGTGTGGGATGCTAACCCATAGCACTCAACGCGGCGGCATCGGCGAATCGACCGCTAGCCCGCTACGTCATCCATGCATTCAATTACATACAAAGAAATGTAAAAGTAAAAGTATCTACAATCTAACCAAAATTAGCCAGTGAACTTAGCCTCCCACTGTGAGCATAGACCACCACTCTTTGAACTAGTAACTAACCTAATATAGAATGGTAGACCACACATGAAGACGGATTCGGATCGGCTCGTGAGCCATGATTGATACCGATGACTGACGTTTCATGGATAGGGCTGTCAACACACTAACTGAAGAAAAGTGACTTACTTACTTACTTGATAAGTTAGTAATCACATTATGCAAACCACAATTAGCAAGTTATGTATAAGTTTACCTTCAGAAGTGTCTGTATTGAGATCTGCTAGCTGTTCATTGAAATTAAACTACTATATACGGATTTTATCGCGTTGTTTATTTAACTCATTGTTACATAATTTAGAAACTGTTACACTATTATACTACTATTAAACTTTACTCATTTTAAGCTAATTAAATTATTGAAACTATTTACACTTTCCCCGACGTTTCGGTTGCTTTTCAGCAGCCATGGTCACGGAGAGACTAAGATGGTAGTTATCTCAATCCAGTGTAGTTATTTCAAAGTACCCGAACATAATTTAATCATTGGTGTTTATATTTACGCAGAATGAGCTCAAAGTATCATGAAGTCTAGCTGTGGTTTGCTTCTTCTGGGTTTGACTATTTGAATGACTGGATCCCAAGCTGCTGGTACATTCCAACCATCTTCTCTATTGAAATTGGGATGTTTTTTGATTTCAATAGGCTCGCGAAGCATCCTTGGTAGGAATCGGTGTTACTGAGAATTTACTCGTACGTATGCTTGTACTATCTATTTATCGAACCCAGGCTCTGACACTGGACTCTTAGTCAAGCTTACGTGCCAGATTATGGCATTGCACCAAAGAAGTCTTATAGTAAAGGTTTTTAATATATACTTGATCAAGATATTGTTTTAGCAGAGATTTTAATAGATAGTCAATCTTAGTTTGACATTGTTTTAATAATCGATTCGATTGCGCAGGTATCCCGAGGTCACGCAGTTTTATTAGGTTTATTTGTCAAAATATTCCAACTGTTACAGCACGGGAGTTATGAACTAAGCCTGGTAGACGAAAGGTACGCTTGCTTACTACATGCTAAAATTATAGCTGACGAAATGGGGGTCCTTTCAGGACTATAAACGTGAAACTGGTTTATTCCCGACCTCATGTTTCGTCCCGAATGTAAAAATACGCATTCACCCCAAAAATTGTTCCTCATATGCCCCGAAATTTAGATAAATGTTAATTCCTTAACGTAATTCATTTTTCGTCCCAAATTATGTTCCTTTTCTGACTCTTTTTTTTGTATAGCATATTTTGATGTACCGTCAGCCGAAAAATATTTTAAAATACCTCCTTGATTTCTCGGCGAAACTTTGCGCTTATGATTGCATGATGTCACGAGCCCGACATTGAAGAGATTCAAAATAATTTTTAAATATGTTTTGCTAATCATATGCTCAAAAATGTAGGACAAAAAGGAATAATTAAAAAAGAAGGGCGAATGAGGAACATTTTGGAATGTGGGACGTAATGTAGGGGCGAATACGGAACAAACCGTGAAACTATATATACTTCTAAATTTCTACATGTGTCCTTCTAAGATACAGATTCTTCGATAAGCGAGTACTACCCGCACTTAACCGGCATTTTCAAAGCGGCAACCCTAATGTCATCTGACAGCTATATAAACATGACATATGAATGCTATAATTGAGATATATGGCGGGAATCATTTCCTCATCAGGCACATCAATTAGATTGTAGAAATCTGTATGAGAGACTAGAAATCAAATGTAAGTCATTGCTATTATGTCGGCGCAATACTATTAATCTGTCATCTAACATCGTTAAATTACTTTCACGTCGCAATAATTGGCAGGAAATGTTTTTTAGAGATAGTTTTCATCGGTATACTATTGTATTATGATGTGAGAAGATGTAGTGTTTTTAAAAATATACATTAAGTTAATAATTTGTCAAAATGTTGGGAAGCTTTAGTTTAGTTTTAATTTTATTTCATTTTATGTGATGGTAAGTATCGTCCAACAGGAAAGAAATAACTAATTATCATCAGTGTGCCTGGCATTATTTTTGAGTTTATACTAAAAAAGCACCGTTTTCGAGCGAAGCCGCGGGCAAATACTATTAGCAAAGTCTTGTATTTGCGTATAGTATGACTAGCTGACCCGCGCAACTGCATCGTAAGACAATTTTCCCTGTATTTGCAACATTTTTCATTGCTGCTCCGCTCCTATTGGTCGTAGCGTGATGTTATATAGCATATAGCCTTCCTCGATAAATGGGCTATCCAACACTAAAATAATTTTCAATTCGAGCCAGTAGTTCCTGAGATTAGCGCGTTCAACTAAACAAACAAACTCTTCAGCTTTATAATATTAATAGGTATAGATTACAATAATACTGCTATAAGAGACTAGTATTGGATTCACTGAAAAGTCGAAGTTTACCTATGTAAGGAATCCTATTTGTATTTTAACTGCCTCCGTGGCGCAGCGGTAGTGAATACGACTGCTGTGCATGAGGTCTCGGGTTCGAATCCCGGGTCGGGCCACCAAAAAGTTATCGGGTTTTCCTGTTAAGAAATCTCAATACGAGCCCGGAGTTAGGAAGTTGGCGGTGTTAGACACCTCCGTGCCTCGGAAAGCACGTAAAGCCGTTGGTCCTGCCTCTGATCTCTCTCCGGTCGTGTCGGATTATCCGTCCCATCGGATCATGAGAGTTAGGGAATAGAGAGTGCAATTGTGTTAGCGCACATACTTGTGCACTATAATATCTCCTGCGCAGATGGCCAGTCTCCGTTAAGATTGGCCGCCATGACCGAAATTCGGTCTGGAGGACATTATTATTATTATTATGTATTTGATGGCAAAGTGGCAGTAAATGCGACTACTGTTCCTAAAATCTTGGGTTCGATTACCGGCCAGCCAGTCTAGAATATTCTAGACGTCAATAGACCTGCCTCTATTACGTGGGTATTATGAAAGAAATGTGGGTATAATACTTTTCTGCCTATCCCCTTCGAATATATTCACGTGAGGCTACATATGTATCTTTATATAATAGCAATAGAACACGATGTCGCAACAGGTGTAACAGGTATGTAGAGCGTTGTAGCTTCATAACTGAATCAGACGGTTTATTTAATTGTATGATCACACCTCGGAGAATCGAATGTTTTGAAATGGTCGTGTCACTTTTATAAACAATTTTGTTTTGTACTGGGCCTGTGATTAAATTGTTAAATGTTTGGTTGTGGATATGCCTGATTCCTTTCACCATATGATAATGATTGATATGATTTGATTGAAATCTTGAATGTACTGATGGCTATTATTTAGTTGACATGCAGGCCAAATACATGAATACATGAATGGCGGACTAAGCTTGGAGTGGGACATACATAATATTTCAAAATTTCAACTCGTCTAAAACAGAGCCCGAGAATAGAATAAATATAGAATCACTATACTTTCAGTTTGTCTACTGAACTATGGTGCCATTCTGTAATAATTAGTATGGCAAAAGGCATGCATATATATGTACATATATCCACAACAACACAACAAATCAAAAACACAGGTGAAAAACCAAATAATCTTATAGGTATAATATTATCTTTAACTTTGACATTTTGTTAATATAATTAAATGTTTGTTAGTCAATCACTCGTAAACCGCTGAACGGATTTGGATAAAACTGCACACAGATAGACCATATACTGTATAGGTACTTTAATAATCCAGGTAAGTATAATTCTGAGTCTAATAATTGAACTTAAAATTCGACGTTCATAAATGTAAATACTAAATGCTTTGAATAGTTGAATATTTGAGTCACCGTCAGAAAATACCGCGGCATAACAAAACACCCATCATTAAGACGTACGGCGGCATTTAAACAGTCAGGCATATTTAAGATGCTCTTAATGTAAATGTTCGTCGTAAAGGCATTCACCAACATCATTGTATTGTCAAAATACGTCAATACAAGTTCTTATTTACCGCGAAGTTTAAGTTATTGTGTTGAAACAATGGTGTTTTGTTCTGCTAATTTATATAATTATAACTGCCTTGTTTGTGATCGATGATAAGTTTTCAGGTCCGACGCCTGGGACCGGCTTTCCTATTAGAAAATTCTTAGTATAAAGTTTTGAAATGTGACCGATGGGCACGAATAGGCTCGCCCTCTTTAAAGTGGATCTTAAGTATAGTTAGAATATATGTCCGCCTATGCCTTTGGAGATGTATTTCGTAGGTAACGTTAAGTTTCTACAATTCATAGGGCGAGTGCATTGTCACCTATCGGGATACAAATACCTACATATCTGTTTTGATTGGTAATACAATGGTTCAAATGATAAGCAGTTAGTGCAGACTGTAGACTCTTCAAAAATTTATCGTGGTGTGTGAAAATAAGTCAACTGATCTACTTGATAGCACAGCGATTACTTTATGACCATTAGAATCCTTATTCAGCATCAGACCACAAAAAAAAGTTTTTAACTCTTGAGTTTTTGTAGGGCGGTAGTAATTCACCATATGATTTCTAAAGTTTGATTCTATCGTAGTTTTGCTCACATATTGCTTCATCTGAACGTATGTATGACAAGATTTTGTGCATTTATAAACGGTCAACCAACCAAAGCGGTCTATGAAAATCCAATAAAATCCTACATCCTCGAGATAATTATTTTAGAATTAACGACACATCCACATACGTCACCGCCCCAGAGAAGATGGGAAGAAAAAACTATAATTAAGTTTAACGAGTTTCCGAAGCTTGTTGCTTCGATTTTATGAGTTATAAATGTCGCGGGTAGTATGCAACATGTCTGTTGATTCGACCTTAAGGAGAAAAGTCAAGGGTTCTGTGCCGGAGAAAGTCACGGTCGAAGTAAACTTGACCTTAGGTATTATAGTTTAAATATTCGTTGTTGTTTACTAGATGTTAATCTGTTGACCTCACTCGGGCCCAAGCCCAAATATAAAGTTTTTATTGTTGTTAGGTTTCAAGGTCGAGTTAAGATCGTAGTTTAAGTCTACCAAAGTATGGTATATACAGATACCTGTAGCCAAGCTTATACTGCCGTCATAAGGATAAAAGACGTATCTAACATAATTTTTCGCTATTGAGATTTTTACATATTTAGAATTATTAAAAAAGACACATCCGCCAGATAACTTATAAAAAAAAAATTTGGCGCATACCTATTTTTTCCTTATACTTAGACGACTGTATAGGTAAGTGATTATTTTAAGCACTTAGTTCACAGTATGCAAGAAGTTATCATATCATAGGTAATATACCATAATATATTAATAGACCATCTTAATGAAAAATTTCTTGTTTTTGTCATACCAATTTATTCAATAATGAATATAATGCAAAAGCAGTAGCAGCAGCAGTTGCCCAAATAATACAAGTAAGAATAAATCTTAACTAATATTATAAATGTGATTGTAAGTTTGTAACGTTTTGACACCTTAACTATTCGACCGATCATCATGAAATTTCGTATACACGATATCGGGGGAACAGAAAACGACATAGGATATTGATCTTTAAAATAGTACCTACTGTTACTTACCTAATTTAATCTAAGCTATATTTACGCGAGCGAAGCCGCGGGCGAAATCTAGTTTACTATAAAAGGAAGATCATACTATTTACATACCTTGTTAAAGTATTGACATACCTTCACTATATAAACGAGATGGGTGTAAAAACCTAGGATTCAAACTCTTCGTCTTAAATGTAAAAGTAATGAAACGAAGATGACCCCAAGTTACAAATCAATATTTTCCATTTCAAATACATGTGACCTTGTGACCCCTATATCTCGGGGTCTTTTGACCCACAGGGCCCATATTCAAATTCGACCGAGGTATGACCCCAAGGTGTCTGTACACCAACAAAGTCAATCAGTCCGGTGGTTCCGGAGTTATGCCTGTCACTAACAGACAGACACACAGACCCACATAGTGTTTTCATTAACCTCTTCGAACAAGACTCAGAGGTTAATAAAACCATTTATACAAAAATGTCATAAAAATCTTATGTAAATAAACTTAGCACTCGTCGAGCAAGTCTTCTTGTTCTGCCAAAAATAAGAACCAATTATGGAAAAAAAGGACATAACTTTTGAAGGTAGTCTGGCCTCTCATATGAGAAACGTTGCAACATTTAGCTTATTTAAGTACACATTATCTCATTATATAAAAAGCAACCGCTCGTTTCTCATTTAAAAGATATTTATTGAACTATTATATATAAATATATTAAAAGGTACATTAAGCAAAAACTTTGCACCCCTTTTTACGAAAATTGCGTGGACGTAGGTGTATGAAATTTGGCGTTAAAATTGGTTAAAGTTAAAGTTAAAATTTATATGGAGAAGGAGGGGCGAATCCTAATATTTATATACAATATGCATTAGAAATACATTAAATTAATGAAAAAGCACTACACGCACACAACCACGCATTTGACACACGCAGTCGAAGCGCGTAACTATGGTTACATATATCTTTATATAATGAGTAATGACATATATCAGCAATATCTTACAGGTGAACTTTGGTCGAATTTCGAGCACTAGAATATTTAAATGTTCTAGGCGACCATTGTATGAAATAGTATTATTTATGTTTAAATAAGTTATTCTCGTGTAAGTGGCTTGTATTGTCTTTTTTGAGAATAAATTCTTTAAACCTAAACCTATATAAGTATTTTGTCTATAATCTTGAAACTTTCTATATAAATAAATAAATTACTGTACCTACCAAACGCAAACTATTAGTAAAAGTACAACTAAAGAAAACGTTTAGTTCCTTTACAAATAGCGCAAAAGTGATCGTCTGCACGCAACTAAATCGTTACCCGTGTAACACGGATCAATAAATTAATTATACCTATTAATTACTGTGAACTAGCTGCCTTAAGGTATTCTTATCACGTTAATTAGTAGTAAAGGACGTTTTCTTTGTTACGTCGAATATCACTCGGTTTCTGAATAGCATATTAACACAAAAGTTAGTCAACAGATGATTAAACGTACGTCAACTGCTGTGATTGGCTAACTAAATTAGTATTAGCCAATCAAATCACTTGACATGAATTGATTTTGACACCATATTGTAATCAACTCGGTGTCAAACTCATGTTCCCGCATTCACAAAGACTAATAATACTTTTCTGAATGCGGATCTCACTGATAGTTTATGGTTGCTTCCGATCGCGAGAGGTCGGGTTTAAATCTAATACACGTCAGGCTTTCCTGTTACATTTCTAAGTCTAGCACCGGCGTCTGCAATTAATGTGCCTAGGAGACCCTAAAAGGCTTGCGACCAATTACGTGAGATAAACATAGCGAAGTCCTACTGGTATTATATCTGTAATTTTTTTTATTTGCTGATATAAACATATGTTAGTCAGTCACTCGTAAGCCTTTTAACGGATTTGGACGAAACTTAGCAAACAGCTATACCATGCTAGATTAACGTACCTATATGATACTTTTAATTCGCTGTTTATCACGCGAGCGAGGACGGGTATGAAAGCTAGTTAAAAATAAAAGTTTATTTAGGATAACTTCAGTAGCGATAGCTCAGCGGGAAGACCAACAGACTGCAATGCAGAGGGTCTCGGATTCGAACCCACGTCGCGCACCTCTGACTTTCGGAAGTTATATGGCTTTTAGAAATTATGTGCGAATTGATTGACAATTATCGCCTGCTCCGTGCCTCGGCGAGCACGTTAAGCAGTCGGTCCCGGCTGCCATGAACATCTATGGCAGTCGTTATTGGCGAAATCGACACAAAAGATCCCACTGGGTCGAAGTGTCGCCGCGCGCCGGTCTGTACTGACTGGCCCCCGCACAAGATAACTTTGAAGTACATAACGCTTTATTTTGTGATACATAAAACAACTTTTTTACACATTGCCGTTTCTGCAGATGTCTTACTGCTACCGAGAATTCATCAACAGTAAACACTGGCCGACTAACGAACCCAGGTCCTTACGATGGCCGGTGTACAGTTACATAAGTCAATAAAACATATACTGTTAGCCAAGATGGCACCGGTACCACCGTTAGGCATGAGCTGTCACCTCACTCGTCCATGTCGTAGATCTGTTACTTGATACTTGCATCGATTAGCAATATTGTGCACTATAGCTGAACGCAAAAGATTATATAGGTCAGGGCAGCGATTCTGAATGTGACTGTTGTGAGGCTTCGGCAATGTTTTAATGGGGTTTTAGATAAGTACATAACCAATGTCAAGTCTATATTCTCAAAGGGGTAGACAGAGATATGCTAAGCTCATATTTCGTTAAGTATAGGCTTAGGTCCCACTTAATAAGGGCGCAACTATTGGCTTCCAACGGGCAAATTTTCAGATTCAGGTTTTCCCGTGCTGTTACTAAGGATTCGTTAATAGAAAAAGCCAATAACACTTTGCTCGACTCGATAACTTGACGTAATAGTCCTTTGGAGTTTGATCAACCCGAGCATCAAAATCGAGACCATATGCACAACAGTCACATTCACTGCCGCTGCGACTTCGATGCAGTTATTGGACTTTTTGTCAATGAATTTTCAGTTGCAATACGGCATTTGAAACTATTCCTTTAAAACAATAATGGGCGTTCTTCGGCGATATGTATATATGTATATATCGGTGATATAATCATATAATATACATATAACTTCTTCGATGATATAGGCGTGAGACTACGCATATAACGTGTATGTACAATAAGGAAACTAAATAAAGAGATTTCCCTACAAGCGTAATACCAAACAATACACAGTGACAATACAATAAAAATGAAACTATACCAACAAAAACCTCTGTAGAACAATGTCTAATGACTTAATACCTCGTAAGATTATGAAACTTTATTAAGGAACTAGTAAGTACATAATATAAGAAGTGCCACAATGGGGTATATATGTAAGCTATGTGAATACTTTTGTTCGTAATAAAGAATTTGTAGTTCCGTTCGCGCGGCACTTGTAACTATATTTTTTGTGTGAATCTTTCACCGGGTGTGATGTAATAGGAAATGTTTGGTTAGGAATCGGATTACAGCGATTGTGTGTGCCACAAAGATTGGTATGTAAACTTTTTTGTTGAGAGACGCAATCTGTGTATGTAAATGTTGTTTTTATAGATATATTAGCCTCGGGATCAGTACTTTATTTTCTGGACGAAATGTATGTCGGTAGGTATGTCGTTTCTATACCCCTGACAGTGTATGCGAATTTCGTGATGATCGGTTGAGTAGTTACATCAGCATTTATAATATTAGTTAGGATGTACAAATAGTCTAGTCTTAATGGTTTTGGGTTCGATTTATGTGTTGGACAAACTGTTATTGATCTCTCTTTAGTAAAATTCACAGTAGAAGCACTGAGTGTGGAGCTCTGTCCAATAGGCTTGTCTATAGCCGTCTATGGGATTCGTTAAGTTCTACCTAATGGGGAATAACCTGAGACTTAAACTATCGTATATTTACATTTTCGTAATACCTTATATGTCCTTTATCGAAAACATTCCATTCGTAACCGATAAACAATCAGTTTTAAGCTTTAAGGTTAGTAAAATAAGGTTTAAAGTCGCGCACTTGATGGCTCGTAGCCGGTACCAAACACAGGGTTCGTTACCGGCACGTATGCGAGTCTCTGACAAAGGGCAGGTTAACCTGAACTATAGGCGACGAAATGACAGTATAATGCTCTGCTTATCCCTTCGAGAATATTGGCGTGAAGCTATGTATAAATACGGTTTCTACAGCGCTTTAGTAAGGCTGTTCCATCTGCTGAGAAACCAGCAGTATTTTACTTTGCACTAATAGTACTATCAGAAAAAAAAGTGCGTGTGGTCCGGGACCGGTCTGTGTGGAAAACCTTAAGAGAAACCAATGTCCAGCAGTGGACATCTTTTGGCTGAGATGATGATGAATAGTACACACACTTCTTGAAAATAATTACTTGTAAGTATTAGTCCTAGTGTTCCTAGCCAATAGGCAGGCCGTGTGTCATCTTATTTGCATAAAACATAATCGAACTGAACACAGTCTAGTCGGAAATCAATCAGTCGACGTTATTAGTATTGTTCAATAGAACTCGTCCGTTCGTCATTGTTCTAACAACACAATGCAAAGAATTTGTAGAACAAACAACTTTTCTATTCATGCTGTTTCCTCAAAGTAACACGCACGATAAAATATGATGCAGAATAAAATTATTGGTTTTATATGACGATTGTAACTAATATTATTATGCAAATGTGACTTTGTTTGTGTGTTACGTTCTCACTTCTTAAATAATTCGACCGTCATGAAATTTCGCAAACATACACGTCAAGAAAAGGACATAGGGTAGCTTTCATCCAAAAAAAAAGTTCCCGTGGGATCAAATCTAGTATTTGATAAAACAAAACAAACACTACTGTACAAAAATAAATATTGTACAAATCCGTGGAATTCATAACTATTCTTATACGTAAGTATTTAATAATTTCATGATAATATGTTCTAATCAATTTGTAATGAATAGACTGACCATAGGATCCTTGCTTCATGGTTTTAATGCAAGCTCTTATTACCTTGAATGGTTTATTATGACTTGTCAATAATGTCTATTACTAATTTATCGAAATATGTGTATCACTTCTTCTTCTCCCTAGCCTTTATTATTCCAAAGTCACTTGGGGTCGGCATTTCTGGTCTAACCGGATTTGACTGGATATCAGTTTTTACACGGAGCGGCTGCCACCTGACCTCCGCAACCCGAAGGCTAACGATACCCTAAGGCTAGACCAGTGTCAGGATATTATAGGGCACTGACTGCCCAATAATGACTGCCATAGATGTTCATGGCAGCCGGGACCAACGGCTTAACGTGCTTTCCGAGGCACGGAGCAGGCGATAATTGTCAATCAATATGCACATAATTTCGAAAAGTAATATAACTTTCGAAAGTCAGAGGTGCGCGACGTGGGTTCGAACATGAGACGCTCTGCATTGCAGTCTGTTGGTCTCCCCACTGAGACGAACACACGAAATATATAACTTGAATCTTCATATATATATCATTGAGCTCGACTTGCACTACTAAACGCTCGAGCTTGAATATAAATAATAGTTATTAAATCTAAAATCTTAAATAGTTTATTGAATTTAACATATCTTCAATATGCTTTGCTTTAGTGAGCTCATCCAGGACTTGTAAGTAAATTGAAGTGTACAGAGACGAGTTTATTTACTGGCAATAAATGCACGCTGTCTTTCTCGCTACTCCCAAAGATACGATTATTTCACAGTTACCATCTCGTATTCTAAATACGGTAACCATAACATGGATTAAGTTAAAAATGCAAGTAAACTCTTAGTAAAAGTCTGACAGACAATGTATGATACTCCCACGCCTTAAGGTGTTTGGCCACTAATTCGTATCTCAAATGTAATTGGCATATGAATGAAATTTACATACTTAAATAAGCTTACTCCTCCTATTTAGGCATGATCCTATATGTTATGGATGTAATTGTTATATAGGTAAGTTTACACCGCATGTAATGAGACGAGAGAGAGGTTTATTACGCGCGCCTTTTGCTAGCTATGTTTTTGGGCTCGAAAGTGGCACTTTTGCTGTCTCTCCGCTACGTTTCCAGTCTCGTCCTGCTACTGATAATATGGTAACAGAAAAACCCACTACACTTTTTCCAATTAGGAATTGAATTGATCTGCCGCGAACATACGCTTTTTTTTTGTGAGCGCGCTTGTAATATATGAAGGGCTAAGTACCAGCTAATTGCTTGGTTACGCGGTACCTAAGTCAGCTGTGAATGATCAATGCACTAACATGAAAAACGTGATATAAATGAACAAAGCTAGAAACATATACTTATCTTATCTTATGTGGAGGCCAGTCAGTACAGACCGGCGACACTTCGATCCAGTGGGATCTTTTGTGTCGACTTCTCCAATAACGACTGCCATAGATTTTCATGGCAGCCGGGACCGATGGCTTAACGTGCTCTCCGAGGCACGGAGCAGGCGATATTCGTCAATCAATACGCACATAATTTCGAAAAGTAATATAACTTCCGAAAGTCAGAGGTGCGCGCCGTGGGTTCGAACCCGAGACCCTATGTATTGCAGTCTGTTGGTCTCCCCACTGAGCTATCGCTGCTCTCGACAGGGCAGCGATAGCTCAGTGGGAAGACCAACATATTCTTACTATTATACCAAGTAGAAACCTATAATATGCCAGTATCACCGAGACACAGGTCTGTGTCTATGATATATACATTTGAACCTATATTAAATAGAATTAGGAGTTACTAAGCTAACTTATCCAGAGGAGTTCGGCATTGTCAATTTATTTCAATTGCAATAGTTAGAATAGACAATCCGAGGGTGCGTGGCATGTGCCACTTATCTCAATAATTTTATTATAGGAATGTGTTACGTGTTATGATACAGTATAGTAGACGGCAACCTTTAGTCAATAACCGGAATGTGTACTCGGCGTGCGTTCTGTTATGTCAGTACAGACGTAACCATTCATGACTTAGGATTATTATATATCAATGGACGCCAGTATACAAGCAGATAAGCTGATGGTATACTTGATTGTTTAGTAGATACAGTGGTGTGAATGTGGGCGCTTATGCAACTATTGATCGTGAGACTTTTCTTGAGACTTAGAAATATTACTGAAGAAATGTGGCTTTTATATACTTCTTTCTCCGCATATAGTGCGCTGGCAAAGGTTTGCTGTCGACAGTCAGACACTTTCGATTTAAAAGTTGTGGTATCTTTTATGTAGGTTTATCTGATACGAAATTCTCTGTAGCAACACTTGTCTGGAAACGTACCCGGTCAACGGTAAACCTTCTTTTATATGGGACCTTAACCGTTTCTAGCGAAATGTGGGTGTGACAGACATCTACGTTTATTCCTTAGGGGATATATAGCGTAAACCTATGTTACCTTCAAGACAGTAGCGTATTACCCCTTAGTTCTCTATATATAATAAAGCACAATAAAGCTGAATATTATTATTTTGGCTCATCTCGACTCTTCCCGTAATATTTAAAAATTTATTTTGGATTTGCAGATAAATACAGAGGAGATTCTATGTATGAATAGAGTGTGTTACTTAAACAGAAATGTACGTTGAATGATGTTTCCAAACATTGCATAAAATACATAATACAAGCATAATGAATGAATGAATGGTGTTAATAAATTATACGCGTATGTTTTAACTGCATGCCGCAGTGTCGCAGCGCCATCCATCTTATTATTTCATCATATGCTGCAAACATGGCGTAACATCATAGGTATTCATCTCGCCACTGTTAATACGCCAAGTGTTGCGACACTAAGATTGATTGATCCAACTGGAGCCATAGTTGTTCCATACATAGTTTCACACTTGCAACCCTGAAGGGGTGAGCAGAAGTAGCTGTACAGGCAATTTTCGACAAGTTATTAGAAATCTGATGTTATTGCGGTAAACCTATTGCCGTCTATCCTGCACAGAACCAGACACCGTGCTGCTACTGTATATTTCTTGCAAGACTCTATAGCACTGTCCGACCTGGAATCGAACCTTAAGACCTTCGTGGACAAAAGTCGCACATACTACCACTGCGCCACTGGGGAAGTTGTTTCTGTTGCTCGAATGTTTATAAAGCATATTCCGATAAGTCACTAAAACCATAAACACTAGAGAGTATGGGTGATCTTCTAAAACCTTAGTTCCCAAAGTGGTCCACGTGAGACCCGACGGGGATCTACATTGGCATGACAAAAAATGGGGGTTCACAATTCGTAAGCGCGGTTCCACGAAAATTTATTTGCTTTCAATAGTGAATAACCAAAATGTTGCCTTGACTTCACCTATGAATGTGGTCAGATAATGACGGATTTTGAGAAATGGCACTCGCTGATATGAGAATTTCCAAAAAAAAATAGTCAGCCCGTAGAGAGATGATAAAATTGTTTTTTAATTTTGAAAATGGTCTATGAAAAAAGACTGTGAACCTCTGTTCTAAAAGCTTGTAGATGTTTTATCATTCGATTAAAATCTAAATGTGTTAGATAATCGAAGTAACGATTCATTTGGGCACAAAGCGAGATCATTATAATACACTTTAATAAAAATAAATTTCACTGTCATTCTGAATCTCCATTGAAAATCCAAACTAATATTATAAATGCGAAAGTGAGTTTGTTTGTTTGTTACGCTTTCACGCCTTAACTACTAGACCGATAATCATGAAATTTCTTATACACGTTGTCAGGAGAACAGTTAAGGTCATAGGGTACCTTTCATCCAGGAAAACTACTGTTACCAAGACGCAGGCAAGATCTAGTACATTAATAAACATGAATAAGCTCAGAATATCATTCATAGAAAAGAAAAGGCATATAAATAGTCGGCCTCGACGGGGTAGTGTTTAGTGTAACAGACTGCCACGCCTGAGGTCGCGGGTTCGAATCCCGTACAAGTCAAACATTTGTGTGCATGAACATGGATGTTTGTCTTGGTCTGGGTGTTTCTATGTATAATATGTACGTATTTACAAAAGAAAAAGTATATGTGTATATTTATTCATTGTCTAGTACCCATAATACAAGCTCTGCTTAGTTTGGGCTAGATGGTGTTGTGTATATGTGATAGAATATTAAAAATAATAAGTAACAACAACACTTTCTTAGAATAAATAGGTACTTCTTGAACCATAAAAGAAAGTTTATGAAATGATAATATCTTTGTATAACGTTAACTAAGTCTATTTATATAACACTTATACAATCCTATTCTTACGTTGATAAATTTGCTACAAAGTGTCATAATTAACCTTAAAAGTAAGAAGTGAAGCTTTGATATTACAAAGAGACTGAATTTTAATGTAGAATATTCATTTTATATTCAAAACGTAAAGAAATCCTTCGAACTATTAAGCTATTATAGTAATCAATTATACAACGTGTAACATATTAAACGCACTTCCTGAAAGTACTTTGTTCAAAATTGGCTACTGAATCCATTTCTGACATTTTATATAGTTATTTTTTTGTACTAAAATAATTAAAACAACGTAAATTATAGTCATCCTTTTCTTTGAACAGTCGAAATAAACAAAATGTATCATAATTTAAGGCAATAAGGTTTTTGATGGAATAAAGGCTGTTAGATTTATTGTAATATTACCCATACTATCCGCGCACAATAAGGAGAACTAATTCGTTAAATTAAAATATTTAAGTACATAAAAGTAACATTTTAATGATTATAATATTATTACGATTTAATAATCTAATTGGGATGTTTGAGGTTGTGTGTTATATCTGTGACACGTTGTATATGCCTTGTATGTAAACTGTCCCACTGCTGGGCACAGGCCTTCCCAATGTGAGCAGGGTCAGGCTATAGTCGACCACGGTGGCCCAGTGCGGATTGGCACATATGTTCGAGAATATTATGGAGTACTTGCAGACATGCAAGTTTCTTCACATCTTTTGTTCACGCATGTAACTTTGAAAAGTCAGAGGTGCATTGTCTTGGGATCGAACTAGAGACCTCTGCATTGCAGTACAACAGTCCCCTACTAGGATATCACTGCTACTATTAAAGTTAAAAGCAACCTTAATTTAATAGAGTAGATGGGTGTCTTATGTCACCTGGCAGAGATCGAGTAGTTCATATAGATAAGTGAGTGTAAGTGTAAAGATACGTAAAGATAATTTAATCTTACTCTATGTAAATAAAAATACATCAATAATGTTGTTAATGTAGGATATATTATTGGGTATATTTTATTGTTTAAATATGTTTAGTAATGTTTATAAAATAACTAGTATTCTTCTTAAGGCATTTAGCTCAACTAAAAGCTCATATTAGGAACGGTTTCTCTTAAGAATTAAAATCGATTAAGATTGAATAGGATTTGAGAATTGTAAGCGCAACTTGTTTCGTTGTTCAGATACTAAGACAGTTAACATGAATTTAAATGTAAGAAAAGAAACATTTTATTATATCGTTCATTTGTATGCTCAGTAAAATAAAATCGTGATTACGCAATTTTAGTAAGTACCCAAGTTAGGTCCCTGAAGTACCCCTCAAGCCCTCAAACCATTACAGGCCCATCGAACTTTTATTTAAGATTTTCGATTACGTCGGCCTCGAAATTCGACAGCCATCAGACAAACCATTAATAAGTATAAAAGATTGAAGTTCCCATGGAAGTGTTAGCAATTTCCTGAGCGGATGGGGTCAAGTACTGTCGACACAATCATGCTGATGCTGAGCCATGATAGGAAGGAAATCGCGGCCTGGATTTTGGGCTCGGAACGCGATGGTGATGGAAGCCAATTTTTTATAGCGGCGATGCAAAATGTACTTCTATCGTCCATTGTTACCGGCCGTTTAGATTTAAGATAGAGAGAACCGAACAAAGAAATTTAAAATTAATGGAATATTCCGAACATAAAACAAAATCCACGAACTACGCGCAACTTATACAAAGCAATACATACGTAATCAAAATAGGTGCCAAAATCATTCCTGATTAAATTAACATACCTACTCGATATTAATTTTTCTCTCTTCATACCGAAGGCACAACAAAGAAAAAAAGATTCCATATCATTAGTATGCAAAAATGATATTAGTGACCGCACGCCTTCGTAGACCCGTAAAAGGTCTACGTTTGATAGCTGCATACAAATCACCGAGTGGGCCGTGCTACAATGTACAGAGCAACGAACAAGTGGGCGAGACTGAGGAATAGGTTAAGAAATTAGATAATAAGGCGCAATATAAGGAAAAGATAGGTTACATAGTTGTTGAGTGGATACATTATGGTTTTGTAGATTAGATTGACCAGGTTAATTGGTATAATTCTCAATTTGTCGTTTGTAAGTCATTAGATAAATCTGGCGAAGTGCCAACAAATCGTATGACTAAGCTGCTTCAACTTAGTGAGTGTTCAACGGATAAGTGACGCAAAAATAATGATAGGTATATGAGATTGATTGCCTGCAAAACCTACTTTTACTATTAATATCCTGTTGCTAAACCCGGTAGACTGCTTGTAATTTAACAAGCTATGCAGTTTAAAGTGTTGGTCGGTTGTCGAGAAATCGATTTAGCGATTGAAATGTGAGACTGCTTTATGATTTAGCAGCGATTTAACCGAGCAATTTTATGTAATGAACGTTCTGAACATTGCCTGAGTCGGCGACGACCGCGACAAGAATTTCTATTGTCTTCATCACGGAAATCCAACGTTCTAATATGTTAATTTAAAGATTTAGATTATAAACTTATTGAACTTTACTCCTACTGTAATTTAAGATTAGAAAAACCGGAATTGGCATATCGCTCTTGTCACCTCGAAGAAATTTCTTTCAGCGCTTAGAACGACCATGTAGGCAGCTAAGTAAAATGTGCTTTATATAATTTATAACGGTGTATAATAATTAACAAGAGAGTTCTATTTAACTATATAAGTTTAATATTTCGTGATTTGAAATTGTATTGTAAGGTTTAGAATACGTATGATCATAACGATAGGTAAATGAAACACTATGTCTGTGTCTAATGTGTGTTTCTTGTTTGTATAATAGTTTATGTATCCCTCGAAGCAGCCTAAAATGTTAACATAATGACAGATGTGTACACTAACCTATAATTACTTTATTTCCTCTTTTGGAGATTATAATAGCCTAATTGTGCCAGTATAAGGCACCCATCGTCTTGTTAGTAAGATTAATTCGTGCCTGTGGTCAAGGCTGATAAATCATTAAAACTATCTAAAACCCCGAGAATTAGAAAACAAAGACTAACATGAATTATTGAGCTTTTAATCAAAAACATAATTTAGAAAGATATTAAGGCATTCTTAAAAGATAATACGCGAATTACGCAACCATAAAAGTTAAAATAGATGATATAAATCATGATACTCTGACAATCGTGTCGTAATTTGTTTCGTATAATTGATTACCGAGTGAAAGTAGGCTGTGACGGTGGCATATTATTCTGAGACTGCAAATCTAAATATAAATGAACAGATGTAATCAATGTAAAGAGATAATACTAGATTATTTTTCACTGCAGAAAATATGGGCGTTACGTAAGCATTTGAGATAATAGAATTATGACCTGATATCGCCTCTGTTACAAATCTAGATAAGATATTTTGATATGCTTGGTACAGAGATTTTGTTTTAATGTTTGCTGCTGTTTTGATATACCTGCTACTGTTAGAAATACAAATGAAACTAAGCTTAAGTTCAGCTACATCTAAGATAGATGATACTGAGTGAAAGATGATACGGCTATAAAGAGAGTGAGAGCTGAGATAATGCCTGACAAAGATGAATGATAGTACGGCTTGATAATAGGAAATGGGCGGGTACAAAGATATTAAAAAGATAAAGCTTGAACTGTATCGTTATGTAAATAGTCCGTATGAATCATAGAACAGTTGCGTAGTCTTACAAATGAATGTTCATAGAGAGTTATGCGTGTTCGGGTAATCAAAAACAACTTATCGCTTTGATATGAAACAACATGTTATCCCAAAGTTCCTGTATCCAGAATACGTATTCATTTCATAATTTACTTTGAGAATATTTGATGAATAACTTATTAAAAAAACACATGTATTATTGTGATAAAGGGGTGGTAAAAAGTATACAATACAGTCAATTTACATTGATGCAAAAGATATTGTTTGTCAACACAGACCACACACACACACATGCACAAAATGCACTCACACAAGTTTAAAATCGTCAATCATAAAACTCAAACTAAAAGTAAATACAAATGTCACACAAAATTACCTGCATGCATATTCACACTAAAATCACGAAGACTACACCAAAGTACGTAACAGTAATTAGATCACGTCCATTCCTCCCTTTGAATGAAAGAACAAAGGCTCAGATTTAAGTCATTGTACTTTGTTCTCGTATAAAACAAAAGGCCGCAATTTAGCCAAACAAACCACCCAAATATTACTTGCCAGCCAGCATTATCGGCTCATTACGTAAAAGAATTAAATGACACAATTACCCATCATCCAGATAAGGCTATCCCCACAGTCTATACGAGTCGCAAATTGCTTCAGAATGTAGAATTTTCCCAATAGGGCGGAGCGGCCGAAGCTCGTTTGATATAAAAACGTCTGTTCGAGGACCGGTCGCTCGCGCCCACAGGCTGAGTCATCCAGGTTGTGATGTAATAAGATGCTGTGTTGCCACGAGTGGGATGATGCATTTTATAGGTATGCAAGTGGAATTTATAATGCTATAGGTAAGCTTGCTGCTTTTTATTTGTACTGTGGGAATAGGTGAGAGTTTCTGATTCATACTTTAAGTATTCCTTACAGGTATAGAGATTAAGAGAACCGATATCCTAAGAATTTGTTTTGTGGTATATGGTTTGCACTCTAAAGGTTGCGGTTTTGATGCCCACCCACTTTTAATATTGGCAATTTACCTTTTGGGACGGTGAATCAATGCAATATTATCGAACAGAGATAGTGTGAATGAGTCCTAAGTGATGACCATGATGATTTTTTCTTTGTTATGTGAGCCACTTTCATGCCAAGCAAGAAAAGAACATTTCAATATAACTGGAGAAGCACTGGAGATTGTAGTCAATATACAGGCTTTTTGGAAAATAATGGTTTCTTAAGAAAATCTTGTATACTGGTTAAAATTCTACGAACAACTCCAACAAATGTCTTGTCGACAATACCAGTTTGTCACGAGTCGTTCAGGCAACATTTCAATTAGCAGAAACTTACAATACAATAAATCGTCATTGTTGGCGCCGGCCGCTCCGCTACGCTCATAAACAATAATGTTTTGAGTGCATTTAACAATAACGGACATACCGAGCTTATGACTCCACCGAGATTTTCAAGAGAAAGGTATTTTTTAGCAGCTTCTGTTTTAAGACTGGCTTTCAAAAGAAATGACTTGTTTTACATATGAGAATGAGTCATACATGTATGAAAATTTTGCCAGTCTCATAGTCTGGTGGCCATTTTGACTTGTAGACTAAAAATGACAACAAAAGCGCTCTGCAGGCAGGGTTCGTATTTATACCTTCTTAGTGAATAATTTAATAGCTACTGCAAATAAGAGCTAATTATATTGTATTAAAAAGGCCTATTAAGACCTCGCTTTATGCGGCAAGATAATATTGTGCGAAAATACACAAAACTGCGAGTGCACTATGGACTTCTCAAAAATGGATGATGACGTCTACCAATCCACATTTGGCTAGAGTAAACAAGGCCAAGTCGTTTCTAGTTATTTTTATTCCAGTACAATATTACTAGGATTAGTTGCACATACATTACGTACGAGAGTAGGTACATGTTAACCCGTGTAATGAACGAAGCCGAGTATTGGACTCGTAAATTTTCGACTGTAGTTAATGTGTACTCTTATAAAGCTTGGATGAATATTTACGTAATAAGAACACATGGATACACTTAGTGATGTTGAATATTTTGTTAGACTATGGTTCGAGCACAAATATATGGCAAGACGTAAATCATGGTTTGCGCTTACACGAACATGCTCCGATATTATTCAAAAGCGTAGCCAAATTTATTATGAACATTTTACGTCGGAAAGAAGAAATCTCTATTCAGACTTAACATAATACATACGTATTAGTGTAGTCAAAAATAATTTTAGGTATACTCTCTACATTTGCTAGCGTCATAGAGGCTCTCAGGATCAGTAACGCTCGGACTGTAAGCTTGTTTGCCAAATTGTAAACAAAGTGAATTAAAAACAATTCGCAACTAATTAATAAAGCATTGAGTTATAGATACAACATTTCATCGATGCTTTAACTAGAAACATCAGTAAAATGAATGACATCTAAATTTATAACAATTATTTCACGAATAACATTTAGTCCCGTGCGAATACCAAATGCCGCAATAATTTATCGTATATAAATGAAATTGATTTATATTTTTACAACAAATTTGTGAATTGGCATAGATTCGCACTGCCGTGCGTGGATTTTATACGTTACAGCTCTTATATAGGATACGGGACATATGCGGCAGTTAGGGCACTCGCTTGTGGTGTAAGCATCATGTAAACTTCGCTAACCACCCGTGTAAGTAGCCCGTATGATACTAACATTGTGTACGAACACCTTAAAGCACTAAAATTATATTACCACATAAACCATTACGCATTCTAAATGTAGTCTACTATGTAGGTACACCTGTAAACCGTATAAACCTGGTGTTACCGTACCGTCGTGCGGTGTATTAGCTGTTAAAACTCTTTAATACTAAAAGTCAGACATTTCTTGGAAGTAGGTCAGTCAGTGAGCTCGTGGCCGTCATTATAAATGCATGGATTCATTTTGTAGTGACTTGGCTTTTACTTGTATGACTTCTTTACCCTGTTGTCTAGTTACAAGTATGTAGTAGAACTCAGATTTACAGTATCGATAACTGTTTTCTGCTGACAAAGAAGCAAATGCTACGTCCCAAGTATTTTTTTATGAACTACTTTCGATTACAGCCAGCTAAACTTAATGTGTCTTCTAAGAGTCACCTCGTCACTCCCTTTGCCCTAGATAGAGGGACTCAAATCTACAACGTCTTAATCACCAGTTAGGCCCTTTGAGTTACTACCGTTCTTAAATTTTTACTTCTATAGTTAATAAACATTGTTGTATCAAACCCTGAGGTATCATTAATGCCACTGATGCCGCCTTAGTCGTATACAAATATAATAAAGATAAAGAGTTTGATTGGTTTTTGAACTCGCTAATATTTGGAAATACCAGTCGGATCGGTTAAACTTCCGGGGACGGCTAGTGTGCTAGAAGCATTAGCATGTTACAAAAATAGATAAAAAGCGTTTATCGTAACATGTTATCGAAGCTATCATTAGAAACTAATTTAGCTATCGCAACGACCTAATGTAAAATTAATATATAATTAAGATTGATGTTGTACTTTCAGTTTACGTTATTACTGTTCTGTAAGTTTTCATATAGACTTGTAGTGCACTATACGGGGTTACCGTACACATTTTTATTAAGTTTGGAAATTGAATTCAAAACTAACAGTAATTCCTTAATTAGTAGTATGTACTTATTGGGAATTCATTTCATTTCTTTTATATTCCACATCGACAGAATTTCCAGTTCGTATTGTAAATTAATAAAACATTACATTTTTCTATTAACAAAATCTTAGAACATTCTTACGATTGCCGACAGTACGATCTTAATTATAAACATACTCGTAGACTCACGACGGTTTTCCAGACCGGTAGGAACAGACTACGGATTGCCACTTGCCACGATCCTGACATATCTGTGTCACTCCATTCTCCCTTAATTAAAACCACACATAAATCTTACACTGCACACAGCTACAACAAATACAAGGGCGCATGCGCCATCAAGTATAAATTAAAAATATTTGTAAGAGGGTACAAATATAGGTCATTGTTTGACCGGTGGTAAACTATAAGGTTTCTTACTCGGTCGGTGGTCGCTCGCATGAGGTTAATATTTCTCTGACCTAATATACAGAGAGTCGTGCTGCAGTTCTATTATGCGGGCTTATTAATAATATATCATGTTAACGGAAAGGAATATGGAGAAATCAATACGGAGTCTAAGTAACGATGAAAGCGATGAATAGCATAGATAATCAGTATTTTTTATAAAATGATGTATTGTTAGGCAGCGTTCATACCTATATGAGGATACTAATCTATCATTCTAGCTTGTGAATGTGAATGCATGTAAGTTTGACAATATTAAGCAGAATAGAAAATGATATTATTTTATGCTCTGATTATACGATTCACTGTTGGGCTCAGGCCTATTCTCGATATGAGAAGAGATGCACAATAGTCCAATACGCTGGTCCTGTGAGGCTTTATCTTTATAATAATCAAACATTTTCAAAAACCTTATAGAGAACCCTCAGGCTTGTTACGATGTTTTTCATTACCATTAAAGCGACCGACAATGAACTATTATATACAGGGTGTCCGGTAATTAATGGATAACCTGGAAATGTCTTAATAGTGGAACTGATGGCTGTTCAGAAAAAAATATGAAAAAAAATCTATCGTAACTACTACCTGACATATGTGATTTTTTTTAATTACCATGTATAACTTTCTTGTATACTACGACCATAAATGAATGAAATCCATCTGTTTTTTATTGTTTTATTATTAAACACTAATTATGCTAATAGATAGACAGTCAAAAGTATGCTATGCTAATATAGCTTGCACTTTTCAATATATAATATTTTTTTTTCATTTTTTCTGAACGGCCTTCAGTTCTCTATAAGACATTTCAAGGTTATCCATTAATTACCGGACACCCTGTATACATATACTGTAAATAACTTTGTCAAGAAGAAGCGTCGGTACAAACACGAGATGTTAGAATGGCAGTCTAATATCCACCTAAGCTTGCTATTGCCCTGAAATATCAACAAATTTTTTAACCACGAAGTCAGCTTAAACTTGATTATAAACGCCAATTTGGACATGTTGACAGATTTAATTATTTGTCTTTGATAATAAGCTTCAAGGTCACCTTTTAATAAAATCTACATACAAGTAATACACGTGCCAATAAGAAAAAGCTAAGTCAGCTTCCTGGCTCTGCCCACTGCCAGATTCATTGCCATTATTTTTTTATTTTGTACTGGTTGTTTCTTAGTATCGTGAAAACCTCACAGGGGGTGATTATACTTGTTATTATGAACAACTTTTGTTCTAGAACATTGCCGAAATCGCGAAATATAAATCAGCTGTTCCATACATTTTGACGAGGTGAAAAATCCAATTTAAAAAAAAAAACGGTCATGAACCAGCCCGGTCGGAGGATCCTCCCTTTGTTTTGGAGGGACATAACACCTCCTCCACATGTATATGTCTCGGACTGTAAGAGACTAGATCCCACGACACAGGGAATCTTAAGTGTGAGGTCTAGGGCATCAAATTGTAACCTTACTTTTAACAAATTGTAACCTTACTTTGATCAATCACCCCCTGAGAGGTTTTCACTATACTTAGAAACATCCAGTATACAGGCACCTCTCGCATTTGGAATAATTACTGTGCCGCGGGGGACTTTACAAACATTCAAACAATGGACACAAAGAACACACAGGCTGGAAACAACTAATTGTGGATTACATAAATATTTATTTCGTGTGGGAATCGAACCGACAACACTCAGCGCGGCGACAATGACGAGGCGACCACTTAAACCTAGTGGTCAATCGTGCAGCCAAATTCTAACATGCCTTCTCCCTAGCCTTTATTATTCCCAAGTCACTTGGGGTCGGCTTTTCTGGTCTAACCGGATTTGACTGGATATCAGTTTTTACACGGAGCGGCTGCCACCTGACCTCCGCAACCCGAAGGCTAACGATACCCTAAGGCTAGACCAGTGTCAGGATATTAAAGGGCACTGACTTCCCAATAACGACTGCCATAGATGTTCATGGCAGCCGGGACCGACGGCTTAACGTCCTTTCCGAGGCACGGAGCAGGCGATAATTGTCAATCAATACGCACATAATTTCGAAAAGTCATATAACTTCCGAAAGTCAGGGGTGCGCGACGTGGGTTCAAACCCGAGATCCTCTGCATTGCAGTCTGTTGGTCTCCCCACTGAGCTATCGCTATATATATTCTAGCATGTATGATGTAGGTAACGGGTGTATTGCGGGTCGATGTCTCGCGTTACTGCTCGACCATCACTCATACTCACTGCATGGCACCGATACTGGTTGCGATAGATCGCGTGGATATCGATACGGGCCGAGTACGTATCGATTACTGAGTAAAACGTTGGTTTACTATCAATGTAACGTGCTGGCAGATTGCGTTCGCTTTGTTGTTACGGCTAGTAATATAATTTTAAAGACGATAAATTTCAACTTAGGCATTATGTATTGAAATTATGTCATCATGAATTTTCTTTTTAAGGGGTCCCAACGTGTCACGTAGAATTTTACAAACATTCAAATTAAAGAAATACTCGTAACAAATATTTGTTGGTCACAATTAATATTTATCCCATTTAGGAATCAATAACCCATCTGTAATAGTTGGTGCATTGGCAGTAGCGAGATGACCTAGGTGGTCATCAACTGCACAGCCGATACAGTCATTAAAATTTTATATCTAGATAGTTTAAATGCTCTTCAATGGTTTTAAATGATAGCATTTGGGGAAAACGAAAACAGGTACTTCAGTACATATCAGAGCCTGGGAGACATGATTACTAGAACAAGTTTAAGCTTCTTAGGCGTAGTGGTTAGGGAAACCGACTGCCACGCCTGAGGTCGCGGGTTCGATTCTCGCTCAAATCAAACATTTGTGTGTATGGACATGAATGCTTGTCTTGGTCTGGGTGTTTCTATGTATAATGTGAAGGTATTTACAAAAAAAATAGTATATGTGTATGTTTATCCATTGTCTAATACCCATAGTACAAGCTCTACTTAGTTTGAGCTAAATGGTGTTGTGTGTATGTGATATAATTATTATTATTACTCCAATAAGAAGTTATAACAATATTAAAACATACTGCAGTCTATATGTTTAAATCAACAAGAGTCAAGATTAGATTCCAAATAAGATTACATACCTACATGATCGATTGTATAGTAGAAGCCGCCACTTGAGGTATTAATAGTTTATTTTAAACCTTTCAACCGTTGAGCATCGTAGGCTTTCATACGGGGATATACTTAAGTCGAATACAACGAATTACTGAATATTAGAATGTTATTATCTGGCCTTGTATTTGAAATTTATTAATACGATATACTTAAGTAATGGTAGGCTAATAATTAGGGCATTGAGTGTCTAAGGATCGATTTCTACCGACGTAAATTTCGTTCTGCTGATTTCTGATTTGGAGACATATGAGTATAGTATTTGTTGGTATTCGAGAACCTGTTCAGCTATCCAGCGAGTCATACTTAATTGATAATAAATAGGTACTTATAATAACTTGTTAAAGACGTGATAAAAACGTGTGTATTGTGCCGTTTGTTTGTATGTTTAGATGAGAGATGGGTATCACATTTTTATTTTTTTATTGATTATACATATTTGTAATTCGGAGGCAGGATGTGCCAGTGTTCACCGAGAGTACGGAATGTACTAGCTGCATACTAAGGAGCTTGTCATCTTTACATAGTCATAAAAATACAGGTTTCGTATATTTGTGTACGGAAATCACGAAAAGTATATCAATTGAAAATTTTCACAATCTTGTTTTAATTACTTTTTATGTTAATTCACGGGAATGGGATATTTAAAATATGAGGCAGAGCCGCCACAAACTTGACCGGGCTTAGCTTGTATTCTATACAATTTCAAGGTGTCAGTTACAACTATACAGGCGATACAAATATGATGTAACACTTATATCTGACGATGCTGAGTGCGCTTGCGGCGTTCCTTAGTTAATTATTACTAATATTCTTTCTAGAAAAAAGGCGGAGTACAGTAGAATACTACGCCACTCTTCTAGAAACTTCTAAGTGCTCTGCAACTAAACCTATCTCATTAATTCAGTTAAGAAGCCATAGACACAATTTGATATCGAACATTGCGTTAACATGAATTAAAACCATTAACACTTAATCGAAAGCCAATTCCGAATAACTCAATTAATCAATCGAAACTAGTTGGTCAATGAATTGAAAAGCTAGCTGCGAATTAGATAATTCTCAGAAATAGGCACTCGATTTAAACTAAACCGGTCCTTGATCTAGATAGATTTAATTAGATATCCTAGATAATCACCCACGCGATGTCTAGTAACCGAAACATCGATGGCACAACCAATATAGAACTTTATGACCATATACGTTTATGGCTGCGTATATAAATACCTTAGAATATTTATAGCATAATTGAAGTATATATATATACTTCGCAGTAGCGATATATATAGTAAAAACAGAAACGTTGGTTCATGTTGCATAGATATGTTAGCCCAAAACAATTTCAAGATTTTAACCATTTTTGATAATCTTGTCCAATTAATCTTTATATGTTTTTTTTCTTTCTTTCTTTTTTTAAGGTTTCCAGCAATTTGGGATTCAAAGTACTAGTATTCTTGTTAACCCTTCCAACTAAACTAGAATGCTTGTATTCGTTTTTAAGCAAATCGTAATAGCACCGTAATTTATCAGCTAGATTTCATGTGGATACTATTAATTAAAAATGTTTTGCTGTGAGAAACCTTCTAAGTTCTATTTAATATATATTCACTAGTTTACAGTATAGTGCATAATTTCATTCGAACGATATTCGAATACGGTTGTCTTCAAACTAGTTTTCATTGCATAGTTAAGAATGCAGCGCACGTACGTCACTACTGTACGCGTGATCTGTATTATTATATATTTTTAAACATTTTTAAGCTATTCCATTTTATATTACCTATATCAATTATTCAAAATAAAATAAGAATGCCATAACATCCTCAAGAATAAAATAATAATTCAAGAACATGAGTATGTTGTGAAACTTTTGGTTAAGCAGACACTGCTCGTTCAATTTACATAATCTCTTCTCCATTTACAATACTTATTGGAATCGTTGGGCTATTCAGTTGTTAAATATTTTATTGAAAGAATATCACAATGGCGGGCGTCATAACTTTAGTTATTATTCTCAAAGACCGACTCGATACAATTGAATGTTAGATATCCTACTGATAGCAATGGATCGTTTGTTTTCCTTCGTTATAGATGATGTAAAATATAATATTTTATTAATAACTAGCTTTTGCCCACGTTAATGTCCGTTTTTGTACGCCTGACAATGTGTATGCGACATTTTATGATGATCGGTCTGGTTCTTAAGGCGCGAAAGCGTAAAAACAAAAAAATTCACGTCTTTATAATATTAGTTAGGATAGCTTTAGTTTGAAGCGAAGAAACCTTGTGGTAGACCGTTGGACTGTTACGAAGAGTGCTTGACCACACACCTCTGACTTTACAAAGTCAGGAAGTAAATACCTTGCTCTATGGTTAAAGATAAACAAACTAATGAAACTGCATATCTGCAAGTTAAGTCCAATCCGCACTGGGTCAGCGTGGTATACCATGCACCACGAGGGCCTTACGGTTTGGTATGTCCAGGGAAATAAACTCTAATCTGTAAGATTAACATGATGGTAAGTGATTACCGTAGCCTATGCTACTGGTGCTTGTACACCAGGGAAACGCATTGCCGATGTATTAAAACTATTTTCGTTTGCAATTGCGCATGGTGGCTTCGGACCTAACCGTCCTTAGAGGTGCAGTACATACATTCTACCGGAACATTTTCGTTATTTTCTGGTTTCACCCCTACCTGATACCGAGAAGAAAAATTCCTCAGCAACAAATGCGAGTGTCGCAAACAAATGCCGGCCATTACGGAATGAGTTACGATCGTTCGGCGACATACCGATGTCGGCTGATCTGTTCGCTATGCGCGGAATGATTGCACCGTACTGATATGCGCGGCATGAGATTATTTATTGGAGGAGTCATGCTGTTTGATTGTGTAATCTTTATCAATGAGGTACTGTACAATATGGTATATTTATCGTAGCTATGAACGAAATCGTTTTTTACAGTGTTAAGCTATAAAAGTATGCGTCTACGATAAGTAAGGACCGATCGCATGCGTTTTTTTTAAATTGTTTCTGTAGATTAGGATATTAGGAATTTAATTGAGTAAAACGTTGAGTACTAGTACCAAAATGGACAGGCTTAGTTTTCTAGATAAAAATATGTTTCAGAATATCAAATCACTGTTTATAATAAAATATGAACATATATTTTGTTTTTCAATTGATTCCAATAGGAGTTATTTTACCAATATTCCGTGCTTGGTTTTAGATTTTATCAGCTATATGACAGAAAATCCCTTTAACAACTAACTCATTATAGGATCCCTTTATTGAGAATCAGCAATACAGTCATTGAACTCATATCAAATAAGCCATAAAATTTAATACATTCAAGTTTATAACCAAAGCAATTGTTTAAATAGTTCCCAACATACGGTACTAATACGAGGCCAACATTGCAGTTAAACGAACAATATTCTGCACAAAACAGTACACTGAAATTTTACTAGAGATCGTAAAAACAAAAAGAGAGCGGACTTTTACGATGTACTTTCATAGTGAAACGTATTTTAAAATGTATCTAAAACTGGGCTAGACTTCGTAGATACAAAAGAGTGTGACGAATATCGACCAGACGTATTACTGGTCTTCTTTCTTTTTATTTTGGACACGCTTTTATTAGCTTGACCCGTAACTTCCTAAGAGAAAGATGCAATGGCATTTGTTTCATCTAGTTCAAATTATACTACGACCGTGCTCTGTATCCTCAAAGAACCTTTCCTATTGGGTACACAAGTGCTTCATATTTAAATTTCACAATTTAAGGTACTATGTGATAGGGAGCGACCCTTTTATTAATATACTGGCGTTGGTTGCTAAGCTCTGAGAAGCAGTGTTGCTCTGAAAAGCAGTGTTGTTTTAAAACGGCGAAGCGCACTTGAGACCCTTTTGTTTTTTAAATGAAAATTGTTTATTACATTTATTACGTTTAACAAATTAGAGTAACTTTTACATCTAAAACATGTTATAAAATTAAGTGATGTGCCAAGCGCTGGCATAATTGAACAAAAATGTTGTTGGCGCATATAGACGAAAATAACAGCTTATTATACGATTGTCTCAATGTTGCCACAGGCCTCTTCTCTAAAGAGAATATTTAGACCATAATCCATCTTCAAACACATTATGGAAAACTGTCGATACCTATGCATATTACCTCACAATGTTTTCCGTCACAGTCAAAGCAAGCGATAATTACTTATAGTTAGTCATCGCTCGTCTATTATGCACACATAACTTCGAAAGGTCAGAGGTGTGTTCCGTGGGATCGAATTGTAGACTTCTACGTGGCAGTTCAATGGTCTTCAGACACATACATCGCTGCTCTTTAGTCATAATAAAAAAATACATTAATAAATGTTGCTCTTAAGAGTTTGAAGCAAAAAATCCATTAGAGATTTTGATACGTTAACACAGATGTGCATGTGTCATCAGCGAATCAGCGCAGACGCATCGACGCCGGCGTTTCTCACCTGCGCGTGAGTCATACGATCAGCAAACTTTTTTGCATTCGTAATTGTATGTTTTATGCTTTTTATGTGTAACAAAACAGGTATATTTGGAACATTTGATTATTTAGACGCCGTTTGGGCGTAACATCTGCCAGTTAAATATAAATTGAAATGTAAATTTGGCGCAGTCTATATGATTCTATATGCAAAATTAGATATATAGTTTTAGGGTAGGTGTGTAACATTTATTCAGACAGCTGAGGTAATCATTTATTTATTGGATTACACACTTAATGCATACATAGCATTTTATAAAACATGTTCGTGTTTAGAGCAAGCATAGCGCTAGTTTATAATAGCATCCCGCCCCGGCTTCGCAAGCGTAACACAAAACCTTAACAAATTATACACCTAAACCTTTCTCATGAATCACTCTATTGGTAAAAATCGTATGAAAATCCATTCAGTATATTTTTTTATTTTATGAGGTTTGAGCAAACCGTCAGACGGATCGCCTGATGGTAAGCGATTACCGCCGTCCATGGACACCTGCAACACCAGAGGAGTTACATATGCGATTTCGGCCTTTTAAAAAGGAGTACGCTCTTTTCTTGAAGGTTTGTAGGTCGTTCTGGTCCGTAAATACCGCAGGCGACAGTTCATTCCACAGTTTAGTTGAGCGAGGCAAAAAATTTCTGGAAAACGCACAGTTGTGGACTGCCAACCATCTTAATGATGGGGATGGAAATTCTGTCGCGTAGGACGATGGCGAAAAGAGGAGGCAGGGATCAGTCCGAATAATTCCTCGGAGCACTCCTCATAGTAAAAGCGATAGAAGATGCGATGCATAGCGAGGCCACATCTCTACGCAGCGCCAAGGGGTCTAGCCGATTTAAAACAACCTGGCAGTCGACGTTTCGAGTCGCTCTCCGTTGAATGCGGTCCAGAGGGAGAAGCTGGTACTGGGGTGCCCCTGCCCAAAGATGAGAACAGTATTCCATGTGAGGCCAAACCTGCGCCTTGTAAAGTAGTAGGCGGTGGGCCGGCGTGAAATACTGTCTCGATCTGTTGAGCACGCCAAGCTTTTTCGAAGCTAATTTAGCCTTACCCTCTAGTTATTTGTATTATTGAGTTTGTCGCAAACAGACAGACAGACGCGGCGAGGGACTTTGTTTTATAATATGTAGTGATAGAAAAGTATTTACATTCAAATTTACATAATAGAAGTCGGTTCCTACCTAATAAATTTTGTACGATAGTAATCAAAGCATCACCAGTAATGACAGACTTCCAAATTACTAATAGTTACAAACACCATGACGAGGTCAAACAAAAGTTTGGACTATACAACCTTTACGCATTTTCGTAGTTGCTGATTGCCATTAATTTTGAATGTTAAAATAACTTAAGTAGCTACTTGTACAGATTTAATCGCAGTTTACCATTTAATATCTAGCATCTACCTACACTCATATTGGATAGCGTAACTAATGGAATAAAAAATATGACGAAATATTACTATGTAGACGTTTATTACGGCTTTCCATTTGATACGATCTATCACGTTCGTTGGCTTTTGGTTCTTCATAACTGGCTTTTATCTCATATATCTCCGATATAGTCAAGAACGTAAATTAAAAAGTTTAAATTATTTTTGATAGGCTAGTATTTAACTGCACAGCAAAATATTAAAAAATATTAAGTGTACAGCAAAATATGCTTACCAAAAATACTAATTGCACACCAAAATATATTTAAAGAGATTAAACTAAGTTGACGGAGTCTCGCTAGGCGGGGTTCCTATTTTTGGGTGGGTTTAAGAAGGAACCTAACATAACCTAACCCTTCCAAGATGGAATGCAGTGATTTGTGGCGTATAGGTGCTGGTTATGATATTTTATTTTAGTAAGCATATTTTGTTGTGCAATTAGTATTTTTGATGGTCATTATATTTAATCCCTTTTTGATATAACATCTATTTGAATTCGTTGTTTGCAAAGACCCCAGCGACACAATGGCATATATATGTCTATTAGCGACAGCTTTCCTATAAACAAAAGAAAACATGTAGGTACCTCTGCCCTAAAAATCAGATAAAGCCATTTATTTTAAGAAAATATACTTGTATCGTCAGTTCGTGACGCCGAGGACGCGTTTGAAGAAATCAGCGATGATGGATAGCCTCGACCGCTTTTAGATCACACGTTCCAATGAAGATCGGAGCCAGATGGGAGACAATCCTTTCCACAATATTACGACATAACAGATATTTATAGATTGAGTATTATAAGCTCGAGAATTTTCGTTTAATTAAAATAACTGCGATCGTTTTTTATTCTGTTGTATACTTTCGTTTGGCATGTCCGGTGATATTACATTTTTAAGTCTGGACGTTTTTTTTGTGAATGTTTTATGACAGAATTTTCGACAGCCTGCGTAGCAAGCTTACAGTTCGTCTACTGTTAATGACTGTAGGCTAGCAATAGTAAAATTATAAACATCGCGCATTGTCGACCATTCGATATATTTACATAAATTAAAAGTTTACGCTGCTGGTTTTAAAGCAAAATAACAAAGCTCCTATTGTTGATACTACGACGCCCTTTAGAAGCACTGAGATCTTTATTCATGACAGGACCACAACACAAGATTACTTGACTGATTATGTGGGTGGTTATTCAGTTGAGCTGCTATCACAGGTTTACAAAAGAGTTTTATACTAAATTTGAATCTCTGCTTACCCCCTTATCGTATAAGTATTATGTACATATTCCATACAGTTATCTGTGCTCAACTTATATAAACCATAGGGTGCATTCTACCTAAATAATAAATTTGGCACTAGAAGCTCATATGAGAACACTAGATTAACCCACTTTCAAGAAGCTATATATTATACGGCTGTCGTTCAACAGGTGATGTTAAGTACATACTAAAATATAACTATCAAATTATCACGCCTGCATATCCTGGCAGATATAAGCAGAGGACTATTACACACACATTTTGGTACTTGTTCTGTTACAACGCCAAAGGACGCGTACCTAGAGCTTTTTACTTAACGTGGGGAATGCCATTTATCCTACCCTCTCCGCGGGAAAAAGGGAGCGGGCACAGTATATTGGGTTCACCCGAGGAAAGAGGTAAAATCTCATGTCCTACCAACTAAACCTATCAGAATGTGTCAGCAACTCCTGCCTTGAATGGTGGGCGGGTCGCTAGAACTGGCACTTCTTCAGTGACTCATCCAGAAAACCCGAAGCAGACTTACCGCCTGCGGGCGACAACTCGAGCCTATAGCTAACCGATTTTTTTTTATCTTGGCGGAATGCTTTGTTGTTTACCACTCCGCGGAAAAGGGGAGCGGAGAGGTTATGTCGGGCTCACCCGGGAAAAGATGGAATGTCCCGGGTACTGCCGACTAAACCTACCAACTCGCTGCCTTGGATGGTGGGTGAGTCATTGGAACTGAAACTACATCAGCGACCCACCCAGCAGTGCCCGACGCAGGCGAAAATGCCTGCGGACGACGACTTCTGGGTGACGCTCCGGCACGACATAGGGCGTCGCTCTGACTCAATACTCCAATAGCACACTACCTAACACACAAATCGAAATCAAAACCTCTATCAGCTTGAAAGCACAAATACCACAGATCTAACGAGCCAGCCTCCATATAAGAGTAACCCACTTTCTACAAGTAATCTGTTGTTATATGGCTGTCATTTAAAACAGCTGATTCACATTACAATAGCGTTTCTTTCTATAGAGTAAATTATCTCCGGCATCCGACCCGGACGAGCTACTTACAGTAGCGGCATCAAGTTACGGATGTTATTTAAAAAGATCAATTTAATGATAGCTTAGATAAAGATACTTTACAGTATTATCAGTATTGTATTGATCTGAATATATTTAATAGTTTAGTCAAAAGAATCGATTGAAATCATAATTGTCAAGTTTTACGGCCTCTCTAGCCCAATGTGTAAGACATCGGGCTTGCCATCGAGAGGTCGTGGTTGGAATAACAACTAATGCACTCCCAACGTGAATTTACTTCTCGCACCAGTATTTTATTTTACCTGATCCTTCAGGACAAAAATACGTCATTTGTAAAGAAAATAGCTAGTAGCAAATAATCTGACATTACCTACCGTTTCTACAAACGCAATGCAAACTAAGAAAGTCTTATGATTCCCAAGCAAGCCTGCGAATAAAAAGACTAGGAAGTAGACGACTATAACATATGGTTACAATATAAAAACATTACATTGCTCTATAAAACTAGCACATTTTCCATCGTCAGTCGAACAATTGTCGCACAGATGTGCTCTCTCCCAGTCACTCGCACGCACTACTGTGACCCGTTTTGTATCGCGTACACAAGCGTGAGTCACGAACAGTACTAATTATAAATAATATTGCTCGCGGTCGTTACACCGCGGAGTACGGACGAGTTGTAACAAGTTAGGTAATTACGTATTTTTGGAGCGTAGGTCAAGATCTTAGTCAGTTTTGGACTTAGTTAAGTCGCGCGTAATAAATCACTCAAGTTCACTCTTTTCTGTAAAATTAACAACTGGTATCCGCATACCTATATCAATTTATTAACTGTTAAATTAGAAATAAAATTACTCGCGGTCCTTACAATGGGGAGTACGGACGACTTGTAACAAGTAAGATAAGTTTTTACGTATGTATATTTAGAGCGTAGGTAAAGATCTCACTCAGTTTTGGACTTAGTTAAGTCGTGCGTAATAAATCATACAAATTATCTCTTCGCTATAGAATTAACTACCGGTATGCAAGTATATAACTTCACTAGAATTTACCTGCAACTTCACTTGCGTAAATGTAGGTTAGATTGGGTTAGTAACAGTCCTTTTTTTGTGGATGAAAGGTACCCGACATCCCTTCTTGTTGTCCTGACACCAAGCATGCGAAATTGCATGATGATCGGTCAATTAGTTAAGACATGAAGCGTAACAAACAAATTCACATTCGTATTTATATAGCTAGGATTTAAAACAGAATAAGTAGGTATATCAAGCTTGCCTAAAGTTCCAACTACACGATGTTTCTTGAAACAAATGTAGCAAATCTTTCTCTTTCTTGGCGAATAAAACAACGATAGCATAACACTTGCTTCAAGAAACGTACCTCATGTAAATAAGCCTTTATTCTTAATTCCTCGTCACGCGATGAAGCAAGTGACACGCTATCCATTTTTCCACCAAGACAATGATAGCAAGCAACTTGCTTTGTGATATTCTGACACGCGTGACTGCTGCAGTGCCGCGGCTTTTGTGAATGCGAATGCTGTGCACGAGGTATCGGGTACGAAACCGATTCTCGGATGGGCAGAATATTTTGTCAATAAATTCTTTGCAAGCTTCTTTAAAGCATGGAGTTTAAGCGCGATAGATGGCAATAGGCGAATACCCTATTAGGTGAACCACATTTAGATTTGACCGATATCAGATGTATTGCTGATTGACCAATACTAGATTTTACTAATATCGTAATGCTTAATTCTGCCGTCCAATAATTAAAAGGACATTAAGTGCTATGAAACGCGTATGGCTTAAAGTCCTTTAAGTTAGCGGACAGCTACATAGGACTTTTAAGACATTAGTTAAATTTGATATTGGTCATTTAGGAATTCTTTAAAATCTAATATCATATCGATATAAGGTTGTAATGTACATCTGCCTACCCCTTCATGTATATAAGCGCAATATTATAAAGAGAAAAGATTTGATATTTTGTTTGTTTGTAACGATGTAAATCAAAAACAACTCAACCGATTTTAAAAATTCTTTCACCATTGGAAAGCTGTAATATCACCGAGTAACATAGGCTTTATTTTATTTGAAAAATAAACGTACATTTACTAACCTACTTTTACGCGAGCGAAACTGCGGGCAAAAGCTAGTATATAATATATATAGTACACATCTGCCAGCCCCTTCGTGTATATAATAATATTCTTCAGACCAAATTTCGGCCACGGCGGCCAGTCTTAACGGAGACTGGCCAACTACGCAGGAGATATTATAGTGCACAAGTGTGTGCGCAGATATAAGCACAATTATATATATCTATGTACCTATATATCGTTATGCTTATTGGCTTCCGTACGTCACAATAACAGGCTCCAGTGGAAGACCAGTGCTTGGTTCTTGAGACCAGGCAAATGCTGAACTGGAGTCCTGATTGCTGCAGCTGTGGGACGCTTGTCAGGATGTTCATTGAATATTTTATGTTACTGTGTTTTTATTTCTCCCTTTTTTATTATTATTTTTGTGATTTTATTTTATCTTTATAGACATTGTGCACAGCTGTATAGCAATATAGATTTCTTTCTTTCTCTGTTCCGTAACTCTCATGATCCGATGGGACGGTAATCGAACACGACCGGAGAGAGATTAGGCGCAGGACCACCGGCTTTTCGTGCTTACTTCGTGCATATAAGCGTGAGATTATGTACATACATGCACGCATGTCACACGACTTTACGTATAGGTAATTGACTTGTGCATCAATAATGATGCACACCGCGTACATATTATGTCAGTCTCGTGCCATTGTCTCGTTTATAAAATGCACAAACTATTTTAATGATCCACATTCGATCAACTCTGCTGAGCCGTTTATTTATATAACACGTTTAATTGGCTTCTTCACATAACTGTGTTCATGATTTTCCGTTAAATGTTAGAAAAAAACGATGTTGTATGTAATCGTTTGTGTTACTTAGAGGAAATTCATTGTATAATGTTGACTCTTTACCTATTAACAGCCGATTTGTATGAAAAATATCGGTAATTCTGTGTTTTCATGCAAAAAATTTCTTTGATTTGACTTTCGGCCAAATATGGTTTGTATTAAATTCCTCAAAAACAGCAACCCTCATGTAATTACGTCAAATCAAAGCAACGAATCCATTGTATTAAAAAATAAATACATTCATTTAATTAATAAATACATTTTATTATCTATTATTAATACAATTTATTATCAAAAATGTATACATATATATGGTACTCTCAAAATAAACATTATTTTGGTTGGATTGATGAGGAAACACGACAGTAGACGAAGAGATGAACCGCAATTTCAAAGGTAACGACCTAATATTAATTAAGTTAGAATCCGCTACTTCCTTGCATTGTTAGGATCGGGCTTTCTGTACGTGAGAAAAAGACGTATGACTACTCTAGAGACTTCTACATAGGTGCTGCCATCTATAAGTATCTTTACGACTAAGAAAATATATCTGGCAAATACAAGCTATGCTGTTCTCCTTTGCAGCATAAAGCCTGAAAACGTGCTAGGGAGACGATAATAGGTCTCTTTTATGACCAACCTTAACTTATTAACCATCGTCCAGACACAGTGATTTTATCAATTATGAATAGATACCTAGTTAAATATTGGTGTTAAAAACCTATGCCTATCCCATCGATAATAAACAAGCGTGACTATAAATGTAGGAATAACAAACAAGAGCTACACACGCTCATTTATTTCAAGAACCACACCCATATGCTTCATTTTTTGTGTATTCACATTATCGTTCGACATTCTTCGACCAATTAGTGCATAGAACCTACTTGCATCATGATCACACAGTTTCTCAACTGATAATTCTCAGTATTGCCATGTATAATTGAAATGCGTTTCGATGCGTTGATAAACTTGCGAGAGTCACCGTAAAAATGTTTTATTACAGGCTGTAGAATGTTACAGATGGGTGGGTAATGTAAATATGAAGTAGAAGAACAAATGGCATCCACCACGTATCCAGACTGCATGATGTTATTGAGAATTTCCTCAAAGCAAAACCCAGTAACACTTTGTCCGGCCTGTAAATCAGACGTGGCAACTCGTGATCGGACGCAAACTGATGCCATAAGACCAACCAGGCAGTCTGTTCTACTGCACTGACTTTTGTAGCCATTTTTTGTCTTTATTGCTAGTCATTTCAGCAGATATTGCCACAGGCCTGTCTTGCAGATCTATTACCTTAACATCTACCATATTTAAAGACTAAACAAAAAGGGTGAAAGGTGTTTTAACTTAATATTACTACTATTGATAATTTAAGACAGACCATACATGGCTTAAGATTAAACAACTTTCCATGTAAAGTATAATCAAAATCAGTTTTGCCACTGAAAATATCGATGAAATAATTTGTATGAAAAGACAACGTTTACAATTTGCTTCATACAGAACGGCAGTTTCATTGGCGAAGACAAGTACCAGCTATTTTAAACCTCAGTACCAATAAATCTATGTCAGTTATCGCAGAAGCATCTATCTAAAACCTTTGACACCGAAATTCAGTTCACGAGGAAAGTGGACTGTAAATCTTCGATATTGTGCTACTTTAATTCTAATGGGCAGTGGTTGTAAATGTTTGGGTAACGGCGAATGAAAACACTATGAGATGTTATTATAACAATGTTCGTCGCACTTTGTTATAATGATCGTGTCAGTGTGATGATTATTTCATAATAATACTTGGTCTATTTATAAACTGACTCTCTGCATGCCATGGATTTTCGCACAGAGTTTATATAGGCTACTAAGCTGGCCAATTGATGTGAGATACATTGAAAAGAATGCACGCGTATGTATTTTTCCTCGCAACGTTTTCGTATGTAACTACATACAAAACGAACAATGGAAAGATTTCGTGTATGTAGTCTTCCTTCCTTCTCATTTGATTTAGATTGTTAAAACAATTTTACAAGTGAAACCAAAATTTTGAGAAACTTATTCGTCATCTGTTTTTAATCTGTAATCTAAAGATTTAGATTCACATTGATTATAAATGTAATGTTTTAGACGTAGTGCTCACTAACGAGACTACTCGGATTTTAGATGATATATAGTGAAGGAATTTATTTATCGCTCGCGTTAGTGGAGATTACTTAAAGTACTGCTTTCCAGGATAAAATATCTTTTTCTGTATCCCATTAAATGTGTATACACAATCGCATGATGAGCGGTCAAGTAGTTAAGCCGTAACAAATAAATAAACTCATATTTATAATATTAGTAAGGATGAACAGAAACATGTGATTTAATAATATGACAATGTATTCAAATTTCTAACAAACCTGCGGTAAGTTTAAGAATGCCAAGCCGGCAGCTTTGTGTTATATCATATTCATAACATTATGATACAATAGTATTCGTCACTTTAGATTCTCTTGCCGTGCCATTCAGACATTAGCACCGGGCTAAGGCCGAAATAACATGTGGTAAGACATTTAATATACCTAACTATGGTATAATACTTCAATGTCTGGTTAATATAACATTCAATCTATTATGGACGCGTATGTTTAAAATTTCATTATGAATGAATGACTTTATTATCTTATAAAGATATAATGCTAATAAATTACGAAGTATCTATTAACACGCGTTCTAGATAGTGGAAATGCGTATTTATTGTCTATTTTACCTAGAAACATACGTGACATCCTGTAGTAACATTTTAACCAAAACGTTTGAGAACGACTTCTACTTCAATCAAGTTGCTGATTACATAGACGGCTTAAAAGCTTAAGCGGCCGCTTTTCTTTTTTATAAAATAGCACCAGCATTTTTAGTTTGTTATTTACAGGTATTCTTAAATTCCTGTAGCTAATCTAGGTCTTGTGTTAGCAGTGCATCTACGTTGGTAGAGTTATATGTGAGAACTCTAACCTTCATATCTAAAACATAATTTAAAAAAAGATACTCTTGAATTTTTGACTTTAGACAATCCTAACTAATATTATAAATGCGAATATGAGTTTGTTTGTTACGCTTTCACGCCTTAACTACTCGACCAATCGTCATGAAATTTCGCATACACGTTGTTAGGGGTACAGAAACGGACACAGGGTACCTTTTATCCAGAAAAAGTACTTTATTCGAGAGATAGCAATTTATTGATTGATAATCTAGATTTGTGCAAACGAAGCCACGGTAAAAATCTAGTGTTAAAATAAAATGCGGCGTTATGTCAAGCAATTCTAAATTGAGTCACCATTTTGTCAATCAGTTAGACGGTACTTGCCTCGCCTTTTTACACCGCAATCCCCCGGACAATAATTGTTATAGTACGATCGTCGACAGACTATGAATTAGCTCACGTCTGAGTCATCGTCAAAACAATTAATTTAGATTTACAATTAGTTTAGCATAACCACAATGTGTGAGTGCATCTTTAATGTGAACCATGTAGGGAGTGATGTGGGCAGGTGTGAACATCGAAGGTCATGTTCACCGTTAAAACGTAAGACAGAGTAGGACGTTCATGTTGTGTAATATGATGTTTGTTTTGATCATCTTGGCTTGTTTGGACTAAAGTTTGACTATGTTTAATATTCAGTAATCCACAGGACTGAGTTTGGGTGTGTATTGTGTCTATTCATTAACCCCCGACGCAAAAACGACGGGGTGTTATAAGTTTGACGTGTCTGTGTGTGTGTGTGTGTGTGTGTGTGTGTGTGTGTGTGTGTGTGTGTGTGTGTGTGTGTGTGTCTGTCTGTGGCATCGTAGCTCCCGAACGGATGAACCGATTTTAATTTTGTTTTTTTTATTTGAAAGGTGAATTAGTCGGGAGTGTTCTTAGCTACGTTTGATAAAAATCGGTCCAAGATGGCCGCCACCACAAAATGGCGGATTATATATTTTTTCACAACTCCCTCAATATGGGTATCAAATGAAAGGGCTTGACGAGTAGAATACTATACACTATGATAAATTTCAAATCCAAGATGGCCGCCACCAGAAAATTACAAATTTCCACAAATTAAAATTGTTCAATATGGGTATCAAATGAATATTGTGTCGGGGGTTTTTTAAATTTTAAATTTAGTTTAATTTATTTTATATTTGTAAAGTCCCTCACGATATAGAGAACATCTCAAATCGGAAAAGAAGATTTTGAAAAAAGAAAGTCGTCTTGAACATAACGTCCACAAAGATTTTTACAAAACTGATTTCAGTTGCTCCCAACTTTGATCAGATTGCTGGAGTCCCCAATATTTGTCTATTTCTGGTCACCACTCAAGAACGTTTCTTCTCTATAAGCGACCAGTCCGCTAGACAACTGACCTGCCTACTGCCACTTCAACTTACCGTCAATATTTGTATAGCGAGCGACTTTACAAACATTGACAAAGAGAACACCCATATACAGAACAACTATTTGAGAACCACACAAATAAAATTCAAATCCAACTATAATCAATATTTTGTGTCGTTCTTTCGTCGACTAAATCACGATTCATTGAACTACGAAGCAAATTCTCTTGCCAAATATGGCAATTATGGAAACATCTTTCTGTTTAAAGAATAGGCTATTTATGATTATTATAGGAGCTTTTTATAGAAGACATCTAGTTATGGTCTGGTCTGGTTTTCCTACACTATTATAAAGTAGCCGTTTTGATAGTAAGTGTTAAATGGTCGACTAAGATTCGACCTATTACAAGGGACCTGAGATAGTTGTTGAAATGTGGCTAGTGTACACCTCTGCCTTAGAAGCTCTTGTTGCTTCTAACACAGTTTTTTGAGGCGTAGCAATTATGTTCACATGAGGACCCGTGACGTCACAATATGCACGCATCAATTTATGCCACGGTATTTACAAAACATTTATAATTTTTATAAAAACAGGTCTGACTAAACTACTAAATATTTAATTCGGTTGAATAATAACATAGGTACTTAAGGCTAGTAATTATTCCAGTTCAATAATATTTACTTTTGTACCGGATCCGTTGCGTCAATATCGACTAGCTCATACCCATATTTTGGGAACGACTTGATTACGACTACTAAAACATAACAACATGGCAACAAGAACATTAAATGTTCACAAACTTAGCATTTATAGTATACTTAGCATAGTCCAAAATAGTATGGACTATGTTTAGGTTTCAAGTAAAAGAGGACTCGCCACGACTCGCAGTGTTGTGTGTTCGATCGCCACATGGTAAAAAACTTTGTGTGATCCATAAATGGTCGTTCCGAGTTTGGGTGTGTTCTTTGTGTCCATTACTTGAATGTTTGTAAAGTCTCCCGCGACACAGAACGTATTACTAGTGCGGGAATTATCTTTTTAAAAATAAGAAAGCGACATAACAAGTAAGGAGTCTAGATAAAACACTTAATCAGTAGAAATTTTTTACTAAGATTACGCCAATAAGACCACCTGCTACGTGAGACCTCAACCGATTATATATAGGTGTGAAAGAAAAAGCAGGCAAAGTGATATCTTAAAAAAGAATATCATTAATTTAATTATAGATAGACTCACGCTTCTTGTTCTCGAAGGATAGGCAGAGACTACTAATTATCTTGCTACGATATTCCACGTAGCCATCCAAATACCATTCAATTTACATACAACATTGTATAGCGATAAATTCGTCATCACCATCATTCAAAACATCCTATTATAATACCACACACACCAAAACTCATTAACGCTGCGGAACAAGGCATAAATTTAGATCCTAACTACCGAATATCCATATTCCGAACTACGGATTTAGAAGAAAACTGTGCAGCAATAACAGTGTAAGTTTCCAATGGATTGTAACCTTTATTGTTAGTACGTTAAGGTATATGGTAAGTGTATGGAGAATTGTATTTCAGGATGAACCCCACAGTAAACATCCGGTAGTTAAACCCGTGTATTATATATCTTCATTCTACAAAGTGCTTTTACTTGTTAGAAAAATGTCTCCTCCGCGATGGGATTTAAGTATTCACTTCGTTCCGTGAGTGTTTCCAAACAAATTATTTTATATTAAAACGTGTTCAATTGTTAGTAAACATTAAACCAAGTGCCAATTAGAAAATAATCGTACTAACTGCCGACGCATCAGCCATGAAACAAGAACCAGCGATGCTTAAAATCGATGAGGGGTACCAGTTCACTACCCTATGGTTACCTCCATGATAGGTCTTCAATCGTTCAAGCGAAACGATTTCTACGCATTCCGATAACGTTGCACGCTAAATTATTAAAAAATCATTTTACAATTTATCATAAAAATCACAAGCACTTTAGTCTATACACTGTCCATGATCACGCAAAAAACACAAATAGAAAAGAAATTTAAATTTGAGATGTAACGTTTTAATTTCGAATTCGCGAACGGTGTTCGAAATTCAAATGTAGAAAGTAATGACGGGTGGTGTGCGCCACGAGCGCGTGTCGCGGTGACTGAGTTGGTTGCGCCGGGCGCCCCGACGCTGCGCGCACGCATCGTGCGTGGCTCACTCGCACGCGAGGCCGATATGGTGGGATATTGTTTCAGCGATATAATTATGTTTACTTAGAGTTCGTTTACCACTGCATCTGGACAGTGTTGCTTCAAAATAGAAATGAGACGGGGTTGTGAGACTACTTGTAAGTTGTTAGCCTTAATATCATGTTTTATGCGTGATTTAGTGTTGATCTAGATATACTGTTTCGAGAATCGACTTCCTTACTGTTATGATTAGGAGAAAATATCCGTCTAAACAAATGCAGCTAATGATGAGTCAACAAGGTGATAAAAACTAATAGGTAGAGTAAATTTTTGTATGTTTATAGTAATATATTAATTATACATGGACTTAATGTCTGTATAGAGAAAACAAACTTAAGTCTGTGGACATTAACATTCGGACAATCTTTACGTCATAGCTACTAGAGATATAGGTACGAACTGATCTTAGATAAGAGAGACAATAGTTAGAAGAATGTCTGGCAATTTTTGCTTTACTGGTAATCTTCTTATCATAAGTACTCGATATTATTTTATTGATTGAAACAACGGACACAAAGAACACCAAAACCAATAATAACTATACGTAGAGGGCACAAAAAAAAATATTACGAGTATTTTGTGGTACTCGGCGCATAGGCTGTGGTAAGGTATTCATGCTTTTGCGTTATTTACTTATACCACCGCACCGTTCAAGTAGTTGGTCGCCCCAGTGTAAACAGGGGCCACAGTAACGGCCATCAGTATTCACGCTCCGTTCAACATTAGACTAAGTGATTCCATTAAAAATCACTCATTTACAAACCGATGTAGAATTAATTACTGCAGTTTTCTCTTCGAGGTACGTGCTGTTGAAGTTCGATTGCCAATATTGAGTAAGCAGACGTATTAATTACGTGAAATTAGATTGTAATGCACCAAGTATTGTGTAATTTACATAATATAGATATATGCATACGCTGTCACGAACTACTTGTATTCAAAATCTTTGCCAATGCACGATAAGATCATTGTCAGTACGCCTATGGCAGGCAAATGTATTGATGCCTTCTAAACTATCAATTCAGATAAGTATATTACCACTCGGCTATAGAGCTGGATTGACAGTTTAAATAATTTAATTCAATTATTTATTTATAGTTATATATATATATTTCAAGGGTTAAGAAGTCTAGACAGATAATGTGTGAGCCGATGGATTGACTCTTGGCTTATTTTATTTTTATTTTATTTTCTTTTCTTTGAGATAACAAACAATTGCGTAATGCGCTTAATTCTAATACAGTATTGAATCTTAAAGTAGACTTATGTAATCACGCAACCAACACCGTTATCTACAACTTAATATATTTTAAAAGAACTTAACAAGTTGCAGAATACCCAGTAAAGTAAAGGAGCCTCTTCGCAAAAAGAAGACTAATCATGCAAATTGAGATTACCTAGACGTATGTAACAGTTATAAAAGCTATATGCAAATAAAACTTTTCCTCTTCGAATATCGAGATAAAGAATTTTGCTGTAGGTAAATTACAAATCATAATGGCAAAAGTAAGAGGGTATGAACACTTTAACCAATACACTATTACTGCAAATTAATTTTCTAACATAATTAAAGTAATAGATAAAATAAATCTATACTAATATTATAAAGCTGAAGAGTTTGTTTGTTTGTTTGCTTGAACGCGCTAATCTCAGGAACTTCTGGGTTCGAATTTAAAAATTATTTTAGTATTGGATAGCCTATTTATCGAGGAAGGCTATATGCTATATAACATCACGCTAGGACCCACGGGGGCGGTGCAGTAACGATAAACGTGGGTGAAACCGCGGGAACATCTAGTTTAAAATAATTGTATTCATGTGTTAATGTCCGCTGATTTTATTGATTAACCTAATATGATATAATTGGAATACTATGAACCTCAAAATTTTAACCTGAAGCTATTGGCAAGTTACTTAATTTATTTAATTTGCTCTAAATCTATATTAATAAAATGAAAATCTGCGAAAGCAATAAATAATTCTCTTTACGCGTTAACTTTGCCAAAACTGAAAGTATCCGATTTAAATTTGTGCAATGTGTACACGAAAAACAGAATAATTCATTACACGTTGCTTCTAGAAGTCTGTTCAAGGAACTTTTAGTTGTTATACCTATAATAAATCAAACCGTGGAATAAAAGTCGTACGTTGAACAAAATCGCTTAAAAGTTTATTGGAACAAACGCTTGCCAGAAAGATCTGGATTGATACGAATAAAATTGGAACAGAAGACATGGTTGAGAATAGTCCAAAATTTTTCATTGTATTCTGCAGCAGGTTTCATCTGTTCCACCTTAGCTTTGGTAAGAGTTATCTACTGCGGCTTTCTGCTAATATTTATATCACTATCATGGAAGACATCAGGTTAGCTGAGCTCTTGTGTACTACCTACCGATTCTTTGACTAGTTTAACAAAAGGGTTATTTTATTCTATATGAGAAAAAATCTAAAAATATATTATTGAGATAGCTTAGGCAAAAAGAAGTCGGAAGACGTTAGTTTTAGTTCATAAAATAGCAAAATAAATAATAAAATTTAATTTAATGTTTTCAGCTTTTTAAACCTGTTTCATAACGCCAGTATAGTAGTCGCCATGTTATTACGTCATACGGCTGTGTAAACTAAGAAGTGTCAACTATCAACAGTGTCAACTGATCAACGTACATTTAATCTCCATAGGCATTTTATTATTTTTATTTGTGCATTCTTGAACAGCACGCCAACGACAAGTAGAATAATAACTCATTTTTAAAATATAAACAATTAACATAACATACAAAATATCACTACATTTCTTTATACAGCCAACTGACGTCATGACCACGAAAAATAAGGCGTCCACTGCGTCCAGCATTTTTGTCAAATTACGCGCGAAAATTGAAAATGCAATTTAAATGCATTTGTATGGCATTTATCGATAAAATTAACATTTTTTGAATTTTTTAATGCTTCATTAGCAATATAGAATCTAATTGAGACCCTTTTCAAAAATGGGTGTAATACCCTATTAACTATTAAGTAGGCTGCTAGCTTATCTGGCATTAGGTGCAATAAATGTATCAATCCTGCAAACCTCAACAAAATATATAAGGCTTAACACGAGATGTGTAGCTCTTGGCTATGATAATTAAACTTCAGCAAGCCTTCTTTCCATAATGTCTTTCTTTAAACTTATGTATAAAAGCTCAGTGATTTCTCCATGATTCATTCTGTCGCCCGATTCTGTTTGATTCGAGTCGCAACGGTTAATTCCAAAATCTCTTTCCATTGTACCAGATGTGGTTAGACTATACGACACGGTTGTCGACTTTGACAGGTGGACTGTACAAGTAGATCGCGTATCTAGGTGGCACAGGCGACATCGCTACGCTCTGATACTTACAGACAGCTATTGGTAAACATCGTAAGTGTGCTTGTGAAGTTGATGGTAAAAGTGTATTTAAATCCAAGACATTAAGATTACCTAACTTATGTGACAGTTCAGTAAGGACTGCACCGAGCGTAAGACGCGATTGGACTGAATGAAAAAGCTCGATATTCAAATCGGCGCGCGGCCGCCATAGTAAAATTGTATGGAGGATTTGATGTGCTTTTTGATAAATATGTATAACTATTTATGTTTCGTTTAAGCTGTAAAATAGGATAGATTTCTACTATTATAATCTAAAAATCACGTAACACGAGCACACGTTTTTGCATTTCGTGCAAATTTACGTAATTTTGTAGGCGAAAATATTAATTATTTTAAGTTTTTACACGGAGTAATAGTAAACACATTAATTGTTATGGTAAATGTATATTTTATATTTTTATTAAACAAAGTGTTGATTTTATCAACTTAACTGTAACCGCCTGTTTTGGCACATTTCGCTCGGCGCAGTCTTAAGTGATATTCTGCTGAAGTCTGGAGTAGCATGATTGGCAAAATATCTTGAACTTACAGATGTTCACAGTCCAATTAATATGTAATTTGTGTGATGTCCCTATGGTGTAGTGTCTTCAAAGATTAGTTAGTGCTTTGATGCCTTTAGAAGAACTAAAGTAATCTATGAATCTCGTTATGTGAAACTTAAAGAGAATATGTAACAAAACACTTCTATAACCGCATAACATTCGCAACATATAACTATTTTACTCCTATAGAACTCTCGATGTACTAATAGTGGTTGCTTAAAGAATTCTGTGGCCTGTGCAATTAATTAGATATTCATCTAGTTATTTGGCACGGAACAAATCATGATAATTTGTCATTACTATTGAAGTGATAAACCTATAAAGTAATGCTACCATAACAAGACCATATAAAAACAAAAAGAAAGGCAACAGCTGAAGTTATTGGACTACCCAGAAAATAATACCAATGTCTAGTGCAGGAGCTGTTAGGTCCCTTGCAAGGTTCGTGATAGCAAAAATAAACACGTAAGAATTTAATCTATAGTTCCAAGCATACCACGTTGCAGACAGGAAACAGAGAGGGTTGGCGTCTTTATCGAAAAATAAACGACCAAGACGAGACATAACGTCCAACAATATACAATTCTTTGTCCCCCAGCTAGAATTGAATTCCGAGACCCTAATATAAGACACGGGTGGTTTGCGACTGCCATTTTTGATACAGGGGGCGTCACAATCGCCTCAAAATATTCCATCTCATTCATTTTTACAACTTCATTGTAACGCAAGAGAGGGTAAAATGGACAGCTTTATGGTTACATCTCCAAAAGTGCAGTCTTGGACTTTATGATGATGTGGTTCATCAAACGGCACGTGCAGTTCGCGAATCGGTACAATCGTAAAATTTACTGTTTTAAAAGCAAACAGTGAATATAGGTCGACGATAACCGTAAAAACAAAAAATGTTTTTCGTAAACAAATCTGTTTACGTTCACCATGATGGTGAATGGTTGGGCCAGTCATCGGTGAGATATTTCAATATTATGCAACATAGATAATCGGGTAGTTACTGACTATCTAACGTTTACTGAACCTCGGTGTTAGGATTGTGTTTGTCCGAGATAGCGTAAAAGCAAATATTTGTAATTTTTAGCACTAGTATCTATACGTATAGTGATTATATAACAGAACATTGTGTTATAATTCCAATATAATACGATATACTTTATAGCAAATTTGAAGCCCGGCCGTTATGTAGGTATTTGCAAATTTTGCTAAATGCTAGATATTATTTCTACATTTTCCGTTAAGCCATACGTCCATACATAATATCCATACGTATATATCTAAAAACTGATCAAGCATTATATACTCAACTGTGAAAACGTCTTAATGGTTTATAGTTGTATAAATAGCTTATAATTTTAGTCATAGCATACTGTTTGTTTTCCTATTAAAATAAAATAAAATAAAATACGTCAGCCTCGATGGCGTAGTGGTTAGTGTAAGCGATTGCCACGCCTGAGGTCGCGGGTTCGATTGCCGCACAAGTCAAACATTTGTGTGCATGAACATGGATGTTTGTCTTGGTCTGGGTGTTTCTATGTATAATATGTATGTATTTACAAAATAAAAGTATATATGTATGTATGTTTATCCATTGTCTAGTACCCATAGTACAAGCTCTGCATAGTTTAGGCTAGATGGTGTTGTGCGTATGTGATAGAATATATACTTATATAATGAATAAGCAAATAACACAACTGAGTAATTTGTGCATGCAAAATCATGTCAGTTATCTAGCGAACTTAGTTAGATTATAATTTGAGTCCTGGAGAGACAAAATTTAGACAAAGAATAAGCCTATAAAAATTTGCTGTGTTCTTGCAGTGTGCAAATCTATATTTCCAGTGCTCTTCAAGGATGCGCTGCTGTTTGCAGAAGAATCAGCGTCCCTTGATTTTTGCAATAAATATTTTGTAGTACCAGCATAATACTATAGGAACCGCTCACCAGCTCCCTATTAGGTAGTTCGGATGCTTACACACTTTGCCATCACAACAGCGAATTTTTCGTCATAAGAATTCCACCAAACTATGAACTACTTAATGTTAGTGTCACAAAACTAATCGTACAATTCCGTTATCACGCTAAAGGACGATGCCATTAGAGGCACTTTTAATTACGTGAGGCGCGCCCATCAGGGCCGTTGAACTAATGACTATTAAAACATGGCTACGTCTGCAGTAAAAAAATCGTCTGAACTGACGATTACTACGTTTTATTGAGAGGGGAAACGAATTTACGGCCTGAAGTTGTGGAAAGGACGTAATGCAGTTTGGGTAGGGCTTTTGGGAATTAAGTTGTTTGAGTCGGGTTTTCTTTTTTCTGCTTCTGCTGCACTGGGGAATGTGATTACTGTAAGTTTGTAGTTTGCGTGTTGCTTGGTTTGTTGTTGGCGTTGTTTTGTGTTCTACAAATTAGTACAGCAAAATATCGATCCTAAAATTATTACAAAATAGATTTTGGCTGCAGCTTCGCTTGTTAAATTGTAGGATAAGTCATTTTTCTATCTCGGAAACCGAATTTTTCTAGATGAAAACCTCTACCCCATTTTCTTTTCTATACCTTAGATAACGTGTATTCGAAATTTCGTGATTATAGGACGATTATTTAAGGAATGAAAGCGTAACAAACAAACAAAGTCGCCTTTGCAAATATAATATTACTTAGGAGTAGGATGTGAATGTTTGTAAAGATAATTTTGATGATGGTTACTTAATCATGCATATCGGAATTGTATGAATCTTGACTCACAGATAGACCATGTCCTAGATGATAGGATACATTTTTAAGACGGTAGGCATTGCCGTGAAATTTACACAGGCGGAGTCTTGGGAAACAACTAGTAAATAAATAAATTGCAGACCCAAAAACCAAGAAAGAGACAGACCAAATATAAATGTTAAACCCAGTGCCATCTCTCGGCATTGTAGGGAAGACTCGGCAGTTCCGTCTAATAATTTATTACAGCGCCATCTATTGAAGTCTTACGGAACTACGTAGTTCATCGGTACGAGAAGAGTAGAGAGAACACTGGCACATTCTTGAACCTTCGTACTATTTACATACCGGGTATAACGTTTCTAGAAAACTCCGGAAACACTTTAACCGGGTATAAAAGGGAAAGGCCAGAGCTCGCCGAATCAGTTTACAATCATAAGCGGTCAAGTATACATCGGAGCGAACGGAAGCGAAACTACTACAGAGTTTAAATTTAGTTTATTAATAATGGAAAAGTGCAGTAAAGTGTGTGTTGTGTTTTAAATTAAATTGTGTGTTAGAATAAAACGTGTTTTAGTCGGTAATCTTGTTTACATTCTTATCCCTCGAACCCAGCACGTAACAGAAACAATTTAAAAAAAAATAGTACTCTTCGTCAGAAGTATATACCCATATACACAGATTAGGTTTTATCAAAGACATCATCGAAAGATAATTTTATACTCATCCATTGTACTGGCGATTCGAACACATTCCAACACAAGCAATTAACTTAGCTAGGAAGCTTATTAAAACAATTCAGATTGCAGACCCAAATTTCCAGTACATATCTTAAAAATGTATGTTACATCAGCCTAAATAACCAAACCATTTCGTAAAACAAACAATAATCACAAACCGATCACAAGCATAACCCACAATCACTATTAAAATGCCAACGGTAGGTAGTGTAGTCCAAATCAGCTGGCATTCTGGCCAAACGCCAGCCTGCCGGCGGACTTGCGCATTGCGACTGTAAACACCAACTTATTGACACAATGCCAGTGCGAAGTTCAACAAGCTCGGGGGTAAATAATATATGGGAGGATCATATATCTTATTTTTCTTGCGTTTGTCGTAGTTAATTGAGTTGCCGTGATGTAATAGGCAATCAATGATTGGCTGGAAGATTTGTTGTAAGGGCTAGGAGGAATGTCGTTTGTACTGAAGGACCCTGGTGACCGTTAACATAAATAGGCATTTACGTTTTCGGTATATCGTATAGTCAAGGTTCCGATTACCGGGGTATTATTAGGATGACTGGATGGCTGTTAAAGTGCCCGGAAGACGGCACATATTGCTGTCTAGTGGACCCATATTACGTGGAAAATAAATATCAGTATTGAAATATGGAGGTAGCTTCCACCTATGGATATGTATATAACTGGTACTATCCTCTTAATACGTCGTTCATATATAAGATTCCCATCTCAATATAGTAAGGTAGGATCACATACCGCGTTTTCCTCAAACGAATCTGTCATATGTTAAGTCGAGTGTGATGTAATAGAAAATCAATGTCAGGCAGAATTGCGGAGTGTGTTTCGTTGTTGTGGAACGATATCCAAGCTCACGATTTGCTTTTAAATATACGCGGTCATATCATCATGCTTAGTTTAAATCGCAATTAATATTATTAATGTGAATATAAGTTTGTTTGTAACGCTTTCAAGTATATTTAACTTCTTGACCGATCATCATAAAATTTCGCATACATGTTGCCAGGAATACAAAAAAGGAACTGTACTTTTTTCATCCAAAAAAAAGTACAGTTATTAAGGTATAAATATTTATTGACAAAATCTAGATTAACGCGATTAATTGTATATTATTGAATCATTTGCAAGTATGAACTTTCTTATATGATTAGAATCACGGAGGAGGCCGTCCTTGGTGAGGGAACAAATGAGCCGTATCGCCGAGAGAAGTATAGTACTTCCCTCGGCGATTAAAGGAAACTGGCGTAAGAATAGTAACACTTAATACGATTCGTCTGGTAAATAAGAGTTCAGAAGGCTCACACACTTGCGTTTCCCATTCGTTTCTTTTCATCCAATCTATTACTTTTTCCTGGTCGGCAACCTGGTATTCCAAGCGCGTCGTAAGCAAGATTTTGCATAAAAAGTACTGTTGTTATAGTAAAAAAATGGATTAAGTAAGTACGTTCTACGTAATATCGAGACAAAATAATAAAACCAATCGGGTCAGCACACTGGCGTCAATGCTCTGATAAACGAAAAATATCCTGCAGTGAAATCTATTATACAATTAACATCATTGTCAGTTTAAGTACGTGTATAAACAAACCTTCCTGTTCCTATCATTTATGACATGTTATTAATAAATAATATTTTCCTCGTATCACATTTATTTTATTATATTCGTATTAAGTCACCTGGAAAAGGAATCAAACACGGCTGGAACTAGGGTATTAGGTTTGATAAAATTTTAACGCTGATAATAAATTGTGTACAATTTAATATATCTGAAAGTCAAAGTGAAAACCAGACAAATACCAAGGTTTCTATGTAAAAATTGAGTTATTTTAACGACTCTATCGCGTGTGTCTACATTTCACAGTTATAAAATACAGTGCATGTCTAGGACAATCTTGCGCCTAACATAGGCATTGACATGCCGTACCATTCACCGTTGAAGCGAGACTGTTTACAAAGTAGTGACGTCACTATATCTCTGCGACGCCGGTGCGTCATCTGACAGGACATTAATCTTAGCTTGAATGTTGTACGTGTGAAACGGGCGCTATTGTGCAATAGAAGTAACTGTTCACTAAGTAAGTTCTCCAGTCCTTTTAAAATTACTATATTGTATAGATATTCCGTCCTGAACATTTGAACACCTAATATACATAATTATATTCGTTACATAATTGTTAAAGTTTCTAACTAAAACAATTATATAAATATTATGATCTTTGAAAATATCATCTAATATTAATCTTGGTATAGCAGGCCATCGTTTTTCAGGACCAATATATCAGTCTCTACAAGGTGCTAGTGAAACTGCATTGACTCTAAAGAGTTATTTCACCAGCAGAGAAAATCTTATGGAACCTTGACACGTTAGAATATGATAAGTCTCGACTGAGCTGACCATCGCTGCCTTAAAAAGACATGTTTGTAATAAGGCTTGCTGCGGAAATCGTGATGCAGAAGTAATCTAAATGCATAGAAACACATGTTAATATGTAGTGCAGTTGGGAACTATGCATTCGTTGTAGGAGACTGACGACTGCAGCAGTCAGGCAGGCGTCAGCTAACTGCATCGCTACTGCAATGCAACTAACAGTCTCCTGCCTTGCAGACACGTATAACTGTCTTGAAAATAATCAAGTGTGTAATATCTATGTACTAATTTTGTATCTCTATAGAAGAATTTCGACATAGTTGACATTAAAACTCCGTTAAAATCTGTCGTGCAAACCACCGTGACAATTTCACTGCAAGCATTTTCATTCCGTGTATACTTTTTTACTGTGTTCTATGCCAATTGTTCTCTATCTTAGTAGTGCATCAAACTGTCATCCTGCACATTGTATTGTTTTGCAGTACCCAAGCGCATTTGTCCCACAAAGACAAAAGCATTATCACATAATGCGTACGTAACTACAAGCGGGCACAGGACGATATCCAATACATGAAAATCACCAATACCTCTTAGTTAAAGCCTCCTCAATAAAAATAATACTGTTTGCCTATTACTAAGCTTGTTAAACTAAGCTCGAATGTATTGCAGAAAATTCGCGGACTCCGAAACACGTCACTCGATTTATTATATTTTCTTTTCCACTTATCACGTCACTTCCTCCACAGTACCGCTTCCGACAGTCACACACACAAACACACAACGAGTATACCTCGCGAAAAAATACTAAAAAAAATGGCGGCTTCAACGAAATTAACTTCTTGAGTTAAAAACGCGAAATAATTTTGTTAGTTACAGAGTCCAACATGTTTCCTTGCACGGGGAAGGAAAATGTGGATTTGTTTTGTTTAATTGTGATAAATAAAAGCGGTACGCGCCGGGAACTCGTCGGGGCCACGCCGGCGAGGCGACTGGAAGGATCGACCGTGCCAACCCTAGGGGAGGCTGCGTAAGTGCGCGCGGCCGACGAAGCAAAACCGACCGGAGTACTCAAACATAAGGTCTCAATTCCACCAACTTGTATTTATTGGACAGTCGTGTGACGTTCATTTTTAAAGTACCAGCAGAACTTTGTTCGCGCATTGCGTATTAAGACTTATTTTGGAATAAATAGGGTTGGATTTAGTTTGGCAATCAATCCTGGGGAAATACTAGGGATGAGGCGCGGTCGCAGTGAACTTGAATGGGGGGTATGAGCCCGGGGTGGGGCGTTGTTTCGCGTAGAGGGCTGTTACCGGGCGCTTTCATTAAACTCACTTTGTTATCACGTCAATATAACCATACGGAAATGGTGTATCACTCCTCTGGGTCGTATGACATTCACGTATTCAACCATACAGCACATGTTTCATTTAAGTCACGCGCTTAGCTTGTGTTCAAACAATACATCAAACGATTTAGGCTTTAGGCATATGCAGCTGGAGTGGCCGGCAATGTCTCCAAATACAAATCCATAGAAAATGTGTGGTCCTACATCAAAATGCAACTTAGGGAGAAGCCAGTATATACGGAAAAACGGCCCTCTTTTCAAAATTAACAGATAATAAATATATGGCGTTTTTTGAGCAATTTGAGCAATAAGCCAATAACTAATAATAGGTAGGTAGGTACATTAAAATAAAATACAAAAAAAATATTTGTGATTTATTTCTTCTTAATTAGAGGTGTCACGTTCTTGTTGAACACACTATGAATAGTAATTCGTGTACATGGCTCAAATTGGTTGTTTTTAATCGTTATTACATTACAATAATATTTTTGTTGTAAAAGGAAAAATCGAGCAGAAAAGATCAACTTTGTACAGGTACCACGCACGGTAAGCAGCCACGGTTTTGTTATACAATAAATATATTTTGTTCTAAATTACGTTTTTAACTTAATTCAGGGGCATATCGTCTTAAAAGAGCTGCTAACACAAAATAACAAAGCGTTTTCTATGAACATTACAATAAAGTGAAAATAATTAGAACCACACCTTAATTATAGTATTTAACAATACGTACGCAATAAACAGCATCCGTACATAAGTTTTCATTGAAAAAAAATCAGTGGCGTTCATCTGTTCTGAGTACGTGTTATAATTGCCTCTGCTAGGGAATATGCTCCGCAGCAGAGCCACAACCAATGCACATTATTTTGTTACCTAGTGTACGTACAGCGATAACGGCTTAGGTACATTATGTACGTTTGACGTACATAATTTTAAGATATAATTGATCGGTATTTATAATGGTGCCTCAGCGGCAGAACACGACACCTGAAATCACTCGCCGTCCAAGCAGTCAAAATCTCTTAACACCTTAGCCTGCATATCTAATTCAATACGTAAGTCTATTTATGTAGGAATAAACATAATATTCTTAAATACATAACGTCACGTCTTTATATCTCCTAAGGGTAGGTAGATATTTGTTGCACCCAGATTTCATCAGCTATATTTATAAGTTCCACGTAATAAGGGATCGGGCCCATTTCCGGTCTCTGTGCTTGATAAATTCTTACCAGAAATCTCAATAACGCATTGTTTAATTGCGCAGCGGTAGTGAATGTCTGTCGTGCAAAAGGTCTTGGGTTCGATTCTCGGGCTATTGATTTATTTTCGCTAGACAATCTGAGAATGTCTTGCTAGCGGGACGGGCTCTTGAACTGTGCCCAATAAACTGCATTAGACTCGTTGCCTATTATCTAGAAATTAAAATCTAAACTGGTAAAATGTGGGTGCAATGAACTGCCTACCCCTAATATTGGATTAAGGCTATGTACAGTGAGCTGCAAAAATGCATACACATTTCAAAACTAAAATGGTACAAGCCGGTAATTGACGCCATCTAACGGAAATCGATACAAGAACTGCTAAGTAGTTTATTTATATCGTAATAGATGGTGGTACACAACTATAAAACGAAAATTTATTTATAAATTTATAGTGGGTGGTTTATTTTATAAATACTTTCGATGACTCGCTATTCTGTACGAACGCAAACATTATTCTGTCCCTGTGTTCGAATCTCTTTTCGGTTCAGATTATAAAATCTTACAAATTTCATCTATTTTCTAAAATGAGTATGCGTTGCAATAGTTATAAAACAACGCCACCTTGTTCATTCATATTTATTCTAATTCGAGTGTTCACAGGATTTTGGACCTTAAGGTATCCATGCATTATTACAGGTGACAGTGCATTATATATAAACACTAACTTAACCCCTTTATAATATTAGCGTAGACAATTACAAATAGACAGAGATCAGACGCAATAAATAACCTGCATCAAAAAACTGTCAAATTTCAACTACGAAGACCGCGTGCAATGTCCTCTTTATTACAATACTACGTCTTTGTTTTATTACGACACAGTGGCGCCTCTAGCGAAAAAACTTGGCAATAGCATTCTAAAGCGAGGCTTTCTAATTAATGTAATTACTCTATTACTGGAAACGCTTAGCAAAGCAAGCTCGCCGCTAAATTTGCTTCAAGATATAACCGGGGTTTTGAACTTAGCTTTTTGAACTTATGGTATAAGAAATGGTTAATGGGTTACTTTACGTAGATGTGAAACTACCCGCAGAGAGTAAGGTTTTATTTAATGACGAGCTGGTTTCGCCTTGCGGTTTTGCCCGCGTTAAAAGTCTTTTAGGCTTATTGATCTACTCCTACGGATCGTAGCATAGCCATCATCAAATGAAACTTGCGTATTAGATTAACGTAATAAATACCTACACATTTTTATCAATGTTTTTTATGTACAGTATAACTACATATTTTTTAAATTAATTTATTTTAATGCACATGCACAGTTTATAGTTAACTAGCTTGCCCGCACGGTTTCACCCACGTTTATGCTTACTTCTTCACTCCCGTGGCTAGTAGCGTTATGTTTTATATATGCAATTTTATTCTGCATAAAGTAACTGTCTAATAGTGACATATTTTTTAAGTTTATTCATTGCAATGAACAAAATATATTCTTTTTACAATATATTACTTTGAATATTTACATAATTCCCTTAGGCATTAATAATTAAAATTGACAACCTTGTTCTTGCTTTTGCTTAAATCTTAGCAAATGCAAAAACAAGGTAGTCAGTAGGCTATGTTTGCGCCTTAAGTCGAAAACATGCCCGACCACATTAATAGGTTCGCCTGCTAATACGTAAACATTGAAACATGAAAAATGTAATTGCGCCTATCGGTGATATTTCAGGCGTGAGTCTAGGTATGTGTGACAAAATGTATATATTCATTGAAATTATACTCGTATATAGTAGTTAAGGCTTTTATCGTGTTGTTTATTTAACACTTTATAACATAATGTAGAAACTGTTACACTACTATACTACTATTAAACTTCACTAATTTTAAGCTAATTAAATTATTAAAACTATTTATATTTAAGTTTACACTTTCCTCGACGTTTCGGTTGCTTTTCAGCAGCCATGGTCACGGGTAGACTTCCGAATTCGTATATAGTAGTTTAATTTCAATGAATAACATTCGCGTAAACAGAAGACGATAAAATGTAAATATCTAATATAGTCATCAATGATGAGTCGATGACACAGATCTCCCACATCCCTAATGGGCACAAAACGTGAGCATTCGGATGCAGAATCCACGTGGGAGTTGAATTGTTTGCTAATCGATAAGTCCAAGGCAATCCGGTACCTATGTACCCGCGTCGGATTGGAGCGGGATAGATTATTGTTTGATAACAACTATTTGGCTTGCCAATTTTGTGATAGAATACATATAAGTATATACATAGGTACACACGGCTACGCATCAAGTTAGACACCCTATATACGCATAACTACGCTACATACAAAATAGAGAATTGTTGGAAAGGGACGGTGCATAGTGGTGTCTATGTAATAGTAAGGATAGAGCGTCGCGTCCCGTTCAGCGTGAATGAGACAAAATAACAAAAATATAACGCACTCACTCGCACGATTCGCAACGTTCAACTTCTAATACTTCAAAGTCCAAACAGTCTAGGTTGATGTGTCGCTGTGTGTACATAATAATATATGTTTTCTACTGAATTATGTCGGTGACGCAGCGGTTACTACCGCGACTACTCTACATGAGGTCAAGTTTGATCCTATTTCTTATTATTTCTTCTAGTGGCAGACGAGCGAGTGGCCTACATTATGGTAAGTGTTAACCGCCGCTCATGGACTTTGGAAATGTAAAGAATGTACACCACCAAGCTGCGCCTGCCATGAAAATATTGCTCTGCTTAAACCTCGTTTAAAGAAGGGTATGTCATAGCGCTCGGGATAAACAATAGCAGGTAGTTGATTCAGTCTGCACATATCTTGGACTAGCTGACTCGCGCAACTTCGTCTGCTTCACATAAGAGAATTTTCCCCGTTTTTGCAACATTTTTAACTGCTGCTCCGCTCCTATTGGTCGTAGCGTGATGTTATATAGCCTATAGCCTTCCTCGATAAATCGACTATCCAACACTGAAATAATTTTTCAATTCGAACCAGTAGTTCCTGAGATTAGCGCGTTCAAGCAAACAAACAAACAAACTCTTCAGCTTTATAATATTAGTATAGATGAGAATGTTTCTAGCTAGGGTAGGTATGAGCCCTGTTGATGTGGTTGATAATATTTAAGTTGTAAATCCATAGTTGTAGTAATGTCTGCCTCCTCCACCAACAATTTGGAAATGTAGGCGTGAGAATGCGTATGTATATCTAATCAGTCAAACACATATACAACTATCTGTTATCAAACAATAAAGCAGCCAGCTCAAACCTCCCTTTGAGTCTCATACAGTATCCAAGATAGCAGTACATATACCTGCCGCTTATAGCGAGTCTTGTCTATGATTTTGACACCATTACAAAAAAAATGTGTAGCCACTTTTGCCTACGAACCTAAGGACGTAGTCTCAATACCAATAAGAAAACAACATTGTTTACGTAATCAACTGTTGAGCAAACAAGGTCATGAGCCGTCCGTTAATTAATCTATTTCGGTTAACTGAAAAACTCATCTCGTAGAAAAATGGGGTCATTTGTGTACGGACTGGTTGGTCGGCACGGGGGTCGTGAACGTGTCGGTCACGTGACGTCGACACCGTCGCTCGTGCAACGTGACGCGCCTGTGTTTGACTGCATGGATTTATCTGGTTATCTGGACGGATGGCGTATAAATTTAGGTGGTAGCATTGCGATTACTAATGAGTTAAGTGGTGCTGGTTGAATCTACTTTAAGTAAAAGTTTTTTGGTGTGTGCTGATATTACAGCCTATTTATTAACAGCGTTTCACCTGTGTTTATGATTACTGCGCCGCCCTCGTGGGTCGTACCGTGATGTTATATAGTCTATACTAATATTATAAAGCTGAAGAGTTTGTTTGCTTGAACGCGCTAATCTCAGGAACTACTGATCCGAATTGAAAAAATATTTTAGGAGAGCAGGTTAAGCCGTCGGTACCGGCTGCCATTAACATCTATGGCAGTCGTTATTGGGCAGTCAGTGCCCTATAATATCCTGACACTGGTCTAGCCTTAGGATATCGTTAGCCTTCGAGTTGCGGAGGTCAGGTGGCAGTCGCTCTGTGTAAAAACTGATATCCAGTCAAATCCGGTTAGACCAGAAAAGCCGACTACAAGTGACTTGAGAATAATAAAGGCTAGGGAGAAGATATATTAGTATATACTATTATACAAATTTCATTTTGAGAATTGTAATTGTTCGGCTATTGCACTGCAAATTCGATTAAAAGTTCAACTCGACCACACTCATTAGTTACACGCTGTATGGTCCAACTACGTACATATTATGTTGGCAGCTCATCGCCCTTCCAGTCTATTTACTAATGCAACGATAAAACTTTCTCAGACGACTTTTATTATCGCGGGGAGAGCATACGTCTCGTATATTTCGTATTTATTACTGCAACAAAACTTGCTAAGGCAGCAGTGTATTGTTATTGTGCAGTTTCATGGTTGGTGCAGTATTTCATGCGGATATTGTGGCAAGCAAGCTTACAGTATGTCTGATGATAAGTAACAGTAATCCTAATAGCCTACAATGACTAAAAAAGTTTTTAGTCCGTCCGTTAGATTAGCAAAAAATATTGGATTTTTCTTTTGACTCACCAACTAATAACAACGAAGATACAACGCGTTTAAGTTTCGTGTTACGTCACTGTTCAGTACATATTTTACAAAACGGTGTGTTCCGCATTCGCCCCTACATTACGTCCCGCATTCCAAAATGTTCCTCATTCGCCCCTCTTTTTTAATTATTCGTTTTTCGTCCTACATATTTGAGCATATGGTCAAAAACAAAACATGTTGAAAATTATTTTAAATTTTCAACGTCGGGCTTGTGATGTCATGCAATCATAAGCCCAAAGTTTCGCCGAGAGATCAAGGAGGTATTTTAAAATATTTTTCGGCTGACGGTACACCAAAATCAACTATACAAAAAAAAACAGGGTCAAAAAGGGAACATAATTCGGGATGAAATAGGAATTACTTTAAGAAATTAAAATTTATCAGAATTTCGAGGCATATAAGGAACAATTTTTGGGGCGAATGCGTATTTCTACATTCGGGTCGAAACATGAGGGTCGAATGCGGAATAAACCTACAAAACAGTGACGTTACCTTACTAGCCCCCAGTCCCGAACTTGAAAATGCGTTACATTTTAGAACATATTTATTGTTTCAATAAAACAACAAATAGATTCCCAATATTTTTTGCTAATCTAAAAGATGCACTAATTAGAGTCACTTATTTTAAGCCTGTCATCATGCCTAGCACTATAGGGATCATTTGCTTTTACCCGCAAGTTGTAAGCGTCTTGAGAAGGTGAAAATGAGTTAAATATAGAAAATGGCAAAGATAAGACAGATATAGAAGAAATATAATAAGAAATCGCTGCACTAGCGGTCTCTATAAGGAGCTCATATATAAGATACAGGCGTTTCTTATATTTGAGGAATATATAAGGAACGCCAGGAGTCTCGCTATGGATAAGTCCAGGCCTCTTTTAGACTTTGGGTTATTGAGTTTGTCTGTCAAAAGATTCTCGGTCGCGCAAGCAGCACGGGGTCTGAACTGTTCACAGTAAATGGCAATTAAATAGTCTCGTGCCAGTGGACGTCCGAGCCCACGTACCATGCGTCATGGATTTTTAAATAACCTTTCTGGACGTTAAGATCAAGTTTAAGTCTACTGACCAAGAATACCAACATGATGACATCCGTATTATAGATATTGTATTATTTCGCTCACGTAGTGTGAAGAAGCATCTGGTCAGACCGGCTTGACACTGACGACGGCTAGAAGACATCTATCTTCTCCTCGTCGTCACTGTCTCTGGACTGTAATTGGGCTTGCCATCAGGTCCGCTACAATAACTTTGCCGTGTCAAGATAAAAAAATTAAATAAAAAAACGCGTATTGAAATATATACACTAACGTTCTCTATCATTATGTGTGGCCTCATTCTTCTTAGTGTGGTCACTTTTTCGTGCAATGTAATCACTGTAGGGTAATCATAACAATGCCAAAACTATCCTGGTGACCCTAGTTCACTCGAAACCACTTGTCGATTCTACACGCAAATATTCCACGACACACAAATGCAAAAGTGCAATAATACGTCATAATAAAACATATTCACGGCACGTACAGCCGAAGGAAACAGCAGACATCGCATACAAAGTAACAACAAAATATTGCGAACGGATATCCATAAAACGAATACTTTAGTCACTGGATGCAAAAACAATTTGCAATATCTGATAACGCTTATGGTTGACGGACTTGCGATTATGCCGAATAAGGCTAGGCAATGGTAACGCGGTCACATCCTTAGATGGGTTAGCGATTTAGAATGTAATGTCCCAACATAGGTAGTTTGGATGTACCGATGTTGAAAATCAGTACTTTTAACTAATCAGCAAACTTTAGAATATCGTGTTTTCTTTAGGTTACAAAAGATGAGTATTTCTTTCGTGAAAAATTTGGGCATCATGAATAATAAACGATATTACCCATTTCACGATTTTTTGGAAAAACAAATTAATCTGGATTAAACGGAGTTTTAGAATATAGTTTTAATTAAACAAATCAAATAGAAACTCGATACGTGTAAGAAAATAAGATGTAAGTGTACTATAAATTATATATAGTTTTTCATTTAAGCGTGCTTTTACTTCATGTAAATTTGTCTTTGTTACAGATCGGTCTAAAATCGATTCCTTAATAATATTTGATTTATCGATGTGAGAGAACTGATAAGACCTGTAAACGTTAAACAAGTTAAAGCTACAATTACAAGTGACATAACTTCATTATTTCTTTCTTTTCGTGTGGTTAGTGGCCAACCTGTTGTCAAGAGTTGTTCAAGCCACCCGTAGACCTCTGACATGGCTTAACGACTGCTGTCAATTTGGCAACAACCGGGACCGACTTTCTACGTGCCCTTCGAAGCACGGATACGCTTAGATGAAATACCACTAAGCGGTCACCCATCTATAGAATGACCGCACCCAATGTTGCTTAACCTTGCTAATCGTTGACTGATCAGTGAGTGCAACTGGCTATGAGCGCCTAGTAGAGCGAGAGTGACATAACTTGTGTGATATGTTTGGCGCATATAATGCTACAGATCTCACGTAAGATGGTTTATTATTCAGAGAATCATTACATTTAGCTAATTGGTATTAAAATTTCTGCCACAACGACACAGACAAGATTTACCTTTTTTGACTGCACAGATGACTTCACCATCTGTGCAGTCAAAAAAGGTAAATGTTTAATGGTTTAAGTCGTCGCCTCCCCATAGTAACTGCGCTGGGTGTTGTGGGTTCAATCCTTACAAGGGACAAAAATTTGTATGATCTACAAATTGTTGTTTGGAGCTGGGTTGATGATTGTGTCCCTTATTTCAAAGTGTTCACAGTTCCCCGCAACATAGGATTTATATGTACCTACTGTGGGATAGCTCAGTGGGGAGACCAACAGACTGCAATGCAAAGGGCTCGGGTTCGAACCCACGGCGCGCACCTCTGAATTCGGAAGTTATCTATATGACTTTTCAAAATTATGTGAGTATTGATTGACAATTATCGCCTGCTCAGTGTCTCGGAGAGCACGTTAAGCCGTCGATCCCAGCTGCCATGAACATCTATGGCAGTCGTTATTGGGAAGTCAGTGCCCTATAATATCCTGACACTGGTCTAGCCTTAGGGTATCGTTAGCTTTCGGGTTGCGGAGGTCAGGTGGCAGCCGCTCCGTGTAAAAACTGATATCTATCTAGTCAAATCCGGTTACACCAGAAAAGCCGACCTCAACTGACTTGGGAATAATAAAGGCAAGGGAGAAGAAGACTGTAGGAATTGTCTTTTTAAGAGAATATAAGAAAATAATACTTTGAAAGTCAGCAAAATTTTAACTACTATATATAATACTATAAGCTAGCTATGGCCCGTATCTTCGTCTATAACATATATCGCAAAAGACGCGCTTTAAAAGCACAAAGTGTAGCGCACCTTCATTATTATTTATTTAAGACATTTCTCGAGGTAGAAACAACATTTTACCTCGAGTTCAATAAAGTCTACAATCTATTACAGTTTCATTCCTTCGACTATCTTCTTTAAAACAACTTTTAGTGTTATTCGAAGTGAAAATACAGATACAGAAATAGTTATTAAAGCTACAGATATCGACAGACGTAATTTTCAATTACTTGCTGTTCATATTTTGTGTATAAGGGTGAACATCGAAAAAGAATTGTGTTTTATAGAACATATGACATAAAAACTAGTTTCTAGAATAGTTTTATTGTTCTTATTCAACGTGAAGATAAACAAAATATAATTTAATTGCCCCTGTTCGATGTAACAATGAACAAAACATAATTTAAATGCCCCTGTTTGATGTAACGATGCAAAAAACATAAATTTAATTGCTCCTGTTCCACGTAACGACAAACAAAACATAGAGTTTATTCGCTCTCTATCGACGTATCGATAAATAAGTTTAAATTTCAATTTCAATGCTTTATTACTTTCCATATGTATTATATGTTGGGACAGGTTTAAACAGGGCTAAAAACAAGGTTAGGTTTGGTTAGTAAGGCGCAACGGGACACGGCGCAGCACACGCTGGAGGCGTGTCCGGCGTGGGCCGAGTAGCGCTGTGCCCTGGTCACCGTGATTGGCCCCGACCTCTCGTTGCCGACCGTCGTATCCATGGTGGTCGGCGACGACAGGTGCTGAAGTGCAATGAGGTCCTTCTGCGAGGCTGTCATCTCGCAGAAGGAGGCGGCGGAGCGGGAGCGTGAGGAAGATCCTTACGCCCCGGACGTCCGCCGCCGGAGGAGGGGGCGCAGGAGACGCGCTTATGTCGCTCTCCTGCCCTCCACCTAAGGGTTCTGGGTGGCAAGGTCTCAGGGGACCCTGCCACCCGTGAGTAAGAACCCATAAAGGGCGCGCGCGGTGTTCCCGCGCGTCTTCTAACGTCGAAAGGGGAGAGCAGTGAATTGCTCTCCCCGGGGGACGAGAGGAGGTCGGGTCCGATTGACCCGGCCGGCACCCAAACGGGGGGGCCTGCTATGGATGAATCTTTTCAGGCTCCCAACTGGCCCCCCCCCATTGGATGAGAGAGGGAACACCCCAGGTTTTTAGTGGGTATACCAGCGCTCGGCTGGTGAGTTCCACACGCCCCGTCGGTGCCGTCCCCTAGCCGGCGGGTAGTGCATCAAGCATTTTCCCTGGATATCAAAAAAAAAAAAAGGTTTAAACAGGGCTGGGCCCCGTCGCAAGCCACCCAGCGGCGCCTTGATAGTCCATGCCCATATGAGGTACTTGGGCCTGGTACTAGAAGGGCGATGGTGTTTCGACGAGCACTTCAGCCGTCTCGTCCCGAGGCTCCTAGGCGCTGCGTCCGCTCTTGGGCGGCTCTTGCCGAACTTGGGCGGGCCTAGCGTCTGTTGTCGTCGGCTCTACACGGGGGTTGTCCGGTCGATGGCGCGTTACGGCGCACCGGTGTGGGTGGACTCCATGACTGCCTAGTGTAGGGCTCTCTTGCGAAGACCGCAGAGAGTCATGGCGGTCAGGATCATACGCGAATACTGCACCGTGTTAGCCAACGCAGCCCCCCGTGGGACTTGGAAGAGGAAGTGCTCGCCGAATTGTTTAACTGGTGCAGGTATTGTCAGGGCACGGTTGCTTTAGTAAGTATTTGCACACGGTTGCTAGGAGGCAACCGAGTTCCATCTGCCGCCACTGCGGGTGTGTTGAGGAACACGGCGCAGCACACGCTCGAGGCATGTCCTGCCTGGGCGGTGCAGTGCCGTAAACTCGTCAGCGTTGTTGGTGTCGACCTCTCGCTGCCGGCCGTGATCGAAGCCAAGGTCGACAGCGAGAGGAACAGGACAGCGGTCGCATCCTTCAGCGAGGATGTTATCTCGCGGAAGGAGACGGCGGAGCGGATACGTGAGGAGAGTATCCTTGCGGATCCGAGCCGCCGCCGGTGGACCGGGCGGCGCAGGCGCGCCTCTGCGCGCCTAATGCCGCCGTAGTGAAGGCCGCCGGCTGGAGAACGATGATCTCTCGTCCGCCAGCCATTGAGTAGTGACGCCCTCTGTCGTGCCGGGGTGTAACCCAGGAGTCGTCGTCCGCAGACATTTCATGCCTGTGTTGGACACTGCTGGCTGGATCGCTGATGTAGTTTCAGTTCCAGGGACCCACCCATCATTCATGGCAGCGAGTTGGCACACTGAGTGAGCTAGGGTAGCTTTAGTCGGTAGGCCCAAAGTCTCGGGAGAGCCCGACATAACCCTCTCGCCTCCCGTTGTGGTGAGTGGGTATGCATAAGACGCATTTCCCCAAGTAAAAAAAAAGGTTTAATACAGGGCTGATATTATTATATATTGTTATATATATCAAGTTCAATCGCTCTCTATGGACGTGACGATAAACAGTACATGTAATTATTCATCGACATCAAATTAAAGTGAACCCATGAAATAATGCGAACCCGTGAAGTTTGCCAACATTGTGGAACAATTTCCAATTACATCCTTTACACATATGCACGAGACATTATTATAAAGGTGTATTGTATACAGAAGCCGCATCGTTGCACTCGCACGTGGCACGTGGCTTATTGATTGGCTCGCGTGTGAGGGGATGGGGATTATTACTACCGAGAGTACCTACTACACGCCGAGATGTGTTTTTTTTTCTCAGACTAATCAGGAAGACTGTCACCGGCATATCAATGTCTATGCGTCGTCATTGTGCTTTAAAGAAGGTTAAGATTTTTTAAGGCAGGTATTTGAGAAGCTTAGTTGGTTTATGGTGTGTCTCAATAACTGTAGTTCTTCTTACTAGCGATCGGAATCCTACTAATATTAACTAATATTTTAAATGTAAATGGGAGTTTGTTTGTTTGTTATACTTTCACGCTATAACTACTCGACCGATCATTATAAAATTTCACATACGCGAGTACAGGGGTACAGAAAACGACATAGAGTACCTTTCATCTAGAAAAAGTTACTAATTCCGAGTAAGCGAAGCGGGGATAAAAGTTAGTATTTTATATGAAAAGTTTGTAGAGAGGTTCGGATGTTTGTAACTGAACAACATTGTAACGAAACTCCGTTGAAGGGATTTGAATGAAATATTGCCATACGGATAAATTATATTCTGGACTAAGATATAGGATACTTTATGTACCGGTTTGCTTTCCCGTAGGATTGCCGCGGGCAAACCGCATGTAGTAACTAATTTAACATAATTTGTATGGAACCTATATCAATTTTATAATTCTAGTACGAGAGATAGCGCAAGTGCGGTTTATTGCAAAACACCTGGAAAATAAGTAGCAGTCAGTTTCAATCCAGATTCAATGTCTTCTTACTTTATATAATATACTTTTTACTTAGCATGGCTAATCATCACACCCTCACTTGTATACCTCGAAGATATAGACAGTGATATACACACCTACAATTCACTAGCTATTCAGGCTCTACATATTATAGGAGGCTTATACTACCAGACTCTGTGCTGCTACTAAGACTCCTGACAAAAAAAAACAAATAACACTTCCCTTGCCTTAAAAATCGAACTAGACTTTGTGTTGAAAATGATACCAAGGAGGTTAAATGCACTCTTGAAAAGCCGTACGTCATAGACAATTTAAATCATAGTTAATTCAAGACAGCAATTTTACTAAATAATATTTGCCAAAATAACTCAACACAAGGTCGATCCCTCAGGAGGGAATACGGAAGCGGGGGATTAGGCACAACTTATTGCAAGGAGATTAGATTTTCTCCCTACGCGTTGCGATTTCACCCTCCGGACCTCCGACGTGTGCCAAGATAACTTTGTTACACCATGCCGTTTGTGAGGGATGTAATATTAAATGACGTGGACCAAATTGTGTTATGAACTATCAGTGTTTCTTGGGGATATGAATTTTAAATTATGATTTGTAACTTGGGGGCTCGTGATTACCTGTTTTCATTTGGTAGGTACATTTATTATTTTTAAATTTTAACCTCTGATGATGTGGTTTTGTAGGAAAACAGGACTGATATCAAAGTGTAATTTTTTGCTTTGTATGCTATATTCAACGAATCTCTATGAAGATTATTTAAGAATAGATTTTTACGCGGATACGCCCGCTTTAATTTATTTATTTATTTGGTTAACCAAGTACTGTTTACACTTATACAAAGGCAACATAAAATAGAATCAATGGAAACATTAGTTAGTGTAACAATTAATTAGAGGTTTACACCACATGCACAGGTTACTGAGAGACAAACTTAAAAATAAATTGCTTTATAAAATTAATTATGTGTATAGTGCATATAATAAATAATTTTAAACTTTAATGTCAGTTATGTCAATAAATTTCTAATTCTTGGGAAAAGTACTTTTTTCTTGATGAATGATGTGCTTTTCGGCATCCCTGACAACGTGTATGCGAAATTTCATGATGATCGGTCGAGTATTTAAGGTGTGAAAACGTAACAAAATAATAAACATACAGACTCCCTCCCATTCGCATTTATAATATTAGTTAAAATTTCAGTTTTCTGGATTGGGGTAAGAATCTCGTCATTTAGTAATACCAGTACGCAAAGATATTTGACATTTCAAAATCCTGCGCTTCTATTAGGCATTTTCTTATAGAAAAATATAATAACGCTTGGCTAACCCCGGATCCCACACGCATACCTAATACATATACCTACTAACAGGTCGTGTTCTTATTAGAAATAATAATATACATATATTGGTTCAAAAAATGTTATAAGTAGATACATTTTAAACTGACAATCGCTATCATAATAGGTTTGTTACGATCTTTAAACACGACCTCGCCTGTAGTTACAACCTGTATAAAATACAAACACAATTCAAAACACCCCACTTTGTAAAACACACTTCACAAATTAACACACATTCCAAATAACGACACCAATTGTTCACGACACGGGAATCGATCCTGTCGTTAGCTCCCCTATCAAACGTATTGATATATAGGGAACAACACATCGGGGATATTTTTGTCTCCGATGCTGCCAACTTACATATGATTCTTTCTTTAATAATGATAAAGATATGTATATTTATTTGTATGAAACATGTGTACGTGGTGTTAGTCATACGTTTTTAAACTACAAGCACCGATGGGTCCTGGGTTTTGATGCCCGGCACAGCATTAATCATAGGTTTTCCTGTTAGGAAAATCTCAGAAACAATAACCTGTGAGAAAAAATTGTATTAGACTCGCCCCAATTATGTGGGCTTTAAAACAGATTAGTATCGTGCAATTTAATTTGATGATATCCGAATACAATTGTGTTCAATGTGGGACGCAGCATGTGTATAATTATATTGATACATTGACCCTCGATGGCGTAGTGGTCAGTGTAACCGACTGCCACGCCTGAGGTCGCGGGTTCGATTCCCGCACAAGTCAAACATTTGTGTGCATGAACATGGATGTTTGTCTTGCTCTGGGTGTTTCTATGTATAATATGTATGTATTTACAAAAAAAAAGTATATATGTATGTTTATCCATTGTCTAGTATCCATAATACAAGCTCTGCTTTGTTTGGGCTAGATGGTGTTGTGTGTATGTGGTAGAATATTATTGTCTTTCCTCGCCTGCATATCTCTTCGGGTACTTGGGCTTGAGACTGTATGAGACGCACGTTTAAATAATATACAACTAAGCAGAGTTTGGGCTAGATGGTGTTGTGTGTATGTGACATATTATTAATAATGTTGTCCGCATGATATAACATAGATGACAAAATGTGGTGGTCGTCCGGATCCTTCGATAACACACTAACGAAACGTTTTCAGATGCTATTGATTATGAACTTCAAACGTTAGTCCAAAATAAATAAGCTATGACATTGACCTTGGATTTAAATATCAGAAAAAAATAAGCTATACACTAACACATACAAGCATAGAATCACACCTGTTTATCAAATGAGTACGGAGACTACGAATTTAAATTTGCTACGCACATTCCCAATACAACATGTCAGAACATTTTTCTGGCCTCCCGGTTACCATGGCAACGGAGATCGATGGCTAACGTGCCCTTCGAGGATAGAAGGGGTCATGTATGTAAACAGCGTATACAAAATTCTACACGACCTTTGAAATGGGGCCTCTTAAAGTCGAGACGGACAAATATCACGTGCACTCAAAAGCTTCGTCTCATCATTCATATTAAAAGGTAAATGTATGGTATTCAAAGCGCTTTTCTATAAATAGGAAATAAGGAAGGATTTCTTCACTTCCTTCATTTGTGATTACTTGTATTTGCAGAATTTCCATATGCCCATGTCACTTACAATTAATCTGAATCTATTACAAACGTGTGCTTCGATATTTTCAGAATATCTATATTAATAAAAACGAATCCCAGTTTGTCTTGGTCACGCTATAACTTGAAAACGACTTTACCAATTCCATTCATGTTTTTTTTTAGTTCCTTGTCACTTTGTAGAAGGTTCTTGCGGAAAGAAAAGTTAATAAAATTGCGTAGAAAATTGGATAATTGCAGATAACTTAACGACTATTTTAACCTCGCAAATTTGACAATTCGTCAAAGGTAGCATCTAATAAATGAATACAATTTTTAAACCATTAAGATGGTAAACCAAAATCATTAACCTGCCTGTAATTCACAAATTATTCTTTCGACTCTCGGGAGTACTTTGAGTCCCCCAATTGCATATTTGCAAAATCCCATGCTACACGATGCTTGATCCTTAGAGTTATAGTTTAACTAGATATTGCCCGCGGCTCTACTCACATAAACATAGGTAATGTCAATTTTCTATCCTACGGATAGGGGGATAGGGGGTAAATATATCTATCCTATCCAAAAAAGTAATTTTTTCGTCCAAAAAATCCATCCAAAAAATGTCCTTTTCTGTATTCCTAACAACGTGTAGTGTAATTTTGTGATTAGAGAGAGATACGGCATGAAGGTGGATATAGTGACGAGAATAGAAAATGGTATGTTAAGCTGGTTTGGGCATGTGGAAAGAATGGAACAACAAAGACTGAGTAAGAAAGTTTATAAGGCTAGTGAAAATGGAAAAGTCGCAAGGGGAAGACTTAGGCGAACGTTTCTTGATCAGATCGGAGACGTTCTGGATAAAGGCTAGGTTAAGAGCACCTTAAACCGGCGAGCGTGTATGAGGAATGTTATGAAAGTGACTGAAGCCAGAGAAGTGCGTCAGGATCGTAGCAAATGGAAATCCGTAGTCTCTGCCTCTGGGAAACAGGCGTGTATATATGTAACAACGTGTATGCAAAATTGCATGATGATCGGTCGAGTAGTTAATGTGTGCAAGCGTACCTAATAAACAAACTCGCATTCACATATATAACATCAGTTAGGCTTTAAAAAATAAAACGCGGGTATTATAGCTAACTTTCCGTGGCAATTTTTAACGTTGTGTTGTGGATACGAAAGTGCCTTCAACAAAGCCATCAGTCTCGCCAAGGGAATCGATCCAATCATTAGTACCCCTGTATTGATATATGGGGAACTATCGAGTGGGCATGTTCGGCTATGGCTCTTATAAGCTACTAGCAAGGGATAAACAATTTTTGACTTTCGCGAGGGCAGCGAGTAAAGGAATTTACATATTGTAGTGAAACTTTAGTTGTGTATGTATAGAGCTTATCTTTCTTCTTTCTTTTCGTGTGGTTAGTGGCCAACCTGTTGTCAAGAGTTGTTGAAGCCGCCCGTAGGCCTCTGACATGGCTTAACGACTGCTGGCAATTTGGCAACAACAGGGACCGACTTTTTACGTGCCCGAAGCACGAAGACGCTCAGATGAAATACCACTAAGCGGTCACCCATCTATAGAATGACCGCATACAACGTTGCTTAACCTGGCTAATCGTTTACCGATGAGTGAGTGCAACTGGCTATGAGAGCTTATTTATGCGATTAGTTAATATCCTTCTTTAATTACAAACTAGCTTTTGGCCGCGGTATTTTTTTATGAATGTACGGTAGCCTATGTCCTTTTTTGTTCACCTTAAGAAATTTATGTGAAATTTCATGACGATCGGTCGAGTAGTTAAGGCGTGAAAGCGTAACAAACAAACTCACATTCGCATTATAATATTAGTTAGGATGTAAAAGTTTGTAAAAATGTTTGGATATTTGTTAGTCAATCAAGCGTAAAGCGTTGCAGAGATTTTAATTAAACTTGACATACAGATAGACCGCGTCCATAAAACATAAGAGGCGGCGGTAGCCCAATGGATAAGGCGTTGGACTTGCGATCGAGAGGTCGCGGATTCAAATCCCCCCTATGGCACTACCGACGTGCACCCACTCCTAATACACAGAGAGGTTTGGAAGTCCAAGGGACTCTTCTCAAAGGTCTCTTGGACTTCCAAATCTCTTTTGCCCAGCAGTGAGACAAATCAAAAAGTTCAAGAAAAAGAAAAAAGCAGTCATTTGAATACCCAATAGCGCAGAGAACAGACAAGTATAATTATATATACTAGTTTTCCCCGCGGTTTCACCCGCTTAAGTCTCGTTCCCGTGGGAATATCGGGATAAAAAGCCTATGTATGAATCCAGCTATCTACATACCAAGTTTCATCGCAATAGGGCCAGTAGTTTTTGCGTGAAAAAGTAACAAACATCCATACATCCATAAAAACTTTCGCGTTTATAATATTAGTAAGGATAGTAAGGATTACAATGGACTTCCGTCAAGTAACGCCTACTTCGATTCAATATATCCTAATATTATAAATGCAACAGTATCTATGTAATGTTTACATAACAACAAGTGAGGAATAGCAATGAATTGCCGTAAATCGTAGAGTTCGAAAAAATTATTCAAGTAATATGCAACGGTCACGTGATACCACATGACCTTGAGGTCAGAGGTCAACGGCCATAGTCATTTCGGGGGTGTATCGACTATGCCGAGTCGAATGGCGTTGACTGCGAGTCCCTAGCTCTTAAGGTTCTTGAGTTGAAAGTTGTATAACAGACAGACGGACAAAGCTGTTGTATAAGAGCTTTTTCGAACTCTAAAAACAATAAACGAATTTAAATAACAACATTTGTAGTTATTCATTTGAACCTACAACACTTCGCATTCAATATCTACCTAACCACTTAATTCACTCTGCCATCCGCGCAAACAAACGCTTCCTACCAACCCTTACACACAAAAAAACGTGAAAACTAACAGAATAGAACTTATTGCCCGTAAAACTTGAAAATTTAACCATTATTAACACCATAAAATTCGTAATGTCAATCACAAAACTCCCCGTACACCGTGGTTTTATGGGGGAGAGTTTGTCGGTGTGTGTAGGTCGGGAATCGAAGTGGCTGACTATCGATCGGTCGGAGCGAAAGGGGGGAAGTTACGAGCATAGTGGTCTCTTTGGCGCAGACAGCGAGAAAGGCTAGACGGAGTATTGTGCATTATTTGGGAATCGCATGCTTTGAATTTAGCTTTGCACTTTGTTTGATAAAATGGTGTTTATTATTTAGATACATCAATTTCGCTCTTTAAATGTAATGTAATGAGAAATAGTGTTCTCCTTACATAACTGGAAGGAGAATTGATAATAATGACGATTTTTTTTTTATAATTAATTTTTGTAACTTCGTGGACTCTGGTCCACGTTCATGGAAGATATTAGATTTAGTTTTTGTGTTGCTGCCAGCCAGCATTACAGTTTAGTTATAAAGATAACGTTTAGATACATTAGTTAAATAATGCTTTTACCTTGTTTTAATTTCTTTTAGTACTTTTTTATATTTGTTTCTAATAAATAATATAATGTAATAATATTTACGTTATTTTTAATGTTCTAGTACAATGAAACGTGTCTTATTTGTCAATGAGACACCATTTGACGATTAATTTTGTTATAAATAACAATAAATATTAATTTTTGTGCAACCATCCGTTTGCAAAACGTAAGACGATTCCAGATTATAGTCGGTGAATACTGGGTGGAAATATTTAATTACATTTATACATACTTAGCTACATATGTACATATAGATCAACATATTTAAACGTACTGATTTCACTATGGTTCCTACGATGGGCACTAATAACTTAAACCAGATTTCTAAAAATATACTTTACGTTTAAAACGAAGTCTACTTTTAATTGATGCAAAGATGGCATGGCATGTATTTATATACATATTTGAGAAGTTATATATACCTTCTTTAATAGTGAAAACTTATACTACCCTAAGAAAGTAGTTCAAATATACAACCTAATAGAAATAAATTTTCTTTCATTGGTTCTATAATACGTATACATAATAAACGAAATATAGTTTATCTCTTACGTGATCTTTTTTGAACCAATATAATAACGTCGGCGCACTACACGCTGCCAAACTGCGAACGAAGATAGATTGTGAGTTAGTATTGTATAGCGTTACGTGATCGAATATTAACCCTGTATACTTGGATAAAGGGTAGCTGTAATTCGTGAAAGCCGAGAGAATCGTTACTAAATTAATGCGCTTTTTATTCGAATGGTATTCGAATACAGTTGTGCAATACGCGATTACTACTTTGGGTGGTCCAGTACGCAGCGTACTTACTGACGCAAAATATTCGAATTAAAAATCTTTAGATTTTGGTAGGTAAATAAAACAATACAATTATTTAAAATTGAAATTGAAAATTGCTTTGATAATGAATACATAATCAGAGCAATGATTAATTCTTAACTCTTTTTAGAGAAACGCGCACTCCTAACAAACGCTAGTAACCTACCTATTATACCGGCCTGCATTTGATTTTGTGTTAAATTGATTATACATATTATTATAATATAATACAGCTTATCCGATTAATTTCGACCGCAAGTATCCTTATCTTATCTTGTGTGGGGGCAGTCAGTACAAACCGGCGACACTTCGACCCAGTGGGATCTTTTGTGTCAACTTCCCCAATAACGACTGTCATAGATGTTCATGGCAGCCGGGATCGACGGCTTAACGTGCTCCGAGGCACGGAGCAGGCGATAATTGTCAATCAATACGCATATAATTTCGAAAAGTCATATAACTTCCGAAAGTAAGAGGTGCGCGACGTGGGTTCGAACCCGAGACGTTGCAGTCTGTTGGTCTCCACACTGAGCTATCGCTGCTCTTTATCCTTACTGTCTGATTATTTGACTTGTCAAAAATACTTAATAATATAATTTTGACTGAGTCCATTCATGTTTTTAATTTCAAATAGTTCAGAGGATGACCTGTGTGAAGGCAAAACGCGTAATGTTTGTATTCGCAGCGACAGACTGCAAGTTGGATAATATCCGGATTCTACCACGCTGCTGTCCACTAATAGAGCATTTCGGTATTGCTTTTTTCTATGACAATAGTTGGGCTAAGTCAAGGATTCCTCTTCCTCTCTTAACAATTTTTACCAAATAACTTCTTACTAGATTCATTATAGTCTATTAACAATTTATTATTCTTAAAAGGAGAATTAAACCTTCCTAAATGATTTTCAAGTGTTTGTTGATTTTGTAGAGTTCGTTTTAATTGCGGTAACCGCCGATCTGTTGTTTGTTCCAAGTTCCGCAATACAAATTACCGTAATTACCACAGACGAATGATAGGCAATCAACTAATTTATTTTATGCGAAAATGAATGGTACGGCCGAATGTTTCATTAACCGTTATTCCAAGTATACGATTGATAGTTCATGCTACGTAGATAGCCAATTACTCCACATAAAGTTACTTACAAAGTTACATTTAAAACTGAAGTCAAGAAACTATCTATGTGTGCATTCGCTGCTGCTTCAATGTGTGTTTAAAACGAGAATAAACGCCTCTTACGCACACAGATACAGCCTTATCAACACACACACACACACACAATCAAATCCTGTAACCCTTCCAACGATTTATGGTGAAAAGTATAAATTTACGTGCGAGAGCGTCCCTTACGTTATTATTCTAGCATGCAAGTTACTCTTAGAATGAAACTCACCTATAGATAAAAGCCGGTGTGAGATCCATCGGAGCGCCTTTGAGAAGTCGTGAAGAACTAATTACACCACCCGGAGAGGGTTCTGTGAATAACAATATGCTGATTAATATCACATTTATAATTATATCGGCTCTGTTTATAAATTGTCCCACTGCTGGAAACGGCCCTGTTCTCACTGTGTGTAGGGTTAGCTAGTAATTTACTACGCTGCCCAGTGCGGGTTAGTAGACTTTACATATCATCAAAAAAGTATGGACAATTCTCACATATCTTTGAAATTTCTTAATTTATATATTATACGAACCGTTGTTTATAATATTCTATCACATACACACAACATCATCTAGCCCAAACTAAGCAGAGCTTGTCGGTATATGGGTACTAGACAATGGATAAACATACATATTATATATAGAAACACCCAGACCAAAACAAACATCTATGTTCATGCACACAAATGTTTGACTTGTGCGGGAATCGAACCCGCGACCTCAGGCGTGGCAGTCGGTTACACTAACCACTACGCCATCGAGGCCGCCAAAAGATATGCAGGGTTCCTCACGATATTTTCCTATACTGTTAAAGCGAGCGATAATTAACAATTTAATACGCGCATAACCTCGAAAAGTTAAAGGTGCGTTCCTTGGGATTCGATCTAGAGACCTTTGCATCAGTCCTACGGTATCTTACTATGCCACCGCTTCCTAAAATCACATTTACTTAACCTTTTATTTTATAAATCCAAGGTGACAAGTGTATAAGTGGATACTGTTACCATATTGTTAGGTAATAGCGCCTACTATTCATGGGCGGAGTTCTCGTAGAATAATAGTCGCTGCTCTAGCAGCGTAAACAAAGGAAAAGATCGCCAGTATTTGTATGGCTATCCATTCGAATATGTCAATTGCATCGCATCCTATCATCTGTAGTGTCCATTCTTATTAAACAATGGTGGCAAATCCTTACATATACTTGGAATTCAAACTCTTAAGCTTTTAGACCTTTAAGACTGCTCCGAGCGAAATGTGCCAAAACAGGCGGTCAGAGTTAAGTTGATAAAATCAACACTTTTGTTTAATACAAATATAAAATATACATTTACCATAACAATGAATGTGTTTACAATTACTCCGTATAAAAAACTTAAAATAATTAATATTTTCGCCTACAAAATTACGTAAATTTGTACGAGAAATGCAAAAACGTAAGCTCGTTTTACGTGATTTTTAGAGAAATCTATCCTATTTTACAGCTTAAACGAAACATAAATAGTTATATTACAATTTGTCCGTCCCAAATATTTAAGTTATTGGTTGACAATAAAGATACATATTTATCAAAAAAGCACTTCAAATCTTCCATACAATTTTACTATGGCGGCCGCGCGCCGGTTTTAATGTCGAGCTCTGTCATTTAGTCCAACCGCGTCTTACGCTCGGCGCAGTCTTAAGTTATGGCCGCACAGATGGTTCAATGGTATTCGTGGTCGCCTCGCCAAAGCCGCTGCGCCAAGTGTTGTGAATTCGATCCCTAAACAGCACAAATGTTTGTGTGTTCATTGTGTCCGTTGCTTATACGTTTGTAAAGTCCACCGCGACACAAGAATTATCCCTAGTAAATAAGCCTTACTTAAAAGGGTAATATAATCGGATCCTTCACGGGTTAGATGCCAGGCCATTCGCCTATAATTATTCCTCCATCCTTAGACCATTTAATAAGTATTTAGTATGTGTTTGAAGGAACTTACCTTTGAGCTTTGATGACGGGAGGGGGCGCGGAGCGAGGCGCGCTCAGCGAGCCGCACCGACGCCTTCAGCCCCCGCCTGCAATCACCATAAATTCTTCACTCTACATTCTAATTTACTAGAATTTGACGACGGCTTTGCTTGCGTAAAAGTAGGTTAGATTATGTTAGTAACAGTACTTTTTCTGGATGAAAGAAACTCTATGTCATTTTCCTGACAACGTGTATCCGAAATTTCATGATGGTCGGTCGAGTAGTTAAGGCGTGAAAGCGTAACAAATAAACTCACATTCACATTTGTAATATTAGTTACCAGCTTAAGCCCACGACTTCATACTCGTGGAATTTGGAAGTAGGCGGCGTATCAAGATGAAACATGCACCAGATTTTAAGGTTGACTTCTAGCAATATAACTGTGAAAACCGCATTCAATTTCGTGCAGTAGTTTTTGCGTGATGATCGAAAAAACATACAGTGAGACAAAAATAGTAAAATATTTGTTTTGTCTTCTATAACTTATTAAAGACCAATCACACTATTTTTTTTTAATATCTACTATCTTTTGCCCGCGTCTTTGCTCGCGTAAAAATAGGTTAGGTTATGTTAGTAACAGTACTTATTTTAATCAAATGTGGCTATGTTACTCGGTGATAATATAGCTTTCTAATGAAATAAAGAATTTTTAAAATCGGTTGTGCCGTTTTGGAGTTAAATCCTTACAAACAAACAAACAATCTAATCTTTCTTCTTTATACTTTTTTGTTTACTAGCTTTGCACCGCGACTTCGTACTCGTGGAATTTGGAAGTAGGCGGCATATAAGATAAACCATGTACCAGATTTTAAGTTAGATCTCCAGCAGTACAGCTGTGGTAACCGCATTCCATTTCGTGTATTAAAATATTACTAACTTTTGCTCGCTCTCCCGAGCAGTAATTTCGACTGGATGAAAGGTACCCTGTGTCCATTTCTGTATTCATGACATCGTGTATGCGTGTGTTTGTATGTATTACATGATGATGGTCGAGTAGTTAAGACGTGAAAGCATAACAAACAAACAACCAAACTCACATTCGCATTTATAATATCAGTTAGGATTATAGATATAGACTAACATTTACGTAAAGGCATTTCCACACAGCGAAGTTTTGCAGGTAGTAAAGCTTTTAATTTGAAATGCGGTTTTTAATTACAACACACTTAGATCATTATCTTTGATGTAACTAAAATATCACGCTGCACAAATAATACTCAGAAAATAAAACAGTAACTCATCAAAGCTTATTTCCATAAAATTTGGAACCTTTCCCAAAACCCTTTTATCTGCTCACTATCATTTTTCCTTTAATTAGTCGGCCCTTCCGTCAATCTTCTATCGCTAACAAAAACACAAGTGTCACATCACTATAATTTAAAAACTTTCAGATTAGTCTCTGGCTATTTTTGTATACTGAATGACAGTGCTCGACAGATATAAATTAACCCGTTGAATTTGTTGACATCATTGTATTTATACTCTTTTAGCCAGTTGTTGGCAACACAGGTGGATTTATGTACTAACTACGTTTCCCCGCGGTTTTACCCGCGTAAGCCCCGTTCCCGTAGGCATATCGGGATAAAAAGCCAAGGTAGCCTATGTGTGAATCCAGGTCTCCAGCTATCTACATACCAAGTTTCATCGCAATCGGTCCAGTAAATTTTGCGTGAAAGAGTAACAAACATCCATACATCCATACAAATATAAACTTTCGCGTTTATAATATTAGTAAGGATTTTAGTGTACATCACTTCCAATACTCTCATAGTTCGAAAGGACTATACGTCCGGAAAAATCAGGACCAGTATTTCGCATGACTGGCACGGATTTGTGCAACATTGTCAACTGCCTAACTTCAGACTCCTATTAAGAAACTCTTGTGGAAAAAACCAAAAAATTCATGTCAGCCTGATCCGAGACCAAATGCACAAAAATCGCATACACAGCCGCTGCGCCACCGAGGCAGCAAAGATTGCATATAATAAGGTCTAGGGTGACGCGAATCTAGCATGGTATCAGATGCTTTTATTATAGAGAAATTCCTCATTTAGTTTTGTGTGATTTGAGATTTGAAGCACCTAGGTTCAAGCATAATCATAATCACTAGCTTAGCAGTCATCCAAGTATCTGGCACTAGTCAAACAAGAGTTCAGAATAGCATGATTTATTTATGTATTGTATGATAAAGATTTTGCTCATCATAATAGTTCCTAGGTTCACACCTGCCTATCACCAAAGAAACAGACAGAGGTATATTACTTGGACACTTGTATGTTTTTGCTCTCAAAAAGCAATAGGTGAGCCAAGCCTATTGCTGATCACCAGATACCAGACATTTCTAGGCTAAGTGCTGATAAAGAGACTGCCTAGCAAAAAATTCAATAACATATTGCTCAAAAAGGACATCACATTCAACCTGGTTTTCCTATCCACATATAAAAAGCTTATCATGTTATGAAAGAGGAGAAGTATAAATAATGTACATCTCATTGTTGTATTTAGATGGATTGCTGATAAGATTATGCTCATATTATCTTTTTTTACAAAAATTTGTTGAGAGATACCTTCTTGATAACTGATCTCGACCTTGAGAACTGATAAACTGCTTTCTAAATAAATCGCCTCATGCTTATATTCACACCTGGGTAGGCAGAAGAAGGCTAACTGCCGGGCTCAGTCCCAGACTCCATAGGCTAGGTAGGTGGTTAGCCTGGGCCGGGTTAGCAGCATGGGCTGCTTCTAGCAATTTCTTGACAGAATAACCCAATAACTATTTTGCCAACCCAGAAATCCAACCTGAGACCTCAAGCACAGTTAAATAATGTTATTTCCTTTAGACCAATGCTTAATAGGTTTAGTATAAGTGTGACTGTCTTGCAAGTCGCTATCATAAACCGGTAATTATGTCCATGGCTATTGTTCACTGTAACATTATTGGTGACCTCAAGAAAGTCTCAGCAGACAGCAAGCACTAGAACACGCATGACAGAGAAAATGATACCTCAGACCTAAAGATTCCATTAAAGAGACCATTGTTTGAATGTTTGCAAAGTCCTATACAATCAAGATTTATTTCTAGTACAGAAGTTTTTTTGAACCTATCAATTGTTGGAATGCAAGACAATTTATAATTGAAAACTGTCTATATATTGTGTCTGGCTGTCAAGAGTGCAGCTGCAACTCAATAGTTAAAACAAGATTACAGGATAAATGCTTATTTCTTTTTTGGTACATTTATCAATGCACAATACTTTTTATCATATTATTATTTCAAAACAATCAGTATGATCTGGTCAGAATGGGGTATAAGCTTAACAGGAATGTTGGTAGATAAGCTTAAGGTACAGTTTGAATTTGATGCCTGGCAATCAGAATCATTTATTATTTGTAAAACAGGTAGACAAAAATGCAATGTTTTTGTGAATGTTATTACAATTTTAGTAGGGTAGCACAGAGTCAGGTGATTTATATAGTAGAGGGCAACCAACCACTAACCCCTATGTTACAAAGGATTTAGCAAAAGTATGTACCTATCATACATACATTACATCCATATATTCCATAGTGTGTAGTAGAGAGCTACTACACATTATGGAATATATGGATGTAAGGTTAGTTAGATATGCATTTCGAATTTAAATAGTTAAAACACATCACCCAACATTTTTATTATTACAACATTTATATTATATTATGTTCAGTATTTGTATTCCCTTAACATTATAATTCCTTCCATTTACTGCAATATATTAACAATAATTGGTCAAGAGAAAAACCTTCCATACTTCAATATGGTACATTGAAAGTAGCAAAAGGGCAAACGCGATAAGATCTATGAAATGCCGGTAATAATTTATCAATACAGTGAAGGTAGGCAAAATTATAGTTTACGTATATGTATACACATATGATTAACGCATGCTTTTTCACTATTTATAGCTATTTTATGACCCATTATATGAACTAGGGATGAAAGTAATACAATACTCGCGTTATTTATAAACCTATTCTAAGAAATAGGGATGAATTTCAAAGGAAACTTATTCAAATTCGTACGGACCCATCAGTCAGAAACGGAAACAATAACGTCTTACTACGCAAATCTTGACGGTTTTCTAACTTTTTCTATTTCATTCAAAACTCACTCACCAATTTCATGGTTTTCAATGTCGGCTTCACTGTTTTTAATGAAATAACAACAAATTATCACAACAAAACTTCCTCCCACGACCGCCGTTTGCAATTTTCTGAAATAGTGATGGACAAAGGTTGACAAATGTCGTATTCACTCACATTTGAATTGCATTTGATTTTTAACATTGTGTTACGTATAATAAGCTGTATTTTAACTCTAATGACACAAATAATACAGACCTTTTAGTTATATGTAGGTAAAATGGTTATTAAATAAACAAATATTTAGAGGCATGATTTATAGCGAATACTACTTAAATATAAAATAATATGTTACTTGCTGCTGGGTACGCACTAGTAGCATAGACAAAACCAAGTATACTCTTTGGACAAAAATGTCATTTACGTTTAGTTATTGCGATTAAGATAATCAATTGCGTATAAGATTGGAGTATTTATTTGCTTGTAACTTATATTGAATCTTGACCAATTCGTGCTTTTATGTATAAAACAGGGTTTATTGATATTATATTATTCTTTGTAGTAATATTTATTTATAATATTATTTCAATATTACGAAGTTAACTCAGCTGAAGAAGAAAAAGATTTGACATGGCAATATTCAACCTATAGTTGTCAAAAAGATAAATAATTTTACATTCTGTAAATGCTTTATAAAATACATATTTTCCCTTTTCAGGCAATATCATATTAATTCAAAGGTACACTTTTTAAAATCTTATTCCATATTCCCATAAAAATGTTTAATACAAAATTAATTTATTTCAAGTTGAAGTCGTGATGTAAGAAGCTTTATTTGAGTATTTTCCTCGTACTTTTCGTGTGTTTTCATGATATTAGTGTAAGCAATATGTAAACAGAGGTTATCTGTACAGAACAATATCTGATTTAATTGTTACTTTTATTATAGATGTTGAAATTAAGCGGGTTAGTGATTTGGAGGTTAGGTACAAGAGCTGCCGTCAGAAAATATTCAAGTCCTAGCGCTACAGTATTCAAAACAGAAAAGTTAGAACTATCAACAAATGTAACTGATAAAGCCTCTAAAGCTGCGGTTGTGGAAGACAAAGATAATGCAGGTAAATTAGATTTGATTTACTTGGTAAAGATTATTGAAATCATTAAAGTGAATAAAATGACTGCGCCGTTGGTCCCGTGGCTAGAATTTTTTTGGCGGCTAGTAGTGATTGCCCGGGTTCGGTTCCTGGATCGAGCAAAGTCTTATGCGTTTGGCAATGCTCAAAATAATCAGAGAGGCACATTATATGGAGTATAATGTGTTCAGTAAATGTCCAAAATCTAGCACTCAATTATTTGAGACTTGAAAACCCTAAGGACTACCACAGTAAATAGTTTAAAGTGCAACAGTAACACAGATTTGATCCAATTTGAGTAATTTTGGCTTTGTTATGCTGCTGCACCTGAGGATTAGCTGAAAGCCATTTTTATTCATCATCACATATCAATTATTGCAATAATCTAATTGTACTAGATGTTGATGATGTTGCCAGGATGAAAAGTATTGTATATATTTATTCTGATCATAGCTCTACTCATATACCACTTTACGACTAACAGATGGTCTAAAATACTGAAGGTTGTCCAAAATTCGTGTTTGTGACAGATAATTGTTCCAATGCTTGATATTCTTCATGTCTGATTTTAAAATGATTTCAAACACTGATGACTCATAAGGATGAGTGAAGAAACTCAAACCAAAGACAAGCTTTTCTTTAACATGGATTGTAAAATTTCAGGTTTAGTAGCAGCTGCATTTGCTAGCTTAAATAACATAGATGTCGTGGATGAGAAAAGGAAACCAAGCCCGAAATCTATAAAACAAACTCGTGCCCAACAAATTGATACACAGATCCTGAAGGCTGGAGATTTAAATAGTTTACTGGTAGCTGCTGAAAGTCCTGTTATATCTAGAAGACATGCTCTTAAGGTAAATATACATAGCATCAAATATATCTCAAGAGGGTAAGGGAGAGTTGTATCATACTTATCTTTCACTTGATATGCATATGCATGCCAGAGAATGATATAAGTGTGACTATAAGTATGAATATATTTTTGTTATACCTAATGATATGTCCTTTACCCAAAACAAATCCATTTGTAGCCGATAAACAATCAGTTTTAAGTGTTAAGGTAAGTAAAATAAGGTTTAAAGTAGTGTGCACTTGGTGTCTCATATCCGAGCCAGTAACAAATAGAGGGTACAAATGTAGCGGCTGTAAGGGCACAACTTATAGATGCCACAAAAACATCTGTAGATAGTGTAGGTCTATTTCAAAAAAATGTAGCGGCTCACATGCAAGGCTCTGTCAAAAGGCAGGTTAATATAGCCACATTTCTATTATAGACAGTGCTTGACTGTGCAAATGCATACCCTTGCTACTGGCACCATGTCTAGTATCTATATCAATATAATAGTGCAGTTGAATTATATAAATGTATTATTTATATTAGTTAGTGTCTCCATGCAGTTTTGTGAATAATTCTGCCTTTGTAAAGAGAAAATCATCACCTTTTATAACCCTGCCTATGGCCTTGAGTTCCAAATAATACTATTCACCTGTTACCAACTCCTAGGCAGTTTTCGTGTTCAGTTTAGAGTGAATGCTTATGTGTGGTGTTTTTTTTTGTTAGTTACTTATATAATTACCAAATAGTATTTTATTTAGGCTATAAAGGTTTTATTATTATATATTTTTTATTATGGGATAAGAGAAAATATATTATAATAAGTTAAAATATTAAAATTATTCTTGCAATGCTACTCCTGTATTATAAATTTTCATTATCATGGTATTGATTTGTGTGTATGATAAGAATTGAAAATATGAGTAGCATATTGTAAGGTCAACTGTTTTTAGATGGGGTATGTAAAGAGCTTATTATGACAGAACTTATTATGCATAGAATAAAATCCATACACCACTAATGTCTAGACCTCTATTTCACCCAAATTTTGCCAGCTACCGAAGAGTGTACATTGCTAGAATCTGTGCTCCTACCTAACCAAATTCGTAATTCTTCCAGATAGTGTCAATATTATCAGAATGGACAAGCAGCAACAAAGTTAAGCTTGCAGACTTCGAGAAGGATGCAAGGTTCCTCAAGCTGTGCCGTATACTGGCCCGGTCTACCACCGCCCAGGCCATGACCTCCTTGACTATGGCTGAGGACTTGAGCACTGTACTGGGTATCACTGGAGATGATGAGGCAGCCAGGCTGATCACCAATTTGACTTTATCACAAATGGTTAAGGTAAGCAGTGCTTTAAGTTGCATGCTTATGTTTTGAGGTATGTCCAGTATGTGGCAAGTATATCAGTTGCTTTCTGGGGATACAAACCGCTAGGTTGCTTGACCGACCGAATTAGCGTTTCGTGGATATTTACGTTCATCGGTATCAAATGAGAATTTTATTCGAATACATTCGAATTTCTTGTGATCTAGCAATGCTGTCGCCAGGTCACAAATTACTTAAATACAGCTGGCTAGCTTCGTACATAACGAGTAAACAGATGCACTCACACATAGATGCTTTTGCACCGTGATTTTGGATCTGCTCAGTTGAATCGTTTTTATATAGCCTATAAATGTGTGAGAGCGTGAGTTTGTTAAGGAAAGTATAGCTTAGTTTCGTTGTTTAAATGCTTTAGAATTTAGATGGTGATAAAGTTCTAGGTCTTGTTTGTCTATGTAAACTGTGGCTGCGTACAAGTAACTGATGTGATATCCCTTCTACTCCCTAAGTATTCTTCTCTCGCTTATTCCGTTTCTATTTATTTATCGATGTTGCGGTATCGATGCGATAGCCTTTTAGCACCCGCGTATTGTATTTTCTCTCGCTCATTAAGTACAAAGACGCTTAGGCCTCATTTACGGAGACGTGGGCCGTCCCGCGGCGCGGCGTACGTTTTTTCTGTTTACGGAGCCGCGGCGGGAAGCGGCGCGCGTCATCGCACGCGTAATAACAAACATAGGGCTATATACGACGTTGTTTATAGAGATGCGGGGCGGGCAGCGTGGCGGTGCCCGCCGCTGCGCCCGCGGCGAATCGTCAAGCGTGTAGCCAAGCATGCGGCGACTATCGCTGCGTCCCACACGGCGCGCATCGCTGCGGCGCATTTCTTATATTAAATAATTAATTTCTTAACATAGAATTTCCTCCAAAAAAATGTCGGTCATATCTCACTCCATTGCGACGGTGACTTACGTCTGCGTTGTGCGATTTCCAAATAAGACTGGCAGAAGGTTCTGCCGCCGCGGGCATCGCTTCATCGAGCCATATAGTGGTTGTTAATATAGCATATAGCGTCATAACATAGCACGCTATATTTACTCAACGCATAGCGCTTGCTACAATCTCTTGTTTTAATCTCGGCGCTAGAAATAGCGCCGCGCTATATGTGCCTAGTCTGTTATGCATAGCGTGGTATAACGACCAGCGTGCTGCGCGATGATACGCCAATGCGAGCGGCGAGCGACGTCTACCCATAGATTACAATACTGTTATAGGCAACTCGAGCCTCGCTAGAGGTCTGTATAAGTGCTGCCGCCAAGTAGCAGTATCATAAACTAAACTGAAGTCGTCAAAGCAATCTATATATACATATGTGTATATACGTACATATATAGAGATCTGCATTATTCCTTTAGGATTTTTATAATTTTATTGTAATTTATATGCTGCCTTTATTTGTATGCATACAAGTATAGGCAGCATATTAATCAAGTTACAAAATGGGATTATATGGATAAGGAACATGAAAAAAATAAACAAAAATAATGTGTATATTTTTTTTTCTCTTGTGAGTCATATCATCTTTATGCGCTGCGACTTTAACAGTATCATCACAGTCCGTTTACCGTTTCCAATCTTTACCAAACATCCTGGTATACAACATGATCTTTGAGTCACGGTGACAAAATTGACCAAATTCACCACAAAATAGAAGTCTTTAGCATTTTTGGTACTCTCGATGCCTGGCCGACGGAACTAAGTTCATCTTAACGTACTAGGTGGTAAAAAAACCGAAATTGAAAATTTTCTTGTTAGAAATCGTCGAACATGACGTGACACAAAAACAGAGTGTTGCTAGATGATCTCACTATTTCTACTAAATCTTATTAAATTAAATATTTTGATCTGCATTGATATTACCTGCTCAGCACTATTGTACTTTTATATGCCATTATTGCTGAGATTGTAGATAATAATTATACAAATTATCATCTTCATTAATTTAAGTTGTTGTAGGTAGACGAAACAAAATATCCTATTGAATTTTTACTTTGCAAAATTTTGTAATATCGCCATCTATTGAAAATTATATAGTAACTCAATTATAACACTATTAATTCATGATACTGCTAATAGAGGCGCTCTTGTCGGAAAACGTACCCGTACATTTGTTCGTAGTTACCAAAGCATGCGACAACCGCGCTAGATGCGCTAGTCAGTCGCCGCGTGCTACCGCTCGCTGTATGACGTATTATCGTTGCTTACGTTACTATGCTATGCCGACCAGCTCATGCGAGTTACATATTAATGAACTTTTAAATACGCCTATAATTGCTTTATTATTATAGAACCAATCATTATTATTTTTCAGTCACAGTCAATCAATTATAGAGCGTCCTAAACCTCAAAAATAAGAAGGAGAGTTCATTAAATTTATTTTGCCTATTACTTATTATATTATATATTTTACAAAACAAGCTCCACAGTTAAAGTAGCGCATTTCAAGGTTATATTCTCCACGACTCCACGCTATGATATTCTATGACGCTACTAGCGTGCCCGCGCAGCGCGCTGTAACATAGCGTATAAAATAGCGCGCTAGAAAATATAGTTTCTAGACCGTAGCGTGCTATCTTAATATAGGTAGTGGATTTGTACACTACTACTGCCCAATTCCTTGCCGCTGCGTGCGCCGCCGCGATAAACGCCGTCGATGCCATCCGCGGCATCCGCCACAAAAAACGCTCCAATTCAAGCAAACGCGTGTAAAATCGCTTCTCTGTAAACGCACTCATACAACGCTATATGTTTGTATTCAGTGCGGGCCGCGACGCCCATCGCAACGCGAGACGCTTCGCGTTTCCGTAAATGAGGTCTTAAGTAACGACCGGGTTGCGTAGGCCTGAAGAATAATAAATCCTTTCCTTTCCAGGTAATGAAGGCGCTACAACAGAAAGGCCGGCGCAGTACGCCGCTACTGCGCGCCCTGTCTCACAGTATTACGAGCCAGTCCGAGCTCATCGATTTGAAGAAGTCCGCCGACCTGCTATTCGCTATGGCCTCGCTCAACTTCCCCGATCCCGTATTACTCGATAGGATATGCAAGTATGTGATGTTTAGACCCACCAATGATTTAAAAAACATTTATTGTATGATTAGTTATTGCTCGCAGCTTCACTCGCATTAGGTTAGATTTCGTTAAGACTGCGCCGAGCGTAAGACGCGGTTGGACTAAATGACAGAGCTCGATATTTACCTAAATCGGCGCGCGGCCGCCATAGTAAAAATTGTATGAAGGATTTGAAGTGCTTTTTTGATAAATATGTATCTTTATTGTCAACCAATAACTTAAATATTTGGAACGGACAATTTGTAATATAACTATTTATGTTTCGTTTAAGCTGTAAAATAGGATAGATTTCTACTGTTATATTCTATAAATCACGTAACACGAGCTTACGTTTTTGCGTTTTTCGTGCAAATTTACTTAATTTTGTAGGCGAAAATATTAATTATTTTAAGTTTTTTACATGGAGTAATTGTAAACACATCCATTGTTATGGTAAATGTACCTATATTTTATATTTGTATTAAGTAAACAAAGTGTTGATTGTATCAACTCAACTGTGACCACCTGTTCTGGCACATTTCGCTCGGCGCAGTCTTAATACATGTCTATCCCTCGGAAATAGTACTTTTTCTTGATGAAAGGTACCCTATGTCCTTTTCTGTATCCATGACAACGTGTATGAGAAATTTCATAATGATTTAAATCGTGAAAGCGTAACAAAAGACAATCTTCGACTCGCATTTAAACTGTTAGTAAGGATTCGAAAATGGTATCATTCGAATTTTGATATATTTTTATTGGTACGTTATACTCAAATTAAAATTACCGATTTATAACTACAAAAAGTCATCAACTCAACATTAGATAAATCTTTTGTCAAAATCAGCCATTGAATACTGTATTCTACTAAATTAATTGTATTCATCTAATATTTCTCTATAGTGCCCTTGAAAATGTGCAATCTAAACTTGTTATGATATTTGAGAACGTGCAAGTCTGTCTTGCATTTTATCACATGGGGCAAAAAATAAGGTTGCGGAATGTGAATGAAGTACTTCCTTCCTTTAGCTGTAAGTAGTGTAGTTAGTTGTAATACACCTCGACCTCTTCAGAGACACAAATCTATGTATAAATTTATATAATTCCAGTGACGTCATAGAATCCCTTCCGACGAACAATGACAAGCCAGCCGTAGTGAATTCCATAACCATTTCGCTTGGCCTCATGAAGTACCGTCACGAGCCTGTATTAGGGGCCATCGCAGACTGGCTGCAAAGTAACAAGGATATAACCAGAGCTAGTGACGTGGCATCAGCGCTGGTGACGCTCGCCACTGTGGATTATGTACCACCGGTTGCCGAAGGCCTTGTCCAAGTAAGTAGAACTGATCAAATATAGCTTACACTAAAAGAAAATGGAGCACAATTAAATTATCTTTCTAGTAAAATTGTTTCCCAGTATTTTTATGCTGAAACCAGCAGAACTCTACTACTCAGAACTACAAAGTGTAATGGTATCAGCCCAGTATGTAAAGTAGGACATTGCTGAGTATGGGCCTCTACTTAATGTGAGAAGGGATAGGCCATAGTTGCTGGCCCGGTGCGAGTTGGCAGACATATCACATCACACATCTTTTGTAAAATATGTTCAGTTTAAATTGATATATCAAGATTATATCACTGTCATTATAATAAAATTAAAGTGATCTAAAATCCATGGAAGGCGCTGGCACCTGTTATACAATGCTCACATTAGGACAGGTGTCAACGACACAAAACACTTGTCATGTTCTTTTAAAAATTAAGAAATTATCATTGTATACATGTTTGTGAAGAAATTCAGTTAAATAAATTATTATTATTATTATATTATTATTATCATATGTTTGAGATCATTATAGAGAACCTTTCTTCACCTTTAAAGCAAGCTATGATTAACGATAACTCGGGACATCTGCGTGTTAGTCCAATGGTCTCACATTAGGCTACCAATGCTCCTTAAAAGTACTAACAATTCAATAATTTCGTTCCAGGCAGCTCTGTTACTCAAAGAAGAAGAGATGACCAGATCTTCGTCTTGGTTGGACCTGGTCTTCTCACTGGTAACCTTGAATAAAGCTTCCAAACAGCACCTCGAATCTACGTTACGACCGGAGTTCATCGAAAAACTGCTATCGGCTGGAGGTGAGAATATAACAAATACCTACTACATGTCCTACCACCGCCTATGACGGAATAAGCCTGAGTTGGCAGTGAATGCGATTCCTGTGCATTGGTCTTTGATACCCTCGTTGGGCTAAGTGTTGTTGAGTATTTTTGGTTACCTTACCACACTTCTTAGTAGCAGCACGGAAACTGGTACTGGTAAGAATCTGCTGCCCACGTGGTCCTGGAATGTGTGGGAGTAACAGCACAACGTAAGGAAATCCTTAACAACCCGAGGTCACTCCGCGAAGCCTGCGAAGAACCCAGGAAACTTCTGTGCTTCTGGGCGGAGTTGGGCTGGCTATCTCTATAACCGGCCGACTCTCACGCATAATGGACCAACCTGGAGTTCAAATGCGGAAAAGGGAGTCCAATTACAATTACTGTGTTCGATAAACGGCTATATATAGTAGGTATTTACATATATAGTCCCATATTACGGAGAAACAAAATTTTGATTACACAGGCGAAACGCGTAAAATTTTTGACCGCTTGATTCACATTCGACCATGCAGTCAAATTAACATATACAGTCGACCATATAGCCAAGATACAACGTTATCTAACCCTACATAAAAGGCTTAATACAATACTAAATGGCGTAGTATCTTAAGCAGTCGCCTCGCCGCTGACATTGCCGCTTGTATTGTAGGTTCGATTCCTACTCGAGACAAAATTTTGTGTGATCCACAAATAGGATATTTTACTCTATATGAGAAAAAATCTAAAGATATATTATTGAGTTTTAGTTGATAAAATAGAAAAATATTTTTTAAATTTAATTCGAAGTATCCAGCTTTTTTAATCTGTTTCATAATACCAGTATAGAAGTCGCCATGTTATTACGTCATACGGCTGTGTAAACTAAGAAGTGTCAACTGGCCACAGTGTCAATTGATCAGCGTACCTTTAATATCTATAGGCGTTTTATTATTTTTATTTTTGCATTCATGAACAGCACACCAACGATAAGTAGAATAATAACTCATTTTGTAAATATAAAAAAATTAACATAACATGCAAAATATCACTGCATTTGTTTACACAGCCAACTGACGTCATGACCACAGAGCAATAAGGCGTCCACTGAAATTTGAACTGAAATTTAAAAATGCAAAATTTTTATGTATTTTTGTGGCACTTATCGATTGAATAAAAATTTTAAGAATTTTTTAGTGCTTCATTAGCATTATAGAATCTAATTGAGACACTTTTCAAAAATGGGTGTTAACCCTATTGTTGTGTCGAGTTTGGGTGATCATTGTATCCATTGTGTGAATGTTTGTACATGAATGATTGATTCCTAGTGCAGTAAACCATTCATAGCACGGGATCAAACCAGCGCTGGGTCTTTTACGTCTCACACATGCTGAGCTGGTATCCTTTTCAGCAATACATGCTACGTTAATTTGCGGAATAAATGACTTTAAAAAAAATGTAATATGTTTCTTTTTCTAGAAATCCCCATCCCCTCCCGTCGGAAGCTGATGATGATAGACGCATACCTCCAGCTGACCGCTCCTGGTTCCCCCCGGCTACCTGAGGACATCTCAGTGGGAGTGCCGGTGATGTACACCAAGGACAAAGCCTTCTACGTGCTGAGCATCATGGACACCTTCAAGAGTTTTGTCTCAGCAGAGACGTTCCTTAAAAAGGAGTGTAATTCGGGCATGGGATTTTTGTATGGTAAGATTTTTTTACTCGATTATAGTTAAGGTAAAAGAAAGTTAGTTAAATGGTCTACATATGTATGTTTGTATACCTATATGTATTTAGGTATTTACTGAACTACAGAGCCAATATTATAAGGAGTGTGGTACCAGTCGATTAAAATCGACAAGTTCTACGTTAGTTTTAATTTCTGTGTCACATAAGAGTTAAGAAATATAAAGAAACTAGCTGACCTGCACAACTTCATTTGCTTCATATAAGATAAGAGAATTTTCCCCGTTTTTGCAACATTTTTCATTACTGCTCCGTTCCAATTGGTCGTAGTGTGATGTTATATAGCCTATAGCCTTCCTCGATAAATGGGCTATCCAACATTAAAAGAATTTTTCAATTCGAACCAGTATTTCCTGAGATTAGCGCGTTCAAGCAAACAAACAAACAAACTCTTCAGCTTTATAATATTAGTGTAGATTTGACACAAATAAGGCGCATACTTTGTTTTAAACAATGGAATGAATAGCACAAATTTTACTGTTTTGCCAATGTTAAGAATACCTGCAAACTTTTGTCAGCAGAAAACAAGGTCGTTTAATTTGTCTATCGGCATACAAACGCTGGCGTCTTGATACAATGCTATTTTCTTTATATCTTAATATGGATAAACCGAAATGTTAGACAGCTCCTGACAATCTGATTGGGAATGGATATTCACGCTAAAGTGGGGTGTTGGTACATTCCAAGCTAAACTATTATAGGTTTAAACATGGTCTCTGCACCTTACTTGTCATAATTACATACATACATAGATTCACGCCTGTTTTCCAGAGGGGTAGGCAGAGACTACGGATTTCCATTTGCTACGATCCTGACACACTTCTCTGGCTTCACTTTCATAACATTACTCATACACGCTCGCCGGTTTAAGGTGCTCTTAACCTGGCCTTTATCCAGAACTTCTCCGATCTGATCGAGAAACGTTCGCCTAGGTCTTTCCCTTCCGACTGTTCCATTAACACTAGCCTTATAAACTTTCTTAGTCAGTCTGTTCCCGTCCATTCTTTCTACATGCCCAAACCAGCTTAACATACCCTTTTCTATTCTCGTCACTATATCCACTTTTATGCCGCATCTCTCTCTAATCACACTTCCTTATTTTATCTTTCAGAGTCACACCACATATGCTTCTCAGCGCTCTCATTTTTACAACATTTATTTTGCTCTCATGCTTCTTTTGCCATACCCAACTTTCACTTCCATGCATAAGTGTAGGCATTATGTATTCAAAATTACCTATACAAAAAAGGATGTCATTACAGACGCAGAATTCGCAGTAGATGCTAAATGTCACCCGGTCCCGTTAGAAAAAGCTGTCAATAACAAAAGGTGAGTACTACGTTTCTCAAACTATATAAGTGTCTTTCAAGCATACTGTTTTATGGTAACCGGGCCATTGTAGCCTCTAACTGGCTGCAACGATGAACGACGCGTTGCGACCCTTTCAATAAACGAGTTGTGCTTCAAGCGCAGGACACAAAGATCACATTGATCTTATACTGATAGCTCAGCGCCATCTCATGGACTCTAGAAACGCTATTCACCTTGAGAACAATTCAAGGAAGTTTGGCTACAACTCACTGTTAGGAAAACTAGTTGCCTTAGCTGGGCTGCTGTTTTTGAGTAAAATTCCAGCCTTGAGCAAGAATCGTGCTACGTCTTATCTTATCCTAAAGAGAGATTTTACTGTAGATAAGACAAAATTACAAAATAACAATCGGCTCTATAGTAGTATTCAAGTGACAAACTTACATAGTGTTGTATCTACCATCTTCAGTTCTTCTTCTTTATACTTTTAGAGAGACTCTTCGGCTAAGACCTTGACCTCCTTATTAGATACGATCCTTATAAATAAATACTCACTCTCACAAAAAAACTACTCGCATTTTCCTTTATTTGGTTAGCAAACGCTCTTTTTTGGGTGGTTCTCTTGCTCTCTTTCTTTCCATTTATCCTTTTATGACGTTTATTTTTCTGAAGTGCATAAGGTGGCCGAAAATCATCAATAATCATCAACCAAAAATAGTAAAAGACTTTGTTTTATAGTCTGACTCTCTGTTTTATAGTCTGTCTACCTCAAGAGTGATGCCTCTACCATTCATTACTTTTCATTCATCCAAATTCGAATACATACAGGGTGTCCGGTAATTATTGGATAACCTTGAATTGTCTTATAGTAGAACTGAAGGCCGTCAAGAAAAAAAAAATTAAATAATTTTTTTTATTTAAAATTGCAAGCTATATTAGCATAGCATACTTTTGACTGTCTATCTATTAGCATAATTAGTGTTTAATAATAAAATAACAAAAACCGATGGATTTCATTCATTTATGGTCGTAGTATACAAGAAAGTTATACATGGTAATTTAAAAAAAAACACATATCTCAGGTAGTAGTTAGGATAGATTTTTGTTCATATTTTTTTCTGAACGGCCGTCAGTTCCACTATAAGACATTTCCAGGTTATCCATTAATTACCGGACACCCTGTATATAATATAATACTGTGTCTGTTTCAGCGTGTATCGGATAGCAGTGCTCGGCTTGGACTATCACGATATGACGAGGAAAACCGTCACACCGCTCGGCGTCAACCAACTATATACCAGACTACTTGAACTTAAGGTAACCATTCAATCTTGTTCTTAGTTTGCTTATTGACTTACAAGATTATAACATCACTACATATAAAACAAAGTCACCTGCCTCGTCTGTCTGTCTGTTCACGATAAGCTCTAAAACTACTGAACGGATTTTCATGCGGTTTTCATCAATAGAGGAAGGTTTATGCGTATAATTTGTACAACCCGTGCGAAGCCGGGGCTAGTCGCTAGTACAATATATAGAAGATAAACATTAAAAACGTGTTAAAAAAAATGGTGATATTAAAAGATCGAAATAATAAATTTAATATTTTCTTCTCTTTACGCGAATGTTATTCATTGAAATTAAAGTACTATATACGGATTTTATCGCGTTGTTTATTTAATACTGTATTACATAATTTTGAAACTGTTACACTACTACTACTATTGAATTTTACTAATTTATAAGCTAATAAAACTAATAAATCTATTTATATTTAGGTTTAAACTTTTCCCGACGTTTTTGTAGTCTCCCCGTGACCATGGCTGCTGAAAAGCAACCGAAACGTCGAGGAAAGTGTAAACCTAAATATAAATAGTTTTAATAAATTTATTAGCTTATAAATTAGTAAAATTCAATAGTAGTAGTAGTGTAACAGTTTCAAAATTATGTAATACAGTGTTAAATAAACAACGCCATAAAATCCGTATAAAGTTTTTTTTTTTTTTTTTTACGTGGGTGAATGCAATGATGCATATCCCTCCGCGGGGGCGGGCGGAGGGATTATGTCGGACTCGCCGGGGTAAAAGAAAAATGGAATAATAGGAAAGTACCTCCCGGAATACCGACTAAACCTACCACGGTGTTCCTCGACAAAACCACAATCGACGGGGCCGCGCGAATCGCTTTCGCATGCGGTCGCGACCCCGCCGAGGTTACGGCCTGCCGTCTGAAACGACAGGCCACTTCACAAGAGACCTACCCAAAGGACTCACTCGAAAAAATTCCCTACCGTCTCCCCTCTAGGGGGGGGACTCGACACAGAGGCGCGCGTGGGAACACGCACGCCGCCTCTCGGACCTGGTGCTGAACGGATGGCGGGCAGGCCCACAAAGCCCGCCACCCCCAGGTCAAACCTCAGGGTGGCTGGAGGTCAGCGCGCGCCCTCCGGCGCCCGGCTCTGCGGTTGGGGAGAGGGTTTAAACGCTCCCTCTCCCGCTCCGCCGCCTCCTTGATGGAAATCACTTCCTCGCAGAAGGAGGCGACGGCGTTCCACGACCTCTCACTCCGGACCATAGACTGAACTACGGCCGGGAGCGAGAGGGCAACCGATCCGACTGCCGCGATCAAATCACGGCGCTGCGATGCCCAGGCGGGGCAAACCGCCAAAGTGTGCAGCGCCGTGTCCTCAACAACGTCGCGGCAGTCGCCGCAGTGGTGACAACCGGGCGTCTCTTGCCGGCGTATACGACACAGGAACCGGCCAAAACAACCGTGGCCAGTCAAAACCTGTGTCAACCGGAAGGCGCCATGCCGCCTCTCCAGCCACTCCTCAAACACGGGACTTACCGCCACGATCGTGGCGTGCCCGATATATAGTAGTTTAACTTCAATAATAAAGTTAAGACAAAATAATATTATATTAAATTAAAAAAATTATTCCGATCTTAAGTAAACGACATAAAGTTCTTGAAACAAAATCTAACAACACACAACTATCAAGAAAAATTATCCGAAAGATAATCGCATGCTGTCGCACTCTTGTTAGGGTTAAAACGGGAAATGGCGAGACTTTTATTTTATAAATAAATGCTATTTGGAGGTGGTGGCCTGTCTCACCACCTACAAATAAAGTTAAAATTTAATCACAAATAAATCGCCGTTCGATATTTAGTATTGTACAATAGTAAATACTTCAGTTTATTTAATATCGATTGCCTGCCGCTACATATGACATTATATCCCTGGACGACCTAAGGAAGCGATATAATATATCATGCTACCACACGAAGAGAATTTTCTATCATCACTTAAAATCGTGTTTAACTTAACTAATTTTATACAGCTACCAAAAAAATTAAATTTCTTTCTTTCTTAGTTCACGCCGAAATAAGAAAGAAAGAAATTTAATTTTTATAGTATAAAATAATAGCTAATTATCGCTCGCTGTAACGGTAAAGGAAAACATCGTGAGGAAACCTGCATATCTGAGAGTTCTCCATAGTGTTCTCGAAGATATGTGACGTCTGCCAATCCGCGCTGTGAAGCGTGGTAGCCTAACTCTTCTCACACTGAGAAGAGGCCCGTGCCCAGCAGTGGGACGGTTTAATATAGGTCTGATAGTCGGCCTCGATGGCGTAGTGGTTAGTGTAATCGACTGCCACGCCAGAGGTCGCGGGTTCGATTCCCGCACAAGTCAAATATTTGTGTGCATGAACATGTATGTTTGTCTTGCATGAATACGTATGTATTTACAAAAAAAAAGTATATATGTATGTTTATCCATTGTTTAGTACCCATAGCACAAGCTCTGCTTAGTTTGGGCTAGATGGTGTTGTGTGTATGTGGTAGAATATATATATATATATATATATATATATATATATATATATATATATATATATGTATGTATATAATAGTATAAATTAACCATACCATACTGCAAATTAATTTGCTTTTTTAAATTCCAGGGTTTCAAAGTACTACAGATTCCATACACGGACTTCAATGCCAGAGACAAGCTAGTGACTAGAGTGCAGTACATAGAGAAACGACTTAAGGAGTTAGTCAGCGGTGACTCGTAGACATTCTAATGTATAGATTTTGTATAGTCAATGTTTGTATGGGGCAACAATACTGAAAAGCCAACGTTGAAAGTCACTAAGCGAAGGACTACTAACATTTTTGTTGGACATCCTTACGTAATGTATATATATATTAAGTTTGCTATACCTGAAGGATCAGTACCATTAAACATAACTGCCGGAGATTCGAATCGATTATTCGTTCTATTCGTTATTCGTTCTGAAACCTCCCATGATTCAAGGGAAGTACTCTGAAGAAATATAAAGAAAGTTTGAAAGAATAAATGTTTATTTTATACCTTTGAATACTTTACGCCATACAATTTTTAATTATCTGAAGTAATTTTTTGATCGCCCATACACTGTTATTCCGCTAAGTGTTGTGGGTTCGGATCCCACATGGGACAAAAATGTGTTGTGTGGTCCATAAATGGATGTTCCAAGCTTAGGTCTTCTTTGTGTCCGTTATTCGAATATTTGTCAACTACCGCGATGTACTATCAACTCGAGCGACGGTCGACCATTTCAGAAAATTTTTCGCTTACACATGTTGACTTTAAGTGACTCCGCCCTTAATTTTGTTAATCAATCGTCGTAGTTGACCAGTTGAGTTTGTATTGCCTTGGAATCAGTAAACAAATATAAAGTGAGAAAACTCAAACCTAAAAAAGGGTCGTGTCACGTGTGGCCTACCAAGTGTTGGCCTGCTATGCGATTTTAACCTTAGGAGTGGTCAACCGTCGCTCAAGTCGATAGTACGTAGAAATTAATCCTAATCCTGTATTAGTGTTCTCTTACATAGAAAAAATATTTGGCTCGACCCGAATTTTCGGACAACTCTTTCATGGTATACATCTAATCTATCACCACCAGTAAAGTCAACATCTCTTTTTATACTAGCATGATGGCAAAATAGCATACGTCACATATAGTACCTAAGTGGTTACCTTATCAATTGAACGGTAAAATACTAGGGGTTACACTGACGTTGTTCATCCTTCCTAAAGGGCGTCGTTGTACTGCCAACACAAGACAAGGTCAACTGGTCCCATACTGACAGAGCAGTGATAGCTGAGTGGTGAGACCAACAGACTGCAATGCAGAGGGTCTCGCGTTCGAACTCACGTAGCGCACCTCTGACTTTCGGAAGTTATATGACTTTTCGAAATGACGTGCGTATTGATTGGCAATTATCGCCTGCTCCGTGACTCGGAGAGCACGTTAAGCCGTCGGTTCCGGCTGCCATGAACATCTATGGCAGTCGTTATTGGGGAAGTCGACACAAAAAATCCCACTGGGTCGAAGTGTCGCCGGTCTGTACTGACTGGCCCCCACACAAGATAAGATAAGATACTGACAGAACCACGCCTTCTTAAGTCCTTCGTCACTGTAGGAACGCAGCACAAATTGTAGGTGCGATCTCCTTTAGATAGGCCAATGTACTTCTCCATTTAAACTCTCCTAATTTTGTCTAAGTTTCATGTCTAATTGAATATTTTGCTATACCTTATCTAGAGTATAGTTATAACTTTATATTTACCTGACCAATCGCGGATATAATGTCATTATTCTTACGTCGATGTCGGTGGCTGCTCCCAGCCTAAGAAGCTGGTAGTTACCCAGACGAGCCTGCTCATTTGAACCGTCAGCAAATATATGGCAACCACAGGCTTTGCCAGTCAAACTGGCCACTACATACATACATAGATTCACGCCTGTTTCCTAGACGAGTAGGCAGAGACTACGGATTTCCATTTGCTACGATCCTGACACTTCTCTGGCTTCATTCACTTTCATAACATTCCTCATACACGCTCGCCGGCCTAAGGTGCTCTTAACCTGGCCTTTAACCAGAACGTCTCCGAACTGATCAAGAAACGTTCGCCTAGGTCTTCCCCTTGCGACTGTTCCATTCACACTAGCCTTATAAACTTTCTTAGTCAGTCACTACATATATAATAATAATAATAATATTCTACCACATACACACAACACCATCTAGCCCAAACTAAGCAGAGCTTGTACTATGGGTACTAGACAATGGATAAACATACATATATACTGTTTTTAAATTGTACATACATACCTACATCTTATACATAGAAACACCAAGACCAAGACAAACATCCATATCCATACACACAAATGTATGACTTGTGCGGGAATCGAACCCGCGACCTCAGGCATGGCAGTCGGTTACACTAACCACTACGCCATCGAGGTCGCATATATATCGATACAAGAATTATCACCTGTGTACGCTTACAAATTACATTATATTAATTATATAAACCATCCATTGAAATCCTCAAAGTATTATATATAAGTATATATAATATATTAGTGGCTTTAACGTTGTGACTTATACCAATATATGTATGTGTTGCCTTCAAAACCGTTAATGTAATTTATTAGTTAATTATTTTATGTCCGTTTATGTAAAAAATGAAATCATTTTGTACACAATTGTTATGTATTAACAATATTTCGATGAAGCTATAGATTCGTGAGAAGTGAAGCTTATTTAAGTCAAATCTTAAAAGTTTGCGATTCACAAATATTTAACGGTGGTCTAATGGATAAGGCATTCTTTAGGTCTTGTGAGAGCAGCGATAGCTCAGTGGGGAGACCAATAGACTGCAATGCAGAGGGTCTCGGGGTTCGAACCCACGTCGCGCACCGCTGACTTTCGGAAGTTATATGACTTTTCGAAATAATGTGCGTATTGATTGATAATTATCGCCTGCTTCGTGACTCGGAGAACACGTTAGGCCGTCAGTCCCGGCTGCCAGGAACATCTATGGCAGTCGTTATTGGGGAAGTCGACACAAAAGATCCCACTGGGTCGAAGTGTCGCCGGTCTGTACTGAATGGCCTCCACACAAGATAAGATAAGATAACATCTAGCATAGACAAGTCCTATACTTGTGATCGAGAGGTTTTCAGTTCGAATTCCATCCATTGCAGTATCGACCTGAACCTAAGACAAGCACTTTGCTTAGCTGGAGGGGTTAAAAAAAATATGAGTTATTCGTAACCTTGACTAGGTCTTAAAAAAAATTGCAGGTCTGATTTCTCTTTAATTTTTTTTAATGTTTATAGTACAATAGTGATTAATATTTAATCTATCCACAGATAGTTCTTTTGATTCTAGGTTTTCTTTAATTTTATAGTTCCATTGCTTGTCAAGTTACCTACGAAACAAGTATTGTTTTAACTAGGAAGTTACTTTTAATGTAATTTATTTTGAAATTTAATATACTTGAAACAATTGTATACAAAGTGATATTATACGCTGTCAAATGAAAGAGTGCGCGCGTGAGAGATGTAGATACGGTTGTTAATATTATTTAAATAAACCAGGCTTAACATTATTTGTTGTTATTTTATTTTTACTGTTACGTGCAAGGTTCGAGAGATAAGAATTTAAACGTTATTACTAAAACACCTTTTATTCTAACACACAATTAAATTTACAACACTCACTACTTAAACACTTTCCCACTCTAACTGCTTTATACTCTGTGATATTTTCGCTTCCGTTCGCTCCGATGAATACTTGACCGCTTACGGTGGTAAACTGACTTGGCAGTGCGCGTGGTCCGTCTTATATATGTGATGCAAGCGTTTCTGGGAATTTCTAGAAGCGCTATACCCGGCGTATAACATTACGAGAATGTTTTAGCGCTCTATCTACTCTTCGCGTACTGACAAGCTACGTAGTTCAGTAAGACGTCAATAGATGGCGCTGTAATAAATTATTAGAAGGCCGGGTACTTCCCCAAAGTGGCGAGTGACGGCACTGGCTGTAACAATATTATTAAAAGCACTTATAACTTAGATTGGGATTCGGCGCACAATTCTTACTTCTAGATATTGTCGGCCTCGATGGCGTAGTGGTTAGTGCAACCGGCTGCCACGCCTGTGGTCGCGGGTTCGATTCCCGCACAAGACAAATATTTGTGTCCATGAACATGGATGTTTGTCTTGGTCTGGTTGTTTCTATGTATAAGATGTATGTATTGACAAAAAAAAGTATATATGTATGTTTATCCATTGTCTAGTACCCATAGTACAAGCTCCGCTTAGTTTGGGCTAGGTGGTGTTGTGTGTATGTGATAGAATATTTTATATATTCTATCACGTACATACAACATCACTCTATTGCTTTTGACTGGCAATTGCTTTAGTTTGTTCTAGGCCTGCGGTAATAATTATAGGAGCCGCCGAATTGTCGATGGTTACCTTTACGCTTGCAATACTAGCACATGTAGAATATTATTAATATTATATGTATAATAATATCAGTCCAAACTGTCGCACTGCTGAGCTTGGACCACTTCTCAGTGTGAGCAGGGTTAGGCCATAGTCCACCATGCTGGTCTAGTGTGGGTTGGCAGATTTCACATATCTTCGAGAACATTATGGAGAACTCTCAGACATGCAGATTTCCTCACGATGATTTTCTTCACCATTAAAGCAAGCGATAATTAACTATTTAATGTGCATATAACTTTGAAAAGTCAGAGAGAAACTTACTTTTATACGGCCCACGAAGTAAATAAGGAACTATCATAAAATTGCCATCAATTGGGCATAGTTGGACTAAGATAAAACATTTTCTTTTATTCAACTATGTTGGCAATCAAGCGTACGGCTCACCTGATGGTAATTGGTCAGCGTAGCCTATGGACGCCTGCAACACCAGAGGCATCACTTGCGCGTTGTCAACCCTTTAGAAAAGGAGGAAGAGGGAATGAGAGCGAGCGGCAAGGGGCCAAGAGGGTAATTCGGTCTCCGGCACTCTCACTCACCGAACGAAACAACAGTAAGAATACTGCTATTTCACGTCGATATTCTGTGAGAGGGTAGTCTTTCCCCGGTCGAGTCAGCCCATCCATGCTGATATCAGCGAGGCTCTACTACTCAAATGTGTTTTAGACTTAGTACTGCTTTTGAGTATAATAGTCTCACAGTTTACCACCGCAGAAGGATATAGGTGTATTACACCCAGATTTTACCACTTATGGTTTAGTTCCTACGTAATCATAAGCATCTATCGGTTTTACTATGGGGAGTGCTCCGAGGATTTGTTTGGACTGATCCCTGCCGCCTCTTTTCGCCATCGTCCTACGCGACAGCATTTTCATCCTCATCATTTAGATGGTTGGCAGTCCACAACTGTGCGTTTCTCCAGAAATTTTCTGCTTCACACAACAAAACCATGGAATGAGCTGTCGCCTGCGAAATGACCGGACCAATACGACCTTCAACACTTCAAGAAAAGAGCGTACACCTTTTTAAAAGGACGGCATCGCACTTGTAACTCCTCTGGTGTTTTGGGTGTCCATGGATGGCGGTAATCGCTTACCATCAGGTGATCCGCATGCTAGTTTGCCACAGAATCCATAAAAAAAAACGGGTCCTGCCTCTTGCCGTTTATCTAGACCAGAGGTTCCCAGACGTATTTTCTCATAGACTACTTTCAAAATTTAGCTGGGTCTGGTGGACCCTCTGCAGCTTCATTTCTACCATATTCCCAAAACTCGACAAAAAATGTGAAGATTAGATCTAACTATGGAAATTTGTGTTGCGGCTGAGTTTCAACCACGAATTAATAGTTTTCGAATAAAAAAGTGAGAATTCATTGGATAATTAAATAATTGATTGTGCTGTGAGTGGATGTCAAAAAAGTAAAGTTGGCCAATCAAAAAAGTAATTCCATCCAACTTTATTGACATCTACTCACAGCACAAGGAACCAATAAATTCTCATTTATTTCATTTAGAAGAGAGTGGAAGAAAAAAAGTTGTATATTTTTTTGTGTTGTATTTATTCAAATATGTAATTATTACACTATTTATTATTATTGTTATCATATTACATAGTAATATGATAACAGTCATAATATAATTAAAATTAAACATTAATAACGTATCAATCAGCTCCTTTTTTTTGTTAAAAAGTTTGTAACGACACTAAAACTTTTTTCGACAAGATATGATGAGGGAAACGCTGTCAAAAGCTTTCTCGCAATTCCCCAGAGTTCAGGATATTTTTCGGCTATTTCTGCCGGCAGCCAAAATGTTTGACACCCTTTTTTAAATTTCACCTTCAGCTCCTCATTAGTGCTAAGCTCGAGTAGCTCCTCTTGTAATATCACATTCTCCACTTACGTTTCATCAAATGGATTTATGATCCATGGTGGTATTTCCATCGTCAGAATATCTTCAAATCTGATTTTGAAGTCATCATGCAGGGCAATTAAATGTTGAACGTATGTCTGAATATCCTCATCAAGGCATTCTACTTGTGACAAGTTTGAAAACTGGGCAAATTCGCGCCTACTAATATTTTGCTTCATAAATTTCAATTATCCAAGTAAAGCTGAAAATACAACCTTTGTTTTTATTAAATTGAGGCTGTCCCCTTGTAATTGTAAGTTAATGTCATTACATTTGATTTTGAACAAATCTGTCAAAAACGCGATGTCTGCTTTCAAATTGATCAGGTTTTCTTTTAAATCTGGATCTTTACTTTCCAGAAACTCTAAAACTGATTCAAAAATTAATTTCAAATTGAAGCGATTGGTGCAATCTGTCACTAAATTTTTTCGCCATTAGGTGTTGTCGGTGGATGACACAGTTAATTGCAGTTAACTCTAGTAGAATTTTTTTAAGATGGCTTTGAAACCCACGATATCGCCCGACTATGGCAGGAGCTCCATCTGTTGCCACCGAAATAAAGTTTGTGAATGGAAACGATCTTTCCTTAAAAAAATCACTTAGCACATTAAATATTGATTCACCTTTAGTGTCCGTCTCCAAAGTTTTCGCGAATAGTAGCTCGTCATGAATTTCTTCGTCCATAACAAATCGAACAAATGCCAATAATAATAATAATACTGTATTAGAAAATACCACTCATAAACTTTATTTTGACCGTGCTATTCTCACTGACGTCCTGTCAGTGAGAATAGCACGGTCAAAATAAAGTTCTAATAAATAAATCCACTATAATAGACCGGACATAACATTAGTAGATAAACTTAATAAAATTACCTACTTATCTTATAGATATCGCAATTCTTAACACGCATAATTTACAAAAAACAATTAGTGAAATATAAAGTAAATATGCAGAAGTAAAAGAAGAAGTGACAAGAATATGGAGGCAGGACAAGATCTTGTGGTACTCATTGTTCTTTCTTCCACTGGTATCATTCCTAAGCAATTTCGCCATAGCCTAAAATTAATTGATCTGAAAGAAATCTTGTCTGCCTGCAGCCTGCAGAAAGTCGCAATTTTGAATACGTGCAGAATAGTCAGGAAATTCATGTCCTTTGATGAAAACGATACAATACAAACAACACCTCCAACATAATCTTTACACAGTACACACTACATTTTACTTGGTTTCGGCCCGTAAATGTAGTTAAAACCAGCCACGAGCTGAGAAAAAAAGAAAACGAGAAAATAATAATATTTTAAATATTCTATCACATACACACAACACCATCTAGCCCAAACTAAGCAGAGCTTGTACTAAGTATATAAACATACATAATTACATAATTTTACTTTTTTTTGTAAATACATACATATTATATATAGAAATAATAATAATATGAAATAATATAATGCTTCATTACCAGGTAAACTTGTTTTATCTAGTTGTATAGAAAAATGAGTTGTTTGCCGATAATTACACAAGAAGCTTTCAATACCATAGCTCATTTCATCAATACGTCTTTGTACAGTGTTGTTACTCAAAGGAATTCTTTTGAGTATGTCAAATGGAGATTTGTGCAGAACAGTTTTTAAAACCTCTTCAACAGTGGGTAAAATTAACTGTTCTCCAATGGTTTTCCAGATTTCGCTATAAGTAATGAGGTATTGTAAGATGCCTGCAAGCCATCATCGTTACTTTCAGATGTTAAAGCGAACATGCAGTGCACGGTGGATCTCTTTTCATATTTTTCTTTCAATGCTTAAAAATATTTCACATCTTTACTACTTTATCAGGATGACAACTTCTTAGATGATCTTCGAGCTTCGATGGTTTCATAGAGTCATTGCTCAAAACTTTGTTGCATAAAAGGCATATGGGCAATCGCTTATCTACCTTTGATGGAAGATAATCAAATTTTAAATAATCTCTATACTGTCGACATTTTTTCTTAGTTTCAGCCATGTTTCGTATCAGTTACCTACCTGTAAATAAAAAAACTTTATTTTAGTAATCATAAGGCGGTCTTACTCAACAAGATATGGCTTTTTTAACAGAATAGGATTACCTAATTAATTATTGCAATGAAATAATTGAAGTACCGACGCCAAACTGATTCTAATTATTAAAAGCAATAAATCGCTACATAAAACTCTATTATGGATCTTAATCCTAGAGTTTTATAAATACGGCTGAACCGATTTTAATGTAATGTAAAACATTTTTCATAAATATATTTGATATATTTCGGTAAATTTGATAGAAAATACTTTTAAATAATATTTTGATATCAAAACCCCGCGATTTTAATTATTTATTTATTACTTTGATGCATGTTACGGGTACGTAAAGACGCGTACAATTTATGAAAATATATTAGATTAAATCATTTAGCATTAGGAACCTGAAATATTTACAATCATGCAGGTCAATCATAATATATCTCTTCTTTAGAGAACTACCACACAGTCGGGTAAAAAAAATTACTAATAAAGTAGGGACAAAAACTTCAACCTTTCTCAGCTTTCTGTTCTTTTATTGAAGTATCTAATAATGACTCTGTTCAGTATTTAATTTTTAATACGTACCTACCACACGCAAACATTACAAATATACTTACTACAACATAAAATAAAACTATGTCTACCAAATAGGCAGGTAAATACTTACTTTTTCTAACACTGGCAAACACTAACATCGATTCACTTTACTTCACTTTTCGAAATTCCGGAAACAAATGAGTAACGTTTATCCTTGGCATTCGTATTTATATTGGTGAAGGATCAATAAAGTTCATGCAAGATTGCAAGCACACACACCACAAGTCGTATTTTGTCTCTTTGCACGTTTGAACAAGCGTTGCGGACGGCGGCGGCAGCGGCGGCGCTTTGAAAGTCTCGACACGTTGTACTGAATATGAAATATGCAAGTTTTTACAAGTAACAATCGCTGAGCTTCTTAAAATATTATCTGACTACATTGATAGGTGAAGTCAAGCCAACATTTTAGTTCTTCACTATCGAAAGCAAATAAATTTTCGTGGACCCCGCTTACAAATTGTGATCCCCATTTTTTTTTTCACGCCAACGTAGACCTTCTTCGCGTCTCCCGTGGACCCCTGAGGTCCACCTGGACCACTTTGGGAACTAAGGATTTAGACTGATTAATTTCTTGGGAGCAATACCCAATAAGATTGCCCAACACAGGAGTCGAACCCATTCAGCATTCGCTACTGCGTTTTAGATGTGTGATATTGTTTTTTGGCTCATTATTCACTTTGCATGTCACCTAACGTAAACTAACGATTACACAAAGGGTTGGCAATGTTTTTGTGTAAATAGGTACACTAATGTGTTCCCTAACTTTTTTATCCACAATCTAAAGTGCCTTCTTTGTCCTAATCATTATTTTTCCGAAGGATAACATGCCCGAAACTAATGTCACATAATATCACATGCCACAAAATTGAAAGCCTTAAATACAATATGGACATATAATTAAGTTTGTCATAATAAATATTACCGTTTACAATAAAAGTTGTAAGTCCTAAATTTAAATTACTTATTTAATATTTATTTATCCTAATAATGTTTTAACAACCAACAAACAAAACAATAAATTAGTATTACAAAGCATGGCTTTTGTCATGGCGCCGGCGCTGCGGGTCTCCGCCGCCGCGCCGGTCCCTTGTCCTCTAACCGTCGCAGACGGCTTTCGCTCACCACCGCAGCTTCGGCTTGCTGGCAGCCTCCTGCTCCTCAGCCCGCGAGCTGCGTCGCCCCTACGCGCTTACGCAATTCTAAATTACACTCTAGGGGTAGGGCAGACAAGACTGCGTGGAGTCGAATTTATTGCGATTCGTTTCTGTCACTACAACCTAATTTACTAACTATGTTTTTATTAACATTCGGAATAATAAACATTATATAGGGTGTCCGGTAATAAATGGATAACCTTGAAATGTCTTATAGTAGAACTGAAGGCCGTTCAGAAAAAAAGAAAAAAAGATAGGATAGATCTATATATATATATATATTAAAAAGTGCAAGCTATATAAGCATAGCATACTTTTGACTGTCTATCTATTAGCATAATTAGTGTTTAATAATAAAACAACAAAAAACCGATGGATTTCATTCATTTATGGTCGTAGTATACACGAAAGTTATACATGGTAATTAAAAAAAATACACATATCTCAGGTAGTAGTTAGGATAGATTTTATTCATATTTTGTCTGAACGGTCGTCAGTTCCACTATAAGACATTTCCAGGTTATCCATTAATTACCGGACACCCTGTATACCTAATACAAGACTTAGGACATATGACTTTATTTCATGCATAATGAGGAGATTCAATTATTATAGTACCTATGCTCGATATTATGACAGAATATTTTTAGAAGTAAATATAATTAGGTATATAAAACAAAATTTAGAATTTTTGAACATTATGGTTACTTAAGTTTACAGCAAACGTGTTATAATGATATAATGTGATATTGATTTTCGGACAAAAAAAAATAGGTTAAGAAAGGGGAACTCCCTTTCTTTCTTTACTTCCCTTCTAAAATTGTGTAAATTATTGATAAGTGAAGGTCAAACGCATTGCCTATTTGGAGTAATTTATTTTCATCTATTATACAAATTATCAGGCTTACAATTAAAATTGTATAACTCTCTAAATGTAACTTTATTAAGTTAACTTACCTACATAATATTACCTTCAGCACATTGAGTTAATATGAATATATTATAGGAGACATCTCAACTAAATTTAGAGTAACTCACTTAGGCCCAGTTCATATATCCCAGGCAAGAAGGCAGTCGTTTTGGCTACGTACAGTTATATGTGTACAAATAAATAAAATTGAAGTGTCTGTTTATAATGTCAATATAACAGCTTTTACTAAATGCATATGAAAGTATAGACGGTATCAACGTGAGAGTTAAAGACACTTTATTTTTTTTTTCGAGGCCCTGTTTAGGTAAATTTTTTTGGTGTTATTATATTTTATTAGTAATGGTTAAATAATAAAATATTATAGAACACCCGCCATATTGACGTCAATACGGCGGGTGTACGTAAATTTAGCTGTAGTTTCCTTCTAAAGGAGGTACAATTTTTATTAACTGATGTTCAAATTAGTACAATTTAGGTAAATTTTTTTGGTATATGTTATTACTCGATTGATTAAGGTACACCCGTTATCTTAACTCTCACGTACCTACATATAAGGTATATATAAATAGTCAAATGAGATACGACTCGTTTTAGCTACGGCGAGTTAAATTTTGATATACAGGGTGATTTTGAAATCGTGTAATTCCTTTTAACCACACATTCTACTGGTGATATAGAATAACCCTGACAATATTTTTTCTTAATTAGAATAATGGTTTCGGCAAAATTAGAGTACAGATTTTTTTCATGAAATGATTTCAAATAGTCATATTTTAACCACCTGACACAATCTTAATATTTTACTAATTTAAAAATAATAACATAACAATAACTGATGTCGTAAATAATAAGGGGCAATAAAAAGGACCGCCCGTTATTATTTACGACATTAATTATTAATATGTTTTTTTATTTTAATTAGTAAAAAATTAAAATTGCCTCGGTTGGTTAACATATGACTATCTGACACCATTTCACGAAAAATACGGAACAATATTTTTTCAAAAAATATAATTCTAATTAAATAAAAATATGGTCAGGGTTATTCTATATCACCAGTAGAATGCGTGGTTAAAAGGAATTACATGATTTCAAAATCACCCTGTATACTTCATACAATATGTATCAAAAGAACTGCCCGTAGGTAATACGACTCGTTGCTTGATAGTAACTTGCCTTAGCCGAGGATTGCACCGACACGATTGAGTGCAAAATTTTAATATTTAGGACATGCCATCATATGTACTACTGCTTTATTAATATTGCACTCAAATATGTCGTTACAGTAATCGCCTAGATAAGACTACTTAGCCTTCCACAACCTCCAAATAGCTTTTATCTCTAAGATAAAAGTCTCGCCATCTCGTTTCTTTAACCTAACAAGAGTTAGACAGCATGCAATTTATATTTCGGATAACTTTTAGGTAATTGATTGTTGTGAAACTGACCTTAAGTGAGTTAAAGAGATTGCATTGATTTTATAACAAAAAAACCCCTTTGAGATGTCTCCTTTTGTACATAGCTCTTAAAAAATCAATGGTTTAGAAGCGTTATTTTAAACTCAAGGACTAAATAATTGGTCTTATAAATAAAAAGCACATTTTAAAGATTGACTGAAAAAGAATACTTATCTTATTAATAATAAAAATATTATTCTTAATGTTTAATAAGAACAATTACACAATAATACTTATTTTAGTAATAAAATATTTTACAATGTAATAACAAACAACAATATGTCTGATTACGAAAACAAATGTAGGTAATGTAACGTATTTATAATCTGTTTTTATCGTTTTCTTTATTTAACTTTAATATAAAACATCTTAACCTAATTAAAATCATTTCACCTATTAGAATATTAGTTACGACAGATTTATTAGAACTAATTAAATTAATTTTAGACGCGGTGCAATACGTTCTAAAGACATATTTTAGTATTTTCTGGAATTAGAACTAATTAAATTAATTTTAGACGCGGTACAATATGTTCTAAAAACATATTTTAGTATTTTCTGATTTACCACCCTTAAATAATCTCTGTACAACAATTCTCTGTTGCTGTGTGGAAGGACAAACTGACAAACACATTTTCGCCTGTAGATTATTAGTAAAGATAAATTACTAGTTTATGACGCAATAAGTTAATAATGACGTCGTCAGTAGTTTTATACATTGTTCTGTTTACCGGTTGTCCAACTTCAGAAGCATGAATAATTTTATAAATTATTCTGTTTGAGTGTTATTACTTATTAATTTTATTAAAATATTAATTTTATATTATCATCTACTTACCTAAACTATTTTTGAGTCTAAATGATGATGAGTATGTAACTTATATATAGTTTATAATTTTTACTAACATCCCCCTCACTACGATTATCCCAGTTTATGATATAGCGTTCCCCTACACCAACCGTATAGGTTATATAAGGGGAGCCGCTGTAACTTCCAGTGCCCGAGAGCACCTTCCGGAACCAGTTATAGACAGGTCTTGTTCCCAAATCTCGACTCTCTACCCTAACCTCAGAGATCCGGTTCTCGTAAGCGAGCTACCTCGTGCCCAAGTGACACTATCTATTGTCCAGATAGGTACCGGAGCAATAAAGCCGCTCACCACCCGCAACTCAGGGAGTTGCTAATGAAAACCTCGCTGAAGCCGACGGAGAAGCCGCCTCCCATATCTCCAGTATGGTACCGGAGCTGTGTAAGGCACGCTCACTTCCCGACGTACATCCGTACGCCTACCTAAATAGGCCTACGAGCCGGGTGTGGCCCGAGTCACTCCAGCTATGACTCTTACTTGCTGAGCAGGCAAGCGCCCGAGATGCGTTGTGGCAGTGAAACCACACTGCCACTTCGCTAAAGGCAACTCCGTGCCTCATGCGACCGACTGGTTCGCACTGACCGCGCCTGAGTCCGACGCTCGAACGCAACGTGCTTGCCGAGCAAACGAACATGTCGTCCTCAGCGGCCAACCACATACCCCTGCGAATCCAACACCAATGTCAGGCACCGCGCACTCTAGTCAGCGGTCGACAGAACACACCTTTCGAGGCGCAGTGGGCTTCCTGACCCCGCAGTACCCTGGTCCCCCGCAGTACCGAAACCCTATCTACCTGGGTCCTGAAGATAGGTTAATATAAGATTACTAACAATCGATTATTACCCTAGTCTTGGATATAAGAGTCCGCCGTATTCTGTAAAATGTATATACTTAAGTAATTACAAAAAAACATATCGCCGTGTTAAAGCCAAAACCGACTAACTTGATTTTAAAGGCAAAATTTTGTTTTTGCTCCAATCGACTGAGAAGAAAGTCCTCTTTCGAATGGTGAAACCGACTAAATGCTAAGTAGCTTAGATCCCGAGATAGTGGGTGCTAAAATCAACTAAAACGTTCTATTTTGTAAAACTAATTAATTTTCTTTCTTTCTTTTCGTGTGGTTAGTGGCCAACCTGTTGTCAAGAGTTGATCAAGCCTAGGCCTCTGACATGGCTTAACGACTGTTGTCAATTTGGCAACAACCGGGATCGACTTTTTACGTGCCCTTCAAAGCACGGAGACGCTCAGATGAAATACCACTAAGCGGTCACCCATCTATAGACTGATCGCACCTACGTTGCTTAACTCCGCTAATCGTTTACCGATCAGTGAGTGCAACTGGCTATTTTCCAAAAATAATTATATTCAAATAATACTTAAAGTTTCATAATCTTCTTGTGATAGAAACAAATAATTCGTTTTAAAACGTTCTAGATTTGACGATATTCGACGTTGTTTTTATTTTGCATTCAGGTTAATCCAACTAACAGTTTATAAACGATTTTACTATAAGTATTTTTGTCTATTTTTATAGTTTTACACTAGCAAAACATAATAACCAATGATAGTTGTTTTCATCATTGAGTTTTGTAGAACTACATAAAAAAGTAACAAAACACATTATATCCCCTTCAGTTATTAAAGATGCTGTTAAGAATGGTCAATATTCTGGAATTGTTGATCCACGTGGATGTAGAATTCCTTCGAACAAGACAAAGCCTGGAAAACTACAAGCGGTGCGAGATCATATCGTATCTTTTCCTACTATGCAGAGTCATTATGTACGAAAGGATATAAAACGTCGTTATTTGGATCACAAATTATCAATAAACAAATTGGATCAACTTTACATTGAAGAGTGTGAGAAAAAAGGTTCTGATCCTGTGTCGGATGCTATTTACCGAAAAGTGTTCTTGCACAGAATATAATTACGGATTCTATGTTCCAAAAAAGGATCAGTGCCTGCTATGTTTCTTTTTTATACAACTAAGTTGGCAAACAAGCATACGGCCCACCTGATGGTAAGTGGTCACCGTAGCCTACGAACGCCTGCAATACCAAAGGTATCACCTGCGCGTTGCCGACCCTTTAGGAAAAAAAAGAAAGTGGGAAGGAGAAGGAGCGAGAAGGGGGAAAGAGGGTGATTAGGCCTTCGGCACTCTCACTCACCAAACGAAACACAACAGTAGGAACACTGCTATTTTACGTCGATATTCTGTGAGAGGGTAGTACTTCCCTTATCGAGCCGGCCCATACATGTTGAAATCGGCGAGGCTCTACTACTCATAAAAGTATAACCGTTTAGACATTGAAGGAAGAGCTAAGATAGAGGAAACGTACCAACAACACATCCAAAGAAAAGTTAGCTGTAATGAAGAAAAAAAGAATGACAAAGAAAGGGCACAAGAAGAAGAAACATTCATATCAGCTTCATTTGATCTTCAAGTTATACTCCAAATCCCTAGCGGAGACGTAGGACCGCTGTATTACAAATGAAAACTGATTGTTTACAATCTGACAATTTATCAAAGTGCTGCACGCAACGAGGCTTATTGTTTTCCATCGTTAGAAACCAGTGGTAAAAAGGGCAGTTCGGAAATCAGTTCCATTTTATATTATTATTTATCGCAATATGTCCCAAAGAACGTGGCCGAGGTATCTTTGTTTTCAGACACGTGCAGCAGTCAAAACTGAAACCAGTATATATACGGATGGTACCACAATCTAAGAGCTGATAAAGACTATAAAAATCCTGTTCCTTATGTCGAAGTTTATAGTGGAAATAAAGAAAGTGAGGATGATGATAGAAATGAAGAAGATGGAGAAAGTGAATGAGAGGAAGTAGATGCAGTTGAAAGGTATTCTGGAGAATCGTCGGCGGATGAATATCTTTATAGACTAGCCTGACATATTAATTGGTTGATTATTTTTTTATATTTTGTTGATTGATTGTATGATTAATAGTAGACAACAATGTATGTAGTTTTGTTCTTTTCTTTTACTTACTAAGATTTATAAAGGTTGTAAAGGTACCATTTTGTTGACTGTTTTTATTTTAAGCTATTAAAAGAGAAAACTGTGAAATGATTTTAATTCACAGTTCGTAAAATTTATTTTAATATCTGACTGGCAACTCAACAATTTTCATATATACTATGGTATGTTATTTATCTAAAAGACAAAAACTGTTATGTCAATAGAAACCTATAAATGAAAATTCAATTTATAGCATTCTTTTGTCATATACAACAACACACTTTAGGAAGAGTTTTAGGGAATTGTTGATAATAATGTGTGAAAACCGGTAAATTAATGTTAGCAGCAAGACAATAAAACCAGTTCACTCAATTTATTTTATAATATTTTGAATGGTAAAACCAACTATTTTTTTGTTTTTTATTTTCACGCCATTATTTTCACGAATTTAGACGAAGCTTTACTTATCGTTTTTTGACCATATTATACATAACTATGTTGTAAATAACTATTTGTTATAAGTATTCTTTGAGAAATAAGCCAACGATTGATCTAGTGGAAGAACCAACTAATTGAGGTACCTAGTAAAGTTTTTAACTAAACAAATAAGCCATATCTGTCATTAAAATGAATACGATTGTAATGAATAGACGTAAGAGAATAACTCTACAAATAAAATTAATTCTATTTGTCCTTAGAAATATATGAAAACGTTTCAAAGATTCAAAAAGCAATAACCCGAAAATATTTTTAACAAAAATGGTCGAGTTAGTCGTTAGTCGGTTTTGGCTTTAACACAGTGATATTCGGTTTACAAATTTGTAATATTTCCTAAGCTATAACATGAAAAATCAACGTACTTTAAAGCTATGTTGTAGAGCAACTTTCAAATAAAAGTTGCCATATTACTTTACGTTAACGCCAAAGTCTCACGTCTGATTAGACAGAAGTGAATTACTCTAACATTTTGCCAGCTTTTAAGGTCCCACGTAGGGTTGCCAACCGTACTTTATAATAAAGTTGTGTACACACAGCTACACATCAAGTTAGACACCCTATATATGCATAACTACGCTGCATACAAAATAGAGAATTGTCGGAAAGGGACAGTGCATAGTGGTGTCGATGTAATGGTAAGGATAGAGCGTAACAAAAATATAACGCACTCTCTCGCACGATTCGTAGCGTTCAACTTCTAATAATTCAAAGTCCAAACAGTCTAGGTTGATGTGTCGCTGTGTGTAGGTGAAAATACTATATTTTACTTATGTCGACTTTTACAGATTTTATTTAATTGTTTAATTGAAGCAACGCTATATATATATTTATCTATCTTAATAAATAGATACATAATACATTGTTAAGATACGGTTAAGACGTTCCTTAATAAAAAAATTATGCTGGATGTTACTAACATCTACAAAAAAATGGTAACAAAAAAGCAGGTTAAATTACTTTATTTTCAGATCTAGTTCTAGTCTACTTTATATTTTTACCTCAGATAGTAAATGTACTCTATTCGTTCAAAGTGGCAACCCTATCCCACGTTATAGGAGGTCAGCCTATTGCCGTTTATGAGGCACAACTTCAGACTCCGTGTTCGTACTGAAAATTTCTTGAGAAACACTCTCTTCTTCTCTGTCTTTTAAACATCAATTATATAATAGATAATAATAATATTCAATCATAGATATAGAGCCTCGCTGATTTCAGCATGAATGGGCCGGCTCGACCGGCGAAGGACTACCCTCTCATAGAATATTCACGTGAAATAGCAGTATTCCTACTGTTGTGTTTCGTTTGTTGAGTGAGAGTGCCGGAGGCCCAATTACCTTCTTTCCCCCTTCCCATTGCTTCTCCTTCCCACTTCCTCCTTTCCTAAAGGATTGCCAACGCGCAAATGATGCCTCTGGTGTTGCAGGCATCCGTAGACTACGGTGACCAATTACCATTTTGTGGGCCATATGCTTGTTTGCCATCTTAGTTGTTTATAAAAAAATATATACAGACAACATATCCAGCCCAAAGTAAGCAGAGCTTGTACTATGGGTACTAGACAATAGATAAACATACATATATGTATGTCTTAATTATAAACCTATGTTGTATATACAACCTACTGTGCTTCGTAGAAATGATCATGTCAGACCAGAATACAGGATATATTAGTATTAATAATAACAATATTGTTAGTCGAGTTATTTCCCTTAGCAGTATATATCACTTAAATGTACATGTATCCCTATTAGTCACTTGAGTCATTTTGACAGTTATAAACCGTAAAATTACCTACCTTAAAACTAAAATACATAAAAAATAGTATATACTAGAATGTAATAATCTGAGTTAAAATTTCATATGCAGTAAATAACAAAAAATAGCCTAAACATTTTACATATAATCTATGTACAATCACAGATAATAATTATAATACTATCTATAATAATAGTACAATTAAAATAATAATTATAATCTATGTTTACATTCATAAAGTCAATCAACGAGTTTCCAATAACATTTCCCGCGCAATTCGATCATTTATTCGTTTTGGTATAATTTTATGTAAAACTATGAACATTGTGTTATAAGTTTTTCATGCCCGCCACGAAACTGAAACAATAATATTATTGAATTAAGGAATTATTTTGTAAACACGATATTATTCAATTAACTTCGATAAGTATTAAAGGCAATCTCAAAATCTTGAAATAAATCTAAGAAAATCAATGGCTGAATTGTTTTACTACACTCGCGTGCAACTAAATCGACTCACCTTTACAAAATGAAATAAGAGAGATTTATTTAATAAATTAAAATAAATATATAGAATACCTATATATTTTTTAAAAGACTATTTTATAGGCTTTGAATTAATACATTTACCTTAAATCAGTTTAGTAATTTTTAAAATATCGTGGCATACACATGAGTGCCGACAATTGATGATTCGATAGCCACGAGTTGTGCATTGCTACCCCCTATATAAACCCCCGAAAGTAACGCACACTTATCAGTCGCTTATCAACAGTTGACCTGAACACACCCCCGCAAAATACGATCGCCAATTTACAACCACCTGGATACAAGACCAGAAGAAGCCGCTCAAGTCGTCCTTTTGCTGCAACAGGGCTTAAGCCAGCCAGAAGTCACTCGTCGATTAAACTTGAGCCAATCTGCTGTGTCCAGGGTATACAGAAGATTCCAAGAGACCAATTCTTACTCCAGGAGGCCAAATACCAGTCGGCGCCGGCATACTTGTGAGAAAATGACTATTTTATCGTCTCGACAAGTCTCAAAAATCACCATTTCCCTGGTGTTGCTGTCCATCAGCGACTGAGAGAGGTTCGAGGAGTAGCTGTCAGTCAATGGACGGTCAGAAAATGCCAACCTGACTCCAAAACGGCCTGCTGCAGGTCCTAAATTGACCACAGCTCACCGACAAGCTCGCCTTGCATTTGCTCGCGAACACATCAATTGGAGCGCTGAGCAATGGCGGTCGATTCTGTTCACGGACGAATGCAGAGTATGTCTGCATGGCAGTGACAGGAGAGCTCGAATCTACAGGCGTCCGGGCAAGCGATTTCCGCAATGCTGTTTTGCTGAAATAGTGTCCTATGGTGGTGGTTCGTGTATAATGTGGGCCGGTATTTCACTGGAAGGAAAACAGAGCTTGTTTTCATTGCTGGTGGAGGCCGAGGAGGCGGTCTGACTGTGAATAGATATGTGGAGGACATTCTTCTGGATCATGTCGTCCCTTATGAATGCTTCATAGGAGATGGCTTCCTTCTAATGCACGACAATGCCACGTGTCGTACAGCACGAATCACTCGTCAGTTCCTGCAAGAAGTTGGTATTCAGACCATAGATAGGCCGCTACTCAGTTCGGATCTCAATCCCAAAAAACACGCATGGGAGGAGCTAAAACGAAGAGTTCGGGCCAGAAATCCACCGCCTGCAAGCATCACGGACTTGAAAACAGCGCTGGAAGAGGAGTGGGAAGCTTTCCCCCAAGACTTGATAAATAAGCTTATCAGGTCGATGAAGAACCGCCTTCGAGATGTTATTAGGGCCAGGAGAGGCAACACTAAATATTGATTTAATAAATGTCTTTATGTTTCATAACATTTCGTTTTTATTTTATTTTAATTATCGCTATGATTATTTTCAATAATTCATTGTAATTTGCATTCTCGTTCAAATCTGATTATCTGGAGAATTCTGCCTTAGATTTTTAAATTAGGGTATCATTTAAAAGCCTATGAAATAAGCCTATTTTATAGGCTGTTAAATGAAACTCTAATTTAAAAAATATTTAGGTACCAACTCTATATATTTTTTAATCATTAAAAAAATGCACTCTTATTTCATTTTGTAAAGGTGAGTCGATTTAGTTGCACGGGAATATAGTAAGGACACTGTACTAGATTATTTGTACCACATACATGCTATTCTAACTTTAATTAGTCTCAACCACACGCGTACTGTAACCGCACATTAGACTGCAAAATTAGTTAACACATAAATCCTTAAATATTTTGTCAATTAAAATATTACACTGAAACGTGTATGTATTTTTATTATATGTATGTATATATTAATTTAACGGGTAGAATGGAGAATACTTGGATATGAAATAAAGGACGGCGAAATCTACGCTGCGATAACCGTATAAACTTGTGAAACAGTTCGGGTTACATTCGCTTCGCAGGTACAACCTACGTACCTGGTAGCCTGGCTGAGCAGGCACTATTGCACCGGTTTATTATCTACAGGAAATCATCGAAAAAAACCTGTTCTTCTAAGTATTTACTAGAACTCGTTAAGGAGTTTCCTCATAAGACATACAAAATCCCGTAGGATAGTTTTCGCTCTTAAGAGGAAACACAAGGGCCGTTTTTCCATACAAAAGTAGACCCCTGTTTCCTCCCTGGATAATGCCAGTAAAGCAATAATATTTTTTCAAAAAATGTTTAGCCTCTATTGGCATGTCCCTATGTTTTCCTTTTTTTCATTAATTAATTATTAAAAGAGATATGAGCCTTCAAAAACCTCAAAAATTGGTCAGATTTTCTGCTGTGTTCAAACATCCAGAAAACAAATTTGAGTAGATTATATAAAAAAAGAAAACCATAGAAACACGGCCAAAGCCTTTCCTAAATTTTTAATGAAATAAATAGTTAAATCGGTCAAGTATTGCAGAAGGAATCAGGGGACTACGAAACGTTGATTTTGTGTACTTTTATAGGTATTTTCGGTCCAAGCTGCAGTTGTCTCTATCACACTCTGCGGGCACTGCGGGACAGCAATAGATTTTAAAAATACCTATTTTTCAATTCTCACGCCCGTGGTGTTTCCTCTTAACAAATAACTTGGACTTGCAGGCCTCCATCGACTTCGCTTCTAAAGCATTGCTGTGCGAAGAGGCGGATAGACTGTTTACTTACTACTACTTATCCCGGTATTTCTCTCTTTCTTCATTTGCTCTCATCACACTCTTCTCATTCACATTCGCCTTATATACTTTTTGGTTAGTCTTTTTATGAGATTCAGGATATTTAAATATTCAAAAATATTTTAGAGTTGGTTTTATAAATAATTAAATCAAATAAAAATAAAATACTTTTATTACCAGAGTAAAAGGTACACCATTTACGTAATTACATTTCATCATTAAATTTAAAGCCTCTCATGTGGGTATCTTTGACGATTTACAAAGCGGTTACATGTTTACTCGGTCGTAAAGTTTACTTAAAATGAAATTAAATCTTATATTACACAATAACGTAATAAAAATAATTTCTTGCTACATAATACAACATGGAAAACTAATAATATATTTATATATATAGGTATGTGTGTACACATATATGTACACACATACAATTTACATACATACCTATATATATGTATGTACGTAAATTATATGATTTATCATATCATAAATAATTTGTTACTAAATTAACACAATTGTTTTATATTTACTGAAAGATGAATTAAAGATATATTCATATCAACATTAATATACATATACATATATTACATATACAACGTGTCCCAAAATCCAACGATAAGCGGGCATAAAAGATGTACATGCTTATGACTACCTACATGAGAAAAAAAGAAAATACATCTTGATATTTTTTAAATACTATAATATATTTGAAATCTTTAGAAATTTGACAACCTTTATTATATTTCTAAGTATGATACTTAAAAATATCAGAATGCCTGTAGTTTTTACAAAAATTAACCGAATTTATTTTCCCTAAAATTGTTTTTCTTTACTTTCGGTCTAGTTTCACGCATCGTGGTAAGGAAATAATGCATGGACACTACAATAGCAATATTTTTTTAAATTGACTCTTCTCACCTAAATTCAAAAATAGTAGAGTATTATACCAATACTCTACGAAATCCACAAAAATTAAATAATAATTGTGTTAGATAGGAGTGCTACTTAATTTACTGTTACAAAAAAACTGAAATATTAGTAAAATTGTAGCCATGGTACTTAAAATTATAATAAAGGGTGTTAAATAGCATAGGATATCTGTCATTTTTTGTAATTAAATTTTAAGCAGGTAATAAGCAGGTACGTATTTTGGTGCCCGCTTATCGTTGAATTTTGGGACACGTTGTATATATTTTTATATTTATATTTTTTGGTGTTGAGGATCGAAGAAATCGCATACCTAATGCTAGCTATTTTTCGTACTCGACCTGACAGGTTGTCAATATGTACCATAAAATTCAGCTTTCTGTCTAAAACAATGCCCAGGTATCGTACTTGTTATACTTATCTCTAGAAATATACAATATACCCAGTTTAAGCGGAAATAGCTCAATGAATAAGATATTAGACTCGCTATCAAGAGATGAATCAAATCAAATCCATGCAAATATTTAGATTAACAAGAAGCTATGGATTTTAGTGATGTATAAGTTATTGATTACAAGTAATCTCTATAAAAGATGTCTTATAAAAACTCACGTGGTAACGTTCTTGAAGAAGCCAGTGACTATACTGTACATGTCTTGGAAGAAGACAACGATCTGCGGTATGTGTAGTTTGTTGGTCACTGGGGTGAACACCACATGGTGATTCAGCTTCTGCAGACTCCTAAAGTTGTGCCTGCCAATGCCCACCTTGCCGAATAGACGGTACTGAAACAAGTACATGGATATTCACTATGATGTAAAATAAGGGAGATGAGGTACAGCTGGATTCTCGCTTAAACTCTCAACCAAACCAGTTATCAAAAATACGAAAATACAGATTTTTTTTAAATTAAAAACAAAAGAAGACTATCATAACAAAATTTACGTTTTAAGTAGTCTGGTTAAGAGGTTAAAACTTATTTGACCTGGGGGTGGTGGGCTTTGTAGGCCTGCCCGCCGTGTTCCCACGCGCGCCTCTGTGGCGTGTCCGTCTCCACTCTAGAGGGAGGACCGTAAGGGCTTTACAGCGAGTTTTGTCCAAAAGGTGGGTCTTGTTGTGTACTGGCCTGCCGTTTCATATGGTGGTGGGCTGAAACCTCAGCGGGGTCGCGACCGCATGTGCAAGTGATTCGCGCGGCCCCGTCGATAGCGGTTTTGTAGAGGAACACCGTGGTAGGTTTAGTCGATATTCCGGGAGGTCCATTATCATCGTTTCGACATCTATCTTTTACCCCGGTGAGTCCGACATAACCCCTCCGCCCACCCGCGCTGAGGGGTATGCGTCAACGCATTCCCCCAACGTAACAAAAAAAAAAGGTTAATCTTATTTGTCGTTTAATCTAGAGTGGCCTGACTGGAGAAAAGATTTCCGTCTTACAAGTATGTAAGTAATTATGATTTCTATGCTCTTTAAAAAGGCGATTATTTTTATGATGTGTCAACGTGGTGAGTAGTACCAGCATCCATAATTCGATCAAATGAGACATGATGACAGATCAGACTATGGACACTTAAAGAGATAGGGAACAGTAACGTTTATCCAGCTGTGAAAGAGACCTTTACCCTACAGAAGACCATTCAAACATCGTCGATTGATACGAATTAAGAACCTTTTCCCTTCTCATATTCAAAAGAATAACCAAGTGTCAAATTGAAACTCAGATGAAGTGATTTTATTGGTTGTTGCTAACTCAGTCTGCTAATTACAGCAGTTGAGATGTATTTAACCTTCCGCTAACTGATTTTTATGTTGTTTTAAAGCCAGGTGTAGGTAGAACATAACTTAATGTTTTGCGTTTTACTAAATTGGACGAATTTCGACTACGGCCTATGCTAAAGAAAGAAAGAAAGAAAGAATCATTTATTTGTAAGAATATAGTTACAATAAAGGTGTTATTAGAATATTCATAATACATCTCTTATATTCTACCATGTCTGGTGTACAAATATTTAACCTACAACTATATTTAATGTACAGCTAGTTACCATTTTATTATATTCTTAACAGTATTTATTCTAAGATATAAAACAGAATATGTCATACCTGTGCATCAGTCAGATAGATGGGCATTTCGAATATGATCCAGGTGACGACTTCGTTGCATTCAGGCGATGTTAGCGATCCAGCGTATGAGTAGTACGAGTCCTTGTTGGGACTTAGCAGATTGCTAGAACATAAAAATATTTCTATTCAAAACAAAGCTCTAATTGGCGAGACTACTGCACCATACATGCAAAGTTTAATGTCCTCCAGACCGAATTACGGTCATGGCGGCCAATCTTCAATTGCACAAGCGTGTGCGCCATCACTCTCTGTTCCCTAAATCTCATGATCTGATGGGACGGTAATCCGACACGACCGGAGAGAGATCAGGCGTAGGACCAACGGCTTTACGTGCTTTCCGAGGCATGAGGTTGTCTAACACCGCCAACTTTCTAACTCGGGGCTGCTATTAAGATTTCTTAACTTAAGAAAAACCCAATAACGTTTTGTTGGCTCGACCCGGGATTCGAACCCGAGACTTCATGCACAGCAGCTGCATTCACTACCGCTGCGCCACAGAGGCAGTTAAATCTAAACTAATATTAAAAAGAGGAAAGATTTGATTTCTTGTTTGTTTGTAAGGGTTTATCTCAAAAACTAATCAAGCGATTTGAACAATTTTTCACCATTAGAAAGCTATATTATCACCGAGTAACATATGCTACATAACTTAACCTACTTTTACGCAAGCGAAGACGCGGGCAAAAGTTACTCATAAATACAAACACTTGCAGAAGAATTAATCCTTGACCGCAGACCATACCAAAAAAAGCACCCTATAAGTGCCAATTATGATAACGAGATAATCAGGCAACAGGATATTTCAATAGTATTAGGAAGACATCTATTACCTGAATCAATAATGAGGCCAAATCTAATGTCCTTTGCCATTCAAGGAATTAATGGCCACTTATAATAGGTATTACCGTCCTCTGTAAAAACTATTTGTTGAATAATACTGGGGAACAGTCATTTTGCGGCATGGTAAGTTGAAGTCAATGTTGTGTAAGTTCAGTATGCTGAATACGAGAAAAATATCAGATTTGTTAAAAAGTTTATGAGATAAAACTATAACTACATATATGACTGAAAGAAGGTCGAAATAAAAATACAATTGCATATTAAATAACGACGCGGAATTCTAATATTAGAAGCGGTTATATAATAACGACAAGTAAATTTAAAACATAGCGTATGTTTAAAATTTACTTGTCGTTTTATATTAACAAAAAATCATAAAAATAAATATTAGAAAAAGTTTATCTGTAAGCTTTTCTATTGTGTTTATGGTCAGGACAACCCCTTATTAAACTCAAGCAATAGTCTGCCATCATAATATGGATGTCCCATCGGCCTTGGTATCTTTCTTTCATTGTTCTAATGTCCTGATGGAACTATTCTTTATGTTGAATATCTTAAGAACCAGAGTCAATCCATACAAAGTAAATATATTTCGGGTATGACTGATAAAGGTGTTTATTAAAACCAGTAACAAAATTAATGCCGCAGAAAATAATTTCTTTTTTTTTTCCCGTGTAATTATTCTTTACGGATGACGTAGTGTGTATAAGTGGGTTCGATCATCACTCGGGACAGATATTTGTGTGATCCACAAATGATTGTTCCGACTTGGTATAGATTTGGGCACGGTTTTATTAGGTTATTAAGAATGCTTTGCCCAGCAATGGGTCGATAGCCACTACGAAGACAAGATCTACTTACGTCATATCAAGAAGCACTCCGCTGATTCTGTCTCCTGTGTTCATGAGCTTCGGTATGTGCTCCATAACCTCATTTGCTTCTTGCTGGTAGTCTTCCAGTTCTGCCTGTACCTGTTGTATTGTGAGAAGTAACTGATTAATTAAGAGCTGTAGGTATATTAACCTATTGAGTCGCCACGGCACACCGGCGGCTAGACACAACAGATTTTTAATTATGTATTCTAAGATTCTCCCTTCTCTTAAAAACACAATTCCCGCATTGGGAATAATTCCTGTGTCGCGTGGAACTTTATAAACATTCAAACAATGAACAGAAAGAACACCCAGACTCGAAACAACCATTTGTGAAACACAATTTTTTTGTCCCGTGTGGGATTCGAACCCACAAAATTCGGCACAGTGGCAGTGGTGACCACCACCTAAACCTATACGTCCTCCTCCGATTAAGCGGTTTGTTATGCAGTGTCGTCACCTATAAGAACACATCACTGAATGCAAAATTTGCGGGCAGGAACCCCGAGAGCTCTGAGATCCTTGTCAAAGATTTCGATAGCCTTCTCGAGTCATGATGAAATCTACATTAACTACTAGCTGTACTCATCAACCACATTCTGCAGTTTTTTTAAGGATCATTCCCGCTCTTGGAATAATTCTTGTGTCGCGGGGGATTTTACAAACATTCACATGACGGACAAAAAGAAAACCCAGTCTCGGAACAACCATTTGTGGATCACACAAAGTTTTGTGATTTGTTATGCAGTGTCGTTACTTATCAGAAACCATCGCTGAATGCAACATTAGCAGGATTGCAACAAAAAAGGATGGTCCTGAAATCATAGACAAAGATTTAGAAATCCTTTTCGAGTCAAGATAAAATCTACATTAACGCGAGTGGAGTCGCGGATAAAACTAGTCTTCTATAAAAAGTGATTATATAGCACTACCCAGCTGTACTCATCAACCACATTTTGCAGAAATCTGCTGAATTTGAAGCAGCAGTAGCTTAATAGTTGAGGAATCGAAGTTGTGGTCGAGAGTAGGGATGTTGCGAATATTCGGATCCGCTTCCGTAATTGAGGAGCTTTCGTATCGATTTGGACATTTACTTCCACATCCGCATTCGCAATAATCAACGCGGATGTCTATGCAGATCCAGATATAGTGCAGTTTGCGACAAGAAAGAAAATGGGTGGGCCGATGAATGGCGCAATGATTCTTCAAGTGGAAATGAGAACCAAGAAACACCAAAACTGGTGTAGCTAAATTTATAAACCTTTGCAAAACAGGCTTGAACCTGCAAAGGTTATATTAGATACTTTTTATTCAATAAAATGCCCAATTTTCATTAACATCCGCATCCGCAATTGCTTAGCTTTCGCATCGATTTGGACATCCGAATCTGCCATCCGCAACATACCTGGCCGAGAGGTCGTGGATTCGAACCCCAACCATTACAGAAACGACGTTAACCCACTCCATACATAAATGGGGTTATGCTTTAGTAATACTAGATTTTAACAAAAGTATGTGCTAGTCATTTGCAACTCAATTTGCTAGTTATTTTTTAGGAAAGCATTTCCTTGTTTGCATACAATTAGTGTTTTCACCTAAATTCAATATTCGTCGTTACTGATCGGTAAAAACGCAAGCATTGAAATATCTAACGTAATCTATTGCTGATGTTAAATTTTTTTCAATGCATTTAATTAACAAAGTTATTGTTTAAATATCGCTTCCAAATCCTGTGTTACGGAGAACTTTAGAACCGCTTAGTTAACTTTAATTTAAAACTATATTTTCTAATACGCTCAACTGTAGGTAATGGGAATTTGAATAAACATATATAATTATTTTTATCTCTCTTATTATTCGTATTTGTAATTTGTAATGTGTAAATAAATAATTTGTAATCTGTCATATAAATAATGACCACATAGTACAATAATTTGAGTACCTACACAATTTTTTGTCCGTCTGGTATTCGAACTCACAACACTTGGCGAAGCAGAGACGACTGTTTGTTTCTTGCACCTTCTGTAGATTTATTCATTTTTAAATGAACTGGTTTAGCTCTTACTAAATCTGTAGGGAATACTTTGTTGTTCTTTTGGTATAATCATACAGATGGACCAAACTAGCCTTAGGGTATCGTTAGCCTTCGGGTTGCGGAGGTCAGGTGCCAGCCGCTCCGTGTAAAAACTGATATCCAGTCCAATCCGGTTAGACCAGAAAAGCCGATCCCAAGTGACTTGGGAATAATAAAGGCTAGGGAGAAGAAGATATAGATAGACCAAACAGTTACCAAATAATATCATCTATTAATATATAATATATAATATTTAATCTCTTGACCAATACTGGAACTCCTGGGCTTAGACGCATTGCTTTACTCATTTTATCTGTGAGTCCATCATGAAAATGTCTATCTTAAACTCAATGCAAGTTTTAGAAATTTAAATAATGGCCGCATACGTCCATACTTATGCCAAGGGAACAGTCGCAGTGTCGTCGGGTTGGGTAAAGTATTATAAGAATTTTCTGCCACGAAACTCTCAAAAGCAGCACGAATCTGGACATACCTGCATACACATTTTAGTGTATTAGAATTGTTTTGGTTTGTAGGACTAGCGGGCCTGCCAAATGATACGATAAACACGTTTCAATATTTATATAATAAGTATTTATCTTAGAGTATGTACTATAACTAATTTATGTTTGAGAGAGATTATGAGTCGTTAATTTTCTTTTCGTGTACCACAATTTAATCTATCTTAAATACTTATTTTGCCATCATAAGAAAAAAGACGTATCTACCAATATTATTATATAATTAAAAACCCCCAACATATATTGAGGGAGTTGTGAAAAAAAAATGTAAATCGCCATTTTATGGTGGCGGCCATCTTGGATTTAAAATTTATCATAGTGTATAGTATTCTACTAGTCAAGCCCTTTCATTTGATACCTATATTGAGGGAATTGTGAAAAATATGTAATCGGCCATTTTGTGGCGGCGGCCATCTTGGACTGATTTTCATCAAACATAACTAAGAACACTCCCGACTAATTCACCTTTCAAATAAAAAAAACAATATTAAAATCGGTTCATCCGTTCGGGAGCTACGATGCCACAGACAGACACACACATACACACATACACACACACACACACACACACACACAGACACGTCAAACTTATAACACCCCGTCGTTTTTGCGTCGGGGGTTAAAAACTGGCGAACGTGTCTTTTACTCATTACAAATACGTAACAAACACAATTTCGAACGGTATTTTAGATACATATTAAGCAGCAGTATTATGTTCATTATGTATTTACTGCACGTAAGGCACGGCGGATGGTCGCTTTACTACTAGCGCCCCGATAATTAAAGCTTCGATCTCAGTGCGAGAAAATATTCTCTTGATGAGCAAAAAACAAATAAAATACTTTTTGACTGCACGGATGGTGTAATGGTCAAAGTGGTCACCTCGCCACTGCCGTCGCGCCGAGTGTTGTGGGTTCGAATCTATCGACAAAACTTTGTGTGATCTACAAATAGTTGTTCCAAGTCTGGGTGTTCCTTGTGTCCGTTGTTTAAATGTTTGTAAAGTCCCCCGCGATACAGTAACTATTCCTACTGTGGGAGTTGTCTTTTTAAGCTAACAAACATATACTCACTTCTATTTCCCGGAAGGGTAACATATACTACAAATCTCCACTCACTTTAATCACTTACGCAATATAACGATATAGAAATTTCTACAGTTATATACGGCGTAATTTCTTCACGATGTAAAAAGAGGTTGTTTCAGTAAAATTACTAAATGTTAGTGATAAACCTTAGTAGAACGTGTCGTGGCTATATTTTATGCAATTATATGTAATCAGTCATGCGTACACATTTGCCATTCTAGCAGTTTTCATTTCATAACATTGAGTGTAATATCGGCCGAGTCAGTTACTTTGAAATGATGCAATAGCTTAGTGGCATATTGACTTATCTACACTTATTAGTGGTCACCTAGTGATCGGAATTTGACATTAATAAATTTAGTTTGCAACAGACTGCAATGCAGAGGGTCTCGGGTTCGAACCCACGTCGCGCACCTCTGGCTTTCGGAAGTTATATGACTATTCGAAATGATGTGCGTATTGATTGACAACTATCGCCTGCTCCGTGCCTCGGAGAGCACGTTAAGCCGTCGGTCCCGGCTGCCATGAACATCTATGGCAGTCGTTATTGGAAAGTCAGTGCCCTATAATATCCTGACACTGGTCTAGCCTTAGGGTATCGTTAGCCTTTGGGTTGCGGAGGCCAAGTGGCAGCCGCTCCGTGTAAAAACTGATATCCAGTCAAAACCGATAAGACTAGAAAAGCAGACCCCAAGTTAAAGTTTACAGATTGCTAGTATTTTTGTTAACCATTCCTTGAGTGCACTGCCGCTGCGCCGATTGTTGAATTTTGTGTCATCCACTTATAGTGGTTCTAAGTCTGGCTGTTCTTTGTTGTTTGATTATTTGTAAAGTTGAAGTCGAAGGCGAAGTCTTTCATTTGGCTTAGTAGTCGTTTCGCACAAACCTGTTCGCGCTTTTGTGCGACACAAAACTATTTGAAAACTAAGTACTTGTATGAGTGTATCGATGTACATAAGTTTATTAAGATTGTGGTAAACAAAGGCGCCTTTATAACATACAATCAAGGCGTTATTATATAACATGCGGGGCAATCTTTAGGGACGATAGAAGTGAAAACTAAGTAACTAGCGTGCGGTGACGATGACGCGAGGTTCACGCTTTTTGTTCACCCAAAAAGTACACATATATACACAGTATACTATAGCTCATGGAAAGCGTTCTGAAGATGACGCGAGTTCCATGATTTTTGTTCACACAAAAAGTGCTCAACGCGCAAAAGAAGTTTTCACTTCAATAATATTTATTTCGGTGTCGTCATGAAATGACCCCGTCTCAAAAAGAGGTGCCGATAATCACAACCTCTTTTTTTGACGGGGTCATTTCGCACTCAAATTAATTCGACGTGTTTGAATAGACATTTATTTTTAAAAGGTGCCGTGTCGCCCATTTAATGCGAGCAGACTTGTGCCAAATGACCATTAAGCCTTTAATTTTTTAAAGGAATAACTGACGACTGTTATACCGAGTTTGTTGCCTACCAAATAAGCCTAGTAATGAAATATGGACTTCATACATATATAGACTCAAGTCTATGTTTCCCTGAAGGGGTAGGTATATTATACCTACATTCACCTGTTCTGTTTTCAGATCCCTCGTAATACGGGGCAAGCTTAGTTAGGTTTCTCGGGCAAGCTATCTACAGACTGCAGCTACTAATAATTTTCCCGTAAAAAGAATAAAATCCTAATCACACCCTGCGTTATCCAGGAATCAATACTAGGGCATTACGACCGCAAGAAGGTATACATAGGTGCAAATTACACAGGACATACAACGTACATAGTCTACCGAAACCATGAACCGATTCTAAAAATTCTTTCACTACTAGAGAAAGCTACACTTATAACCTATATGCCGAAATGGTAGGCAGAGATGTAATAAAGATTCCGAATTACAGCAAAGGTGACAAACAATCATATAACCAGCCTCATGGTGAGCAGTTCCCGAAACTTATGAACGGCTGGTTAACCGGCGTTACTAGATGGTCCCATTTTAGATCGACATCGCACCTTCGTGCGTATATAATATTGACTTACATTTACGAAGACTGCAAGGATGGCCAGTCCGTCTCTCTTGGAGAGCGCTTCGAACACTGTGAGGTCAGTACGCACGTGAACGAAGTGTATCTCCATGGGATATCTGCAAGCAAATAAATTTCTTTTAGCTGCTATTCTTATGATAATAACTACCTAATAGAATTAGAAAGGATATAAGAAGGGCATTTCATTTAATCTTGTAGTGGTCCGGTAGAGAAACTACCACCAGATTCACTACTATGAACCTAAATAAACAACATGGAGCACAACCATGGGTTGTGTTCCTGCGGCGAGTAAAGCAGCTAGAATTAATATGGAGTGTGTTTAAAAAAAATGAAATATGCTGGTGTTGCTTGGTGAAAATCTTTTGTTAAATAATTATTACGAATAGGGGAATCTAGTGCCCAAGCTTGCAAGGATATCTCCATTATTTCTGAATTTTCAAATAACCCCTATGCAGCGTGAGTTGAGCTGATAATAATCAGTAACCATATCTTTATCAGACCAAAATATTTTTTTGGAAAATTTATTTTTTTGTTTTTGTCTTGAAATGGTTTCAGAGAGTCATATGTTAACCAACTAACACAATTTTAATTATTTTGCAATAGCCAGGCATCGAACCCTTCCAGCTAGAAACAAACACGTTTTTAATGTTTAGCATAATTTTAGTTAGAACATATTATGCAATAATGTCATGTTCTATTCGTTTTTTAACAAATTGCCGAGTAATCAGACAAACAATGATAAGTGATAACTGAAGCATTATAATTCACTTCGCTACGATATTTTTCTGGGTCGGATTCAAAAGCTATTATAATTTTGTATAGGTAAGGCTAAAATAACACCAAAATAATTTTTATTGCTTTTTATTTTGTTTTTATCCACCTAACAAACTGCATACGGTAAACAAGCGATGGCAAACAAGCATACGGCCCACCTGATGGTTAGTGGTCACCGTAGCCTATGGACGACCTGCAATACCAGGGGCATCACTTGCGCGTTGCCAACCCTTTAGTAACAAAAGGAAGTGGGAAGTAGAAGGAGCGGCAAGGGAAAGAGGGTGATTGGGCCTCCGGCACTCTCACTCACCAAACGAAACACAACAGTAGGAACACTGCTATTTTACGTTGATATTTATATTGTATAAGACGTTAGATTTCATACATAAGTATATTGCTGTATGTATTCTTGTCCCTGCTTGGCTACGCCAACTCATTAGAAGTAGGTTATGTATTTAATATAAATCATAGTTGGTACTTACTTGACGCCGTTGATTGAGTGCTCTGACAACCAGTGAAAGTGTATCTGTTCCAGTCTGTAAATGTGTCTCAGTGGGCCTCCCGTAACTACTGGGTGGATCGCTTCTTCGCCCTCCGAACTAAATTGCACTGAGAAGAAGAATTGACCTTGAATGTTTTGCTTCTGTTATTATAAATTTATAGTCGTTTGTCGGCCTCTCTGGCGTAGTAGTTAGTGTAACCGACTGCCACGCCTGAGGTCGCGGGTTCGATTCCCGCACAAGTCAAACATTTGTGTGCATGAACATGGATGTTTGTCTTGGTCTGGGTGTTTCTATGTATAATATGTATGTATTTACAAAAAAAAAAAGTATATATGTATGTTTATCCATTGTCTAGTATCCATAGTACAAGCTCTGCTTAGTTTGGGCTAGATAGTGTTGTGTGTATGTGGTAGAATAGAATATATAAAGTCATAGTCACTACTGAGTATTTCTTAAAAGAAAAACACAAAAACACTTTTGCCAACACAACCGTTGCATACACTACCGCCGTGCCACTGAGTAATATAAATAACGTGGGTAGTATACAATATTTCTATGAATTGACTGATAGATCCCAAAGACTACTAAATTAAAAATACGGAACGTCTGATTTATTTATTTAAAAGGCACATCCAATCACATCATTCATAAGGACCCAAAGTAAACATGCCAATTTGCAACCTGATCATGGTCGTGCACATTTGATAAATAATCGTAACATAATAAGGTGAATAACTATCGGCATAAGTAATATTATATAAATCAAAACGTAAAATTAAAAATGTGTCAAAGTGAAATATAAAAATCAAAATCAAATAATCTAAATCAAATAGCAAATTTAAAAGATTATATAGCAGTTTCTGTAGTCTAACATAAAGGTAACAAAAAAACTTATAACAAAACTTTTTATTTTGGTGTTTTCAGGTTACTTTTAAAACTATGTTTTGGTATCAACATTTATCTTTAACCTGTCAGCCTAATCAAATCGAGACATGATAATAATAAGATAATTGAAACAAAAAATATATATATACTTTGTTTTTGTAAATACATGCATATTATACATAATAAAAGCAATGTATCTGGACGCCGGCATCCGTACACCGAACCAAACAATAAGAGCCAAATCTCACCAGTATGTCCGTTATTGATGCCGGAAACCAATACTTTATTGTACCCTGTGAACGTGAGGGGTCCGTATTTAATGAACTGCCTCCCATAGTCCTTGATTACATCATCAGTCTTGATGTCTATCGGCGATTGTCGTCTACCTCCGTTCTTACAACGGTACCCAGGCCAGTTTTTCTCATCTGCAAAGTTCAAAGTGTTTTATAAATATAAATTCAAATTCAATGTATTGCATTCCATAACGTACATTGACAGGTGATAGGCTTAAAAACAAGTTAATAATTATGGACCCTGTCGGGCATAACACTATTAGGAGAGAGGAGGAGCTGTTTAGTTATGCTATTTTTAAAAGTTTAGTTTTGATACAATTTTTATCAGCTTTTGGATCTGATAGGCAATGGACTGTTTCCTTTACGGAAATTAACATAGTTATTTTAGCTAGATCTAGAAGGGAAACCATTGGATTGCCATGCAGAGGTCTCGCTTTCGATCACAAAGCGCTCATCTCTGACTTTCCGAAGTTATGTGCGGATTAAACAGTTAAATCGCTCGCATTAACGGCAAATCGGCGAACCTGCATGTCTGACAGTTCACCATAATGTACCGAGAAGTTAACATAATATATATGAAGTTTGCTAACTTACACTAGGTCAGCGTGGTGGACTATGGCCTAAGCCTTCGCACACTGAGAAGAGGCCCAGCGGTAGTACAGTTTAATACAGGGCTGATAATATATTATATTACTATAACGGCCACTCCTATCAATAACAAGTAAAAGATATCCTAAAGATAAATCGCATGCTGTCTCAATTTTCTTTTTTTAATTTTGCTTCTCAAAATGACTACACTCCGACTAATAGTAAGCAGTCGTGTGGTCTAAGAGCAGTGGCCTCCACATCGTCCTCATAGCATGTTAGGTTAAAGAAGAGAGATGGCGAGACTTTTATCTTATAGATAAATTTTATCTGGAGGTGGCAGGATAAGCCCTAAGACTAGCAAATTAAAAGGAAGTTTTATAAGAGTACGGCGTTTGGAAATGCGTTTGGTAGATGGCAATAAGCTCACCAACAATTCTGTTCTGGTCCTGAGAATCTTCTAATAGGAAAACTTAGTGAAACTTCACATGAACGGAAAATGGAATTAATTTTCCACGTGTTAAAACCATCTTAGAACAATAGAAGCCTTTATCCGTTTCAACAAAGCTCATTTAGATCACAAAATAACACTTATGGATTGAGATTTTCAAACAATTCGATCTGCAGAGCCTGTGGTGAACAGGACAAGTCCCTATCACACCTACTGTGTGAATGTGATGCGTTGGCCGGACTAAGGATGGGTCTGATGGGATTGGCATATCCGAACCCTGAAGACTTCAGGCTTCTCCATCTGAAGTGTACGCTGCGACTGATGCAGTACATTCATAGGTATGTAGATAGCTCAGAGATAGACCTCGGGGCCGACACAAAAGATCCCACTGGGTCGAAGTGTCGCCGGTCTACACTGACTGGCCCCCGAATAAGATAACATAACACTTACGAATGTCTAAGTACAGCGTTTAGTAAGTTTACTAAAGTTAATGAAGCTACATTTGGGTTATTTGCAGGCAAAGAGTAAACCTTTCAGAAAATACCTGCAAGAAAGCATCCTATCTAATATTATAAAAGCAAATGTGAGTTTGTTACTTTTGCTTTTGTATTAGTTGGGATATTATTCTCAATAGCAGTAATAATATATATTGTTTAGTACTAAAGCTTTCGAACGGCTGAAGTTTGGCTGTGTGCTTGTAAAAACATTGGTAATTTAAATTAAAATTTAAAAACCGCCGTCACATAATTAATTCAATACCCATATTGAGGGGGTTGTGAAAAAATATGTAATTTGCCATTTTGTGGTGGCGGCCATTTTGGATTTGAAATTTATCATAGTTTATAGTATTCTACTAGTCAAGCCCTTTCATTTAATACTCATGTTGAGGGAGTTGTGAAAAATATGTAATCCGCCATTTTGTGGCGGCGGCCATTTTGGACCAATTTTCATCAAACATAATTGAGAACACTCCCGAGTAATTTACCTTTCAAACAAAAAAAACAAAATCAAAATCGGTTCATCCGTTCGGGAGCTACGATGCCACAGACAGACACACACACACAGACACGTCAAACTTATAAAACCCCGTCGTTTTTGTGCCGGGCTTTAAAAACTTACTGTCATAGGTCCAGACTGGATCATACCGCATTTCAGTCACTGCAGGCTCCCTCTTTTGTTCTGAAGAATCCTTTCTTTGCTCTGAAGAATCCTTTTCTTCTGATCGCTCGATCTCTATATACAGAACATTATCCAAATATTAACGTAAACTTAAACATAACATTGTCTTACGTTTAGCCGAATGTTATACATTGAAATTAAACTACGTTATACGGCTTTTGACGGGTTGTTTATTTTAAAACACTTTTTTATACTGATATTATAAAGAATTTTGAATAATATTAAATGTATATTTTATATTTATATTATTTTAGTAATTTGAATGTTTGGTTGTTTCTAAGGGTCTAACTCAAAAACTACTGAACTGATTAAATAATTCTTTTACCATTAGGAAGCTATATTATCAGCGAGTAACATAGGCTATATTTTATTTGAAAAGTACTGTTACTAACATAATCTAAACTACTTTTACGCGAGCGATGCCGTGAGCAAAAGCTAGTATTCAATAATTTTAAAACTATTACACTACTATTGTTAAAATTTACTATTTATGCTATTAAAATTATAAAATCTATTTATATTTCCACTTTCCCCGACGCGCGACGTTTCGGTTGCTTTCCAGCAGCCATGTTCACGGCGAGATTTAATAATTTAAACAATAGTAAAGTTAGATAGAAGTGTAATAATTTTAAAATTATGTAATAAAAGTGTTTTAAAGTAAACAACGTGGCAAAATCCGTGTAAAGTAGTTTATTTTAATGTAAAGGAGAATGGGCACTTCTGGGCTATCGCGGCCATTAATGAAAGTAGTGATAACTAGGAACAACTTTTACTATGAACGTTTCACTGTAATCCATTTAGGGAAAAAAATATTTACATGTAAACGTATAGAGCATCATAACAATTATTTCGTTTATGTAATGCGTTTTCGTAAAACTCCACAACATCTTTTGATAAGGATTACAATGATTAACACAAAACCGCTTCGCAACGGTTGGTTTACCTGCGCTCGGGACGGACCAATCAGCTACGAGCACCTAATACGCGTGAAATACCGGCGGCGCTTGCTTCGTACGTTGCGTCCGCGCAGTTCTTCGGTTACTCTCGTGTCGTTGTGTACTGTGCGATTTGTATTGATTACTTTAAGCCTTTTGACCTTTATTTTGCATTTCGGACTTTGTTTACTCTTATCCTGATAACTTGGCTTTCGTTTTTGGACTTTTGAGTTTATTTGCGATTGGGATTTTGTTGACTATGGCAGAAAATCGACCAGTTTGTGTTTTGTGCAATCGACCAGTGGTTAATAGAAGAAGATTCGAAATAACGCATGGTTTGTTCGAGGCAAATGTCGGAATCGGTCAATATATTATTGATGCTTTTGCTCCACAGCAAGTAAGTACTTTTATAATAATATAATGTTTGATATATATAGTTACAGTCGGCTAACTTCCCTCTATTAATGGTGGAGGCCTGTGGCCAGCAAAGGGAGTTTAATAGGATGTTCTTATTCAGTCACACTGATGCTTGAGCAATGAGTGACTTAATAAGATATATTCATTACATTGCAGTGCATTTGACGTAACATATTTGTTGTTCGGAGCGCCCTATCTAGTACGTAGTATGTAGAAATCGTTGATAAAGATCTAGATATGATATACATAGGTAGTTGCGATTATACTCATAATAATGTTTTCTGTATAACTGTGGCAGCTTGTTATTGGCGGCTGTAAGCTCCCTAAATAATAACCAATGTAATCTCCCTACTGTATTTAGTTCACTAAAATGTCATTATGTTTGTTCTAGTTTGAATACAACGGTCTGGAATATCTTTGTCGACCGTGCTGGCAGTGGGCTCAACGTGCTGTACAACGTAATATAAATCCTGTCCCTCACGAATGCACACTACAGATTGAAGAGTATTCTAGAGTAGCTAACAGCGCAGCGAGCTGCATGTTTGAACAATGTAGAAGAATTACTCGTCAACGGATTCCTGAAAATATACGACTGTCACTTTTGATGGATTCCAATGTATTTATACCACAAGAAGCTAGAGTGTGTGAAACACATTTAAGAAACAATGACTGGGATGAAATTATTGATAGCCCGAATCTAAGACATGATTTTAATAGTGCTCATTTCTTAGAAATGATGAGTTTAATGAAAGCAGCTGTGTCAAGGGGCTGTATTTTGAATTTTGAAAATATTGAAGATATGGACAATGATGAAATACATATTCGATTGGGTTTTAACCGAGAACAATTCTCAGAGATCCTGACACAGACGCCTTCCTTGGCAGGCTCCAATTCAAGAACAGCACTAGCTATTTATTTAATGAAGTTGCGAAATGGTGAAAGCAACGAAAGGTTAGCATCGCTCTTTAAAATGAGTAGAAGATCACTAGAGAGGCACCTAAAAAGAGCAAGAGATTGTTTATTTGCTGAGTTCGTGCCTAGACATCTGGGTTTCAACCACATAAATAGAAGAATGGTCGCTGAACGTAACCTTTATATACCGAACGCTTTGTTTGGAAACCCTAACTCAGCATTAGACGAGAGAAAAGCCATAGTAATAATGGACGGAACATATATTTATATACAGAAGAGTTCCAATTATTCTTTCCAAAGAGAGACATATAGTTTGCATAAGTATTCAAATCTTTTAAAACCATTCATTATTGTAAGCTGCGATGGTTATATATTAGACGTCTGTGGTCCATATGCAGCTACCGACTCGGATGCTACAATTCTACAAAGGATGATATATGACGAAGAAAGCACGTTTCATTGGTTCTTTAGTCCTGGCGATATTTTCATTTTAGATCGTGGGTTTAGAGACGCCCTGCCGGATTTGGCACAATGGGATTACTCAGCATATATGCCTGAAACTAAAGACCGTGGTGCAGATCAGCTCACAACCGAACAAGCGAACAGATCTAGAATGGTCACCCTATGCCGCTGGGTTGTAGAAGTTATAAATGGTCGATTCAAACGTGACTTCAAGTTGTTCCGACAAGATTATTTTAATCGGTCTCTAAGTCACATGTTTCATGACTTCAAAATAGCTGCTTCACTTATTAACGCTTTCCAGGAGCCATTCCACGATAATGAAATGAAATGAAATGAAATGAAATGAAATGAAATGAAATGAGATGAAATGAGAATTTATTGTTTGTCACAGGTACAATATAGATATGGAAACAATTTGGGGTTAGTCTTAACAAAAACAGCAACCTCATAAATGTAAAGACATGGCAAAGGTAAAATTTTGTATGTGATAAAATAAGGTCGGCATGAGTCTGTGATCTGTAATCCGAACATTACTCTGATGCACCGTTTTTGCATTTTAAATATGGCTTCTTTATTAGTAGAGGCACCCCAAAAGATGACACCGAATCTTAAAATTGATTCAACTATGCCATAATAAGCTGTGATCAGTGCTTCAATGCTTAAAATAGGAGATAGTTTAAATAATAAATAAACAGACTTACTTAATTTCTTGCAAAGAACGTCAATATGTGCTTTCCAGTCTAACTTTTGATCTATTGTAATTTTAATCTATAGTAAATGCCCAGGAATTTTGCCGTATTTACACAACAAACATTGTTGTTCTGGTGATTTATATTTAGTTTAGGAGCAATTAAACGTTGACTAAATTGCATCAATTTCGTTTTACCAATATTTATTTTTAAATTATTATTATTTAGCCATGATACAATTGAGTTCAGTGTGTTATTAACGTCTCTTTCGTAATCGTTCATATTGAAACATTCTACGGTTACAGTACTATCGTCAGCAAATAGAGACATAGGATGACTAGTTGCTTTCGGTATGTCATTAATGTACAGAAGAAATAACAACGGGCCCAGTACACTGCCTTGTGGTACACCAAATATAATGTTGCGTTGATTTGACATACAAATTAATTCATTATGTGACTTAAAATCAATCTTAACTATCTCAGTATACTGTTTTCTATTACGTAGATAAGAATTTAATAAATGTAACACGTTACCACGAATGCCATAGGCCTCGATTTTGCTAAGCAATATTTCATGACATGCATAATGTGCATGCAGCCACATTTGTGGACATTATAAATGATCGCATGAATCGACCTAATCAACTAGCGGACTTTGTAGTCCGTAACAATATAAATAGGCAAAGAGCAACATTTCAAAGCATCACCGGTGATCAGACTATTTTCGACGATTTTCCTAATTTGTCAGAAGATGATATTATCCTTTTCGCTCTGGGTACGTACCATATCAAGTTAGCTCGTAGTTATTATGCTGAGCATTTAAGACAGGGCTTATATAATATTGAAGTGTATCGTGAGCCACAAATAAGTGGTCTTTATGAATATATAGAAGAACAAGATGTTTGCTTGCTACGTGTTCGAATACAGTCCAGACATGTAAGGTCCAGGATTTATTATTCCTATGTTGTAACTGACCGACAAAGACAAGGAAGAGAAGCTGTTGCTCATTACTATTGTTCATGTCTGAGTGGAAAACGCACGATAGGATGTTGCGCTCATGTTATGTGCGTAGTATGGTACCTAGGATGGGCAAGAAATCAACCTGAAGACATTAGATTACCAGCAGCGGAATTAAGTGTCATCATTGACCATGACCACTAAAAAAAAAATGATTGTATAATAATTGTCGGTACTTATTATTATTAATGTAATATTATAAAATGCTTCATAATTAATAAATGGTACCGTCCAGATTTGTTGTTTCACTTTATTTTTTATTTTTACTCCAAATATACGCCAGAATATCTAGTAAAACTATTGAAAGTGCTCATAAATAATAATGTGTTTTATTTGTCATAAGAGTACACCGCGGCAGTGAAACTTCTACACAGTAATTATAGGACTAAATTACATCAAAAAACAACAAACTTATGTTTGGCCGCGCATGGCCCAGGCTCCATACAAATTTGCCCATTCTCCTTTAAACTTTAATTATTCAAATCGATCCAACTGTTTACATTCATTTATGTTTCTTTATTGCTATTAAGTTATCCAACAATTAATCAATGTTAATGACTGAAGCATTTGGATAATTGTTTATGTTAAAACAATAGAATGGTATAAGATATAAATTAAAAAAATACGTCTAGTACCTACTCTCAAGTCCATGCGGAATTAGATAATTTATTAACGTCAATTAGTAATAAAAATAATAAAATATTCTATCACATACACACAACACCATCTAGCCCAAACTAAGCAGAGCTTGTACTTTCTTTTTGTAAATAATATACATAGAAACATCCAGACCAAGACAAACATCCATGTTCATGCACACAAATGTTTGACTTGTGCGGAAATCGAACCCGCGACCTAATGAATTTAAATTATAATTATTATTCGAATGACAGAAAAATTGTAAAAAGAATATGCACGCGCGAGCTCTAGCAAAAGCCTTATATCGCTAGTAACTGTACCTAGTTACCGACAAAGGTCGATAAACATTCACGAGATTATAAAGTGGCTCATCGAACACAATAATGATAACTTCTCATCTTTGACTGTTAAGATTACTTATTTTAATCAAAATTCATTGCTGTATGAGTATATATGTGTGTATATCCATTGTCTAGTACCCATAGTACAAGATCTGCTTAGTTTGGGCTAGATGGTGTTGTGTGTATGTGGTAGAATATTATTATTATTATTATTTTCATTCATGAAATACTGTTATAAATTTGTTTAGAATTAGCTGAATTCTGATTGAAACTACTTTGACTGTACAATCAGCGACATAAGCAGTTATAAATTGTGATCAAAATAACATCCGGGAAATATTACTTCTGTAAAAGATTAAGAATCATCATGATTATATCTGATGAAGTACTTCAAAATCTTACAAATGTTTAGCGACTAATGTCACTGATTGTACGCACGGATCTGTGTTTGTTTTGGTGCCTATCCGACAGTCTGTATGTCTGTATTTTGTGACAAGACACTCATAACAGAGATGTGTGTGTAACAGATCCTCACTGTTTCTCTGCATCTTTCTGCCCAGCATAGGGACGCAACAGCCTGAAAATAAATAAAATAATTTATGTTATTTTTAATTGCCATACCACGGATGTTACATCTGCTGATATGCCGAGCTTTGTGGGATCCATTTCTACTTGAAACCTAGATCCTTGGTGTTTGTGTCTGATCTTTCAATGTTTGTAAAATGGGTACTTTACAAACATAGTGATAAAGAAATATAATTATACAGGCGGTATTTTTTTAAATAAGTTTTCATACATACATAGTTTTACGTTTATGTATGTACCCGAAGTAAGCTAAGGTGAGTTATATCTATCCACACTGAGGTTTGACCTGGAGGTGGTGGTCTTCGTGGGCCTGTTTGCTACCCGATCAGCACCAGGTCCGAGAGGCGGCGTGCGTGTTCCCACGCGCGCCTCTGTGTCGTGACTTCGTCCCGTCACAAGGGGACAGTAGAGGGAGTCATTTTATGTAGTGGCCTGCCGTTTCACACGGCGCGGGCGGACCGGAACCTAGGCGGGGTCGCGATTGCATGTGAAAGCGATTCGCGCGGCCCGGCCGTCTATGGTTATGTAGAGGGACACCGTGGTAGGTTTAGTCGATATTACTGGGGTATGTTTCCCCCGGTGAGCTGGACATAACCCCTCCGTCGCCCCGCGGAGTATGAAAATATGCGTCAAAGCATTTCCCCACGAAAAACGAAAAGGTGAGTTATATCTACATTTCGGCGGTAAGTTTATTGCTGTAACTTAAGATTTGTGGACTGAAAAACCCAATTAAACTTTGCTTGTTACTATTAATTGAGAAACCCACTAGATTTTACTAAACCGGGAAAGGAACATAGTATGATACACAATCTTTGACACAAGACAAACGAGTCAGTCAAGAATTTGTTTGAAAGTATTTAATAATAAACAACTGGTAATGTAGAAGTGAGAAAAATTGTTTAATAATAGAAAACAATAATAAAATTGTTTGTTTTACCGGTGACTGTAATATTTGTTTTCTATGGCTGTAGAAGAAATGCGAAATAATCACATCTGTATAATTAAAATTAACTGTCGCTCGTTCTAACGGCCAATAAGAACACCGTCAGGAAACCTGTCTGTCTGAGAATTCATCATAATGTTCTCGAAGTTTTCTAACCCCAATGCGGAAACTAGTGTGGTGGCCTATGACCTAAACCTTCTCACATTGACAAGAGGCCCACGCCTAGCAATGGGACAGCTGCTGTTCAATGTAATATCAGTCTTGTACATAAGAAGACTGATATAATTATATAATCACATTTTCAATCACGGCGGGTAATAGCCCATCACCGACACATTGCATCTGTAGTCAACTGTAGAACAAACGCCAAATAAATATGATAATACTATTTTATTTTGTTCTCAATTACGTTACTATTACTCTTATATAAGATGTCGCTTGAAGTTATGTTAAACAATATACACTAATATAACGATATTCATAATTAAAATCAAATAGTAATTACGAACTTAATAAAGGTATTGGTATCAATAACTTTATTAAGTTCGTCATTATGTTATGAACCGTTAGAGATAAAAACGTTAGGTTCATGGATTCGAGCGCTCGTGTCTTTTCTACAGACCGCGTTTATGCCTTATCGACGTTTCCCATGTTGGTCTCTTCATGGCCCAAAGAATTAGCATTGCCATTTAACGTGGCATTGCTGAAGGTTTCTGGGCATGCCACTAGTCGATGCTGACGAATTTAACGATCTTTACCCCTTGTATGCCGGAATGCCAGACATAATAGAAAAGCATTGTGTCTCGCGCGGATCCACGTGCCAAAGGTTAACCTGTCAATGCTTGGAATGCTAGATATAATTGAAAAACTGTGGTGTCTAGGCGCCTGTATGTCGCTGCGATTCAATAGATTAACGAATTTTAACCAGTTATGTAAGCATTACCTTTATATCATTATTACCTCTTTTTAGTACAATAGTTGCCATACTAGCGTATGGAAGCATTATCTGGTGGCCAAGAACTAAACTAGCTACCTCCAGGATCGCGCTGTCAAAAGTACAGCGATTGGCCTGCATGGCTATAACAGGGACGTTTCCGACTACGCTAACGGCAGCGTTAGAGGTCCTACTGGATCTAACGCCGCTACACATTGTTGTGGAGTCAGAGGCGATAAACGCGCTACACAGACTATCTGTGCATGGGCTGTGGAGCATCAACATGCCGATAACTCGACACACAAAATTGGAAATTTCAAAGGATCTCAAAAGGATTATGAGCATGGGATGCGACAAAATGCAACCATTGCATATATTCAAAAATAATTTTAAAATAAAGGTCCCTACGTGGGATGGATTACGACGAGGATGGAGACAAGGTCCACAATCCCCTGACGAGGGTTGTCTCATCTGGTACATTGATGGCTCCAAAATGGAAACAGGATCGGGCGCTGGTATCTATGCCAACGACTGCAAGGTGAGCCAAAGCACGGGCAAATATGCAACTGTCTTCCAAGCGGAAACCTATGCTATAAGTAATTGCCTGTGTTCAGGAGAATATCAACAGTAATGTCACTGACAGGACTGCGTATATTCTCAGTGACAGTCAAACTGCTCTCAAGGCTCTGGACTCGTGTAGGGTGGACTCCAGACTGGTCCTGAACTGTGTTAACGCCCTTAATAAACTTGGCAGGAAGAACACAGTCAGACTGGTGTGGGTGCCGGGGCATGCAGGGGTGCAGAGCAATAAGGAGGCTAATGAATTAGCCAGAAAGGGCTCGGAGCTACTGTTTGTGGGCCACGAGCCATTCGTGAGACTCTCTGAGAGCACCGTCAAGGCAGCTTTGAATGCACATGGCAATGATAAACACAGGCTTGAGTGGATGACCCTTAGGGGTCTGGAACACTTCAAGCAATCAGAGCCACAGGCTGCACTCGGAAGTTCTGCGGGTATAACAAGAGACAACTTCCTGTGCAGATTGAGATTGGCACACAATTCGATCTGCAGAGCCTGTGGTGAACAGGAAAAGTCCATATCGCACCTACTGTGTGAATGCGACGCGTTGGCTGGAGTGAGGACCCATCGTTCAGACCCATCTGATGGGATTGGCATATCGAAACCCTGAGGACTTCAGGCTTCTCCCTCTGAAGTGTACGCTGCGGCTGATGCAGTACATTCATACGCCGACACAAAAGATCCCAATGGGTCGAAGTGTCGCCGGTCTGTACTGACTGGCCCCCAACGATATTAGATAGTACAACAGTTCATTTCGTCCCAGTATTTGTCATAGGTTCTACGTTCTTGTATTGCTGAACATGATAAAGACTCTATTTAAATGTAAATTCACATTCATCACCCCAACCATTGCATTAAAATTGAAATACCGAACCCCTATTATGATGGACAACATTTCTATAAGTTGATTTCTATTAAGTATTAACTTGTTATCATTCACGTTTTATTTGATTCTATCATCATTCATCTTAAAGGAATTTGTGATTTATGAATTTAAATAGAGTATATAATAATAACCCGCAATAAAACCCGTATAAAATTGTGTAATTTCAATACATAAATCATTATCCTTTTGACAATCTTAATGAGATATGAAATACTGTGAAATACATCGTATGCATGAAAAGGGTGATGCTCTTTTCATGAGGGCGAAAAGACACCGTGTACCAAGACTTTGGACAGTTAATCATTAACAATGACTTAATTATTTCCATAACAATTGCTTAATACAAAGGGCGTCACTAAATCATATTCCATTGAATCTGTATTATTTTAATGCCAGACTGCAGTTTCAACAATATAATTATATATTATGCTTACCAATAAAATTACTTGATCAGTACATAAATGTCCACAAAACTTAAATATACTTGACAAATGAATGGTCTGCAATTTAAACACCTTTCAGTTTTAAATTATGTTTTGTTATATTGTTTCGTTTGTGAAAACGTAGAGCCAATATCAGACAGGTCGCTCGGATAAGCGTTCATTCGCATAACTTTTCATAATTCATTTACACAACAAAAACGGCAAACAATCTTATGGTCTGACTGTTTGATACACTAAAGAAATAACTAAAACATCGGGTGTCTGTAGGAAGATATTATATGTAGAATGTACATATAAGGGGCAGGCAACTACGCAAGTGGTCAATGGGTCAATGCAGATCAAAGACCTCACCAAGTCTACTGAAGTGTCGAACTGGGATAGTCTCCAAAAAGTCATTGATTATTGGAGACTATCCATCTCAGTTCGACACTTTAGCAGACTTGGGACTTATTGAGACGTTCTCGTCCGATAAGTGACAACATTTAAAGACATTTAGCCGATGTCCGTTAGGCTCGTGGTAAGTCGATACTGAAGTTTATAGGAGCTTGCAATCTCTTATTATAAATAAATTAATCCAGCTTAACAACCGAAAACCAAAGGTTTCCCAGTTAAGACGCAGCACGTCCTTACTAAACTTTTAAACCGTACTTACCGCAAGAACACAACACAAACTTATTACCTAATTAACGATCACCTGTTTGAAAACTTCACCGTACCGATTTACACATAAATTATCGCTTTAGTAGAAAATAAATCGTGTAAAGTTAAGCCCAGAAAAATAGATTTTAGAAAGGCCAGAGAAATAGATTTTAATTATGTCTGGGATCCTATAAGACTCGACAGACTTAAATGTTCACTGAATTAATTTGATATAAATATATACGTACTCAGGCACAAAACTAAAACCAACACACGCATCTTCACTCGATCCCGTTCACTGAGATTATGAATGATATATTATCGATCCGGTGATATAGGAAATACACATTTGTTTATAAACTCGTAAGAATAATGATGTTTGGTTTTCATCAAACAATAAGCTTCCGTGGACTCATTTATTATCAATTTTATACGAAATGCAAATAATTTTGAGTGGTGATATTTATACTTTTGTGGAATAATCGTTGATACTTTGGGATTTTAATGTTGGTTAACCTATTGAATCACAGCGGCACACGGACGACCAGACGCGGTAGGTTTTTAACTATATCTGGAATTACAATTAACAGGTTAACCTAACTGCTTAACCATAATTGGATTGTCTGTATGTTGTGTTTGCATGATTGTTAAAGAATTTTAAAAGCCGTTTTAATTTATAAAAGAGGATAATGCACGATCTCTGCTTTGATTTCGATAAGCTGACAGAATATATGACTGACCTGGATATATATATTGTGAATGGACACCACCCTACAGAAGATCAAGGTTGAGGAGCCAGGGACTGTTTCTGCCAAAGGTAAGGTTGCCAGAGAGGTTGTGGTTTTTAGGAGGATTGGTGTTTCGCTTTGCGATGGCAGTGTCTGAATACGACATTGAAGAGTTGTGTTCTTGATGTTGTGTGACAGTGTCCATTTACAGTCAGACAGAACATGCGCAGGGGGTAAGCAACTATTGAGTGGTTTAATACTTATGCAACTTCAGTGTTCAGTCATATTTTAAATACGCATATAAGGCTGACGGCTTTCTCTTCTCAACCAGAAACATTTTGTTAATCTTCACGCCATGTCACTATATTCCTACGATATATTTATCAAGTCACGGTCTTGACCTAAAAACTCGTATCTTCTAACAGTTAAGAGTTAGAATAATACGATCAGGACGCTGGCACTAAAGTATCTATTTACGGTTTCAAGAATCGGTGTTCAGTCAAGGTTAAATTTAAGATAGGTTTTCAGTAGCGTCCTGCATGGGGCACTGCTGGGTGGGTCGCTGAAGTAGTGTTGGTTCCAGCGACTCGTGAAATTGAAATTGAAAGCAAAAGTAGGCACACCATGGTAGGTTTAGTCGGTAGGACCTGAGACCTTTAATTTTTCCTCTGGTCCGCCATACTCCCTCCGCTCTCCTTTTCCCACGGAGTGGGACGCGTAGAAGGCATTCCCCACGTTAAAGTAAAAAGGTTTTCAGTAACGTATGAATAGAATTGACATTTCGACTTAAATCCTAGTGCAATACAGTTTTGTTTTCTTTTATATGGCAAGCCATATCAGGAAACTGATTCGTGGCATTAAACGCAGCGCAATGGCTGCGAAGTTTCTTGTTCTCTGTCAAATAAATTTATTGCAGATACCATTTTTAAAAAGTTCAAAGAATCTCTTTGGGCATAAGAGGAGTTGGCTTGAAGAAGGTCCTTTCTTCAAAACATTCGGAATTTGTCCAGAGTCATATTAACTGTGGTGCTGTTTCGTATCGTTAGGGTCAAGGAGGAATATTTCAAGGCTGATGAGAAGGAATATAACAACCTTCTGTGATTTGAGAGGAATATTCAGGAGAAAGAAAGATAGAATTCGTTCTATTTAATTCGATTTTAATTTATATGACGGCAAATATTTATATTATATCAGTTGGCACTCTTGGCCCGACCAGGTTATCGAACCAGAGACCTTTTGCACAGCAGTTGCATTTACTTGGGAGGCGGTACGGTTGTCTGCTACACCATGCAATCGTGGAAGTAATACACTTCGATCTTCCAGTATGGGAACCTTGTCGTGAGACTATGTAAGTACATAATATCTTTATATGTATAAATCTTCTGAGCGTATGTTTGTAATTAAACTCCTCCTAAACGGCTGGACCGATTTTGATGACATTTTTTGTGTGTGTTCAAGTGGATTTGAGAATGGTTTAGATTTGTTTTACAGGACATTCTGTAGGGACAGCTAGTACTGTGTATGTATCTATATCAAATACTAATTGTCATGAGTGGTTTTACCCGCTTTTATGATTACTGCTCCTCTCCCGTAGCTGGTAGCGTGATGCTATATGACCTACTTAATTTTAACCGTGGCTTTGTTCGCCTAAGGGTCGATTTTTCAATGGTCAGATAACTTTTATCTGGGGAATATATTTGACGTTTTGACAGTTTTTGTATAGAAAATATGTCATACCGCCATATTTATTCTTCAGATAAAAGTTATCTGACGATTGAAAAACCGGCCCTTAATGTAGTTTAAGTTAGAATAGATTAGTAATATTACTTTTTCTTGGATACTTGGTACTTTATGTCCTTTTCTGTTCTCTTGACAACGTGTATGCGAAATTTTATGATGATCGGTCTAGTAGTTAAAGCTTGAAAGCGTAACAAACAAACTTACATTCTCATTTATAATATTAATTAGTATTTTAATTTTGTTTAAAGTGGTTATCTATTGGTGCAAGAATTATTATTAAAATCGGTCTCACATATCTTCGAGAACATCATGGAAAACTCTCAGACATGAAGGTTTTTCACGATGTTTTCCTTCACCGTTAAAGCAAGCGATAATTAACTATTTAATACGCACATAACTTCGAAAAGTCAGAGATGCGTGGCTTGGGATCAAACTCGAGACCTCTGTGTGGCAGTTCAACCGTCTCCCAGTAGGCTATCGCTGCTGTATGTATAGATTAAGGCTAATGGTAACAGTGTCGATAGAGGTATTGTATACAGGGTGATTTTGAAATCGTGTAATTCCTTTTAACCACGCATTCTACTGGTGATATAGAATAACCCTGACCATATTTTTATTTAAATAGAATTATTTTTTTGAAAAATTATTGTTCCGTTTTTTTTTCCTGAAATGGTGTCAGATAGTCATATGTTAACCAACCGAGGCAATTTTAATTTTTTACTAATAAAAAATCAAACATCATATTAATAATTAATGTCGTAAATAATAACGGGCGGTCCTTTTTATTGCCCCTTATTATTTACGACATCAGTTATTGTTATGTTATTATTTTTAAATTAGTAAAATATTAAGATTGTGTCAGGTGGTTAAAATATGACTATTTGTAATCATTTCATGAAAAAAATCTGTACTCTAATTTTGCCGAAACCATTATTCTAATTAAGAAAAAATATGGTCAGGGTTATTCTATATCACCAGTAGAATGCGTGGTTAAAAGGAATTACACGGTTTCAAAATCACCCTGTATAATTTTCAGAGTTTGCGAAATTCATATCAATTTTCAAACATTACGAGTACCTACGTGTTAATCTTTGAATAATTAAGGTTTCAAGATTAGGTCATAATTATGTTTTTCCAATTTCCTTCCAGCGAACAAGGTGACGAGCAGGTTTATAAGGCTAAATGATAAGTGTAAAACTAAAAAATGTAGATATCTTGTGTCATATATGTATATGAATCTTCTGTGTGTGTGTTTGTAATTAAATTCCTCCTAAACGGCTGGACCGATTTTGATGAAGTTTTTTGTGTGTGTTCAAATAGATTCGATAATGGTTTAGAATTGTTTTTTGTTTTTTTCGGTGTGTACAGGACGTCGTCTGTCGGGTTTGCTAGTGAAAAATAATGAAGTAAAAGAGATTGTTTATTTTTTTGTTCGTACACGCTAATATCTGGTTGATTGCACGTATGGCGCAGTAATTTGATTGGTCACCTCGCCACATTAAAAACACCGCGTGTTTTGGATTCGATCCTCAAAGGAAACAATTTTTTTTGGAATATACCATTTCTTTTTACTACCCTTTCTCTTATTCTTTGTGTCCGTTGTTTGAATGTTTGTACAGTCCCCCGCGAAGGAAGAATAATAATTATTTCAAGTGCTATGAGTTCGAAGCATGGCACAAAAAAGTGTGATCCACAAACAGTTGTTCAGACTCTTGGTATTTTTTGTATTGGTTGTTTAAATAGGTTTATTCCGCATTCGACCCTCATGTTTCGTCCCAAACGTTAGAATACGCATTCGCCCCAAAAATTGTTCCTCATATGCCCCTAAATTTAGATTAATATTAATTTCTTAACGTAATCTATTTCGTCCCAAATTATGTTCCTTTTCTGACTGTTTTTTTTTTGTATGGTATATTTTGTTGTACTCGCAGCCGCAAATATATTGTAAAACACCTCCTTGATCTCTCGGCGATACTTTGGGCTTATGATAGCATAACATCACGAGCCCGAAATCGAAAAGATTTAAAATAATTTTTAATCATGTTTTGTTTTGATAACCATATGCACAAAATTGTAGGACGAAAAAGGTACCTGTTATCCAGAAAAATATCTACTATTTCCGAGGGATAGAAAATTGACATAACCTATATTAAGACAAGCGAAGCTGTGGGCAAAATCTAGCAAAATATACGCTGCAAATCTATGTCTGAACATAGAGAAAACGTGTTAAGTTATTGTTGTTGTTTTGTTCTAAGAGTCACCTGTATTTTTTAAATACGTCGGTGTTTTCTCATAATATCGATAAACAGAACAGGTCACTGCTGTTGGTATATTATTGTTTACGATTACGATAATTGATCTTAGATCATAGCTTCATAATATTTGGTCAGCGAGGAGTGAAGGGCACATAAACGATTTCAGTTCTGGTAACAATACATATGGCTGAATATAAATATCTAGCTGTTGCGCACGGCTTCGCTCGTGTAAAAGTAGGTTAAGTCAGGTTTCGCCGGAGGAAGGGGCGCAGGAGACGCGCTTATGTCACTCTCCTGCCCCCCACCTAAGGGTTCTAGGTGGCAAGGCCTCAGGGGACCCTGCCACCCGTGAGTTAAGAACGCATAGAGGGCGCGCGCGGTCTTCCCGCGCGCCTTCTAACGTCGAAAGGGGAGGGCAGTGAATTGCTCTCCCCGGGGACGAGAGGAGGTCGGGTCCGATTGACCCGGCCGGCACCCACACGGGGGGGGGGCTGCTATGGATGAATCTTTTTAGACTCCCAACTGGCCCTCCCATTGGGTGAGAGAGGGAACACCCCAGGTTTTTTAGTGGGTATACCAGCGCTCGGCTGGTGAGTCCCACACGCCCCGCCGGTGCCGTCCCCTAGCCGGCGGGTAGTGCATCAAGCATTTTACCTGGGTATCAAAAAAAATAAGGTTACGTTATGTTAGTAACCCCGTGCCTCAGCGGCACATGCTTTCGGCCGTAATAGGCGGGGATCTCTCCATGCCGAGCGTGATCAACGCCATGCTCGGCGGCGATAGGTCGTGGCAGGCCGTGGTCTCCTTCTGTGAGGCTGTCATGGCGCAGAAGGAGGCCGTGGAGAGGGTCAGGGAGAACAATCCCCTCGCTGACCCTCTCCGGTGCAGACGGACGGGAGCGAAGAGGAGGCGATTTGCCCGCCTTCTCGCTCCTGTATAGTGGGGTCACTGGTACAGAGTCGTGGGACTCTCTACCGGCTTGCACGGCCCCACACGTCTGAGGGGTGGCCTTGGTAAGCAAGGCCACCCCTCCACAGGTGCTGAGGCCCGGTTACCATCGCGGGATGGTGACTGCTAACGCGACCCCATCTCGCCTTACCCCGTCGGCAGAGGGACTGCTCACCCCAGGTTTTTAGTGTGTATACCGACCCCTTTCAGGAGTCTCACATAACTTCCCTCCCCTCCCGGGGGAAGGGCATCCATAAAAGATATTTCTGGATAAAAAAAAAAATGTTATTAACCCCGTGTTAGAGGAGTGGCTGGAGAGGCGGCATGGCGCCCTCACCTTCCGGCTGACTCAGGTAATGACTGGCCACGGTTGCGTTGTCACCCCTGCCGCGACGTTGTTGATGACACGACGCTACACATTTTGGCGGATTGCCCCGCCTGGGCATAGCGGCGCCGTGAGTTGATCGCGGCAGTATCACTCTCGCTCTCGGCCGTAGTTCAGTCTATGGTCCGGAGTGAGAAGTCGTGGAATGCCGTCGTTTAATTGACATCAAGGAGGCGGCGGAGCGGGAGCGGGATCGCTTAAGCCCTCTCCCCAACCGCAGAACCGGGCGCTGGAGGATGCTAGATGAACTCTAGCCACCCTGAGGATTGACCAGGGTTGGTGGGCTTCGTGGGCTTCGTGGGCCTGCCCGCCACTCGATCAGCACCAGGTCCTAAAGATGGCGTGAGTGTACCCACGCGCACCTCTGTGTCGTGTATCCGTCCCTCCTCAAGGGGTCAGTAGGGTTAAAATGTACAAGTGCCTAAAGGGTAGGTCTTTTCGTGTAGTGGCCTGCTGTTTCATACGGCGGGCCAAAACCTCGACGAGGCGACTGCATGTGAAAGCGATTCGCGCGGGTGAACGAATTTTTAAAATCGGGTGAGTAGTTTTTGGCTTAAATCCTTACAAACAAATAAAAATAAAATCTTTCCTCTTTATAATATTAGTAGAGATGAACGACCGTAGTTTGGCAGCGATAGTAAATGTCCTTGCTGGCTTGGCGGTCTTGGGTTTGATAGTCAGGTCGAGCAAATCCTAATTGGGTTTAATGAATGTAACTGCTGGGCTGGAGGTCTCGGGTTCGATTGTGAGGTTGGGCAGAGTGTTATTGGGTTTTTGTGTCATGAAATTTTCATTAGTAGTACGGAGTCTTAAACTGTGTCCAGTAGACGGTGATAAGTTCGACCTCTGTGAAGTGAAATCTAAAACCATATCTGGCAATATGCGTGTTTAGTACACCCTATTTATTTCTGCCGGGATAAGGAGTTTTCTGGATGGACAGTGGAACAGTACCTTTTCCTGGAAGAAGCTACCTCATGTTCTTTTCTGTACCCCTCACAACATGTACGCAAAATTTCATGAGGATCGTTTGAGTAGTTAAAGCATGAAAGCGATACATAGACTCATTATTGTGCGATACATAGCTTTTTTTTTTTTTTTTTATCGTGGGGGAATGCTATGACGCATATCCCTCCGCGGGGGCGGGCGGAGGGATTATGTCGGACTCGCCGGGGTAAAAGAAAGATGTTAAAAGACAATGTACCTCCCGGAATACCGACTAAACCTACCACGGTGTTCCTCGACAAAACCACTATCGACGGGGCCGCGCGAATCGCTTTCGCATGCGGTCGCGACCCCGCCAAGGTTACGGCCCGCCGTATGAAACGGCAGGCCACTACACAAAAGACCTACCCAAAGGTACTTACTTCATGAAAAACCCTACTGTCTCCCCCCTAGGGGGGAGACGGACTCGACACAGAGGCGCGCGTGGAAACACGCACGCCGCCTCTCGGAGTGCGATACATAGCTGCGCGTGGCTTGCGTCCATACGTTATGACTATTTTAACTATGACTTACCACATTTATTGACTTACTGTTGTATTTATTTTATTTTTATATAATTGTGTACTTATTTAACATTTGTCTATGTATTCTTTACCTTCTTACGCTATTAGTATGTACATAATTCTAAATTATATATAACTATGTATATACCCATCGTTATACTTGTTGGCTTCCGTACGTCACAATAACAGGCTCCAGTGGAAGACTAGTGCCTGGTTCTTGGGACCAGGCAAATGCTGAACTGGATTGCTGCAGCTGTGGGACACATGTGTCTTAGAGATTTAATTATTTTATGTCACTGTATCTTTTATTTTTTATTTCTTACTTTTTAATATTGTGTATGTAACTGGTACTTTTTTTTATTTTTTATTTTCATTTACATTGTGCCCACCTGAAAGCTGTATGCAATAAAGATTTCTTTCTTTCTTTCTTTCTTTCTTTCTTTCTATATAATATAATAATAATATCAGCCCTGTATTAAACTGTCCCACTGTTAGGCACGGACCTATTCTCAGTGTAAGAAGGATTAGGCCGTAGTCCACCACGCTGGCCTAGTGCGGATTGGCAGACTTCACATATCTTCGAGAACATTATGAAGAACTCTCAGATATGCAGGTTTCCTCACCATCATGTTTCCTCATGTTTTCGTTCACCGTTAAAGCAAGCGATAATTAACTATTTAATACGCATATAACTTCGAAAAGTCAGAGATGCGCGCTTTGGGTTCGAACTCGAGACCTCTGCGTGGCGTCCGACGGTTTTCCACTAAGCTATCGCTGGATATTATATTCTGGAACATACTACACCAGAATTACACCAAGATGTTAAGTTGTTACCAAGTGCTGCCGCTGTATAGGTTATAATATCGACACCACAACGAAAATGCACATCGAGGCCGAATGGCAAAATTTTACTCATCAGCAATAATTACTTAATGACGTGTTGTTAGAGTAAAACGAAGTGCAATGACCCAGCGGCGATATATGAATGACTTTGTTACGTAATACGCTGACAAGTTAAATTACTGCCACAGGTAAAGTTAAGACATTATTGTATGCGTAGTCGCATGTCTCTATCCTGGAAAGACGGGTGAAGTATATTACGTTTGCCTACTATGATTTTAGGTCGCTCGTTACATGGGACGAGTCAATTGCGGTCTACTGGGTACATTTCCTGCCGCCGTGCTGACACTGAGAATTTCTTTAAAGTAAAACTCTATGAAACTTTGACTGATCCACTGATCAAATTCGAGCCAAACAAAGCAATCGCATTCAGCTTCTACAGAAGCAGTTCAGTTTTACAAGATTATTCCCTTAACCCTGACTGTCGAAGATTTCGACCAACTTCCACTCCTGTTGTCCTGTGGCGAGGAAGGAACAGTGCTTGTAAATATCTGCTCTTAAGAGTGGTATACCCATGTTTATATGTCATTATGATTTTAAGAGATACTTTGAGGACATTATTACAATGAGCTATTTGCTTTTAAGTAAGTTAACTATTCAATTATTTCTGCTCAACTTACAGTCAGTACCTATAAGAGAGGTACGTTGTATCCTCCAATGCCCTAAGATCCCATCAGACATGTACCACGTAATAGAGAGCACGCTTATAGCCGTCTACCAATCCGTCCGGCTATTTAAATAATTTAACGGAAAATGTCAACACTTGAAGTAGAATAAAATCATACATAGCCTCACGTCTCTTTTCCTGCAGGGGTTGGCAGTGGTGCATTACAACCACATTTCATCTACAATCTAGGTCAGAGGAGGTTAAAACTACGTATGCTCGTGTATTTATAGGACTACTTAAAAGTGTGGTACTGTGAAAACATAACTGGAAAACCCAACAACATTTTGGCCAACTCAAAATTGGATCCAAGGTCTTCAAAATGCAAACATAAGTGTGAATTTATTGAACTAAAGAGGCAACGCGTTAAACATTTTATTATATAGGTCGCCGGAGTGGCTCGTGTCGTATCTTGATCTAGACAAATAGATAATCGCTTTGACTGAGTCCCCTCGCGATGTACTGGTTAGTTCCGATCGTAGCAGGAAATCTAGACTGCACTAGATTATCTTGAAATAGATTAGATAACCGGTTTTGATGCTATATATAGGAACTTCCGTTAGAGTTTCTCTTATTATAATATTAGAATAGAATCAAGAATGAATGCGATCTTTATGTAAATAGGCAAAAACAAAACAGTTCAGTACTATTCTTCCATTGTTTGTACAACGATCTTCTTTTTTTATTATTTTTAGTAGCTATTGACCAGCTTTAGTTTTTATTTTTTTATTTAAATTCAAATATGTTTTCTTGTGATATTAAATCACGATTATGGTCGAATTTCACCCACTGGCAAACACTAGATTTTTATAGATGCGCGGTTTTTAATTAAATTATTTCATTCTATGAGTGAGCTGTTAATTATTTGGTCATTGGTACAAATAAGGCAACTTGCCCGAAAAATACCACTCTCTTACAGAAAACCGGTGTTAGAGGAATTACACAGGTATTACGTATCGACCGGTAACTAAAAGTTTTAGAGGCACACACCTACTTTTCTTATTTCTTTCCTTTCATTCGTTAATGTTTTTTCATAGGATCGGTAACGCGCGATTTATATCTCCGGTATTGTAAGCGACGAAACGCCGCTCATAACATTAGGTGGATCATAGGGTTGTTTGCCAACTATGTTGCATGAAAAAGAATATACGATTCCGTATTCTGATTTCGATTTATCTGTTTTCATTGATAAATTATTTGATTCTATTTTGTGTGACCGGTTATTTTGGCATCTGTCTAGAGCTAGCCTTCAAGTCGATATTCGATCATACATTATTTTCTGCTATGGGCCAATCTTTGTGAAATAACAATAAAGTCCTTCAGACTGAAGTGGTGTGTGCACAAGGGTATGAAACACCACCAACTGCCGAATGCCGAATTTTAGAAGAAAAGCCTTCTAATTCGAACCCGAGACCTCATGCGCAGCAGTCGCATCCGCTACCGCTATATTAGCAAGGTTCACTAAAATATAAAACAACGTGATTTTTTAAATCCAAGCGGTTTAAATCTAACAACAGTACTTGGCTTATCGTAAATATTTAGGTAAAACAATAATCTTCTTTTAACAACATAACAAATATTATGGTAGATTATTTAAAAAGTGGGTTAAGTATGCTAATAACTCGAGGAAATGTGTGAAATGTGCAATAAAACTAATTTAGGTTATCTAGTAAACATAGATGAAAATGAATTGCTAGTATTTGTCCGTATGTATAATACATGAAATGTTGTTTATATTTATGGTTATTTACGTGTGTTTTATTTAAGACGACTGGCGTTATAAGTGCCAAATCTATTGCCTTATATCTAGCATACACTTGTGCGTATGTGTTTGGAGATATATGCGTACGCGTGTATGGTTGTAAGGGGAAAATGTTGTTGGGTTATTTTTGGAAATCTTAGTAAAGTGCGGCAATCTACAATTTCCATGACAAGTTCCCTGTAACATGAGATACTCAATAAAGCTTACTGTCACCTACAGCTGGGTACAGATCCAGAATCGGAAATGCTACAGTTTTTTTTAACGATACCCTCTTTATCGCTAACGGTTACAAAGGTTTTCTATAAAAAAGGACCAATGAGCAACTGAGATTTTCTTTAAAAATTGGGTCAAAGGGCAACAGATTATTTCTTTAAAGAAAATGAATCAAAGAAATCTTCTTTACACAGCAATCCATCTAAACCTAAACAAGGAATATAAGTGCAACAATCTCTGCTTATCCCATCCGGTATACAGAAGCGTGATCTTATATTAATAGAGGATGTATCAGTCTAAATTCACGCGCCATTATGTAATATCCTTGCAGACAATAGGAGTCAGCTCGCGCTGCCATTAGTAATATGACCTACGTTATATAAGTGGACTAGCCCTAATAGAAGTTCCTTTATATAACATCTAGTCTGTTACGTAGTAGACTAGCTTCTTACTGCAGTTTTGCCCACGTAAATCATAGTAGATGGATGGCGAAGTGGTTTTAGTGGTAGTCTCGTCACTGCTACTGTACCGAGTGTTGTGGGTTCGAATCCCATACGGGACAAAACTTTTTGTGATCCACAAATTGTTGTTCCGTATCTGGGTTCTTTGTGTCCGTTGTTTAAATGTTTGTAAAGTTCCCCGTGACACAGGAATTATGCCTACTGCTGAAGTTATCTTTAAAAATCAAGAAGAAAGACTATCTTCTTACTGCGGTTTAGCCCTCGTGTATCTCACAGGAACGCATTGCTGAGTAAATTATAAAGTATCAAAAATATGTTTATTCATATAGGTCACAAAGTAACAGTTATGAACGACATAGAAAATTTAATGTAGATATAAATTCACATAAATAAATGTGAATTTAGTTTTTTATTTACCTGTTGCCATGTTCAACAATGCCAGGGGGTAGAAAGAATAAGAACTAGCAAGAAATTCACTGTTACTTTTTTTAATGGTCAAGTTAACAATTTAGTTTATTTTACAAATTAGTTCTGAAAAGAGCTGTAACTATTACACTCCTTACTACTCATGAAACACTCAAGCAATAAGCAATGTTTAAAAGTTGGTCCCTAATAATAGTTTGGTAGAAAGGAGCATCAAATTATGCGCACAAAGAATAAAAATACGTGATATTGCAGGGTGATAAAAAGGACTATTTGTTTTAATCCACGTCTTCAACTTCCTGTGTGCTAAATTTCATCTAAATCTGTCCATCGGTATACGCGTTGTTAACTCTCAAACATTCGATTAACTTAAAAATTTTATCATTCTTCTTTCCGCAACAACCATTCAAACAACGTAAGTACATAAAGAATCGGCAGAACTTTTTGTGGATGGCAATCCTTGCGTCATTTGGGTAGCAAACCAACAATAGTCGCAGTGTGTATCGGCACCTTAGCCACTGTGATATCATACTGGGTCATTGAACGACCTTAAGATACGACACACATTCCTGCGACACTCATTTATGCGCTAAATATCATTATTTATGAATGCTATCTAAATATGTAATTTAAATCACCAAAACTTGCTATGTCAATATATAAAAATTTATAATTACCTTATAAATTAAAACAGTAATTAATAACGTGGTAATAATTACAAAAGGTGTTATGTATGTGATTATAGTATTTTATTTGTTAATAACTTTAAAATAAATAAATTTTATAAAATAATTAATGCCTTAATATAGTGTCAAGTGAATAAATATTAATGAGTGAACTAGCTGTATTATATTAAACGAGATGGGTGTAAAAACCTAGGATTCAACCTCTTCGTCTTAAATGTAAAAGTAATGAAAAGAAATGACCTCTATATCTCGGAGGTCTTTTGACCCACAGGGCCCATATTCAAACTTGATCGAGGTATGATCCCAAGGTATCTGCACACCAAGTTACAAGTCAATCGGTCCAGTGGTTCCGGAGCTATGCCTGTCACTAACAAACTGTCACTAACAGACAGACACAGACCCACATAGTGTTTTCATTAACCTCTTCGAAGAAGACTCAGAGGTTAATAATATTAATGTATTCATAATTAGTTAATTAAGAATTCAGTGACAATATACATACAAACATAACCTCACACATCTACCCTCTAAAGGGTAGACAGGGGTATATCAGCTGCACGAATGACACAGTGGCTTAAGTGGTCGCCTCGACACTGCCACGGCGCTGGGTTCGAATCCCACGCGGGACAAAACCTTGTCTGACAAATTATTGTTCCGAATCTGGACGTTCTTTGTATCCGTTCTTTGAATGTTTGTATAGTCTCCCGCGAAACAGGATTTAGCCCTAGTACGGGAGATAACTTAAACAATACAAGAATTAAGAAAAAAAAATACATCTTATTAAAAAAGAAAACTAAAAAGCAGAAAATGATTTAATATTTTTTATGTAAAAAAGCGTGAGGTCCTTATTTTATTTTTTTAATATTATAAATTTATAATTATTTTTACATTTTTGTTTATATTTTCTAAATTATTGTATTGTCATCGGTCCTTGATAAGTATGCCAAATTCTGAGTTAACCCGACGTTTTGAAGGGGGTCAAAATCATGTTCAAAGTTTCCGTTACATACATACTAACATACATACGTATGGAGCTAATAAAAGTGTGTTAAAAATATACCCACATATCGCAAGCTTAGTCCCACGTTATAGGGAGCGAGCTGTATGCTGTTTACCGGAGACAGTGCTAAACTCCATGCTTTTATTCAGAATTTCTTGACAGAGTAATCCAACAACAAGTTCGACCCGTAAGTCGAACTTGCACAGCAGTCGTATTCATCACCGCATGGCATAGGTTGGCAAACGAGCAGACCTACGCCTGATGGCAAGCGATTACCGCCGCCCATGGACACCCGCAACACCAGAGGAGTTACAAGTGCGTTGCCAGCCATTTAAAAAGGAATGAAGGAGGGAAAGGACAAAGGAAAGGATAGGAAAAGGATCGCGGTAACTGGGCCTCCGGCTCTCTCACTCACCGATACGAAACGCAACAGTATGGGTACCGTTACTTCACGCCGGTATTCTGTGAGAGTGTAGTACTACCCCGGTCGATCCGGCCCATTTATGCTGAAACCAGCGAGGATCTACTACTTTTTTAGTCCAATTAGTCTGTTAACCAAGTAAGTAGTAACTCAAGTAAGCATCAAACTTTAAGTTTGCTGATTCGCAGTATCCTCTATAAGAGTGTTCCAATAGTTAACAGGCCTTCGGTAGATATGGTTTCAGTTTGCTCTCTGCTAGCTTTAATCTAGTATTTGGTAGGATTTTAGTAGTTTATATCTAATCAATGCGAATGTGAGTCTGTGTGTTTCGCTGTAACGCCTTAACTATTCGACAAATCATAATGAAATTTGGGGTACAGAAAAGTGTATGCAAATTGAAAAGTGAGCAACAAACTAACATTCTCATTTATCATATTAGAAAGGTTTACTATGGTATCAAGGGTGTAGTGGTTATTATTATTAAAAGTAGCGATAGCTCAGTGAGGAGACCAACAGACTGCAATGCAGAGGGTCTCGGGTTCGAACCACGTCGCGCAACTCTGACTTTCGGAAGTAATATGCGTATTAAATAGGTATATAAAGGTATTGGTAATAACCAACAAACTGCAATGCAGAGGGTCTCGGGTTCGAATCCACGTCGCGCACCTATGACTTTCTGAAGTTTGACAATTATCGCCAGCTCCGTGCCTCGGAGAGCACGTTAAGCCGTCGATCCCGGCTGCCGTCTATGAACATCTATGGCAGTCGTTATTGGGAAGTCAGTGCACTATAATATTCTGACACTGGTCTAGCCTTAGGGTATCGTTAGCCTTCGGGTTGCGAAGGTCAGGTGGCAGCCGCTCCGTGTAAAAACTGATATCCAGTCAAATCCGGTTAGACCAGAAAAGCCGACCTCAAGTGACTGGGGAATAATAAAGACTAGAAAGAATAATGGCGTAGTGGTTATTGTAACCAACTGCAACGCCTGACGTCGCGGGTTCGATTCCCGCACAAGTCAAACATTTGTGTGCATGGACTTGGGTATTTGTCTTGGTCTGGGTGTTTCTATGTTTAATATGGATGTATTTCCAAAAAAATAGTATATATATATATGTTTATCCATTGTCTAGTACCCATAGTACAAGCTCTGCTTAGTTTGAGCTAGATGGTGTTGTGTGTATGTGTTAGAATAATATTGTTATTATTAATAAGCATGCCATCTGCCTAATAATAAATACATAGATATCGTAGCAAAAGAGGGTTGTTTTACGAAACCTAATATATTTTGTATCGGCCTAGTGACCCTGTTTCAGCAAAATTTTAATTTAATCTTTTAGCTAACGCTCTGATTTCGAGATCAGACACAATACTCTTTGCATTCTGTCTGGATTACAGTCAGCTGACTCATTAGCTTATTAAGTCGCAGCGGCACACCGGCGGCGGCCAGGCACAATAGGTTTTCAATTGATGCAATCAAGTGGTGCCACCGCGCCAAGAGTTATGAGTTCGATTCTCACATAGGTAATTAAGATTGGGTTGTTATATAGAAAAAGATCTCATTATAAATTATTGTCGTGTTAGTAATTTATATTGTGTATGCGATTTGGTTATAAATACTGTAAGCTTATATTTAATGAATAATTGATTATTATTATGTAGAGTTGATGTATGATTGTAGATTATGTGTGATCCACAAACGATTGTTCCGAGTCTGGGTGTTGTGTGCCCGTTGTTTGAATGTTTGTGAAGTCCTCCGCGATCCAGGCATTAGGTACACCTAGTACGGGCGTTGTCTTTTTCAAAAAGAAAAGAAAGAAAATTATGTCTCGTATTCCAACAATTGATAGATTAAGGGACAAGGCCACTGTTCAGTACATCTCATAAACTTACTAGCACGTTAGGTAAACACGTGTTTTGCACAGACAAACTAAGATTGTATATTTTGATAACCGATTAATACTGCCGCGATTTGATAAAGTAAAATTATGAATATATTACCGATATCTATATCTGATATTACGTCATAAACATTTAGATTAGTTAATCAAAAACGTGATTTGCACAAAACCGGTAAGTGCACTGTACTTATTATCACGTGTATTAACTGAAATGTGAAATTGATAAGAAGCACAGCCAAATTTGTTATTATGTTGATTGAAAGCGTAATGTCGTCGTTTCCATGAATGTTACACAATAAAATGTAACTATTTTACAGATATTAGAATGCACAAAATTAAATGGCGTTGTGGTTCGAACCCCACGCGGGACAAAAATATTGTTGGTCACAAATACCTAGTTGTTCCGAGTCTGGTTGTTCTTTGTGTCCATTGTTTGAATGTTCGTAAAGTTTGCCACGACACAAGATTATACCTATTGCAAAAGATGTATTTATTTAATAAAAAGAAGATATGATCATCATCTCAGCCAAAAGACGTCCACTGCTGAAAAAAGATATATCGTGGTTAATTAAAATTATTACAACATCTGAATATTTGAATTTTAAACTATTTATATTTATCCTTTCCCGTCGTTTCCACTGTTTGTCAGCAGCAATTCGCTAGAAATTATTTTAGGTCTTACAATAAAATAGAAGGTAAACCCATGGCAGAATATGACACAGTTCTAACACATATAATATAATACTATTCTAGTAGTTCTAAGCTCCTAGTTGCAAATTTCTTGACATAAAAATCCAATAACTATTTGTCTGACTCAGGAATTAAACTCGAGACCTCACATACAACATTCACCACTGCTACGGCAACATAGCAGTTATTAAAAACTTTATATTTTCCTTTATAAACAACAAATCAGTGTTACCAACTTGACAGCTGTCGTACTTTGCATAAAACAATACGAAGTACTTTTGCTGTTTTAATCCTGTTTTCTCATTATAAACTAAACAACAAAACTCATGAATACTTAATTAAGTTTATTCCCTTCGAAAGCATCTTACGTATGCATTGGAGCTCCGTAAATAAACTTGTTGTTTCATTATTAAACAGTGCATTAAGAGGAAAATGCTAAATGAAGCCATTTTGTTTTAACTTTAGAGCCCACGTTGAAACAATAGTCATTTGTTTTGGTCCGCTGACAATGCCTTTAAAAAACATGTTTCAGTTTATTAAAAAAGTACCTTTAGCAAGTATACAAGATGGTATACAAGTAACAGCGGTTGACATTGATGTACGAATGGCGTAGCGGCTTAAGTGCTCATCTAGGTAGCGCCGCGATAGCGACGGTAAGACCCATTATGGAGGATGGAGGAGGCTGGAGAGGCGTTTCGGCGCCCGCGCCTTCCGGACGACGCGGGTACTTACGGGGCACGGCTACTTCGGGAAGTACCTGTGTCGTATCGGCCGAGAGGAGACATGCCAGTGCCATCACTGCGGGGACAGCTCCGAGGACATTGAGCAGCATACACTAGAGGAGTGCCCGGCCTGGGCAGAAAAGCGCCGTGACCTCGTCACAGCAGTCGGAGTGGAGCGTCTCTCGCTACCGGCCATGATTGAGTCTATGGTTGCAAGCGAGAGCGCATGGATTGCCGTCGCCTCCTATTGCGAGGTAGTTATACTCGTTAAGGAGGTGGCGGAAAGGAAACGGGCGAAGAATACCAATCATTCGGCCCGCAGGCGATGCACTGAGCGCCGTAGGGCGCAGCACGATCTCCGGACCCCATGAGCGCTAGCCTGGGGTGACAGACCTAGGGCAGGCTGTTGCCCATACAGTAACAGGCCTGAGACGGCGCCGCGTCGTGTTTCGCGCGCGCCTCTGCAGTGGAAAGAAAGTTGACTGGACGAAACCGCCACGATTCAGTGGCGGCCAAAATCTGCCGGGGCTGCAGGATGACTGCGCGAGCGATCCCTGCGCCCCGGCCATAGACCGTGTGAAGGAACACCATGGTAGGTTTAGTCGGTAGGACTCGGGACTTTCTATCTTTCCCCGGGTGAGCCCGACATAGCCCCTCCGCCCACACCCGTGGAGGGGTATGCGTCAAAGCATTCCCCCTCGCAAAAAAAAGGTAGTGCCGTTACGCCAAGTAAATATTACTTACTAGCTTTTGTCCGCGGCTACGCTCGCGTTTGCTGGATAAGAAGTAGGATGTCGTTTTGCCTCTGATAATGTGTATGCGAAATTTACCTGATGATCGGTCGAGTAGTTAAGGCGTAAAAATGTAACAAATAAACAATCTCAGATTTGCATTTATAATATTAGTAAGGATCGCTTGAGTGTTGCATGAGTGGTTTGTGGTGTAATGGTTTGCAAATGTAATTATAAATCCACATAAAAAAGTGTACCTGTGACGTTATATTTTTGATTTTGTCTGCCAAGAGCGTTAGGTGCAGATTTTTCTTGATCACTACAAAACGGTACGTACTTCAAATTTTTCGCAATGATGTGCATATACTTGCTTATCACTCGCTTTAACACCGAAAGTAAACAACATGAAAAACCCTGCGAACTCTGCCAGCCCTCACAAGGCTGGTGTAGCGCCCCATGGTCTGACCCTTCTCGTATGCAGAAGAGGCTCGTGCCCAGCAGCAGAAAATTTTATAAATAGAGCTGAAAGCTAGTTAAACACGCCATAATTACTTGACATCATCATAGAATTTCGCATACACGTTGTCAGGGGTGCAGAAAAGGATATTGGATACATTTCATTCAGATAAAAAATACTGTTCCCGAGGTATCCCTTGGATGATAGACTGTGAATTTGAGCTCGATCGTAACATGGTTGCATAGATTTAACTATAACTTTTATATAAAGTAAAGCACAATATTATATCGTTATATTTTCTAAAATTAATATTGATCTGGAATATTGTTGTAAGTATCTTATATTCCTAATACCTTAAAATGCCCTAGTTTATAGGCCTGCCTATTACTTTCCCATACTATCTTGTTGGTTCCATGACGTAGTACCCTGGCTGATTTTCAGGTATTGGATTTCACTCCCTGACCATGAAATGTGCCTTTTTCTATTTGTAATATGTCAGATGGAGGGCAATAGGCTTACCTACGGTATGTCAATCAATTTAGGAGCATTGCTCTTGTCGGTGGAACCGCTTCCATATCTCTCTATTCTGTCCCATTATTCTGACCTCTTTATACGACATGATTTTCACATTTTCCTTCACCTGATCTACGTAATTTCTTTTTGGTCTACCCTTCCTCTTTTTCCTTTTTTCCCTTCTAAGTGTCAAGTGTCTCAACATTGTTCCTCTTCAATTCTTCATGACGTTACAAATGTAACACTAACGATACCGGTACCAAAAAACATAGCTAGCAAAACGAAGTGCCAAAGAGGAACACAGAAAAGTATTAGCTTCTGTGTTCCTCTGTGGCTGTATAGAAGCTTTCTATGTATTATTTACACATTTTGGGGTTATAAACGTGTTTAGCGAATGCAACTTCTGGTATAGAATACCAGAAGTTGCATTCGCTAAACACGTTTATAAATTATTGATATTATAAATCACGTTTTTGTTTAAAATTTATACACGATAATGAGTTAATGACTTATTGCGTAAGTTTGAATTAAATGATGAAAGATTAAATTATCATATCAGATATAGATACTGTTTATATTTTTATACTGGGAATTTCACATTTTCAATATACGTCAGGATTAATATAAATAACAAAATCGTGGCAAAAACGTGAGTAAAATAAGTCCACATGAATTCATGTTTGTAGAAATTGGTTTTTGTTTAGTTTCTAATAAAAGACAACTCCCGCGCCAGGTGTAATCCCTGTGTCGTGGGGGACTTTACAAACATTCAGACAACGGACACAAATAACATCCAGACTCGGAACAACCATTTGTGGATCACACAAAGTTTTGTCCCGTGTGGGATTCGAACCCACAACACTCGGCTCAATGGCAGTAGCGAGGCGCCCACTTTACCCACTACTAGCTAAAATTGTTCACAATTTAAGGGTCTTAGTAGAGTTAACTAGAATTAAATATGCCGAAGTGAATGAAGCCAGAGAAGTGTGTCAGGATCGTAGCAAATGGAAATCCGTAGTCTCTGCCTACCCCTTTGGGAAATAGGCGTACATCTATGTATGTATGTATATATATATGTGCCGAAGGACTTATAGCCGTTGTAACATATGAGTCTAAGAGAATTAATACCAACTATAGAGATTTTAGATTGCACGGATGCCGTTGTGGTCAGGCTTACGTATCATCATCACCGTTCCGCTAAGTGTAGCTGGTTCGAATCCCACACGTGACTGTTATTTGTGTGCTCCGAAAATTATTGTTGTGTTTACCCAAATATTGAAGGGTCGACAATGTCTTTGGGTCGCAAGCGTTCATGATACGATAAACTCTTATCATGGAGTTGATATGACCATGTATTATACTTGTTGCCGCTTTCTTTGTATAGAACAAGTCTGGTCATCAGTCTACCTGTTCAAACTCAGTCTCATTTTAATATTAACATTTTTATTGCTCTATTGAATTTCTGTCTGGTCGGTAGCAAAGTTTAAATTTGCGTTTCTGCACGCAATCGTGGGGTCTTGGTCTCGATTTCCGTTCCGTTTGATGGTGCTGTGGGGCGTTTTCTTTAATAAATACTTTTTGACTGCACGGATGGCGTCGTGAATTAAGTGGTCGCCTCGCGTGTTGTGGGTTCGTATCCCACACGGGACAAAAATTTGTGTGATCCACAAATGGTTGTTTTGAGTCTGGATGTTCTTTGTGTCCGTTGTGTGTTTGTAAAGTCCTGTGCGACACAGGATTCATAGTACGGGCGTAGTGGTTTAAAAATACAATCGTGCGTCCTTAAATTAAATAAGCACCTACTTCTATAAATGTCATTTGCATATCATTGCATTTTAATGTACTTAACTGGTAATCAGAATTATATATTATCGGTTGTACAGTATCGGAATAGGTTATTACTTTTAAAATCGGTTCTTTATCAGGCTTAACAAGTTTTATCGAAAATTTCGCAATCATTTCAAGCGAACTGTCTGGCCGCGAAGGTATGAATTGATTGAATTTGATGTCGTTTATGAATGCGACTGTTGTGCTTGGTCTCAGGTTTGGCTGCCGAGTCGAGCAGTGGGTTTTTGTTTGGTTTATTGTCATTGAATTCTTAGTAGCAGCATACAGTCTGAAGCAGTGCCCGGTAGATGGCATAGATATTACGTGGGCGTCGTGAAAGTTGAAACCATACCTAGCTGATGAATAACTTTGTATGGATTCTTTGTGATCAAGGAGTAAGAGAGTCTTTGTGTTAGAATTAATATTATTATTATCTATATATTAATATGTGAAGCAAACACCTTGGACCCCTTTTTACGAAAATTTCGCGGATGTAGTGTAGATGGAGTATGAAATTTGGCACAGTTAAAGTTTATATGGAGAAGGAACCATAGTTACGAATCCTAATATTTTTATAAAATATGCATTAGAAATACATTAAGTTAATTAAAAAACACTACACGTACACAACCATGCATTTGACACAAGCAGTCGAATCGCGTTCGTAGTATTTCGGCATTGTTCGATTGACTTCCTAGAATGCTTCGTAACTATGGTTACATACATATGTATGTATGTGGAGTAGGTGACTAAATCAAATGTGATTATAAGGGTATTAAGTTATAGACAGTAAAACTCGATCGTTATTAGATCAAATTTAAAATTTAAATAAATAATGGGCGAATTTCGACCACTTGGCGACCGCTAGTTACATTTATTACCCTATAAGTGTTCTTTATATCCATTTTTTAACAACCGCAAGTTGCTTTAGGACTTAACCTTATAAAGAAACCTACTGATTATTCAGGTATACCGACGTAATTATAAATTATCATAATCATCTCTGCCGAAAGACGTCCGACTGCTGGACATAGACTTCCCGCAAGGTTTTCCACACAAACCGGTCTTGGGCCACCCGCATCCAACCGCTTCCCACGACCCTTACCAGGCCATCGGTCCACCTTGTGGGTGGCTTACCCTACTGCGTGGCCGCCGCTTCAGAAAATAATATCCTAATTATGAATAGGTAATTGAAATAAAAACAAAAGGACTGATAAGCACTTCGACCTTATTATGATAGAAGTGACCTTCTATAGGTTAATTTGCTTTGATTAAGTGATAAGATCAAACAAGATTTAATAGATTAGAGTAGATTTATGATAACCTCTCGCGGGGCGATAGCTGGACTGTGTAAGAGAAATTAACTTTTTAATCAATAATATTATTCAATTCAATTCAATTCAATTGTTTATTGCGTTCCACATCATGGACCCTGTCGGGCACAGCAAATTAGGAGAGAAGAAGAGGGCTTCGAGAGCAATTAAAGCAATTTGTTTTAAGCATATAAAACACAATGCATCTATATATCTAATATAATATATATTTATGTGTACTTATGTTAATATTTATATATTGTTATGCAATTAATATTATCGTAAAATATATATAAGCTAACTTTAAATAAAATTTGTGTTTATAAATGTTAAAGAAATAAATTGCACTAAAATTTTTATAAGTTTAGTTTTATTTTGAAGTTAATTTTTATCGTCGAAAAATTCTTTTATCGTATATTAGCTTTTACTTAACAGAAAACGTTTTAGTTTATTAATAAATATATTATTATTCGAATACAATCGAATCGTAGGGGTTTAAGTGGTCGCCTCGCCACTGCTACTTCGCTGAGTGTTGTGGGTTCGAATCCCAAACGGGACAAAAGTTTGTGTGATCCACAAATGGTTGTTCTGAGTCTGGATGTTCTTTATGTTAGTTGCTTGAATGTTTGTCAAGTCCCACTACACATGAATAATTCCTAGAACTGGGAAATTTTTAAAAATAAACCCAAAAGGAAGGCACTATATAGGTTTATTTTTTAAAAGCTTGGCATACTTTCTTCTAGATTTTTGAGGCGATGCTGCGGAATATTCTGCTATTCCTCTATTAGAGCTTCTGTTATTTTACGTAGCGTGATTGGCGGCGGATTCCGCTGACGTACACGTCGTCCTAGTTCGTCCCATACATGCTCAATGGGGTTTAAGTCGGGGCTGCGTGCTGGCCACTCCATGTGTATGATACCGACTTTTTGAAAAAAGGCAAACACTATCTGAGGTGTATACGGGTGGGCATTGTCTTGCATAAAAACGGCATTCTCGCCCATGTCCACTAAAAATGGACTAACGTAGTCATTCAGAATTTCAGTGACATATACATTTCTGCAGTTAAAGTTCCATTTTCTATCACCACTAGCTCAGTGCGGCTTTCGTAAGAAATCCCAGCCCACACGTGAACAGAGCCTCCGCCGTATGGTACTTTTTCTTCTATACAGGCTTGGTTATAGCGCTCTCCCAGTCTTCTGTACAGTCTTTTCCTCCCTTCGTGCTTGTATAAACAGAATTTAGACTCGTCTGAAAACGTAACTCGTTATCAGTCATTCAGAGTCCAATTCTCGTGTTCTCTACCATAACTCAACCTTGAGTTTCTGTGGTGTCTTTCTAGTTTTGGGCCATTTGCAGGTCTTAATGGCTTTAAATTTGCTTCAGCCAGACGCCGCCTTACAGTATCCGTACTCAGATTGTTTCCTCCAGCTCGTAAATGATGATTCTTTACTTCAACAGCCGTAAGAAAGCGATTTCTCAAAATTGTTATCACCATATAGCGATCCTTCCACGCCATCGTGCACCTTGTTCGGCCTGTTCCTGGTCTTCGAAGATTAAATCCAGTTTCATGGAAACGCTGGTTTATACGCTGAACTGTAGAAGGAGTCACACCAGCAATTCAGACACCTTATTTCTAACTTTTTTATTTCAAAACTAAAACAAACGCGAAACAATTGATTTGCATTTTTTTGGTACCAAATTCAAAAACGACCATTATTTTACATTTTAAGTTTTTTATACAATTATCAAAAATAAATAAAAAGTTTTATATATTATTTTATGTGGCGTTGAATATTCTTTAATTTAGCCTTTATTTCATAAAGCTAGGTTAGGTACTTTTGAAGATATTGAAGATTTTCTAAGCGACCCTTTTTCTTTGCGGTCCAGTGTTTTATATTATATGATATTTTTATATGTAAATAAATCAATCTAATCAATACTAAAGCTTATGATATAATTATAAAGATAATAAGCCGGAGTAACAAAAGTGAGGTAACATCAAATAAATGCATGTCCGACGATAAGATAAGTATGTCTGATCGATTTACAACTGAAGCATTCTGATCAGAATCAGTTGGATCACGTTTTTCACTTGAATGTGCGATTTTTGACGATTGCTACTAAGCATTAATTTAACATTCTAGTCAATTTTAAGTAGCGATTTAATTGTTTTTAGTGTTTACTAATAAAATGGCCCAAGAACAGTCTGTGTGGAAAACCTTGAGGGAGGTCTATGTCCAGCAGTGGACGTCTTTCGGCTGATGATACTTATAACTAGGTTGATCGTCGTATCTTTTGTTTTTATATTTAGAAAATGATTTTAGATTTTAATCGCACGGCGATAGATGGGTTTATATTGGCTCACCTAAAGTTCTTTACCCGAAATTGTTCTTCCTAACTATTTGTAATCCGAATGATCATTCTTCCTAAAAATTTTCATCCTAAAGTTTTCATTCATACTATTTGTAGTGCTACCGGCGATGGTCATAACACTGATGTTTCCGAAAATTGTAATTAATAACATCATTAATGTAAATATATTTAAACTCCTACTGTTTTTTTATCATAACGCTTTTATCCCTAAACATACTCACCATAATATTTTCACTCATACTCAGAAAGAAACATTTACCAAGTGTAATAAAAAATATATGTGGGTAGAAGATGATATTTATAGTTTTAATGATTATTATTTATAATCTTAAATGAATGAAATTCATAAAACTCGACTCGTTTACGGTTATGCTTATGGCCTGGGAGTTTACCGTAACCGTAACTAAACCAATAACTAAAGGACCAATTCGGTTCTGGCACTTCACCGGCCGCCGCTCGCTCCGCTCGCTCGGCTCGTGCGTTGGGGTCGCAGTTCTAACCTAACCTAAACCAATAATTAGAATTAGGACCGATTCGATTAATATTAAACTTATTTAATTGAAATGTATATATGAAAACATGTATTTAACGTTACGCAAAATTAATGTATATAATATTGATCATTATGAATAAAAAGACATCTAAACAAAAAAGATATGACTTTGAATAATAGTATGAACGATGGTTATGTTGAGAAAATATAGGAAAACAAATAAAAGTATAATAGATGTTTATTGCTACTAACATTATGAAGTTGAATGCTCCGAAATTATTAACATTAGAGACAAAGTAATTTTCGGATTTCCAATTATCGGAGTTGAAATTTTAGGTGAACTTTGGCGCACCCGCGATAGATGGCGTAGTTGTTAAGGTGGCTGCCTCGCCGCTGGTACGGCGTCGAGTGTTGTGGGTTTGATGTTTCAAAAGTTTAGATGATCAGCAAATGGTTGTTGCTTGAATGTCTGCAAAGTCTCCCGCGACGCAGGAATTTTTCTTTGCGCGGGAGTTAATAATAATAATAATTTATTTCCAGTAAGAATTACAATAGTATAAACACAACAAGAAAATACACTATGTGGTAACAGTTTCGTAGAAAATGATGAAACGTTGACACCTATACTAATGAAACATTGTATCACAGGTGCCAGCGCCTTCCATGAGTGGGAACTAATGCAAACATTTTAAATTAAATTTTGGTTTTCATTAAATTATAAATAAAATAAATTATCTGATATAAATAAAAATTATTAAATAATTATTAACCTTTAAGATTTTGACTTAGAATAATAAAATTCAGATAATAAAACAATAAAATGCATTTAAATCAAGTTAGAAGTAAAAAGATACATGCTTATATGAGTGTATGTGTGTGTGTGTGTGTGTGTGTGTGTGTGTGTGTGTGTTTGTGTGTGTGTGTGTATGTGTGTGTGTTGTGTTTTATAGTTCGGTTTGATTTTAACTACAGATGGGATTTAGAAGGTTTTCTGTCTCCTGGTAGTTTAAGTTTAGTAGACAGCCGCGCAATGTCGATTTACATTCCTTTTTGGTTTAATAATGTTGATTTTTTAGAACTAGTTATAACTAGTTCCAAAATAATTAATCGCGACATTTCGACAAGCTCGCGAGTAATATCGCGATTAAAATTATCAGTTTTAAAGCAATGTCCATACTGAATTTCATAATATTAGCTTGTGAAAACATAAAAACATATTTGTTTTTATAGTATCAGAATGGACAATATAAAATAATATGTGATCAGGCGTAAACCCTGAATCTAGGCACAGAAATATATAATTTTCTGGATTCACGTGGGTGGTCTTAGGAAAAACTGGTAATAAAATAAAACAACAAATAATTTTAATTCATTTAATATTTTATTAACATTCTTCTATTTACAATTCGCCCGAAACTTATAATTAATGATTTTTTTTTACCAATTCACAATAAAATTGTCTCGATTCACAGCCCCTTTTAAAATATTTACAAACAATTAATCACAAAACATATCAAAGAAATGCACAAATCATAAATTATTAAATTAATCATTGGAATATAACCCATAAGACTTATTATAAAACAATAGTACCTACTTAATTTGAGAATTAAGTCAAGATATTAGCCATAAATTATCAATAAAAATCGAATTATATGAATATTCAAGCAAATCGATATATTCGAATCATTGATGAATATTTCGAATGCATAAAACTTTGATAATGTAAGTATAAATATATCACGATGTGTTACATAAACCAAGTTTTGAATGTTCAATTATAATCAGTGTTAATAGATTGGTCAACATTCGGATGCAGGGTCGTGCACTTCTCGAATAGGTATGCGTATTCGTTTTTTCGTAGCAATTGCGCATTGCTAGTTAACGAAGAATTATTATATAGGCTAGTAAGAGGTGTGTATTATCCACATTTAGCAAGCTATTTTTAGGTCCAATGCGATACGGATAAGCCGGTTGCCGTTCACAAGGCATAGTTTCAGACTACATGTTAAGAAAATTCAATAACGTGTAGTCCAGCAATGAAAAAATCTTTGTAAAGAAATACATTGTCTCAAGTCTAATATTAAATCAGTTATCATCGTTTTATAATAAGTCTGTTAGAATCGGCAAGCATAATTTAAACTTAATTAATATTTAACCACTATTGTACATACATACATAGTTGACAATAATAATCTTTTATAGAGATCCGTAGACTACAGGATTACACATAAAACAAATCACCTTGTCATTAAAGAAATTCCTCAAAAAGATATCTGGCAATGTCAAATAGTTAAAAAGAACGCTTTGGAAACCGGCCGTCATAAAAGGCCAATGTTCTTTTAACCAACGGCAAGACTATTCATGCAAGCAAATTCGTACTATACTTAGTCTACGAAGATACTTATAGGATTTACCTATAAAACAATTAAATTAAAACCTATTAGTATTAAATGCCAATCTGTGAAACCTTAAAGTGTGAACGAGCTTTTTATTAATGGTTAGCACGTGCAAGATGAAGCACTTGCTCATAAATGATCGATGCAAGCAACCTGCGCAAGTAATTTGTATGAATAACACACGCATGTAACGCGAGTAGCTTGCGCATGTACCCCGCTAGAGTTGCTAACCATACTGTTAAAAGCAATATTATACTTTGTTTCTCTATGATATTGCTTAACTTATTGAGTCGCTGCGGAACACCGGTGGTCAGATACAATAGATTTTTATTTGATAGATTGTAATGTTCAATAAAGAAGTGTATAATATATTTTGTTTCTAACGTCACTGATATCCCAAACCTAAAAAAGCTTGTTTAAAATAAACTCGGATATTAAAATACCATCAAACTTTATTTTAACATTTTTAGATTTTCTAAAATACCGTTATATATCCTCGTGCAGTCCTAATGAATGGCCAAAAATGTGGTCTACCACCCTACGGTTGAGGTTCATTTGAACGTCATGAAACAACAAGGTCGATTTCCCCTTGCAATAATATGACAGTGAACATTGCTCTCTTTCTGACGTATTATATTTACGTCATGCCATGTGTCAAGTTAGAAAAGCCAACCTCAGCGATAATTAGATCTCACATAAACTTTTGTGGAAACTGGTAAACTATTTGCTTGGCCGACTGAACTTTATACTTTGTGCAAAACGTTGGCAACCCTACAGCCAGCTACCTGCGTCATGTCCATCTTAAAATCCAAAAAGTTTTAAAGTATATCCAGTTTATACGATAATCCAATCTATTTAGATTTATAATCTATAATCACCTAATAAAAAAAGCACTAAGATTATTTATGGCTATTATTTTAATCATTTATATATCGGTCAATATAATTTATATTGTTGATAACATCGGCTTTCATTAGTCGATTTAATACCTAACATTTTTATCGGCCTGATTAGATCATGTTTTATTTAATATATTAAATATTTAATTATGACCCGGCAATTGCATTCGCCGGCTCTTACAGCATTATTATTGTAATATTACTTTGAGACAGAATGAAAAGTCTATACAGAAAATATTTTATTACGCTCTTTGATATAATTATATAACAATAAAAAATATGCAGATGGAATGAACTCAGAAATATGAAGACTTGTAACCCGAAAATTAAGAAATATAATTTTATTTTCGTAATGGATAAAATAGGTATAATGTAAGCAATAAGTGACAATATTATACCATAATAAAAATCCATTACAATTCAATTTAATGGTGATTTAATGAAACATAATTGATGAATATATTTCATATAAAATAAATAATCGCATTATTATTTTTAATGGAAAACCTAATTGAATTGATAACATGATTATTATTTATTTAATAATATTAAGCCCTATCGTAAACGAAACGAAAACAATCTACGGCTAATATAAATCTTAGAATGCAAAATAAAGTAGCAAGTTATCAATCAATTCTTTTTAATTATTCTCTCAGACAGTCACAAGCCCAGCGCTGGGCATAGTCCTCTTCTAAATTGGAAGAGGCCTGTGATCACAAGTAGGGAACAGTAAGCATAATGTTATATTGCTGTATATTTCAAATTTATCACTGATATCAAATTTAATACCATAGTCTCGATAAGACGCGCTTGAACTTTATCTAGATATTTTTTTGTTTATTGGTGATGACTAGAAATCGGCGATCATATTTTATTACAATTACTAGTTAGAAACTTTATCAGAATTATGACGACTATATTTGCATATCACGAAAACGTCAAAGATAAAATATATAATAAGCAAGCTTATGCCTGATATGCGTCACTAATATACTTCTATAATATATTTTTAAGTTGGTAGTATTATGTCAGAAACTTGCCTGCAAGTGCCAATTGAACTAAGATTTTGCCTCAATCGATTGAACATGCAAATATAAGATAAACAAGCACAAATACATTTTTATATATAAGAGATACATTCACAGAAACACCATCTAATACCTACGTTAGATTACATACATTGCTTGCTCAGCAGTTCTACATAATAATTCATTTTCACCTATAACAATATACATATGCGTACTTTTATATTATAATATCTTTAGAAATACAATACAAACATAAAACAGTTTTAAATAATAAAATGATTAATTAATATACAGCCTATACACAATTTTAATAAATATGATGAACATACAAACAAATTTATAGACAACTAAATAAATACAAAGTTACACTAATAGTTAAAATTAATAGGTATTGAATCAAACCCAAAATCATTATATTGTTCATTAATTTTCAATCAGCTCTTTCTTACTTCGTTGGCTCAGCGATCCAAAGTGGATCTTGGCCTCCGACATTAAAGTGGGCCATTCTTTCCTGTTTTATGCCAAGTCAGACCAATCGAGCACATACTCTTTCAGGTCTTTAGCTAGCTAGATGAACTGGTTCTTTCTACTCCATTAAAATAGTACACATTATCCCAGCCGAGCGACAGTAAAAATGTCGCGTAGAGTTGAGTAAACAGTAGCTAACTTGTTGTAGAACTTGTCGCGTATACTTATATGCTACGCGACAAATACTTCTTTTTCGTTATATTAAATAGTGCATTGCGACAAACGTACCCATAACGTACACGTTATGTGTAGTACTGACTCATGTCGCGTAGTCATGACGTCTCAAACTTTTTGATGCCTATTCAAGACAATGCGTTCAAAAACTACATGCCACAAGTCATACAAGTAAACATTATATTTACAAAAATGAACATAATTGTACTTTAAACACTAAAGCCTTAATGTAATTTGCTACATTGCTTGATACCGTCTCCGAAATACCTTCGTTTTACATTCATGATTGTGCAGATTCCTTTGTTGACCCCTGCAGCTATAGTGCTGGATAGGCAGCTGATCAAGCTCATGAGGGTGCCCGCGAGACTGGGCACGAGGATCGAAGAGCAGGAGGCGTAGGAGCGGTAGACCACTCGGTTAGTCGGCTGGAGACTGCGGTAGTTGTAGGAGCCTCCCACATCGACATTGTAGAAGGCTTTATACTGATTACAGAAGGATGAATTGAGAGATATATATAGACAAATCAGAGATAGTATAAATAGGAAACAACTAGACGAGAAATACCTTTTAGAATTTTTAGATAAAGAAATACGAATAATTTGAAAGAAAACAATAAAATGCAATTTTATTCTAAAAATATGAACAGCAAAATGGGTCCGTTATGTGACATTTTGATGTACACCATTGTCATGATTTGAGCTGATTATATTCTGTCGTTTTTTTGTTTGGAAAATACTTTAATGAGATACCTAAATCAATTCTTCGTAGGGCCATGCATGTCCATGATACCAAAGACCAATTAAAAATATCGGACATACCAAGAGCCCTAGTTATTACTGGAATTTTACCTAGCAAGTGTCAGGATTTGCTAGGTAAAAAGAGATATACAAAACGGGAATATCTTTGGTATGAAGATTAAGCAGGTTTTCATGTCGTTATTACTTTTTAAATTGCTATGTTGATATGTAATAAGAAAAGCTTTAAGGTCTTACCTGGTCGTCAGTTATGTAAATGGGTCTATCCATGACGATCCACGTGACTACTTCCTGGCACATTGGTGTGGTTAGGGAGCCCTGATATGTATAGTACGATTGAAGGTCTGGGCTCAGCATCCTCCTACAAAACGTAGAATTGGTTAATTTTTGAAGTATTGTATGTAAGTTTGTTGTTATAATGTTGTATATAATTTATTTTATTATTATTTCTTAAAAAGGCAATTCCCGCAAACACCGATACTCGGAACAACCATTTATTGAACACACAAGTTTTTGTCCTATGTTGGTATCGAACGGCGGTAATGGCGATTGGCGAGGCGATCACTAAACTACGCCATCCGCGCAGTCAATAGTTATGTTATTTATATAAATAGTAAAATAATGAAGTTAACGAATAGTTAATACCATATTTTAAATAGCGAAGTATATTTTAACAATGAACATATTATATTTAATTTCAAATATAAGGATTATGGAATGGATTGATTAAATTATTAGTTTTTAAAGTTAACTACATTTAGTACAAATCTAAGACTGTGTACTGAATAGTTGGAATAGTCTAAGCTGCTAAATTTTTCTACCTATAATCACTTAAAACTACAGCGATAGCTCAGTGGGAAGACCAACAGACTGCAATGCAGAGGGTTTCGGGTTCGAAACCAGGTCGCGCACTTTATATGACTTTTCGAAATTATGACAATTATCGCCTGTTTCGTGCCTTGGAGAGCACGTTAAGCCGTCGGTGACGGCTGCCATGAACATCTATGGCAGTCGTTATTGGGAAGTCAGTGCCCTATAATATCCTGACACTAGTCTAGCCTAAGGGTATCGTTAGCCTCCAGGTGGTAGCCGCTATGTGTTTGTGTGATTTGACTGGATATCAGTTTTTACTGATATCTAGTCAAATCCGGTTAGACTAGAAAAGTTGACCTCAAGTAACTTGGCAATAATTAAGACTAGAGAGAAGAAGAATCACTTAAAATGCATTCATTCATTCATTTCAATAATCTTTACTTTTGGTCATCGTTTCGTATTGTTTTAAATAGGTTTCGTACTCATTACCGAAAGACATTTCTGCGAAGCCCATTTCTACAACGCCAAATCATCAAAGAGCTATTTAATAAGCAAACGTTTTATTTTGGCAAATATTATTCTTAGCAAACCGACTCGGATAGGTTAGGTTAGAAGGCCTTAGCCTCCGTGCTTATTTTTTTTATAACCACCCAGAAATAGGAATTACGTCGAGCATTGCTGTGGACCGCATAAAAAAAAACATGTTAATTTAAAAAAACAGTGTTATTTGACCTTCGAACATGTGGCACTTGAAGAAATGTACTTATCAGTGATATGGGAGTTTGTGCATGTGGCTGTTCGGTGAAATGACCCATCGATCAAATAACCCATTGGTTAAATAGGTCTTTGATGATTTGGCGTTGTAGAAACGGGCTTCGCAAAAATGTCTTTCACACGAAACCCGTTTTAAACCATCCTTAACTAGTAGGGTTACCATTCGTAAATTTAAAAGGCCTGACTGTTAACTTGTAAACACTTGAAGCATCGATAAGGTAAACATGCATGATCGCTTTAATACCCGTCACGAATTATATATGTAAACTAGTAATTTATCAAAATACCAGAACATTAAAAATACTTTATTTAGTTTAAATTCGAAATGAAATCATAATTTCCACTCGCAATACTTTTTACAAGGATAAAGGGGTGCGAATGAGGTACGGGATTTTGAACGGTGATTTGGATTCAAATTACTATTAATCAAAAAATATTTTATATGAAAATTATTATCTTTTTTACACCTAAGACAAACATCCGGAGGAATTAAATACCGGGTATAGGCCTAATTAAAGGTCTGGTATACGGAAATATCCGGCCAAATCCGGACGGATGGTAATCTTATAACTACTTTCAATTAGTTCCATGATTTCCATCCCTATAATGGGAGGTACGCGACTCGAAACAAATCAACAATGACTGTATGAGTGTCATTCATGGTTGTTTAGTGCCTAATCAGGAAATGTTTAACTTAATTGTTTATAAACTATGAGCGTAACATAGCAGAACAAAATATAATTATCATGTTTTGAAAGGATGGGAGTGTTGCGAAAGACGCAGTGTTTTTGCTACGAATGTATGTATCAGCGCCCAGAGTTATTTTGGCTTGAGTCTTTAATTATCTTTTAAATAATGTTCTCTGTCGTCTTCTGTATTGTAATCCTAATATTATGCTATGTTTTCACGACTTAATTACTCGATCGATCATCATGAAATTTTACATGCACGTTGGCAGGTGCATAGGTACTTTTTCTAAATATAAAGTACACTATGTACTTTATATTTAGAAAAAGTACTATAACCAAGGGATATAAATTGATATAACGTGCATTTATTATTTATTATTTTTCTTTCTTTCATTTAAGTCAGCAAAACTGTGGTTGAAATTTAGTGTGTAATGATTAGAGGCTATTAGCAATTTTCGGATAAACAACATCATCATAATGAATTCGTTATATAAACCTAATTGTAAATTTAACTATGTCAAGTTCTTTTAAATGTTTTTTAACAAAACGTTTTATGAATGTTTAAGGAGCAGATTAATTAATGTCGAGTTTATAATAATAACCAATATTTTTTTAAATTTTTTTTTTATTTTTTTATTTTGCTCGTCAAAATGACCACACCGCCTGATGGTAAGCAGTCGTGTGGTCTAAGAGCAGTGGCCTCCACATCGTCCTCATAGCAGCCGAGGCGATGTTGAGGTCTCTACTTTGACGGCCTGAGAAGGTGCTTTTTCACGCCCCGCTTAAAGGACCCAGGATTGAAGGAAGAAGGAAACACGTGCCTTGGCAGAGAATTCCATGCCTTGATCGTTCGGCAGAGGTATGAGGACCCAAACTTGTTGGTACGCACTCTAGTCGACTCCACCGTGTAAGGATGGCATCTGAGCCCAGCACGCGTTGTTCTGGATAGGAAAGGGGAGGGCGGGATAAGGTGGAAACACTCTTCAGAGCACTCCCCGTGGTATATTCTGTAGAAACATGCCAAAGAGGCAATATCCCTACGGAGTTGCAGAGGTTCCAGTGAACTCGTGACCTCTGGATCTCCGATGATACGGACAGCCCGCCGCTGTAACCTGTCAAGAGCGTCTAGCAAGTACTGCGCGGAGCCATCCCAAAGATGAGAACAGTACTCCACGCAAGGGCGCACTTGTGCCTTATACAATAGGCACAGCTGCCCAGGCGCGAAGAACCGCCTCACCCTGTTCAGAACTCCGAGTTTTCGCGAAGCTTGCCTAATGACGCTCTCGATGTAGGTTTTGGGATTAAGGGAGCGGCAAAGATCCATACCTAAGATGGAGAGGCTGTCACGTATCACCAGTGGAGTGTTCTTCAGAGAAGGGACGGAAAGGAACGGAGACTTTTTTGTTGAAAACGCGCATGCCTGGGTCTTCTTGGCGTTGAACTGGACCAAGTTCTTGGCACCCCATTCAGAGATGCGGTTCAAGGTCTGGTCAAGTTCAACGACAAGATCCTGCCTTTTCCCCACAACCTCAGCCTGTTTGGCTCCAGAACGTCCGAGATATCGCCCATGCACGGTACTGTCGTCTGCATAACAATGTATGTTGCCGAGATTCAACATATCATTGATATGCAGAAGAAAGAGCGTAGGGGATAAGACGGACCCCTGAGGCACTCCTGCATTAACCTGCATAAATTTGGAAGCGCGACCGTCGCAAAGGACCCGAATACGACGCTTCTGCAGGAAATTTGCAATCCAGGTGCACAGTTGAGGGGGCAAGCCATAGGCCGGAAGCTTGGAAAGAAGAGACCGGTGCCAGACTCTATCGAAAGCTTTGGCTATGTCTAGGCTGACAGCCAAAGACTCGCCGTGCTTGTCCATAGCCTCACCCCAGAGGTGCGTGACGAACGCTAGAAGATCACCCGTTGATCGTTTAGCCCGAAAGCCGTATTGGCGATCATTGATCAACGAGTGATCCTCCAGGTAGCGGACAATTTGGGTGTTAATAATCCGCTCGAACACCTTGGAGAGCACTGAGGTGATAGCTATGGGTCGATAGTTGCCTGGCTCGGAACGGTCCCCCTTTTTGGGAATCGGTTGAACATTCGCCTCCTTCCAAGCCTCAGGCACAATGCCTGCGGCGTAAGACGTCCGGTATAGGCGCGTAAGTGTGGGAGACAACTCCGCTGCACATTTTTTGAGGACCACAGCTGGGATGCCGTCAGGTCCACTGGCTTTCCGAACATCGAGAGACTGCAGTATCGCACGAACGTCACGTTGCCTGATACGTATATCAGGCATGGTGTAGCCGCAGTTGGCAATGTTAGGCGGCTGCGAACCGCAGTCATCGATTCGGGAGTTGGTCGCAAAGAGATTTGCAAGCAGATCTGCTTTCTCTTGCGGCCGATGAGCCAGTGATCCATTCGGATATCTCAGAGGGGGCAGCGAGGTCTGGCAGAAGTTGGACTGCACCGCTTTGGCCAGGCGCCAATAGCTACGACTGCTCGTAGGATGGGCCATGAGCTCCTGGCCGAACCGTGCGACGCGCTGGGCATTCGCTCTTAAGTATGCCCTCTTGCAGACCTTTGTGGCTTGGTTGAACGCTGCCTTCAGGTGATCCACGTTAGAGTCGTGGAGAGTGCGAGCCCTGGTCCAAGCGCGGTACGCTGTCTGTTTGCGTTCAACAGCATCAGCGCATTCACGACCGAACCAGGGCCTTTTCCTGCCACCGCTCGTGACATCACTGTATGGAATATAATATTCCATACCCAGGATGATTTCACCAGCGACAGCAGTAGCGCTCTCTGAAGGATCCCTGTTCTCAAAGCAGCGTTGAGCCCAAGGGATGGATGCGAAGTACTCCCGCATTCCATCCCAGTCTGCTGACGAGTAGTGCCACAGTCGTCGTCTTGCCTCCTCGGGTCGTGGGGGCGTAACAACATATATATAAAATATTGTAGGCTATTTTAAATATGAATCTCATTTTCTGAAACCGTGAATCTCATATTCAGAAAGTATCTATTTATTTAAGTTTTGAAGCTGATTAAATTATATTAAGCCGGCACTACGGACTCTGAAAGAAGTTACTTTCTTATATGACATGCATGAACATTAACTTTCTGAAATGTTATTTGCATTGGAATAGAATGTTGACCACATAAGTAAGGATTTGGAATGCCACAACACTGTGCCTACACTCAACCGATGGTTTAATAGAGTTGGAGGATTTAAGCTAGGTAATATGCCTTTCACAAGAAATAAGTTAGTAGCTCTGTATCGATGGTCACGACTATCTTTTATCAACCTCTGAGTCTTCTTCGAAGAGTTTAATGAAAACACTATGTGGGTCTGTGTGTCTGTCTGTTAGTAACAGTTTGTTACTGGCAGGCATAACTCCGGAACCACTGGACCTATCGACTTGTTACTTGGTGTGCAGACACCTTGGGGTCATACCTCGGTCGAGTTTAATATGGGCCCTGTGGGTCAAAAGATCCCCGAGATATAGGGGTTTTCTCGAGATATAGGGTTTGGATTTCTTTTCATTACCTTTACATTTAAGACGAACAGGTTGAATCTGGAGTTTTCACACCCATCTCGTTTTATATAAGATAACGCCTGCACTATAAATAGTTCATGTGTCGCGGGGGACTTTACAAACATTTAAACAACGGACACAAATGTTTGTTCCGTTTTGGATTCGAACCCACAACACTCAGAGTAGTGACCAGGCGATCACTTAAACCACTAATTCAATCATGCAGTCCAATTTACTGGCAAGACCTCTCGGTTTTATATTTAAAATATCAGACCACACATCTAATCTAAGTTTTCTACTACAGACGTAGACGCTAGACGTTATCATAATTATTTATTAACATTTCTTGCGCACGCGTCTGCGCACGCGTCAGTGACACCTACATACATTCGCGACACAAATATGACACTTTTAATCGAATTGACGATGACGGTGCACATTATGCTGGGCGATATTTGTTATTTGATACGTATTTTGTTACCACTTTCATAAATAATAATAGTGCATCTGTCAAAAGTAGTAATGTACTCAGTGTTATCTATACTAATATTATAAAGAGGACAGATAAGATTTTTTGTTTGTTTGTTTGTAAGGTTGTAACTCAAAAATTACTCAACCGATTTTAAAAATTATTATGACCAAGTAACATAGGCTAAATTTTATTTAAAAAAAACAAGTAATGTTTCTAACATAACCTAACATACCTACTGCTACGCAAGCGAAGCCGCGAGCAAAAGCTAGTGTTTAATAATCCTAATTACTATTATAAATGTAAATATGAGTTTGTTTGTTTGTTATGCTCTCACGCCTTAACTACTCGACCGTTCATCATTAAATTTCGCATACACGTTGTCAGGGGAACAGTAAAGGACAAAGGCTACCTTTTATTCAGAAAAATACTGTTGCTAACCTAACATATATTTATGGGAGCGAAGCCACGGGTAAGATCTTGTGAATAATATTAATAAATAAAAATAGCCCTGTAAGAAACTGTCCCACTGATGGGCATAGGCATCTTCTCGGAATGAGAAGGGCTAGGACATAGTCCACAATGTTGGCTTAAAGCGGAATGGTAGACTTCACATATAATTATGGAGAACCCTTAAACAAGCAGGTTTTCCCACGATGTTTTCCTTTACCGATAAGGCGAGTGACAATTAACTATTTAATACGCCATAACTTGGAAAAGTCAGAGATGTGCGCCTTGGGATCGAACTCGAGAACAATGGCACTACAACGTTCTTCCACTAGGTTATCGCTGGTTATCAGTGCTTTATAGAAATAAAAAATATACATGTACTTACGACATATCGATCTGGAAAGCTCCTGTCTTGTTCTGCGCCTCGTCGAAGAGATTTGGTACGTCGTACATAATTTCTTCCAGAGCATAGCTTGCTTGTTTATTGCTGTTTACCTTTGGAGGAATAAATATATATTTATATTATTTTAAATATGATACTAAATTACAAAGTCATAAATTTTGATTGTTTTTATTCTATTTTAAACACAAAGATGAACTAAACTAAAACAGTAGTAATGTGTTTAGGAAGAATTTTATGAATAATCTTTGCAAACTAAGAGCTAATCTGAGCGAAGACCTAAAATAATAATATAAATAATAATTTAGAGCTAATATTTTAAAGAATACATATGTATTTGTTGCCTCAGATTACTAAGAATTTCTTGATAGAAAATCTCAACAACGCCTGACCCAGGTATCGAATCCAAGACTTCATGTACAGCACTAGCGTTTACTACGCTGGCCCCCGTGTTAGTCAATAAAGTATTTTTTTGACTCACAATCGGCCAGCCTCACTTCAATTTTATTTCACAGAATAGGAGTCTTCCCGTGACCATGGCTGCTGAAAAGCAACCGAAACGTCGGGGAAAGTGTAAACCCAAATATATATAGTTTTAATAGTTTAAATAATTTTATTAGCTTATAAATTAGTAAAATTCAATAATAGTAGCAGAGTAACAATTTCAAAATTATGTAATACAGTGATAAATAAACAACGCGATAAAATCCGCATATAGTAGTTTAATTTCAAGGAGATTATGATTTAAATGTACAAGCTATATCTAAAAGACCACTTACCAGACCGAAGACACCGACAACTGCCAATCCATCAGGTCTTGTGAGAGCCTCTTCGAGAGGCACATCGGCCTTCACGTGCACGAAATGTATCTCCAAGGGGTACCTGATGACAACAGTATTATTTTTAATGTGTTTTAACTATTAGAAATTATTCATATGTCACGAAAAACTTTACAAACTTTCAAACAATGCGCACTAAGAACAGTCAGACGCGGCATTACCATTTTTTGGCAACATAGAATTCCAAATATATACAAATAGTTGTGTGAATTTGTCCATTGAATATAATTTCTTGATGGTAAGCGTCCCCGAGCAACGCCATCCTATTACAATCACAAGTAAACCGTATGCTTGATTTTATTCAACCTATGTTTTAATGTCCTGATAATGGTGATATTATTTCTATCTACCGAAAACATAAGATACCAATCCTGCATAAACTGTGAATAACCTAAAAAACACATCCGATAATGCTTTTCCTGATCTAGAAATTGTATCTCTCACAATCAATTGTAAGTATGAGCACAAAATTATGCCGCGGGACCTACACAGTAATTCTATAAATAAGAACAAAAATATAGAATGCTATTTTAACATTCTGGTTATTCATTTAAAAGTGGACCATAAATAGCATCAGTTAATTTATAGGTACTAGTATGTGAGAATACAGGCCATTACACATGTCAGATAAAAAAGATAATGGCTTTTAAATGTAGTATGTACAATAAATGAAATGTCACAGGTGATCGTCCGGAGGCAGTTGACATTTAAAGATGTTTATTTATAAAAATGTAGTCTGTAATTGTTTAAAAGTATGAAAGAAATGTATGTAATTTAAGTTTAAAGATGTACTAAGGAATGAAGATGGGTATATAATGTACTAGTGAACACCTAGTGGCCAAATACGTTATCTATATTAACGTTATAAAGCTGAAGAGTTTGTTTGTTTGAACGCGCTAATCTCAGAAACTACTGGTTCGAATTAAAAAAATATTTTAGTGTTGGCCCATTTATCGAGGAAGGCTATAGGCTATATAACATCACGCTACGACCAATAGGAGCGGAGCACCATTAAAAATGTTGCAAAACGGGGAATATTCTCTTATGTTAAGCAGACGAAGTTTCGCGAATCAGCTATTTTAAATAAAACTTTGGTTCACTTCAATCCTTCTTTATATTAACCTCAACTATGTCAAACGTTATACTATCCTTATTAATATTATAATAAATAATAGAGTAAAAACGAAAACAAGATTTATTAAAAAAAAAGGCGTGGGAGGGGGAGGGGGACTATCAAAATATCTTATTAAGTACTCCACGCTTTTTTACATTAAAATTATTAAATTATTTTCTACTTTTTAGTTTGGTTATTTAATTTTTTTTTATGCATTTCTTTTTATTTTTTATATTTTCTTAAATTATTGTATTGTCATCAGTCCTCGATAAGTGTGCAAAGTTTCAAATCAATCCGTCGGTTTGATAAGGGTGAAAATCACGTTCAAAGATTCCGTTACATAGATTCATAGACACATAGATACATACATACCAAGCTAATAAAAGCGCGTTAAAAAGGAAGGAGGTTTTTTGTTTGTATCGAATGAAATCAAAACCACAGAACCTATTTGAAAAACATCGTTTACCGATAGTAAGCTACTTTATCCAGACTTTATCCACAAGTAACATAGTTCACGCCAGAACAACGCAGCGAAGGATTTAATCATAAATGTGGGTGAATCCACAGGAGACAGCTAGAATTGAATATAATTACTGCCTTGTTAGTTTAGTGGAATAAGATTGGTATTATTGCGTGCGATCGCTAGCACCTGACATGTTTTTGCGTTGGCTATCATCATTGGGAATGTGGTATCGGTAGGTGGCAACAAGCTCGCCCCTTTAATGCGTGGTAGGTACCTAAATATAGCTGACAAAATCTAGGTCTATTACACTCATGACTTTTGAAGATATATATGCAAGAGCCTATTTATACATGCAATTCTAATATAATTTTCATTCAAGACCCGCTCAAAACAACGCTACACACACAACAATCGCTTGACCGACATGATACGAAATCTCTGTACGCAGCATCATAAGTTTGTGTTTGTATTCACAAAGTCTAGCGTATTGGACGTCGTCACGTCAGAAAAAAGAGTTATCTTAACAGTAACTTTAAGGAAGAATAACAACCCATACAATAAAAAAATGGGCGTAATCATCTAAATGCCAGTCACACAGTAGCTCATTTAATCTATAAACATACACTTCTGATAATATTACGATAATGTGACATAATATAAAACGATTTGATTTGTTTAAAGATTATGTTCTTTAACATTATTGTATTTAGATAAACATTCCTTGATATTCGGTAGTGGAAAATCTCTTCTGGATATTTGTATGGTGATGTAATGCGTATCTGCGTTAATGATATGCGATTTTCGTATGGCTTTATATATTACTTAGCTCTGTAATCGGGATCACTTCTCTTCGCATAATGTTTTGCGCATACTTTGGCATAACTAGTGCGGCATACAATTTTTGGCATAGCAATACTTTGCCATAGTTGTCTTTGGCATACAGTTTATGTTGACATAATTATCTTAGAGTAAACCTTAAAAATTGTTTTAGTTGTGAAAATATATACTATTTAACTTTATGACTGTGGTTTACATAAATTATACGTTATCTGTTAAGTGTCAATATAAGTATGATAAACAAAAGTATTCCATGTTACCTATGTCTTAAAATTTTATGCAATTGGATAGGGATCCTCCGTAATCTCATGTATTAGTGCCAGTGACATGGAAGGTAAATAAGGATATAAGGACCCACTATTATACACTAAATATATAATATTAATATCAACACTGTATATAAATTGTCCCTCTTCTGCACAGGATCCTCTTTTCAGTACAAGAAGGGTTTCAGCCACCATGCTGGCCCAGTGCAGGTTGGCAGACGTCATATACATTCGATAACATTATGGAGAACTCTCAGACATGCAGGAGTCCTCACGATGTTTTCCTTTACCTTTAACGATGGACCAATGTATTATTCTATTAATTTTATAAATGTGAAAGTTTGTTAATCAATCACGCGTTAACCGTTGAAAGGATTTTAATGATATTTAGTACACAGATAGAATATATTTTTAATTAACTATTTAACCAGGTGTACCTTATCATGGGATTCACGCGAGTGAAGCCGCAGGTTGAAGCTAATCCTTACTGATATTATAAATGGGAAAGTGCTGTCATGCATAATTACTCTACCGATCATCGTTAAATTTTGTATACACGTTGTCAAGGGTACAAAAAAGTACATAGGATATAATTAATTGAAGAAAAAGTAGTGTTCCCGATGCATAGAAAATTTACATAAGCTTTTTTTTTATACGTACTACTATGGTGGCATACACGCATACGGACCACCCGATGGTAAGTGGTCATCATAGCCTATAGACGCCTGCGACACCATAGACATCACTTGCGCGTTACCGACCCTTTAGGAAAGTATGTGGGATGAAGAAGGAGCGGGAAAGGGGCAAAAGGGTGACTGGGCCTCTACTCTACTCTCACTCACCGAACGGAACACAACAGTAGCAATACTGCAATTTCACGTCGGTATTCTGTGAAAAGCTACATTTTAGCGAGTGAAGTCGCGGGCAATATCTAGCATTTTCCCTTCAATCCTGGGTCCTTTAAGAGGGGCGTGAAAAAGCACCTTCTCAAGCCGTCAAAGTAAAGACCTCAACATCGCCTCGGCTGCTATGAGGACGATGTGGAGGCCACTGCTCTTAGACCACACGACGGCTTACCATCAGGCGCAGTCATATATAAAAAAAAAAACAGATTTGAGATTCTGGCTTGCCAACAACTATAATGTTAGTTACATAAGTGTTGTCAATGATAATAGCACGCAATTTTACAATTGACTGAATGTGTAACAATTACTAATTGATAAATTACTTTGCTATTATATTGGCCAATTGATGGCGAGTTTATATACTGTTGAGAAAATCTATTACTTCCCTTTGAAGATCTAGAGCTATTGCTCCATACACTTTGATTCTAGGTATAATTTAATAGTCTTGAAACCTGGATAGGACTTTCATTTGTTAGCAAGCTCGTTTACAGCCAAGTCTTTCTTTCCTTATTTTGTTAACAACAGAACAGCTATAGGTAAAGACTGTAGATATTATAAGTAACTAAAAAAGTGGGTACTTTGAAATAACTACACTTTAAGATATTGAGACAACCACCATCTTAGTCTCCCCGTGAACATAGCTGCTGAACGCAACTAAAACATCGGTAAAACATAGATTATAATAGTTTCAAAAATTTAAATATAAAGATTAACAGTAGTAGTGTAATAGTTTCAAAATGATGTATTAAAAGTTTTAAAATAAGCAAAGCGATCAAATCCGAATACAGTAGTTCAATTTCAATACACATGTGTATGAAGAAACAAGTGTACGGTAATCCGACGCGATCGGAGAGAGAACTGGCGCGGTATCAACGGCTTTATAAGCCTGCAAAGATACGGAGTTAAATAATTATAAAACTAACGCTCCAACTCCGAATTGCTACTAAGAATTTCTTCATAGAAAACCCTAAAACCTTTTATTGAACTACTCTCCCTGGGAAATGGTGCAATGTGGATGAAATACAAGTCTGTCTACCCCTTTAAAGATATATATACTTATGTCTATGTATGCAAACTTTTTATGTTATAGCAACACCAAACACTTGCAAGAGTTTTTGAAAATTGCCAGTCATTAAAATGCTGAACCCCGATAATGCAAATTCACAAACCTTTTTATCAGGAAAAAGGTAAAATCGTGGCTCAGCAATATTGACTGTAGATGTTCAACTCGGCATATTTTTAGTTTCGCTTGCTAAGGGAAAGTGGTAGAATTCAATGTAACACGATATTGTAAAGGGCAATGGAGAAAATTACTTTTGTACGTTGGTTTATGTAATACGTAAAGGAAGTTAGTAAATAAATGTTTTGGAAGAAACGTAAGTGTCGTGTTAGGTATCTATGCATCTTTTGGGATTGTTTAATGTTTAGATCAGATCGCACTGGTTGTGATCGCAAACTGTCTGCATCTAACTACGGGGCAGTTCTCTCAGGACTCTCGGGTTTGACCACGGGAGTCTTTTGTGACCGTGATAATGCAACCTGGCCGAACCGATTCGCGATACAAAAGACGTTCCACAAACAAGGGGATTTTCCAAAGGACTAAAATGTCTAACTCTGTCTGTTATCATTCGCATCTGACGTCGTAAACAATCGCCACAGAGGGCAGCCGATGTCTGCTGTCCAACGGATTTTTGTCTATGGGTGCATTGCTACATATGATATGAATGAATGTGAGTTTGTTGGTTTTTTATATTTTTACGCTTTAATTACTTGACCAATCAACATGAAATTTCGCACACACGTTGTCAGATATATAGAAAAGGACATAGGGTGACTTTCATGCCCGACCGTAGTCGCGGGAAAAAGCTAGTGTTTTATAAAGTCAATCAAATTTGTCTAGTCCGCTGCTGTGCGTCCAAAAAGCCTAAGTGCAAGTATAAAGTTGCAAACAAAGTCACCGATCACAACTAGTCTACGATAAATAATTATAATGTTCTTTTAGTCGCGTGTCTACGATTCCGTGATTTCGTTTCGTGCTTAAGTTCTAGGCTTTAAAATTTGTCGCAAGGTTGTATTGCCTGAAAATTATGCACTGTTGTGAATCAGCCTTGTATTAAACTATCCCTTTGTTGAGCACAGGCCTCGTCTCAATGTGAGAAGGGTCGGGCCTTAGTCTATCATGCTGGCCCAGTGAGGGTTAGCAGAGTTCACATGTGTTATTCTTTGACGACACCGCATATAACTTCGAAAAGTGGGAGATGCGCGCTTTGGGATTGAACTTGAGACCTCTGTGTGGCAAGCCAGCTGTCTCCCTAGGCTTTCATTCACTTAAAACTTATAGTATAATATAATATTCTATCACATACACACAACATCATCTAGCCCAAATCAAAGCAAACTAAGCAGAGCTTGTACTATGGGTACTAGACAATGGATAAACATTTATATATACTTTTTTTGTACATACATACATAATATACATAGAAACATCCAGACCAAGACAAACATCCATGTCCATGCACACAAATTTTTGACTTGTGCGGGAATCGAACCCGCGACTTTAGACGTGGCAGTCGGTTACACTAACCACCACGCCGCCGAGGTCGTCAGATGGCAAACACAACGCGATGTGGAATGAACAAATCCGAATCGACTAGCTAAATGGTTATGAATCGGAAAATTCTTTCTAATTCAGAATCCTACTTAACTAATTGTCTAGTACCCATAGTACAAGCTCTGCTTAGTTTGGGCTAGATAGTGTTGTGTGTATGTGGTAGAATATTATTATTATTATTATTATAATATTACAAATTTGTTAAAAGAGAGGGTCGCTGTAACATCCAGTGTCTGAAAACACCTTAAGGTATTAGTTATAGACATATTTTGTCCCAAATCTACGGATTGTGTTCTCGTTGTAGCGAACAACCTCGTGTCCAAGTGTCACCTTGTGACGTAGTGCTTAGTCTGCCACGTTTTTAGAACGTGGTCGACCAGAAAAGTTAAAGTAGAGTTAAAGTAACACTATAGTTCGCAATTACACGTTCTTTAATGAGAGTTTTACAAATTGATGAAAGTACGCGTATTATTTACTATACAATATGTAACAGGGCGTGGTTCTAGATATAAAGGCTTCGGTGCGAGGTCCGGCTGGAGCACAGTGGACTACATAATTTAAGTACGTCAGCGCGCGGAAGACCACGTACCTTTTTTATTTTTATTTTTTTTGTATGTGTTAGTTGTTGGTCTCAGATGGCCTTCACAACTTTACGCGGACTGTGGGTGAGCGCAGAAGGCTCCCAACCCGTGGCCACGATCCAGGGCGTGGCCGTGTTTTTATTTTCGGCTGCTGGAGAAGGGAAGCCGCTCAGGCACGACCGGTCCGCGTGACAACCTATACTCCTGAAGATCCCGGGGCAGTAAAACCGCTCACCATTCACAACTCTGACAGTAGCTAACGATGATACAAGACCAGTAATGACTATACGGATGACGTAGTGGCTAAAGTGGTTGCCTGGCCACTGCCACTGCACCGAGGGTTGTGGGTTCGAATTCCATACGGGGAAAAATTGTGTGATCTAGAAAATATTGTTCCAAGTCTGGGTGTTCTTTGTGTCTGCTGATTGAATGTTTGGAAAGTCCCCCGTGACACAGGAATTATTCCTAGAGAATAGATTACCCAAAAAAAAAATTGTCGTGTACTTACTTCATGCCATCAACGGCGTGCTCCGACAGCCAGTGAAGGTGGAACTGTAGGAAGGTGTAGTTCCCTCTGAGAGGACCGCCAGACAGCGTTGGTGGCTCACTTGCCCCAGGTACGCCGTTCCATTTCACTGGTGACAACAACAGAATATTAATTAAGGGATCTTGCTATCAAATGAGGCAGTACTGCCAGTCTTCTGGACAAGTTGCCAATAAACAGCGACGCGGAGAAATATTATAACGCTTTTTAAATTTTGGTTTTTATTTCCTTTTCTCATCAGGTTAACCTTTTTGTGAATATTTTTTTCTATTCATATATTATAGTAATTATTATGGTTGTGCAATTGTTTGAGAGCTTCCTCTTCCTTTTTTAAAAGTTACATTTTTATTTCCTTTTTATTTTATTAGGAATTATATTTTAAACTGACGTATCGAAAATTTTTTAAATCGTTTATGGAAATACATATATAAATGACTTTTAACTTTATTGGGAATAAAAATTAAGAAACTCCAGCAGAGCTAATTACAAAGTTTCTCACGTCTTTATCCCTGAAGAGGTTGGCAGAGATTACAAATACATTTTTGCTCTTTTGCTTAGGTTGTAGCTCCCAGGCAATTGGAGCGATGTTATTGCCGGCTTATATCGGCTGCTACTAAAATTTATTGTCAGTAACCTTAAAATATTATTGGTTTCGGAAATTGAACTCGATCTCTTATGCAAAGGATTCAATAACGCCACACCTCCGAGGCAATCACAACATAAAATCGTTTAAGTTCATAAACATTAAATTGGCTATTGACTTGATCTATTCGTGTTGATTTTGATCTTGATCTATTATTGTATCTAGCCACCAGTGTGCTCCTGCGACTCAATAGATTAATAACCGTATCTAAAACTTTAAAATTATGCGAGTTATCATAAAAAAACACTAGTCTAGCTTCCCTGACGCCTCAACAAGTTTTTCCATAGCAGCACAAAGAACATGTGGAAATATTCCACACATACCATGACAGCTGCTACCGTGAGTCCGTCAGACATTTCATAATATTTATCAAGTGACAGACAGTATATAGTTACGTACATACAAACGTCACAACCTATTTGATGTGTAGCACTATGGCACGGAAACACGCACTAGAAAAAAGAAATGTCAAAAAAATTCAAGTGGAAGATTCTATTGTTACCAATAATTTGGTGACAATGCGAATGAGCCGGCTATCTGATGGTTTTTAATACCACAGTACGGAATTAACCCTTCTTCTATAGGATATCGGTTTAAGTGAAGTTACGCCGTTACTGCGTTTTAGCCAGTAAATAAAAGTTGCCAAGTTTGATATATGTATGTACCTTTAGATTCTTTGTTTTTCATCCTATCATTACTGAGCGGTCCTTGCGTTAGCAAGGCGTGGGTGATACCTTTGTATCAAAAGATCATAGACTATACTAACTTACTGTCAAGCGAAAGTCTGCTATTTTGCCACTTTTGTGTTAAAAAAAGACTCATGAGATGTCATTTCTATGTTACGTAAAACATACTAATACTGTCTAAGAGTTATCCAAAATATATGTATGTATATGATGTCTGCTAATGGGTCGGCGTGGAAGACTACAGTCTAACTCGAAAGTCTCGCACTCAAAAGATGCTCTTGCCCAACAGTGGTTCAGTTTATATAAAGGGAATGTCAGCTGTCTCATTGTTGGGCAAAGGTCTCCTATAATTTTTCCAAAAGTCTCTATTTTGAGCTTCGGTCTGCCAGTCGTTCAAAGACGTGTTCAGACTATCGCGCTAGCGTTTCCCTGGCCTACCCTGGCCACGGCACCTCTTTAGTGTCAAATGGATGATATGTGACTACTTACGTGTATGACCGTTATTTAGTCCTTGTACTTGGACGTTTCTGTACCCTCTGAAGATGAGAGGTCCTCGGATATGGCTCTGGTGTTTGTCCACGACGGTGTCTCGTGTCATGATGTTGATGGGAGACTGCTGCCGACCCGCCCTGCAGATACCAGGCCATTGCGTTTCATCTGTAACAAATAGTTTTGTTGTAATCGTGGACGGTACTAATTCTGCCACTGTTCAAGTCACCTATTAAATATTACTAGCGGTCGCCTAGTGATCGAAATTCGACCATAATTGATTAAAATTTTAAGTTTGATTGTTTTTAAGGTTCTATTGTCTAGAACTATACCCTAATAATCATATTTCATATTCTTTTTCAAACAAATTATTATTTACTCAACTATGCTCTTTAATTGACGTTATCCTAAGCTTGCTACTTTATTTTATTTTTCTTTATTATATATAAATACGTAAATATAATATATTATAAATATCATTCCAATCCGCCCAAAGTTTGCCTGTAAGATATTGCTGATATATGTCATTATAATATATTGATATAATAATATGTAACTAAAAGTTACGCGATTCAACTGCGTGTGTCAAATGCATGGTTGTGTGCGTGTAGTGTTTTTCCATTAAATCAATGTATTTCTAATGCATATTTTATATAAATATTAGGATACCGCCAAATTTCATACGCCTCCGCCCGCGCAATTTTCGTAAAAAGGGATACAAAGTTTTTGCGTCACGTTTTAATAGATAGGGACACAGAAAAGCTGCTAAAAGTCTTCAAATGATATTAAAAGTAAAAGTTGTATATATATTAACTTCCTCAACACTCTTAATCGTAGATATGTATATAGACTGTAAATATTTGTATTAATAATGCGTTGGTGTAATAAAATTTGTCAAGTGATGTTCTGAAACACAGGTTTATTTAGTTTAGGCAGGCTTAAAAATAACCTTTTTGAACTTGATTTATTTTGTATACCCTATAAATTAACATAGTTTTTAGAATTAATTTTAATTTAAGCTTAAATTATTTAAAATTTAAACAATTTTTGACATTTATGTATGATGTAGTTTAAGGATGATTTTCTCTCAATAAATAAACAATCCTATCAGCTATTTACCTCAAAAATATTGTTTTTGCGTTCCATGAACAATTCCTGTAACTTAAAGGACTAAGTCTTTATTTGTTTACGTAAACAATCATTGAAACAACGATCACCTAGATTTGGAACGACTCTAGATAACACATCTTTGTACCGAACGGGGATCGAACACAACATTCGGTGCGGTGACAGCGATGAGCCGACAACTTTGATATCTGCACCGTCTGTGCAATAATTTAAAATAACATTGCATACATTTAAATTTAAATCTAATTGTTAGTGTAACTGATAGTTTAGGTACCTACATGATATAAAATTAATTATGATACCTACTTTACAAGTATTTACGTAATTAATAATTATCTTATAATAAATAACATTTGTTAATAACTCAGTAGATAAAGATTAATAGCGAAAACCGCTTTTATTATTTTGCCCTTTCGCATAAATATAGAGTCAGTATGTAATTAATCTATTTATATAACAACATAAATAAGATTAAACAACAACCTCCGCTTATTAGTACCTTGAACTGAGATAATATATAGGACTATACATAATACTTATGTATATATAAGTACATAAGCTCGTGCCTTTCTATCTCCGAACGGTAAGCAGAGATATATGTATTGGGTGTAAGGGACGGCGTATCGTCAACTTTAGCAAGGCGTCTTTCTATGAGGTACTTATCTCGACGCAAACTTCTATTAATCATTAAGATTTTATATTTATTAACATTATTATGCGATACGCAATGGATTGCTCCCAATACAACGCAAGAGCGGGGAATGAACTTCGCGCCTCGCCCTCGAGAAGCAGCTGATCTGTTTAAATTGCGACAATTTAATTACAATGCTGTATTTAAGTAAAATTTAGTATTCTTTGGTTATATTTAATAAAATGTATGGTTTATACATTATGTTATGATTCACAGCCAGAAAAATGAGAAATAGCAGAATTTTTTTAATTTTTCCTGACGAAAATTTCAACTATTTGTAACTCAGAATCATTCAGTTTTCGGTACACCGTCGTCCCTTACACCCGACATTTTTTATTTTTTTAGGCAGCTTAGGTTTTCGAAAAGGCAGTTCCCGCCTTATACATAATACCTGTGTCGCGGTAGACTTTCACGACTGGAGACAGATCAACGCAGGACCAACGGCTTTACGTGCTTTCCGAAGCATGGAGGAGGAGGAGTTCTACGACGCCTGCTTTCTATAGAGGTTTTGTTAGCAGGAAAATCCAATAACTTTTTACTGGCCGAATCCGGGGTTTGAACCAGAGACTTACAAGATTAACGAGACTTCAGTTATCAATTGAATTATTTATGTCGCTATCCGAACATTGTCTTTGAATGCCTGTTTCTATGTCATCATAATAATATAATCTTTATATATATATATATAGGTATATATGTATATATATATAAATTAATAAATTTTCCTTGGTCATGCCATAACTTGAAAACGACTTTACCGAATTTATTAATCTTTTCTTAAGGTTTCCAATACTTTGAAGAGGATCTTACAAAAATTGCGCAGAAAATTGAATAAACTTAACGACTATTTTAATCTCGCAAATTTGACAATTCGTCTAAGACAGTTGTTGGGCCCTCGGTATCCTCACTCATTGAAAGAAACACAACGCAAGCGGTATTTCATGCTGGTTTTCTGTGGGGCCGTGGTACCACTCCGGTCGAGCCGGCCCATTCGTGCCGAAGCGTGGCTCTCCCAATTCCAAATTGTGGAAAACATAATGCATCTTGCAGTGTCTGAATTATCTGCGGTGTGGATACTGTGGACGCACCATAACACAAAAAGCATAGCGCCTGTGACAAGGCATCCGTTCGCCCGCTGCGATATCCGAGAAGTCAAAAATTAAGTTTAATGGACGCGGCTACTGTTAGTAATGTTAATGACTCCTGAATTATGTCATTAACATTCCGTCATACTGCATTATTACACGTGGGCTACCTTATGTCTGTCTTTGTAATAATTGACCGCATAGATGCTTTAGTGTTAAGTGGTGCTGTGGGTTCAATCACGATTTAAGAGAAAATATCGTTGTGCCGAGTCTGGATGTTCTTTGTGACCGTTGTTTGAATTTTTGTAAAGCCCTTTGTGATATAGGATTATTCCTAGTACGGGCGTTGTATTTTTAAAGAAAGATGAATAATGTCAGATAATGTTTTTCGGCCACTGGCGCACTAGATTTTGAAGTGGTTTAAGGGTTGGAGGCCTCTTGCGCTCACACATAGTTCGCGTTGAATCATCAAGGCTATCAGCGGATAACAAGTAACACGCTATAATTTTCTTTTTTAAATAAAATTATCGTATTTTTACACCCCGCCCATTTCACTACTTATGTAAATATATTACTAAAACAAGCTTATTAGTTTATGACCGTTTACGCCTTGGGCTTAAGTTTTAAAATGTTTTAAAATGTACAGAGTAAGGTGAAATTTTATCATAGATGTAATGTTATTATATTCGTATTTAAACTAATGCATATAGCGGCGGTAGCCCAATGGATAAGGTATTGCAATTGCGATCGAGAGATAGCTTAGCTGAAGGGGTTAACAAGAATACTAGTAATTTGAAATACAAATTGCTAGTAATCTTAACAAAAAGAAAATCTTTTCGATCCATTATTGACATAGGAGAAAGTCTACAAATCGTTACTTAATATTATAAATGTCAATGTGTTTTTGTTTGTTACGCTTTCACGCCTAAACTACACTACCGATCATTATGAAATTTTGCATACCCGTTGACAGGAGTGCAGAAAAGAATATATGGTACCTTTCATCTCGAAAAAAACACTGAGATTTTTATTAATTTAATCTAAATTAACGCGAACAAATCCGCGGGCAAGCTCTAGTTTATTTATATACCATCCATGATACACTTTTAGTTTAGTCTATAGTCATTTTTAATGAATGAATTACATTTCAAATCCTCAAAATATGACTATTGTTCGTGACGTTGCCACTCGGAACACGCGAGAAGGCATAAACGGTGTTATCAAAAACATGTAGTAATTTGTTATCCATATTACTAGTAATATTGTATTGTTTTAACAACGCTGTAATTATTCTATTTAAATTTACAAATATTGAGCACACTGTCTGCGCTCAATGCCCTGTTGGCTGTATTGCTTGAATGTAATGTGTTTGACCTATGCAAAATTGGCAGCGTGTTAGCAGTTCTGCGGGAAAATAATATTATTGTATCTTTATATGTATTTGATTGTTGTGAATTGTTTTTTTTATCTCAGCCAAAAGACGTCTACTGCTGGACATGACCTACCCCAAAGTTTTTAAATTGTTTTAATTGAAATAAAATCAATAAAGTGAATCGTTAAACATGATATAGGTATGTTACAATCACCGTTAATTAATATTTTTTTACAACTCCTGCACTAGGAATAATGATTCCTGTGCCACTGGACAACGGACACCCAGACTCGGAACAACGATTTATGAATCACACAAGTTTTGGTCCCGTGTGAGGATTTGACACTTGCGCAGTGGCACACAGTGGGTCGAGAGTAACACTTATGGTATGGTAACACCATAATACATAATTAAGTCTAGTGTTGTAAGCGTAAAGGTAACCATCGACAATTTGGCGGCTTCTATAATTATTACCTTTCGCCTAAAACAGACTAAAGCAATTGCCAGTCAAAAGCGATAGTAATGTTTAGGTAATTATTATAATAATATTCTATCACATACACATAACACCATCTAGCCCAAACTAAGCAGAGCTTGTACTATGGGTACTAGACAATGGATAAACATATACTTTCTTTTTTGTAAATACTTACATATTATACATAGAAACACCCAGACCAAGACAAACATCGATGTTCATACACACAAATGTTTGACTTGTGCGGGAATTAAACCCGCGACCTCAGGCGTGACAGGTGGTTACGCTATCCAGTACGCCATCGAGGCCCTGATTGAAATTAAAACGATTTGATCCAATCACTGTACACACGTATCTATGTATAAGTGCGTCAGATTTTAATTAATCTTTATATGAGTGAGATTGTTTTTCACGCCCACGCTTGCAGTGTCGAAGCGACCACTGAAGCCACTACATCATCAGGGCAGTCATCAATGTGTCAAAGACTGCCACATGATATGATAGGCGGATTGTTCATAATAATTGTTGTCATTTGTTGACTACAGCAAGGATTTTTATACTGGTGGCAAAGAAGCATACGGCCGTGATGGTAAGTAGTCACCGTAACCTGAGACACCTACTACACCAAAGGCATCATTTGCGCGTTGACGAACTTGTAAATCAAATTCAATTTCAATCCTGGGTCCTTTAAGCGGGGCGTGAAAAAGCACCTTCTCAGGCCGTCAAAGTACAGACCTCAACATCGCCTCGGCTGCTATGAGGAAGATGTGGAGGCCACTGCTCTTAGACCACATGCTTACCATCAGGCGGAGAGTGGTCATTTTGACGAGCAAAATCATATAAAAAAAAAAAAAACTCCCCTTTTGAAGAACCCCATACTGTAATAATAAATAATAATATCAGCCCTGTATTAAACTTTCCCACTTTAGGTCATGTTAGGCCATAGTCCACCACGCTGGCCTAGTGCGGGTTGGCAGACTTCACATTTCTTTGAGAACATTATTGAGAGCTCTTAGACATGCAGGTTTCCTCACGATGTTTTCCTTCGCCGTTAAAGCAAGCGATAATTAACTATTTAATACGCACATAATTTCGAAAAGTCAGAGATGCGCGCCGTGGGATCGAACTCGAGACCTCTGCGTGGCAGTCCAACGGTTTTCCACTAGACTATGGTTTTGTTGTAAGTCTTGTGGGAAAACCTCGGCAGGGAGATCATTCCACAACTTGAGCGTCCGCGGGAGAAATTTTCTTTGGAACCGCTTGGTGCGGCATCAATTAGAATGTAAGGTGTGAAAATGAAATCACTGCCGATCTCAAACCACTCTTCAGAACATTTACCTATATCTAGTAATAGGTGTGTTCTTCAAGCGCTTTCTTAGATGACTAAGCAGATAAGCACCACTCCTTATATCTATATCACGATAAGCAAATAAGGTAAACCCTTATTTGCTAGTTGTGATTCAATCAGCGAATCTTATCATTAATCGTTAATACGATTGCAAGTTTTAGTGATGACGGAACTATCGATAATTTATTTTTATACTATAAAACTAGCTGACTCGGCAAACGTTGTTCTGCCATTAAAACTTTTGTCAAAAGAATATAAAAAAAACTGGATAGGGACACCCTAATCACCTAGCGATATGAAATATACTTTACGATCTATTCTCATATCTACCTTCTTCTCTCTAGCCTTTATTATTCTTAAGACACTTGGGATCGGCTTTTCTGGTCTAACCGGATTTGACTGGATATCAGTTTTTACACGGAGCGGCTGCCACCTGAAGGCTAACGATACCCTAAGGCTAGACCAGTGTCAGGATATTATAGGGCACTGATTTCCTAGTAACGACTGCCATAGATGTTCATGGCAGCCGGGACCGACGGCTTAACGTGCTCTCCGATGCACGGAGCAGGCGATAATTGTCAATCAATACAAACATAATTTCGAAAAGTCATATAACTTCCGAAAGTCAGAGGTGCGCGACGCGGGTTCGAACCCGAGACCCTCTGCATTGCAGTCTGTTGGTCTCCCCACTGATCTATCGCTGCTGTTATTCTCATATCTACCAAATATACTTACATTAAACAAAACTTCATAAAAATCGGTCAAGCCGTTTCGGAGGAGTGCGACAATATATGTATAGATTACGGCTCCTCTCGCTCTTTTAAAGAGGTTTTTGTTGCTTATAGTTGCTTGGATGGCATAGTAGGAGACCGCTGGACTGCCACGCAGAGCTCTGAGTTTGATCCCATGGCGTGCAATTCTGACTTTTCAAAGTTATATGCGCATTTAATAGTTAAATATATATCATAGACAGCTGCACTCACTGATCGGTAAATGATTAGCAGGGTAAGCAACGTTGGGTGCGGTCACTCTATAGATGGGTGATCACTAAGTGGTATTTCATCTGAGCATCTCCGTGCTTCGGAGGGCACGTAAAACGTCGGTTCCGGTTGTTGCCAAATTGACAAAAGTCGTTAAGCCATGTCAGAGGCTTACGGGCGGCTTGAACAACTCGTGACAGCAGGTTGGTCACTAACCACACGAAAAGAAAAAAGAAATAAAGAAAAGAAGAAAGAAGAGATAGTTAATTATCACTCATTTTAACAGGAAGGGCAACATCGTGAGGAAACCTGCATAGCTAAAATGTTCTTCGTAATGTTCTTGAAGATATGTGCAGTCTGCCGACCGGCACTGGGCGAGCGTGGTGTACTACGGCCTAACTCTTCCCACTTTGAGAAGAGGCCTGTACCGAGCAGTGGGATAATTTAATACAGGACTGGTATTATTTTATAGGTGTTTGCAATACTTGTGATGTCAATCGCGTTGCTAACACTTAAACTCATACTTATAGGAAACATGCCTTTTAAGAAAATGGGGTCATTGTTGATAGTGCAAGTAATAAAGATCATATTGCTTCTCTTTCTGATAGCACACTGTCTCCTCAAGGAGTCTGGCCACCCAGCTTACTTCAGGAACTCAAGACAAAGTATTTTTGTCTGCGATCTTCTGTAGCCGAAGTTGTGTTAGTGAGATGCCATTATGTAAAAAGGTATTTTAGTAGTAAGTAAAAGGTGGTTTAGCAATAGAGGGTTTGGTTTTCGTAGTTATGAATGTACTGCAATACGTTTGATTATAATCGCAATGCATGTATTTAAATATATGCTGATTAGTTAAGCGATGTTCCCGCTAGAGATTTTAATTTCCTTATGCCTTCCTATACAATATCTACTAGCCAATAACAACAGCTTCGCTTCCGTGGTTCTAAAGACCTATCCACATAAATTGGGCTAAAAAGTAACCTCAGTCTCCAGCTACAAACTATGCAAAAAGTCATATGAAAAAACAAAGAAAGCAAGAAAAAACCATTTATTGCCACAAAGACTAATTACATAATTTAATTTAGAATAATAACAAAATAATTAAAAGGCAAATCAATCAAATAATCAATCACGTCAGTATTATCGCAACGCTGATTTTTAATGGATACCACCGTTATGTACGGACGTCAAGTCAGCTGCATACAACAATTTTATACCATAAACAAAAGTGAGAAAATGTTTAAAAATACATAATAAAAAAAGAAAATCATGTCGATGTCTTTCTCCGTTGCAGCATGAAAGTAGGTAAAACTAATAAACACTCTCGCATTTAGTTTGGAATTGTGCCTGGTAAACAGCAATGGGATCGCGCCCTGGGGACCAAAAACAATCCTAACTATCCTAACTAATATTATAAATGCGAATGTGAGATTGTTTGTTGTTTCTTGCACGCCTTAACTTGACCGATCATCATAAAATTTCTCATACACGTTGTTAACTGTCCAGAAAAGGACATAGGGTACCGTTCATCCAGGAAAAAGTACCGTTACTATCATAACGTTTGTTTTTTTTTTGCGTGGGTATGCGCTTGATGCCTATCCCCTCGCCACAAGGGGAGGCGAGAGGATTATATCTGGCTCTCCCGTAATTCAGGCCTACGGAACAAAACCCTACGGTGTGCCAATGCGGTGTGCTGCCCTGTATAGTGGATGGGCCGCTGGAAAAGACTGTACCTCAGCGACCCACCCAGCAGACTACGACTCCTGGGTGACGTACCGGCACTACAGAGGGCGTCGGACTGACTTAATGGCAGGCGGGTGAGAGATACTCGTTCTCCCGCCCGCAGCCTTCCTTATGGCGGCATTAGGCGCGCGAACGCGTGCCTGCGCCGCCCGGTTCGCCGGCGACGGCTCGGATCCGCAAGGATACTTTCCTCATGGATCCGCTCCGCCGCTTCCTTCTGCGATGACGTCATCTCGCAGAAGGAGGCGGATGTGACCGCTGCCCAGTTCTTCTCGCTGTTGACCATGGCTTTAATAGTAAGTAAGTATTTTATTTTTCAAAACATAGGTACATACACGTTACTATAACAAACATTGTAACATAAAAAAAAAAAAACTAAAAGTACACGACCGGCAGCGAGAGATCTTCTGCCACAACCTCAATGAGTTCACGGCGCTGCACCGACCAAGCAGAATATTGCTCGAGCGTGTGCTGCGCCGTGTCCTCTTCACACTCGCAGTGGTGGGAGATGGGTTCCCTAGGTTCCCTCCTAGCGACCGTGTGCAGGTAAATAATAGGCGGAATATGGGTGTAATGCACCTATGTCAAACTCTTTAGCGTAAGATTATATTGTGTACCTACTAAAATTAAAATATATAAAGTGATTACATGCGTAAAATTAACATGTTGTTCACATACCGTTATATTTTTTTACTATGACAATTAAAAGTAAAGACTTCTAATTGGCTGTTAAATAACTAGGTACATCTATTGCCATATTGTCATATGAGCTGTAAGGTATATAAAATAAATGAATCAAAACAAAATAAATAAAAAGATTGCTGTTTTGTAATTCGTTCCAACAAAAAGACAACAACTAAAGTTCGATGCGATGCTAACGGAATAATAGGCAAAAGATAGCAAGAGACTAGCAGCGATAGCTCAGTGGGGAGACTAACAGACTGCAATGCAGAGGGTCTCGGGTTCGAACCCACGTCGCGCACCTCTGACTTTCGGAAGACTTTTCGAAATGATGTGCGTATTGATTGCCAATTATCGCCTGATTCGTGTCTCGGAGAGCACGTTAAGCCGTCGGTCCCAGCTGCCATGAACATCTATGGCAGTCGTTATTGGGGAAGTCGACACAAAAGATCCCACTAGGTCGAAGTGTCGCCGGTCTGTACTGATTGGCCCCCACACAAGATAAGATAAGATAATGGACAAAAGATAGTTTCAGTTGTTTTTTTATTTTTATAAGGTCTGTAATCTTTTGGACTAATGTATTCAGCACTGCAACTGTTTTTTATAGGATCAGTAACCTGTTAGTAACGTTCATCAGGCTATATGATCCGTTTAACATAAGTGTTTATTTGCCACCGGTGGTCTACAAGAAAACCTTGTTTGAAATCTAATAGACAGTACTGTTATATACCATTGTTATGTAAAATACATATCTGTTAAAGATATATAAAGCTGTACAAATAATCTAAAGGTGCTCATTAAAATAATTCTTATGTAGTTATTTTAACTGAAAAAGTATGGAATTGCCGTTAATGTCAAATTTCTGACATACTACACGTATTTAAAGATGAATTATCTGAATGAATATTGTGTAAAATATGTTGATTATTTATTTGGCGGAATTATTTGCAATTTATTATTTATTTAGAGGTGACATGGCGGCCTCGATGGCGTGGTTGTTATTGTAACCAGCTATCACGCCTGAGGTTGCAGGTTCGATTCCCGCACAAGTCAAACATTTGTGTGCAAGGACATGGATGTTTGTCTTGGTCTGGGTGTTTCTAACTAAACTATGTAAGTATTTACAAAAAAAGTGTACATGTATGTTTAGCCATTGTCTAGAATCTATAATACAAGCTCTGCTTTGTTGGGGCTTGATGGTGTTGTGTGTATGTGATAGAATATTATTATTTATCTTAACTACAGTTACATAAAATTTATCGTCAAGCATGTTACGCCATGTTAGGTTAGGCAGAATTAAAATTTTCTTTGTTACATTAATGTTATGTTACGCGTATGATTATTTGCCAAGATTGTTGTATAAAAATCAGTTTACTATAAAGTTGACGATAATATTCAAATCTGTATCTGTTTTAAAAAGAGATACCTAGGAAGCACTCCTGTTACGCGGAGACTCTACTAACATTTCGACACACAACAGACATTAAGAACATCCACCCTCAGCACAACTATTTATGGATAAAACAAAATCATGTCTCGTTTTGGGATCAAACCCACAACTCACGGCACGTTTAATTGTACTGATGACGTATTGGCTTAATTGATAGCTTCGCCAATGTCACTGCGTCGAGTGTTGTGGGTTCGAATTCCACACGGGACAAAGCTTTGTCCCATGCAGTCATATGCATAAACTCATGTCGTACATCCACGAAGGACTCAGGCAGTGGAATATAACACCCATAAATTGCCAGCTATGTTTAAGTCCTCGAAATATGGGGCAAACTGATTTCCGTCTATCGGGCACATTGCCGAACTCCGTTATATTTACTTATTTACTCGTAGTTCGCTGACTCAGCGATCCAAAGTGGATCTTGACCTCCGACATTAAAGTGCGCCATTCTTTCCTATTTAGTGCCAAGTCAGACCAATCGAGCGCATTCATCTTTTTCAGGTCTTTAGCTAGTTCATCTTTCCAGCGGTACCTTGAGCGATCCACCGGACGACACTCGGTGGGTCGCCCGAGATATGCTCTTTTGGACTCCGTTATGCTAATGAGGATTTCTTAACAGAAAATTTCGACACTTCTTTGTCGGAAATGAACTCAAGACGGCATGGTCTGCTGGAAATGTAGACGTAATCTTGTGCCATGGGGTCAATAGGATAAAATAATAGGTATGTATTTTAGTCATAAACTGTATCACTTCATTTAACTATGGATATAATCATTACAAATATTATAAATGCGGATGTCAGATTGTTTGTTTATTTCTTACGCTTTCACGCCTGAACTACTTGACCGATCATTATGAAATTTCGCATACAAGTTGTCAGGGGTACAGACTTACGTCAAGGTTATATACTTTTTCTGGATGAAAGGTATCCCATAGGATACCATATGATAGGCCATAGCCTATCATATGGTACCTTGCATCGAGAAAAAACTACTGTTTCCAAAGGGAGAAACTTGACATAATCTACATTGTTACTCACATTAACGCAAGTGACGCCGAGGGAAAAATCTAGTAGTTCCTATTTATATCTATACTAATATAATAAAGCTGAAGAGTTTGTTTGTTTGTTTGAACGCGCTAATATCAGGACCTACTGAATCGAATTAATAAATTCTTTGATTGTTGGATAGCTTGTTTATTGAGGAAGGCTATAGGCTATATAACATCACGCTACGACCAATAGGAGCAGAGTATCAAAGAAAAAGGCAAAATTGTCTTATATAAAGCAGAAGAAGTTGCGCGGGTAAGCTAGTCTAATATAAAGCTGAAGAGCTTGTTTATTTCTTTGTTTAGTTGAACGCGCTAATCTCAGGAACTACTGGTTTGAATTGAAAAATTCTTTAATTGTTGGATAGCTTATTTATTGAGGAAGGTTATAGGCTAAATAACATAACGCTACGACCGACGGGGGCGTCGCAGTAATCATGAACGCGGGTGAAACCGCAGGGACATCTATTAATACTAGCGGTCGCCTAGTGCTCGAAATTCGACCAAAGTTTGTCTGTAAGATATTGCTGATGTATGTCATTATATATTGATATATGTAACCATAGTTACGCACTTCGACTGCGTGTGTCAAATGCATGCTTGTGTGCGTGTAGTGTTTTTTTATTTATTTAATGTATTTTTAATGCATATTTTATATAAATATTAGGATTTGCCCCTAATTCTCCATATAAACTTTAACTGTGCCAAATTTCATACTCCTCCAACCGCGAAATTTTCGTAAAAAGGGGTACAAAGTTTTTGCTTCACGTATTAATATATAGATTATAAATGTAAATGTTTGTAAAGAGTTTAGAATTTAGATGTTTGAAACTTAATCATACGTAAACAGTTAGACGTACACAGTTAGATTTTATTCAGGTGTACGTTACTATGGCTTTAGGGTTCAGCCGCGAAAATGAGCTATTAATAGATATATTATTAATAACTAGCTTTTGCCCGCGGCTTCGCTCGCATAAAAATATGTTAGGTTATGTTAATAACTGTTCTTTTCGGTGAAAATATAGCTTTCTAATGGTGAAAGAAATTTTAAATCGATTGATTAGTGTTTGAATTAAATCCTTACAACCAAAAATCGAATCTTTACCTTTTATAATATTAGTAGATATATAGATGCTAATCCGCTTTGGAAGACGTTCCAGTTCTAAATTCATCTATAGATAATAGAAATTGTTGACTATTTAAGTAGACAATTGGTATTATCTATGGTTTATTTTGTTTTTATTTATATACTGTAGGCTTACATAAATGTTGACACCTTTGGATAATACTTTAATCCAATTTAACACTTCCATGTCCTATATTTAGGATGGTCTTTTAACATCGATACTATAATATTTATTAAATTAATACGACGATACTACTTTCTACGATAGTAGCTATATTAATAATAATATTCTATCACATACACACAACACCATCTAGCCCAAACTAAGCAGAGCTTGCACATCCATGTTCATGCACAAAATGTTTGACTTGTGCGGGAGTCGAACCCGCGACTTTAGGCGTAGCAGTCGGTTACACTAACCACTACGCCATAAAGGCCGACAATTAATAGCATCCATGTTCATACCCTGGCCTACTGCTAGACACGGACCTCTTTTCTCTTATAATTATAAACTGGATTCCACACTTACGCACATTATCCAACAGATATACCTAAATTTAGTAGTGCCATAAAGTCATAACAGAATGTTTACATGTGTCATATAACTTCTAATTAAAAAGGCAATTTTCTAGTCTATTCTATAAGTACTAGTTTAGTCTATTAAATCTATTTTTAACTAGCTATTTCCCACAACTTCGTACGCGTGAAATTTGAAAGCAGGTACTTATTTATCTATAATTTTCTTTCTTTGCATGTAAGAAGAAACTGATCTAAACACATAATACTTGACTTCTAGACAACAAATCAAGAATATGTGCTAGATTTTAAGTTAGATCTTCAGCAATAACCGTATTCAATTTCCTACTGTATTTGAGTGCCACTTGAACAAAAATACAGACAATAAATCTAAAAATAATCTTATAATATTTTCTTAAATACCTTATATACACAGACATCGTCTAGTAAACAGTATGTGCGAGTCTATTTTAGTTTTTGAGGCATTCATACATTGCATTCAGGCACTCAGAGCTTTGTGCGGCGAAACACCACAATAGACAATTAAGTTTATAGATGTGGAATCAATGGCAAAGGAACTCAAGCCTCTTTAAAAGTATCACTCTTGCGAATCTTGAATTAAACTTGATATTAACCTACATTCGTAGTATAAAACTACCTCACGTGAAGCTCTTTAACCCCAAAAATTCAAATGCTGGTTCCGCTACAGATTCGACGTGCTATGGCTTACCCCCTCGACTATGGGTGCTTAGAAACGAAACCTCGGGGAAGGTGTAAATTTAAATAATATAAATAGCATCATAGTTTTAATCGGCCTCGATGGCGTAGTGGTTAGTGTAACCGACTGCCACGCCTGAGATCGCGGGTTCGATTCCCGCACAAGTGAAACATTTGTGTGCATGAACATGGATGTTTGTCTTGGTCTGGGTGTTTCTAAGTATAGTATGTATGTATTTACAAACAAAAAAGTATATGTGTATGTTTATCCATTGTCTAGTACCCATAGTACAAGCTCTGCTTAGTTTGAGCTAGATGGTGTTGTGTGTATGTGGTAGAATATTATTATTATGTTTCTCTTATCACAGGTACTTTCTAACATATTATATTAGAAAATACCTGGCCCTTTGGCCCTTATTATTATTATTATTTATCATAATAATTTAAGTAATATTATAAATAATAAATCGTATTTAAAAATGAACCGCAATAAAATCTATAAACAAAAGTTCAATTTCAACGTTTTATACTAGTAAGATGTATTACTAGAAAAACGGTTAAGTCATTTTAGTTTTAAGCATTACCAATGTCTTACGCTCATCTGATAATTAATAACATTGCTAATGCTCGGATCCGAAAGACTTATGATATTGTCAGTATACCGGTTGATTTATTGAAAACAGTGTGGCAAAATATGTTCCCAAATCATATCTAGAGTTTACAAAAAATAAATGTATACTAAAATATTATTACAAAAACTTACAGCTATAAGACCATTCCGCTTGTAGACTGAGATCTGAAACAATATTATGAAAGTTAATATAAATTCAGATTAAAATACTTTGGATTAAACGCGACTACAAGAATGATATGAATTGTAAAATGTTTTTATTTAGATACACTTTACAGGAACATAGCGCTGGTACGAATAAAAAAGTACAAGTGCGAATTAAAGCCAGTGGCAGATGTTAAATAAAAAAAACTTAAGTTAAGCTTGCAACATACAACATATTACAAACTTATATTGTCACATAAATATTTGAAGCCTATGTAAATAATATTTTGCTAACCAAAGAATATATTATACAACCACTATCTTTTATATTAAACTTCAGCCAGTTTTAAATCTTTAATTTTGCATTATTTTGATTCTTAAACAGTTATAGATTATAAGTGCATAGATAAATATACATAAGTTAAAAAAAAGGAAACATCCGCAATTTTCACGTCGTTGCGTCGATAAGTTCAATACTTATAAAACTTGCGGATGTGTGCAATTATAAATAATAATAATAATAATAATAATTTACCCGTATATACAACGCTAAAGAAAAATGATTTGTAATTAATAAATTAAACTACGAGACAAGTATGTTCTGGTTTCATTATAAAAATCCAGCAGTTCAATATGTTTCTTGACATGACCTCACACATTTAATATGTGTCTATGTATAGAGGTCGCCAACAAACGAGATGAGAAGATCTAAAACTCACAACAGGACAACATTTAACAAGGGTCGCGCGTGACAGAACCCAATTAATTAAGCAACCACAAATTCTAATTAACAATAAAAAATACTTTTGTTTAACTGATGCATAATGATATGAATTAATAAAACGCATAAAAACGATCCTTTTATACCTTAAACAAGACAAAATAACTATTTTAAAAAGAGGTATACAACGTATAGCTAAAGTATAACAATGTCAGATGCGATAAAAATTTATGTATGTCAACTAAAATTTATCTTGACAAATACTGCTTAGTTCATATTTGCCAATCTTTGTTTCAAAACGAATTTGGCAAATTTCATAATGTAAAAAAAAATATTTAAAATATAGCCCTTTTTAATGGCGTTGACGTATGGATTACGGGTAATAGCAGATAATTTGGACAGACAATTTTTCTGTGCGGAAATATAGACGCAAATATAATTAGAAAAACTAAGTTTTATTACATTTAGAAACTTACACAAATATATAATTCTAAGTAATTTGGATATGGATATTATTATTTAATCCATAAAAAGTTAAAGTAAATAAAAAGTAAAAAATGTCACGTATGTGTAACATGTTGACATTATGGTTTAATTATTATTCATAACATTCCAATGGTGTTCATAAACAAAATTATACACGACTTTCGTAAAATTCACAGAACATTATACGTAGAAAATAGATAAATTTGCGATCAATATTTGAATATTTTACCCATTTAAAATATTTAATTGATTATTATATTTTACAGTTAGGGATCGCATGTACTGAACGTCTCTCGTTTCAAAATTAGTTTAAATATGCCATTATGTAAATAAAATAAAAATTATATGTTTATGCGAATTAATTTTGAAATAATTTAGAAAAAATGTAGTATTTTTTATACACAAAAAGTATGGAACACATTGCTCACCTGCAACACTGACTATGAAGAACACAATAAACGCATTCATATTGAAATTAAAAAAATATTTTCCCGCCAATTTTAATGTCACTTGAATTTTATTATTGAATTCGGTTTTTAAATTTGTTGTATAGATTGATTTAATTTAATGAAACAGTAGCTCACTATCACACACACGCGGTGCCACTAATACCTATGTCTACAAGTATCCAGTTTTTATACATTTTTGTTTTAAACTTTTTTTTATCAGCCTCGTGCACTGTTGTTCTGTCCGTACGACCTGCGCTAACAGACGCTCGAACTTACTTTTGTGTGATAATAGGTATGTTCGTGACACACTGCTCGGCTCAAAGTACAACAGCAATCATTTGTTTTTGTTGGTGACAATGCGATACTTAAAAAGTTATAATTTTTTGTTTAGAATAAAAATGTGTTACTTATGTGGTCCATTTTATTGCATGTATGTATATTGATTTAGATTAGATTATTTTAAATGTAATTTACTAAAATAAAGTATGAAAACGTTTTCATACATATGTATATAGATCTTCTATCTTCAAAAAGTTAGCCAGAGATGTATGAACTCATATTTCGTCGTGTTAGGTTTTAGTACTACAGTTTTATAGCTAGAGGGTCATTCTGATTGCACCCTATCCAATTGCAATACAGGCTGTTTAGGAATGCTGACTAGCCGAATCCGGCCTCTTGAGCTATGTAGCTATTGGTAAGCCGGTAGTGTGCTACTAAGGGAATAAAAATAAAACTTAATATTTAAGAGGAATATTAAGTTTTCTTTTACAAATATGCACATTAGACGGCTACTGCTACATATTTGTGTAGTATGCGACTTAACTAAATGTAACTTTAGTAAAATCACTAACCACTAAACTTTAATATTCATAAGTGTTACTTTGTCACCTAAATTAATAAAAGCTTTTAAAATTTATTTGTCTTAAATGAATTAATAATTTTCACTGCAATGTGTGCTATCTGTATAGGTAATTATGTATCATCTTGATTGTGTAATTTTGTATGTGGTTCAATAGATGTCGCTGAGTAAAATAATATCAGCTACCTATCTCGTAGATATAAATACAGACGTCTACATTACAATAATGTAAAACGTGATAATCACGAGAGTATATATATTATCATTTTTCCTATTAGATTATTTTTAAGCTTATTTGTAAGCGTTATATCTTTAGTTAAGTTAAAGAGTATAAGTCCGCTTCTTGATTTTGCGGTCCTAAATATATACCTTAAAAAGTGATAAACGAAAATAAGCCCTTAAAAGTGGACTTATTATTCTTTATCTCTCAGACACGGATATGTGAATAGCTGTCCTCGGTTTCACGTACGGTTTTACTAATTGCTCCACTCTCATGGCTCGTAGCGTGATGAATTTCCTATGTCCTTCAACAATAAACTGACTATACATAGAATACAAAAGGGATTTTCAAATCGGGATGATGTTCCAGAGTTTACCTACTCCTCTCCTCCTTTCTAAATTTACTAACTGTAAGTATATACTTAAGTTGAATATTCACTATTAACATTTTTGGCTCATGCAAAATAGCGTTGAAAGTAATGCATATTATGTGTGTCAGGTGAAAAGGACAAGACATGAGACATTAGACAATATCCAGTGTCCTATGTTTCGCATCAGGTACAAAGCAGGCGTGTTTTGTATAATAATATTGTCATTGTAATAATATACATTATTATTTTTCCTTCGACCTTTATTTATTCCTGAATTCAACGTAGCTACCGTAATGCCAATGTAAAATTTATGCATGGCGTGTCAAGAAGTATACGCCGATTATCTGATTTTATGAGTGGCATAAACATTGTGAAAGTTATTTGCGTGTATCTGACATATCTTTATGGGCATAGGAATATGGGTAAAATATTACAACTGTCTCAGTGCCGTAGCCGTAGTGAATGCGATTACAGTGCATAATGTTTGAAAATCCCGGATAAAGATAAAGTTTTATTAGGAGTTTCTGTCAAAAAATTCTTGGTAGTACCACGGAACACACATAATATTTGAAATTGTCCTGATTGTGAGAAAAATAAGCATCTGTTTAAATCAATAAATTGCAAGAGAGGGGACTTGAATATACATATGTATGTTTGTCAGAAAATAAGACAGCTCTGTCAAATACGAGTATTTTTTGTGTAGCATATATCATTTGACTTAACTAATCTTTCAGGCTGCTAATACAAATATATTTAATATCACAAAAATTGTTATTATTAAGATATACTAATAATACTATTCTATTGAAGAATATTTAATTGATTATTTTTTATTGATCTGTGTGTGTCTTTAATATAATTTAATAAGTAGACACTTGTAATCTATTAATTATCTATCTTGTAATATATAAATTATCTATGCCCAAGAGCATTTTATGTACCCAAATACATAAAATAAACGATTTGGTTTGATTTGAATCAGATATCGTGCCCGGTACACCGCAATTAGCTCGTCCCCAATTACGTTGGTCCTTAACATATCTGGCAAAATGTTGGTGTAAATGCTTTTGGCAATATAGCCATGACGTTATGTAAGTACGTATTGTAAGAATCATTATTTTTCGATAATGATTTTCTTAGTCATTATCGATAAATAATGACTCTCTAAAAATCTTATCACCGTCTAGAATTTATTATAGTTTTAAGCAGTCATATAAGTGTAATGGCTACTGAACTATCTATATTATTTTATAAGGGACTCAGACAATAGTTACCGCTACTGATGCACTGGGTTTTCTAAAGGATAACTGCAAACCCACTGCAGGTACATAACACCTTTTAAGCTTGCGTCGTATTCCTGCGTCGATCTACAGAAGTTTCAGCTCAAAAGGGCTCCAGTCTTCTACTAATAACTCTTAATTGGGTTATCGTACCCAATTAAACAGAAAGTATGAGAGAGTAGGTATCGTACTTTTCCTAAAAACTAAGCCTAAAAAATATTATATCTTCTTACATATACTAAACGAATTTTATCGTTAACTTATTTGACGTCTATATAAAATTTATTTTATAATGTTTATAATACAGTATAAGGCACATGTTGCCATAGATAATATGTTCATTCTATTACTATATTTAAAACTTTACATATCGACACATAATACTACGATAAATGTCTATTGAGTGACTGAAGTGAACTAAAATATTCATAAATGTTTTAACTGGATTAATAGGCAAATGGTGACTGAGTAATGGATATTATGATTGGATATCCAGGGATACATTACTTTGTCGTGTTTTATTAATGATTATTTAAGTGATGCTTTTTTTTTGGCCGATACATTAAGGTTACATATACCTATATATCAATGACCGTAGTATTGGAATGAGATTACACTTATAGCTTACTTGATTTTGGCCACGGCTCTTCTCGCGTAAATTAAAGTTATGTCAAATTTCTATCCCTCAGGATTAGTACGTTTCCCTGGATGAAAGGTTCCTAGTCCTATTCTATAGCTCTCAAAGTGTATGAGAAATCATGATAATCGGTCGAGTAGTTAAGGCCTGAAAGTGTAACAATTAAATTTAAATTCGCATTTAGCATAATATGGTCCGGAATCTGATTACAAAGTCGAGCAATTATTGTTGCATTTATCTGTTGAAAAATGTTTAGAAAAAGCACGTGTACTCAAATAGGTGCGCTAGATGGTAAAAAGCTTGCACCATATTACGTAAAACCTAATCATACTAGCAAGACACGGATGTCATTTATCTCCGTCTTTATCATGGGTATTATGAAATCGTAAAGCTATATTTTAATATATATCAGATTAGTGAAACATATTAAACATAATTAGTATTAAGTGGAACAGTTTTATGATAAGTATTAAGTGAAACAGAAGTGGCGTTAGCCTAATGGATAAGGCATTGGACTTGCGATCGAGAGGTCGCGGGCTCGCATCCCACCCATTGCACTACCGACGTGAACCCACTCCTAATACAAGTATTCTAGCTGGACGGGTTCACAAGAATACCAATAATTTGAAAACGAAATTGCTAGTAATCTGTAAAAAGCAAACAAAATAAATGCATTATTACTATCTTTTACGAAAATCTTTTGCTTTTTAAAAGATTTTCGTAAATGATAGTATTAATGCATTTATTTTGTTTGATTAATTCTATTTATAAATAAAGATACTTATTTATCTAATCATAAATATAATTATCAGCGTATGCATTAAATATCCTACGAATCTTAAAGCTTATTGTCTACATTAATACGAGTATTATATACCTTTTATTATTTAACCTACAGCAGTTTGGTACCGTTTTTCCATGCGACGTCAGACTGCACTCAATTAATTTTCTTAATCTTTTGAGTGGCAGCGAGACACCGGCGACCAGACACAATACCCTATTGTGTTACCCTATTTAATTATGTGTGCCATTCCAGCAATTATAATTATTTTTTATAGGTTTAGAGCAATGCAAGATTGAGGGTCCAGATAGTACTTAAGACTTAGCTGTAGCAAACATTAGGCGAGCTGTATATTAGATAGGCAAGCAACCATATAAGTTGCTTGCCTATCTAATATACAACGAGTAGGCTACACATAATTATATGAATATTTTGATTCTAAGTCTAACTTTTAAAATCGAAAACTAAATTATTCAAATAAAATAAAAGAAGCTATATATATATGTATTTCTTTTTTTCATTTGAATAATTTAGTTTTCGATTTTAAAAGTTAAACATAGAACCAAAATATTCATATAATTATGGTATCAAGATACCATAATTATATGAATATTTTGGTTGACTGGTGACTACAAGGATGGTTTAGCAGTTTAAGTGGTCAGGTTACCTCCAGTGCAACAAATACATGCATCTGAACTCCACACGGCTTTAAAAGTGTCATCCACAACAGTTGTCCCAAGCTTTGGAATTATTTGTTTTCCTAATTTCAATATCTTACGGTATAGGAATTATTCTTACCTAAAGCAGCAATTTTATTTTATAAGTTAACGAAAGATAAGCCCTCTTGGCTATAACTTCCGTAACACGAGCGTATTTTCATTCACAAAAACACAAAATATTTGTTGGCCAAGTTGGCGTTCTATCCGGCTGTGTGTCATAGACGCGAACATCACAGAACGGCATCGCTTCGTGTGCGCAGGTCACCTAATTTATTAATAAAAATCTCACTAGGGAATTGTATACTGCAACGACCTTCGGACACATAAATAGTATCCAGGAGTCTTGCAACTGCATATATACATCCTCTTTACTCACTCGACTCCTTGAGGAACATTTTCGAGAGGTCATTGACCGGGCTGTTAAGTGACATTAAATTTGCCGCCATTTTTTGTTTTCTAACCTAAAATCAGCCTCTGCTAGATATTTAATTCTAACTAATATTACAAATGCGAGTGTGTTTGTTTGTTTATTACGCTTTAACGGCTTAATTATTTCGCATACGAGTTTCGCATAGGAAATAATAAGAATTTCACTTACACGTTGTCAAGGGTACAGAAAAAGACATAGGGAATTTTTCATCTAAGAAAAGTCCTGTTCCCAAATGAAGTAAGTTTTAGACAAAATCTGTATAAAAGTGAGCGTAGCTGTGAGCAAAAACTAGCTATAAATACAAATTAAATTTTAGTTCTTACTTTTTAAGACAACTACTCGACCGGTCATCATGAACTTTCGCATACACGTCTTATTGGACTTACAGAAAAGGAGGACATACTTTTCTTCCATGGAAAAAGTATTGTTCTTGAGTAAAGCCGCGGGCAAAAGCAGGTAAGAAATAATAATATCAGCCGTGTAAGTAGTGTAGGTAAGCTTCTTTTTAATAGTTAATTTATACGTCGCGGCTAACCCATAGGTTATCGCGGGAAAGCCGCGACATATAAATTGAGATTGTTGGATAAGGATTGATAATAAACCCAGTTTGCTATTGACATCTTATTGTTTTTCTGAGTTACAAGCCTTAACCCTTCAGTAGGTACATAGTTTTACTGCTAAACACAGGCCTTTTTAGGGTTCCGTACCTCAAAATGAAAAACGGAGTCTAAAAAATCTCTTATAGGATCACTTTGTTGTCCGTCCGTCCGTTCGTCTGTCTGTCTGTCAAGACCCTATATCTCGGGAACGGGAAACGTAAAAAGAGATACGGCCGTTTATGCCGCAAAAAACGTATATTTCGACACTCTCAAGGGAATCAAAATTTTTTACATTTGTAATTAAATCATAAAAAACAGAGTATTTATGTAAAGACAATGTATTTTTATAATATCTACCTACAAATTTGTACGGAATCCTCGGTGGGCGAGTTCGACTCGCACTTTTTCAGAATGACATTTATCATGACATGGGCATGATTATGACTTACTAGATTGTGCCCTCGTCTTCACTCACGTAGGTGTAGATTAGGTTATGTTAGTTTTTTCTGAATGAAAGGTACCCTAAGTCCTTTTCTGTACCCCTAACAACATGTATGCGAAATTTCATGATGATCTGTCGAATAGTTAAGTAGATTAAGCGTAATAAACAAACAAATCACATTCGCATTTATAATATGGTTAGACAGTTGGGATAATAAATGGTTTAATTCCCAACCGCCTTAATCAGGTCATCAGGCCGCCTGGCTGAGGGCGCTCTGTCTTGCGTTTGTCTTATTTATTTTCACTCTCAGTGAGTTCAGTTGATTTTGTATTCATTAACTCAGCTTATACTTGGCTACCGGCCTGTCTTTTAGATTTTTCGGTATATTACCGTTAAGTATGTAAATATAAGGCCGTTGCCTTAAAACCTGCTGTATTTTAGAGCGGAACTAGATTATGAATTTATGACGGGGTAGGCATATGTGCCGCACCCAGATTTTGTTTTACGTCCTATGTTATAAAGGGTGGCAAATCTTGGCAGGCAAACGGAATAACACTCTGTCTGAAATCGAACGTGAGATTTATTAACTGCTGCGCCACCGAGGCAGACACCAAAAGAAAACATCATTAATGATACGCAAAAACGCTTAAAAAGGGATACAAAGATTTATCTTATATAGATTCTGAGGAGTTCATGGCACGTGTTATAGATACATAATTGTACTTTATGATTTTGTCACAAAATCTATGAGGTAAAACATCCTTGGTGGCGTTCATTTATGGATGGGTGACCGCATAGTGAGTTTTTGTAAAAGTCAAGGATAAGTCTACTTAAAAAGCGCGCTTACAAAATTGTTATCTGGTCTGACAGTTCAGTGGATTTAGTTCGGTGCTCGGTTTAGCACTGATTACTTAATGCCTAGGTCATTTATCCATATGGTCAAGAACCTACATGACACGTCATTTAGTTTAGTCGACACTAAGGAGGATTTATTTGGTTATTATTTAATCAAGATTGGTTTAGAGGTTGGTTTATCACCTACCCACGTAAAACGATTTAGTTTAATTTATCAGCGATTTTTTATTCTGGAAGTCATCCGCTGTATTTGCTATATGGGTTCAAGACAAATCTTTACATAAAATATTGTAACTGGTCGATGTCTGTATATCCTAATTAATATTAAATAAAGTTTTCTTTTACTATAATATATAAACACATACGTCTACACTTTATAAAAAAACTAAAATATTTAACTTAAAGCAACGCTATACAGAAAAATTTGCACATTAATAAATAGAATATATATCTGGTCATATTCACACTCAGATTTCGTTAACAAAAAAAAAAATACACACATCATTTAAGAAACACAAACAAGCTGTTGCTTACAGCGCCGAGAACTGAATACGGAAAAAGAAATGTGTTGTATGACGAATAAAACTATGTAATAAACTGTCAGATGAATTAAAAGAATGTGAGAATATGATCATTATTAAAAGAAATATATAATTGAAAACATATATTAAAATATTATACTTTTACCGTATAAAAAAAAGAACATGCCTAAAGTACACAACTAAAAAAAATATTACAACAACAAATAACTTAATTACCATCATTAGATCATAATATTTTAATAAATGAAATTATGTTTCTATTGTTATCAAACGTACTTAATAGGAATCGGAATTTGTACCCCTTTTTACGAAAATTGCGCGGACAGGAAGTATGAAATTTGGCACAGTTAAAGTTTATATGGAGAATTAGGGACGAATCCTAATATTTATATAAAATATGCATTAGAATTACATTAAATAAATGAAAAAACAATACACACACACAACCATGCATTTGACACACGCAGTCGAAGTGCGTAACTATGGTTACATATATCAATATATAATGACATATATCAGCAATATCTTACAGGCAAACTGGTTGAATTTCGAGCACTACGCGACCGCTAGTTATGATGTAATATACTTACGATCGTACTACTGTTTACTTTACTTTCAATATTATGTTATGCTCGTTAAGTGAACTGTAATGTTCTTTGAGTAATAATAAGCTCTTTAAACCTAAAATGTGACTGTGAACTTGTTTGTAACGTTTTCACCCCTTAACTACTACACCGATAGTCATGAAATATTTGTTGACAAAATCTACATTATTAACCTCTGAGTCTTCTTCGAAGAGGTTAATGAAAACACTATGTGGGTCTGTGTGTCTGTCTGTTAGTGACAGGCATGGCTCCAGAACCACTGGACCGATTGACTTGTAACTTGGTGTACCTTGGGGTCATCCTTCGGTCGAGTTTGGTTTATTTGGTACAGACAAATTGTAATATAACTATTTATGTTTCGTTTAAGCTGTAAAATAGGATAGATTTCTACTGTTATCAACTAAAAATCACGTAACACGAGCTTTCGTTTTTGCGAGCTTTTCGTTAAATATTAATTATTTTAAAGTTTTTTACACGGAATAATTATTCATTGTTATGGGATGAGGATTGTAGAACGCAGTCTTGTACCAAGGCTTGTTTTTGTAAACATTAAATACCATCGACACGAACAGAAGCGATAGAGTGGTATAGTCTGTTTTGTTTAATAGATAACAGAAGTTCGTCATGTTGTTGCATAGACTATTGTAGATAAACTTGTCTACATTGTCTACTGCAAGAATGGACAAAGTTTGCTTTATGAATGTTGGACAGACATTCATTTAATAAAAGTATCTTTATATCAGGCTAAGCAAAATTGTTTGTAGTAGTAATATTTTCCGTTTGATTATTTAGTTCTGGACTTATTTTGGTACAGAAGTAGTAAATACGAATGCTGTGCATAAGGTCATCACGGGTTTGAATCTCGAGTCAGGCAAAATGTAACAGGAAAATTTTTACCGAAATTATCGGTAGTAACGGTGTTAGACAGCAATAAGCATGCCTCCTATTAGGCATGTGAGACCTAAAGTCTGAAGCCTGTGCCTTCAGGATTTTGACCTAGTATGTTTTGGGTTCGATTCCCAACCCGAAGCCTCACAAACAGCAGCCGCAAGTACTACTGTTAGGCGATATAGGCAATCACCAGAAAATCATTTAGGAAAACATACTAGCGATCGCAAGAACAATACTTATGACGAAATTTATTACAGTTTAAATATTTAGCAATAAAGAAGTTTTATCTTGGGTCAATAAATGTGTAAGAATATTTATATGTTCTGACGTTAACAGATATCATAACGCCTGCTATAAATTATAGAGTAAGCAGAAGTACAGGTCATACTGATAAAACAACTGTTTTACCATTTGTTTAGACGATAGATACGAATGTAATTTTTTTAAAGATAACAATGTACTGAATTTGTAGTAAGAAGCAAATTGTTTGAAAACATCTAGTGTTTATTATAATAGAATTTTGAGAAATAGAGGTTTGTATGCAGGCATTGCAGTAAAATAGAGGTTGTTACTACGTTTTAAACTATTTTTATTGTTTATAATAATAATAATTATAATCAAGGTCTGAAATTTTGTATAATAGGTATTAAAAACTGGGTCTCCCCGTGACCATGGCTGCTGAAAAGTAACCGAAACGTCGGAGAAAGTGTAAACTAAAATATAAATAGTTTTAATAATTTAATTAGCTTAAAATTAGTAAAGTTTAATAGTAGTAGTATTTAGTGTAACAGTTTCTAAATTATGTAATAAAGTGTGAAATAAACAACGCGATAAAATCCGTATATAGCAGTTTAATTTCAATGAATAACATTCGCGTAAACTGAAGACAGTATTGTATAATAGATACTTAAGAATTAGCAGCTTTTACAGTCATGGCAAAAGGAGGACTAAGTAGTCACTAGCAATAAATCCTGTGTCACGAAGGACTTTACAAATATTCAAATAACGGACACAAAGCACAACCAGAATAAAAAAAAAATATATTACCAAAAATGTTACAATGTATGGTCTTATCCATTGGTCCCACACTAGGCAAGCCTGTCCTGTGGGTACCATGACGATTACAATTTACGTTGAGGCACATTGCTCGGTCGACATCTTTTAAAGCTAACGTTTATGAGAAAATTTATACTATTATACTAAAATTTAACACTTAGGTATTCATTATACATATTTACGGGGAAAATAGAAAGTGTAAGTAATATAATATACGATAACCGATTGGGTATAATTTTTTGTGGATCACACAAAGTTTTGTCCCCTGTGGGATAAGAATACACATTTGTCGTAGTGACCACTTTAACCCTTAACCCGATCAGTGTAGTCAAAATACTCCCACTTATTAGTTTATTGAGGTAAATATATTTTAGAGAGGTTGGTCTGTGCGGACCTTATACAGAATGTCGGGTAATTAATGGATAATCTTGAAATGTATTATAGTAGAACTAAAGGCCGTTCAGAAAAAATGAAAAAATATAATAAAAAAAAAAAAAAAAATATATATATTAAAAAGTGCAAGCTATATAGCATAGCATACTTTTGACTGTCTATCTATTAGCATAATTAGTGTTTAATAATAAAACAACAAAAAACTCATTTTCACTTTCATTCATTTATGGTAGTAGTAAACAAGACATTCCACTATAAGACATTTCCAGGTTATCCATTAATTACCGGACACCCTGTATATAAAAAATTTCATGCTTCGGTAATAGAATTCGACTTCATGCGCAGCGATCATAATTTTTTTTATAGTTACCTCTCGCCCAAGAACTGTTCTTGTATTACGGGGATCATTTACGGATCTCACGATTTTTTATCACGTGTGGAATTCGAACCACCACACTGTGCTTAAAGGCAGTGGCGTGGTTTGAGTGGTCGCCTCGCCGTTGCCACTGCGCTGAAGTGTTGTGGGTTCGAATCCCACACGTGACAAAAAATTGTGTGATCCACATATAATTGTACCTAGTCAGGATGTTCTTAAATATAATATATCTTTATTTGCAGAAAAATATGATTGTAGATTTCACAAATGTAGTATACATGAAGTTTTAAATACTAATTACAATAAAAGTGGGTGTAATACTGTCCTCCTAAATAGGCTACAGATTAGCCTGTGATAAGGAGGTACAGTGCCGGTCCCTTTAACAGTCGTAGGAAAGAAAGATGATTCGTGTTCTAATTAAAAGCAGCATTTGGAAACTACAAGATTAATACATTGTAAAACTTAATAATAAAATGATAAAAAGTGAGTGAGAATGTATGTGTATGTGTTTGTGTGTGAGAGCGTGTTTCTGTGTGTATGTGTTTATGCGTGAGGGCATGTTTCTGTGTATATGTGTGATTGTGAATGTAATCAATATGGGTATGTGCTGGGACTATAATATATGTCAATTATATCATGTTAAGAATTTTTCAGTGTCATCATAATCAAGTTCAAGAAGGAACGTCCGTACAGTCCTTTTGCACATGTAGTGTGATAAACTAAAAATTGGACATTTGCGATTTATTTTGTTATAGGTAGAAGGGGCAAGGTATGTGGAGAATCTTTTCACGAAAGAAGTACGCGGAGGTGGAATTGTACAGATTCTGTCTTTACGACGCTTTGTGATTTGACGATGTGGTGTTCTGGAGTGTTGCAAAAGAATTATTTGTAGAAAAAATTGTTGCCGTATATTAAGAACATTGCAGGATTTATATAATTCTCTGGTTGGGAATAGTATCGGTCGGAATGTAGCAATTTTTAGTATGGCTCTATGGGCGATCTCTAGAGGTTTCATCGTTGTTTTCGCAGCGCCTCCCCAGCAGGTGATACAGTAGGTGATTAGAGATTTGCAAAGAGCAAAATATACTTTACGGATAACTGGCGCTGTGGCAACGTATCGTAATGTTTTAAAAATATATATAAGTTTGCGTACTCGGCCGGTGAGGGTATTAATATGTGATTTGAAATTTAAGAGCCTGTCAATCACTACGCCGAGATATTTTGTTTCATTAACAGATTTAAGAGAAGGACACTGGCAATTGTGCAGAGGGGACAGAGAGCATGAGTGAACTTGGATGGTGACAGGAAACACTGGTTGCGATATGGGACTTAAAGAAAAAGTTATAAAGTTAGTTTTGTCTGTGTTTAATGTCAATGTGTGAGATTGGAGCCATTTTATTGCCAAATTAAAGCCACTTTGGGCGATTGATTGTAATTCAAACCAAGAGTTACAACTAGTAAATGTTATTGCTGTGTCGTCAGCGTAAGATATAATTTTGGCGTTTGGAATGTCCAAGTTGCAAAGGTCATTGATGAACACAAGGAATAGAGTGGGACCTAAAATACTGCCTTGCGGCACGCCGTATTTGATACGATGTACGTCGCTGACGTATCCATCCATGGTCACAAACTGAGTTCGGTTAGCTAGATAGTTCTTAATTAGCTCAAGCGGAGAACCCCTGACACCTATACGTTCGAGCTTATCTAGAAGGGTTTTAGTGGGAACCGTGTCAAAGGCCTTCGCAAGATCTAGGAATATAGTCATAACCTTTCGGTTTTTATCTAAATTTTCTACTATATGGTCAACCAATTCGTGTACGGCATCGCTTGTTGATTTATTTTTACGAAATCCGAATTGTTGTGGTGATAAAAGTTTATAGTGTTCAAAATAATGAATGAGTCTATTATTAATTAAACGTTCGAGTATCTTTGACAGAGAAATAAGTACAGCTATAGGGCGGTAGTTATTGACTAGGCTCCCATCACCATCCTTGAAAATGGGATGAATAACTGCCTTTGTAAAAGAAGTGGGAAAAATAGCGGTGTCAAAGCAAAGATTGAATATATAGCATAATATAGGTGCAAGGATGCCGGCATATCGCTTTAGGAACATGGAAGAAATACCATCCCATCCTGTAGCGGCATTTGGTCTCAGCGTGTTTATGACTGATACAATCTCGTAAGGGTCAGTATTTTCTAGGACAAAGGAATTTTTGAATCTAGCTGTTTGGGGAAGTGTAGTGTAAGACAGAGTTTCTGTATTGTTTATTTTCTCCGCAAGAGTCTTGCCTATATTCACAAAAAACTGATTAACGTCATTGCATGCCTGAGTTGATGATGACGAGGCTGATAATAATTGTGTGTATGTGTGTTTTGTTCTTGCTGTGTTTGTAATAGTTTTTATACAATCCCAGAGCTTTTTCGGATTGTTCATAGCCTTATTTAATTCTTGTGAGTCATATTTCTTTTTAGCTTTTTTTAGTAGATTTGTGCAATATGTTTTGTATCGTTTGTAAGTAATAATAGTTATGGGATTTTCTGGTGATTGCTTAACTTTTTTATGCAGTAAGTCTCGGTTTCGTATGCACTTTAGCAATCCCGGAGTAATCCATGGTTTTAGGGTTCTCTTCTTCGCGGATACTTTTAGTTTAGTAGTGCAGCTATCAATAGCAGTTTTAGTCAGTGTTATGAATTTATTTGTTGCATCGTTTGGGTCTGTCATGGATAAAACGGGTGTGTCTTTCCGTTCGTTGTTTGAATGTTTGTTAAGACCCCCGCGACACATGAATTATTCCTTGTGCGGGAGTTGTTCTTTTAAAAAGAAAGAATAAAACAAACAAACCACAGCTAGACTTCATGATACTTTGAGCTCATTCTGCGTAAATAGAAACACCCATGATTAAATTATGTTAGGGTACTTTGAAATAACTACACTGGAACATTGAGACAACTACCATCTTAGTCTCCCCGTGACCATGGCTGCTGAAAAGCAACCGAAACGTCGGGGAAAGTGTAAACCAAAAATAAATAGATTTAATAGTTTAAATAATTTCATTAGCTTATAAATTAGTAAAATAAAATCAATAGTAGTAGTAGTGTAATATTTTCAAAATTTTGTAATACAGTGATAAATAAACAACGCGATAAAATCCGTATATAGTAGTTTAATTTCAATGAATAACATTCGCGTAAACAGAAGACAAAATTAAGAAAGAATAATATCATAGTGCTCATCTATATACCATTATATTATACTATAGTCAGTATATTATACTGACTAATATCACCGATAGCGATCAGTAGGTACTAGCGGCCAAAGCAGGCTTTCCTTGATATATTGAAAGTGTACCTCAACAAGACTGGTTTATGACTACAACATACGCGGAATTGAAATCCTTACATCACAATATTGGATGTCATTCCGTGTCGCGTATCATCCGTATCATGTTTCTATCAGTAAGCTGAACGTTAACTTTGGCCGGACTACTAATCGGACAAGGGATTCGTCATGTAGGGGAGATGGTATAGGGTCATTGAGAAGCGATTTTAATGCAAAATTGTTCTCCCTTTTTGTGGAATAATTTTCTGCCTTAGGAATATTTTTTGTGTCGCAGCTTTACTAACAATTAAGTAATGGACACATAAAACACCAGACTTAGAACGTGGCCGCCTCGTCACTACACTACGCTAAGTGCAAATTCGAATCTCACAAAGCACAAAAAATATGATATCCAGAAATAATAGAATTGAGTTTGATAGTACACACGGCTACACATCAAGTTAGACACCCTATATACGCACAACTAAGCTACATAAAAAATAGAGAATTGTCGGAAAGGGACAATGCATAGTGATGTCGATGTAATGGTAAGGAAAGAGCGTAACAAAACTATAACGCACTCTCCCGCACGATTCGCAGCGTTCAACTTATAATAGTTCAAAGTCCAAACAGTCTAGGTTGATGTGTCGCTGTGTGTACCTAGTTTGTTTGTTATTTGTATGCTTGTAAATTTATTGTATACTTGTAAAGTGTGACAAAGATCCTGATCCTGCATCATGCAGTTTGGTACGATTCCCGAATCATGCAAACATTTTTATTCGGTAATAGCATGGAGTCTAGAACTGTAGCCGGTAGACAATGGCTTGCGAAATAAGGCACATAAATCAGTTTAATAAATGAAGTAATATAATAATATTTATTAATTTCTCAGTGTGAAAAGTTAGTCCATATTTGGTAGACTTCACATATAAGAATTTTCAGGCATGCAGTTTTTGCCACTATGTTTTCCTTAACCGTTAAAGCAAGCGATAATAAACTATTTAATACGCATATATGTAACTTCGAAAAGTCAGAGATGCGCGCCTTGGGATCACGTATGGTGATCCCAAGGCGCGCATCTCTGACTTTTACTCTCTTATTGCATCAACGATATATTGTGAGACCATTTCATCCATTCTACCAGACATAATTATGTACAACTAGCTGCGCACCGCGTTTTCACCCGCGTACGTCCCGGTGCCGTGGAAATATCGAGATAAAATGTAACCTATGTGCCTCCAGCTATCTACATACCAAGTTTTATCGCAATCGGTTCAGCAGTTTTTGCGTGAAAGAGTACCACCCTCTCACAGATCGACGTAAAATCACAGTATTTGTTACGTTTCGTTCGGTGAGTGAGAGGGCCGGAGGCCCAATCACCCTTCCCTTCCCAAACCCCATCCTGCTCCATTCCCCTTTTCCTTCCGGTAGGCAGCGACTTGGTTGTGTTTTTTTGACATTGCTTCTGTAATACTAAGAAAACACAGCCATGTGTATGAGCCACGGTTCTCGCTTACTATCAGGTAAGCCGCTGGCTCGTCTGTCCCTGATGAATGGAATAAAAAAAAAACTTTGACATTTATAATATTAGTAGGATTTTACTTAAATTAGTAAATCGCGCTCGCTTCCTCTCTTTATGAAGAGATTGCTCTATAGAGTGGGGTTAATTAAATCTAGTCGGGTGTGAATACACTCTGTAAGTGGATTTGGAGACAGAGCTCGTTAATTGGGAATTAAGAAGGTGCTCGCCTGTTATATCTAGTTTTAATTCTGTGTCGTGAAGCGAATGGGATTTTTGATCACGATGAATGTAACTCGGTATCTCGCTTTGTAACTCTCTTTTCTTTACTATTGATACTGTGTCAACGGAGCAGTGGTATTAATGTAACTGCTGTGAATGAGGTCTAGAATTTGATTCCCGAGTCGCCAAAGTGTTACCGATCGGGTTTGTCTGTCAAGAAGTCTGGGAATGTGCCTGGAATGGTAATTAGCGCGGGATCTAATGTAATTTATCTATTGCCGAAGGGGTCGGCAGATGTATTATTTTCGGTATTATAGAGGCTTGAGGCTATACTTGTATATGTGTATATGTATGTACCATAACAATATTTGAGTGCATGAATGGTGTAGTGGTTTATGTGGTCGCTTCGTCATTGCCGCTGCGCCGAGTAATGTGAGTTCGATCCTCACACGGGATTAAAAATTGTGTCTTTTCCTTAGCTTTTATTATTGCCAAGTCACTTGGGTCGGCTTTTTATAGTCTAACCAGATTTGACAGGATATCAGTTTTTACACGGAGCGGCTGCCACCTGACCTCCGCAACCCGAAGGCTAACGATACCCTAAGGATAGACCAGTGTCAGGATATTAGGAGTCCTGACTTACCCAAAAACGACTGCCATAGATGTTCATGGCAGCCGGGACCGACGGCTTAACGTGCTCTCCGAGGCACGGAGCAGGCGATAATTGTCAATCAATACGCACATCATTTCGAAAAGTCATATGACTTCCGAAAGTCATAGGTGTTTCAAATCTAAGTGCTCTTTGTGGCTGTTATTTAAATTGTTACCGTAACACAAAAATTACCCAATATACCTATTTATAAAAAAAGAACAAAATGTTAAATCGAACTTATACCTCAACACCTTACGTAACTACTAAAGCTATTGAGCTATATATTAGTAAATATTCATCTTCAATATACAAGCTTGTAGAGTTTGTCACCGGCACACCAAAGAATCGTTCGTTTGACTTGTTAAGAATAAGATGTTGGCAATTTTGGCCATTATCAATATATATAAGGAACGGAAGATGTAAATCAATGTAATGGCCGTTATATATCTCTATTTGTTAACACATAACAACTATTTATCTACCTGTTTGCCGCATAGATCCAGAGGCGTACCAATGTAACCTGTTCTTCTTTGTTTGGATTTGTTCTCAGTGTAATGTCAATAAACATGAATTTGTCCTGGTGAAGGAGTTGTCCTTTTAAACAAAATAAAAATATATTGACGCGGATTAACGTAATAACATATATATTTTTTTTAGCAAACTGTTTTAGAAACTTATAATGAGAACAACTTATGATACTTACTATTCAACCAATTACATGTCTCACATATAGCAATAATATAAATAAGCATATAGAAGAGAAACGTCTTAATTAATAGTATTAATAACGATGTGAGTTTATTGTATTGATGTAACGTTTTCACGCTTTAAATACCCGACCGCTATTTACGTTGTCAGGGTATAGAAATGGCCTTTGCTTTAATTTCATCCAGAAAAAATTCCGGTCTCGAGCGGAGCTGCGGGCAAAAGCTAGTGTATAATATGAGCAGCATTAATTAAACCAACTTATGATTATACACTAGCTATGTTCGCGGTTTCATCCGCGTTTATGTTTTTTGCGCCGCTTCCGTGGGTCGTAGCGTGATGTTATATAGCCTTCCTCGATAAATAGGATATCTAACGCTAAAATAACTTTTCAATTCGAATTTTTAGTTTCTGAGATTATCGCGTTCAAACAAACAAACAAACAAACTCTTCAGCTTTAAAATATTAGTATAGATTAATATAGATATTGTTTAAATGTAACGTTATATTCGACTATTGAGTGACGGTGGCCCAATTTCAGAAAGTTAGATTAACACAAAAACATTGTTGGCAGAAAATCAAACGCATACACACGCAACAGCCAATCAAAACACTTGACATGAGTTTAATTTTGACCTATCACATCGCCGCGTCGTCTGTAACAACGATGTTTTTAAATAGCAATACAAGGAGTATTGCCATTTAAAATATCATTATTACTATGCGTCATAAACACTGATCCTGTGCACCTCTACCTCCCTCTATGGATAAAAATTAGTACCTATAGTAACATTTAAAATTGATTAGTATGCGGTCAATAAAACTGCCCTGTTTATGCACAGTCAGATAAAAAAGGAACAATAAATAAACAACTTGTAAACAACAAATCAGTATGGCGACGTATGACACTCGGTTGCCAGTTGATATATTGTGTGACGTCACGAACTCTGACCCAGTTCCTTACAATAGCAGCCACTCCTACAGCTGGGACATATCTTACATAATTCTTGCAGAGGTGGCACTTGGTACTGCGTAGATAATGTTGCTGATATTTCTGCCTAAATATAAAGTTTGATCTAGTTTCTTAGATTAAGGGTCACTCCTATTGGTCATATTTCGCAGATGTGGCACTAGTACTTTGAGAAATATGTTGCTGATATTTTTGCCTAAACCTGTACTGTTGTTTAGTTAATTAGGATAAAGGTTACTACTAGCTGGATATATTATACTAGCTTTCGCTCGCGGTTTCTGCTTATATACATAACAGTTTAAAGAATCAGCTGTTGTATATTATTTGGTAAAGGAACGAATGAACGCTAGGAGGGAAGTAATAATATTAAACATCTCTGAATACCTTTATTCAGCAAATAAATCATAAACATACATTTGGTGCTAAGATTCTAGCATTTGGTTTCGATTTCTAGCTTTGGTTTACACTGAATTTAGTAATGGATCAAAAACTAATGAATCTATAAATTAAGTCGACCCAAGAACATATCTAACAAAATATCAAAACCTTGCATAAGTCACGCATACATACAACAATCTTTCACATGCATACGCTCACACACACACACATAATAAATTACACACACTCACACACCTCTTATTTTGGATTTTTATTAAAGTTTCCATTTTTATAACTTTTTTTAATATGGTCCTTATAGAAATAGGCATGCCTGGTTTGGGGATTCAGTAAATTCAAAATCCACTATAATATAGCACTGTTTTTTTTTTGTCCGTAGTAAGTTCTGCTGTTTGGGATTATCCTTAACATTCCTGTAACACAGCTTACAACTAGTACGGGAGTGGAAGAGGTTAGCCTTGATGGCTGTTGCAGTCAGACCTAGATTTAACTACTTAGTGGTATAAGTGGATTATATATTGCTTGATTTGATTTTAGTTAATAAAGATATATTATTGTATACATTATTATTAATTTGGATGTAATAGACTTGTACAATATATTTTTGATGATTTGTGAGATTCTGTCTCTACTATAAGTTAATATAAATAAAATTATTAATTGTAAGCGTGATTTAGATTAATTAAGTATATTATCGATAGCTATGAAATTGATAAATACTTAACGTTGCAAATATACGATAAATAGTCTAAATTTAGCTTAGATAAAAAGACATGAAGAATGATTACCATCTTATATAAATTATTATTACAAACTATTTTTTGCCGCGTCTTCACTCAAAAAAAAAAAAAGAAGTTAAATTAGTAATGTCCAGGGGGCGCTCAGATATCACGGAGTACCTTTTTACCTGGAGCGGCTGGTGACAGATTACTTGAGAGGCAGGAGTGTCTTCCACTAAGTTCGCGACGAGGTTTGGAGGCGGCCCATGTCGTGCGGTGTCCCGCAGGGATCGGTACTTGGTACACTCCTGTGGGACATGGTGTATACGACTGGGCCTTACGTGCTGTCCTACCCCCTGGGCTGAGCATCATCAGCTACGCTGACGACACCCTTCTCACAGTCCGTGGGGGAACCTTCGAGGAGGCGGCCCGTTTGGACACCATGGGCGTTTCTCTGGTGCTCGGGTGTATCGAGGCGCTGGGTTTACGGGTGGCTCTTAGCAGGACTTAGCTCTTAGCCCTGGTCATTCATGGGCCCCATCGCAGTCCACCCTGCGGTGATAATGGTGGGCTCGACGCGTGTTCCAGTCCAGGCCAATATGAGGTACTTGGATGGAAGGTGGCACTTCGACGAGCATTTCAGACAGCTCGCCCCGAACCTTCTCGGCACTGCGTCCGCCCTTGAGCAGCTATTGCCAAATTTGGGTGGGCCCAGTTTCGGTTGATGGCGACTCTATGCGGGGGTTATCCGGTCAATGGCGCTTTACGGCGCACCGGTGGGGGCGGATGCCCTGACCACTCAGTGCAGTTCTCTCTTGCGGAGACCGCAGAGAGTCATAGGTCGTACGTGGCTATCGCACGGTGTCGACCGACGCAGTATGCGCATTGACTGGTACGCCCCTGTGGGATTTAGTGGCTGAGGTGCTCGCCGAAGTGTTCGCAGTGAGTGAGGTGGTGCGGGAGGAGACAGGTTGTTGTCCCCTTCCGGCAGTGATTGAGCGCGTGCGAAGTCGAGCCCACCAGGGCATGATTGGACCCCTGGCCAGTTTAAGAACCATTAGAGCCCTCTGCCCTCGGCCCTAGGCGCGCATATGTGCGCCTTATGCCGCCGTAAGAGAACGGGGATTGAGTCGGAGCGACGTCCTCTGTTGTGCAAGGGCATCGTCTAGGAGTCCGCACCCGCAGACACAACATGGCTGCCACTGCTGGGTGGGTCGCTGATGTAGTTTCAGTTCCAGTGACCCACCCACCATACAAACCAGCCAGCTGGCACACCGTGGTGGTTTTAGTCGGTAGGCCCGAAGTCTCGGGAGAGCCCGACATAACCCTCTCGCCTCACCTTGTGCTAAATGGGTACAAATAAGGAGCAATTCCCTACGTAAAAAAAAAAATGTAATTTATAACAGTACTTTTTTCCTGGATAAAAGGTTCCCTATATCCTTGTCTGTTCCTCTGACAACGTGTATGCGAAATTTTATGATAATCGTTCGAGTAGTTAAGGCGTGAAAGCGTAACAAACAAACAAACTCAAATCCGCATTTATAATATTAGTTGGGACTAGATTTTGCCTGCGGCTTCGCTCACAAAAATAAGCTTGTGTTAAATTAGTAACAGTACTGTTTTCTAGATAAAAAGTACCTTATATCCTTTTCTGTTCCCCTGACAACGTGTATGCGAAATTTAATGATAATTGGTTGAGTAGTTACGGCGTGACAGCGTAACAAACGAACAAACTCACATTCACGTGTATAATATTAATTAGGATTCGTATGACTTTACTTACTCTTGTAAGAAATAATCGCATAATAACTTAAGCACTGACTTCAAATAAATACTAAATTCTAATTACTTAAAATTAGGCATACAGTCCTATGGATGGTAAGAGGATATCATGGCCCATAAATATATATGTTGTAAAAAAAAAAACAATTACCGTACTAACTGTAATTTGTGTGTTGTGGGATACTTAACAAATATTCAAACATCGGACACAAAAGCAGCTAAGCTCGATACAACCAATAACGAAGCGATTACTTAAACCTTAAATACTCCTTGCGTGCATATACTTAGAAGGAAACAATTGCGACTGGCCATCAGCGGGTCGCTGCATCTTAAAACCTTAATCAATCCGCGCAACCTCGTTTGCTTCACATAAGAGAATTTGCCCCGTTTTTGCAACATGTTTCATTGACGCTCCTATTGGTCGTAGCGTGATGTTATATATTACGGCCTCGGTGGCGTAGTGGTTAGTTTAACCGACTGCCATGCCTGAGGTCGCGGGTTCGATTCCCGCACAAGTCAGACATTTGTGTGCATGAACATGGATGTTTGTCTTGGTTTGGGTGTTTCTATGTATAATATGTATGTATTTACAAAAAAAAAGTATATATGTATGTTTATCCATTATCTAGTACCCATAGTACAAGCTCTGCTTAATTTGGGCTAGATGGTGTTGTGTGTATGTGGTAGAATATTATATTATTATTATTATATAGCCTATAGCCTTCTTCGATAAATGGACTATCCTACACTAAAATACCTTTTCAATATGAACCAGTAGTTCCTGAGATTAACGTGTTCAACCAAACAAACAAACTTATAATATAAGTATAGATACATTCAAACATAAGTTAAAATACATTCATTGACACAGTCCCAAAGCTCTGTAGTACATTCTGCCTACTGCCACATCTCTAATCATAATCTTTGCGACAACACCTGCGGATATACTCCAATGAATTCTAATAGACATCTCAGAAGGTCTTCTGTATATTATAGCGTCAAGTTTGTCACTACGACGGACTTCCGCAACTCTCGCCTCAACTGGAAAGGGTCAATATAATTATAGGTTTCTCGTATGTTTATCCTAACTTCCTAACTTATATTATAAATGCAAATGTGAGGTTGTTCGTTTGTTTTTCCGTGACGCTTTAACTTCTTGACCGATCATCGTCAAATTTCGCATACTCGTTGTCAAGGGTACAGAAAAAGACACATTTTATTTTCGACTTTGAAAAAAGAAAAGACGATTCTACGTTTCTGAGAGATGAAAATTTACTGACCAAGACAAAGATTAACGCGGGCGAAGCAGCGGTTAATATCTAGTCTAATTATGTAACTGTAATTGGAATAATGATTTCACGGAAGGCGCCTGTAGCATCTGTCTCTTTAACTGGTCTATGATTGTGAACGCTCATCTTGTTGCAATGTTTAATATATAAGGCGGTGGTAATAAAATTGTATAATTTTGGAGAGGAAGAATCTCTATCTACCTTTGACTATGGATGCTGTAAATACCCAAAACAAAGATAAGGGGAGGGAAAATGTTGTAAACAAAATTACCATGATAAAGCCCGTTAAAATTGTCTCGTTTTAATATTTTATTGTCTTGCATTTGAGAAAACATTTAAGTCGCCTCTGATAAGACCTCCATTTATTATACTTTCAAATGGAAATTACAGATTACAGCAATAATCGTTATTGTTCGTAAAAAGGATGTAATGTCAATTTTCCTTTTAGTCTATACTGAACACGTGTATTGTAACAAGTGCACTCTTTATGTCCTCACTCCTAATAGAACGACAAACCACAATCAACAATCAACGAGCAACCGGAGAGAGGTCAGGCGCAAGACAACATCTTCACGCATTTTTCTAGACACTGTGATGTACTGAGTAGCTTCGGGCTATTTCGAAACTAAGACTTCTTGAATCGCAGCCGTATATAAACTAGCCTTGCCTACCTTCTAGCCACTAGACAATAAAGAAAAGACAATAAAATTCTGGTTATTGCCATCCCAATACTTTATAACATGTTAAGACTATTTTTCTATTTTGATAGAGAACGTTTTGTTAGTGGCTACCTTCATACAGTTCTATTAAATGGACTTGACTGCCTCCGTAGCGCAGCGGTTGTGATTGCGACTGTTGTGCTTCTCTGGTGAGGTCTAGGGTTCAAATCCCGGGACTGACAAACAAAAAGTTATTGGATTTTTCTGTTAAGAAATTTCAATAGGAGCCCGGCCTTAAGAAATTGGCGGTGTTGAGGGAACAGAGAGTGAACTTGTGTTTGCGAAAACACTTCTGCAGTATGGTATCTCCTGTGCAGATGGCCAGTCTCCGTTAAGATTGGTCTTGAGGACTACGTAATGAGTTCTCTCGTCTATTTAATTATTCTCACCTTTAAAAAGTGCTTAGTTAGTGGTAGAAATAATTGATGTAGGTACAAAATGTAGGTAAACTAGGTTGAGTATATTGTTTAGTTAAATTCAATTTAGCCATTTTAAAAAGTATTTTTCACATCACAGTTTTGGCTTGTAAGTATAGAGAACGTGGTTTAAATTAAAATAAAACCATTTTGAGTCTATTTTGTAATTAATTACATAGTGATAATGTGGCTAGTGAGCTCTAAGGTACTGAAAATATAAGTCTTGGGCTTGCGGTACTTTGATATTATATATCCTTACCTTTACGGGATTTCATACGCGTGGTAATTGGAAGTAGGCACCTATCTATTATTTTTATTTCTTGGCATAGAGAGGAACCTGATATATACACATTTATCTCGACTTCCAAGCATCGTATTAAGATGAAGTACACCAGATTTTATGTCAGACCTTCAGCAATATAACTATTGCACTGCATAGAATCAGCTGTTGACTTGTAGCGGGAAACATTGTTTTCTTTCCGCTTGGATTATTTCATTTGTTGTATAATCCTAACAACAACACGTCTTTCATCAATATGTATTGCGCTGCGTGCTGTTGCGAAATTAAAGGAGAAGAACAACACATACAATGTATAGCGAGTAGCTGTAATAAAACCTATCATCTTCTTTGCGCAAGCGGTAGTACAGTTATTGAATCTCCCACTACGTGGATCTGTCCTGAATGTTGCTGTCTGGCAAAAGGAGGAGGTGATAATAGTCTGACTACTATTAATTCTGCCCAGAAGTCGCCCGAATCTCGGATCAGTTATGTCACATTAAGGAAGCGCGCGCCGCGTCCAGGTGATGAATGTAACGTTATCAACCCGTCTAATGCACTCTCTATTGAAGAAAAACAAAGTTTGCGGGACGAGATGCAACAGATGCGATACCAGATGAGTACATTAATATCTCTGTTAGTGAATTATGAATCACAGATGGCTGCCTATCGAGACGAAGTGAGAGAGCTCAATAAAATACTTGAAGCTAGCACTAAGATCAAGACCACCACGGTTTCATCCTTAGCTCCTCCTGTTCCTATTGCACAGACATCTTGTGACACAGTTAAAACTGCTTCAGTTAACTCGGCACCAAAGTCACCAACATTTGAAACTTCGTCGCTATCTGTGTCTCAGCCGCAAGTCAATATGAGTGCGGTGTCTCCTGCTTTGCCGAATACCGCAACTGTGCCAACCCGGGTTGCTGTAAAAACACGAGCACCTAATAAGCGCAAGCAGAAGGAAAAAGCGCGTGCGAATACGCAGGCAAACTGTGAGGTGCCGTTGTTAGCTGTGCAATTACCGGTGCCGCCGCGTAGCGAAAGTTCTGGAATGGCATCTGCAAGCATTGATGTAGAAGACTGTGGCAACCCAAGCCAACAAGACCAGAACGATGTCGGACCCTGGATTGAAGCCAAATCCAGGCGAAGTGTAAAAACATTTTCACTGTTTGGTACTGCAGGCCCAACCATAACACCTTTGAGAGCAGTTGAACCCCGAAAGTATTTGCATTTGTGGAATATGGAGTCTAACGCTGAAGAGGTTAGTAATTATTTGCGTAAGCTATGTACTTCTGGTTCATGCACGGTACAAGAACTTATCTCTAGGGGTAGCTACAAATCTTATAAAATTGGAGTTCCGACTGCTGCTTACGACTTGTGTTTCTCAACTGACGTCTGGCCGGTCAACGCGAGGATCAAGGCTTGGATACCGTATCAAAGACCCGCTAACTCCACAAAGACTACAGTACCTACCACACATAACAACCAGCCCTTTCGCGGTTCTACAAGAGCGTAACAGGAAAACTGTTAGTTTAAATATCTTATACCAAAACGTACGTGGCTTAAAAACTAAATTAAAAACGTGGCGCAATAACTTAGCAGCGTCGGTATACAACATTGCGGCGGTTACCGAGACGTTCCTTGATAGCTCCATTGAGGATTCTGAACTCGAATGCGGAGACTGGAGTATTCTAAGGCGGGATAGAAGTACACCATGCGGTGGCGTCGCGCTTGCCGCGCGGGCGCCCATTGTTCTGCGCAGGCAGCGTGAGCTCGAAACCGACACCGGTGAGGATCTCTGGTCATCCGTCTCATGGAATGGTCGTCAGTGTTATATGTGTGTTGTATACATTAAGCCAAGTGCAACAGATAGTGACTACATGCAATGGTTTTGTAAAGTTGAGAGTTTTGTATGTACTTTTAAGGCGCCTATTATAATTTTCGGTGATTTAAATTTAAATAGTGCATCCACGAATGTCAGCAATTATTATTGCTATTTTTTGTCCTACTGTAACCTGTCTGAAACAAATGTGATACAGAATGTACATGGAGGCATGTTAGATGTCGTTCTGGTCCGGAAAAGTGATGAGATGTGTAAAGTTCGTGTGTTAGCTACAGATGGAATAGTTCCCCCCGACGCCTACCATCCTCCGTTGGACGTTGAGGTAAGAATCGACACAACTCATCGATCTGATCATCTGCAGCCTAGTAATATAAGTCCAGCTAAAGACTGGAATTTTAATAAATGTGACTTCGAGAAGTTATATTCTTTGTTCTCAGAATGTTCTTGGGGGACGGTGTTAGAAGCTAGTAACGTTCTTGATGCTACTGCCGAATTATACAATATTGTTTATAGCATATTTAATGAGTGTATGCCTAAAAAAATACGTAAAAGCTCTGCAAATTGTCGCTATCCCGTGTGGTTTTCCAGGGACATAATTTGTGACATTAAATATAAGGCCAAGTTACACTCGTCGTGGAAACGTACTCAAAGCAAAGAGTCTTATAAATCGTTTTCAGAACTTAGAGCTGACCTTAAATTACGTGTAGCGGCAGCCTATGCATCATATATTGGCTCCATTGAAGGCAGCATTCGGTTTAACCCTCGTCAGTTCTGGCGTCATATCTCAAGTTTACGTACCAAAGGAGGATTTGAACCCACCATCTCTTACAATGGTTCAACTTTTTCTGCTGTAGGGGCTGCTCAAGCTTTTGCTAACTTCTTCGCTGGCGTGTTTTTGCCAGATATCCCGGTGCTTGATACCAATTTAATAAACACACAGGATACTAAATACAACAGTAACTATGTGAATATTTACCAAATCACACCTAGTGATGTCACCTGGGCTATAAATAAATTGAAACTGGGTAGTTCTGCTGGTCCTGATGGTATCCCGTCAACAGTTATTAAGCATTCTAATAAGATCTTTTGTATTCCCTTGTGCCACATTTTTAACCTGGCATTAAAATCTGGACACTACCCACCCCAGTGGAAATTGTCAAGGGTAACCCCGATACCAAAGAGCTCTGACAAGTCTAAGGTAGAGGAATATAGACCGATTGCTGTCTTGTCAACTCCTGCAAAGGTGTTTGAAATAATAATCCACAAATACGTACTTGCACAAGTGGATAAACTTCTTTGTAACGAACAGCACGGTTTTAGACCAAAGCGGTCAGTGGATTCCAATTTACTAACCTTAGTAGATTATTTGTCCTCTGTATTGGACGGGGGTTCACAAGTAGACGTGCTGTATTTTGACTTCCGGAGGGCGTTTGATAGAGTCAATAATGACATACTACTGGCCAAACTTAGCGCTATCGGTTTTGCTCCTGGACTACTCCAGCTACTTGCTGACTATCTCCGCGATAGACAGCAGTTTGTCAGACTTGGTGTTTATGAGTCTAAGCCCTATCACACGCGCTCTGGTGTGAGCCAGGGATCCATACTTGGACCCCTGTTGTTCTTGCTCATGATCAATGATCTTCCTTCAGTTCTGCAGCACACCCGTTGCTTAATGTATGCCGACGACCTTAAAGTTTATATGGAGGTTAGGTCTGAAACTGACTGTTTAGCTATACAGCATGATATCGATTCTTTATATCAGTGGAGCCACACGAACAAGATGGATTTTAACCCCACTAAATGCTATGTTGTAAGTTTCGGTCGTGTGCGACACCCAATTGAACACGACTACAAGATACTTGGTCAGAGCATAAATCGGTCAACCACCATTAAGGATTTGGGTGTCACTTTTGACCGTAAATTAACATTCCACGATCATGTAACTGCACTAGCAAAAGAATCTTTTAGACGTTTAGGTTTCATACTGAGGAATTCCCATGACTTTAGTAGCTATCCAGTTATAAAATTGATTTATGGTGCTTTGGTTCGCTGCAAACTAGAGAGTGCTGGGTGTGTGTGGAACCCACATGAAAAAAAGTACATTCTTCTGCTTGAGAAAGTACAAAAGGCTTTCCTTAGGTACCTATACATGCGTATCCATGGATACTATCCACTTATGTACCCTACACACTTTCTTCTGGGTAGCCTATGCTATAACTCCTTAGAGGTAAGGCGTCAGATGAACCAACTCACAGTAATGTGTAAAATCCTCAGAGGTAAGATTGATGCACCGGATCTTCATGATGAGTTGTGTCGATTATATGTCCCTAATAATTACCGTCGTAACCGGAAACATGTTTTGTTCGCCGTACCGTCATGTCGCACTGTGGCTCGTGCAAAGTCACCCATACCGCGCACCCAGTCTGCTCTCAACACTCTCCTTAATGCCAATCCGGACTGTGACTTGTTTGCGGACGGATGGCATGTAATTATGTTGGTGTGTTTGCGATTCTGTGAAAGGAATCGCATACACACTAACTAAACTTATTTTTGTATATTGATTGTGTTTCGTGTATTGTGTTTTGTTTATACATTATGATTGTTAGTCCTTTTTTTTTTTTTTTTTCCTGTGTATATTTTAGTTTTGTTGAATTTATTTGTGTGTTCCATTTAATTATTGTTTTTTCCTCTTTGTTGTTATTTATGTGTGTGTTACCAACTATGGTTTTGTGTTAATTAATGTAATTGGTGTTATACCGTTTTAATTAATTAATTAAATAAATAAATAAATAAATAAAATAAATAAACTATAAAAACAGCATCCGTGCAGTAATTTTTGCGTGATATGCGTGCAAACATACAGACTGACATACAAAAAATCTAAAATAATTGTTTTGGTTTCTATAACTCTTACCAAGACCTGTCTAGATATCGATCAGATACAATTTTATTATATGTTTAAATATTCATAATGTCACTTCTAACACGATCTAGGAAATGTCCTACAAAGGGTCAATCTATTAATAGCTTGTAGTTATAATACTTATAATATTACCTTAAATAAGTGCCGACTAATTGGCTCACCAGGAACAATGTGCGTAGTCATTATCTCACAATCTACGCGGTTCTTGGTCAAGGATCATAAGGCTTAATTAATGGGTTGCGTTTCACAGCATGTAATATATTATTTATAAGTTATGTGACCCTAAGAATGTGGCTGATATTGGCAAATATATGAATATTCTTGCGTAAAAGTAATCAAAACATACATATATACGACTGCGTGGATGGCTCATGGTCTTGTTAAGAAAAGAAGAGAATAGATGTATGAGCAGGAAACAAGAAGGTTTGTCTCCTATATTACAGCCGCTATCTGCTTACTATGAGGAACACCGGGTCCTTGTTATTGCCAATTTAGCAGTATAAAAAACCCTATAATATTTGCCTTGATAATGTTTTAAACTCAGCCTACCTTTCTAAATATACCTATTATATAAATATTGTTATTAAATTTAAACTATTTATACAGTGTCTGAGATAACTTTCATTTACATTAGACGCGAGAGGTTTAAGATAATTTGATAGAAGATAACGATTAGGTAATTATTATGATATAATATCAGTCTTGGAAGATTTTTGCACGGGAGGTGCGCGCGTGAGATGGAGATATTGGAGAGGAAAATGGAGAAGAGAGAAGAGACCAAGAGTGGAGACACTTATACATATGACGAAGCTGTAGAATTGTGTGGTAAATATGTTTTTTTTTGCATCCTATCAGTCAGTAACCCTGATTTAAGTTTAGTTTACTGTTAAATTCAGGTCAGACAAATCCTGGTCTTCTGTTTTTTGTAGCCAGTTTGTTTAAGACAATAAAATTATTCGAAATAAATTACAGCCGCCATCGATCAACGATGACAGCCGCAAATATGGGTTGGCGTAGATAGTTGGGTAAAGTGATCGCCGTTGAATCATGGGTAACTTTACGTCGGCCTCGATGGCGTAGTGGTTAGTGTAACCGACTGCCACGCCTGAGGTCGCGGGTTCGATTCCCGCACAAGACAAATATTTGTGTGCATGAACATGGATGTTTGTCTTGGTCTGGGTGTTTCTATGTATAATATGTATGTATTTACAAAAAAGAAGTATATATGTATGTTTATCCATTGTCTAGTACCCATAGTACAAGCTCTGCTTAGTTTGGGCTAGATGGTGTTGTGTGTATGTGGTAGAATATTAGAATATTTACTTCCCCCTGGTACAACCAGTTGAACATCGCAGTTGTACCAAGGGTCGGGAGCGGCCATTTCAGTGTTGTTGTTTCGATCGACAGGGCAAAAACTTGTGTGATCTGCAAATATTTGTTACTTGTCTGGGAGTTCCTTGTATCTATTGTTTTAAAGGTTTTTAAAGTTCCCTACAACACAGGCATTACAGCTAGTACGGGAGATTTCTTTAAAAACATCATATACTTTCAATATATTTTCAGTGACAGCCGTAGCTGTACACACAGCGACACATCAACGTAGACTGTTTGGACTTTGAACTATTAGAAGTTGAACGCTGCGTATCGTGCGAGAGAGTGCGTTATATTTTTGTTACGCTCTATCCTTACCATTACATCGGCACCACTATGCACTGTTCTTTTCCGACAATTCTCTATTTTGTATGTAACGTAGTTATGCGTATATAGGTTGTTTAACTTGATGCGTAGCCATGTGTACCTAATTAGCCAATGGATGCAAGCAATATTGGAGATATAATTTATCAGCCCTGTTTTAAAAATGTCCCACTGGTGATCAAGGAGTTAGTCAACTTAGTGGTATAACAATACGATTAATTGATCTACTTTAATTGTCAAGGTGATACTCATTTTATCGGCGATTAGAAAAGATAGAAGTTCATTAATATAAAAGGAAAAGATTAAAATATATGATATACATATAATTGATCGGCGCCATGCAATCGGACTTTAAACTGTTTAATCAGCAGGTGTTTTTGAGATGGAAGGATAGTGCAACCTATATTTCGAAGTAGTTTTATCAATTTTGTGAAATCTTTTTTAATGTCCTTATGATGATATCACGAGCGAAAATTTCTGCAACCACACCTTAAAATATGAAATCGTTCATTGACAATATTTTCTTTGTTTATAAACCAATGCTATTCAACCTTAACTGAATAGGCTTAGCCGACGGTAAACTGTCGCATTTCAAGGGCTATTGTCTTTGAAACGTGTTTATCATTATTTGTTTTGTTTTTTAATAGATAACTCGCGCGCCAGCGATAATTCCTGGACTATACAAACATTCAAATAACGGACACAAAGAACATCCAGGCCTCAGTATACAGGGTGATTTTGAAATCGTGTAATTCCTTTTAACCACGCATTCTACTGGTGATATAGAATAACCCTGACCATATTTTTTCTTAATTAGAATAATGGTTTCGGCAGATTTAGAGTACAGATTTTTTTCATGAAATGATTTCAAATAGTCATATTTTAACCACCTGACACAATCTTAATATTTTACTAATTTAAAAATAATAACATAACAATAACTGATGTCGTAAATAATAAGGGGCAATAAAAAGGACCGCCCGTTATTATTTACGACATTGATTATTAAAATGTTTTTTTATTTTAATTAGAAAAAAATAAAATTGCCTCGGTTGGTTAACATATGACTATCTGACACCATTTCACGAAAAAAATGGAACAATAATTTTTCAAAAAAAATAATTCTAATTAAATAAAAATATGGTCATGGTTATTCTACATCACCAGTAGAATGCGTGGTTAAAAGGAATTACACGATTTCAAAATCATCCTGTATAGTGTCTTATCTATGATCCAGACTACGATAACTGTTTGCGGAGCACAAGGTGTGCTCCTTTTGTCCTTTGTCGGGATCAAACCCACAAAAAGCCACTTAAACTATTATGACATTAAATCATGATAATTTAACTTTCCTTCTGTCTTGAAATAGTACACAATTATTACGCATTATTGATAAAACCCATCCACTTTTACCCGACTACGGCGAAGCCAAAGGGAAGGGTAATGATTTTGGCAGTCTGGATATGTATGTTTGTATGTTCCACCGTAGCGCCTAAACTACTGAACCGATTTTAATGAATGAGGTGTCAATAGATTCGTAATAATAGCCCGGGTGACATAGGCTATATAAATTTTAAAATCGTCCTTTTCAGACCCCTTTTTACGTAGTCGGGTTATAGTTTTTAAACTTTTATTAGTGAAACGCATTAAGCATCGTAATTTAGCTCATAAAAAATGTGTGAAAGATCAATCAAGGCAAATTGAACTAGCTTATCAGCTAGCCAGATTATGCCTCATCATTTTTTGTATGATTTAGGGTAAAACTGGTAACAACTAGTTACATTTTTATCAGTATAATGATTTGTTGAAACATGACTTTGATTGATCGCATCTTTGATTAGGCTTATTAAATTATCATGCCTATCTTATAAACGCTTTTATAGCATTAATTACACGGATGTCGCTGTGTTTTAGGTAGGAGAAGAGTCTGAAGAGCTATTCCACCTTACCCCGCCCTCCCCTTTCTTATCCAGAACAACGCGTGCTGGGCTCAGATGCCATCCTTACACGGTGGAGTCGACTAGAGTGCGTACCAACAAGTTTGGGTCCTCATACCTCTGCCGAACGATCAAGGCATGGAATTCTCTGCCAAGGCACGTGTTTCCTTCTTCCTTCAATCCTGGGTCCTTTAAGCGGGGCGTGAAAAAGCACCTTCTCAGGCCGTTAAAGTAGAGACCACAACATCGCCTCGGCTGCTATGAGGACGATGTGGAGGCCACTGCTCTTAGACCACACGACTGCTTACCATCAGGCGGAGTGTGGCCATTTTGACGAGCAAAATAAAAAAATAAAGAAACACGAGGCATCTCGTTACTATCACTGTTGTGGATTCGATTTCCAAATGGAAAAATAATTTGTGTGATGCACAATTTATTTCTTCGAGTCTTCGTGTCCGTTGCTTCAATATTTGTAAAGTCCTACGCGACACAGAGATTAGGGATATGGTGACTGGATGAATATGCCGATTCATTCCTTTTCTATAAAAACCACACTGCGTTTCGCAAGGTCGATTCCGAACGCTCACATACCTTTCCATCCAGTACTGATAACCCTGATGAGTGGCGTCGTATCAATCAATTTTCTTATAATATCGTTAACAAAATTCAACGAGTATATGCTTTAACAACTTTCTACACAATTAGTGTATGTTACCCACTTGACAGGCGAAATTATTCTCAAGGGGAGGGGGAGACATTATTCAGGCCCAATGGAGTTGGTGCTAGTGACCCTGATACTATAAGCGATCATAGGCTGTTTTCTTTTCCCATCAAGCGGACCATATATACTTGTATGCCAGTTTAATACTATAAATAATACTAGATTTTGTCACGGTTTTGTTTGCTTAAATCCAGATTTCGTCAATAAATTTTTATCCCTCGGAGACAGTACTCTTTCTGGGTAAAGGCACACTATCTTTTTATGTATATAAATCTCCTGTGCATGTGTTTGTAATTAAACTCCTCCTAAACTGCTGGACCGATTTTAATTTCCGATTCGAGAATGGTTTATATTTGTTTTTTTTTTCGTTTGTACAGGACAATGTCTGTCGGGACAGCCAGTATATATATATTATTGCAATTAGTGCGCATTTATACTTCTTCTTGCAGGTTTTTTCTCATAGGCTCAACCCTTTGCCTGAACCTAGCAACTAACCTAAGTGTAGCTTCAGTAACTTAGTAAACTCACTAACTTATTTTGACGTTCATAAGTGTTACTTTGTGACCTAAATGAATAAATGATTTTCGACTTTAACTTTATTATTTTAGTTCATTTTTGTATATATTTTAATTTAATTATTTTATTTTATCGTTTTATTCTCCCATGACATGCCAATGTACTGTGTTAAACACAATGTAAAAATTGTTGGTGATTAGTTAAATTAATAATTATGTCGATTTCTGTACCCCTGACAACGTGTATGGGAAATGTCACGATGATCGGTCGAGTAGTTAACAGCGTGGAAGCGTAACAAACAGACGCATTTATATTGTCAGTTTAGGTTATGAATTCCTTGTGTTCCCAGGCCATGGCCGCTACAATTACCTGCTGCTCACCGCCTGCAGTCTCATCACCAACGCCTGCTCCTTGGACATGTTCGGCTACGCGACTGTCGTGGCTGCAGCCAGCTGTGACCTGAAGTTGGATCTCACGCTCCTCGGTATACTGGCGTCTGCACCGTTTGCTGGTAAGCTTATTTTTAAACGATGAGTCTCGCTGATTCTAGCTATTCGCTAGACTGTAAGAGCAATGATATCGAGAGGCATAATTTCTTTTGAATGTATTGACACAGTACGCGAGTGCCCTCGTTTGCGTGTTGGCTATGCTAGAATGCTGTGTATTCGAATATCATTCGAAAGCATTCATACGCATCCCTAAGATAAACTTGCTTTTTCCAGGAGTGCTGTTTGCGTTTCCATGGGGCTACTACGCAGACACCCGCGGCAGAAAGCGAGCTATGTTGCTGTCTACCTCAGTGGGGTTTACCTTCGCAGTGGCTGGTAGTTTTTCCACCCACTGGCTGTTCATGCTGGTGGTGAAAGTCATTGGAAGCTGCTTGTAAGTAGCATATAAATCTAGCATCCATCCACCTTAAGGACGGCTGCCATTTTAACACGCTTTTATTAGCTTGGTTTGTATCAATGTAACGGAATCTTTGAACGTGATTTTCACCCTTTTCAAACCGACAGATTGATTTGAAACTTTGCACTCTTATCGAATACCGACGACAATACAATAATTTACAAAAAAAAAGTATAGTATATGCATTTTTTTAAACTAATTTCTTTTTCCAGTATATTGTATTGTCTTATCAATCCGTCGGTTTAAAAGGGGTGAAAATCACGTTCAAAGATTCCTTTACATAGATTCATAGATACATAGATACATAGATTCATAGATACAAAGATACATAGATACAAAGATACATAGATACAAAGATACAAACCAAGCTAATAATAAAAGCGTGTTTAAAAACGCGTGTTAAAAATAATGCCCATTAAAAACAGCTCGCGTATTTGAGTAACTTAGATACATATACATTTTATGCTTCATACATAAATCAAAGATCTAATATGTTATAATATAATAATAATATCAGCCCTGTATTTAAATGTCACACTGTTGGGCACGGACCTCTTCCCACTGAGAAAAGGGTTAGGCCGTAGTCTAACCCTTCCTGGGCGCTTCAGCTCCTTCTCCTTCTAGTGCGGATTGGCAAACTTCACGTATCTTCGAGAACATTATGGAAGACTCTCAAACAGGTTTTTTCACGAAGTTTTCCTTCAACGTTAAAGCGAGCGATAATTAACTAATTAATACGCATATACCTTCGAAAAGTCAGAGTTGCGCGCCTTGGGATCGAACTCGAGACCTCAGCGTGGCATTCCAACGGCTTCCCAGTAGGCACTAGGCTGTACCATTAATCTATACTTATCCTAAGATTTTCCTGTATTGATAGGAATCCGTCGCTTAATCATTGATTATTTATTTAAAAGATGATATAGTTGGTTTGTTGCAAATAATGATGATTTACTATCATATTTTAATCAACAGATTATAGTGGATTTGATGTAATTAGAAGCTAGTGACTTATACTCTATTTTCATTATATTCTATTAGACTAGCTATGCCCGCGGTTTTACCCGCGTTTATGTTTACTGCGCCGCCCCCGTGGGTTGTAGCGTGATGTTATATAACCTATAGCCTTCCTTAATAAATAGGCTATCCAACACTAAAATAATATTTCAATTCGAACCAGTAGTTCCTGAGATTAGCGCGTTCAACCAAACAAATAAACAACCTCTTCAGCTTTATAAAATTAGTATAGATTTTGCCCGTGCCGTAGCTTTCTTTTTACTTTCTTTTTGTAAATACATACATATTATACATAGAAACACCCAGATCAAGACAAACATCCATGTTCATGCACACAAATGTTTGACTTGTGCGGGAATCGAACCCGCGACCTCAGGCATGGCAGTGGGCATATGTATGAATTTACAATAAAAAAGTATATATGTATGTTTATCCATTGTCTAGTACCCATAGTACAAGCTCTGCTTAGTTTGGGCTTACGCCACAGTATATATATATGTACTGTGCCTACGCGGTGTTGTGTGTATGTAATAGAATATTATTATTAATTAGCAACGGTAAACGTTTCAAAAGCGTGAACTCAATGTATGTACGATGTGTGCAAAGTCGTATTGAAGGTTGATCTTTGCAGCTCAACAGCCAGCTTCACCTTAACGATGACACTGCTGGGAGAATGCACGGGACGCAAATACAGGAGCCAGTATCTGTTCATCATGAACAGCTTCAATCTTGCCTCAGAAATCTTTTCATTTGGTAAGTCATTTGGTCGAGCAAAGAACTTGTGGCCCTGAGTTTCTTGTATCTTTTAATTGGCTCAAATATTGTCTAGCAACTAAAACTTCAGTAATCAATAAAGAACAGACACAAAAATCACTCAAATAACTGTTTGTGGAGTGTAAAATGTTTTGTCCCGTGTGGGGGTCGAACTCACAACACCCGAGGCAGTGGCAATGGTGAGGTGACTATTGAAAACACAACGCCATCCATTTAATTTTGTCAATTTTCCTAACATACTAAAACAAGTCTAGAATTTGATCCCTTCATAAGTGCAGGTAAATAATTAAAACATATCTATACATTAATACGTGAAGCAAAAACTTTGTACCCCTATTTACGAAAATTGCGCGGACAGAGGAGTATGAAATTTGGCAGTTTATATGGAGAAGGAGGTGCGAATCCTAATATTTTTATAAAATATGCGTTAAAAATACATTAAATTAATGAAAAAACACTACGCACACACACGCAGTCAAATCGCGTTCGTAGTATTTCAATATTGTTTGTCTGACATCGTGCATTTCTTTGTAACTATGGTTACCTATACCTTATTTATAGGTAATAGAGAAAAACAGAAAATAAAGTAGCAAGCTTAGGAATTTTAGTCTAGGCGACCGCTTAATAAAAATTTATTTTTCTGAATTGAAAGTTATTTATTTATTAATAGCTTACTACTTATTATATTATATTAATAATAATAATAATAATTGATTTTAGTAATAATTTATTTATTCGCTCAAACACGTGTGTAGGTACATACAATAAAATCGCATGCAAGATATACAGTGAGAGAATGTTCTAGACATGTTTGCCATGTACAATGGCGTGCAAATATAATTATAGCTTAAGTTATTTATTAATATAATATAATAATATATAATAAATTATTTCGTTTCAGCGTTAGCGTGGCTAATTCTGCCCCTGGACTTCAACGTCCCCATCCCGTGGTTGGACACGACTTTCCGACCCTGGAGACTTTACACCATAGTATTGGCTCTCCCCCTGGGCATGGGAGCAGTGCTCATGCTGTGTCTTTACGAAAGCCCGAAATATTTAGCCAGCAAGGGAGATTACGCGAAAGCTTTGGAAGTGCTGAAGAGAATCTATGAAAGGAATGGTGGGAAGGCTGAGAATTATCCAGTAAGTTTCTGACCTCATATACAACCAACATAGTTGTGTATGCTCATAGCCAGTTGCACTCACTGATCGGTAAACGATTAGCGAGGTTAAGCAACGTTGGGTGCGGTCAGTCTTTAGATGGGTGACCGCTTAGTGGTATTTCATCTGAGCGTCTCCGTGCTTCGGAGGGCACGTAAAACTTCGGTCCCGGTTGTTGCCAAAATGACAGCAGTCGTTAAGCCATGTCAGAGGCCTACGGGCGGCTTGAACAACTCTTGACAACAAGTTGGCCACTGACCACACGAAAAGAAGAAAAGAAGAAGTTGTGTATTTAGTGGGAATCGTACTCACGTTCATCAATGTAAATCGAATGTCTTAGCCATTGGGCTGTCAGTCATAACAATCTTTTTTCTAGCGCCTATTATATTTTTAGTAGCACGATACAAGATGAAGTAATGTTGTCAAAATGAAGAGTAACGTTGTAGTACAATAGACTTAAAATATTAACTAATAGCTTTAGCTTAGTATTTTTAGTTTTATTCTGAGACATCAGAAACATACAATAACATATTAATAATTTAAGTTTATCATGTCTGCTCGTTTGCCACCTATACCATAAAAAAGAACTAAAAAAAAAAAATTTCTGCTGTCGAGTCTGCGTAAACAATTCGCGTCGTCCATGTGTTAGCGCATAGGCAAAGCGATTCGCTGCAACTCGGGCATGTGAAACGTGGCGGTCCGAGTATAACATACTTATACTCGCCACACGACTTAAAGGCAAATATATGTAATATACAGATATATTTTATATACATGTAGATTTAAAATATACCTATCTAAATATTATCACATTACCATTACAATTAATTACCTAAACAATCAATAAGATGACAGTTTTCTAAATAGGTATATAGCAAGGGAAATAGTCAAATAACAGTAAAGTAATGCAGAATAGGTATTATTAAAGTTCTTAGTCATAGACGGAAAGAAGAAAATAGTTCTTCGCACGTCTAAAAGATGTTGCCACCCATTTACTCCTATTGCCCTTCGAAGATAGACGTTGGTCTTAGTATGTATCATATAACATACAGAAGGCTAATTGTTTGAGAATTTGCAAATCAATTGTAGCTATACCACACTATTTATAACCAACAATTTCAGGTAATGGTATTTTAAATTTTAGGTGAAGCATTTAATCCAACCACCTTCAGAGTCAGAATCAACGCCGACTCAGTCGATCTGGAAGACCCTGGCGAACCAAACCCTGCCTATATTCAAACCACCGTTGCTTTGGAGAACTATTCAGCTATTTTTCCTGATAGCTCTCTGTTGTTGCACGTAAGATAGCCAATTTGAAGAATTAAGAAATTCCTTTTAGTATTATAAAAGTGAGAGTTTGTGAAGATGTCTGGATGTGTCAATCATGCGTAAACCGTTACACGGATTGGGATGAAACTTGGCACAGATATAGACTTGTGATGAGATCCTTGATTAATACATAGGATACTTTTATACCGTAAAGATTGGATGGATCATTGGCTTCAAACGGTAAAGCCACAGGCAGTACTATTTCAAAACTCCAAAGACGCTGTTTGTATCTATACTAATATTAAAAAGCTAAAGAGTGTATTTGTTTGGTTGAACGCGCTAATCTCAGGAACTACAGGTTCGAATTGAAAATTCTTTTGTTATTGGATAGCTTATTTATCGAGGAAGGTTATAGGCTATATAACATTACGCTACACCCCACGGGGGAAGCGCAGTAATCATAAACGCGGGTGAAACCGCGGGCATGTCTAGTGTAGGATAAAAATAAAATCTAATTGAAATCGACTATTTATACGGATCGTAGCCTAAATTAACTGTTTTTAGAATGTATTATTTGTTTTTCTGTCTATCAGATTGTGCCGGCATCACTTAAAAACCAGTAAAACAATTTTGATTCAATATGCGTCTGTTCGGAGTGGAATATTGTAAGTTAGAGCCTTATGCCTGGAGCCGACAACGTGGTCGCTTATTACAGGAGTCCGCTCGGCGCGTAAGCAGAGCAAAGCGACAATTTTAACTTTAACAGCGTGGTCCTTCCAACATTCTAAACCTTGCACTTTCCACATTACTCAAAAACCTGAGATTAAGAGAGCATCTATTGTGCGGCACTTCTCTTAAAATCTGTATTCTTCTTTGCTAGAAACAACGTCTTCGTCATGTGGTACCCGACGATAGTGAATTTCTTCTATAACTCCTTCAATTCAGAAGACAGCGCTGAGCTCACCTTCTGCGAAAGAGTATTTGGAGAAGCCAACATATCTCCTGATACTCATACGGTAAGAAATACAAACATAACCTTACACCTCTTTTCCTGATGGGAAAGGCAGTGTTGTATTACACTCTCATTTCTCCAACTATAATTTTAGGCTAGGTATATTCTACCTTCTACCGGCCACAGCTTCAGACTTCGTGCTGTGACTTAGAATTTCTTGTCAGAGAAACCTAATAACTCTTTGTCCGCCCCAGGCACCAAAGCTGGGCCTTTATGCATAACACTTGTTACTAACATTCACTACCGCTGGGCAAGGCGTGAGGTTGTTTAGAAATAAGTAGTTTGTAACACAAAGTGAATATCAGCGATAGCCTAGTGGGAAATCGTTGGACTGCCACGCAGAGGTCTCGAGTTCGATCCCAAGGCGCGCATCTCTGACTTTTCGAAGTTGTCTGCGTATTAAATAACTATTTATTTATCACCGTTAAAGCAGCGATAATTAGTTAATATCGCTGCTTTAACGGTGAAGGAAAACATCGTGAGGAAACCTGCATCTCTGAGAGTTCTCTATAATGTTTCCGAAGATATATGAAGTCTGCCAACCCGCACTGGGCCAGCGTGGTGGCCTATGGCCTAACCCTTCTCAAATTGAGAAGAGGCCCGTGCCCAGCAGTGGGACAGTTTAATACAGGGCTGATATTATAACACCAATTGGTATTAAAATCAAATAAATAAGCGAAATTTAAATGTACCATGAGTTTCTTGCCCGTTCTTCTCATTGGTTCGACGCCCGTGCAGAACATAGCAATAAAATTAAAATTCATAGTTTAATTTAGTTATAGTGTAACTTTGACGTTCATAAGTGTTACTTTGTGACTTGTATGAATAAAAATATTTTGATTTTGACCATTCCATGTCTATATGTCATATTTTCATAAGTTTTATTTTTTTCTCAGTTCCAATGCAACGACAAGATCTCTAACAACACATTGTACACCGGGATGTTGTACGGTCTCTTCTATGCTGTGGTGAGCCTCGCCGTGGTGAAGATAGCCTCCAGACCTCGCCTGCTCCTCATAATGGTACTCCTCGTGTCCGGAGTCAGTATGCTCTTAGTGAACTTAAGGCAGCCAGTCGTAAACATGATATTCTTCACGCTGCTGCAGGCCACGCCGTTGGGTATAGGGTGTATATCTTGGTACTTCGTGGACTTGTATCCTACAATGCATAGGTAAGTGGTAAAATGTCTAAAACTTGTTTTAAATGTAGCAACTTTACTTTTTAATATCACAAAAAACGATGATGTTTTTTAATCCTCAGGGGTCTGGTGACCAGTTTAGGCATGATGGTAGCTCGGCTTTGTTCCCTGATCGGCGTGAGCGTCATCGGGCCCATCATCACTCGGCACTGCGAAGCCACTTTTTACTCATGGGCACTGTTTGTCTTCAGTAAGTATTTTATTATCCAATTTTCCTTATTTTTCTTTCCGTAAGAGCCTTCTACAAAGAATTAGAAAACTTATAAATAATATGACTGAAATCGGCAGTCATTCTCAAGTTATGGCATGACCAAGGGACGACAATGACAATTTATAACTATTGTTATATCACAACGACTAGCAATCTAGTTTTTTGGAAGACAGCATTAACTACCTAGCTGTTTTGAGTTTCGGCAATAGAGCACCTGTACTATAAGTAGTATGTCGGCTATAAGCTAGAACAGAAACTCTTATCTTCAATCGATTTGAATACTGATATGGACCGGGATAATATGGTAAAAACATCATAAATTTTGCGTAAGTTGAAAAAATTCGACATAATCAACTACTATGCTTCTATCAAACTATCACTTGGATTTAAGGAATGGAAATATAGGGTATTAATTACATAAAATATCATTATTAGAAATTATAGCTAGCCTTGCCTAATGTCAAGTCAAGTCTGGGACGCAGATATGCTGATAATCCCTGGCCCAAAGGCAATAAAAACTGAATGATAAAACTAGCTGATGATAAAATTTCTTTTGCAGGTGGAGTAGTGGTTTCTCTATTTTTACCAGCAGACAGGAAATCTATAAAATGAAGTCTCGGCACTTTAATATCGTCATAAATTTTCCTTGTGACTGTAAGTTGAGGGGTGAACACCAATATTTACCCCGCAACTATGATCAACAATGATCTGATGACCAGATGCTGTACTGAACTTGGTTTTATTCTCACAAAGAATTTTTACTGTATTGTTTCTAATGGCAGAATTATTTTATTGTAAATACTTTTATACTTATTAAAAATATAATTTATGAAATTGTTTTTATTTGTTGACCAATTAAACTTTTGCGCCGCGTGTCTGTACAATTAAGACCTTTTTAAATAAATAGCACGGCTGAATGGTCGTTAACTGTCTATGAAAGTGTTGAGATTCTTGAGGTCCTTGAGTAATGTAAGTACGTACCGATTTTATTTTTTTATTTTACACTTATTCTAAGTGTTATGAGTGTTATGACAAAAGGAGCCTGCCCACTACACCATCTCATACCATGACCGTGCTAGGAACGTATCAGACACGAAAAGCAACACGATACGCCCTGCTATAGGAACTGCTGGTCGGTGACGGAACGGTCTACTGGGCATAGTCTTATACATTTCCTTAAAAATATTTTTTTTTTGCCTGACACGTTCCTAGCACGGTCATGGTATGAGACGGGGTAGTGGGCAGACTCCTTTATGAGTTTCATTTAAATGTTTGTATTCATATTTTTTGGTCTCATTGCATATTTTATGTTTAATTTTATTTTTATTTCTTTGTTAATAAACAATTGTGTAATAAAGCTTAATACTACTATATAGATCTTATAAAAAATTAAGTAATTACACAACCAGCATCTATTATACACAAAATAATGCAAAGTACAACTAGATACCAGCAAACCTTAGCAAACGTTTTAGCATATTTTTTATTACTATTATAGCATAGCGATAGCCTAGTGGGAAACCGTTGGACTGCCACGCAGAGGTCTCGAGTTCGAACCCAAGGCGCGCATCTCTGACATTTCGAAGTTATATGCGTATTAAATAATTAATTATCGCTTGCTTTAACGGTGAAGGAAAACATCGTGAGGAAACCTGCATGTCTGAGTGTTCTCCATAATGTTCTCGATGATATGTGAAGTCCGCCAACCCGCACTAGGCTAGCGTGGTGGACTATGGCCTAACCCTTCTCACAGTGAGAAGAGGCCCGTGCCCAGCAGTGGGACAGTTTAATACAGGGCTGATATTATTATTATTATTTTATTATATTTTGCTCCAATGCACGTTTCAGCCAACTTGCACTGGCCGTGGTTCAACCAGATTGGCGTCAATGTCAGGGTTCCGTTCGTGAGATACCTATGTGTTTCTAAACACATACTACATTAACCATGTCCATACTCTGAGACTTAGCCGTCTGCAGATCAAAGAGAGGTTGTGTTATTGTTTATACTGGATTTTACGTCGTATATAGCTTTATAACTGTTGATTCCGATGTGCCCAACGTAGGTACTAGATAAGGCTATATAATAAGTATAATAAGAACTTAAATACGTATGTTAACTTATGTCGTATCACTGGTTTGGTGGCGCATCGTGAGTGACTGCATTATGCAACATTCGTGTAAACGGTTGATATTGAACATATACCTTAATGTGTATTGCGGTACTGCTGATTTAATATGGGATTAAATATAATGAACTAATTGCACAGCAAAATATGCTCACTACAATATATCATAACGAACATCTATACGCCTCAAATCACTGCATTGCGTCTCGGAAGGGTTAGTTTATGTTAGGTTCCTTCTTAAATCCACCCAAAAATAGGAGCCCCGCGAAGTGAGGCTCCGTCGACTTAGTTTGATCTCTTTGAATATATTTTCCTGTGCAATTAGTATTTTTGGTAAGCATATTTTGATGTACAATTAGTATTTTTGGTTGAATAAAAGCAAAACATTGAGGAACAGTTAAATACTACCCATTTAATATTACATTCAAAGGCGTCGTTGCAGTAAGCGCGTGGCTGAAACTAAGTGAGTTAGAGAGTGTGCACTCTATCGCGTGTTTCAATCAATCAAGTTGAGTTGTCATCTCAAGTACATAATCCATATTACCTCAGCGGTTAGTCATAAAAATACAATTAAAATCTAATCGTCAACACTGAAGTTTCGAGCGTATCGTCGTACTTTGTAACAAAGTAATTGCGGAATTCCTTTCGAATTTCGGTGCGAAATCTCTTGATTGTCCTAAATTCTTTCATTAAGTCGTCTGACCAACGGAATTATTTTATTTTGAAAGAAAGACATTCAAAAAGAATACATTGTGATGCCGAAATCCATTTTATGGTACTGTATCTATGGATCATGTTCGTGATCCCACTTTCGATTTTTTATATATCCATTGTCACTAATATTAAAATACTAATCATTGTTTTTGAATGGTGCAAAATTGTAAACAAGCAGGAAAAGCAACACTCGGCACACCGGAAACTACGGATCGCTGGATGATAAGAATATCGTCGTTTTATAGTCGCACGTAGTCTATTATAGGGAAAATGATAGGATGAACGTTTAATAATGCTTACTCACTGCACATCTCAAAAATAATGCTACTACTTTCACTGACCGACAGTTTTTGTACAAAGATCATTAATTCACGCTATGTTAATATAAATTTGACTGTACGGTTGGAGCTGTGGTTTAAGAGGTCACTACGCCACTGCCGCCGTGCCGAGGGTTGTGGGCTCGATCCTCACCCGGGACAAAAACTTGTGATTCACAAATTTTGTTACGAGTCTGAATGTTCTTTGTATCCATTGTTCGTAAAGTCCGCGACACAGGATTCATCAACAATGCGGAAGGTAGTCTCTTTAAAAAAATAAATTATAAATAGAGAACATGGTTGGAATGTGCCACTAGCTTTCCAAAGCTAAGCTTAGGGTTGAGTAAATTAGTCATTGGATCTTTCCAATAATTCATTATTTCAAACCCAAAAGGAAATAAATCTTCATAATACTTTATTCAGCACGAGTTTCATTCTATCACAATAGGAACACCAAAACATTAAAATACACTTCTAATACACTCCAACACAGATGACCACCATCTCAATCTACCTGTGACCATGACAACTGAAAAGCTACCGAAACGTCAGGGAAATTAATTCACGATTACTTAATGCGTTCTATTAACTATTAATATTTATAATTATTATTAAATCTTGTGAAATGTAAAATCTGTCCTTGAGTGGAGGCCGCGACTCGGCAAACGTAATGTAGGACGCCCTCCGACCAGGTAGGATGACGATCTGCGAAAGTCTGCAGGCAGATTCTGGATGCGGAAAGCTCAAGACTGGGCGCTGTGGCGCTCTTTGGGGGTGGGCTATGTCCAACAGTGGACTATTATAGCCTAATGACGATGATGATGATTATAAAATCAGCGATAGCCTAGTGAAAGACCCTTGGACTGCCACGAAGATGTCTCGAGTGCGATCCCAAGGCGCGCAACTCTGAATTTTCGTAGTTATGTGCGTATTAAATGGTTAATTATCACTCGCTTCAACGACGAAGGAAAACATTGCTGGGAAACCTGCATGTCTGAGAGTTTTCTATAATTTTCTCGAAGATATGTGAAGTCTGCCTATTGGGCCAGCGGGGTGGACTACAGTTAAACTATATCTATCTCTATCTATCGCTTTACTATCTCACACTGAGAAGAGGCCCGTGCCCAGCAATGGGATAGTTTAATATGCTAATATATTTATCCGATTAACTTGCATTCGAATAATGTCAACAAACGCAATAACAATGACTGACATAATAAATAGTTATTCATGTCATATAACGTGATTTGATGTTGTGTAATTAATTGAAATATAAAGTAAATAATATAATTACCGTGATAACGTAAATATGTGTTAATAGTGATAATAACAATGTGAATGAAACTGTACAACTAAATGTAATGTACACACAGCGACGTATCAACCTTAACTGTTTGGACTTTGAACTATTAGAAGTTGAACGCTGCGAATCGTGCGAGAGAGTGCGTTATATTTTTGTTACGCTCCATGCTACCATTACATCGACACCACTATCCACTGTCCCTTTCCGACAATTCTCTATTTTGTATGTAGCGTAGTTATGCGTATATAGGGTGTCTAACTTGATGTGTAGCCGTGTGTACGTACTAAAATGGACAAGGGAATGTTTGGCTGTCCACAAAGACGGTTTAAAAAAACAATTTACTTACTAGGAATAATTCCTATGTCGCGGGGGACTTTACAAACATTCAAACAACGGACACAAAGAACGCGCAGGCTCGGAATAACCATTTAACCATTTGTGGATCACACAAATTTTTGTCTCGTGTGGGATTCGAACCCACAACACTCGGCGCAGTGGCAGAGGCGAGGCGACCACATACACGACTACGTCATCTGTGCAGTCAAATATACATATAGTAGGTAGTTTGGTTACCAACATGCATGGGCTATGTGTTAAACTCAGTTTTCAATGTAAAGCGGGTTGTTGTAGATTCGTCACAAAGTAAATTCGTAACGAAAAAAGTATGTGTAAATTCGTCACAATTCTAATTTATGCAATAAATTTTCAATATATTAATTTTGTTTATTGTAAATTCGTCACATGATTTTTACCCGCATCGATAGCAAAAAAATTAAACAACTATTAGAATAAAAATGTTGTATATTTTTCATAATCACAGTAAGTCTAATAATTTACCTTACATCTACATAAAAATCACAGTTCTCAAGTGGACAATTTGTCCACAACATTACAATTATAAGATAAACAATAGAAAGATAATTAAATCAGTAATAATCATTTTTTGTTTTTTTTTATTTACCATAACACCTATGAAACATCACAGATCTCGAGTTGCTGACTTGCCTACAACTATATAAATAAATATAATAACACCTACGTAAAAATCATATTTCTCCGATTAGTGCGATTACGGAGCGCTAAAATCAACTTAGCTTGCTATCGCTACTTTAAGCAAAAATGATGTAAAATGAGGATTTGTGACAAATTTACAATAACCTTTATGTACCTGTGACGAATTTACACATATTTTTAATACATGTGACGAATTTACTTTGTGGCCAATGTACAACAACCCGTAAAGCCACGCAAAGCCATGGGTTCTGCGCCTGATCTCTCAGGTCGTGTCGGATTGCCGTTAAGGAGTAGAGAGTGCATAGGTTGCGCTTGAGCACTATGATATCGCCTGCGCAGATTTCAGTCTCCGTTAAGATTGGTAGTCGTGATCAAAATTCGATCTGGAGGATTTTATATGGCATTTAAAGTTAGATTTTATTTTAAAGTTAGATGAAATAGACATACATCATACTCTAAAGGGCTTACCTCTTTTGGGATTTACTGGTGCATAAGTGCTATTCGATTCCATGTAAGAAATAGCAAGTCTCTTAAATGGCACATATCCAGGCCCTGTTTTATTTATTGTATTTTCTTAGAAAAAGGGCTCCCTCTTTACGAAACATTCAAACAACGAACAAAAATAACACCCAGATTAATAATATTTGTTGTTGCATGTATATCGAACTCACTACATTCGGCGCAGAAGCAAGGGCATGGGACCACTACGTCAACCTTCCACTGAAATGTTATATACATCTATGTTGTACATGACTTTTATAGAAAAAGGCAAATACATTAGCTTTGTGCTCTTGAACCGCTTAGCTAGTTCTAAGCCCTTGTTTACACCACTAATTTGCTAGTAAGCACATAATAACCGTAGCTTATAATCACCTGCAATACCTGAACTATCTAAACTACCCGAAAAAGAGAGGGCAGATAAAGGAATGTGTCTAATATTGTCTTGTGTTTACGCGAATGTTATACATTGAAATTAAACACTTTATACGGATTTTGTCGCATTGTTTATTTTACTTTAAACACTGTTATTATATAATTTTGAAAACCTTACCTTTACAAGATGCAGGGGTCTATAAAATAGATTGTGACTGTGGACTCTCATACATAGGGCAAACCAAGAAAAGCATAGGCACCCGCATAAAAGAACATATAGCTGATGTTAAACACCAACGCTCGTTGAAGTCTGCTGTGTGTGAACATGTGCAATAGGGGACCAACCACTACCTACGATTTGACAAACCACATATACTCGCAAAAGTACATCGATTCCTACCAAGGATGCTTCGCGAGGCTATTGAAATTAAAAAACATCCTAATTTCAATAGAGAGGATGGTTGGAATGTACCACCAGCTTGGGATCCAGTCATTCAAATAGTCAAACCCAAGAAAAAGCAAACCACAGCTAGACTTCATGATACTTTGAGCTCATTCTGCGTAAATAGGAACACCAAAGATTAAATTATGTTCGGGTACTTTGAAATAACTAGGTACACTTCAGAACGTTGGGACAACTACCATCTTAGTCTCCCCGTGAACATGGCTGCTGTAAAGCAACCGAAACGTCGGGGCAAAGTGTAAACTTAAGCATAAATAGTTTTAATTAGAAAATATATACCTTAAATAGTAGTAAAGTTCAATAATAGTAGTGTTAGAGTTTTCAAAATTATGTAATAACAGTGTTTAAAGTAAAATAAACAACGCATCAAAATCCGTATAAAGTGTTTAATTTCAAGGAATGTGTCTTTAATGTGAATGTGACTTTTTGTTATGTTTGTTATTGATAGACTTTGCAACTGGTGTGATAATAATGTCATGGAATTAAACATCAATAAATGCAATCACATTAAGTTTTCACGAAAACGACAAAAGTTCGGTACTACTTATACCATGAAAGGCAAGATTTTAAAGATCGTCAGTGAGGTGAAGGATCTGGGTATTACGATTGACTTTGAAATGCGGTTTCTTAAACATATAGACCACACGATCAACAAATGCAATAAAATGGTTGCTTTCATAAATCGTAATACTCGACAATTTAAATGCATAAAAGCTCTGAAAACGTTGTATTACGCCTTAGTACGCAGTAATATAGAATACGGTTCTATAGTGTTGTACCATATGTATCAAAACAATATCCAACGCATTGAAAGCATACAAAAAAGTTTGTAAGGAGGCTTTCTATGGTATCCGGTATTCAGCGTACGGTCAAAATGAGAGGCTTAATTATTTTAATATAAAACCATTATATTGGAGAAGAGACTATTGTTTCTACATAAGATATTGTTACGCGCTGGGTTCGACGGATAAGAATATAAAACAATATTACCGACTAAAACGTTTTATTCTATCACTCAATTAAATTTAAAACACTACAAACACTATACTACACTTTTCCACTGTAACTGCTTCAAACTCCGTATTATTTTCGCTTCCGTTCGCTTCGATGAACACTTGATCGCTTACGATAGTAAACTGACTCGGCGGTGCGCGTACGCTCTATTTATACGCGGGTAAAGTGCTTCTGGTGGTTTCCAGAAAACGTCACACACGGCACGCAACAGCGCGATGGTTCGAGAATGTGCCAGCGCTTTCTCCACTGAACTCGTACCGACAAATACGTAGTTCCGTAAGATGTCAATAGATGGTGCTGTAATAAATTATTATTAGAAACCGCCGACTCTTCCCCACAGTGCCGACAGAGGGCATTAGCCGTAACAATATGTAATCAGGGCGTAGACTGTACGCCATTAATATCAAAAATAAATATTAACATACCCAGAACATCTGCTAGGTTAGTGAACTATAAGCCGTTTGTTATCAAAACTAGTCGCAACAAATATGGGAGCAACACACCTCTATCCTATATCCTCGGAAAATGTAATGCTATTTATAATAAAGTAGATATAGAAATTTTCCCAGAAAAATAGTTACATTTAAAAAAACAGTATTTAGTCTAGTATAGTATAATTTAATTTAGTATAATATAGTTTTAATTTAGTCCTTAATCTAGCCTTAATTTTCTTGTGTAGTTTATATAACTTAGAAATTAAATTGTAACCTTACATGTATGTACACTTTAGATATAGTCAATGCTGTGCTCACCTTTAATTTAAAAGCATACACATAAATATTTGTATGAATGTTTTCATGTAAATGCTTAGTATGTATTTTAGTTGGTAAGCCTTAAGTTAAATAAATAAATAAATAAATTATTGTAACTGTAGTTGAAGTACGTACCTACATTATTATTAAACATTTGTGTGCATGAACATGGATGTTTGTCTTGGTCTGGGTGTTTCTATGTATAATATGTATGTATATACAAAAAAAAAGTATATATGTATGTTTATCCATTGTCTAGTAACCATAGTACAAGTTCTGCTTAGTTTGGGCTAGATGGTATAATAATATATGTTTTATTTTCTCTCAAAGGTACATACATATGAATACATTCGTTACAAGATGAATTTATCCTTTGAGAGAGCTGGAGTCTATACTAGATTCAAGACCTGTATGACAAATCTCCAGGCCCTCTCCCTATTATATAGACATTACTAACAATGATGATGATGTGTGTATGTGATAGAATATTATTATTATTATTATGTTTCTCTTATCACAGGTACTTTCTAACATATTATATTAGAAAATACCTGGCCCTTTGGGAGGCTTACACGGAGACATGGGTCCAACGTGAAGAGGCCCTTCGAGAGTTTTAATCAAAGGTGTTATGGAACACCTACAGCGGCACTAGCCGCAGCAGGCGTAGGACTATTGCTACGTATGGATTCTAATATATGGGCTATAGGTATGGGTGTTTGGTGGACCGGTATATTGCTAACTATGGATGAAAAACGGCGTCTGCCCTGAATACTCTAATAGCATCAATGCAATGGGCAGAGGGTGACTCGCCAACTCACTAGATGGGCCCCCTGATAAGCCACTATAGGCATACAAGCCAGCAGCAGAGGGCAACACCGGTGCAAGTGGCTAGGGGTGTCGAGCGGTGCGGCGCCGGTTTCACCATCACGGGTCTCGTGACAACGGAGACTCAGAGCGGGTTTCTCCGTAGTTATGCCCTTGAAAATGACACTTCCACCCCCAAGCATATAGCTCTAGCGGCCTCCTTCTGGCCGGCCGACCAAGGCAAGCCAGAGTTGAGAGTCCTGCGGGCGCTCTTGAAGTTCCACCCCGGCCAACCAGTAACGGCAAGCCGGCAACGAGGCCCTAACCAACTCTCTGAGGCATTCAGGACCGCAGTGTCGCCACTCACATTCAGCCCGCCACAAGCTGCCCTGCGGTTTGTGCGCTTTAATTTAACCTGGTGATACATTTTTTGTTTATATCACAAGGCGAAGGTGATAGTTTTAAAGCTAGTGTACTGTGCCCTCCGATATCACGTTAGTCTCATGATGAGATAACGACTGTCCCAGAGGGGTTTATTATTATTATTATTAAACTACCTACTACTTTAAGCTGGTGTACTATATCCTAATTTTGTAAAATAAACATTCATTCATTCATTGTAAAGCGGTTAACACACGTCCAAATATCTAACTAACCACAAGTATCAAATTAATAAAAAGTGGAATGCAAGTAAAGGAATGTGAGGCTCCGGCAATCAAAACGCGTTATTACTAGTTAAAACTAGTACGCCAGTTTTCTGAAAGAGACGACATTTCCCAGGCGAACCGATTCATTCATAGATACCATCACTAAATAATTGCCAACAGTCGCGTTTTCTATACGTTATTATTAAGACAACAAAGTCTTATACCTATCTTCAATATAATTAATTAAATATATAACAGTAACTGATAACTATGTTTAAGAGACGTTCTTATCTTACACTATCTTTGGAGATATAATAAGGGTTTTCCTTTGAATAGTGATAAATTTAAATATATACTAATAAATAGTATCATTGTGTTAATAGTGAGAACACAAGACGCAGAATGATGAACCAGCTAGGAAACGTGATTTAATAAGTGTGACGCAATTGTCGCAATCGTGATGTAATATAATTATTGTTATTCAATAAAATATCTGAAATAAATTTGGTGTTAGTACGAAATCATCGTACTAACACCAAATTTATTTCAAAAATTTATTCCATTTTGGGTTGTCGCTTTTGTTATGTTTCGCTTAAGAATTAGTAAGAGTCGCAGAGGTTTTCTTTTAAATTATTTAGCTTTTGTAATACACTATATTTATATGATTTGCAATCATTTATGATAAATACGCAGCGATAGTGAATATCACTGCTGTGCTAACATAAAGTTATAGGGTATTCCTGCTTAAAAATCTTAATAGCGGTCTGAAAGTGGGTAGTGTTAAACACCCCCGTGCCTCGAGAACCAGGTAATGCCGTTAGTCCTATGCCTGATCTCTCTTCGGTTGTGTCAGATTACTGTTCCATCGGATTATGAGAGTTAGGGAACAAGGAGTGCATATGTATTTAAGCACACACTCGTGCACATAATATCCTGCGCAGAGGACCAGTCCCCGTTAAGTTTGAATCTTATCACAGATATTTTCTAACATATTATATTAGGAATATACCTGGCCCTTTGGGAGGCTTACACGGAGACATAGGTCCAAAGTGAAGAACAAACATGTAATGGATGGTCGCAAGTTTTGCGATGACGACTAGTTTCAAGCACTTGCCGAGAAGAGACAAAAACGTCATCTAGGTGGCTTAGCATCAACCACCGCCGATTTCTCTTGCCGAGCCTGTGGTAGGTTATGTCGCTCTCGCATCGGTTAATACAGCTACGAAAAGAGCTGTTTTACAGACCATCACACGTCATGAATGGTCTGTAATAGACGTATAGGCCTATATACAGGTTGATTGGTAAAAGATTGGATATATCGAAGGAGAGAGGACATATTCAGTACTCGATTCTGGAAACGAATATCAAAAAAAATTTGTATTTTAAATTTGACCTAGTTATCTAATAAAAACTTAATGTGCGGACACTTTTGTGCATATACCAAAGCTAAACAAAACCTCCGCCCCCGCCACCCGCTACCGCACCTCGAACTCGCCCGTATTTGCACCCCCGCCCGTCCTTTTCTTATCAAAGGTTATTAGCCTCGGTAGCGCGGCACGCCCGACAGCTGTGTGCGACGCGCGCAGTTTTCACATTTTAAGGATATTTCATACAAATTTTCATAAAAGTTTTCTTTGCAGGTTACATAGATTTCATATTTTTTTTTATAGGTCACGTCTGACCATAAGTTATCATGTTCTTAAGTATATAAAATGTTTAACCAGTCACACTGTTTATGTATGTATAGATGTATAGATTGATTTGTAGGTACGCATCTACGTCACCATAGTTGATCTGCGTATGCATCCCACACAGGACAATTTGAATGCAAAGATGACGTAGTTTTAAAGTGATCGCTTCGCCACTGCCATAGCGCACGAACTGACTTGGAATTTATATGCGTATTAATTTATCGCTTGCTTTAACGGTGAAGGAAAACATCGTGATGAAACCTGCATGTCTGAGAGTTCTTTATAATGTTTTCGAAGATATGTGAAGACTGTCAATCCGCACTAGGCCAGCGTGGTGGACCTAACCCTTCTCTCATTGAGTAGAGGCCCGGGCCCAGCGTCCCACTGCTTTAATACAGGGCTGATATTATTATTATTAGTGAGATCCAAAAATAGATTTTTCGGGTCTTTGTGTACTTCTCCCGACTATGCAAATTGTTAAATAGCCTAAGTGATCTAATTAACGTGCATGCTGACTCACTTAATAGGATCAAAAAAATTATGTCTGACTATCAAAACACCTAATGCTCTCTCAGTATTAAGGTTGGTAGGTTTGTTTGTTTGTGTATTTATTTATTTTTAATTTCGTCTACATTTTTTTCTTGTATTGTTTGTACTGTCTTTGAACTGGTAATTGTAAACTTTAGATTTATAAAATTTATGCATGCTGTGTTTACCTGTAAGAGATTGTTACGCTAGTAAATGAGTTTTATGAATGTATCACATCTTGTAACAGTGTAATCAGTTGTTGGTGAACCTAATAAATAAAAATTAAAGTAAAAAAAAAATACTTTGTATCCGAAGTCCCCCGTCATACAGCTAAATATCTAATACAGGAATGTCTTTTCCCGCATTAGGAATATATCCTGTAATACAAACATTCAAACAACGGACACAAAGAACATCCACACTCGGAACAACCATTTGTGGATCACACAAATTTTTGTCCCGCGTGGGATTCGAACCCACAACACTCGACATATTGGCTGTGGCGAGGCGAATACTTACACCCATATTCTAAGAAGTTACCTCAAAATTTCCTCAACCTCGACTCAACCGAGGATACCTTAAGGATCACCTCAAGGAATCCTCGAAATCGGTATTCTTAGTCATGTCTTTCTCTTGACTTGAGGTAATCTTGAGGATCCTCCAACGAGGTTGAGTCGAGGTAAAACGTCATTACATACGTCACAAAATCATAGATTTATCATACTTTTTAATGTTTTTGTTTAGAATCACCTCAAAATTGACAGATGTTTGTTTTTCCATAACTGTGTCGCATCGCGTCATTCCGAGCTGTTTATGTTTGATTTGTTTGTTGTGTTGTGATCCAAGTTTTATCCTTTAGCTTTATTTGTTCCACACATAATATGTCTGGAAGACAAATATTCAGTGAGGCGGAGAAGTTGTGTCTCCAAGAATTAATTATAAAATATAAATTAAATTCGGCGTCAACCATAACCGCCGGTAATAGTGGTATAAAAAAAGTGGCTTGGGGACGCTTAATGGAGGAGTACAACTCAATTGAAACAAATATTAAGGTAAGAAACTAATATATCATAGCCCATATAATTCACTTTTAAATCATAATATTGTAAATACCACGCTTAAAATACGAATTCCGTGATTTCGTGGTATTTAATTTGGCATAGTATTTTGAACACTAGAATATAACAACTTTTATCTTATTTAATAATTAATAGTTAAATACAATAATTATTAATAAGACAAAAGCAGTTTTGCTGTAAGTGGAAAACTAGAATTGTTAAAATACTTCATTTCCAAATTTCAGAGGACAGAAGCACAATTAAAGAAATGTTGGGACAATCTGAAGACTCGTAAAAAAGCTCTTCTATCTCAAGAGAAAAAAGAGCGTATGAAAACAGGTGGAGGATCTTTCCATCCCACACCAGGACCTTCAAAGGAGGATCCTATGCTTATTGATGAGGCTTTGCTTGAAGAGACTGATGTGGAAATACGATGTGTTATTGACAGTGACAATTTACCAACAGACACCTCTCAAGGTACATTTCTGAAATTACATTTAATGCAATCACAACAAATTCAAAGTAAACAAGTCAATACATTTTAATATTTTCTATTTAGAGATACACAATTGGGAGACGGCTTCACATCAAAAATATCCTCTTCCATTGGAAACTGCTGTGCTGCCTGTGCCTGAAGATAACCCTAGTCTACAGACACATAATATTGTAGAAACTGTTTCAGAACCTGAACCAGAAATTGAAAGAGGTAATTGAATAACACTTGTTATATATTAATAAATTTATTATATTTATCTTTTATTTACTTACAAAGATATAATTACATCTTCATAATTTTTATAGTATCATGAGTATCATGACATTGTATAGGTAATGTATATAAAATAACTTGTATCATATAATTTATAGATATCCATGGCCGATCTGGATCTTGTCACACTGATTACAGTGTAGGTGGACAAGAAACACCAGGTAACAGCTATTCAAATAATCATAGCATATATTTAAATAGTAGTGTAAAAACTCTGTGGTTTAGGCTAGGGTGTGTTATATGTATGTGTATGCCACCCGTCCCATGTAACAGGAAATAAAAATAATGTCACAGAAATTACCTACCATGAAAATAATATTATGTGTAACTTAAAAACCAATCCTAATCAGTGGAAAATTAGGGAGATGTGTACATTGACAGTACATATTCTTATAAAATTTAACATGTTTTAAGACTTTTATCATATCTGGATGTACAAATATAAATTAATATGGAATTCATTATAATTTCCATAAAAATAACCTACACTTTCAAGTATTAGCTTTAATTTTAATTATATAAGCACTATATTCTTATTTTTGTTATGCCCATCCAGGTAAAAATGTTAGAGCTAAAGTCATTAGCGAAGAATTTAAAATGAGAAAAAATAATTATGAACGTGCTCAAGAACGGGAAGAAGAATTGCATAAGATAATGCTCCAAGAAAAGCAGTGGCTTGTAAAAGCAGCAGAAGAGCTTTATAAAAAGGCAGTAATAGAGCGACAAGGTGCAGAAGAGCTTCTCCATTGCAACCAAGCCAAAAGAGAGGCAGCAGAATTAGATCTAAAAAATATTAAATAGATTGAATGTTTTGAATTATACTGTATTATTTATTTCAATAACCCTTTAAAATTTTTGTTTGCACTATTATTACAAACTCATTTGTCAACACAGCCACATTCCTGCCCTTGTCAGTAATATTTCTGTATTGATAACTACACAATTATATAACATTTTATGTTCATTTTATGTTACCATGACTGATTAGAATACAAATGACATCACCCCATTTCGTCTCAAGGGTGTCTTAAAAGGCAACTAAGGAAGCTAACACTGGCCTGACAGGCTGTTGATGAACTGTATAAAGTTAAAATATAATTTACTAGTTGAACGCGCGGTACTGCCCGCATGAATTTTGATTAAACTTACATACAAACTTTCATCCCCTATAGGATGGACTTGAAAAATAACTCGGGCAATGGATTTGAAAAAATAGCCTATGTCCTTCCTTGAGGTTTCAGCTAACTCCATACCAAATTTCATCAAAATTGGTTTAGCGGTTTAGCCGTAAACGTAACAGACAGACAGAGTTACTTTCACATTTATAATATTAGAATTGAAGTATATTCTGCGTCTCGCAAATGACGCCTTTCAGGATAATCGTACGGATTATCATATAAATAATTCAAAAATCGTTGAAAATCCATTACAAAACGCTTTATAAATCTTCAAAAAGAATTAAGAGTCGTATTTATAAGCGTAGGGGATAAGGTAACAATGGCGTAGATCTTCCTCGAGTATTCCTTAAGGTTGGTCGCGACGTACCTTGAGTTTGACAGTTGTTTCCTCACCTCGAGTGAGGAAAGATGTCGAGGGAGGCCGAGTGGAGGAGATTTTTTGCAACTGTGAATACTGATTTCCTCGAGTGAGGTTGAGTGGAGTCGAGGAACGTTTGAGGAAACGTCTTAGAATATGGGTGTTAATCTATTACGCCATCCTTGCAGGTATAACATAATATATAATATTATAATATAATAAACTATAATGAAAATGGAGCTAATCTTATCTACCAAAAGACCGTTCACTGTTTTAATTCTGTGTACAAGTAAGTAGATGCTGCTAATCTACCATAAAGTACTATTTCAGGATGACTTTTATATATTTGGTACGTATCATAGATAAGACAGTACTTATTGTTTGAGTGTTTTATGAGTTGTAAGTGGTGTAATGGTTGCAGCTGCTTACAGAGCTGAATTTTATTAAATAGTAGAGCTTCGATGATTTGATGAATGGGCCGGCTCGACCGGTGAAGGACTACCCTCCCACAGAATATCGACCTGAAATAGCAGTATTCCTACTGTTATGTTTCGTTCGGTGAGTGAGAGTGCCGGTGGCCCAATCACTCTCTTTCCCCCTTCCCACTTCCTTATTCTCTTCTTCCTTTCCTAAAGGTTCGACAACGCGCAAGTGATGCCTCTGGTGTTGCAGGCGTCCATAGGCTACTGTGACCACATACCATCAAATGAGCCGTAAGCTTGTAAGCCACCTAAATTGTATAAAAAAATCTGATTTGTAAAATAAACAATATTGTCAACAAAACTGCGAGACACTTACAGCCACTCTTTTAAATCGCCGATTTAGTCACCGAAAGTTTATTGCAATTTTTCTAATTGATTCTACGTCCTTGCTTTGCTGAACATGCCAACAAGTCAATGTAAATTCACATCTATAAGTGTAACTTTGACGTTCATAAGTGTTACTTGCGGCTTATATGAATAAACATGTTTTATTTAATTTGATCTCATCTGCTTCAGCAAGCACGAACGATTATTGATGGAGACCGCGAATGGATAAACGTGATATACTATGTGGTCCAGCCCGTTAACCTGACAAGAGTGGAGGTGGACTTGTCATCTTTCTAAGATGTGCCAAGGCATCGTTTTGGAGTATGACCTACATTGAGCCGTGGCGGATGGATGTACTGGTGCAGTTACGCTTTTGGAGGTGCATCCTCATAAGAAATAGGAGGTAGACTGTGGCATTTTATTCGATAGACGAGTGCTTAGCTGTGATTGCCAGACAAAACCATATCATCTTTCTTTTAATTTTTTTATTCTATTTTTTATTGGTACTTTTATGCACAGCGTATGTCAGTTACCACCTCATCTTCTACGCCGAGGAGTAGAAGATGCATTTTTCCACGTATAAACAATGGAGTTGATCTGTATGCGGAGAGCAACAGGAAGTTGGTAGAGGCCTCTATCAGATTTTGGTTCGGAGACGGAGAAACGATTACCTCTCCCTTTAAAAATGATAGAACACATAAAATGGTATAAAAAACAACTTGTCCATATTGTTTTAAGTCTCTGACGTAGTGTCAGTTCCGGCGTCCACTCACTATTCAAAGCAGCGAGTTGGCACACCGTGGTAGGTTTAGTCGGTAGTACCTGTGACTTTCCATCTTTCCCCGGGTGAGCCCCATATACCCTCCCTTTCCCGCAGAGAAGAATACATAAGGGTATTCCCCCCGTTAAAAAATAAAAGCCGCTGTCAAATTTTGGGACAAGACAGGCTGTCTGATCGTAGGCAAACCAACCAGGCTTATTCAAGACATCACTGCAATAAATATAATTTGCGATAATTATGACGATCTACGCTATCCTGCTGAAGTATTGTTTTCATAGTGATAACAGTATCTTAGATATAGGGTACCGTGAACACGTAAACCATTTTGACATATAATTTATTAACTTTTGCCTGCGGCTTCGCTTGCGTAAAAGTATGGTACGTTATGTTCGTAACATAATTTTTTATAAATAAATTATGGCCTATGTTACACGGTCGGCAAGAGACGCCCGGTTGTTATCACTGCGGCGACCGCCGCAGTGGTAATATGGCATAATGGCCGAGGTTGTTGAGGGCACGGCGCTGCACACGTTGGCGGATTGCCCCGCCTGGGCAACGCAGCGCCGTGAGTTGATCGCGGCAGTCGGATTGGTTGCCCTCTCACTCCCGACCGTAGTTCAGTCTATGGTCCGGGGTGAGAGGTCGTGGAACGCCGTCGCCTCCTTCTGTGAGGAAGTGATTGCCATCAAGGAGGCGGCAGAGCGGGAGAGGGAACCCTTTTCCCAACCGCAGAGTCGGGCGCCGAAGGGCGCGAGATGACCTCCAGCCACCCTGAGGTTTGATATGGGGGTGGTGGGCTTCGTGGGCCTGCCCGTGTTCCTACGCGCGCCTCTGTATCGTGTGTCCGTCCCTCCCTCAGGGGGACAGTAGGGATAAAATTAGTGGTGCCCCATTGGGCACCTTTGGCAGGTCTATTTGTGTAGTGGCTTGCCGTTTCATACGGCGGGCCGAAACCTCGGCGCGGGCGCGATTGCATGTGAAAGCGATTCTCGCGGCCCCGCCGATTGCGGTTATGTCAAGGAACACCGTGGTAGGGTTTAGTCGGTATTCTGGGAGGTCCATTATCATAATTTCAACATCTTTCTTTTTTTCCCCGGTGAGTCCGACATAATCTCTCGGTTCAAATGGGTAGGTAAATAATTTTAAAATTGGTTTTGTAGTTTCTCATTTAAATTATTTTCTTTCCTTTTTATAATATTGGTAGTATAGATAAGTAAAAAATCGATTAGAATTTTTTAAAAATTAAGACATCTCAGAGAATAGTAATAATAAAATAAATATAAATGTTTATTTTCTGTACATAAGTACATTTGGGTAATTGGAGTCACCTATTAAGCAAACACTATGCTTTTGATAGGTGGCTCCGCTCCTCAGAAGAACCGATAACGGATACTTATATAAGAGAAATACCCAATAACACTGCCCAACTCGAATTTGACCCCAAGACCTTATTCGCAGCAGTCGCATACACTGCCGTTGCGCCATCGAGGCAATCATATTATTGTCACTTTAAGTACAGAATGGCATTCCTAGTACATAATTTACAGTGCTTGGAATGCTAGACATAATTAAAAACCTTTTGTGTCTGGCCGCCGGTGTGCCGTTGCGACATACATGTATTTACAAGCGAAGCCTTGATAACTGAATTCAATAACTTAATTTACGATAAGATAATATAACATTTAATAAATAAAGCGATAATATTTCTTACAGTCATATTTCATTATTATTAACGGTTTTATAATATAATACCTAATTATTATTGCATCTTAGGAAACGTTATCGCGAATCGAAAGCTAGTCGTAACTAATATTATAAATGTGTTCGTTATTTGTTTGTTTGTTTGTTAAGCATTCACGCCTTAACGAATCGACCGATAATCATGCAATTTGGCATACATATTGTCAGGGGGTATAAAAGGATACAGGGTTACCTCCATCCAAGAAAAATAATACTACTAAGCGAAGTGCGGGCATAACGTAGTATTAAGAGGAAACACAAAGGCCGTTTTTCCATACAAACGTAGTCCCCTGTTTCCTCCCTGGACGATGCCAGGAGAGCAAATTTTTCCAAAAAAATGTTGACCTCTATTGGTATGTCTCTGTTTTTCTTTTTTTCATAAATTAATTATTAAAAGAGCTATGAGCCTTCAAAAACCTCAAAAATAGGCCAGTTTTTCCGCCGTGTTCAAACATCCAGAAAACAAATTTGGCTAAATTATATAAAAAAAGGAAAACATAGGATAACGGCCAAAGACTTTCTTAAAAAAGAAATGGGGAATTAGAGAGCCCCACAAAGCACAGTGTGAATGTGGTGATCCCAATCAAACCATGTCACATCTATTGAAGTGCCTAAATTGTCCCTGTAGGTGCACCATCAAGGACTTGATGGCTGGCATAACTATTTGAAATTATTCTTAGTGAGGCAGTTTTCTTTACAATACTAAATTATTTGTTTGATGCACAAATTATTTTTCTGAGTCTGGGTGTACATTGCATTCGTTAATTGTATGTTTGAGAAGTCCCCCGTCATATAGCTAAATACCTAATACAGGAATGTCTTTTGAGTTAAACAGAATAAAGAGCAGCTCGCAAACTTCTTCTTCCTTTCTTCTTGAAAAAGGCAACAACCGCACTAGGAATATATCTTGTATCGCGGGGGACTTTGCATATTGTTTAAACATTATTTAAGTATATATATATCCTTAGCGTAACATTGGTTGCGGACTGTCATGAGCGGCGTGGTGGAGCCAGCGTTGCCTGTCGCACCATGAGATGGAGCTGTGTACACATGGTTATGTCTCGTTCCGGCGCGCTGCTCCGGGCTGTGCGGTAGCGAGGCTTCGCCGCGCGGGCATGTCGGCTCGGCCGGCTAGATTATTGTTAATTGTTAATTAATTGTTTGCATTTAATCTACCTAGTATATGTATATATAAAATGGACATAGGGTACCTCTCATCCAGAATAAAATACTATTACAAACACAATTCACAATGACAGGCTCCAGTGAAAAACCAGTGCCTGGTTCTTGGGACCAGGCAAATGCTGAACTGGAGTCCTGATTGCTGCTGTGGGACGCATGTCTTAAGAGGTTTATTGAGTATTTTATGTTACTGTATTTTTTTTATTTCTTCCTTTTTATTACGCACTGTAATTGTTATTTTTTTATCTTTATAAACATTGTGGCCACCAGAAAGCTGTATATTAGCAATAAAGATTCCTTTCTTTCTTTATTTTTCTTTCTAACCTAACCTAACATACCTTTAGGCGAGCGAAGCCGTAGATAAAATCTAGTAGTCTTTATTTATAAGCTGTTCCACGTCTGGGTAAGTCGATACTTCACGCTGGTCCAGTGCGGGATGGCAGAATTCACGTGTCTTTGATAACATTATATAGAACTCCCAGTCACGCAGGTATTCTTACGATGTTTACCTCCATGGTTAAAGCAAGCGATAATTAACTATTTATATAATATAATATTCTACCACATACACACAACACCATCTAGCCCATACTAAGCAGAGCTTGTACTATAGGTACTAGACAATGAATAAACGTACATATATACTTTTTTTTTGTAATTACATACATATTATACATAGAAACACCCAGACCAAGACAAACATTCATGTTCATGCACACAAATGTTTGACTTGCGAATCAAACACGCGACCTCAGGTGTAGCAGTCGGTTACACTGACCACTACGCCATCGAGGCCGACGATTTAATAAGCACATAACTTTGAAAAGTCAGAGTAGCATGCTTTGGGGTTGAACTTGAGACTTCTGCGTGGAAGTCCATCGGTTTCCCACTAGGCTTTTGTTGCTGCTTGGCGAGGCATCTTATTGCGGCATATTATTTAGTTTAATTCCTTTGTCGTGGTGGACATTACAAATCTGTACCTCATGTGATGAGTGATATAAGTCGAATGGTACCCTTTTGTAATTTTTACATAGAAATAATCTGGAAAATATGAATTAGATTTTTTTTTATCTAACTCACGTTCTTCTATCTACCGTAGTTTCGGAGACCATTTTGTGCAAATTGATATAACTGGCAGGATTTATATATACATTTCAAGTTGTAACCTCTATAAGGAATTGTTACACACATAATGTTTCGTGTTTCATGGAATAAGTGTGAGAAATATTTATTTGCACATTTAATTTTTCATCTTACAGGAAGACAACTTATATAACAACACAAATGTTTATGTACTAAATTGTAAATTAAGCTGGTTACGGTGTATTTATGTAAATGCTTGTTACAATTTTCTGTTGTCAATAAATTATTATTATTAGTTTTAGTCACTTGCACCCGGAAATGTAAAATCAATGAAATAGTCTCACAATATTTAATCAAAATAATAAATTGTCTATTATATCAATTAGAAGCAAGGTTTAGAAAATATACAATACTTGCTTAACTTATAATATTCAACTGGTAATAATATGGCTATTATATAAATTATAAACAAGGTGAACTAAGTATACCATCTTATAAATATAATATAAATATAAATCTTCTGTGCGTGTGTTTGTAATTAAACTCCTCCTAAACGGCTGGACTGATTTTGATGAAATTTTTTGTGTATTCAAGTAGATTTGAGAATGGTTTAGATTTGTTTTTATTTAATTCTAATTTTCGTGTGAACAGGACAACGTCTGTCGGTTTTGCTAGTATACTATAATATAATAAACGAGAAAGATTTTGCAGATGTTTGTATATAATTATTTTTTTAATAGACAGCTCCGCACTAGGAATAAGTCCGCGGGACACTTTACAAATATTCCGACAAAGAATCCCTAGACTCGGACAGCGAGGGGATCGTGAGGCCATCACTTAACCACCACACCATCGACGCAGTCAAAATTTTATAATTACGTATGCTCATAATTTCGCGTAAACCGCTAAACGGATTTAGAGAACATAGATCATGCTGTGGATTTACATCTAGGATACTTTGTATCCCGATGATGGGTTGCTTTGGTTCTTACGCGGGTTTTTATTTATTATCCACGGTATAAAGTCTAATTAAACATGTTTTGCTGACACCACAACCTAAATAATTATGCAATCACTGTACTACAATGCGTTCGTTAGATCATTTAATAAATACTAGTGGTCGCCTAGTGGTCGAAATTAAAACATAATTTATTTAAATTTTAAGTTTGTTAGTTATTACGGTTTTACTGTCTAGAACAATATCCTTATAATAATATTTCATTTAGATTTCGATCTATACAGGTTAATTTACCTATCTTGGTCAAACAAATTTTTATATTTAATTCATTTTTATATATGATATATAACCATAGTTACGAAGAATTGTACGACGTCAGACGAACAATGCCGAAATACTACGAATGCGATTTGACTGCGTGTGTCAAATGTAGTGTTTTTTAATTAATTTAATGTATTTCTAATGTATATTTTATAAAAATATTAGGATTCGCCCCTCCTTCTCCATATAAACTTTAACTGTGCCAAATTTCATACTGCTCCGTCCTCGCAATTTTCGTAAATAATATCTATATAGATTAACAACGTAAAAACTATTAGAGAAAAGGCGTAAATAGTAGAATCTAAGTATTTAATAAGAAATATAAATACATTTATTTGGTGTTCTTTTTACTTGGCTTAATAAAACAGCGACTTAACTCAAAATTTGGGAGTATGGCAATTCGAACTCTAATCTTGTGACTATAAATTCTAATAATATATTAGTGTTCAATTATTGCAACAGAGTTCAAATTAGTTTGATCCAAAATACTCAGATAGGTCTCTGTTTTATTAAGAGTGCGATATGTATGTACAAAATAATATGTAACTGGTTGATGTTTTTGTAGAGGTGTACATGTTTTTGTCGACTTGCATTCTTCGTTTTCATGTCTAAATAAACCATTTTTGTAGAGTAGTAACTTTGAAACAGTGTCATTTCGTTTGCTTAGTCCATTTTATGAAATTTGTTAAATTGCAAAAGCGCCTAACCTTCGCAATAAGGGAATTAGTTGTATCCATTGTTGTTATTATAATAACTGCTGAAGTTAGGCATTTTCATCAGGTTTTGCGTGTTAAATTTAAAGTAAGATGGCTTTTTTTGAGGTCAATGTGCTATTTTTCTTATTAGATTCGCTATCGTAAACAGAGAGACTAATGAGAACTAATTTGAACTCTGTTGCAATAATTGAACACTAATATATTATTAGAATTTATAGTCACAAGATTAGAGTTCGAATTGCCATACTCCCAAATTTTGAGTTAAGTCGCTGTTTTATTAAGCATGCGAATTATTACTGTTATTATATTTAAAGATAGTATTTTAAATATCTCTATATTGTTTTATTTATAACTGCATTTGTGTTGTCAATTTAAAGTAATAAGTAGCACAATAAATAAAGACAGAGCTTACGTGAGAAAGAGAGCTATAATTCGAATAATAGCTCTTTAAATGTTTACAAGGGATTTTGTTGAATCAATTTTGTTTTAGGATCAATAAAAAAACGTCCCAATTCACGTTTTCCATAGTGCTAGTGACCTTCTTTTCTGTATATAAAATTATCATTGTGGTGATAAAGCATTTATTACAAGCATAATGCAAAAATCAATACATAAAATAAAATTATTAAATATTGATTTTTGTACATAGAATATATATAATAAAATGTCTCGGGGTAGCCAAAACAATTATTTTAGAATGTTTGTCTGTATGTATGTTTGTCCACGCATCACGCAAAAACATTTCTATTGCTGGAGGTTTAATTTAAAATATGATGTATGTTTCATCTTGATATACTGCCTAGAAGACGATTAATAATAAGCCGCCGTAACAAAAAAAAGTAAGAGGCTCGGAGAGAGAAACATCAGCTATTTAGACCTTATTCTTTAAGAAACAAAATTCTAAGTCTACAAATAATAATAATAACTTTATTTCGTAAAGGAATGCAAATACATAATATATACAATAATATTCATAACTGGTCCAGTGAAACTCAATTTAGTTTGTAATGATGGCACCTGTGCTAGAGAAATTCACTGTATTACTGGTGTCAGCGCCTTCCATTTCATGTTTGTACAGATAAAGAAGTTGACAAACAAATATACACATAAAAATTAAAATGTACCTAATTAAAACCTATAAATATGTATAAGATTAAAATACCACGCGTACGAAACCGAGGGTAAGCGTGCTAATGCATTTTATAATATATCTAAACATCAACAACAACCGACCTTCTTGCATAAAACTGTCACTCTTCCTTTTTTAACGCTTCAATAGTGTTGTACTAGCAATTCAGTTTTGTGCGGAACCTAATCTTTGTTGTCACAACGCGCCTGACTATAAACATATTTTTATTATAAAACGCGTAGCGGACGGCGGAAGACTCAGTGCTGAGTAGCGATGTAACTGTGGAACGTTAATATTATATAAGAGTGAAATAGTGACTTGTGATAATGACAGAAAAAGTCAGGCGGGTTGCTTTTGAGCAGGCGCTCAATATGACGGGTAAGTGTTGCCTATAATTGAGGACGCTGTTCATTTTTAATTCTTCAGAAATTACAAAGCCTGCCTCCTAACTAATATTATAAATGCTAATGTGAGTTTGTCTGTTTCGTTCTCACGCCTTAACTACTCAACAAATACTACTAAAATAAATAAAATCATCATGGAATTTGAATTGGAATACGTTCAAGGGAACAGAATAGGACATGGGGTGCCATTTATACGAGTGGAAAATAGGGCAACATCTTGTTAAAAATAAACAAGTATATCCAGACTGAGAACAATAATTTTAGAACACAAATAATTATTCATTCATAGCAAAAAAAATTGATTGAACCCGTAACATTTGTAGTAGCTTAGTGGCAGTGGCGAGAATACCATTTCGCCATCCGTGCATCATAACACGGGACTAACACTTCTTTCGTGTTTGACGCAAAAAATACTTAGGTAGTTTGACTAGACATATATATTTAATGGAATATTATCTAAACTAATATTATAAAGAGAAAATTTGTATTTTTTTATACAATCAAGATGGCAAATAAGCTTACGGGCCCACCTGATGGTAAGTGGTTACCGTAGCCTATATACGCCTGCAGCACCAGAGGCATTACTTGCGCGTTGCCGACCCTTTAGGAAAGGAAAAAGGAAGTGGGATGGATAAGGAGCGGGAATGGGGAAAGAGGGTGAGAGGGCCTCCGGCACCCTCCCAACACAAAAAAAAAACAACAGTAAGAATACTGCTATTTCACGTCGATATTCTGTGAGAGGGTAGTCCTTCCCCGGTCGAGCCGGCTCATTCATGCTGAAATCAGCGAGGCTCTACTACTTTATGTTTATAATGCTGAAATATAAAAACGACTGCACCAATTTTAAAATGATTTTGCTATTAAATAGCTCCTTTATCTAGAAGTAACAATAATAGGCTATATAATCTCACGCTACAAGCTACAGCAGCGGCGCAGTAATCAGAAACATGAGTGAAACCGCGTGGAAGAGCTAGTTCATAATATAAAAAGTATTAGATACTATGGCGTAGTTGTTTAAGTGGTCGCCTCGCTGCTCGCCGAGTGTGGGTTCGAATCCCACACGGGACAAAACTTTGTGTGATCCACAAATGGTTGTTCCGAGTCTGGGTGTTCTTTGTGTCCGTTGTCTGAATGTTTGTAAAATCCGCCACAGTACAGGAATTATTCATAGTGCGGGAGTTGTATTAAAAAAAACATACATACTTAGTTTTAGTCGGCCTCGATGGCGTAATAGTGAGTGTAACCGGTTGCCACGCCTGAGGTCGCGGGTTCTATTTCCGCACAAGTCAAACATTTGTGTGCATGAACATGGATGTTTGTCTTGGTCTGGGTGTTTCTATGTATAATATGTATGTATTTACAAAAAAAAGTACATATGTATGTTTATCCATTGTCTAGTACCCATAGTACAAGCTCTGCTTAGTTTGGGTTAGATGGTGTTGTGTGTATGTGATAGAATATTATATTAATATTAATACTAAATGTTTGATTTATATTACATATATAATTTAAACGAACCTTTATAAATTATATAAATATCTAGCAGAAATAATAATATTATAATAAAATGATTAAATAGGGAGGTACTCATTATAATATAACAATAACGTTTTATATATTATTATATAATTTTAATGGATTATTGAATTCCATTATGCGTTAATATTATAATTGCAATTATAATTTACTAGGTACCTGATACGCGCAACTTTGTCTACTTCACATAAGAGAATTTTCTCCATATTTGCAACATTTTTCATTGATGCTCTGCTTTTGGCCGTAGCGTGATGTTATATAGCCTATAGCCGTCCTAGATAAATGGGCTATCCAACACAAAAACATATTTTCAATTCGAACCAGTAGTTCCTGAGATTAGCGCGTTCAAATACACAAACTCTTCCGCTTTCTAATATTAGTAGATTTATCTCTTTTTAATTTAACAAATTGTTATGTAAAGTAGGTTCCTATTTCTTTTAATAAAATGTAGTTATTCTCTCTAACGTCTATATTTTGTAACATAATAACATAATTTTAAAACGGGCAAAATTTAGTAAAAGATTAAAGTTAGTATTAAGCAATTCATAATACTCAATTCAACACAATATTCTTATCAGCATTGCGTAACTCATGTTTAAATACAAAATTATCAGTTAAGATTAGGGTTGCCACCTTTATTTTGAACATATAGAGCCTTTGTTTCCAAAGTGGTCCAGGTGGACCCACAGAGATCCACGGGAGACTCGACGGGTGTATATGGGCGTGACAAAAAAATTGGGGTTCCACGAAAATTTATTTGCTTTTGATAGTAAAGAACTAAAATGTTGGGTAGGCGGATAATATTTTAAGAAGCTCAGCGACTGTTACTTGTTTAAACGTCGAGCTGAAGACCCGAGAATTTCTAAAAGAAAAAGGTCAGCCCGTAGAGATTTGATAATTTTTTTTTATTTTAGTCCTATTTAACTTTATATTTATTTTATTTTATATATTAAATTTCTAGCTGCATGGAGTCCACCGGAAGTAGCTAAATTTTAAAAGTGGTCTATGACAAAAACAGTCTGGGAACCTCTGATAAAGTGTATCCTTCGGTTGTACGATTAAAAAGAGTGGCCATGAGTTGCTTGCCAGTTCTTCTCATGAGCCCTACACCCTTGCTTTGCTGAACGTGGCAGTAAATATAAATTCACAGAAAAATTACGTGAATCTTTAACATTCATAAGTGTTGCCTTGTAACCTAACTTGAATAAATTTATTTTTGATTTTGAATTTGATAAACAATTAGTTTTTGTTACATTTAGAGAAGCTCGATTGCATTGTTTGTTTCTTGTTTGTATAAGTAAACAATATAAAATTTGTAAAATAGGTAAAATAAAGTATTTTCATGTACTTTTTGCCCTAATCTATACTAATACTATAAAGCTGAAGAGATTGTTTGTTTGTTTGGTTGAACGCGCTAATCTCAGGAATTACTGGTCCGAGTTGGAAAACATTTTAGTTGTTGGCTAGCCCATTTATCGAGGAAGGCTATAAGCTAAATATTACGCTGCGCCCAATAGGAGCAGAGCATCAATGAAAAATGTTGCAAAACGAGAAAAATTATCTTAAGTGACGCAGACAAATTTGCGTGGGTCAGCTTGTAAAATATAAAGTACTAGTTTTTTCTCGCGGTTTCCCCCGCGTAAGTCCCGTTCCCGTGGGAAAATCGGGACAAAAAGTAGCCTTTGTGTGAATCCAGGTCTCCAGCTATCTAAATACCAAGTTTCATCGCAATCGGTCTAATAGTTTTTGCAATCCATACAAACTTTCGCGTTTATACTATTAGTAAGGATTATAAAATATATTTAAGTTTACCCGAAATAATGTAGAATACTTTATAAAGTGCGGGTGGCAACCCTGGTTGAGATGGATCGTTGACGCATTTTTTGTCAGCGTGAGCGGCTGATGATAGACTACTTAACTAGGTAGGAATATTCTATTTTTAGTGCAAATATAATATTGTCTTACGTCTACGAGAATGTTATACATTGACATTAAATACTTTATAAGAATTTTATTTTGTTTTAATTTTATTATTTATAGGAAAACTTGCTAGCTAAAACAGTATAATAGAAAAACTTATAACATAAATAAGGCCAATTACAAGTTCTCACTTATAACCTAATTAAATAACTTAAAAACTAACCAGAATGCATCACAAAATCTACATATATAATATGTAGTATGTACAACCGCGATTACTCTCAAAAAAACTGTTTACACATTTTTATGTTAATTTGAATACAGTTAATATAATAAATAGATTGACATCAGCATTCCGGCACAACACGTTGTAAATTCGGCTCGCCCTAACTAAGTATGAGTGCTGTCTATAATTTGTACTCACCACAGGAATATGTACGAGATGCGATCTGCGTAGAAATGCATATGGCATAACCTTGCTCACAAATTCTGTTACATCAATACATTATCTTTACTAACATTATGAAGCTGAAAAGTTTGTTTGTTAATCGCTAATCTCAGGAATTACTGGTTCAAATTGAAAAATTATTTTAGTGTTAGTTAGTCCATTTATCGAGGAAGGCTATAGGCTATATAACATCAAGCTACGACCAATAGGAGCGGCGCATCAATGGAAAATGTTGCAAAAACGGGGAAAATTCTCTTGTGTAATCTATACAATAAAGATTAAATTTAACTGATTAAATTTAGTGTCACGACTTCACAATCCGATGGTTGACTGGTTCCTATTGTGTGACCATATAATTTTACTAACAATTTGATGAAGTACGCGTAATCTTTATTGTATACTAGCTGTGCTCGCGGTTTCACCCGCGTTTATGATTACTGTGCCGCCCCCGTGGGTTGTAGCGTCATGTTATATACCTTGAAATATAAAGTGTTTTTATATCCTTTTTACCGCAAATTTGGCACGTCCCACGCTGCCCCAATACTGGGTACGGTTAAGTCACAAATCTTTGTCCCAAGTGGGATTCGAACCCATCACACTCGGCGCATGTAGCGATGAGAAATGATTTGAGATTGGAAGTCTATGAAAATAAGAAGCCTCGATGGCGTAGTGGTTAGTGTAACCGACTGCCACGCCAGAGGTTGCGGGTTCGATTCCCGCACAAGTCAAACATTTTTGTGCATGAACATGGATGTTTCTATGTATAATATGTATGTATTTACAAAAAAAAAGGTATATATGTATGTTAATCCATTGTCTAGTACCCATAGTACAAGCTCTGCTAGTTTGGGCTAGATGGTGATGTGTGTATGTGATAGAATATTTAAAAAATATTATATTAATATATTTATAATGAGTGGCCATGTTATAGTTTTATTTAATGACAATAGTTGCTTCAATTAATTCTTTTATATAACGTCCATAGCTATTTAATCAGCTTTTATTAGATAAATATAACTGACATAACTGGCTTTTGGTATATACCTATGCAGATAACAAACATTACATAAACGCTATGTCCGCGTCGTTCGGCCTGCTAGCATAATTATACAAGCTTTTGTGAGGTCCCGAGTTTTATTAATTTACTTGCGCCGAGCGTAAGACGCGGTTGGACTTAATGACAGAGCTCGATATTCAAATCGGCGCGCGGCCGCCATAGTCAAATTGTATGGAGTATTTGAAGTGCTTTTTTGATAAATATGTATCTTTATTGTCAACCAATAACTTAAATATTTGGGACGGACAAATTATAATATAACTATTTATGTTTCGTTTAAACTGTAAAACAGGATAGATTTCTACTGTTACTTATATTCTAAAAATAACGTAACACGAGCTTACATTTTTGCATTTTTCGTACAAAGTTACGTAATTTTGTAGGCGAAAATATTAATTATTTTAAGTTTTTTACACAGGGTTATTGTAAACACATTCATTGTTATGGTAAATGTATATTTTGTATTTGTATTAAACAAAAAGTGTTGATTTTATCAACTTAACTGCGACCGCCGGTTTTGGCACATTTCGCTCGGCGCAGTCTTAACAAGCATTAGGTTATAAGCACTGTGTTTTTACATACATATGTATAATTAAACGACACAAAGTTCGCCCAGATTTAGAACAATTTTATTATACCTACCAACGATTACCCTTTACATATTGACCGCCATGCCGGTCATAATATATTTTCTATTGTGTGCATGCCATTCAATGTGTTAGGATTCGGCGGCCTCGATGGCGTAGTGGTTAGTGTAATCGACTGCCACGCCTGAGGTCGCGGGTTCCCGCACAAGTCAAACATTTGTGTGCATGGACATGGATGTTTGTCTTGGTCTGGGTGTTTCTCCGAAGAGATGGAGCTTTCAGTAAAATTGGTTGAGTAGTTTTTGAGTTAAATCTTAACAAACAAAAAAATCAATCATCTTTCCTCATTATACATAAAATTAATTTAGATTATTTTTTGAGTGGCGATTATTTACGAGGCAAACAAAACAGAAAACATTTAGATTAGTTTTTATGTACATTATTTAAAAAAATATATATATTTCTTTTTATACGACATACATTATTTTGTAATATCTTAAAGGATTTAAGGCAGCGTTTTCGTTGAAAGCTCCCAGGCGGCTTATTTTTCCGACAACTCCAAAAAATATCGTTGTATTTTAGCCAATGTATACAAAAACTTAACAAATTATATACTAAAACCTTCCTTGAGAACCACTCTATCCATTGGTGAAAACAGCATGAAAATCGGTGCAGTAGTTTTTGAGTTCATCGCGAACAGACAAACGCGGCGGAAGACTTTGTTTTATAATATATAGTGATGTTACTTACATAAAAAGAAGTATATATGTATGTTTATCCATAGTACAACCTCTGCTTAGATTTGGGCTAGATGGTGTTGTGTGTATGTGGTAAAATATTATTATTATTGGCGAATTGCAAAAATATTTGTCGTGTGTGGGATTTGAACCCACAACACTAGGGGCAGCGGCAGCAGCGGGCTACTGCTTGCCCGCTACGCTATCTATGCAGTCACCAGTAGTTAGTTGTTCTATTGGGACTTCGACTTATTGTAGCAATACGAAATCTGGCGATTTGCTCAGTAGATCACGAAAGGCTTTCTATTACATACGTACGTACAACTTTAAATGTCATAGCCCACGAGCCCCTAGTTGCAAACACCAGTCGCAGCTATAAGTTGCTGATGGCTGCCAGCGATAGAAGCCACTAGTGGTTAAGTCCTGCCGCTCACGGTCAGAGTAAAGCCATAAGCAGCCAAAGATTTAAATCAACGGTACAGTAACACCTCGAACTTACGCGATAGGTGGGTCTGAGCGATAATCGCGTAAGTCACAGTATAATTTCGCATTTAAATACATATTAATTATTCTCAATTGAGGTCAGGCAGCTGAGAAATCCTAATATTCTTTTTTTTAATAACTTCTTATGTCATACAATTATAAAATCGTCAACTGAAGTAATTTTGATGTAACAAAGTAGTTTGATGACATAAAAATCATTTTCTCCCGCAAAATTTCTCAATTTTGGAACTTTAGTGTGGAGGGAGGTAGTCTAAATCTGTAATCGAGAGCTAAAAGTAAGACGAATCGACGAGATTTGAAAATCGCGTATCTCCGAGTTTGCGTAAGTCGGGGTAGCGTAAGTCGAGGTATATCTGTGCTAGGATTATGTAGGTATATGTATATACCTAATCGTAGCTCGTCATTTGACACTGTGCTTGACACATAATGCCAACATGACATCTGAATAATTAAAAATATAGTATCACCACGCTCATTCTTGTTGAAAATTGTAGACTATAGTTATCCATCACGTTAAAGTAATGGGGTGTACCAAAGTCTGTAGTTCAGGGTGACTAAAATAAAACTGTCTCTATTTACGGTTTTGGTTTATTGATCACCACACACACATAATACACACGTATAACTAGGTTAGAAGGTGAATGAGTTTTTGCGCAGGCACATTAGCATGAGCATTAATTAAGCATGAAGATACGCAAGACGGAATAAAGAAAGAAGCTCAAAGCTCATAGTTCGTGTCGTATAACGGATGCAAGAATACGATAATCATATATAATATTAATTAATAATATATATACCGATGTATCCAAATATGTGTCAATTACTAAAAAATATCTCCATAAATTAACGGCTTGTAGGTACCTCTAATATATCGAGCCTAAAAAAATTCAACTTTTTGTATTTTGAATGCGCGTTCTCACTGTACTTGCGACCAGCCAGCATGATAATTATGTTTGTTTAGACCTGCGTGTTTAGTAATATTGTGCATATAATATATGTATAAACATGTGTAATTGTAAATGATAAAAATATACTATACACCGTACGTAGCCTACAACGTAAATGTAATGAACTCATTACAATTACATACATTTACGAGCGATCTAAGTACTGGAGGCCTCATCTATGATTTGAATATTTGCTAATGATTTCATTTGGCTACTGACCGTATCAACATGATTTGAATGCACGGATGGCGATATGGTTTAAAAGGTCACTTCGCAATTGCCATTGCACCGGGCCTTGTGGGTTCGGTTCCAAAATTAGTGTGATACACAAATAGTTACTCAGAGTCTAGGTGATGTGAATTTTGTGTCCGTTGTTTAATTGTTTGTAAAATTCCCCGCGAAACAAGATCTATTCATATAGCGGGAGTAGTCCTTTTAAAATAAATAAAAAATAATAGCCCAGAACGTGGCACTGCACTAAAATATAGCTAGCAAAACGTTCCTATATACTTACAGTCTTGATGAAGCATTTACTTTCGCCTAAATGCAGTTAAAACTAGATTTGACAGAAATAAGTCGGTCGATACAGATTTTAATATAAACATGTCAGTTTTATATCACAATGCACACAAAGCGCTTACGCGGATCAAAATGTTACCTGTCTTGATAGTTACACAATACAATTAAAATATTTGCTAACAAATGAATTCGTTTGCGTCATATGATGAAAATTTTTAGCATATATATTTGATTATTTAATAAAATTCAAATCGTTTATTTGCTAAAATTGGTTTTTTTTATACAGACGGTGTGGCATGCAAATATAGTTCACAATTATATGTACATACAACACTTTTTTAAATTATTAACTTTAAACGTTTTACAATTTAAGCACTCATATAACTCATATATCAATACATAAAACTCATATAACTATATATATATATATATATATATATATATCATTTAAACAAATAAAGCAGCGATAGGTCAGTGGGGAGACCAACAGACTGCAATGCAGAGGGTCTCGGGTTCGAACCCACGTCGCACACCTCTGACTTTCGGAAGTTATATGACTTTTCGAAATTATGTGCGTATTGATTGACAATTATCGCCTGCTTCGTGCCTCAGAGAGCACGTTAAGCCATCGGTACCGGCTGCCATGAACATCTATGGCAGTCGTTATTGGGATGTCAGTGCCCTATAATATCCTGACACTGGTCTAGCCTTCGGGTATCGTTAGCCTTCGGGTTGCGGAGGTCAGGTGGCAGCCGCTCCGTATAAAAACTGATATCCAGTCAAATCCGGTTAGACTAGAAAAGCCGACCCAAGTGACTTTGGAATAATAAGGCTAGGGAGAAGGGAGAAGATATATAATTTAAATAAATGAGCCTGAAACTTATAATTAGGTAATTCATGAAACTGTTGTGGCAGGTGATTATAAATGCGTATTGCCATAGAGTAACTATTACGGCTAAACACTTCTGTTTTTATTGGAGGAAAAACAAGTTTGTTTGAATAACGGGTATTGAAATTGCAAATATTTTTTTAAGAGTAAACAAGTCAGGATTATTTTTTACAAATAATAATAATAATGTCCTCTAGACCGAATTTCGGTCATGGCGGCCAATCTTAACGGAGACTGGCCATCTGCGCAGGTGATATTATAGTGCACAAATGTGTGCGCAAATACAAGAGCACTCTCTGTTCCCTAACTCTCATGATCCGATGGGACAGATAATCCGACACGACCGGAGAGAGATCAGGCGCAGGACCAACGGCTTTACGTGCTTTCCGAGGCACGGGGGTGTCTAACACCGCCAACTTCTTAACTCCGGGCTGGTATTGAGATTTCTTAACAGAAAAACCCAATAACATTTTATTGGCCCGACCCGGGATTCGAACCCGAGACCTCATGCACAGCAGTCGTATTCACTACCGCTGCGCCACGGAGGCAGTTAAACGTTTAGACAAATATACACGTTTCAAATATATAAAGAAATGGTACACTTAATATGGCCTGTTTACGGAAAAGAGGCTTACAGGTTGTCCAGGGAGCTACGTTGTAAATTGCACATTGCTTCTGTGCTATAAACAATAGATTTTGCTCGCGCCTTCACTCGCATAAATGTAGTTTAGATTAGTATAATAACAGTGTTTTTTCTGGATAAAAGGTGTCCTAGGCCCTTTTCAGATCCCCTCACAACCGGTCATGATGATTCATGATGATCGGTCGAGTAGTTAAGGCGTGAAAGCGAACAAACAAATTCCCATTCGCATTTATAATATTAGCTAGGACAAGCTAGGATTTTAAATAATAAAATTACTTATAGCAGCGATAGCCTAGAAGGAAGCCATTGGACTGCTACGCAGAGGTCTCGAGATCGCTCCCAAGGTGCATCTTTTTTTTTTTTTCGTGTGTGAGTTCATTGACGCATACACCTCCGCGTGGGCGGGCGGAGGGATTATGTCGGTCTCGCCGGGGTAAAAGAAAGATGGAATAATAATAATGTACCTCCCGGAATACCGACTAAACCTACCACGGTGTTCCTCGACAAAACCATTATCGACGGGGCCGCGCGAATCATTTTCACATGCGGTCGCGACTCTGCCGTTGTTTCATGTTTCGGCCCGCCGTGTGAAACGGCAGGTCACTACACAAGAAGACCTACCCAATACAGGCACTACTCATTTGAAATCCCTACTGTCTCCCCCCTAAAGGGAAGACGGACTCGACACAGAGACGCGCGTGGAAACACGCACACCGCCTCTCGGACCTGGTGCTGAACGGATGGTGGGCAGGCCCACAAAGCCCAGCACCCCCAGGTCAAACCTCACGGTGGCTGGGGGTCGTCTCGCGAAGGTGCACCTTTGACTTGTTGAAGTTATGTCAGACTTTTTTGACTTTAGGTGTGAAGGAAAGCATCGCGAAGACCTGCATGTCTGACAGATATCCATAAGGCTTTCGTAATTTTGTGAGAACTGTCTACCCGCACTAGGCCAGCGTAGTGGACTATGGCGTAACTCTCCTTAAATTGAGAAGAGGGATAATTTATATACATATTTTATCAGCGACTGATCGCAATCAAAATCGCAAGATTGCGATCAAAAGTAACACCGGCCCTCTGGTCTCTTTCACGACCAGAGGGCTGGTATTTTCTTTGCACAGAGAATAAGTAAAGCCATTCAACTTTGCAATGCTACCAGTCTTCTGGGTACGTTGCCAATTGACGACGATGTGGAGGAATATTATGACGCTTTTAAATTTTGTTGTTTTATTTTTCCCTTTAGTATAATATGATTATTATTATAATTTGTGTATATATTATGATTTTATCTAGTCTGGTCGCGCTTCGTAGTAATACACAAAATTCAGTACATAAACCACGTTTAACGAAATGTTGGGTCATGTTTAATCGTTGCACATTGCAAACCGTGAAAAATAATTCATCCTTACACATTATTTTCAGTAAGGTATAGGTTATATATTTTCAGGGCGCTATGGCGTTCTTTGGGGGAGGGCTATGTCCGGCAGTGGCCTATTATAGCCTGATGATGATGGTGATAGCATTTTCTGTTCTATTGATTAATTAATACTTAAAAACAGTAGTAACAGCAGTGACGGGTGACCTCCGTGAACCCGATGATCAGGCACAATTTTAATAGTTATTAAATACGCTTATTTCTATATTTAAATCCAAACTATAATATTATAAATGCGAATGTAAGTTTGTTTATATGTTTATTTGTTTGTTACGATTTCATGCCTTAACTACTCCACTAATCATCATGAAATTTCGCATACACGTTGTCAGGGGTACAGAATAGGACATAGTTTTTTTTCACGTGGTGGTGAATCCTTTGATTCATATCTCTCTGCGGGGTGACGGAGAGGTTATGTCGGGCTCACTGGGGGAAAAATATCACGGTAATACCGACTATACTTACCACGGTGTTCCTCAACATAACCATAGTCGGCGGGGCCGCGCGAATTGCTTTCAAATTTAATCGCGAATCCGCCGAGGTTTCGACACCCCGCGTGCCGTATGAAGCGGCATACCACTACACGAAAAGAGCGACTATTTAGATACTCCTACTTTTTAACCCTACTGTCCCCTTAAGGGAAGACGGACACACAACACAGAGGCGCGCGCGGGTACACGCACGCCACCTCTCAGACTGTAACATAACTATTTTTTTTGTTTTCCTGGAAAAATGCTTTATGCACTGTCCGTCGGCTAGGGTACGGCACCGGCGGGGTGTGTGGGACTCCCAGCATGAAATGCTGGTATACCCACTAAAAAACCTGGGGTGTTCCCACTCTCACCCAATGGGGGGGACCAGTTGGGAGCTCTTAAAAGATTCATCCATAGCAGGCCCACCCGTGTGGGTGCGGGCTGGGTCAAACGGGGTCCGTTTGACCCAGCGAACGACCACCTCTCGTCCTCAGGGGAGAGCCTCACCGCTCTCTCCTTTCGACGTTAGAAGGCACGCGAGAACACCGCGCGCGCCCTCTCGGGGCTTTTAATTTACGGGTGGCAGGGTTCCCTGCGGCCCTGTCAGCCGAAGCCCCTAGGTGGGGCAGGGGAGCGACATAAGCGCGTCTCCTGCGCCCCCTCCTCCGGCAGCGGACATCCGGGGCGTAAGGACCTCTTAAGGAGTTCCTCACGCCCTCGTTCCGCCGCCTCCTTCTGCGAGATGACAGTCTCCCAGTCCTCATTGCGCCCCAGCACCTGTCGTCGCCGACCATCTTGGATACGACGGTCGGCAACGAGAGGTCGGGGCCAGTCACGGCGACCAGGGCACAGCGCTCCAAACTTAATAAATATTTACATGAGCGAAGACGCAGTGAAAATCGAGTAATAAATAATAATAAAAAACGATTATTAAAAATACACAGGTTATTTCTCAGATATACATTACGGTCATAATATAACCACAACTTTCTGCTACACGGTGTAAATTACCAGCACCTTTTTACAAGGGCGCGACGATTTTAATCCGTGACTATGTTTGTTCTCAGGCTTCGCTCGCTACAACCTGTGTATATTCATCCTCTGCAGCAGCATCATCATGGGGATGGGCTTCGAGATCTTCAGTGTGTCGTACCTGGTACCAGGTAGTGTATGTGAGCTGAACACCACCAGTGCGCAGCAGGGCTTGATAGCGTGTGTGCCTTTGGCAGGTGAGTTCAAATCCGAGGAATTCGTTTTCGATGAGTGCCACAATCAATAAAATTGCTTGACATGACTTGGACGTTGACAAGTTGTTGATTAGCCTTACAGAAAGCCACTGTAGCCAAAGATTTGAATCATACGTCTAAATACGTTTAAATATAGTCATCATGACGTCATAATGCAACGTAAGATCAGTGTGCCCAGTGCCAGATGCGCAAACGTACTTTACGTAAAAATATTAACGCGATCAAAATGTTTACGGCGTTTGGATCTCTGATCTCTCTGGACCAAAAGAGCTTGGAGCGGGCACATCGGATCGCCGAACGTCATAAACTTGTCGATCGCGTTAACGTGAAACAAACTTAAACAAACAGTATATATTTTATTGATAAGACACTTAAGTCGTCATTTCTGCATGACTTGCCATAATTAATATCTCGTGTGTCGTGTGAAATCCAGGAGTTCATAACCGCCAAGGCCTTCGTTTCACTTTTTTGATCAGACGCTCAAAGGGTTAATATGAGTTTAAATGTTCATTGAAATTTTTATATTAAAATTATGATGAATGTTTATCACCTATAAATGTATTTTTATTGATCTCTTTTATTTACATGACATGTACAAAAGGAACAATCATGATAATTTACACACAAACACACACACACACACACACGCACACAGACACGTCAAATTTATAACACCCCGTTGTTTTTGCGTCGGGGGTTAAAAATAAAAAGGAGTGGCACAAAATATATGTATGTTAGTAGATAAATAAAAAAAGGCTGTTTAATATTTGCATGCCGGTATGTGTTAGTAAAAGTATTATAACATCTATTTGTACCACATTATAGCAATTTTATAAATATTATTATTATTATAAAAGACCTTATTTTTTAAAATTAAATTCATATGGTTAGTTTATAAGTCCTCGTTACATATTTTGCTGAGTTTGTTCGATTGTCTTGTTATCTGTACTGCCGTCTTAAGGAAAAATTACGTAGCCAAAAAAACAAAACGTTTTTTTTAATATACTGGCAGATGCGTCTTTTCACTGATTCCAAATATGTAAAAATCTTAATTTCTTTCTTTTGCCCTTATGACGACGGCAGTGTAGCATCTAATGTTTCTTTCTTTCTTTCTTTCACCTTTCATTCCATCTGCAGGTATCATCGCCACATCACATATCTGGGGCTACCTAGCTGACACGAAGGGCAGAAGGAAGATAGTAATCATCTCCATGACAATGAGCTTCATCACTGGTACCTGTGCAGCCTTCTCACCTAACTGGATAGTGCTCAGTTTCTTCAAATTCTTGTCTTCAGCATCGTAAGTAAAGTGTTTTATTCTTACTAACTTACAACCACTAGTTGTTTAATGGTCGAAATGTTTATCATTCTGCACTCATTTTAGTCAACATGTATGGCGTAGCGATTTAAGTGGTTGCCTCCCCATTGTCACTGTGTCAAAGAGCATAGTTTTAATATCTTTGTGCTGCGTCCAGTGTTGTGAGTTCGTTTCATACAAAGGACAAAACTTTATGTCATGGAATAGTTGTTCCGAGTCTGGGTTCACGGTTCTTTGTATGGGTTGTTTGAATGTTTGAAAAGTCTCCCGCGATTATTGCTATTGCGGGATTTATTAATCTAAAATCTAAATCTAATTATGTGTGAATTAACAATTATATGTGTGATCCGCAAATTATTGCCCCGAGTCTAAAACAATTCAATTCAATTCAAAACATTTATTTTCAGACTATTCGGTCCATAGAGTGTTAGTAATACAACAGGATAACTTAAAACTATGTTAGTAACTTACACACAATAATAAAAAGATAAAAATACACAAGAAACAACAAAAATAAAAATAAAACAAGTGTCCTACAGAATATGGATCCTTATCCACTGTCTCCATATAGGACTATGGATGTAGTCCGCAATAACTTTCAGGCAGCTGTTGGGACTTTCCCTCACCCTTCGCATCAGCGATGCTGCTCTCTTACGTATAATGGCGTGAAAGCCATCTACTTGTACTTCAACGAACATCGCTGACGCACTGCAGAAGCGAGGCAATCCCATCATAATAATTATGTGCCCGTTAAAATTTGTAATTTTCAAAAACGAGAACATTCTTTTGTTTGCTCTTTTTTCGACAACTCCCGTGCTAGGAATTATTCTTGTGTCACGAGCGATTTTACAAACATCCAAATTACGGACATCAAGAACATTCAGACCATAACAAATTTTTGTAGATCACACTATTTTTTGTTCCATCAAACTCACAATACTTAGCACAATGGCAGTGGCGATGTGGCCACCTAAACCACTGCGCCATCAGTAATGTCAAACTATACTATTTACTGATATCTATTCTAGTGTATCTGGTGGGTTCGCATTATCACTGACGCTTCTAAGTGAGTCTACTCCGATGGCCAGGAGAAGTATGTTCGTCATCTTAACCACCAGTGTGTTCTTGGTAGCCACTGGGTGTATGGCAGGTAATTTAACACTCATATATTAATAATTTAGATTAATTAGCAACCAAATAAATTAAAAGTTAAGAGCACCATAAACCGGCGAGCGTTTATGAGGAATGTTATAAAAGTAAATAAAGCCAGAGAAGTGTGTCAGGATCGTAGCATATAGAAATCCGTAGTCTCTGCCTACGCCTCGTGGAAACAGGCGTGAATTTATGTATGTATGTAATAAATTAATAACAAAATTTAAAATTTAGAAAACCCCCGACACATTATTCATTTGATACCCATATTGAAAATTTTAATTTGTGAAAGTATGTAATTTTGTGGTGGCGGCCATCTTGGATTTGAAATTTATTATAGTGTATAGTATTCTACTAGTCAAGCCCTTTCATTTGATACCCATATTGAGGGAGTTGTGAAAAATATGTAAGCCACCATTTTGTGGCGGGGCATCTTGGACCGATTTTTATCAAACGTAGCTAAGAACACTCCCGACTAATTCACCTTTCAAACAAAAAAAACTAAATTAAAATCGGTTTATCCCTTCGGGAGCTACGATGCCACAGACAGACACACACACACACACACACACACACACACACACACACACACACACACACACACACACACACACACACACACACACACACACATACACACACACACACACACACACACAGAGACACGTCAAACTTATAACACCCCGTCGTTTTTGCGTCGGGGGTTAAAAATTAAAGCGATCTCTGCCTCCTAGATTGGGTTGTAGCCTGTATCCAAGGAAACAATGCATTCCATACTACTTAGGTCTAATACTTATATTTGGTAATTACATAAAATAAAATACATAATTATGGAAATTTTATAATATCATTGCTTTCGAGTAGGCTGCAGTAGTACAGCGGTATTAATTGCAGCTGCTGTGTATAAGGTCTCCACTTCGATTCGTTTGGACATTTGAGTGTTATTGGGTTTATTGTAAAGAAATACTTGAAATCTAGCAGTAGTCTGGTCTCCTATTACAAGGGACCTAGCATTGTAGTTATCGAAATGTGGGTGTAAATACACTTCTGTTTACACCTGCAAAGATAAAGGCGTGAAAACAATTTAGTAATTATAGCATACTAGATGTGCCTGCGGTTTCACCCGCGTTTATGATTACTGCGCCAGCCCCATGGGTCGTAGCGTGATGTTATATAGCCGATAGCCTTCCTCGATAAATGGCCTATCCAACACTAAAATAATTTTTCAATTCGAACCGGTAGTTTCTGAGATTAGCGCGTTCAAACAAACAAACAAACTCTTCAGCTTTATAATATTAGTATAGATTAATTTGCTAGCAATACCGTTGTTTATATCTTAATTAAGTTCTCAGGGTTCAAACTGTTAGCATATCAAAGTCGCTGGTGAATATTTGTGAAATCGTTAGAAACATATTGTTCTTTTGAAAACGACCATATTGGTTTATTACACTCATATTTCGAGTTTAGTTTAGGTTTCAAGTAATAAGAGCGAGCAGATTGTCTTTCGCCGGGCTTACTTCTAGATTTTCCTTTGTCATTCAGAATATTTTAACAGAAAGATTCAAAACACTTTACAACTCGAAAATCAAACCTCGGATCGCATGTACGACAATCACACTGCTAACGGTAGACATTATACAACATGTTAATGTACTTTAATTCAACATTCTTATCGTACATTTCAGTGATAGCTATTCCAATCCTGCCGCTGAAGTTCTCCTACTATATCCCAGTGCTGGACATCCATTTCAACTCATGGAGACTTCTGGACCTGATATTTGCATTGCCAAGTGCAATCAGTGCCATTGGCATGGCCTGTGCTTACGAAAGTCCGAAGTACCTCCTAAGTGCAGGCCAGGAACAGAAGGCTCTAGAAGCTTTAAGAGGCATGTACGTGATGAATACTCGCAAGAGTCCTGAAAGTTTTGAGGTGAGGAAACTGATTATATTTGGTGATAGATTTGTATTATATTAGCTTTATTTTTTTTAATTATTTTATGTAATTGACTGAGTTAACATATACCCAATTATTATGTTTTTATATTTTCCTGCGTGGCTCAGCGGTAGTGACTGCTGTGCGTGATATCTCGAGTTCGAATCCCGGGTCGGGTCAAAAAAAAATATTGGGATTTTCTGTTAAAAATTCTCGATAGCAACCAAGAGTTGGGCAGTTGGCTGTATTGGACACCTCTGTGCCTTAGAAAGCACGTAAAGCCGTTGATTCTGTGCCTAATCTCTCTCCGATCGTGTCGGATTACCGTACCATTGGATCATGAGAGTTAGAGAACAAAAAATGCACTTGTGCACTATAATATCTCCTGCGCCGATGGCTAGTCTCCGTTAAAATTGGTTGCTGTGACCGGAATTTAGTCTGGACGATATTTATATATATTACATTTCGTAGAAATTGATTGTCAAATAATATAAAAATACTAGATTTCGCCCGAGAATTTGCTCGCTTGAGAACGATACTTTGTATTCTATTTTCTGGATAAAATGTAAATTACCTTATGTCCGTTTCTGTATCCCCGACAAAGTGTATATGTATGTACACATAACTTCAAAAAGTTAGAGGTACATGCCTTGGGATTAAACTCGAGACCTCTGCGTAGCTGTCCATCGATCTCTCACTAAGCTATCGCTGCTTCGATAACCTTCTGGTTATGGAATTTCAAAAATGAAATACTGAGCATGTTCAATAAAATATTAATGTTCTTTTATAGGTGGACGTTCTGGTACTTGATGAAGAAAATGTATCAACGCTTCACAAGGGCTTCATCAAATCGATCGTGATTCAGACTTTACCCATGTTGAAGCCACCTTTCTTGAAACACACCTTGCTGCTATCGCTTCTGTTTGTTATTAATTACATCTGGTAAGATTTACTTTATACTAAATTTTGTTACACTTTTTCTGGATGAAAGGTACCCTATATCCTTTTTTGATTCCCTGACAACGTGTATACGACATTTCATGATGATCGGCCGTGTAGTTGAGGCATGAAAGCATAACAAACAAACTCGTGTTCGTATTAATAATATTACTAGCTTTTCCCCGCGGTTTCACCTGCGTAAGTCCTGTTCCCGTGTGAATATATAGCCTATGTGTGAATCGAGGTCTTCAGCTATCTACATGCCAAGTTTAATCGCAATCGGTCCAGTAGTTTTTGCGTGAAAGAGTAACAAACATCCATACATACATACAAACTTTCGCGTTTATAATATTAGTAAGGATATATATAGGATTCAAATTATTTTCTTTTAGTTTCTTTTACTCTTAATTTAAATTTAGTGGCTTAAAATCTAAACAAGATCATGCTGCCCCATCGTCACTTTAATATAAGCGGCAAAAAAGAGAAATGACATAAAGAAGATAAGAATACTACACAGTTAAGTTTTCTTCAAATTACAAACAAATTTACATACATACATACATAGATTCACGCCTGTTTCTCAGAGGGGTAGGCAGAGACTACGGATTTCCATTTGCTACGATCCTGACACACTTCTCTGGCTTCATTCACTTTCATAATATTCCTCATACACGCTCGCGGGTTTAAGGTGCTCTTAACCTGGCCTTTACAAATTTATAAATTTTATAATGTCCTTGCTGTAAGAGGCGACTGGATTTTTTGAAAATATCTAACTCTAGGAAGTGAATATTTAACTCAGAAATTAAAGATTAATTATCTTTCTTTCCTTTATCGAACACATTCTCTCAATAAATGGTAAACATCTTCAATATTTTTTCGTTATAGACGCTCAATATGGGTAACCCGTTGTTTCAATGATTGTGATACGAATTATTGTAAGTGCGACAGTTGTTTTAAAACTAAATTTATAAAAATGTAGTGATCTCGGACTAACTGGTTTCCCCACTATAATGACAGGGTATGTACTTTTAGAGTTTTTTGACTTTAATCCCTTCTCCCACAGAACAACTAATATTTATCATGGAAGGTGTTTGTTTTTGGAAACCAATTAAGCTTACGAAAGAGATTTTATTACCTTATATACATATAACGGTGAAGGAAAACATCGTGAGGAAACCATGTCTGAGAGATCTCCATGGTATTCATGGCGATAATATGTAAATTTTGACTATGGCCTCACCCTTATCATACTGAGAAAAGGCCCGTACCCAGCAATGGGACATTTTTATACAGGCCTGATATAATTATATAACAGTGATTTTATACAAAAATCATTAAATGCCATTGCTACGGAAGATACGCTGCCGAAGTCTTTCTAGTAGCTAATAAATTTTCTCTTCTATTTTCAGTATGAATTCCTTTACGGTGTGGATGCCTTACATCGTTAACGCCTTCATGACGGCAGTCATCAACGGTGACTCAGATCTTACTGTCTGCGAGATGATCAAAATGAACCAAAATTCCTCAAACGTGGCCTACGTAAGTTGTACTAACTCTGTTCTTTAAATCAATTGTAACATATTGAAAAACAAAAACAACACTATATATTAATAATAATTCAATTTAAAAATTAATTCATAAAGAAAAAAAAAATTTTAAGCGACGAACATTTTAATTTTGATTTCAATTGCTGCAATGGTAGTTCTCTAATAACTAGAGTGATAGGGTTATACATTTTTATTGGCCGTTAAGGACAAAGGATAAGATGTCCATAGGTTTTTAGCCATTTGAGTTACAAATGGCTAATATTCTTGTCCAGCTAAGCTAAATTGTTGGTTAGCAACTCTCTGAGTTCGCGAGTGGTGAGCGGCTTTATTGCTCCGGCACCTATCTGGACAATAGGTAGTGTCACATGGGCACGAGGTAGCTCGCTTACGAGAACTGGGTCTTAGGATTTGGGGACAAGACCTGTATAACTGGTCCCTGAAGGTGCTCTCGGGCACTGGAAGGTACAGCGGCTCCCACTTATATACCTAACAGGTGGGAAAGTGGGAACGCTATATCATAAACTAAAGTAGTCTGTAGAGGGAAGGGTCTATTGGTGTTAGAAGATGGTTCAGTTTTCGTCAGTAGTCCAATGCGTAGGATTTAATCCTGCGACCTCTTGATCGCAAATCTAATACTTTATCTATCAAACTATAGCTGCTTCATAATACAAAATCATATGCAAATCAAAAAATGTTCTGTGCCTATAATCTACATTCTAGAATGTTCTCGATTTCAGAGTGAAGACTGTTCAATGAACAGTACGGCGATGATGATGGTGTTCTGTATTCTCATAATCTTGGCAGCATTAAACATGATCCTCAGTGGCCTCGTCAACTATGTCGGCAGAAAGAAAATACTTATTGGAATACAGGTATTGTTAACGACTACATATACGTAGAATAAATAAGGCTGTACGGATGGCGGAGTGGTTTAATTGGTCGCCTCGCGACTGATTCTGTACCGAGTGTTGTGGGTTCGAATCCCAAACGGGACAAAAAATTATGTGATCTATTAATAGTTGTTCGAGGTCAGGGCGTTCTTTGTGTCCGTTGTTTGTTTGTTTGTAAATTCCTTCGCGATACATGAATTGTTATTAATGTCGCCCACATTAGGAATAATTGTGTCATGCAATAATTTTTTTTAAAGTTATAGTTATGATCTCCTCTAAGGTTTAAGTCACCAGATCAGAGAGAGACCAGGACCAAGAGCTTACATGCTTTCCGAGGCACGGAACAAAAACACCAAATCTCTAACTCCGGGCTACTATTAAGAATTTCTTGGCAGATAAACCCAATAACGTTGTGCCGACCCGGGATTCGAGCTCGAGACCTCTTGCATAACAGTTCATCTATTACCGCTGCGCCACCGAGGCAGTCAAGCTAAGATAGATATATATTAATATAATAAAGCTATGTATATAAATAATAAATAATAATAAATTGCCCGTGCTCAGTAGTGTGTTCCACTGAGTACGGGCTTCTGAGCATGAGAAGGGTTTAGGTCATATTCCACCACACTGGGTTTGGAATAGAGAACTCTCAGACATGAAGGTTTCCCCACAATGTTTTCCTTCAACGTTAAAACGAGCCACGATTAATTATTTAATGCGCACATAGCTTCAAAAGGCAAGAGTTGCGTGTCTTGAGATCGAACTCGCGACCTCTGCGAAGCAGTACAGCGCCGAGTGGGTTAGAATCCTACAGAAGACAAAAATTTGTGTGATCATCAAATGGTTGTTCCAAGTCTGGATGTTCTTTGTGTCTATTCTTTGAATGTTTATAAAGACTTCCGAGATAGAAGAATTATTCCTAGAGCGAGACTTGTCTTCTTTAAATACAAATAAAATATAATGTACCTATATAAAATAATTAATTTGTTGTTTAACAGTTAATATCGGGCAGTTCAGCATTGTTCATTATGATCAGTCCTCACTGGACCCTGACTGGTGTTCTTTACATGTTCTTCATGGCTGGAGTATTAAACGTCGGCTTCCTCAGCAGCTTCGCTCTTGATATTTATCCTACATCTGTCAGGTTAGTACTAATTTATTGTACCTCTCAAACCCCGTTGACGCCTCACGCATAAATGAAATAAAAAGAAAAAAAGCGCGAAAAGGGAGTCCAATTACAATTACAATTACAATTACCGTTGACGCCGATCGACGTCTTCAGATTTGTACTCGTCAAACCCCGGTGACGCGATAGGGCGTCGAGCACACTCGATTGTTTATGGTTTATGTTTTCAATGGCGGATTTTGAGAGGTTAAATACAGAATTCGTTGTATTCTATGTGTTTTAAGTGCTTGATACGGTGTCTTGTCCTAAAATTGGATGTAATGTTTATATGGAACGGTGGGGATCCATTCTTTTCGAATAATCTTTTGCCCTAATATAATTTGGCATAACTATTTACGCATATTTTTTTTTGTATATACTTTGCCATAATTATTTAAAACATATAGCAAATGTTGTGAGATCCGCTTACCCGACGAAGCGATAAATTAGTGACAACTCGACAAATAGGTTTGTTATATTAGAATAATAAATAATGTTTTGCGTAAATATAATTAGGATAAACAAAAGTATGCCATGTTATATTATGTCTTAAAATTTTATGCAAATGGATAAGGAACCAAAATGACGCTAAAGAAAGAATAAGGACAGCTTCCGCAAGAACCTTCTACAAAGTATTAAACAAATTAGTTGTCTCATACTATATGTAGAAGATTCTTGCGACAGGAAAATAAGAATATTGGATAATTTCAGAAAACGTAACGGCTATTTTAACCGTGTTTGACAGTTCGTCTATGACAGGACAACGTCTTTCGGGTCGGCTAGTATTAATTTAATTTCTGTTAATTATTTCCAGAGCGATGGCTGTATGTTTAACAGTAATGGTGGGACGTGCTAGCGCTGTGCTCGGCATCAACGTCGTCAAGCAACTCCTTGACTTCAACTGTGACTACGTCTTTTACATATTCGGCAGTTTGGCTTTCTGTAAGTTACCTTTGTAACTGTTTAACCGTACGAACCTTGGTGCTAGTCAGTGGCGTAGCGTAGTGGGGGCGACAGGGGCGTCGCGCCCCAGGCGGCACTTTTAGGGAGCGGCAAAATTTCTAAATAAATAACAATCATATCTTGTAAATATTTAAACCATTTCATGACGAACGAGAGAAATGGGCAAACGTCCAATAAACAATAATGATGACTGTTGCTGAAAAGATCTTTAGAATGACTGTATATAATATAAGAAGGCGGCAAAATTTTCTTCCATCCTGGGTAGCTGACACCCACGCTACGCCACTGGTGCTAGTACTTCCAATCATAAAGCCCGGCTGGAACTAATTGGTTCCAGCAAGAGTATGCGAAATTAACCAGTATATTTATTAGAAAGCAGATTTTCCCCGCAGCTTTGCTCGCGTAAATGTAGTTTAGTTTATAGTAGTAATAGTACTTTTTCCTGGATGATAGGTTAGGTATATGAGAAATTCTATGATAATCGGTGAAGTAGTTTAGGCGTGAAAGCGTAGCAAACAAACAAACTCACGTTTGCATTTATAATAATATCATAGTTATGATAGGTAGGATTAGGATAGCGTTTAAAATCGTATCCACCGGGCTTTAGAGGATTGACAGCATTGAAAATCGCCGTGCTCCAGCGGGTTGGCTAGATGGATATAGTGGTTTAATTTATCGTCTGCTTAAATCAGGCATAGTGAAGAGAATAACGTTAAAACGAAGGATTAATTCATCACTGCTTAAAAAGAGGGAATTTTTGGCCTTTGGGTGGATTAGGCATACTGCACGTTGCCTGACCTTCCCACAGGACTAAGCATTAGGTTCTTTACCAACCGTAAGCTATTTTTGCAGACCTTGGCATGTAAACCAGATCCGCATGATCAATTGTAAATATTGCTAAGTGCAAACTTGTTCAGTCAATAGCACAGTCATGATACTTACAAGTCAAGCACGTTTCCTAGTTGGATATTCAGAAATCATCATATTCAGAAAAGTTTTCTTATTAAAGTATCTTATGAAAGTAGATTTATTTAACTAGTGGTAAATGTTAACCGTGGCTCATGGACCTGTTTGTGTTTTCTTGGCATCACAGACGCGATTCTAAGGGAACACAACCAAGCTGCTAACTACCGTAACCATAGGCAGTATTGTGTAAAAAAATAAAGCCAATCCATCGAATAATAATTTTCGAGTTTTATGCATACTAGCACCTGCCTGATAGTAAGCAGTTTCTGTAGTCAATCTGAAGGAGTTGGGAGCAGGGAAGGAACAGAAGGGCCAGAAAAAGTGATGTATTTAAATATTACTACCACGGTAGCGCAGCGCCGATTGCTGTGCATGAGGTCTCGAGTTCAAATCTCGGGTCGGACCAAGAAAAAGTTATAATGTTTTTCTGACAAGACATTCTTAGTAGTAGCCCGGAGTTAGAAACTTGGCGGTGATACACAACAATTCAGCTTAAGTGTATTTGTGTCCGCAAATCCCTAAAAGTAATCGATAGATTATATTGACAACAACACAATTTAGTATACGACAGGTATTGAATTCCGATATAAGTGTGTTTTTTTATAGCCGGGTTTACCCAGTAGGCTATAAGTTACTATATAATTATCCTCATTTCAGTGGGTGGACTGATCGCGTTCCTCTTGCCATCGGATGCGCAACTTCTTGCACAGAAGAAATTAAAAACGTGATGACAACCGAACAAAATTGTTTGCAACAGTAAGAAAGTGAAAATTAGCCCTAAGAAGCATTCCGAACACAAAACATGTACATATGTATAGACGGCTGGTCGAATAAACGCACGAGAATATAAATAGTGATGTAAAACTGTACTGGAGTTATGCTAATATCGATTTTGCAATCGAATCATTCGAAAGTTCAATTATTCAAGGCTGCGTCCTTGTCTAAGCAAAGTATGTATTTATTATATTCGAAATTCATTCGAATGCATCGAATGACTAAGTAACATCGAATACAACATTCGAATGCGAAATAGTACTTTTTTCGAATAATTAGCAAATTTTCGCGTTTTTGCTTCTCGCTGTACCTACGCATTCATGTATGTTTGAATGCGTCTATTTTTGTGTGTTATAATGAGGGTTTGTACGATGGCTGCTAGATCCATGTGTGTCCTATTATGATGTATAGGACGGCGTTACACCAAATATTTATTTATTACAAGTACATTAAGCGCTGTGCATATGCAGAAATATTTTATTGACACGGTGTACTTTTAATTTTTGACATTTGTGCTTCAATCTGCCAACTAAAGGACCTTAACCCAAATCGCACTCTTAATAAAATAGAGACTTAACTAAGTATTTTGGAATCAACAAATTTGAACTCAGTTGCAATAACTTGACACATATATAATGTTAGAATTTATGTTTACGCAATTAGAGTTCAAAAGGTCTAAATTTCAAATGTTAAGTTAGGGTTCTTTTAGTTAATAAACGGCAGCGCGGTTGCAGTGTATCATTCAGTATTTATATCGTGTTAAACTGCAATCTTGCTTAGGTTTGGAACCATTATGTGTATAGTAAATAAGCAATTATATATGGTTAATTTAAAAATAATAATAACCTTTTACCTGTGATTTATTTAAACCTTACTTATCAACTTTTGTTCTGTCGCTATCACGATCTTTAGTGTTATTTGAACCGATTTTTTATTTACATTATAATGTTATTGAACTGTTTTGTGTTATATATAAGTAAATATAAAAGTGTATATTCTCATATAAGAACAATAAACAAATGTAAAAAAGCAGAAAATAAATGTAAATTGATGTTATGTTTCCCTCAAATGTTCAATAATAATTATAGTCGAATTTCGATCACAGGGTCAATTCTAGTTATTTTAAAACACATTATAAAGTTGTTTGGTTTTTAACTTGAAGTTGTGGCTTGTGTGAAGTTATTATTATAAGTTATAATAAAAAATAAAAATAAAAACATTATTCCTGTCATTGGACAGGAACAATACGATTTATTCAATACATAGTATTATTCCTGTCATTGGACAGGAACAATACGATTTATTCAATACATAGTATTATTCCTCTCATTGGACAGGAACAATATGATTTATTCAATACATGGTAGGTACCTACTAATAAGCACGATTCTTTCAATGTAAAATGCACGGATGGCGTAGTGGTTTAAGTGGTCGCCTCGGCACTACTATTGCGCCGAGTGTTGTGGGTTCGAATCCCATGCAGGACAGAATCCAGAAATCAGTGTGATCCACAAAATATGATTATCCCAAGCTGGATGTTCTTTGTATCCGTTTTTTGAATGCTTGTCAGGTCCCCCGCGGCACAGAAATTTTTCTAGTGCGGGAGTTGCCTTTTAGAAAAAAAAGAAAGTTACGTAAAAGATAGAATTAGTCCAAAAACGTAATTACTGTGATGGTGTGTTACTTTACCATTTCATTCGAAGTTTTGGTTAACCTCTCTTTAAATTGCATTCTGCCTATTAGATACCAATTAATTACTTGATAATAATAATTAAAGTAAATTTAGTTGTCTTCTTTGAAAAAGTAATAAAAGAAGATAAAGATAAAGATAGTTTATTTTGTTAAAACATGAGTGTACAAAGCAATTTGTGTTGCAGTGCAAGATCTTAAAATATAAAGAATACATTTCCTCCATGTTTTGCCTCATATTGTGGCGTACAAAAAACAAATTTGAACTGAAACTAAAAAAATTACAATGAAAGAAACTCAATTGCTAGAATTACAATCACATCAAAAATAAAATTTCCATTATAAAGTATATTAGAATAACAACATTAAAATTTTCAACATAATAATTAGAATTAAACAAAAATATAACAATATTAGGAACAAAATTAGGAATCATTTAAAAATATAATAGATAATTGTTATTTCTTTTTATTTATTACTAGCAAAACGCCCCGGGTTCGCACGGGTAGTACAAAGCCTTAATAAATTATACACCTACACCTTCTCTTTCTCTATTGGTGAAAACCGTATGAAAATCGGTTCAATGGTTTTTGAGTTTATCGCGAACAGACAGACAGACGCGGTGGGAGACTTTGTTTTATAATAACTATAATATGTATGTAGTGTTTTTATTTTATTATTTAATTTAATTGATTTTTCTCAGAAGCATGCACACATTTTATGGAATAAGATTTTTGACTTTGAAAGCACAATTGGATAGTAGGTACCATGTATTTAAAAAAGTTGCGTTTAAACGAAGTTATGTTATAAAGTTTCATGTTAAGTATTAAACATTGTGCATATAGGTACGCTTTGATTTGTAAGTAAGTTCTTAATAAAAATATTGAATGAAAATTATTACTGTTTGTTTTACCTATTACATTGAACAGGAAGAAAGAAGAAAGGATACAGCACAAAATAAAAAAATGGGAATTAATGTTTATATTATAATACAATAATATCAGTCCTACATAAAAATATCCCATTCCTGGGCACGGGCCTCTTGTCAGAGTGCCTAGTTCGGGATGGCAGACTACAAATACAGGTACATACATGTATGTTCGAGAAGGTAGTATATTATTATAAATGTAATTCGAAAAGGAAGCGATAATTAAATATTTATCATTTTATCCTTATTCATCAAATTTTATCAAATGCTTGAGTATGTTGAGTAGTAGTTCATGGAGAAATGGTTACAGCACCTTACAGTTATGATTTGTAAACGAAATATGATTGTACACTTGGCGATTAAAAAGACTGTCTATGAGTTTCTTGCCCGTTCTTCTCATGAGCCCTACACCCTTGCTTTGCTGAACGTGGCAGTAAATGTTAATTCACAGAAAAAAAATTACGTGTAACTTTGACATTCATAAATGTTACCTTGTAACCTAATTTGAATAAATTTATTTTAATTGATTTGATTTTAATACGCACATAACTTCGAAATGTTAGACATACGCACCTTAGCATCGAACTCAGCGTAATTTAACGGTCTCCCTCTAGGCTAATGCTTATCCTTACCATCCTAAGAATAAGAATCACCGGTCCCCTATTGTCTTTCTGGACGGAGCTGAGTTGGTATAAGTAACCGAACAACTTTTCGCGTCGGTCACTTACGCACAATGGCCCGATTGTGTGGTTAAGTGCGGATAACACACGTCCAACTAACTAACTACCATCCGAAGAATAAGAGTTTTTTTTATGGGGTAAGTGGCAAACGAGCAGAAGGATCGCCTGATGGTAAGCGACTACCGCCACCCATGGACACCCGCAACTCCAGAGGAGTTACAAATGCGTTGCCGGCCTTTTAAAAAGGAGTAGGTACGCACTTTTTGTTGAAGGTTTATAGGTTGTATTGGTCCGGAAATATCGCAAGCGACAGTTCATGCTAGTATAAAAAAAAATGGTTAACTTACTATGATCCAACTCATCTCAATTGGTGTGATGGGCTAGCATAATTAGTAACATCCATTCAAATCACTTGATATGCGTTTAATTTTGACACGTCGTTGATTAACCTTTAAGAACCTGTTACGTTTATAGGCCTGAGGGTGACATCATACATTTTTTATTCTTCGAACCATGATTCATTATGGAGTTATATTAGTTAGTTCTATAGTTACGACTGCCTGGGTGTCGCAGAAGTTCAGACGAGCGTTGCGTATGCGGTTTCAGGATCGATTCCCTATTCAGGCAAATTCTTGTTGTATTTTAGAGATTTTCAGAATCCTCACGGTGTCTAGAACTGTGATGGCAGACGACAAAAGGGTCGACCTTTATTTAACCTAAAACCACATCTAGCGAAATATGGGTACGATACATCTCTGCCTATACTCTTTTTAAATTGTAATCATAGACTTTTACGCACTCAAATTGCTTTGTCCGCTGATACAGGTAGCTCCCTCTAACGGCAACAGGCCCAAGCCTTTACTAGATGCTATGACAAGCTTGTGTTTTAAGTTTAATTAAAGAAAATAGATGGCGCCTGTAGCACTTCGTGTGCAACACATTGCATACTTGGTTATAATGATGTAGGTACTTATAAACATTGCTATTATTATTATACAATATTACGAAATTAAACTATTTTATGTTGTCAGTTTATTTAGTTGAATCTGTCAACTAAAACATTTATATTTATGTACGCTTATCCCGACACAAAAATCGTCGGCTTAATTGCAAACATTTAATGTTGAATAAGTAGGTATCGAGTGAGACATGTCAAAAAACACTGCATTCAAGCGGTTTTTTAATCATAAACAATTAAAAACCTGAAATACAGTATAATACATACCTATCCATAAGTATTGTAATGGGCACAGAACAGACTTATAAAATTGATGTTTTTTTTTTAAGGAGGCAATCTAACGCTCAAATAGTCGACTGCAAAAAGCATGACGAAATGGTCGCTTTCATGGTAAAAAAAAGGAAGCACTGAAGGCAAACCATATTATCTTCTCATAATATTATAAGTGTGTATTGACTAAAAATAGTATTACACCGTAACTCTGACAGTTTCACGACTCTAAGGCCAGCATTTTAATAGCACGCATAATTATTAAAATCTATAGGTAGGTAGTATAAATACAACAAAAGGCAAGCCAAAAAAAAAAATTATCCACTGACCCAATCTGGTAAAAGGGATAAGAAATTAAAAGTGACCTGTATACGTACCTACATATCTGTGGCAAATCATATCATAGCTTAAAAACGTGGGTAGAAAGAAAACAAAAATATATTTACCGAAAATCGATTTACCCACAGAATCCTAACGAATTTTCTAATACTGTATTCTATAACTCATTCATTTCTCTTATAGTTTCCATCATGTTTTAACCAAATTAAACTAAAAATATCCAAGAAGTCACAAAAGGCAGCAATATGAATAACCATAAGTTTTTGCTCCGTGTGTTCGTGTATGTGGTGGTTTTGTGCCCTATGGTATGGTGTCATGCTCATGGGGTCAGGAACCATGTGGCAAATGGACCAGGTAAGGCATATCCAATTAAAATTAACCTCTTGAGTGGCAGCTATGGTTGGCCGGACACAATTGGTTCTCAATTATGTGTGGCATTCCATTAATGGATAGGTTAGGTGTAGTCTTATTTAAAAATCATGCAGTGTTCTTTATTATAAAGACTATTGCCCGCTTGATGGATAGTTGTTAATAGGTATCTAGTGTATGATCTTTTGCAATACCAGAGGTATTAATCGGTCATTGCTGACACATGTTTAAACCTCGTATTGGTCACGGATAACACGTGTTGGTATAAATTCAAAGGAATTAAAGAGAAAGGAACTAAAGATGTAAAAAGAATTAAGAAGAGAGGAATAGAAACGAATGTGTAACATATATGAGCCTGACGAACTTACACACATACTTTTTTATCAGATGAAAAGCAATGATTCTTAGTGTTACTACATTCGTTTCTAAAACATACAAAGTTTGACTTTGAAACTTGTATTTAACCTTGTATTAAATTGTTGGAATGCCAGATATCATTGAAAACTATTGTGTCTGACCGCCGGTGTGCCGCTGCCACGCAATAGTTTGAGGAGAAGAATAAGAAATAGTTAACATTTATGGTACCTACCATGAATATAAAATAATTCTCAATGTAATCAAACATCTCATATATGTTTAATTAGTTACATTAAAAAAAATAAGAATTGAAAGTTAATAATAATATAAAGTCAGTGAAATTCCTGCCTGACGGCTGCCCCAAAATATGTACATAATTTTTCATTTTACCAAGTGCTACCAAGACTGTACTTTTCAACAGTATTGTATTGCCAATGTATTGACAACAACTTCTTTAGGCGCGTTGAGCGCTTTTTGGGTGAACAAAAATCATGGAACTCGCGTCATCGTCACCGAACAATTTCCATGAGCTATATATATACAATGTATATGTGTACTTTTTGGGTGAACGAAAAGCGTGAAACTCGCGTCATCGTCACCGCACGCTAGTTACTTAGTTTTCACTTCTATCGGCAGTCCGCAAAGACTGCCTCGCATATTTTTTTATTTATTTCACCTATATCACAATTAAACACAAAAGTACAATGTTGTCAATAAAAGGTACTGGGAGACTGGTTTCCAAGCTAGGTACGAACCTGTGTTATGGATAACCAGGCTTCCATTCCACGGAAATGTCGTACTCTAAAACAGTGAAAATTGTATACAACAGTAGACGTAGACACAAAAAATAAATAAAGAACCTCAATACAGGTTAGTAAAATCAAAATAAACATAGACAAGATAGAATTAAAATATATGAGCAATGGGCATGTATACAATGATAATTATTTATTAAATTATTAATACGTTGCATTCTTAACCATTGTAATCCAAGTATTCGAATGTAATTTTGCGTAACATTAGACTAATTCCGACCATCTTACTCGTCTTTTACAAGAGCATCTTCACAAACAAGAGCCTCCCTGCGCTACCTGCCCTCGTCACGGCAGGTGCGTTCCGAAGGTGCAATGTCCAGCACATCTACGTCCTGGCTCCTATAACCCAGCCTGCCACCTGGGAGACTTTGTGGGAGTATGCTGTTTCACTGGAAGTGATCATGCGGGTAAGTTTCTCCTATAAAGACTGTTAATAGAAGATTTTGTGAAAAAAACTTTATCTCGAGAAAAGTACTTGTTTTTGGATGTAACGTACCCTATGTATGTCTTATTCCGTACTCCTGGCAACGTGTATGCGTATGCGCTTCACCATCAAAGTCTTATGGCATGTACATATAGTTTACAATTAGATAATTAATTTTCTTACATTATCAACATTCACCGAACCTGTTTATTTAAAATTTAAATACTTATTTACATAATCCATTTATTTACTAAGGATCTCCAAAAAAGAATATACACAAAATTGCACAATCAAATGAACATAAGTTTTATATAGTGCACTCCTTTAGTTATAGGAGCTGCAGGATGCTCATACACATAACAACAAAGCATAAAATAGAAAATTTAAAATTAATTAATTCGAAAAGCTACATGTTAGGAATGAACTTAACAAAAGACATATAAACATTCATGAATAAGCCGTTTAAGCAAATGCAAAATTTTAAATTGTTATTAGGTAAATCTTGTCACTGTTGTGTCAAGTTATATATTATATGTATACCATAGAGTACCTATTACGGCTACAAACTTCTGTTTTTGATACACATCACTTCTATCCTAATTAATATTATAAAAGCGAATTTTAGTTTGCTTGTATAATGAAACTCACTCGTCTAAAACATTATGTGACTATATTACCAAATTCACAGCAATTACACGGACTGTTGAGACCGTCTGCATCTTACTAAGTTGAATGCTCGTTCCTCCCTACTGAGCGATCCTTCGCCGAGAGCCTCTGTATTACTTTACTCTTTGGCCGAGGGCCGAGTTACATTTTCCCGTCCATAGTAACCCCACTATTTAAAAATGACAGTTGCCAGTTGAGTAAATAAAAACTCCCAAACAGAATTATTAACAAAAAATTAGAAATCATGACACTTGTTACGCTTTCACGCATTAACTACGAGTATAATCGACCAATCATCATGAAATTTAGAACAGGCAAAGGGGCTTTTATCCAAAAAAAGAACTGCTCTCTAGGAATCGACATTAATTAAAAACAAGTTGGACTAGCCCACCAAAGGTTCCGTACAAATTTGTAGGAACATATTATAAAAAAAAATTATCCTTGCATAAAGACCCTGTTGTTAATGATTTAATTACAAATGTATAGTTATCAGATTTTTCCCTATACTTATAGTATAAGACGGTATTACTTGCCAAATTTCATAGTTCTAGGTCAACGGAAAAACCCTATAAATTTTGATTCCCTTGAGAGCGTCGAAATATACGTTTTTTGCGGCATAAACGGCCGTATCTTCTTTTTACGTTAACTTAGAAGTTTGATTTTGTCGCAGCTTTAAGAGACTGTAGACTTGAGTATATCGTTTTAATTTCAATTCGATACCTCTACGCGTTCCCGAGATAAAGGGTCTTGACAGACAGACGGACGGACGGACGAACAACAAAGTGATCCTATAAGGATTCCGTTTTTTCCTTTTGAGGTACGGAACCCTAACAACAACATTAATGCGAGCAAAGCCGCGGAAATAACCTAGGTCATTGTAGTTTGACAAATGATCTTCTTTCTCTCAGCGGAACACGAACGCAAGTCCCGAACATCCACCTCAATCAGTGCAGAAGACGTAAAAGCTTCCCATCATGTCTCCCGCAAGAGGCTGGCGCATTTGAAGGCTAAGGCGGATCAACAGCTACAACATTCCATAAAAACAGTTCTTAACAGCACTTCACCCAGCTTTGGACATCATTTGGTAAGATATCTTTAGACGATGAATGAAGTTTATATGTATGTTCTTATATAAGCGAGAAAATTCTACGTGGCCAATAAATTGATGAGGATAAGAATGATTCCACCCGGTATATCCACTCTGTTATAGGATACCTGCATATCCGCGACTGCCTGCGTGCCGATTGTTGTGTGTTCGATGCCCACACGGGACAAAAATTTGTATGATCTACAAATATTGGTTTCGAGTCTCGGTTTTCTTTGTGTCTGTTGTTTTATTTATATTTTTTATCTTTATATATATAATTCTTCTGTACGTGTGTTGACAGTGAACTCCTCCTAAACGGCTGGACCGATTTGAATGAATTTTCTTGTGTGTGTTCAAGTGGATTCGAGGATGGTGTAGACTAGTTTTTTTTTTATTTTCGCCTTTTCAGGACAACGTCTGTCAGGACAGCTAGTTTATTTATATATTTCGCCACATAAAATAAATAGTATACACATTAAAACGTACATGTCATGAATATAAAGTTCTTACTGTATAATTGTACCTACTTACATTTTACAGTCTTACAGTCTTACAGTCCTTTGTGGTGACCAGCATCTTAGCTAAGTTATTGCAAATAACTTGTATTAAAAACGCTGAGCCCATCTCTGGATATTTTTTTATACATCGTAAATAACAGATTTTTACGTACCTATAATATTTGTAACTGTAATAATAATTATGAATTAGAAAATATTCTAATATATAATAATAATTATAGAATATAATAAATTAGTTTTTGGGATAAATAAGTGCGTGCATAATTTATTATATTAGAAGAAACATTTCAATTTTTTTTTTCTAAGAATCTTTACTCTCCTATCTCTTAATTTGTGTTAGTGTGTGTGTATATGTGTGTGTATGGGTATTATAAATAATAAATATTATAATTTAGTATGTATGTGCATGTATGTGGGTATGTGTTTTTATTAAATGTTTCAATGTTTGTAAATTACCCCGCGACACATGAATAACACTTAGTAAGGGAGATAAAATTTTAAGTAAAAATAAATATACTTAAATACAATTAAGAATTTCGGAGGTTTATAATAATAAATAATAATAATAATAATAAATATTCTACCACATAAACACTACACCATCTAGCCCATACTAAGCAGAGCTTGTACTATGGGTACTAGACAATGGATAAACGTACATAAGTATATACATATTTTTTGTAAATACATACATATTATACATATAAACACCCAGATCAAGTCAAACATCCATGTTCATGCACACAAATGTTTGACTTGTGCAGGAATCGAACCCGGGACCTCAGGCGTAGCAGTCGGTTACACTAACCACCACGCCATCGATCATCTAGTTTACATATCTCCTTCTTATATTCCCTATTATATACGTATCGTATACGTATACGTATATATAAATGAGGTTGTGCTTCACATCTGCATATCCCTATAACACAAAACACACCCAGACCCGAAACAGCCATTTGTGGATCGCACTGCCATCCGTGCAGTCCATGTCATAAAATGTCGATGTTATCCAACACAGCATATCTCTTTTGGGATAAAAATTTATGTAATACTCAAATAGCTGGGCAGGCATCTTCATTGCATAGCTTTTATATTTTATTTTTTATCTCACAGTCGCTGGTAAGTCAAGATAAACGAGCTGCTGCCCTAGGCCGCGGTGGTCTGCTGAATATGTTTGCTGCACAGGAGCTCAAGTCACGCCAGGCTGTAACAGACGATGAGCTGGCGTTAGGACTCACAGAACATACTGATGGTAATTCTTTATGCTATTAAGCATTGAAATGCCACATTTCAATAAAATATATGCACCTACTTTTATTGGGTTTATAATCAAAGAACAATCCTAAGGCATTCATTAATTAATTTATGATCAACTGCTTACTTCACTTACAGTGTGAACCAGCGCATCCAGCAAGCCATTTATGCACATATAATATCTATATAGGTATTATGTTAAAACTGTGAAAACACAGTAGTTACATATGATTATTAAACTTCACTGAACTTTAATAATATTCAATAATAATAATATTCTATCACATACACACAACACCATCTAGCCCAAACTTAGCAGAGCTTGTACTAGACAATGGATAAACATACATATATATATATTTTTTATAAATACTTACATGTTATACATAGAAATACCCAGACCAAGACAAACATCTATGTCCATGCACACAAATGTTTGACTTGTGCGGGAATCGAAACCGCGACCTCAGGCATGGCAGTCGGTTATACTAACCACTGCGCCATCGAGGCCTCCAATGTAAGAAGACTTATACATAATGCCAGAAAATCATAGAATGCCATATAGCAGACACAATGGAAAATGTATTCTTCGCGGCAATTTACGACGGGCATGGCGTTCAATGTGTTAAGGAAACTCGCCATGCTCTTGGTAGCTTACCAAAAGCCGTCCAAAACATGGTTGACTTTGGGCTGTCAATGTGAGATATGACCTATGGGCCTCCAGTTTTATGATTAATATCGTAAATTATTATTTTAATTCATATTAATATCGCCTCGATGGCGTCGCAGTAGTAAATGTGATTCGATCCCCGGGTTGTAAAAAATGTTATTAGGTTCTCTGTAAGAAATTCTTGAAAGCACCATGGAGTCTGGTGCTTTGGCTTTAGACAGCAAATAGTCTCGCCTGCTATTCAAACACAACTGGCGAAATAAAAGTGTAATATAAATTAAAATTCCAGGACCATTCTGCATGCCCCAACCCATTTGTCAGCCTGCCAATCGCTACCGAAGTATTGGTGGGGAGTGCTGCAGTCTTACTTCACCATCATGGGGAGCTATACATACCGGGTACGAGAAAATTCTGCCGCCAGACTATAGCGATGGTAATTACAGTTTAAATAAAAATGTTTTTCTAAAAATGTACTGTTTTACAGACTTTCGGCAAAAATATATTATTATGTACCTACTTACTACAAGGAAATAAAGGCAGCGTTTTCTCCATTTATACGTAGTACGTTTGAATGGGCGACGGAGAAATGTATGTTGTTTTCGTAAAACAATTTTGAGATCTACAGTTACCATTATCCTATATGTTGCCAAAATTTGTTTATTATAACAATTACAATCAAAACCAAAGTATTGGAACTCTTTAAAACTTAAAGATTGGAGCCCTTAAAAATAAGAGAAATCACTCGGTAATACTGTTATTTCAGTCCATGATAATGATTATAAAACTTTACTTTACTACCCGTTCTTTCTTAGGAATATGGGCCATGCGAACAGCAAAATCAGGTCTGCCTCTCCCCAGTCCAAGACAAGTGAGCAGCGCGTTGCTTCTGGATGGAAGTCACCCCAGCCCGACACACAACTTGCTGTTCATGCAGTTTGGACAGTTCATAGCTCACGATATCACAGCTGGCGTTGTGTTTACTGCTGGTAAGTCTTCTGATAAAAAATGTAGTAAAGTGACTAACCCCTTTGACGTTCATAATCGAAATTCGTTCATAATGGACGAAAAACTAAATTGGAGTGAGCAAGTAAACAAAGTTTGTACTCGGCTTGACAAATTTGTGTTTGCTTTGCGAAAGCTTAGGCTAATTGCTGGCAAAGAAACAGCACTTAACGCTTACCATGGTTATATTTCTTCAGTGCTGCGTTATGGACTTGTTATATGGGGTAACTCAGTGGACGTGAACAGAGCATTCATTGCGCAAAAGAAATGTGTCAGAGCGGTTTCTGGAGCGGAATACTTAGATCACTGTAAGCCACTTTTTAAAGCACTAAAGATACTTCCACTTCCCTGTCTTTACATTTTTGAGATTTGTTTGTTCGTTAAAAGCACTCATATCTGTTTCCTTTGTATGAACACAAGTCCAAGAGAGTTGAAATCAAAAATCCAGGGAAATTACTTGTACCTAACCAAAGACTGCACTTGTATAGCAGAAACTCTAATTGTATGGCAATCAAAATATTTAACAAATTACCTCCAGAAATAAGAATATTACCAACCAATAAATTTAAGAAAATCATATTTGCTTGGCTTTTAGACAAATGTTTCTACTCAGTCACTGAATATTTTTAACCACTGACATTGTATTTATATTTATTGACATTGTACTTAATCTGACATAATTATTCTTATTTTGATTTGCTTATTAATATTTTATTTATATTGTGACTTACATAATAACAAATATTGACATTATTTTGTTTTGTTTTTAACTTTTAATTTTGTATTGTTGATTTTATAATAATTTTAAATTAATCTATTTGTTTGGTTAATATAATTTGACTTTGTATTTGAATTGTAATTAGACATTTTAATTTAAATTGGATATTTCTACACCGGCATCGGTAGTATATGTGAAACTTTTAACTAAGATTTAATAACTTCATGTACCATATACTCAGAAATAAATGACATTCATTCATTCATTAATTCATAATTGTTACCTTGTTACCTATATGAATAAATTATTTTTGATTTTGGTAAAGGTACAGCTGGTATATCTCTAAGGATGTAATCAGAAGTGTATTAACCTCAGATTTTTCCCTGTTTTTAAGTGCCACGTAAGGGTGTAATACCATGTCGACTCCATATCGTACCTGAGAATTTCTGTCTGAATAAGCCAATAACACTTTGCCCGATCCAGAGTCGAGCCTTAGATCTTATGTACAGCTGTTGCGTTTTGTCTGTGCCGCCGAGACTGTCTGTTTTTTACTTAAGTGCTGTATAATTATGTAATTTATATAATAGCTGGCGAAATGTGGGTAGGTACACCTATGCCTTTCCTACGAGAACGTAGGCGTGGGACTACTGAGTAAAGGTCTAGCACACATATCAACTCGGAAACGGATCGGCACCGTATCAACTCGAGCCGTGCAGTATTCTTTGTATGAAGCTCCCTACTGCAACGCGCACTAATCGGAATCGTAACGTAATCGCCTCGCCTCGGGACAAGCTTGCAGTCCTCGCTCTTACGTCTCTCCATGCATTACTGTTGCCGAACGTGCTGTCATTGACAAGATAACCAACAGTCGTGTTGCGCGCGTATTTGATTGAATTTGTAGGTTAGATTTCGAACAAAAATAACGATGAAAAGAGATCTCTGAAGAAGTAAGAAAATATCCATATTAATATGATTTAAATGAGCGCGGCGTAAGCGCGGCGTCGCCTAGCCGTAGCCGAGTCGACGTACCGTACCTGTTGATCCGCTTTGGTTACGTTAGTTTGACGCCTGTTTGACAGCGAGGCGAAAAGCGATACGGTGACGACGGTCGACCCTTTCCGAGTTGATATGTGTGCTATGTTCCAAATTGATATGTTTTACCAGTAAGTCTGCCTGTTTATTAAAGCGGAGCGAGGCTGCGGAGCGAAGAAACGAAGAAATATTAACCAATAGGATTGCATACTGGAGCGGAGTGGCGATTTTATGCAATCCTATCGGTTCATATTTTAGAGTCTATTTGTCTATTTTGTGGTTTTCGGCGCATCGGTAGTTAAAACGACTGCTTCATAGCAGTCGTTTGATGAAGAATGATGAAGTCTGAAGTTTGACAGTCGAGCTGTTTAAAATATTATGAGAATTTTCTCTCGGACAATTTTATTTATTATAAATAATTATAATTAATATTATTATAATTTTATCAATGTGCCCGGTGGACGACAACGTGTGTAACATAAAACTTTTTCTGGTGAAATGTGTGTTCAATGCGCTTTTATCTTCACCTTTGAGGATGTAAAAAATATATATGTATATTTTCTTCCAGATAATACCAGTGCGATATCCTGCTGTACCCCCTCCGGCACGGCTCTTCCTCCAGAGCTGCAGCACTTCGCCTGTGCACCAATCACGGCTGATGCAGACGACCCCTTCTACAGTCAGTTTCGGCAAACCTGCACGAACTTTGTAAGGGTTCAGGTAGCTCCAGCCAGTGACTGTTCTGTTGGGTATAGTAAGCAGGTGCGTAAGTAGATTATTAAGGAGTCTGCCCACTACACCGTCTCATACCATGACCGTGCTAGGAACGTGTCAGGCAAAAAAATATTCTTTGTAACGAAATGTATAAGACTATGCCCACTAAACCGTTCCGTTACCGACCAGCAGTTCCTATAGCAGGGCGTATCGTGTTGCTTTTCGTGTCTGATACGTTCCTAGCACGGTCATGGTATGAGACGGTGTAGTGGGCAGACTCCTTTAAAGTCAAATATTACACTACTCAAACACTAAAATAAATATATTTCTTGAGATCTGCGCTAAACATTCTGTACCTTTGACAAAATGCATTCGCATACACTTTGACGCTTTCAACAAACAACGTAACAAACGAACAACCAAACAAACTTACATTCGTATCTATTATACTCGTCGGCCTCGATGGCGTAGTGGTCAGTGTAACTGACTGCCACGTCTGAGGTCACGGGTTCGATTCCCGCACAAGTCAAATATTTGTGTGCATGAACTTGGTTGTCTGTCTTGGTCTGGATGTTTCTATGTTTAATATGTATGTATTTACAAAAAAGTATATAAGTATGTTTATCCATTGTCTAGTACCCATAGTACAAGCTCTGCTTAGTTTGGGCTAGATGGTGTTGTGTGTATGTACCTACCCCTTCTTGTGATATACAGAGGTGCTCGTTATTTCGTTTTATATTTGATACTTTTAGCATCTATACTATCTGTATTAATATGATAAAGCTGAAGAGTTTGTTAGTTTGGTTGCACGCGCTAATCTCAGGAACTACTGGTTCGAATACGCTACGACTAATAGGAGCGGAGAATCAATGGAAAATGTTGCAAAAACGGGAAAATTTCTCGTATGTGTCGCAGACAAATTTGCGCGTTTCAGCTAATTATACTGTACGAGCCTTTATTTTACGATACATTTTTCAGTTATGAATCAATCAGTAAAAATCTATCTAGTTACGCATCTGCCCAAATGCCCCTTAGGTCTATAACTACATCTTACATACTAAATTGATTACAGATGAACGGTGCCACCCACTACCCTGATCTGTCACACCTGTACGGAGCTACAGAAGAGAAATTAACATCACTGCGGTCTTCTGGAGGATTGCTCAAAACGTTCAATGACTACGGAAGAGAACTGCCACCGCTCACTGAGAGGAAGGAGTGCATGACGTTGAAGGAAGGCGCTGCTTGCTTCGAATCAGGTATACGATAAGTATCAAATATTTTACTAAATTAGTATGACTGCCAATGTCTTTATTTTTTGTATATTCTTTGACAATGATCTCGCTACTAAATCAAAGGCAAATAAATAATAGACAGCAAAAAGTTGTGACAAAATATTGAAATAAGTTTTTGTGTTTATCTATTCTTTTGGGTATAAGCTAGCAACATAAAAGCCCACACCTCAGAAGATATATTAGTATATTCTTAGTCTATGGATTGATTATTTTCACAAGGGTCACAAAAAGCACGAGGTTTGATTTCCTGATGAATTTTGAGGCATTTTCGTAAAAATAGAATTAACTAATAAATTACCCTATAATTTCGAGGTCAACATGGAAATTGAATCCGGTACTGAACAAAAGACAGTAAGATTAATCGCAAATTGAAATACCGTCGAATCATGTATTTTTAATCCTTACAATAAATATTGTCATTTACCAAACAGGAGGGAAATAGGAATATTAAAAATACGTTTTATTATTCTTTGTTCAATTTCTTTTTTGGTGTTAGGTGACCACCATGGCAATCAGATCATCTCGCTGACAGTTCTTCACACAATCTTCACTCGAGAACACAATCGCATTGCTAAAGCTCTAGCTGCCCTCAATCCCCTGTGGGATGAAGATAAAGTGTTCTTTGAGAGCAGGCGGATACTGCAGGCGGAGTTCCAGCATATCATTTATAATGAGTGGCTGCCATTACTACTAGGTAAGTGTAATATTTCTGAGGAATGCACTTCTTGCCGGAATATGAGGGTTGGAAATAATACACCACTTCGCCATACAACGTATATTGGCCGACTGCCCGTTACCATATTAAGGCTAGATACTTAAAGCTACGTGCCGCGCGTTGTAGTTGTAACCTACCCGCTATTTACAATATATTACACCTCCACCACGATACAACAAGTGAAAACATTAATTTAAAGTAACACACTTATGAGTAAAACTTACTATCTACAACTTATTGCTAGCTTAACCTAACATTATACATATACAATTAAACTTGAAGCCTGACGACTGGTTTCCGTGTTCGCTTTGAATATCGATTCACTGGGGGCCCAGTTGGAGATGGCAAGGAAGGTGACTTGTTTACCTTAGGACTATTGTTTGGCAAAACATCAGATACATCTTTGGTGTCATCTACAGTCTTTCCTACGCTACCCCTATCCTCACCAGAATTGTCTTTCCCACTAACCGCGTCACTTGAGGGCCCCATAACCTTCTCCCCATCTGGTAACGAGTCACTCTCGCCTTCGGGAACAGGTACGGTAACATCAGACAAGCACGATCTACGACGAATTTGATCAACGTGCCTTTGAAGTAATTGACCATCATCCCCTGCCACGGAATACCTCCGTGAACTGTCAACAGTGTCCACGATACCCTTTACCCATTTATCCCGGCTTCCGTAACCGCGCGCCCATACCGTGTCGCCTTCTCGAAATTTCCGTGATACCCCGCCTGCGTATTCCACTTGGCGCCTTTGAGTATTCCGAACCTTGTCCTCAACAGTTCGCTCGGAGCGCAACAGATCTAACCTCGAACGCAGAGACCTCTTTTGCAACAGCATAGCCGGTGCTTCACCGGTCGTACTATGGACAGTGTTTCGATAAGCTAGAAGGAAAGTTTGTAAAGCTGCATCTATATCTACATTGTCCCTATACGCTTTTATGCCTACTTTATTACCTAAAATATATGTTAATGGTTTATGATCCGTTCTGAGTATAAAATTGCGACCATACAGGTATTGATGAAATTTGCGGACGCCATAAACAATAGCAAGTGCTTCCCGATCTATTTGTGAGTAAGCGCGTTCAGCGGCAGTCAACGCACGAGAAGCATATGCCACCGGCCGCTCGCCGCTCGCAGTCGTATGCGATATAACCGCGCCAATACCTACACTACTCGCATCTGTTGTCAATATTAACGGCAACTCAGGCGAGTAGTGCATCAATATCTTACTACTTGCTAACAACGTTTTAACCTCGCGAAATGCCTGTTGACACGCTTTACCCCACCGGTACTTAGCCCCTGCCTTGAGCAAGTTATATAAGGGTGCTAAAATCGTGCTTATATTTTCTACAAACTTCCCATAATACATAACCATACCGATAAATGCCCTTAACTCGGAAATGTTAGTCGGTGCCGGCGTTTCGACAATAGCTTTGACTTTGTCAGGACATGTGTGAACTCCATCCTTACTTATCGTGTGACCTAAATAGTTTATCGACTTCTCGAAAAATACACACTTTTCCTTCTTTACTCTCAAACCGTATTTACGTAAACGATCAAATACCTTACATAAATTAGTTAAGTGATCCCGATTGGTGCCACCTGTAATAATAATATCATCAAGGAACACGCCTACATGGGGCATATCTGCAAATAACTGCTCTAAATGTCTTTGAAATATACCCGGACTTGAAGAGAGTCCATAAACTAGTCTATTATACATAAATAAACCCTTATGTGTATTAATTACGGTATATTTCTTTGTGTCGTCTAATTCGAACTGCGCGTAAGCTTGTGACAGATCTATCTTGCTAAAACGTTCGCCCCCTTTCAAACGTAATAATAATTCCTCGACTCTCGGCAACGGATAACGGTCAATTTCTACAACTCTGTTCAACGTTAACTTATAATCAGCACAAATTCTGATGTTACCGTCCTTTTTCACGACCGGCACGATCGGAGTCGCCCAGTCAGAACGCTCAACAGGTGAGAGTATGCCATCGCGCACTAGCTGTTCAAGCGCGCTCTCGACGGGCTCGCGCAACGCGTAAGCCAGCGGCCGCGCGCGCATGAACACCGGCCGCGCCCCCTCGCGGACGTGAATGCTTACTGTGCCACCAGTGAATCGACCCAAGCCATCCGCGAACACTTCACAGTATCTGGAACTGAATGCAATTACATCAAACGCATTCCTTTTAAACATAGATAAATTATTACAATCGTAAGCAACTGGGGGTAACTGTATTTTTAGTTCTGCCATCCACTGTCGGCCTAACAGAATGGTTTTACCATTTTCTACAACAAACAATTCTAGTAATTTAGTTTTATTTCTATATTTTACTAATGTTAACAGCTTTCCTAACGGTTTAACTAATTCGCCCGTATAATACTTAAACATTAAATCACATGGTGTAAGAGTCAAATTTTTAAACAGCCTATTATAACATGCCGAACTTATACATGACACAGCACTTCCTGTATCACACTCCATTTTGAGATCTTGACCATTCACATTCAAAGTAATATAGATAGGTGTACATTGTGTTGGCGATAATAAGCGTATGTCTATTACCTCGTCACTGGCCACGCTATTGACGTCGTCAACGTCGGTATGTCGAAGGTCAACATGGTGCGATCCCGTTAACCTTGGGCAAACCCGTCGCAGATGACCCTGCTGATTGCACACTCTGCAGACATAACGCCCGTACTTGCAAGTGGCTGCGTCGTGCTGCGCTCCACACACGCGGCACTGCAGTCGCGGCCACACGCGCGCCGCCGGAGTCGGCGCGGCAGCTGGCCGATATGCCTCGCGCCTGCCGTGCCCGCCCTGACCTCTGCCTCGCTCGCCCACCGCAGACCTTGCGTTGCGCCTCGGGTTCGGAGTCAGCACCTGACAATCGACATCGGTCACACTGGTGCTGGTCGCCGGCTGCCTGCTACGTTCCACCACAGCTGCTGCGTCTTTCTCGGCCGCCTCCAAACTGACCGCCAGTCTGTACGCCTTGGCAAAATCTAACTGACTTTCCGCGAACAATCGCTGTCGTATTATTTCACTGATTATCCCGCATACCAACTGGTCTCTAAGGCTCTCTTCCAACCACGTTCCGAAACCACACGTCTTGGATATCTTTTTTAAAACCGCAGTATAATCTGATATACTTTCGCCTTCCTTTTGTTTTCGGTGCCTAAACTTATATCGCTCAGCTAATTCACTCGGCTTCGGTTGTAAGTGCTTCGCCATAATGTCCGTTATTTGTTCAAACGTCTTAGATTTTGGTTTATCGGGGGTACACAAGTTAACCAAAAGTTCGTAACTCTCCGATCCCATGACGGTGATTAGTGTAGGTACTTGCAGATCTGTCCCAATTTTATTGACTAAAAAATACTGTTCTAATCGTTCCACATATAACCGCCAGTCGTCACAGTTAACTTTGAACTCGGCAATTTTTCCGATCGACATTTTGCTCGATAATAATCTTCGTATTTTTTAAACGTACTAATACTGCGGCCGTATTTCACGCGTAATTTCTTGTTCCTCGTCGCCACTGTAATATTTCTGAGGAATGCACTTCTTGCCGGAATATGAGGGTTGGAAATAATACACCACTTCGCCATACAACGTATATTGGCCGACTGCCCGTTACCATATTAAGGCTAGATACTTATAGCTACGTGCCGCGCGTTGTAGTTGTAACCTACCCGCTATTTACAATATATTACAGTAAGGTCTTCTAGCTTTGTGGCACTTATTTGTATAGTTACATTTTAGCTAATGTTGATGTTGTAAAGCTACTTGAAAAGACTTAATATTGCCTTATTGTTGGTTACAACAAGTTAGAGAAGATTACTAGGCATATTACTCGCGTTTTGTCGACCTCACTTGAATACAATCGCTTCTTAGACAGCGTAATCAACCACATAGACCATCGGTTTTCTAATAACGGCACAGTGTGTGTGCAACGAATTCTGGTAATTACACACAGCAGGAATATGATACCAGGTTATATGGCTATAATCTTGTGTAGGTTTAAAGTACTTACCTAATCTGGTTGCTCCAGGATTGAGCGATGTAAGTACTATGCTGTGACCTACTAAAATTGCGACATTACCACGGAATAGGCAAAGCAACCATGTGGAAGTGGAATAAAACGTTATGTCAAATGTATATAGTAATGGCAAATATAAAAATTACGATCTCACCAGCTTTCAATTAGGACCAGCTTACTGGCATATCTTCGCACTATTTTCTTTGCTACCACACACACAGATATTATTTTGCTAATTTGTTAATTTTTAGGTCCTCAGTTAATCCAGATATTTGGTCTATTGCCATCTACGGAGTATTCGTCAGCCTACGATCCTCACACAAACCCGTCTCTCACCTCGGAGTTCGCTACAGCCGCTATGAGATTTGGACACTCGACCGTCGATGGGAAAATTGTGTAAGTGTATTGTACTGTAGTTGTCACTAGCACGCTCGTATATAGAATACTAGCTTTAGCCTGCGGCTTCTATTGCTTTTTTCTAGATTAAAGGTGGGGTATCTGTGTGTTCTTTTTGTACCCCTGACAACGTGTATGCAAAATTTCATTATGATCGTGTCACACGGACCGCTCGTGCCATGGCGGCTGCGCGCGAGTCAGAGTGGAGGTGGCCACCACCGGCAGGAGGGGAAGAGGGGCTTCTTCCCCTCCTGCCGGTGGTAGCTGTGCAGCCATAGCGATGTTAAGTGGTCTTTATTATTAAAGACCACGCAACAAGCCTTTTAGAACCACGCCCTGTTTTTCTATCTAACTTCTAGTCTTTATTCTTTGCTATAAAAGTGTTTGTATACTAGTACAAATTGTTATCGAATATAAAAATCTTTAGATCGTGTAGAATATTGTTTGAATTATCTCCGCTTAGTTCACTTCCTAAGTCAACCACGCCCCTAAAGCTGGTTGATTAACTATTACGTCACATAAGAGTAAATAAGGTGTGAAAGCATAATAAATTATTAAACTTACATTCGCATTTGTAATATTAGTAAGGGATATTTAAATATTCTCAAAAGTAAATATAATACAACCAACTATGACGTAACCCCTATTCAAATTCAGCTGTCTACGGCGATAGCTGGATATCCCCACACCAGATTCACCCAAAATATTAACTAGTACCTTATATTGCAACTGATTTAGATAGAGTTTGCACAAAAAGATTTGCTTTGATTACTATTTACTTTGTGTGTAAAATAATGTATATACAAAATCAAACATAGCCAACTACCCTATTTTCACTGAGGTGCAAGTATTAAATACATAGAATATGAAAAGCTAGGCGCCCCTATTAAAATGCTAGCAGATTCTGTGCTCTATCATTAGTATGGATTTCTTTCGCAGGATTCCAAGTCCAGCAAAAGGCGACGTGTACGAAACGATCTCGATCCCGGAGATAATGTTCCAGCCATCGAGGATGCGCCTGCGACACTTCTTGGATCGTCTACTGATCGGGCTTGCATCGCAACCAATGCAGACTGTCGACCCGTTTGTCACTGAAGGGGTGAGGATGATATAGTTATACAATTTACAATTCAAATCCAACTCCTCCTTTTATAAGTTTACTTCCACGCTAGGAATAATTCCTATGCAGTGGCGTAGAGTAGTAGGGGCGGCAGGGGCGGGTCGCCGTGAGCGGCACTTTTAGGGGGCGCGGCAAAATTTAACAATATATAATAATAATATCTTGTAAATATTTGAACTGCACAATATACAATAATGATAACTGTTGTTATCGACAAGTTCTTTAGAATTACTAAAAATTATAGTCCTTTAACTTGAAATACCTACCTAAATAAAGGGCCGCCAATTTTTTTTCACCCCGGGTGGCTGACATCCAGGCTACTCCACTGTTCCTATGTCATGGGGAACTTAACATTACAAGCGCTTAATAACGCTATCTGTGTAGTCAAATATCAGCTAGATTTTGTTAACGGCTTCGCTCTCGTTAACCTATCGTATATTTATATTTTCGTAATACCTTATGATATGTCCTTTACCAAAAACAAATCCATTCGTAGCCGATAAACAATCAGTTTTAAGCGTTAAGGTTAATGAAATAAGGTTTAAAGTGGCGCGCACTTGGTAACTCGAATCCGAGCCGGTAACAAATACACGGTACAAATGTATGGGCTCGTATGCGAGCCTCAATCAAAGGGCAGGTTAATGTAGATACTCAATAAAGGAGACCGACCATCTTGTATGGGACCTGGCCTGAGCGTGAACAATTTTATATTGTAATGACAATATTAATTTCCAGTAGCCTAAACTAAGTAGAAAACATTATTCTATGAAGTTTAGTATCAAGTTCGTTAAATAATAAAATAAAACACAAAATAGCAAAGACAAAATCACGTTCATATCCACTATACGAGCGAACAAACGCAAAGCAAATGACGGAATCAGTATTGACAGATTAGTCAAGTGTTGCTAGACTATAAAAATAAAATACCCAGCACACTTTACAATTTTGTTATATTTTATCAAATATCATATCATTTTTACATTAATTATTATTGTCGAATTCAAAATGTGAATATAGTAAATAATGACAAAAATATCAACGTATTTTCAGAATTCGTTAATATTTCTAAATGTGATTTTTTTAAACACTTTGTTCTGATTTTTGTTCAGTGTTTTTTACTAGGAAACACAAACAAGCCATTTAGATTGTCCATTTCAGTTACACATTTTAAATCAAATGAAAATATTTTAAAAATAATTTTTAATATACGTCAATTTCATACGACTGGATAGTAACCAATATTTAATATATATTAAAACAAAACTTTTAATATTTTACTTCGTTTACAAGACGATTGTCCACGTTCAAGCCGAATATGGACGGTCTCCTTTGGATAAAAGGTACCCTATGTTCTTTTATATATCCCTGACAACGTGTACATGCGATCAGTGATGCGGTAATTTTATGATGATCTGTTGAGTAGTTAAGGGGTTAAAACGTAACACTCACATTTGCATTTATAATATTAGTTAGGATATATATTGACATTTACCAGGTACACACGGCTACACATCAAGTTAGACACCCTATATACGCATAACTACACTACATACAAAATAGAGAATTGTTGGAAAGGGACGGTGCATAGTGGTGTCAATGGAGTGGTAAGGATAGAGCGTCGCGTCCTGTTCAACGTGAGCGAGACAAAATAACAAAAATATAACGAACTCTGTCGCACGATTCGTAGCGTTCAATTTCTAATAGTTCAAAGTCCAAACGGTTTAGATTGATGTATCGCTGTGTGTACACATAAATATATATTAATATACATAAAAAAGTACGACCAATCGGTATGATTGTGAGGATATGACTGCCTCGGAGCGCTTTTGCATAGTAGCGCATAAGTGTACAAAACTAAAGCGTCAGCAGTGTGATCCACAAATGGTTGTTCCGAGATTGGGTGTTCTTCGTGTCCGTTGCTTGAGTGTTTGTAAGCTTCCCCGCGACACAGAAATCATACCTAAGACTAGAGTTATCATATTTTAAGAAAAATAACAGCAATTTATTCCATTTGACAATCTACAAGAACACTCATGCCTAATACAATATTTTGTTGTATGTTCCAGCTAACTCGTTACATGTTCCACGGAGGTAACCCCTATGGTCTGGACCTAGCTGCTATAAATATTCAGCGAGGCCGTGACCATGGGATCCGTTCCTACAACGAGTACCGGCGCCTCATCGGCCTTCAACCTTACAACGACTTCCAGGAGTATGCACCGAGCGTAAGTTATTCTTATATTATGTTTAAATATTTTCTTCTGTGTGTGTATCTCACTAAACTACTTCTAAATGGCTGGACGTAGGCGCTTAAATGGTTTAAATTCACAATTTGATCCAGTAGCGCTGCGAACAGATTCTAGGTATATTTTCGTTAGGACATGACCGTGTCTGTCGGGTCTTCCTAATTACCTACTTATATTATTATGCTCAAAAGGTCATTCTGATTGTAACCTATCCATTTTGACACAGTCAACATACCTTTGGATTATAGAGCCTATCTTTGGAAAAATTTAATTAAGGTAGAATAGTTATTTACTCTTGTAAATTTTGTTAATTGTTTAGTAAAAAATATGTTTAGGTCACGATGGGAATCGCTTGGTCAGTTGGACAAAAGCCCCATAATGAATAAAGCAAAATGTATTATCTATTTGCAATTCAGATGACCAGGGTATGCGATCCTGGCTTGTTCAACTCTCTAATTACTCGTGCTGGAGTATTGTATTAATAGGTATTGTCCGATAGACAATACCGAGTCAGGGACACCACAGACCCAGTGTTGCGCTTAAAATAGTTTATAAATAAGGAGATTAAAAATTAATATTAATATTTGGATTTTAGTATACCTATACCATGTCATTCAAGTATACGTTATAATAATATACATAATGTAGGTGTAAATGTTTGTGTTTATTTCTTTATAGGCAGCTCATCGTCTATCCACCGTCTACGAGAGAACTGATGATATAGATCTCTGGGTGGGAGGCTTGCTGGAGGAGCCAGTAGACGGAGGCATCCTCGGTCCGGTGTTTGCCAACATCGTCGCCGACCAGTTTGCAAAGCTCAAGAGGGGTGACCGGTACTTCTACGAATACGGTCCTGATGTTAATCCGGGAGCATTTCCTCCAAGTAAGTCAGAAACCGATATTTAAACTGTAGCACAAGAGAAGAACTTATGACTCACTAACTTTTGCTCGCAGATTCGCTTTCGCTTAGTAAAATAAAATCAATAGTAGTAGTAGTGTAATATTTTCAAAATTTTGTAATACAGTGATAAATAAACAACGCGATAAAATCCGTATATAGTAGTTTAATTTCAATAACCTATGGTACTTGGTGATAATATAGTTTACTAATGGTGAAAGAATTATTAAAATCGGATAAGCAGTTCTTGAGTTAAATTCTTACAAACAAAAATCTAATATTTTCTTTTTGTAATATTAGCATAGATTAATTTTTTTACGAGAAACTTTGTCTAACAGTGCGAGATGTCAAAAATATATTTTTATTTCAGGTCAATTAGCCGAAATAAAGAAGGTGACGATATCCCGCCTGATATGTGATAACAGTGATGGAATAGAATTGTTCTCGCAACCGCCTGTAGGATTCCTCAGAGCAGATCTGCTAGGGTGAGTATTAAGTACAAATAAAAATAAAGTATGAGTTCAATTAAATAATATAAATTAAATAGCTTAAATAGTAGTAAAGTTCAATATTAGTAGTGTTAGAGTTTTCAAAATTATGTAATAAAAATGTTAAAATAAAATAAACAACGCGATAAAAGCCGTATAAAGCGTTTAATTTCAAAATATACAGGTCTCGTGTTCGATTGTAATACACAGCTTTGTTCGAAACGGCAATCAAAGATGAATTTTACTATTATCAAATACGCATTAAAATTAAATATATAAATGACCAAGTCTAGTTCGTTTTGGTTTTGCAGCATGTGCTTGTGTTTGCTGCGGATTGCTCTGCAAGGCAATGAAATCCAGACCGGGTTCCATTGTCTTGTAGAGCATATATTTTAATTTAGAAATAATTGTTAGGAGCAATAAGGCGCCTAAATTCGTTTTCTTGAAAAGTGGGTGTATGTACGTAATGCATCTCTGCCGACGTTTTCGACGATTTAACGAGATGAATTTAAGAAGCTTGTGCATATATATATATATATAGATAGATCTTTAGTTATTGTTACGTTTTCAGGAACGAACCTGTACCCTGCAATAGTCCCAGAATACCATCTATGGATATGAACATATTTAGAGAAATATAAGTATATTAGATAAAGTCCTATTTAAATTTAGTTTTGAACTCTTATCTAACTATGATATATTTTAGTTTAAAATAATGGCATTCTATTATTAGCTGGTACCTCGAGTTTTTATTTAATTTGTTTATTTTAGAACGATATAAGAAAAATATGCTTTTATTGTCTGCAAGTAACAGTTCAACACAGGTCTAAGGTAAACCTGTGTATAAATATAATAAATAGCAAATTGTTCGTGATTGTAAGCTATAAAATTATAAAAAAATATCTCCAATAAAGAATTATACAGTACTGTATAATTGTTTATTGTAGATATTTTTTTATTTACATATAGAAAAAAAGGGACATTCGAATTAAATTACTTTTACATTTTATATGTGACCCTAAGATTTAGCGCCTGACGCAATTTTGAAGACAGAATGATTAAGCATTTCATTTTCAAAAATATCGTATCAATACCTCGTTAAAAATAACGATGTAAACTAAAGTTATTTATTATAAATGTAAACATCGTAATTTTGCCTGTAAGACTTGGTAAAGAAATGTGAATGATTCAATATATGGTTCGTTGAATTGAAGTTCAATATCTTTCAGTCTATTTGCCTGTCTTATCTATCTAAGCTGATTTTTCATTACTGTCGCTGATTTTACAACGTATATTAACTCCAATTCTAGTTTTAACATCTTAACAAGAAAATTGGCACTTTATATATTTAATCAACAAGTGATCTGAATTGCCCGCAACGATTATCTAATCATTGTTGTTCTACATCAGAACGAATTAATTTTACAATCCATTGATTCTGTTACAGAAACGAACTTTACATTTTTTATCAATTATGCATGTTTACATTTTACTTTTTGTGACAAAATTAGTAAGTTGTAAATGGAATTGATTTAATTTTTGATTATTATTTTTTTATTAGAATTGCAATGTTTTCTATGTGAATTATCTTGCTTTTTGCTTGTATTTAGCATCTAGACTCCGACTGCTGCCCGAACAGTGGGAATTTAGAACAGGCTGTTACATGAAAAACATTGTGATTTTAATAATTTGTGCTGTAAATGATTAGGATGTGGGAAATGCACATAAATATGTATAGTAAATGTGTTTTGTAGGACAAAGTAACTGTTTTATCATCCTTTCTTTTGTGTTCTTGATGCTCTATTTTTGTAAATATTCTTATTACTTTTCCTTTCTATTAATTTTCAAAAAGACTTCAGATGATATTGAATTTTATTTCAACTTGGATGCAAAATGTACCTGATTGGGTGGCTTTTTATTATAAAAAATCTATAAATCGGGGGTTTATCGAATACTGTTTGTAGTTACAGAAAAATGAAATACCTACTTTGTTTACATTTTGAAGATTTGTGTAAAATAAAAGGCTGCGTTCAAATGTTTGGTACCAGCTAGTAATACATTTCATCCTGTCAGTGTTCCACTGTCTCGATCACGGGGTTATGTAACAACAAAGTAATCCACATTTTAAGCAATGATTATACCATATTAGACTTTAGAATAAATATAAACATTACATGCTTATTTAGGTAAGGGTTCAAATAATTGTAAACAAATGTAATACTGTCACATAAATGGTACATTTAATCCCAAATGCAATAATAAATTCATTTTACACCACTGAAACTTTATCAGATAAATATCTATCTGATAACAAGTATTATAACATTGTCAAATAATTTGTTTTAACAATTTGACAATTTCTCTCAATAAAGCGATAAAGTGGTGTTCATTTTTTAAATTAATTAATATGTAAATAATGTAAATTGTAAAATTAAAAGCTGTAAAGAAGAATTTATTTCCTAAATGAGTAAATCTGTATAGAATATTAAAAGGCATGTTTGATTTGTGTTTGTATAAATTAAAATAATTGCCAATGTACATAATAGATCTGGTTATTAAAATTTCAATCAAATGTTTCAATTCCAAAATATTTTACATTGTAAATTAATTGCGAATGGTGTCTTAAAAATACAAATTTTAAGAATACACGTTATTCTTTATGTATACACGTAATAGTATTACGTTAATTCCTATTTTATTCTAGTAATAACATCATTTATTTTTACTGACCCGTTCTAATTACTCCTGTAAACAATCAATTTAAATGTTGATTATGATTAATTGTAATTAAATAATTCCAATAAAATAAATGCACGAGATTGTTCTTGTTTTTATTTTACACTAGCTATCCCTTGGAAACAGTATTTTTTAGAATAAAGTTATCTAATGTCCTTTTTTGTACAGTCAAAAACATAAACTGATACATAACAACGACATTCTGATTTACTCTATCTTTCAAAATTATAACAGATTATATTTTTTATAGCAGTAATGTAGTTGCTTAAATGTAGTTGCTTCACCCACAGTTCTAATCATAAAATACTCTAACAATTTGTTCAATGTTCAGCTACTTTTGTTGCTGACTGTACCCTTGACAATGTATACGCTAAATTTCACGAAGATCGGTCGAGTAGTTAGAGCATGAAACAAACAAACAAATAAACGTACATTCGTATTTATAATATTAGTTACGATTACCACAGTATGGCGCCGGTTATATGTCATTACGTGTTCAAAGGCCTGATGGTAAAACTCCAGTCACGATTGCAAATTATTTACTTTTATGGCGTGTTATAATGTTTGATGTCGAATAGTTATTAATTTTTATTGTACTTTCACTCGTCGTATTAAATGAGCATCATAGCGTTTATAGGAGATATTATTATTAAACAAATTATTAGCAGAAGTTCAATTTTATTTGAATTATTTTTGAGGTAGATAGAATCTTATTTATAACTGTCCTAATGCTGGGACCGTCCTCGCAAGTGACAAGTTCAGTCATAGCCGACTATGCTGGCACATAACGGATTTGCAGGCACCGATATATGTGTATCAAAATCATTATGGAGCATTCTCACATATGCACTATTCCTTACGATGTGTTTCTTCACTAATATTCAATAGAAAGAAAGAAAGAAAATGTTTATCTGAATCTCCATACGTACATAATTTTAAAAAACAATGCTAAATACAATTAAACAGAAGGCTGTACATGGAGATCAAATTATGCAACTGCGTCAGCTATTGTTGCAGTATAAACTACAACGCTGGTATTCTCGCAGACCTACTAACAACAATTTATTACAAACCAATGCATAAAAAATAAATCATACAAAAAATGGGATAAAAGTAATAAATATACATAATAATACACATATAAATCTTAGAAAAGATTGAAGCATTGATTTTGTTTTACATTGCAATCGAACTTGAGACTGTCTGCCCGATAATCTCTCTATTAGCGTATCAATGGTTTAACTTGCTATAAGTACATTTATGATACGACTTGACAAATGTTTCTGCATATGAACATTCCCGCTAAAGCGAGACTATCATTTCGGAATATCATACTTGCTTTGCGTAGGAGTCCAATGGTTGTCAATTGTTGTCCAATGAATGTCTGTTGGTGGTCACGGTGGCATTGCTGCTGAGATATAAAATAAATCTATTTTGAAATTGGCCCACCTTAACAGTCCCGTGGCATAAGTTCAATTCTAATCATGAAGATTTCAGATATCTATTCTAATTATCAACGAATCGCTAAAATGAAATGTGATGTATGATGACAATAGATTTGATGTCCTGATCAGTGTCATCTACTATAAAACTTAGACATAATTTGCAAAAAGTCACACTCATACCCATAGCCCATATATTAGAATCCATACGTAGCAATAGTCTTACGCCTGCTGCGGCTAGTGCCGCTGTAGGTGTTCCTTCCCACCTTTGATTAAAACTCTCGAACGGGCTCTTCACGTTGGACCCATGTATATCCATTTCTATGGCACGCCCTACAGCCCAAACGGCTGGACGGTTTTTGACATATGAGGTGTCATTGAATTCATCAGAATTGTGGTAGTGCATAGGCAATATAAATTTTCAAAATGGCGCCCGCAAATGAAAAATGGGCGTACAATCTTCTTTATATATATAATTCTTCTGTACGTGTGTTGACAGTGAAATCCTCCTAAACGGCTGGACCGATTTAAATGAATTTTTTATGTGTGTTCAAGTGGATTCGAGGATGGTTTAGTTTTTTTTCTTATTCTTTTTTCGCCTGTTCATGTCAACGTCTGTCGGGACAGCTAGTATCTATATAAAATTCGACTGATATAGATATTGTGATACTTGTTTTTCTCTTTTCAGTTCATTACTTTAAAGCAGTCGAGATTTTTTTTATACATAGAAACATAAATGTAGGTTAGGTAAGATTAGTAATAGTATTTTGTCTACTTGAACGTAGCCTATGTCCTTTTCTGTTCCTCTGAGAACGTGTATGCGGCATTTCATGATGATCTGTCGAGTAGTTAAGGCGTGAAAGCGTAACAGTAGTAGAGCCTCGCTGATTTCAGCATGAAGAGGCCGGCTCGACCGGGGACGTCTACTCACAGAATATCGACGTGAAATAGCAGTATTACTACTGTTGTGCTTCGTTCGGTGAGTGAGAGTGGCGGAGGCCCAATCAAAATCAAAAATCAAAATCAAAGTAAATTTATTCAAATTAGGTTACAAGGTAACACTTATGAATGTCAAAGTTACACGTAAATTTTTTTCTGTGAATTTACATTTACTGCCACGTTCAGCAAAGCATGGGTGTAGGATTCATGAGAAGAACGGGCAAGAAACTCATAGCCACTCTTTTTAATTGCCAAGTGTACAATAATATTTCGTATACAAATCATAACTGTAAGGTGCTGCAACCATTTCTCCATAAACTACTAAACAACATACTCAAGCATTTAATAAAATTGATGGTAGCCTCTAAAGCAGCAGTATGGTAAATAGGAGCATCCACTTACATGTACATAAATAATCAAGACAACACGTGATTGTAGTCCGTAGTTTAATCTAATTGTTTAAATAAAATTTAGTAAGTAAATTATCGAATTCCACGAAACCAGAATTCAGAATAAGACTCAAAAGAAAGCTAACGGCTAACGGAACTGTCCATAATCACGAGTTGTCTTCATTGCACATTCTTCTTGATTAAAATACGACTGAATGTAACAACAATGCAAATTCCAGCTTAAACAAGGTGTAACATTACAAAAAAAGAAATATATATATACATATATTAAAAAAAACATAAGTGTTAGTATTTGTCATTTAATATCCTGTGATCTAATGCAAATATTAGAGCCATGGATGTTTGTCATTTAAATAATCATCTATATTATAATATGCTTTTGAAATTAAGCAAGTTTTAATTTTAACTTTAAATTTATTCTCTGGTAATTCTAGAATATTACTCGGGATTTTATTATAAAAACGTATACCAAGACCCATGAAGGAACCATGAACTTTATGTAGACGGTAGAATGGAACACATAATTTATATTTATTTCTAGAATTGATGTTATGTATGTCACTATTTTTTATGTATAAATATATATTTTGACGGACATGCATGATATTAAAATAAATATATTGTGATGCTACAGTTAAAATACCTATATTCTTAAATTTTTCTCTGAGCGAGATTCTAGTTCCTAATTGATAAATTGCACGCACAGCTCTTTTTTGCAATATAAAAATACTTTGAATATCAGCTGCTTTTCCCCATAATAATATTCCATATGACATAACGCTGTGAAAGTAACTAAAGTAAACTAATCTAGCTGTATCAACGTCAGTTAATCCACGGACTTTTCTAATGGCGTAAGCGGCCGAACTTAGTTTCGCTGAGAGACAAGATATTAGCGCACCCCACTGTAACTTTGAATCAAGTGTAATGCCCAGGAATACTGTGGATTCTATTGCTTCCAGTACCTCACCGTTCAATGTTATGCTAGGACCAAGATGTTTTATATTAGGCAGTATGAATTTAACACATTTTGTTTTTTTGGGGTTCAGTACTAAATTATTTAAAGTAAACCATTTTGTTACTTGAATCAATGCACTGTTTAATTCGTCAAAATGGTCCCTATTCCTATTTACTTTAAATATTAAGGAAGTATTGTCAGCAAACAGTACAACGTCACAAATATTGTTCAAATAAAAAGGTAAATCGTTTATATAAATTAAAAATAAAAATGGGCCTAAAATCGAACCTTGCGGCACCCCTAGCTTTACAGGTAAGCTATTTGATTTTGAACCATTGACATCTACACACTGAATCCTGTTATTTAAATACGACGTAATTACATCCAGTGCATTACTCTGAACACCGTAATGCCTTAGTTTCCGTATGAGCGTATCATGACAGACGCAGTCAAATGCTTTTGAGAGGTCGCATAAAACACCAATAGCATTTTGTGAGTTTTCCCACGCTCTGTATGTATGTTTGAGTAAAGCTACTCCTGCATCCGTTGTTGAACGACCCTTAGTAAAGCCATATTGGTTGTCGTGAAAGAGGCTATTTAAATTAAAATGTCTAAGTAATTGCTTGAGTATTAATTTTTCAAATATTTTGCTAAAATTACTAGGATCAGTTTTACTACCGGGTTTAAATAAAGGTATGATTTTACAATTTTTCATCAAATCTGGAAAAGTTCCCGAATCTACACACCTATTAAATAACCCACTTAAATAAGGAGCAATTTATTGAACACGTATGCTACATCAGCATTATTTTTGATCATTTTATTATTATCCATCAAACTAATACTATTGTCTCTTTGAATTATCTTGCCACTAGCTTCGTTAATAGCTCGCCAGGTAGCCTTAACTTTACTAGAGGACTGTTTGATTTTGTTAATGACGAACTTGGAATTAGCTAAGTAGCATACCTTTTTAAAAATTTTGGAGTAATTCTTAACATATTCAGTAAAAGTAGGATCAAAATTATATTTCTTCATACTATATAACTCATACATTTTCACTCTGCTCTTATAAATACCTACGGTTACCCATTCGTTAAATGACCTCGTTCCTTTAATAACTTTTACTTTAAACCTAAACGTATTATCAAATTCTTTCTTAATAATACCAAAAAAGCTGTCATACTCCTTATTAGGAGATTTATCTTCCCTTATATTAGAGTACATATTACATGAAATTTTATTTCTAAAATGTTTGAAGCGATTATTTGTTAAAGGCCTAACAAGTATCTTTTGTTTAATATTATTATTATTAATGTTTGGAAACATTGCTAATTGTCCACAGTGATCTGAGGCTATGTCAGTGGTAACTAATTTGTATGAAGCGTTACAATCACTGAAAATGTTATCTAAACAAGTGGAAGACGTGGCAGTTATTCTTGTTGGATCCAAAAACAAATTCGTTAAATTAAATGATTTAAATAAGTTTATAAGTCTATTAGCCAAGGAAGAGCCATCTAGTATATTAATATTAAAATCACCGCATACTAATATGTATTTCCTACTAGTTTTGATTTTAGTAATTACATCTTCCATCACTGATTCAAACAGATTAAAGTTACTCAATGGGGGGGCGATATACACAAATAATTATATACCATTCAAGCTCAACACAGGACAGTTCTATGGTACGCTCTATAGACAGACAAGTTATGTCTTTACGTTCCCTGCAAGTTATTGTGTTTGAAACAAGTATTAAAGAACCACCTTGAATGGCTTGTGTTCTTGAAAAGGTGCTATGTATCATATAATTCATACTATTTAAAAAACTTACTTCATAGCTTTTGAGCCAATGTTCTGTTATACACATAACCTGAACATTGTGGGTCTCTAGAAATAAACTTAACTCTAAATCTTTGCCGGATAGTCCTTGTATGTTTTGGTGAGCAACACTCAATTGATAACCTCTATGAAATTAAACTACTATATACGGATTTTATCGCGTTGTTTATTTATCACTGTATTACAAAATTTTGAAAATATTACTACTACTACTATAAATATTACTACTGCTTTTCAGCAGCCATGGTCACGGGGAGACTCTCCCCGTGACCATGGCTGCTGAAAAGCACCCGAAACGTCGGGGAAAGTGTAAACCAAAAATAAATAGATTTAATAGTTTAAATAATTTTATTAGCTTATAAATTAGTCAAATAAAATCAATAGTAGTAGTAGTAATATTTTCAAAATTTTGTAATACAGTGATAAATAAACAACGCGATAAAATCCGTATATAGTAGTTTAATTTCAATGAATAACATTCGCGTAAACAGAAGACAATGATAACCTCTATCCTTTGTCCCAACCTTAAGTTTAAATCAACTTTGTCATTATTTATAATAGAAGAATTGATTGAAATAGAGAAAATCATCACTCGCATTCCCCCTTCCCGCTCCTTCTCCATCTCACTTCCTTTCCTAAAGAGATCATAGGATGATAGGCCACAGTGACGACTTACCATCAAATGGGTCGCATGGTTGTTTGCCACCTTAGTATAAAAAAAAAACTTACATTCGCATTTAAAATATTAGTTAGAATTTTACTTCTGTGTACTCTCTGGCGAGTGACATTCTCAACACAAAGAGTGTCAGCCATAACATGAAGTGTTTGCTCTTTCACCGGCTATTAGAAAATTGTTCACGTGGCCAATTAAGTTTTAATTCCAGTATTTCTCACCTCGACCTTGGGCTGCACTTACTCGGTAAGATTAACTTTATTCCACCTGAAGCTCAGATCAAAATATGTTTTAACGAAGCAATAAAATATTATAGACCGGCTAGGTAAATAGTTAATGAGTAATCATTAATGAAAATGGACTGTAGTTAGTTTCTAACAGGCAGATGAAGTCGAAAATCGTTTAACAGAAGATTCAACGCGTCTCAGTTGTTGGGATCTTCTTCTCCCTAGCCTTTATTATTTCCAAGTCACTTGGTGTAGGCTTTTTTTAGTCTAACCGGATTTGACTGGATATTAGTTTTTACACGGAGCGGCTGCCTCCTGACCTCCACAACCCGAAAGCTAACGATACCCTAAGGCTAGACCAGTGTCAGGATATTGGAGGGCGCTGACTTCCCAATATCGACTGCCATAGATGTTCATGGCAGCCGGGACCGACGGCTTAACGTGCTCTCCGAGGCACGGAGCAGGCGATAATTGTCAATCAATACGCACATAATTTCGAAAAGTCGTATAACTTCCGAAATTCAGAGGTGCGCGACGTGGGTTCGAACCCGAAACTCTCTGCATTGCAGTCTGTTGGTCTCCCCACCGAGCTATTGCTGCTCTTTAATATAAATATGAGGTAGCAAGATTTCAAGATGGTCTAATAAATAATTGAAGCGTAAGAGCATAACGAACAAACAAACTCATAGTCGCATTTATAATATTAATAAGGATTATAGTTTTAAGAGATATAGGGTTTTCAGAGCATATCGTCAGAACTGCGTTAAGGTCGTAACGAGGGCGAGCACCTATGGCAAAGGTCGTGGGGTCAATAGCTGCAGAGTACAAATGTTTGTTTGGTGCTCGATGTTTGTGTAGCGGCACCCACCATCTAGGCAACTGTCGTATAGACTGCTTTCTATTTTCAGTGGTTGAAAGTTACTAGAGATGATATTCATTTATATGTCATGAGTTTCTTTCCCTAGTAGATATTTATTTTTATTATTTTAATACACTCTGCCCGCGCTTTCGCCCGTTTTAATTTAGATTTTGTCAATACATTGCTATACCACAGCAAGTTTTTTTTCGGGCTGTAAGATACCCTGCGTCCTTTTCTGTACCCCTGACAACGTGTTTGCGATGCCTCATTATGATTGGTCAAGTAGTTAAGGCGTGAAAGCGTAACAAACAACCAAAAAAACAAACTCACATTTACATTTATATCTAACTAGTTTTCCCCGCGGTTTCACCCACAGGGACTACTTAAATCGCCAGACCATCCGTACTTTATCTCTTTAGGACATATCTATCTAGATAAATTTGTATCTACTAAAACGCTCGAAACGCTAGGGTCATGGGGTCCCAGTGCTCGTGCTCTCTATAGAGACATAGCACAAAGGTTTATCGACGCTTCCCGTGACCCGGCTGGCCTTTATTTCGCGGAAAGAATAAGCATTGCCATTCAACGTGGCAATGCTGTCAGTCTTCTGGGCACACTACCAGTCGTATGTGATGCGGAGGAATTCTATGACGCCTAATAGAGGGCTTTAGTGTTCTTTTTCTTTTTTATTTCTCTTTTATAATATTTTAAGTATAAGTTAGTTTTAAAGAATTGTGTTTATATTATGTATATAATTAATAATAAGAGAGAAAGTAAGTGAAAAAATATACATATAAGCATAAGTCTGGAGTCACTTATATACTATTGATGGGATAAACAGAGACAGTCACGTTTTGCCAACAAATTTTATGTTTTCCTCGTATTATTAACAGTAATTATTATGACTTCTTTTCTCCCTAGCCTATATTATTCCCATGTCACTTGGAGTCGGCTTTTCTGGTTTAACCGGATTTGAATGGATATCAGTTTTTACTCGGAGCGGTTGCCACCTGACCTCCGAAACCCGAAAGCTAACGATACCCTAAGGCTAGACCAGTGTCGGGATATTATAGGGCACTGACTTCCCAATAACAACTGCCATAGATGTTCATGGCAACCGGGACTGACGCGGTGACGGCTTAACGTACTCTCCGAGGTACGAAGCAAGCGATAATTGTCAGTCAATACGCACATAATTTCGAAAAGTCATATAACTTCTGAAAGTCAGAGGTGCGCGACGTGGGTTCGAACCCGTGACCCTCTGCATTGCAGTCTGTTGGTCTTCCCACTAAGCTATCGCTGCTTAATTATTATGTATTAGCTTATAATATCGTTTTGGGATATCCTGTAATATAAATGTGTTTTAATTAAATTAATAAATAAATTAATAGATCAGAGTTAGGATTCATAAGTAAAATTGCTTGTGTTACATATGCAACTGCCTATAAACTGGTTTCTATTTTCAGCAGTTGAAAGTTACTGAAGATGATATTTATCTATATGTCATGAGTTTATTCTCTAGTAGATATTTATTTAAATTATTTTAATAGATATCAGATATCTGCATATGCTTGCGAGGATATTAATGCGTGAACTTATAGTATGAGTGTCGTAGTGTCGCAGCGGTAGTTAGTGCGGCCGCTTTGTAATCTAGGTTCGATTCCCGGTACGAGATAAATTTTATTGGGGTTTTTTGTCAAGACGTTCTTAGTATGTGTTGTGCATTACTAATTATTTTACAGGTAAAATAAACTAAAACAGACTTCGTGGAGTTTGAAATTGTTCCCGGTACCCGGGCGTCCTACTAGGTAGGACCTAAAATCAGTTAATTAAATGTGACTGTAATATACTATCGCCCACCATGTTTGGTTTAGAGGCGTGAGACTGTGTTTATTTATAGTACCTAAGTATGTTTATAAAATGAATGTATTACATTTATAAAACACTAACTTTTACACGCGGCTTTGTTTGCATAAATGTAGGTTAAGTTAGATTATTAACAGTATTTTTTTCTGGATGAATACTCTTTGTCGTATTCTGTTCCTCTAACAACGTGTATGCGAAATTTCATGATGATCAGTCAAGCAGTTAAGACGCTAAAGCATAACAAACAAACAAACTCACATGCGCATTTGTAATATTATAGTTAGGACTCACTCTTGCCCGCGGCGTTCCTCGCTTTATTTCTGGATAAAAAGTGACAATGTGTATGCAAAATTGCATGGTGTACGGTCAAGCAGTTAAAGAGTTAAACCTTAACAAACAAGTTCACATTTGCATTTCGATTAAACCTCTCATTGCCAATGGAGTAGTGACTACTTAAACTTAATGTCTTTTTCTGAATTTAATTTAATTAGAAAGTGATGAGTATAATTTAATAAATACATGTGAATAGGCTCTCTAAGGGAAATACCCAGACGTCTAGAAAGCCGCGTTAAATATTCAGTTTAAGGAGTCTGCCCACTACACCGTCTCATGCCATGACCGTGCTAGGAACGTATCAGACACGAAAAGCAACACGATACGCCCTGCTATAGGAACTGCTGGTCGGTGACGGAACGGTCTAGTGGGCATAGTCTTTTTTATTTCCATACAAAGAATATTTTTTTGCCTGACACGTTCCTAGCACGGTCATGATATGTGACGGGGTAGTGGGCAGACTCCTTTATACTCTACACGGCTTGTTGAATCCTAACTATCTAGGGCTTATTTTACCTATGAGTCTTTTCCTTTTTTACTACCTAGATGGGAAGTAATTACCTTTGGTTTTGAAAGCTATCAAATACTACGGTAACTGCTTAACGTCAGGCAGGGTGTAAGGTTGACAACCACCATAGTTGTAAAAAATTCTATATATTAATACGTGAAGCAAAAACTTTGTACCCCTTTTTACGAAAATTGCGTGGACGGAGGAGTATGAAATTTGACACAGTTAAAGTTTACAGGAGAAGGAGGGGCGTGTCCTAATATTTTTATAATACATTAAATTAATGAAAAAACACTACACACACAAAAATGCATTTGACCCAAGCAGTCGAGTTGCGTTCGTAGTATTTCAGCATTGTTCGGCTGATGTCGTGGAATTCTTCGTAACTATGATTACATACATATGTATGTGGAATAGGTGACTTAATGAAATGTGATTATAAGATAGATATAGACAATAAAACCTTAATAACGATCAAACTAAAATGTAATTCAATTATGTTAAAATTTCGACTACTTGGCGACCGCTAGTACATATTATCACGCCTAGATAAAGGCATGATATGTTGTAGGATTAGGCCCGGGTGAATTACATCTACATTTCGGCAGATATGGTTTCTGAATCTACATAATAGGGGTTAATCCCTATTAATTAACTGTAACGTTTACCGCGACAGTTAAAGACTTCGTGTTTTTACTAATGAACAGAAAAACTAGTATCTTCTTTGACGACCCAGCAATCGAATTCGAGACTATGCGCAGTCTTGTGATTGTGTTTAACATTACAGATAAGTGTAGGTATGTATATCTATGATAGACAGATGGTCTGTCAGATAAACTCGCATTACAAAGGTTATATTTTTACTATTTTTATTAAGTACCTTAAGAACGTTTGTGTTAAACTGATAAACGAAATAAGCAGCACCATAAATATGTATTTTTAATAATGAAATACACTCCAAACGTGCAGCGTATTTTTTTTTTTACTTGGGGGAATGCTGTAACGCATATCCCTCCGCGGGGGCGGGCGGAGGGATTATGTCGGACTCGCCGGGGTAAAAGAAAGGCGTATAGTTCAAACTAAGCAAGTTACTCCAACGCACATTCCACATAATCTAATTATCTTCTTTATTACAATAATTGGATATAATTTTACCCTATAGTTTCAAGCTTTTAATGTGATATTTATAAATATAAAACTTTCTTCAATCTATATTTATCCGTCCTGATTACCAGGAATATCTTTAGTTCTTATACGCGATACGAATCCCCGAATATCAGTTACGATGAAAACGATTAAATCAAATAACAGCTACTAAATTATACTCTGAGATGACGTGATGTAAAAAGTACAAGAGGTACAGTTTTGAGAATTGATTTTAAAGGTACTTGCAGACCGGTTGTGCATTATAATTTAACTAGATTTTGCTTGCGGCGTCGCTCGCGCAAATGTAGGTCACAGTACTTTTTTCTGAATTAAAGGTACCCTTTGTCTGTTTCTGTTCCCTTGACAACGTGTATACGAAATTTCATAAAGATTGGTTGAGTAGTTAAGGCGTGAAATAAAGAAACTTATTTTCGTATTTATAATACTAGTTTTCCCCGCGGTTTCACCCGCGTAAGTCCCGTTCCTGGGATAAGTAGCCTATGTGTGAATCCAGGTCTTCAGCTATCTACATACCAAGTTTCATCGCAATCGATTCAGTAGTTTTTGCGTGAAAGAGTAACAAACATCCATACATCCATACAAAATTTCGCGTTTATAATATTTGTAAGGATTAGTTAGGCTTAGGATGTTTTTGTGGCCTATTATGTGGGCATAGTTGGTTTAGATCCATATCGTAAAGCTCCTAAAAATATTATTGATAGCGACCATTTTAAAAGTAATGTGATTGACGGCTGCTTGCGCTTAAACATAAACTTTATTCATAAATATTGTATCCTAACAATCTTACGGCTACCGTCTTATATTACAATGTCTTAAGCCAACAGAAGAATTTATTAATATTATTTTTTATACAAATTAGGTGGCAAACAAGCATACGGCCCGGCCCACCTGATGGTAAGTGGTCACGGTAGCCTTTGGACGCCTGCAATACCAGAGGCATCCCTTGCGCGTTGCCGACCCTTTAGGAAAGGAAGAAGAGAAAAAGGAAGTGGGAAGGAGAAGGAGCGGAAAGGGCGAAAGAGGGTAATTGGGCCTCCAGCACTCTCACTCACCGAACGAAACACAACAGTAGGAATACTGCTATTTCACGTCGATGTTTTGTGAGAGGGTAGTCCTTTCCCGGCCGAGCCGGCTCATTTATGCTGAAATCCGCAAGGCTACTCAACATCTATAATAATTTACACTTTTAACACCAATCACAGTAAATAATATAAGAAGAAAAATAAAAAGAATACAATTTAAAGAGAAGTTTTACAAAACTTTAGACGAATTGACTAAAAAAAACATACCCTCTCAATGATGACTATTTAGGACTAAATGACGAGTTCAAATAAAACATCAAAATTAAACTTATAAATCGAAATTAATACCAAATAATGCGCAATTTTAACTGAATAAAATTTAAATATTGTATGATATTTTGACTATACCTATTCAGATAAAATGCAGTTATAGATATCAGAACATCATCGCTTTATTATGGAAGTCATCGTCATAAGCTCACGAAACCACGCCGTCCATTTTGAAATGAATTGAAGTCACGACCCTTGACATAAAAGACAGGCTTGCTGTTTCGTTGTTGAGTTTACATCAAAAGAATAAGGAAATACCCTGACTTACGCTACCTCGTCTTACAGGCATCCGAAGTTATGAGTTGTTCGCAGATTCAAATTAAACGCCGCGTAAGTCTCAATTTCCAAATATATATCTACAGAATTTTTAATATTAGAAAATAATATAATTACGTAGAAGTTTGATAGATTTAATGACATTATCCAAACAAATTGTAACTGTTTATCAAGAGAGTTGAAGAGCTTCGTCGTTGTCAACTATTCGGTCACGGTAAATGTAAATAAACAGAGAAAAGTTGCCTTGCCCTTGGATAAATCTGACGTTAGAATTGGTAACTGCGTTTTGCCGGCCAGTAAGAGGTTCTAAGAGTCGCATACCAACCTCAACCATTCCTTTTTTATAACACTTTTAATGCCGTCGTCAACATCTGAGTGATAACCCTAATGTTGCAAAATATTTTAGGATGCGGTAACCGCTTAGTATCGGGTCGTGCACTTGTGTGCCACCGTGGAAGCATAAAACAAAACAAAAATTGTGCTGAACTTTTTTTTTATTTCAACGCCCGCACTATATATAAATTCCTGTGTCTGGAAGTTTACAAGCAACTATTTGTAAACCCACAGCATTCAGCGCTGGCCATCCGTGCAATAGAGTCAAATATTTATTTAATCTTTTAAATTGATATAATTTTCTATGGTCAATGATCACACAATCATAAATACGACTTACGCGAATTCGACTTACACGGTTCAACCTACCGCATAAGCTCGAAGTGTTACTTGTAAAGAAACCCGGTTAAGTGCGTTCGTAGAACACTCCACTATCACACACTTTCTATCATTGGAGATTTACTCAATGAACTACAACTTATTTAAATGGTGTCCCGTTGACGTTGTGAGATGCGAATTACAAGTTTGCAAGTCACTGTGGTCAGTGTGAAGAAAGTTTATGTTTGTTTCTCTGTAAGATTTGGTTGGAGGTTTAAGTGGTGATCTTTTGTATGAACTAGTACATAAAATGTGTTATTGTATGTAAATATATGCTGTCTAAGACACGTATTTTGTGCTAATAATATGTTAACCATGCTGCTTGAAATTAAACTACGTTATTCGGATTTTATCGAGTTTTTATGAAAACTTTTGTTAAATAATCTTGAATATATTATACCTACTACTGGTAATGGGGAGACGGGAAGTCTCCCCGTGAACATGGCTGCTGAGAAGCAACCGAAATGTCTAGAAAAGTGTAAACTTAATTCAAAATCGTTTCAATAAAATATGAAATAGCGTAAATAAATTACGTAATAAAAGTGTTAATAAACAACGAGATAATGTCCGTATAAAGTAGTTTAATTTCAATATACAGGGTGATTTTGAAATCGTGTAATTCCTTTTAACCACGCATTCTACTGGTGATATAGAATAACCCTGACCATATTTGAATTACACGATTTCAAAGTCACCCTGTATAACATTCACGTAAACAGGACAATGGTGCCAATTCTGTTGTCACAAAATTCACTTATCTTAGCTGAAAATCTCTAAAATTTAGTTTAGTCCTGTCAAACGACATTTCGTATTCTGAAATCGCTAAAAGTGACAGGACTAAAATAAATTTTAGAGATTTTTAGCTAAGATAAGAGAATTTTGTGACAGCAGAATTGGCACCAATATCATGCTTATTTTACTTATATTATTGTGTGATCCTTGTAATTAACCTAAACTTTGACTGCACTGATGGTGTCATTGTTTTAGAGGTTACCTCGCCATTGCCGCCGCGCCGAGTGTGTGGGTTCAATCTCCACACGGGACAAAATTTTGTATGATCCACAAATGGTTGTTCCGAGTCTGGGTATTCTTTGTGTCCGTTGTTAGGATGTTTGTAGTGTTGGAGCAGCGATAGCTCAGTGGGGAGACCAACAGACTGCAATGCAGAGGGTCTCGGGTTCGAATCCACGTCACGCACCTCTGACTTTCGGAAGATTTATGACTTTTCGAAATTATGTGCGTATTGATTGACAATTATCGCCTGCTTCGTGCCTCGGAGAGCACGTTAAGCCTTCGGTCCCGGCTGCCATGAACATCTATGGCAGTCGTTATTGGGGAAGTTCCCACTGGGTCGAAGTGTCACCGGTCTGTACTAACTGGCCCCCACACAAGATAACTTAAGATAAGATAGGATGTTTGTAAAGTCCCCCAATACATAGGAAATATTCCTAATGCTTCCCTACTGCCGAATTAGGAATTAAGCTGTGGTTAACAAAATATAAATGTTACTTCTATAAGCAAAATTCAGTTTCTGACTACTAAACTTTGACGTTGATATAGTGACGAGAATAGAAAAGAGTATGTTAAGCTGGTTTGGGCATGTAGAAAGAATGGACGAGAAAAGACTGACTAAGAAGGTTTATAAGGCTAGTTTGAATGGAACAGTCGCAAGGGAAAGACCTGGGCGAACGTTTCTTGATCAGATCGGAGACGTTCTGGATAAAGGCCAGGTTAAGAGCATGGCAGGCGAGCGTGTATCAGGAATGTTATGAAAGTGAATGAAGTCAGAGAAGTGTGTCAGGATCGTAGCAAATGGAAATCTGTAGTCTCTGCCTACCCCTCTGGGAAACAGGCGTGAATGTATGTATATATGTAAACTTTGACGTTCAAAAGTGTAACTTTATGACTGAGGTATTAAAAAGAATTTAACTTAAAGGTTTTTTTTTATATCGTAAAGATAGTTGCATATTTTTTTGTTCACGCTTAAACCGTTGAACGATTACTTACCACAATCATAACCAGTTCTCTATACTAACTTTCGGCTTGAAAGGACGAGCAAACACTTTCACATTTGTAATATGAGTTACCAAATTTGGATAACCATGTTAAAAGTATCTAGTACTATACTTTCTCAGATCTGATTGATAATAATCTCTTTTACTCGATGCTTGTCTGCAACTATACAGGGTGTCCGGTAATTAATGGATAACCTGGAAATGTCTTATAGTGGAACTGATGGGCGTTCAGTAAAAAATATGAAAAAATCTATCCTAACTACTACCTGAGATATGTGTTTTTTTTAAATTACCATGTATACCTTTCTTGTATACTACGACTATAAATGAATGAAATCCATCGGTATTTGTTGTTTTATTATTAAACACTAATTATGCTAATAGATAGACAGTCAAAAGTAAGCTATGCTAATATAGTTTGCACTTTTTAAGCCGGACACCCTGTATAACTATATTATTATAGAAATATCTTTATTGGTTTGATTATCTGGTATCTGTCTGTAATGAGATCAATATCTTATTATATAACTCGCAAAATTAGCAATAAACATTTTTATTTGTGGTTTTAATACACATCAATAGTTTGTGAAGATGTCTGTTATAAACTAGTATTCAAGTAATATCAAACCTGTTAATAAAATGAGCGGTTGGCAAACCTCATACATCTTTGAGAATTTTAGTCTCTCTTATTTGTCAAAATACGAGGATTCCTTCTTGCCAGGAGCTAAAGCGAGCAAAAATAATTTATATTTAAATAAGAATAAAGTATCTGCCTGTAATATAGTTAAGAATACATTTATTAAGGCTCAACGAATAAATGCTTAACACAAAAACATTTGACATATTTTTTATATCTATCTTTCAACCTTTACTGGGTAATCTCCGGAAAGACTAAATCATTCGTAATACCGATGAAGGACCATCTCAGAAGGGACAACAGACTAACCACAAATTTCTTATTAATCACATTTTTTTTACTTCTCGTGAACTACGACACTGGTGAAACCTAGTTAATATTTAAGAAACATATGCATGGGTATGTGACCAGGTGGCCTTAAGGTCAAGACCACAGAGCACTAGCGAGTAGGTACCTACTCACCTCAATCCGTTACAGCGTAAAAGAAAGTTGTATACACTTTTTTGCACTGAGGATTTACAATTAGTATTAGATTGTATAAACCAGTAATAGATTTATGTTGCTATGCGAACATTTGTTCCGTATAGAGTATTATCATTTCAATAGTTAGCATACCAAAAATGGTTGAAATCTTATTGTTTCTGGCCGCCGGTGTGCCGCTGCGACTCGAGGTTATGCTTGACTTATTGACTGTAAGGATGGCGTATAGGTAAAATAGTCGTTTCTTTACTGGAACTGCGCTGAATGTTGTGGGTTCCATCGACATGAGAAATAAACAAAAAATTTAACAATAAAAAAAACCGACTTCATAAAAGAATATTCTAAAACAAAAAATCTACACTAATATTTTAAAGCTGTAGAGTTTGTTTGTATGCTTGAACGCGCTAATCTCAGGAACTACGGGTTCGAATTGAAAAATTATTTTAGTGTTACATAGCCCATTTATCGAGGAAGGCTATATAACATCACGCTATGACCAATTGGAGCGGAACAGTAATGAAAAATGTTGCAAAAACGGGGTAAATTCTCTTATCTTATATGAAGCAGACGAAGTTGCGCGAGTCAGCTAGTGCCCTATAAAATTCAAAACTAATTGCGTATTCCTGTGAATAATTAAATTATTGTTATTAATGGGGTCGGTGTCGGTGTCAGCCCAGGTAGGTCTGTAACTACTACAATGTCTTACTGTCTATATATTAATACGTGAAGCAAAAACTTTGTACCCCTTTTTACGAAAATTGCGCGGACGGAGGAGTATGAAATTTGGCACAGCTAAAGTTTATATGGAAAAGGAGTGACGAATCCTAATATTGATATAAAATATGCATTAGAAATACATTAAATTAATGGAAAAACACTACACGCACACAACCATGCATTTGACACACGCAGTCGAATCGCGTAACTATGGTTACATATATCAATTATAATGATATATATCAGCAATATCTTACAGGCAAACTTTGGTCGAATTTCGAGCACTAGGCGACCGCTAGTAATCATAAATATATCATTGGCATGTAAAATTACACACATAGACGCAACACGCGCCGCGGGCGGCTGAACCTTCTCCTTTTTTTGAAGTCGGTTAAAAACATGTAAGTATTCCACTAATAGTTGTTTCTAGTCTGGGAGTTTTTTTTTGGTTGTTGTTTGAATGTTTGTAAAGTCTTTCGCGGCATAGGCATTACAAAAAGTGCAGTCTTTAAAAAAAAGTGTTAGGCTATGTTTGTGGTAGTCTTCTATTTTAATTTATTTTTCGTTTGTTTAGTGGCCGACCGAAGCAGCGATAGCTCAGTGAGGAGACCAACAGACTGCAATTCAGAGGGTCTCGGATTCGAACCCACATCGCGCACCTCTGACTTTCGGAAGTTATATGACTTTTCGAAATTATGTGCGTATTGATTGACAATAATCGCGTGCTCCTTGCCTCGGAGAGCACGTTAAGCCGTCGGTCCCGGCTGCCATGAACATCTATGGCAGTCGTTATTGGGAAGTCAGTGCCCTATAATATCGTGACACTGGTTTAGCCTTAGAGTATAGTTATCCTTCGGGTTGCGGAGGTCATGTGGCAGCCGCTCCGTGTAAAAACTGATATCCAGTCAAATCCGGTTAGACCAGAAAAGCGGACCCCAAGTGACTTGGGAATAATAAAGGCTAGGGAGAAGAATAAGGACAAAAAAATTTTTAGGTTTAAAATGCTACTAGCTATCTTCATCAGTTTGACCCCCGTTTATGACATCTGCTCCGTTTCCGAGGCACACAGTATGATGTCATATAACTTATCTTACTTCTGGATAAAGTAGCTTTTTAACGGTAAAATAATTATTCAAATCGATCAAGCAGTTTTTGAGTTTATTCATTACAAACGAAAATACGAATCTTTCCTCTTTATAATATTAGTTTCCTATTTCCTGTAAAGGATGATACTTTGATGAAAGGTGTAATTTCCTTAAGCGAACAGTCGCATTCTTGCTCATGCTCTTCCACACGCAGATAGCGTGATAATAAATTTTCACCAGGATTACCTTATTCATTCTAATGGTCTAAAAGCTATACATGTCAGTTTATCTATTTTCCCATCCTTATTCGCCATTTTCCATTATCTTTGCCTATCTATACTAATATTATAAAAAAGAAAGATTTGATTTTATGTTTGTTTGTAACGGCTAAACTCAAAAACTACTTAACCGATTTTAAAAATTCTTTCACCATGAGAAAGCTATATAATCACCGAGTAACATAGGAAACATTTGTTTAAAAATAAAGTACTGTTACTTAATTTTTTTTTACCTGGGGTATGCTTTGACTTATACCTCGCCGCGGATTACGGCCCGCCGTATGAAATGGCAGGCCCCTACACGAAAAGACCTACCCTTCAGGCACTTCTACATTTTAACGCTACTGTTCCCTTGAGGGGCGACGGACACACGACACAGAGGCGCGCATGGGAACACGCACGCCGCCTCCCGGACATGGTGCTGACCGGGTGGCGTGCAGGCCTACTAAATTAACCTAACCTAACCAACTTTTAAGCGACCGAAGCCGCGGGAAAAAGCTAGTACCCATAAAAACCTATAAAAGGCTAGTACTTTGACAAGATACTGGATAAGGTATCATAATTAAATATGTCTCCCTTTTATCATCATCCTATCTCCAATTAAGGAGTTAGGCAGTAAATCCTCCAGCCATCTTGTACTAGTAGCTATTAATAAAATAAAATTGCGCACGAGAAAGCGGCTCTTATCTATAAATAGTTTAGCTCTTTTTATTCTAATCTCTTGGGATCGTTGGCCTTATACCAGGGCCGTGTTTAAGACCATAAGTTTAAGAAAGGATATTTAAAAAGAAGTTATACATCCTAGGTGAATCTAAATAGATATACCTAGTCTAAATATCATACAATCTATTTTAAATTCTTTTCAGTTATTGTTCAATAATAATTTCAATTAATAAGATTAAATTAAAGTCATTAGACAGTACAGTGGGGAGACCAACAAACTGCAATTCAGAGGGTCTCGTGTTCGAACCCACGTCGCGCACCTCTGACTTTCGGAAGTTATATGACTTTTCGAAATTATGTGCGTATTGATTGACAATTATCGCCTGCTCCGTGCCTCGGAGAGCTCGCTAAGCCGTCGGTCACGGCTACCATGAACATCTTTGGCAGTCGTTATTGGGAAGTCAGTGCCCTGTAATATCATGACACTGGTCTGGCCTTAGGGTATCGTTAGCCTTCGGGTTGCGGAGGTCAGGTGGCAGCCACTCCGTGTAGAAAGTGATACTCAGTCAAATCCGGTTAGACTAGAAAAGCCGACCCAGGTGACTTGGGAATAATAAAGGCTAGGGAGAAGAATTAGACAGCACAGATGGCGTTACTAGTTTAAATGATCACATTGCGCCGAGTTTGTGGGTTCTATTGGTCTTCCCACTGAGCTATAGCTCGTAACGCGGTCGAAATTCCCCATAATTGAAATAAATCTTAAGTTTGTTCGTTATTAAGGTTTTATTGCCTATAACTATACTGTTATATTTACATATCATTTAGTCACCTACTCAACATACATATGTATGTATGTAACCATAGTTACGAAGAATTCGCCGAACAATGCCGAAATACTACGAATGCGATTTGACTGCTTGTGTAAAATGCATAGTTGTGTGCATGTAGTGCTTTTTCATTAATTTAATGTATTTCTAATGCATATTTTATAAAAATATTAAGATTCGCCACTCCTTCTCCATATAAACTTAAACTGTGCCAAATTTCATACTTCTCCGCCTGCGCAATTTTCGTAAAAAGGTGTACAAAGTTTTTGATTCACGTATTAATATATATAATACTAGCTGACCCGACAGACGGCTGTCCTGTATAGAAAGAAAGAAAACAAAAACAAAACAAATCTAAACAATCCTGGAATCCACTTGAACACACACAAAAAAAATCATTCAAATCGGTCCAGCCGTTTAGGAGGAGTTCACTGTCAACACACGTACAGAAGAATTATATACGCGCCGTTGACGCCGATCGGCGTCAAAACCGGACTTCGGATTTGTACAGGTCAAACCCCGGTGACCCCATATGGCGTCGAGCACACTTGATCGTGAAATGTTTACGTTAGCTCAAATAACTAATGCAAACGTAAACATTACACTATCGAGTGTGCCCGACCCCATTTGGGGTACCGGGGTTTGACGTGTACAAGTCTGTAGACGCGATCAGCGTTAGCGGGATTTGACAGGTTTGTATATAAAGATATGGTGTTAAATAGTTGTAATTAATAATTCTATCTAATATTATAAATGCGAATGTGAGTTCGTTTGATTGGTTGTTATGGTTTCACAACAATACTACTCGACCGACTATCATGCAATTTCGCATACACGTTATCAGATGTACAAAAACGATATACGGTATCTTTTATTCAGGGAAAATACTGTTCTCGAGGGATAAAAAATTGACATGACCTACATTTACGAGACATTTACAAAGACGCAGGCAAAATCTAGTTCTATATATAATTATATTTCCTTACTGCATTAATCTCGTGGCATACATTAGCGCTTATATTTCACCTAAATGTTATTTCGTGGGTGCAGCCACAATGCCCTATATATATATATTTAATGGATAACCTATAAATGTCTTATAGTGGAACTGATAGCCGTTCAGATAAAATAAATAAATCTATCCTAACTACTACCTGAGATATGTGTTTTTTTTTAATTACCATGTATAACTTTCTTGTATAATAAATGAATGAAATCCATCGGTATTTTGTTGTTTTATTATTAAACACTAATTGTGCTAATAGATAGACAGTCAAAAGTATGCTATGCTATATAGCTTGCTCTTTTTAATACATATTTTTTTTTTTTTTTTCTGAACGGCCTTCAGTTCTACTATAAGACATTGCAAGGTTAGCCATTAATTACCGGACAACCTGTATAATTATATTTCCCTACTGCATTAGTCTCGTGGCATACATTAGCGCATATATTTCACCTAAATGTTATATTGTGGGTGTAGCAACAATGCCCTATATACTTATATATTATATATATATATATCGTCGGTCTCGATGGCGTAATGGTTAGTGTAACCGACTGCTACGCCTAAGGTCGTCGGTCCGATTCCCGCACAAGTCAAACATTTGTGTGCATGAACATGGATATTTGTCTTGGTCTATTCTATGTATAATATGTATGTATTTACAAAAAAAAAAATGTATGTTTATCCATTGTCTAGTATCCATAGTACAAGCTCTGCTTAGTTGGGCTAGATGGTGTTGTGTGTATGTGGTAGAATATTATTATTATTACTAATATTGTTTTACAATTGACGATTTTTTAGACTGTTTCTTTTTTGTTGTAGCGACATTGCTGACGCTTTAATTTTATATTATAAGTCAGGCGCAAGAATGCAGTAGCGCCGCTCGGTACTCGTCTTCCCGCAACCTCTGAGTTAGGTAGAAACTCAATATGTATTTTTATTGTTTATAATTGGTATCAGTAAATATACAGGCTGATTTTGAAATCGTGTAATTCCTTTTAACCACGCATTCTACTGGTAGTATAGAATATATCTTTGGTAGTGTCCATATATTTTTTTAATTAGAATTATGCTTTTGGCAAAATTTATGTACCGATTTTTTTCATGAAATCGTTTCAGTTATGTAGTCATATGTTAATCACCAGACACAATCTTAATATTTTACTAATTTAAAAATAATAACATAACAATAACTGATGTCGTAAATAATAAGGGGCGATAAAAAGAACCGCCCGTTATTATTTACGACGTTAATTATTGATATGTTATTTTACTTTAATTATAGTAAAAAAATAAACTTGCTTCGTGTGGTTAACACATGACTATCCGACATGGAAGCGGCGCTCCTGGCATCGCTCTATTGTTGGCGCCAGGAGGCGCTAGCTCGGGGTGAAGGACCGGATCTGCCCGCTATCAAGGCGGCAAGGTCCGAGCTCCGCCAGGTCCTAGTGGCGAATTGGAAGGAGCGACTTGTGCACCCTAGTGCCGGGCACGCCACGATCGTGGCGGTAAGTCCCGTGTTTGAGTAGTGGCTGGAGAGGCGGCATGGCGCCCTCACCTTCCGGCTGACACAGGTTCTGACTGGCCAGTTCCTGTGTCGTATACGCCGGCAAGAGACGCCCGGTTGTCACCACTGCGGCGACTGCCGCGACGTTGTTGAGGACACGGCGCTGCACACTTTGGCGGTTTGCCCCGCCTGGGCATCGCAGCGCCGTGAGTTGATCGCGGCAGTCGGATCGGTTACCCTCTCGCTCCCGGCCGTAGTTCAGTCTATGGTCCGGAGTGAGAGATCGTGGAACGCCGTCGCCTCCTTCTGTGAGGAAGTGATATCCATCAAGGAGGCGGCGGAGCGGGAGAGGGAGCGTTTAAACCCTCTCCCCAACCGCAGAACCGGGCGCCGGAGGGCGCGAGATGATCTCCAGCCACCCTGAGGTTTGACCTGGGGATGGCGGGCTTTGTGGGCCTGCCCGCCATCCATTCAGCACCAGGTCCGAGAGGCGGCGTGCGTGTTCCCACGTGCGCCTCTGTTTCGAGTCCGTCTCCCCCCTAGGGGGGAGACAGTAGGGTTTTATTAGAAGTAAGGTTTTGCCTTTGGGTAGGTCTCTTTGTGTAGTGGCCTGCCGTTTCATACGTAACCTCGGCGGGGTCGCGACTGCATGCGAAAGCGATTCGCGCGGCCTCCGATAGTGGTTGTGTCGAGGAAAACCGTGGTAGGTTTAGTCGGTATTCCGGGAGGTACTTTACTATTATTCCATTTTCTTTTACCCCGGCGAGTCCGACATAGTCACTCCACCCGCCCCCGCGGAGGCATATACGTCATTGCAATCCGAAACGTAAAAAAAAAAAAAAAAATCTGTCCGATAGGTACCTACCATTTCACGAATTATACATTAATTGTCCAAAAAAATTATTCTATTAATAATATAATTAGCTTAAAATTAGTAAAGTTTTATAGTATCTAGTATAATAGTGTAACAGTTTCTAAATTATGTAATAAAGTGTTAAATAAACAACGCGATAAAATCCGTATATAGTAGTTTAATTTCAATGAATAGCATTCGCGTAAACAGAAGACAATATTATGTAAAGGTTACAGTTTTTCAAATTCGAAATATTTATTAGCTCGAAACATGGTACAATAGTTGTTACACATTAAAAAAAGATCACATGTTCTGCTTCTTAGAGCGTGCAAATACAAATAAATTACAATGTTGTGTTTAATATACATTACTTTTACTTAAATATACATAGCTTTCACTTATCTTCTAGGTATTCTTTTGTACAATAATAATATTTTTCTAAAAGTAAATTAAACAATTTATTTTAAATTGATGTAATGGTAGCTATTTAATTACCCTCTGATTTTAAATAGTAAATAGTAGTTCTACTGAAACTTGATGTTCTTTATTTCAAAATAACTATTGATCAAACGCCGGCGTAAATAAAAAGGTATTTTTCTTTTTAAATGCAAATTTCGCCACAGGAATATTTCCTGTGTCGCGGGGGACTTTACAAACATTCAAATAAAGGACACAAAGATCACCCAGACTCGGAACAACCATTTGTTGATTACACAATTTTTTGTCTCGTTTGGGATTCGAACCCACAATACTCAGCGCAGAGGCAGCGGCGAGGCAACCACTTAAGCCACTAAGCCATTCGTGCAGTCCATACAAGTTATTAAGACACTAACATAATATTCTCAGTATGGGTTACACAGACCAACAGACTGCAATGCAGAGGGTCTCGGGTTCGAACCCACGTCGCGCACTTCTGACTTTCGGAAGTTATATGACTTTACCGTTAAGCCGTCAGTCCCGACTGCCATGAACATCTATGGCAGTCGTTATTGGGGAAGTCGACACAAAAGATCCGACTGGGTCGTAGTGTCGCCGGTCTGTACTGACTGGCCCCCACACAAGATAAGATAAGATGGGTTATACAGGGTGTCCGGTAATTAATGGATAACCTGGAAATGTCTTATAGTGGAACTGATGGCCGTTCAGAAAAGATATGAAAGAAATCTATCCTAACTACTACCTGAGATATGTGTTTTTTTTTTAATTACCATATAACTTTCTTGTATACTACGACCATAACTGAATGAAATCAATCGGTTTTTGGTTGTTTTATTATTAAACCCTAGTTATGCTAATAGATAGACAGTCAAAAGTATGTTATGCTAATATAGCTTGCACATTATAATGTTTTTTCTTTTTTCTGAACGGCCGTCAGTTCTACTATAAGACATTTCAAGGTTATCCATTAATTACCGGACACCTTGTATAATGATATTTATACATATATAAAACAAAAACCTATGATTGGTAGTACTGAAATTAAAAAGTTAACAACCTTATCGATTTTCTTCATACAAAGCATCACCTTCATAATCAAACCCCAATTATTAACAAAATAGTTTTCAAACAAGCATGACGTGTTTACCAGAAACTGCAGAACAAGAAACGTCCCGGCTCATGAAGAAGCGTCCGTCCCTGTACGGACATCAGACCTGGTCGGAATGTCGCTCCGGCCAGTGCGGCTACACCTAACTTACGATTTTAATGTACCTACACATAACACTCACATTTATTACTTATAGTATCGTATTATAGTGAACATGCCCGGTGGATTTACGTCAGATAATATTTTAAGGTTTCTGAACATGAATTGCGAAGATATCATTCTATAGTTAAAGAACTCGTAAGATAACAATTGATTTTATTTTGTCTTTTTATCTACTCGTATAACAATATGTTAAAGAGAAGTAAAAGTAAAGTAAGAGAAGTAGAAGTAAAGATTTATCTCAAAAACTACTTAACCGATTTTAAAAAGTCTTTCACCTTTAGAAACGTACATTATCACCGAGTAACGTAGGCTATATTCAATTAAAACAAGTGAGAAACGACAATGAATTGCCGTAAATCTTAGAGTTCGAAAAAATGGTTCAAGTAATATGCAAAGGTTACGTGATACCACGTGACCTTGAGTTCAAAGATCAAAGGTCATAGTCATTTCAGAGGTATATCGACTATGCTGAATCGAATGTCCTTGACCGCGAGTCTCAAGTTCTTACGGTTCTTGAGTTGAAAATTGTATAACAGACAGACGGACAGATTGTATAAGAGTTTTTTTGACCTCTAAAATACTACTAAACTATTTTTACGCGAACGAAGCCGCGAGCAAAAGCTAGTTAGTAATATTACACTACATTTTCCCTGCGACTCCACGCATAAATTGAGATTATGTCAATTTTCTATCCCTCGCAAACAGAACTTTTTCTGGATGAAAGGTATCCTATGTCTTTTTCTGTAACCCTGGCAAAGTGTATGAGAAATTTCATGATGGTCAGTCTAGTAGTTAAGGCAGTTAAGCTTAACAAATGAACAAAAAAACTTACATTCGCATTTATAATATGTATTAGTTAGGATCAGGACAGGATCGTATTATAGTGAACATGCCCAGTGGGTTTACGTTAGATAATGTTTTCTGAACATGAATTGCGCAGGCATTAAAACTCGCAAGATAATGATTGATTTTATAATCAGCTTTAATTATTATTTTCTAACTGCATGGATGGCGTTATTATTTTGGTGCTGTGGGTTCGTTGACGGGACAAAAAATTGTGTGTTCCAAAAAAAGTTGCTGCGATCCGTTAGACGATGTAAAGGCCCCAGCGATGTAGAAATTGTACCAGTTCGAGTGTTGTCATTCTAAGAAATGAAAAAAATACTCAGTGGTCCAGCTTTAGTCAATGCGAATACTGTGCAGGTCTCGGCTTAATTTCCGGGAGGACTAAACTGTTATTGGGTTAGCTCAGTGGGGAGACCAACAGACTGCAATGCAGAGGGTCTCAGGTTCGAATCCACGTCGCGCACCTCTGATTTTCGGAAGTTATATGATCTTCCGAAATTATGTGCGTATTGATTGACAGTTATCGCCTCCTCCGTGCCTCGGAGAGCACGTTCAGCCGTCGGTCCCGGGTGTCATGAACATCTATGGCAGTCGTTATTGGGAAGTCAGTGCCCTATAATATCCTGACACTGGTCTAGCCTTAGGGTATTGTTAGCCTTCGGGTTGCGGGACTCAGGTGGCAGCCGCTCCGTGTAAAAACTGATATCCAGTCAAATCCGGTTAGACCAAAAAAGCCGACCCCAAGTGACTTAGGAATAATAGAGGCTAGGGAGAAGAAGGGTTTTCTTGGCGGCAAATTATTAGTGGCAAAAATGGCTCTCCTGATATTGCGTGACACCTATAAACATATAACCAATACCTATGTATATTTACTAGGTTTTGCCCGCGCCTTCGCTCGTTTATAAGTAGGTCAGGTGAAGTTATGATACGTTCGTACACGCCACGATCGTGGCGATAGGTCCCATTTTTGAAGAGTGGCTGGAGAGGTGGCATGGGCACTCACCTTCTGGCTGGCTGACACAGGTGATGACTGGCCACGGTTGGTTTGGCCAGTTTCTGAGTGGCCAGAAGACGCCCGGATGTCATCACTGCGGTGACTGCCACGATGTTGCTGTGGACACGGCGCTGCACACGCTGGCGGATTGCCCCACCTGGGCATCGCACCGCCATGAGTTAATCGTGGCAGTCGGAATGGTTGCCCTCTCGTTACCAGCCATGGTTCAGTGTATGGTCTGGATCGAGAGATCGTGAAACGTTGTCGCCTCCTTCTGTGAGGAAGTAATTTCCATCAAGGAGGCGGCAATGTGGAAACTTGAATCCTCTCACTAACCGCAGAACATGGCGCCGGAGGGCGCTAGGTGGTGGGCTTCGTGGGCCTGCCTGGCACCCGATCAGTGTCAGGTCTGAGAGGTGGCGTGTGTGTTATCATGCGCGCCACTCAGTTAGTGTAGTCTTGCTTGCTATACTGCAAGCCGTAGCGATGAAATTTATCTCCTAATAAGGAAAGGTAGTATTGAAAGAAGAAAGAAAGATATTTTTATTTGTATTTATATATTTTTTTATTGTGCAATGGCCGACTGTTCCACACGGCGGGCTGATGTCGTGACGGCATGTGAAAGTGAACATGAACGGCTCCGCCGTCTCTGGTTATGTCGAGGAACAACGAGGTAGGTTTAGTCGGTATGATCGAGATATCACCATCATTCGCCGGGTGAGTCCAGCATAACCTCTCCGTCGTCCCGTGGAGAGGAATGCGTCAATGTATTCCATCTGCCAGATGGAAACGCCATAACCCCCAAATAAAATTAATTATACTCAGATGCAAATAATAATAATAATATTCTATATAATAATAATATTAATCTATCACATACACAAAACACCATCTAGCCCAAACTAAGTAGAGCTTGTACTATGGGTACTAGACAATGGATAAACATACATATATACTTTTTTCTTTTTTTGGAAATCCATATTATATATAGAAACACCCAGACCAAGACAAAAATCCATGTTCATGCACACAAATATTTGATTTGTGCGGGAATCGAACCCGCGACCTCAGGCGTGGCAGTCGGTTACACTAACCACTACGCCATCGAGAATGCTCAAAGAAAAGAAGATAATGAATCTGCATATTTTTGGGCCAGTTTTTTGGGCACTGTACGAGCTGTCTATAACTGCGGAGGAAAGCTATCTCGCCTATTAAAGGTTGACTTTTACTTCGTCAACCCATTTTTATATTTCAGTATGTAGGTTAGGTTGGGTTATGTTAATAAAAATACTTTGCTTTTTTATATTATATAACCTATGTTACTCGGTAATAATGCAGCTTTCTAAGGGAGAAATAATTTTTAAAATCGGTTGATTAATTCTTCAGTTAAAACCTTACAATTTTCATCCCTTACATCAACCTCTTCATGCCCTTCGTATTACAAAAGGTAGCTTCCCAAGGTCTACTCTACCTCTGTACCAAATTTCATCAAGATCGGTTCAGTGGTTTAGGCGTGAAAGCGTAACAGACAGACACACAGACAGAATTACTTTCGCATTTATAATATTAAGTAGGGATATATATATGTATAGGCCCACCTCTGTTACATCTTCGTGGCTATAACCGTGAGACATGCATTGTATGTTTGTGTGCTTTATCTGTATGCAAAATTTCATCTAGACCGATTAAACGTTTCACACGTGATTGAGTAACAAATATTTAGACATATCTATTCACATAGTTTGACATCTATACATACATATAATAAAACTGTATCTAGTCCAAGCCTGTACATCTATACTAGTCTATATTTCTACACTAATATTATAAAGAGGAAATATTTGATATTTTGTTTGTTTGTGAGGATTTAAATCAAAAACTACTACACCGAATTTAATCATTCTTTGACCATTAGAAAGCTATTATCACCGAGTACCATAGACTATATTTTATTTTTATACAAATTACATTAAAAAATTGCCTCTAAATTACAACAATGTAACCCAAGGTATCAAAATGTTGCCTATAAAAATTATTGTTTTACGTGCTCTGCGAAAACTTGATGATAGATAACATAGTGATAATAAATACTATATGTTTATAGTGCTCATCATTACTCACAAAAATCTCCGCGATGGTATAGATTGCGACGCGTATTCTCTTTGAATAGCAGAGAACATGCATGAAAAGCCGAGCGGGTAGCTAGTCTATAAATATCATAAAATTGTAAGTGGTCGATGTCTACACATATATATTGAGTGGTAGGGCCACGCTGGTTACAGCATGAACGGGCCGGCTCGACCGGGGAACTACCACCCTCTCACAAAAGATCGACGTAAAATAACAGTATCTGTTATGTTTCGTTCGGTGAGTGAGAGGGCCGGAGCCCCAATCGCCCTTCCCTTCCCAAACCCCATCCTGCTCCATTTCCCTTTCCCATCCGGTAGGCAGCGACTTGGTTGTGTTTTTTTGACATTGCTTCTGCAATGCTAAGAAAACACAGCCATGTGTATGAGCGACGGTTCTCGCTTACTATCAGGTAGGCCGCTGGCTCGTCTGTCACCGAGGAAAGCAAAAAAGAAAATATCGGTATATATAAAAAAGTATATGTGGGACTTTAATATCTAGATTTTTGTCTGTGTGTTTGTATGCGCAGTACGCAAAACGACTGCACGACCACGGGTCGGGTGCGAATTAAATGCAGTTTTCACAGCTGAATTGCTGAAGGTCTAACTTAAAACTTGGTGTATGAATCATAATGATACGCCGCCTAAAAGTCGAGTATTAGCCCTTTGAGACGCAGCGGCACACCGGCGGTCAGACACAATAGATTTTTAATTATTTCCGGTATTCTAAGTCTTGACAGACTACGAAAGAAAATACAGCTACCATACCTACTTCCAAATTCAAGTATAAATTCGCGGTCAAAAGCTATTTTAAATATTCCTTGGTATTTTCTTTTTTATTTCAAATGACTCTCCCGCACTAGGAATATTTCCTGTATCGCGGAGGACTTTACAAACATTCAAACAGCGGACACAGAGAACATCTAGACTCGAAAAAACCATTTGTGGATCACACAATGTTTTGTCCCGTGTGGGATTCGAACACACAACACTCGGCGCAATGGCAATGGCGAGGCAACCAATTAAACCACTACGCCATCTATCTTATAATATTGTTGACAAATCGCCCTGTTTATGCTATGAAAGATCATAAAAAGATCCTAGGATATCGTAACTGTAATTACTAATCCCATTCAAGAAATCTACCAACAGCGAACAATAGTCAGTAAATTCATATTTATAGTTTTATTGTATGGGTATAAAATCATAACATCATCATGGTATAAATAAGTTATTACATTTGTGCAATACACCACACAATTGCAATATGTAATCAGTTCATTACAAACAACCATAACTGTGGCTTTGATCTCGTGGATTAAAAATCTCTATTTTTAAAGTCAATCTTCTCTCTAGTCTTTATTATTTCGCAAGTCACTTGGAATTTTCTAGTCTAACCGGATTTGACTGGATATCAGTTTTTACACGTAGCGGCTGCCACCTGATCTCCGCAACCCGAAGGCTAACGATACCCTAAGGCTAGACCAGTGTCAGGATATTATAGGGCACTTACTTCCTAATAACGACTGCCATAGATGTTTATGGCAGCCGAGACCGACGCGGCTTAACGTGCTCTCCGAGGCACGGAGCAGGCGATTATTTTCAATCAATACGCACATAATTTCGTAAAGTCATATAACTTCCGAAAGTCAGAGGTGCGCGACGTGGGTTCGAACTCGAGACCCTCTCATAAGAAGAATCCTATAAAAAATTCACCGCCTCTCTTTTAAATCGACAATTAAATATGATTTCAAAAGATTTATTTGTTATAGTGATACTAGATTTTGCCCTAATTTTCGCTCGGAAATAGTACTCTTTTCTGTAAGAAAGGCACCATATTTCCTTTCTTGTAACCCTGACAGCGTATATGCAAAATCTCATGATGAACGGTCGAGTAGTTTAGGAATGGAAGCGTAACTAACAAATACACATTCGCATTTATATTATTCGTTTTTAATTATACTTAGTGGCAACGATGTCGCAGACATTCGGAATCAGAATCATACAATTTCAGAATATTATTCGTTTTATTTTTCATAGTTATTGCACATCCTGAGCCTAGTGTACATCTACAGTTCTGTATAATAATATGATTCTTGTTTATAAACTGCTCCATTGATGGCCACAGTCCTATTCTCACTGTGAGAAGTGTTACACCCTCCACCACACGTCCGCCACGCACTGGCCCAGTGCGAATTGGCAGACTTCACATATCTTCAAGAACATTATGTAGAACTCACAGAGATGCAGGTTTCTTCGCGATGGTTTCCCTTACAGTTAAGGAGTCTGCCCACTACCCCGTCTCATACCATGACCGTGCTAGGAACGTGTCAGGCAAAAAAATATTCTTTGTAAGGAAATGTATAAGATTATGCCCACTAGACCGTTCCGTCACCGACCAACAGTTCCTATAGCAGGGCGTATCGTGTTGCTTTTCGTGTCTGATACTTTCCTAGCACGGTCATGGTATGAGATGGTGTAGTGGGCAGACTCCTTTAAAGCGAGGGCTAAATTATTATTTATACTGGAATTTTTTTGAATGCCGGTCTTCATTGGATACCCTTTGTATCTGGTCGCTGGTGTGCTGCTGATACTCGAAATGTTAATACATAACTTCGAGATCGGTAGTGCGTGCCTTGGGATCGAACTTGAGACTTCTGCGTGGATGTCCAACAGTTTCTCATTACGCAGCTTTTACAGATTTTGTATTAAATACATTACAATAAGTATTGTTTTAAGAATAAGTTCTTGCTAGCAGCGACTGCTCGGACTTCTGTTTTCGGTGCAGTATAAACGGCCTCTAACATGAAATCGATTACAATGTGGACACAAGTAACTAACTAGTAACATACGTACATATATATCAATGTAACTAACCGTGCGATCATTTTTTGGGCACGAACTGCAAACACATTCATACAAGTCGTATCGCTTTGCTCTTACTTTTAATTCGCGGAATACCTCCAACTGTGTACAGTCTCGTTCGAAACTGTATGTATCGTTATAATATTAATGATTTTAAACAGCAATGCTTATAATTAATCTTGAAAGAAATAATGCGGTCACGAAAAGGATGTGTTAAGAATGAGTTATGGTGTGATTTTGAGATATGTTTGTGTACAAAGTTTATAAACGGTTTAAAAGTAATTGTAGTCATATTAAAACGGCCATGAATAACGTAGCTAATGAAGAACAAATTAAGTCGTTGGTCCCATAGCATATGATGTGCTTTTGCTGTATTTAAATACCTAAAAGTGTCTATAGTAAAAAGATTGAGTTCACGTTTTATATTTACATGATAGAGAACGATAATGTACAATTTTCTGTATCATTAAGCATGATAATACGATATTTATAATTCAGATGTCATGTTGACATTGTGTGTGTCTATTAAAACTTTGCACAAATGCAATGTCTGTCTAACCAAACATTCTCACACTAAGAAGAGGCTCGTGATGTCTGCAGTCGTTCATATGATCCGTGAGTCAGCCAAAATGTTATTAGATTTTTTGTTATGTTACTCTTAATAACTGTAAGTAGTCTAGAAAAGGTGTCCGATTTAAGTTCGCATTTCGTTGAACCTAAATCGATACCAGAGAGCGAAATATAGATGTGATGATGTGTGATACCACTGCACTGTGATTCCGCCCTAGGCCATAAATTGAAAAATTTCATTGTATTACTCCAGTAAGATCACCTCATTAAGTCATTAGCTAGTTCACATACTTCCAAAAACTATAAATACCAACGTAATTAGGTCAAGGTATCATTCACTTTTGTGCAGCGGAAGTGAGCGCATCGCGATACTAATTAACGCTACGTGTGAGTCATTAAAACTTAATCACGTTGTTTTTGAGTGTCACCATTTCAAATCAAGTGTTTACGTATTGTGAAGGTATGGATGTTCAAGAGCAAGGTATGTACTTTTATTATCAACCACTTTTTATTTTTTTTTATGCACATATTATTTTGTATCATTTTATTATTGAGGGTAGTATTCTTTTTAAAAAATGTGATGTATATTTATATCTTTTGGACCTACAACTTTTCGCTGTACTTAGCTGCCCTTGAAGCATATCTTTTTAGAATAAGGAGAACATCCTTATAAAGGGCTATAAGTTTCATCTGCCTCTTCCTGCCTCTTCTTACGTTAGTGGGCTGTCAAAGTATGTATGCCCATAGAATAAAAATAAAGTCATTTTTTTAAGTTCAGTTTTTATATTGTTTCAGGTACATTTTTCAAATGTTCTGTATCGAGGATGTCAATTTTTAACATTTGGTACTCTAAAGTGGGTAAACCAAATGAAAAATCACAGCACGTCCTGAACACTTTGACTGAAACATCATGCCTTTCTGATTACATCGAAAACATTAACCTAGAACCTTTAAGCCTTAGAATTACGAATGTATGTAAACGAATTTCTCATTACTGGGCCAAGTCGAATCGTACTAAATCTAAATTCTTAGAAATGTGTTCAGATTGGCTGCATGAAATTGAATATATTGATGTAGAGCGAACTAAGGTACGTGTATCTCTGGACTTTGACGAAGTTGAAGCATCAACATCTTCATCGTCTGGCCGTCCGAAAATGAACTTTGACGAGACCAGTAAACGTACAAAAAGGAGAAGATTAGCTAATTTGTCTAAGCAAGATCCTTCTCTTGTACATTCATTGCTTAGTGCTTCCGATGATAGTTTATTAACTTTTCCTGAAATCGATGCTAACGAAGTTTTATCGCTCATTGTCGAAGCTCACTTAACTCGACATCAATATTTATTAATAAAGAAATTTATAAACAATAAGTTTTCAAAAAGCATTTTGCCATCTTACCAAATTGTTGTGGAATCGAAAAAACACTGTTATCCTCCAGATATAACTGTTAGCGAATCATCTGCCGAAGTCGAACTTCAAAGTTTATTAGATCATACAGCCAATCGAATTCTCAAGTCTCAAAAGGTTGTTTTGGATAGGGTACCTAAAGAATCCCAGGATAAGATAGCTTTGATAGGGAAATGGGGTTTCGATGGCAGTACAGGGCATTCTGAATATAAACAGTGTTTTTCTGACGCCACTATTGAAGACGGTAGCTTGTTTCTTACTTCATATGTGCCACTTCAGCTTGTTTTGAAATTAGATACTGGAGAAAATACCGTAGTTTTGTGGAAAAATCCTCGTCCTTCGTCAACTAGATACTGTAGGCCTGTACGCTTTCGATATTTGAAAGAATCGACTGCAGTATCAGTTGAGGAAGAAGCATATTTTAAAGAGAAAATAAGTAACTTACAGCAAACTGTTTTCAAAAAAGAAGATCAGGAATACCGCGTTACTCATTGCTTGCAATTTACTATGGTAGATGGCAAAGTGTGTAATGCACTTAGCAGTGTTTCCTCGTCTAAATGTTATATTTGTAATGCCTTGCCCAGCGAAATGAACCAAATTGACAAATGTTTAAACAAGAAAGTCGATGAGAGTAAATATGAATTTGGTTTATCACCTCTTCACGCGTTAATACGCTTCTTTGAATATTTTGTTCCTGTCGCATACAAGTTAGATGTTAAAAAATGGCAAGCTAGATCTGAAAATGACAAAATTCTTGTTGCAGCAAAAAAAACATATATTCAGACTCAATTTAGAGAAAGATTAGGTCTTATAGTGGATAAGCCTAAAAGTGGTGGAAGCTGGACCTCAAACGATGGTAATACCGCCAGACGGTTTTTCTAGAACTCAGAAATTTCAGCTGAAATTACTGGGATCAAGAAAGATCTCCTAGATCGTTGCTGGATCATACTTCAATGTTTGAATTCGGGATATAACATTAATAAGACGAACTTCGAAGAGTTCGCATTAGAGACAGCTCGGCAATTAGTTGCCGAGTATCCGTGGTATAACATGCCTGCTTCCGTTTACAAAGTCCTAGTTCATGGTGCTAATGTTATTTATCACGCTTTATTGTCAATCGGAGAGCTGTCTGAAGAAGCAGCTGAAGCAACTAACAAACACATCAAATCATTTAGGAGAAATCACACGCGAAAAATGAGTCGCATTTTGACCAATACTGATTTAATTAATAGGCTTCTTCTTCATTCAGATCCCTTCATAACAGGTCTACGAAAGTTACCTGTCAAAAAAAAGAGTGTACTGTCAAAAGCTGTTTTAGATTTGTTATGTATTTAAAGGTAATTTTGCCAATATTTCGTATAGTTTGTAGGTTGTTTGTATTTAGAAAATAAACTTATTTTATGTATTTTTGCTATTTTATTTTATTCTTTTGTGGTTATTGTTAATACAAATAACCATTATTTACAGTTTTACTATTAAAATTCGCAATATAAAATGTTTTAGATACATCGATCGTCTAAAATAAAATTACTGCGAGACATTTTTACACCTAAATGTTGTTAAGAATTTTTTAAACTTATATTATAATATATTATAATTTTAATTATTTACGTTTACCTAAATATATTCCAACGTGTAAAATAATAAAATACTTTTTATAACGGATTTGTGTATTTATGACCGCCTTTGTATGAAACCTGAATCACTGTGCACTGCCTACATCTTTATATAGCGTTTATATAGCCGGGATACTATATAAAATATAATAAAATGAGTAAAAGGGACCATAGGTAGTTGAAAATTACTTATAGAGGCTGCGATTGAGGCATCTGATGCAGTATCATCCTCTTATAGAAAGCCAGCGTAAGAGTAGAACCACTGTTACTGCGTTACCCGATGAATAAGAGGTCCAAGGGTCTCACATACCTTCTCTCTCATTTCATACCATCTTTATTTCCTTTTCCCTAAGGGCGTGAAAAGCCTTGGGAAAGGCCCACGTCCAGCAGTGAACGTCTTTTGGCTAAGATGATGATGATGATAGGCCGCTTCGCGCGAGAACCTTGATATTACGACCTATGCTATGTTTACTTTTTACCAGGTAAGCCTGAAAGTTTATTTATTACCTAGCTAGTATAAAAATATAATGATTCACGTGGAAAACAAGTTTCTTAATCTATTTAATGGCTCTATCGCATCACGGGGTCGTAGACATTTTGTATAAGTGGGTAAATGTTTGTTGAGTCCTAAATAAACCACTTGACATCGGTCTAGTGTTACAATGATTCTATGAAATATGGAAAAAGATTGCATTTTTTGCAGGTTTTCAAAAACGCTATTGTTTTTTTTTTTGTTTTGCCATTTTTTGTATGTGTTTGTGCTAAGCTCAGCTAATAATATAATTGTGACCACTGTGTCGTTATGCGTAGCGTATATCGGTAGCGGTCCTGAGCAATCTAGCCATTGTCTTAACCAGTCTTAATTACGCCTTGTTGCACATATTGGTTATAATAATAATAATAATAATAATATTCTACCACATACACACAACACTATCTAGCCCAAACTAAGCAGAGCTTGTACTATGGGTACTAGACAATGGATAAACATACATATATACTTTTTTTTTGTAAATACATACATATTATACATAGAAACACCCAGACCAAGACAAACATCCATGTTCATGCACACAAATATTTGTCTTGTGCGGGAATCGAACCCGCGACCTCAGGCGTCGCAGTCGGTTACACTAACCATTACGCCATCGAGGCCGGTTATCATTTAATTTTATTATTCTGGAATGGCCTCACTTTTAGAATATCTTAATGTATGTGCTCAAATCGACATTTTCACTGATGTTGTGGGTCTGATTAGCATTTTGATTAACACTGGACAAAAATTTATGTGAACGGCAAATATTAATTCCGTGTCCGGAAATCCTCGTTTTGTGTAGAATGAGTACTGCCAAGAAGTTCTTTGTAATAAAATGGCGGCTGGAAGTGTGCGGTATGACGGCGAATAACTGGTTCCCTATTACGGGGGACCTAAAATCATAATGAGCAACACATGGATACAATCCTGCTATAAAAATCATTTTGGAAATATAGGTGTGTGTATATTACGTATTTTATTTTCATAATTTAAATGTCACAATAGCACACCGGCGGTCAGACGCAATACGCTACCATTTATATCTGGCATACCAATAATTTAGAGGTTAAATATGTACTTTATTTATAGAAATTATAATTCGTAGTTTATTTGTAATATTACATAAAATATATAATGTCGTTATCACTTCTGTGCTCACCAATCCAAGTTCAAAGTCAAGGCGCGGCTCGAAGTTATTGCATGTTCAATTCTTGATTTACGACAGCACTGTATGCTCGCTTCACGCCGAATCGTTCCTATAACGAATGTATGTGTATATATATATAACGTACCTCGATGACCTTTTGATTGTAAGTTAGGACGTTGAGCCCCTCATTCACATGAAAGAGGCTAGAATATGGTATGCATTGAGGAACGTATGACGTAATATTAGTTCAATAATTGGGTAGCCAAAATTTTTATTTTTATTTATGTCATATTGTTATATTTCCCAAACTCTAAAATACAAAAATGTTTTGAAAATCTACTTGAAAAGATACAAGTGTTTTAAATCATAAAGTACTAATACAATAATTTGGTGGGTTTTCCTGAAAAGTTTTCCGGGAGTTTTGAAAATTGGTAAATTTATTAATTTCAATGTTTTTTTTTTGGAATTTGAACATTGCCGTCTTCACGGCTAGCGCTGCCATATTGGAAAAATGGCGCCTAATAACAGTTTCTTGACAATATCTTCTTTCCAACTTATTTTACGATAAAAACAGGTCATACAAAATTAAACTAGAGAAAATTGCCTACGATTTATGTAAAGACATTTTTTTATAAAATCAATAGCTTTGGCGTACGAGCGAGGCAAACTATTATTCAATTACATCAGTTACGTGTTTTGCATACATATTTATGTAAAATAACTATACTATGTGTAAGTGCTGTCAGATTGTGAGGTGAAATTTAAAAAAGCCGTTAACTTTTCTGAAATTATCCAATTTTCAGCCCATTTTCTTAAGTTTTCATTCCGTAAAAACCTTCTAGAAATAGTAGAATACAAAAATGATAAAAGAAATCGGTAAACACGTTTACAAATTTTGGCGTAACCAAGAGAAACACGGTTTCATTTATATATATATATATATATATATATATATATAGAAAATATTGCTGAAAAATATCAGTGTTTCATTCAAAGTCACGTTCAAGGCGCCATTGACGAGTAACCTTGACCTCAAACGCATTGTGACCAATGTGTTCTAAAGTTGATAATTGTGCGTAAATAATGTCAATTTGCCGCACATAGTCGTCGGAGCAATTGGTCGTTTCCCTCAGTTGACGCTTACGACTAGTTAAGAAACAGCTGATACGTTGCCTCTTTGGCCATCAATTGGTCTAAGTTTGTGGTTATGTTTACGACCGATAGCGAGATACCAAGTTCGATAAACCAAATAAAATTGCCTGACTTCATTGGGCTTCCAGGCATAGCATTATTGGGTAAATCAGTCGGAAAATTCGCATTCAAAAATCATTTATTTTTATAAATTAAAATTTAAAGATTTTATTTTTTTAAATTTTGTATACATGGTATTGCAGCCATTATACCATACTGACTATTAAAATCTGAAGTATAAATATATATTTATATTTGTATGAAATCATGTGTACATACATATATATGGTGTACCATGAATAAAGGTGTACCTACACCTTTATTCAGCAAATAAAAATGATTGATTGATTGATTGTAATAATCAATATTACATAACGTATCAACATGATCTATTATCACAGGCTTACAAATTGACAATTTATATTTAATTATATCATTAAAATATACTTAACAACAAATAATCATTGGAAGCAAACTCAATAAATCACATAATATATATATTATTACACACATATCAATGATTACATTACATAAACTTGATAATTTTACATTTCAATACAATTATCATGTATACTTCATTTATATTATAATATGCCTTTTTAGAAAGAATTTTCTTCAATATAGTTTTGAACCTGTTACCTGTTAATGTTTTATTTATATTAGGTATTTTATTATAAATTATAAGTGCCATACAATACATACTTTTTCTACATAAGAGTCGTTCTAGAACTGCGCAAATACAGTTTATGATTATATGATGAAATGAAAAATAATACTTAACAATATTAATGGAATGGAGCAATTCAGGTTGGAATGATAAGTTGTTTGAAATGAAGCAATACAAAGTATATTATAAATTGGTATTACTACTACAGAGTTTAATAGTAATTTATAATACACTTTCAATATATGTATATATTATTAGTTTAATTTATTGTATAATGAAAAGGATTATTAATAATGATTGAAATAAGCTACTTAAATAGCGACGCATCAACCTAGACTGTTTGGACTTTGAACTATTAGAAGTTGAACGCTGCGAATCGTGCGAGAGAGTGCCTTATATTTTTGTTACGCTCTAACCCTACCATTACATCGACACTACTATACACTATCCCTTTCCGACAATTCTCTATTTTGTATGTAGCGTAGCTATGCGTTATATAGGGTGTCTAACTTGATGTGTAGCCGTGTGTACCTATTCATAATGTTTATGATTATTATTTAAATAGCTAATATAATAATGTTTGATTGAATAAATGAAATTGATAATTTAATAATGATATTGCAATATAAAATTCAAGAAATTCAAACAAATTTATTTGCTGAACAAAGGTGTAAACAGATGTAAAATTAACAATATTTATACTAAAAATATCTTAAGTACATTTACTGTTTCAAAAAAGACCATGCGTTAATTTATAATAGGTATATAAGAAATTATTATTTAAATATATTTTATACAAAAATAAATTATAATTATATATAATTAATAATTGATGTATAATTAATTTATATAGGGCGAAACATAGTTATACTTTGTCACATACTATAACTATACTTGTATCTCAACCTCCTCTGTTTCACAAATAAAACAATTGTTTCTATGTATAATATGTACGCATTTAAAAAAAAAAGGTATACATGTATGTTTATCGATAATAGTACAAGCTCTGCTTAGTTTGGGATAGATGGTGTTGTGTGTATGTGGTAGAATATTATTATTATTATATTATTATTATTATTCATTTGATTTGATTTGATTTGACTTTGTGACAAATGCAAAAGTAATTTGTAACTGAATATGATTAAACAATATTTACGTTATAATAGTAGAAAGAAAAGAAAGATACATTGACATCACAACATCATCACGATGTACCTTCACATAGTTTATCAGATTCATGCATGACTCATATATATGCGATCTCATGACACGAAGACTAGACAAACCTGTTTTCTATAAATATAAATGTTTTCGGCGGCCTTGATGGCGTACTGGTTAGTGTAACCGACTGCCACGCCTAAGGTCGCGGGTTTGATTCCCGCACAAATCAAACATTGTGCATGGACATGGATATTTGTCTTGGTCTGGGTGTTTCTATGTAATATGTAAGTATTTACAAAAAAAAGTATACATGTACAGTAAAATGGTCATACTTTGCTCCCCTATGGGTTATTATGCTCCAATTTATTTTATCGCCTAACATGTTATTAGGAAATATATATTTAGGAAAGCGTAAATTTGCTCCAAATACTTTCACAGTTGAGATTGGTTGACAATTGTATCTAGGAGCAAAGATACCAATGTCAATGGGTATCTTTGCTCGTTATTCATTGTTTTATATATATATTACTAGCTGTCCTGACAGACGGTTGTACTGCACAGACAAAAAAAACAAAAAAAAAGCAAATCTAAACCATTCTCGAATCCAATTGAACACACACAAAAAAATTCATTCAAATCGGTCCAGCCGTTTAGGAGGAGTTCACTGTCAACACACGTACAGAAGAATTATATATATAAAGTCAATACTTCATAAGGTTGATTTACCAATTAAAATGTGGTAGATAAAATGTTCTTCTTTATATAAACACTTATGAGTATATTTTTAATTAATTGTTTTAAAATATTCATAATTTCCTGAATTTGGAGCTAAGTAGGACCATTTTACGGTATGTTTATCCATTGTCTAACCATAGTACAAGCTCTGCTTAGTTTGGGCTAGATGGTGAATGTGATAGAATATTATTATTATTATTTTCTTATAAAGTCACTTCTCTATTCAGACTACCCCAGGTTTAGAAGATTTCACTATAACGTCTTCTTCTGTTTGTACTAAGATCGAATAAGTAGTCCTTGTCGCTTTTGTATTTGCGATGCGATCACAAATCACAATGTTATATGTGCTGTCAAATACTATGTAGATATGTCACTGCTTCAGTGGTCTATTGACTGGTGTATACACTTCCTGATTATGAGGTACCGACTGTGCATCCCAGAGATGGGCTACAAAAGTTATTAGAAATCTTCTGTCACGTAATAAACTAGAGTTTGGAAATTGGCGTTGTTGCCTTCTGTAGCGTGGTCGGTGATAGTCTACTGTTACCCACAAAAAGAAAGGTTGCGGTTCCTGGCATGCGCGTAAAGCCTTTAGTCCTGCGCCTGATATCTCTCCAGGCATGTCGGCTTTCTGTTCTTCTGGACTATGAGAGTGAACGCACTTGTTCAATAAGCGCACTGGTTTTTGCGCACACACGTATGCAGTTTAATATCTCCTATGCTAGGTTTGGTTATGATTTTCCATCCGTAACCGACATTTGGTCTGGAGGACATTACTATTAGCTAGATAGGTAAACATCCGAGACAGTATTTTTACACTTAATACACCGTACGAAATCGAAATTGTTTTAGTCATACTAAAAGTGAATCTCCTTATAAAAACAGCGGCGCAATTAAGCGTAAAATTCGCAGTAAATTAAATTATTCAATATTGGACTTTATTTGTATAACAATAAAGTGCATGAAGATGGCATTGCTATTTTGTTAATTACTAGTAATTAGTTAATTTGAACTTGGACGAGAAATGAGGTTGTCTTCCGTTACCTGGAAGTAGTCTACGATGGATGATCTTTGACGCGATTTTTACGTGACCAAGAACTATGCACACTGCTTGCTTGTGGTGACGTAACACTACGGCCTATGACAGGTTGCAAAATATGTACATACATACATTTGCGTCGTATTTCCACCAATAAGGAGAGGGATGGAATATTTTGTTTTTCGTTTCTTTTAAAAAGCAGAGATAGCTTAGTGGGGAGACCAATAGACTCCAATGCAGAGGGTCTCGGGTTCGAACTCACGTCGCGCACCTCTGACTTTCGCAAGTTATAATAATAATAATAATAATAGCTTCTCAGAATGGATGTAAGAGGGGGGCTCGTGGTACTAAGGAGCTCCTCCTCATTGATATGGCCATTAGCCAACAGGTTCGCCGTAAACAAAGGGATATGGCGGCATGTTGGATAGATTATAAGAAAGCGTATGATTCGGTGCCTCATGCATGGCTTTTGAGGGTGTTAGAGTTGTATAAAGTAAATGCAACTCTGCGCACCTTTTTGAAGTCATGCATGGGGCAATGGAAAACGGTTCTTAGCTATCCAGGATGTCGACAGATCCCTGGGAATGGCGAATTGATAAAAATTGAGCGGGGTATATTTCAGGGCGACAGCCTGAGTCCTCTTTGGTTCTGCCTAGCATTGAATCCTCTTAGTACATTACTAGAGGTTTCAGGGCTAGGTTACAGGTTACATAGAGGTGGTGGAGTGATATCCCACTTGTTGTATATGGATGACTTAAAGTTGTTTGCCCACACTAAACTACAGTTAATGGATTTACTTAAAGTAACTGAAACTTTTAGTAAGTCTATCAGTATGGATTTTGGTGTGGACAAATGTGCTGTCATCCATGTAAAGCAAGGCAGGATAGTGGAATCCGAAGGAACACAACTTTCGGATTCCATTAACCTACGATCACTTCTTGTAACCGATACTTACAAGTACTTGGGTATGTCACAGGCGTTAAGTATCAATGAGGCTGACATGAAGCAATCGTTGCAAGAGCGTTTCTTTGGTCGCCTGAAAAAAGTTTTAAAAAGTCTTTTATCAGGTGGCAACAAGGTGCGCGCTTGTAACGGTTGGGTCATGCCGGTGCTCATGTACTCCTTTGGCATACTTAAGTGGACTCAGACTGAACTGGATGCCCTGGACCGGAGGGTCCGTACACTCTTGACGGCATACCGTATGCATCACCCACGTTCGTCTGTGATGAGATTGTATATCCCGCGGAAATGTGGAGGCCGAGGCTTTCTGAATGCCAAGGCCCTTCATAACCGCGAGGTATGCAACCTCAGAGAATACTTTCTTCAGGCAGACGTGGGTATGCATCGGGATGTAGTTGCTGTAGACATCGGACTCACCCCGCTCAGTTTGGCTAAAGAGAACTGGCGCAAGCCTGTAGTACTTAGCACTAACGATCGCAGGGATGTATGGCAGAGCAAGGAGCTTCACGGTAGGTTCTACAAGGCTCTATATGGAGCTGATGTAGACCTGTTAGCCTCCGTGAACTGGCTACGTTTCGGTGACCTCTTTGGGGAAACCGAAGGGTTTGTCTGTGCTATTGCGGACGAAGTTATCAAGCCGAATAACTACCGGAAATATATCTTGAGGGATGGTACGGTTGACATTTGTCGGGCGTGCCACCTACCTGGTGAGTCCCTCAGGCATATAGTTTCCGGTTGTTCTCGTCTTGCTAACGGCGAGTACTTGCACAGACATAACCAAGTAGCCAGGATTATTCACCAGCAACTTGCTCTGAAATACAAACTTGTAGATGTTGAAATGCCGTACTACAGGTATGTAACTGAATCAGTTCTCGAAAATGGTCATGTCACGTTGTACTGGGATCGAACTATCATCACAGACAGGACTGTTGTGGCCAACAAACCTGACATTGTGGTGATAGATCGATCAGAGCGCCGCGCATTGATTATCGATGTCACTATTCCGCATGACGGCAATCTCGCGAAAGCTGAAAAAGATAAGCAAATTAAATATCTCGATTTGGCTCGCGAGGTTGTCGACATGTGGGACGTTGATTCGGCAATCATTGTGCCGTGTTAGTCATATCTGTCAATGGTCTAATAGCCAAGAGCCTCGATCACCATCTAAAGAGGCTCGCGTTGGGTGCTTGGATCAAAGGTTTGATGCAGAAGGCAGTGCTTTTAGATACAGCACGCATTGTGAGGAGGTTCCTATCTCTGGAATCCTAACCACCGTCAGCTTGGACCCTGTTCCCGATGCCGGTGGGGTACCATATATTTTATATTTTTAAATGATATGTATTTTTATAGATATATGTATATTTAAAAATGAAAAATGTATTGAAAATATTTAAATAAAGAGAATAATAATAATAATAATAATAATTTATTTATTGATTACAGTGGTAAAACATGAATACAGTCCATAAAGTACTTAATATAGGTAATATAACATGGGTGCCTGTACTAGGGTAAACCTGTGCCACAGGCGTTAAGGGCACTTACAATATACTACTAAGAACTAAATTATATTACACGTGTGATACAATTAACCATACTTATTATATAAATATATGCAAAAATAGGCTAAGATTATAATTATTAACATGGAACTTGTTATTACTTATTTAACAACAATCAAAAAATCTTCAGTATCCTCATAATTTAAAGTTTGTAAGTACTGACAGACTATCCGCTTAGATCTTATATAACTTAGGTCATATATAGCTGTTTGTTTATTTATCTTGTTATAAAGAAAAGGCCCTAAGAATGCGAAAAATCTATTTGTAAAAACAAACTTTGATTCAGAAAATGTGGTACAGACAATATCTTTTCGTCTTTTAGTGTTAGTAAGGTTGATGTTATACGTAAGCGTTGCGTGCTGTTTAAGTACAGTGTACATTATAAAAAGCTGTCGGACGGTTAATACATTACAATTTTCATACAAAAGATGTGTGGAATAGCGGTAGGGTCGGCGGGTTGCTACTTTTAAAAGCACTCTTTGTGCTCGTTCAATATATTAATATTAACATGAAGGATTTTGCGCTACCGCCCCATGAAGTAATGCAATATTGTATTAAAGACTGACACAATGCCTTATAGATCTGTATGATGAGTTTGTGATCAGCAATAAGGCGTAATTTTTTGAAAACAAATATGACTATTCGAAATTATGTCCGTATTGATTGACAATTATCGCCTGCTCCGTGCCTCGGAGAGCACGTTAAGCCGTCGGTCCCGGCTGCCATGAACATTTCGGGTTGCGGAGGTCAGGTGGCAGCAGCTCCGTGTAAAAACTGATATCCAGTCAAATCCGGTTAGACTAGAAAAGCCGACCCCAAGTGACTTGCGAATAATAAAGGCTAGGGAGAAGAAGTTCCTTTTAAAAAGACGACTGGCGTACTATTAGTTATTCCTGGGTCGCGGAGGACTTTAGAAACATTAAAACAATAAGCACAACGAATATCCAGGCTCCGAATTTGGAATAACTATTAAATCACACAAATTTTTGTAACGTGTGGGGTAAGAACTCGTAACATTCGGCACAGTGTCATTGGCGAGGCGACCACATAAACCACTACACCATCCGTGTCAATAAATCGATCGTCATTCGAATGCTCGATCATTCAAAATCGAATATTTCAAATTCCTTTTCTTCCGTGTCATATTCACACTTGCTTGAATTATCTGATGTCGATAATTAGCAGTGATATTACACGGTGGTTTGACGGATGTGCTATTTACACCGGTCTATGTGGAAGTAAGCAATCTGGTTTACTTATAAGAACTGGATGGGCTTATTAAATGGCGCCAAACTAGAGATTAAATACATGGCTCACTTCTCGGCGGTACCGTTAACTATACCGACATATAATTAGATTGTAGCTGATCGATGTCTGTCCATAGGAGATATTTAACAAAGAAAATCACGTGAGGGGTTTGTTGGAGGTAGGTATAGAAGTCGACGTTACGTTGTTGTTCTCTATATTCAGCTATGGCTGAAACATGAGTTCTGACAAAAGCTGATAGAGACCGCATTGACACTTTTGAAATGTGGTGTTGGCAAAAAATGCTACAAATCCCTTGGACTGCCTTTCGCACCGATGCGTCTATTCTGCGAGATCTAAACATAAAAACTAGACTATCCACAATCTGTCTACGCAGAGTACTGGAATTTTTCGGACACATTGCCCTCAAAGACGGACACAACATCGAACAGCTGATGGTGACAGGCAAGAGATGGTCGGACCAAATCCGATCGTCACTTAACACCAATCTCCACAAAGCCCTCCACGAAGCAAAAGACTGGAACAGATGGAGGGAGATAGTCAATGAGAAAGTGATTCAGCGGGGGAGTCACGACCCTCAGTAATGAGGAATACGACGCGAGGAGGAGGAGGATAGAAGACGAAACAATTTCTTTTATAATTTTCTCTACCTACTGACTACTGCATACAGTAGGGTAATGGAATACTAGATTTTGTTATTTAAGTTGAATACATTATGCGAACTGTTAAATACAAATTATTTTTGGAATCCACTTCTAAATATAAGATACAAGCGTTTCTAATCTGGTCATAAGTGAAATTGTCAAATGACAGAAAAAAGATGAACTATACAAACTGTGACGTAGGCAAGCGCTATTTAAATGCGAGCTGTCTGTAGGAAATATCCCACTACAACCCTATTATTTCTTATATCAATATTTAAAATAGAAAGTACTTCCATATTTTGCAACCGATTTTGATACTGTTTTCTCAAAAATATTTCTTTTGGTACCTAGTTAGTTTGGTAGAGGTTTCAGTAACAGTAGGTATATTATAAAATATCTATCTAATATAAAACTTCGGGCTTAACGAAAAATCTTACAATAAAGTTCCTTAACATTTCTTTCTTTCAAAATGATATTACTCTGTTGTTCAGACTACTTCATGAAAAGGTTTAGGTCAATCAAGAGGTTACGAACCAAAATTCAGGACTAATAGCTATCCATAACTTCGACATTTTCGTTTCATGGTAGGCCTACAGATTAAGTCGATAAAATTAGTTTGAGTATTGACTAGCTTTTGCCTAGAGCTTCGCTTGCGTAAAACTAGGTTAGGTTGTCCGTGCAGAAGCAGACCCGAGACGGTGACGTAGTGTTCCGCGCGCGCCTCTTAATGAAGTTAAACTAAAAATGTGACGAGACCGCCACGACCAAGTGGTGGCCCAAATCTGCCGGAGCTGCAGGATGAAAGCGCAAGTGATCCCTGCGCCCCGGCCTCAGATTGCGAGAAGGAACACCGTGCTAGGTTTAGTCGATAGGACCGGAATTTCGCCATCTTTTCCCGAGTGAGCCCCACATAATCGCCGCCCTGGCGGAGAGGTATGCGTCAAAGCATTGGCCCAGATAAAAAAAAGAAGGTTACGTTAGTAACAGTACTTTCTTTTTAAAATAAAATATATCCTATGTTAGCTTTCTAATAGAGAAATAATTTTTTAAATCGGTCGAATAGTTTTTGAGTTAAATTCTTACAAACAAACAAACAAAAAATCTAATACTGCCTCTTTATAATATTAGTATTGATTATACACGCGTCGTCTTAACAAATATTAATATAAGGATTTACCTGTAACTGAGTATGTTAGTCAAATAATACTATATCGTCATTGCCATTTATTAGAATCTAAATTAGCAAGGTCTGTAACCCGAAAACACAATTTTAAGGTAAATTCCCGCACTATTAGTTATAATTATTACAATACTGGTATCCATATTGTAGATTGTATGCCTAAACATCTGTATCCTAACTAATATATTGATAATAATAATAAGTTTGTGGCAGGCTGAATGTGAGTGGCGACACTGCGGTCCTGAATGCCTCAGATAGTTGGTTAGGGCCTCGTCCCCGGCTTGCCGTTGGCTGGGGTGGAACTTCAAGAGCGCCCGTAGGACTGTCAACTCTGGCTTGCCTTGGGCGGCCGGTCAGAGGGAGGCCGCTAGAGCTATATACTTGGGGATGGAAGTGTCGTTTTCAAGGGCATAACTACGGGGAAACCCGCTCCGGGTCTCCGTTGTCACGAGACCCGTGATGGTGAAACCGGCGCCGCACCGCTCGATAGCTACTCGCACCGATGTTGCCTTCTGCTGCTGGCTTGTATGCCTATAGTGGCTATTCAGGGGGCCCATCCAGTGAGTTGGCGAGTCACCGGCTGCCCATTACATTGATGCTATTAGAGTATGTGTGTGTGTTTGTGAGTATGTAATGTGATTAATAAAGTATTTCAAAACATAAATATTACTACTACAAGCTATCATTCTGTTATTAGTAATAATAATATATATTATAAATGTGAGTGTAAGTTTGTTTCTTTGTTACACTTTAATGTCTTAACTACTCGACCAATTATCATGAAATTTCGCATACCCTTAGATGAGCGAAGCCGCAGGCAAAAGCTGCTAAGCAAATGATCTGAAAACATGGAGAATAACAACAGACACAGAATACAATCTCAGACCACACAATTTAAAGTTTCAAGAACTAAAGAGGAATAACAGAAGCAATTATAATATTATCAGGCCATTTGTATAAACTGTCCTAATGAAAAAGGTTAGGTTAGCCCTACTCCGCCCTCTCAGGGGGACAGTAGGGATAAAATTAGTGGTAATCTATTTGTGTAGTGGCCTGCCGTTTCACACGGCAGGCCGAAACCTCGGCGGGGTCGCGAATGCATGTGAAAGCGATTCGCGTGGCCCTGCCGATAGCGGTTATATCGAGGAACACCGTGGTAGGTTTACTCGGTATTACCGGGATGTCACTCATCATCTTTCCCCGGTGAGCCCGATATAACCTCTCCGTCGCTCCGCGGAGAGGAATGCTACAAAGAAATCAACTAAGTTAAAAAATTTAAAAATAGCCCTAACCTGTAGCCCATAGCCCAGCACACTGGCCCGGTGCGGGTTGGCAAACTTTACAAATCTTCGTGAACTTTATGGAGAATTCTCAAACATGCAGGATACTTCATGATGTTTTCCTTCACCGTTAATCGAGCGATAATTACCTAATTAATACGCCTATAACATCGATAAACAAACTCAAGACCTCTGTCTAGCAGTCCAATAGTCACACACACAATCGGAGATGAATGCGCTGGTGCATTGTCATTATGAACCAACATCTTTTTCTTGGAGAAATGGGGCCGTGTCTCCTTCAATTTCTTATCGAATCTATCTAATAATTCACCGTAGTACAGTCCTGTAATCGTTCTTCCTTTAAAATTATTTTTTTCCTTTAATTAGACGATCAGGATTATTCCGTTAAAATCCCAAAATATCCTGGCCATTTACATTTGGGTAATAATTAGGTACTAGGACCCAACTTAATGAAAGGAACACAAAAACACATAAGGTACAAAAACTCAAATCGAAACGAAAACAGTTCCTTTAAATAAGTCTCTCTGTTACGAAAGAAGGCGGAATTGCTTAATCAATTTGCATGCAATTTGATATGAACATAACTCGAACTCTGAGAAAGGACAGGCCATTTACGCCATTTATAGATATTAATAAAATTTAAACACGTAAGTACTTAGAATAATCCGTATGAAGGAATTATGTCGCAAAGAAGCATGTTTATTTATTTTTGTCGGCCTAGATGGCGTAGTGGTTAGTGTAACCGACTGCTACGCCGGAGGTCGCGGGTTCGATTCCCGCACAAGTCAAACATTTGTGTGCATTGGTCTGGGTGTTTCTATGTATAATATGTATGTATTTACAAAAAAAAAGTATATACGTATGTTTATCCATTGTCTAGTACCCATAGTACAAGCTCTGCTTAGTTTGGGCTAGACGGTGTTGTGTGTGTGTCGTAGAATATTTATTTATATATTTATTACGCGTACCAACATTATACATACATATAGAGGTGAGGTCACGGGTTCGATTCCCGCACAAGTCAAACATTTGTGTGCATGAACATGGATGTTTGTCTTGGTCTGGGTGTTTCTATGTATGATATTGCATGTATTTACAAAAAAAAGTATATATTTATGTTTATCCATTGTCTAGTACCCATAGTACAAGCTCTGCTTAGTTTGGGCTAAATGGTTTTGTGTGTATGTGGTAGAATATATATCCTACTAATATTATAAATGCGAAAGTTTGTGAGGATGAATGTATGTATGTATGTATGGTTGTCACTCTTTCACGCAAAAACTACTAGACCGATTGTGATGAAACTTGGTATGTAGATAGCTGGAGACTTGGATTCACATATATGTAGGTTTTTATCCCGATATTCCCACGGGAACAAGAGTTACGCGGGTGAAGCAATGAGACAAGTTCAGATACATATGCCTATTTAAAAGACTACAAATATTAGTTAATATATCGTGTCATCCCTGGGTTAAAATTAAAATTAAATAGAGACAATACATTGAAATTTAATTACCTACTCTAGATGGATCGTGGTTTATTTTAAAAAAAAATATTTAATTTTAGGTAATTTTGAAGCAATTAAACAAATACTACTATTAAACTTCATTATTATTAAACTATTTAAAATTACACATTCCGACGCGACGACGCAACGTTTTGGTTGGTTTTCAGGAGCCATGGTCACGAGGAGACTAAGGTGTCTCATTGTCAATCACATTTAAATTCAAGAAATCCTAAACAATTTAATATGTGTTATATAGGTTGGTTTTCATCTTGGGGTATATTAGGTGCCAAAGATTCATCCAAGCGATGCTGTGGACTGGGTCTAATCCTAATATAAATGCGAATGTGAATTTGTTCGTTTGTTTGTTAAGCTTGCATGCTAAGGCATTCATCATGAAATTTTGCATACACGTTGTCTATGGTACAGAAAAGGACATAGAGTAACTTGCATTAGAAAAAAGTACCGTTGCTAACTTAACATACATTTATACGAGCGAAGCCGCGGAAAAATCTATTAGTTTAACGAGATGGGTGTAAAAACATCTTCGTCTTAAATGTAAAAGAAATTGAAAATAAATGACCTCTATATCTCGGGGTCTTTGACCCACAGAACCCATATTTAAACTCGACCGAGGTGTGACCCTAAGGTGTCTGCACACCAAGTTACAAGTCAAATTTTGCCATTTGAAATATGTGACCTCTATATCTCGGAGGTCTTTTGATCCACAGAGCCCATATTCAAACTTGACCGAGGTATGACCTCAAGGTGTCTGCACACCAAGTTACAAGTCAATCGGTCTAGTGGTTCCGGAGTTATGCCTGTCACTAACAGAGACACAGACCTACATAGTGTTTTCATTAACCTCTTCGAAGAAGACTCAGAGGCTAATAATTTAAGATTTTTATTTTACATAGAATTGATTATATTAGGTGCCAAAAATATACCCATACGAACCTGTGGACTTCTTCTTCTACTGGCTGTGGATCTAGTAAGTAATAAATATCATCGAGTTCATCGCTTTAAATCTATTTTAGTCAACAAATTACACAAGTATAGTAAATTATATAATTATTTTGAACAGTAATAACCAATTTAGTCTATAATTAGACTAATTTGGCAGTCACAGTTGCCAAAATCGTGGTTCTATTGTACTACGATGTTAATATCAACCTATTGTGATAACAATTTTATGTTATGTATGTATGTAACTGTAAGGTATATTGCCAATGTTGTTTTTTGCAGTAAGAGATTATTTTTGCCGCAGGGATCCAGTCAAATGAGTTTTATTGTGAGAAGTTCCCGTAGCAAAGGACTCTGAGTCAAATAACTTGGAAGATTAACAGTTATTTTGTTCTTCAAATCCAGCATTTAGAGTGAGATCTCAATTAATATTTTATCCTGCTGGCTTTGGCGAGGAGAGACGGTAATTGCTGACCCGAGAAGCCAAGGGCGTATACCGCAGAATTTTTCTTTCAATCGAGCAAATTAATCAATACAATCTGCCTTGCTTTTAGGCCTAACAGAGTGAGTTTGTTCTGTTACAGCTTGACGGCCGCCATAAGCTAAGTTTCATAGAAGGAATATCAAGGCAACAGATGACAGGCCGCGTGATAACCCTAAGAACATTTAACGCCCTCGTCACCTGATTTTGCTAACGTGGTTTTCCAAAACAACGCGTACGAACGCAGGACAGCGTATCGAGTATATATCTACTATTGAGGTGGCCAAGAAGCATACGGCTTGGCACATTTATAGGAACGGAATGGGAGAGGGGAGCCTCCTAATGTTTTACTTAACCGGGTGCAACGCAGTAACGTGCTATAGTTCTTACGCCATCCGCATTCATACCATCGCCATATTATTTGGCAGACATGTCTTTTTAAAACTAGCGGTCGCCTAATGGTCAACATTTGAAAAAGATTCCTAAGCTTGCTACTTTGTTTTCTGTTTTTTCTCTATTACATATAAATAAGGTATAGGTAACCATAGTTACAAAGAATTGTACGTCGTCAGACGAACAATGTCGAAATACTAAGAACGCGATTCGACTACGTGTGTCAAATGCATGGTTGTGTGCGTGTAGTGTTTTTTTAATAATTGAATGTATGTATATTTTATAAAAATATTAGGATTCGCCCCTCCTTCTCCATATAAACTTTAACTGTGCCAAATTTCATACTCCTCCGTAAGCGCAATTTTAGTAAAAAGAGCTACTAAGTTTTTACTTCACGTATTAATATATAGATATTCCTAGCTATCCCTCGAGAACCGACTTTTTTATGAATGAAAGGTACCCTCGTAATAGTAAATCCTTTTCTAATACCATGATGATCGCTCTAGTAGTAAAGGCATCAAAGCGGTACAAGCAAACAAACTCACATTCACACACTCACATAATATTAGTTACGATTATAATAAAATAAAAAGGAAATAAAAATACAGCATTCAAAAGACAGTCAGTTCGAGGAGTACAGCTTTTGTGAGAAGAAGTGTTTCCTTCTTTCTTCGACCCTGGCTCCATCAAGTGAGGCGTGAATAAGCTCCTCCTTAGGCCGTCAAAGTAGAGGCTTCAACACCACTTCATGTGAGGACGTGGTGGGCTCTCCTCGTGGACTACACGACTGCTTACCATCAGGCGGAGTGTAGGCATTTCCACTAGATATAAAAAAATAAGAATACTGTCAAGAAACTCATAATCAACGCAATTTAAATTGCCACTTATATATTTAAACAATAATTGGCTACGTTTGTATGTCCTCAAGCTACTACATCCTGGAGTAATACCGTAATGACACAAGTTCTATTACTGCTCATTATACATATTTTAAGTGAAATGTTGCCTTCGAACACGGGAAGTGAAAGCCAGATGTAGTAGATCGAGAAAATTGATCGTTGTATAGCTTTATAATGATAATATGGCGACGATCTAACTAGTGATTATCTATTTTTAGACTAATTACCAATCTTGTTATATGCATAAGTTATTTACGACCTTAATGGCATAGCGGCAGTGCTTCGGGTTCGCTCCCCTTTGGGAAAATTCATCATCTCAGCCGAAAGTCGTCCACTGCTGGACAATAGCCTTCCTCAAGGTTTTCCACACAGACCGGTCTTGAGCCACTCACAGCCAACCGCTTTATGAAAACATTAACGGTCACAAATTGCGTCTGGAACTTCATTTGTGGATGATGATGATGATGTGACCGTGTTGGAACGATTACTAGCCCGCTGCTTGTGCAGTCGATTGGTAGAAACAAAATTAGAAGAACTTCGAACTGGTGGATTTTCAATATGTAACAATAATTTATTAATAGTTTATGCCTGTACATTTGTTTGTACCTAAAAATATTAACCAGGTTTACCACTTATTGTAGTAGATTCTATATAAAATATAATTTACTAATAAAATCATGCTAATCGTTACTGTAACATTCTAAACCAACATCAAACTTCGATAATCAATTTTATTTTCAGAATACCACTTATAACTGCCAAAGTCATTATATTGAATCTTTATCGTGAATTTACATTCAGCTTATTGCTTCATTCAATCAATGCCTACTTAGTACCTACTTTTGACAAACAAATATAATTGTTTAAGCCACTTTGAGTGAGGGTTGTTTATTAGAATAGTATACTCACAACGAGTGTACATCCAGGTGTTCATAAAATACACAGACCTTGAGTATCAGTAAACACATGCAAAACGCGCTTCTATTAGTTATGGATTTTTTGCTAACACTCACTTAACATGTTAAGCCAATAGTAAAGTTAATTTTAAGATAAAAGCAGGAGCTACTTCAAGTCCAGTCTACATGTACAAACTTAAAGTAAAATGTTGAAAATACAAAACTTTTACTGAAGGAAAGCACAAAAAAACGAAAATATCTTCAAAGTACACAGTTTTAGTACTTGATGGTTTTTCAAAAAGCGATGCTGCGTTTTCGGTAATATTGATATGGCGCTACCTCTGAAGTATGACCTGACGAAAATGAAATCATCAACATCAATTCATAATTGGCAAATAAATCGCGTAACAAACATAAAAAAGAACAAACAGTCAAATTGACAACCGCCTTCTCCTTTTTTGAGTTGGTTTAAAATCCGCTAACGCTGCCGATTTAGGATCACGCAAACGCTTACGCTTATGTTATAAACGTGATCTAGATCGATGGGCTACACCCTAGACAAATAGATCGTAAGAAATAACATTAATGATGATGAAATGCCGCCTATTTCTATATATATTCTCAGAACTGTAATGGCGGATAATTATGGTGTACAAGAAAGCGCATACGTAGAAAGGTGCCTAACCTGCATCGGAGGTAGTTTATCTAGCCACATAATTGCTCAGTAATTGAGCTGATGTTATAGATCGGGTAGAAAACCACAATTATATATATAAATTCCATAAAAGGACTTTAAATGTCCTCTAGACCGAAATCCGGTCACAGCAAGTAATATTAACGGAGACTAGCGATTTGCGTAAGATTTATTATAATGTGTTCGCAAACACAATTGCACTATCTATTCCCTCACTCTCACATTTTCAATACGAGGATTTCAGTTCGCACGTTGCCGACTTTGTAACTTTTTTTTAAATGACGTCTTCTGTTCTAGGAATAATTCCTGGGTCGCGAGGGACTATACAAACATACAATTTTATTTTTTCTTTTATTCAATTAAGTTGGCAAACAAGCTTACGGCCAACCTGATAGTAAGTGGTCGAGTCGACCCATTCATGCTAAAACCAGTGAGGCTCTACTACTCTAAAATATACATATATATATATATATATATATATATATATATATATATATATATAATAACAGACAAAGAACACCCAGACCTGGTCAACTACTTGTGGGTCACACATTTAGTTGTCTCGTGTAAGGATCGAACCTACAAAACTCGGCGCATCGGCCGTGGCGAGGAGACCGCTTAAACGCTATGCTCATACGTTATACTTGCTATACATTCTATGTACGCTACAGCAGCGATAGCTCAGTGGGGAGACCAACAGACTGCAATGCAGAGGGTCTTAGGTTCGAACCCACGTCGTGCACCTCTGACTTTCGGAAGTTATATGACTTTTCGAAATTACGTGCGTATTGATTGACAATTATCGCCTGCTCCGTGCTTCGGAGAGCACATTAAGCCGTCGGTCCCGGCTGCCATAAACATCTATGGCAGTCGTTATTGGGAAGTCAGTGCCATATAATATCCTGACACTGGTCTAGCCTTAGGGTATCGTTAGCCTTCGTGTTGCAGAGGTCAGGTGGCAGCCGCTCCGTGTAAAAACTGATATCCAGTCAAATCCGGTTAGACCAGAAAAGCCGACTCCAAATGACTTGGGAATAATAAAGGTTAGGGAGGAGAAGACACTTTATATACGCTATACATAGTATGCTTGCTTTGCATACAATATAATATCTATAACTGCCTCCGTGGCGCAGCGGTAGTGAATGTGACTGCTGGGCATGAGGTCTCGGGTTCGAATCCCGGGTCGGGCTAACAAAATGGTATTGGGTTTTCCTGTTTAGAAATCTCAATACGAGCCCAGAGTTAGGATGTTGGCAGTGTTAGACGCCCCCGTGCCTCGGAAAGCACGTAAAGCCGTTGGTCCTGCGCCTGATCTCTCTCCCGTCGTGTCGGTTTATCCGTCCCATCGGATTATGAGGGTTAGGGAATAGAGAGTGCACTTGTGTATGCGCACGTACTTGTGCACTATAATATCTCCTGCGCAGATGGCCAGTCTCTATTAAGATTGGCCGCCGTGACCGAAATTCGGTCTGTAGGACATTATTATTATCTTATAAATAAAATTCTCGTGTCACAATGTTAGTTACCATACTCCTCCGCAACGGCTAGACCGATTTTTATGAAATTTTATATGCATATTTAGTAGGTCTGAGAATCGGCTACTATCTATTTTTCATACCCATTAGTGATAAGGGTTGTCCAACACTAATATTTTTTTTAAATCTTTTGGTTAGAACCTTTTTTTTATGGCAAAACAACGTTTGCCGGGTCAGCTAGTAATATCTATATGCGATACCAAAATAATGTTACGCGTAACCGGGGATCAGGCGCAAAGATCCGACGCCTACTTGTGTTTTACATTAATACATACAGACGAGAAATAAATCATGCCTAATATTCACAATCGCTCAACAGGGCTTTAAGCGGCATTTTACTCTCAAAACTCGAGCTATACGGCTGTAGGCAGCATCAGCGCTTTCGCTTAAACCATACTCATTAATGATTCAAAGAAATTCACACAAAGAAGCCTTTAAATTACAGTAATGTTAAGTTCGGTACATACTGGCTTCTAAGAAGCATGGCAAGAAAGGAGGAAAACCAGAAACCGGTTTGTTGGACTGCTTTTTAATGGTAGAGTGTAAATAATTCTCATGATTGCGTCAGGTGTAATCTGTCATAATTCTATCGTTTTACATCGTGTAACCATAAAGTGTGGTCATTTTTGTGTGCTTCAGTTGTTGGCCTCAGATGGCCTTTACAAAACGTGTGTATACTTACCGTATACTAGAAGTAAGGTTCCGAGGTCGCCTTGATTAGTCGTAACCTCGTCCAGCAATGCGCAAATTTCTGTGTAGCTCGCGATGCTGGAAACCTACCTACTTCAGCGAAGACGGCTCTGAACTCGTGGGGATTAGGGCTAGCGTTGAGACCCGTGACCGGCGCCGAACACGGGTTTTGGTGAGCTGAGCCACCTTTGGCACGGGTTTGATAGCGCGGACTTAGCTACGGTTTGCGCGAGGGGAGCCGGGTTGGGAGGGCGAGGAGCTGCAGGTTGCGTGGGTCAAACGGGAAGTGTGGTCATATTATATATACACTTATATAGTCACACGGTTATATACCCGAAGGTAAGGCAGGAGGTGTATTACACCAACTTCTCACAGTTAGTTTTAGGTAGGGTTGCCATCCGTCCGGGTTTCCTCGGATTTGTCCTAGTTTAGAGGGCATCCGGGGACCGTCCGGGTGGGGCTTCATTTGTAGTCCAGGTTTCAAAATTTAAAAGATAACTAAATTTAATTTTAATGTCTGAAAAGAAATAAAAAGGTGATTTATGACATTTTCAACTGTTTTTTATTACACTGACTATGTTTAATAAATAAATAAATGTTTAAAAAAACCTGTTTACATGTTTTGGCCTGGTTGCCATATTTTAGAGATGGCAACCCTAGTTTTAGGTGCCACGTAAAAAAGTGTCTATTGACGTTTATATGACATAGGTCCAGGTGTTATAATGCTACTAGGAATTTCATGAAAAAAATCCTAATAACATTTTGCTTTAACCTGGTGTCGAAGCTGAGACCTCATGCACAGTAGTCGTATATAGTACCGCTGGGCCACCGAATCTTTAAGCTTTTCTCCATTTTCCTGCCACGTACACACATGTATTTTATGAGCAGCGATAGCTCAGTGGGGAGACCAACAGATTGCAAAGCAGAGGGTCTCGGGTTCGAACCCACGACGCGCACCTCTGACTTTCAGAAGTTATATGATTTTTCGAAATTATGTGCGTATTGATTGACAATTATCGCCTGCCCCGTGCCTCGGAGAGCACGTTAAGCCGTCGGTCCCGGCTGCCATGAACATCTATGGCAGTCGTTATTAGGAAAGTCAGTACCCCCTAATATCCTGACACTGGTCTAGCCTTAGGGTATCGTTAGCCTTCGGGTTGCTGAGGTCAGGTGGCAGCCGCTCCGTGTAAAAACTGATATCCAGTCAAATCCGGTTAGACTAGAAAAAGCCGACCCCGAGTGACCTGGGAACAATAAAGGCTAGGGAGGAGTACACATGTATTTTCACAAGAATCTTTACGTCTATACAAATATTATAAAGAGAAAAAAATTGATTTTATGTTTGTTTGTAAGGATAAGCAGCGATAGCCTAGTGGGAAACCATTGGACTGCCACGCAGAGGTCTCGAGTTCGAACTCAAGGCGCGCATCTCTGACTTTTTGAAGTTATATGCGTATTAAATAGTTAATTATCGCTTGCTTTAACGTTGAAGTAAAACATCGTAAGGAAACCTGCATGCGTCCAACCTGCGTCTGAGAGTTCTCCATAATGATCTCGAAGATATGTGAAGTCTGCCAACCCGCACTAGGCCAGCGTGGTGGACTACGGCCTAACCCTTCTCACACTGAGAAGAGTGTGGCAGCAAGCGATAATTAACCAGCAGTGGGACAGTATAATACGGTTCCCTATCCATTAGCATAAAATTTTAAGACCTAATATAACTTAGCATAATGTTGTTTGGCATAATTATATTTTCGCATAATATAATTACGCATAACAGCTTACGCATAATTTTTTAAGCATAATTTCTCTAACCATAATAATGATTAAGCATAATATTGTAGAGCATAAATTTATTAAGCATAAAGTTCTAAACCATAACTTTTTTAAGCATAATATCCTAAAGCATAAATTGATGATGTGTTGAATGAGTTTCTGTCACGGCTCCGGCGCTGCGGGCCTCCGGCGGCCCCACGCGTGCTAATCGTCGCAGCCGCCTGCTCCTCAGCCCGCGGGCCGCCTCGCCCCTACACGCCTACGCGATTTTAAATAACACTCTAGGGGTAGGACAAACAAGACTACGTGAAGTCGGTTTTGAAAATATACACCTAAAATAAATAATTAAGGACTACTATTTCAATCAGTTAACTTCTATCTGAGTTAACTTCTATTATGCTAAAAGTCTTTAGGCCTACTAATGTTATGCTAATAGTCATTAGGCCTACTAACGTTATGGGAATCAAATTTATGCCAAAACAAATTAGTCTTTAACATGATTATGCCAACATAAAATGTATGCCTAAAAAAAGTATGCCAAAGTATTATTATGCCAAAACAAATTGTGCCAAAATCGTTATGCCGAAGTATATTAGGACAAAAAACATTATGCGAAAAGGAGGGATCCCTAAAAATATATATTATCAAAACATTTTTATTTAGAAATTTTCTTTTCCCGTAGAAGAATACTTTGTTACCTACGGGCAAAGAAAGATCTACCAAAACTACGTTTGTCAAGTATTTTGTTAAGTATTTAGTTTAACTTATTTGAATATATTATATACATATGTTTTACTATAACTACATAGTTATTTCATTATTTGATAAAGTAAGCTTACTAAACAATACATTAGTCAGTCGAATTTTATATAAATATTGTGATACTTGTTTTTCTCTTTTCAGTTCATTACTTTTAAGCAGTCGGTTTTTTGTTTTTATAATAATAATTGTTTTTAACGAAGTGTAATGCATTGGTGTATACCCCTCCGCGGGGACGGGCGGAGGGATTATGTCGAACTCACCCGTGAAATGATGGAGACGTCCCGGTAATACCGACTAAACCTACTACGGTGTTCCTTCTCAACTTCTATGACCGCGAGTCTCTAGCTCTTACGGTTCTTGAGTTGAAAGTTGTATAACAGATGGACGGACAAAGCTGTTGTATATGAGTTTTTTCGGACTCTAAAAGCAGATTTTCAACAATCAAGTATTTGCCAAAAAACGTCCAGACAAAGAATGACAATCCGTTAAAACTAGTTTTTTTTCTATTATGAATTATTAACTTTACTTTATTAAAGAAATTGATTGCTCGGATAGCGTAGAGGTTTAAGTGATCGCCTCGTCACTGCCACTGCGCCGAGTATTGTGGGTTCGAATCCCACACGGGACAAAACTTTGTGTAATCCATAATTGGTTGTTCCGAGTCTGGTTGTTCTTTGTGTCCTTTGTTTGAATGTTTGTAAAGTCCCCCGCGACACAGGAATATTGCGAGAGTTGTCTTTTTAAAAGAGAAAGAAAGATAGAAGATTACTTTTTTTTTCATTTGACAATAAAATGACTGATTTACAAAAGGACAGCAATGGACTGCGGTGGGCTGATTGATTGATTGAATGAATAGTAATAACAATAATAATAATATTCTATCACATACATACAACACCATCTATCATCCTCAAAACCGCAATCGGCGGGGCCGCGCGAATCACTTTCACATGCAGTCGCGACCCCGCCGAGGTTTCGGCCCGTCGTATGAAACGGCAGGCCACTACACAAAAAGACTAAGATAGAAAATCTCCTGGATTAAATTATACAGGGTGTCCGGTAATTGATGGATAACCTTGAAATGTCTTATAGTAGAACTGAAGGCCGTTCAGAAAAAATGAAAAAAAAAAAATATATGTATATATTTTAAAAAGTGCAAGCTATATTAGCATAGCATACTTTTGACTGTCTATCTATTAGCATAATTAGTGTTTAATAATAAAACAACAAAAAACCGATGGATTGTATTCATTTATGGTCGCAGTATACAAGAAAGTTATACATGCTAATTTAAAAAAAATACACATATCTCAGGTAGTAGTAAGGATAGATTTTTTTTCATATTTTTCTGAACGGCCATCAGTTCCACTATAAGACATTTATCCATTAATTACCGGACAGTCTGTATAATAATTTTTATCCCAGAAGGCATTTTCGTGGGAATCACGAACGAATCTGCGGCCCCATACTAGTATGATAAATTTTAAAGCTTGTGAAGATATTTAGATGTTCGTTACTCAATGACGCGTAAACTGTAGAACGGATTTAATTAAAATTTTACATGTAGATAGGCCACGTCCTATATTAACGCTCATGATACTTTTTAACCCGGTATGTGTTTCCGTAGAAGCCATGTGAGCGAAGCCTTGGTAATCAGGTATTGCTTCATAATGTGAATGAGACATTATAACATTAATGGTCAATAATATTCGTACAATGTAGCGATAATAGTCATTGTAATAATCTTTCGTCGTACTAATGAATTAATGTTTATAGATTACATAGAGCTCTGTAACTATGATAACAGGAAGCAAACTATTTCATAATGAATAAGGAGCCGTATGCTGTAAATTATAACATACTAACTTTTCAGTTAATATGGATCCTTAAAATACTAAGAAACATCCTTAAACCTTCACAATTAAAGTCTGTCTACTTTGGCTAGGTCGATCTTAACTTATTGTGTGCCGGCGTGGGGAGGGCGTGCAAGACAAAAATAGTAGTTGTTAAGCGTGCACAACGATCTTTATTAAAGGTACTCTATAAAAAGCCTTATCGCTATCTCACTGCAGCTCTCTACAAAGATAGTGAAGTGCTGACGGTTAGACAATTATTTGTCTTGCACACCACACTCTGGAAACACAAAGCTCTAACATATGACCCAATTATGGCAGCACTTGGCCCAAGAAGAAATAGGATATGTGAGCCCATAAGACACCATACTGTTTTCTTCAGAAGACAACCATGTTTCTAGAAAATTATCTCTATAATAAACTCAACGCTTTGTTAAACATATATCCTGAAACTACACGCGAATGTACACTCTCACACACACTGACACACGCTCACACACACTGACACACGCTCGCACAGATTTCATAAAACTTATGAAGTAGAACAAACACTCTTGCCAGTAGAGCCTAGCTGATTTCAGCATGAATGGGCCGGCTCGACTGGGGAGGGACTACCCTCTCACAGAATATTGACGTGAAATAGCAGTACTCCTACTGTTGTGTTTCGTTCGGTGAGTGAGAGTGCCGGAAGCCCAATCACCCTCTTTCCCCCTTCCAGCTCCTTCTCCTTCCCACTTCCTTTCCTAAAAGGTTGGCAACGCGCAAGTGATGCCTCTGGTGTTGCAGGCGTCTATAGGCTACGGTGACCACTTACCATCAGGAGGGCCGTATGCTTGTTTGCCAACTTAGTAGAATAAAAAAAAATATAAAAAAAACGCTCATAAATGCACGGGTTAGTGTCTAGGAGACCTGAAATACAGGGTTTCCCTAGTTTAGGCTTCTGTCCACCCCTCATAATACGCTTCTTGATATATTTACTTTGCTACCTATGCTCCATTTGGTTAGGTGCTTGGCTGGGGGTGAGTGGTCTTGGTGTGACTTTTTGCGCAGACACAGTTTAAACAAATAAACTACTGCTTAAATTAACGGTTCAATTGATTTAGTAATCGTTATTGTTGTACTTACATCGATCTTTGGCAGCATTTTATTTTAGACTAGGTTATTGGGTAGGAAGACGCATCAAGATTGCTTACCTTTGGTTGGGTGTCTGGCCAAATGGAGTTAGTTAAAATATAACATGTGCGAAATTGCAAAATTATTATGTTTGGTGGAAAATAAACTATTTTTAATTAATTTAATTAATTATTCTATCGACAACTCCCGCACCAAAAATTATCCTATCTCGCGGGGATCACACAAATTATTTATGTCCCGAGTGGAATAACTAATAATTATTATAGATGCGAATGTGAGTTTGTTTGTAAAGCTGTCACGCCTTAAATACTTGACTGATCATCATGAAATTTTGTATGCATGTAGGGTTACAGAAAAGGACATAGTGACTGAATGTGGTTAAAGAATATTTGTATAGAAGAAAAGAATATTTTAACATTACGAATTACAATAACTGCGATTAGGTTTATTAATCATTTCATTTCGTTTCTATGTATAATATGTACGTATTTACAAAAAAAAATATGTATATATGTATGTTTATTCATTGTCTAGTACCCATAGTACAAACTCTGCTTAGTTTGGGCTAAATGGTGTTGTGTGTATTTGATAGAATATTATTAAAAGTCCAAAGTCAAAAATCATTTATTCATTTAGGTCACAAATTAACACTTATGAACGTCAAAATATATGGGTTAGTGAGTTTACTAAGTTACTGAAGCTACATTTAGGTTAGTTGCTAGGTTCAGGCAAAGGCTTGAGCCTATGAGAAGAAACCTGCAAGAAACTCACGGCCACTCTTTTAAATCGCCAATTAAATATAATTTCAGTATTTTACAACTCCGATTAACAAGGTGTTGCAGCCATAATGCCATATACTACAGACTATAAAAAAACTAAAGATATAAACAATAATAACTTAATAATATAATAGAGATTAAATAATTTGGGCTAAGGTATATGTTTTAATAAAAATCTAAAATAGGCAGTAGGATGGCATGATGGCGCATACACTTACACTTTGTGACAATGCAAAGGCAGTCCGTGACTAAATGCGGTTGTGCATTTATATTCTTCAATAATAATCAAATTAAGAAACAAGTTACTTGTTAACATCACAAATAATCACGAGGTACCTCTACATTACTAAATTGACTTAAAAGTAATACAGATCTTTAAATCCTGTATGCAATAAGCAACTAGTTCCATGAGTTTTTGTCATTTAAGTAGTCGCTGACTGAATAATAACCCTTCCGAATGGTTGTATTTTAACGGCGCTTTTAAAGTTAAGTAATGGTAAATTTATTATATTAATAGTTAGTTTATTTAAAAAACGTATATTATTATTATTATTACCATTCATTCAATCAATCAATTAGCCCACCGCAGTCCACTGCTGTCTTTTAAGTATAAAATGATACCTGTATTAGAATGATTTTCCATACCAAAGGTTACACTGAGTAATACCGTGGTTTAAATTATTATTAATTATAATTTTTTTAACTAAACTGATTGAACTAACACCAAAACAACTATACAAACTTTCACATTTATATATCAAGGAGGATATAACTATCAATAGGTTAAATATCTGTTCCAAATTCCACTTACTGTGACACAAGACCAACACACAACACAGACACAACAACGCGACATAAAGCAGTTTACAGTCCAAGGTGACATAAAATCCTATCAAACAATTTGAAAAGATAGACCAACTAATGCAGTATATGTATATTTTAAGAGCAGCGATAGCTCAGTGGGGATACCAACAGACTGCAATGCAAAGGGTCTCGGGATCGAACCCACGTCGCGCACCTCTAACTTTCGGAAGTTATATGACTTTTCGAAATTATATGCGTATTGATTGACAATTTTCGCCTGCTCCGTGCCTCGGAGAGCACGTTAAGCCGTCGGTCCCAGCTGCCATGAACATCTATAGCAGTCGGTATTAGGGAAGTCGACACAAAAGATCCCACTGGGTCAAAGTGTCGCCGGTCTGTACTGACTGGCCCCCACACAAGATAAGATAAGATATGTATATTTTCCTGTTCTCTGGGTCAATGTACTAAGATAGCATTGTATATAATATGTCATGATTAAATATCCTGTAATTCTAGATGTGTTTCTGCAATAAATAAATAAAAAACAGAAACTGTCTCCGTGGCGCAGCGGTAGTGAATGAGACTGCTGTGCATGTTTCGGAATCCAATCCCGGGTCGAGCTAAGATAAATTTATTAGGTTTTCGAGTTAAGAAATCTCAATACGAGCCCGGAGTTAGAAAGTTTTTTTTAAATTAAACTAAGGTGACAAACAAGCATACGGCCTACCTGATGGTAAGTGGTCACCGTAGCCTATGGACGCCTGCAACACCAAAAGCATCACATGCGCGTTGCCGACCCTTTAAGAAAGGAAGTGGGAAGGAGAAGGAGCGGGACGGGGGAAATAGGGTGATTGGGCCTCCGGTACTCTCACTCACCGAACTAAACACAACAGTAGGAATACTGCTATTTCACGTCGATATTCTGTGAGAGGGTAGTCCTTCCCCGGACAAGCTGGTCCATTCATGTTGAAATCAGCGAGGCTCTACTACTCAAAAATTGGTAGTTTTAGAAACCCCCGTGGCTCGGATAGCACGTTAAGCCGTTGGTCCTGCGCCTGATCTCTTTCCGGTCGTGTTGGATTATCCGTCCCCATTGTATCATGAGCGTTAGGGAATAGAGAGTGTACTTGTGTTTGCGCACATATCTCCTGCGCAGATGGCCAGTATTTGTTAAGATTGGCCGCCGTGACCGAAATTCGGTCTGGAGTATTGGATAAGTTTGGAATTGGATTAACTGAATCTATTGATTTTGTCATCTTCAAATTGATATGCAGCGGTAGCCCAATGGGAGACCCTAGGACTACTACGCAGAGGTCTCGGATTCGATCCCAAGGCGTACACCTCTGACTTTTCGAAGTTATGTGCGTATTAATTAGTTAATTATTATCTTATCATTATATTGCTTTAACGGTGAAGGAAAACATCGTGACGAAACCTGCATATCTGAGTGGCCACCATAATGTTCTCGAAGATGTGAAGTCTGCTAATCCGCACTGGGCCAGCATGAGAGAAAAGGCCCAGCAGTCGGACAGTTTATATACAGGGTTGATATTATTATATATATATATATAATATAAACAATTCTTTAAAACTAACTTATACCTAAAATATTATGAAACAGAGAAATAAAAAAGAAAACTAAAACCCTCTAATAGGCGTCATAGAATTCCTCCGCATCACAGTCAACTGGTAGTGTGCCCAGAAGACTGGCAGCATTGCCACGTTGAATGGCAATGCTTATCCTTTTCGCGAAATAAAGGCCAGCCCTCATAGCAATAGCAATAATATATATATATATATATATATTAATTGCAATGTGTACAATATTACATTTGCCAATATATATAATGGCATGTAGAAAGAATGGACGAGAAAAGACTGACTAAGAAAGTTTATAAGGCTAGTGTGAATGGAACAGTCGCAAGGGGAAGACCTAAGCGAACGTTTCTTGGTCAGATCGGAGACGTTCTGGATAAAGGCCAGGTTAAGAGCACCTTAAACCGGCGAGCGTGTATGAGGAATCTTATGAAAGTGAATGAAGCCAGAGAAGTGTGTCAGGATCGTGGCAAATGGAAATCCGTACTCTCTGCTTACCCCTCTGGAAAACAGGCGTGAATCTATGTATGTATGTAATTGCAACTTGGATCGCCAAGGGACTAACGTCGTACGTCTTAGAACTTGAAGAAGTGATTAAAAGTAACATCCTAATCCTATCTAATATTATAAATGCCAATGTGAGTTGTTTGTTACACTTTCACGCCTTAACTACTCGACCAATCATCATGAAATTTTGCATACACGTTGTCTGGGGTACAAGGAAGGTCACCTTTCATACAGGAATAAAATTATTATTATAAAAACAAAAAACCCGACTACTTAAAAGTAATGAACTGAAAAGAGAAAAACAAGTATCACAATATCTTAAACTTTTACCAACCGCTTTTTGACAATTTATGTTAAAACAGTAATATAAATGTGATATGATACATATATTTTTGAAATGGTCTTTTCATGATCTTTCATTTGATACCCATATTGCTAAGGTAAGAAAAAATAAAAATAAGACCCCACTTTTTTCCATTTCATTTGCGGGCGCCATTTTGAAAATTTATATATCCTATATCACTACCACAATTCTGATGAATTCAACGACAACTCATACATATGTCAAAAACCGTCCAGCCGTTTGGGTTGTAGGGCGTGGCAAAGAAATGGACATACATACACACATACATACAGTACATACATACATACGCTCGAAAACAATTACCCTCCTTCTGACACAGTCGGGTAAAAAGTACTTTTTCCAAAGGTTAGCTAGTACCAAACCTAATATTTTTATTTATATCCTACTATATATATAGGGGGTATAGTATAGAGTATGTACACGCATCATCATTTTGTTACCAAAATGTCACCCTCATTAAACTGACATAATTAAAATCCTATTGTGTCTGGATGCCTGTTTGTCGCTGCGACTCAAGAGGCTAATTCTGATCAACCATAATTTTTCTAAATTACCTGCTCCAGTTCAAGACCTAGGGTAAAGACATATCGGAGGTTCGAACCCCGTACTTGTCATTTGATGAGTACGCCAACCAGTGCGTCATTAGGAGCCGAATAAATCAAGTATTTAGTCTCATTAAGAGAACATAAAAGTTTTCAGTTTCTCCCCGCCTTATCTGCCGAGCGGTTAGTTCTAACTTTTGTGTAACAATGCCGCTCGCGGCCAAGCAGTGCGTCGCCGGTCTCCGTGTGTGACGCCCGCGCTCATACGTGTTCATAGTGCCTTTAGTGTGTAACGGAATATATAGTGTACAAATTAAACCATGGTGTGCAAAATTCTTCCCAAGATTGGCACTCGTAAGTATTCCTTTTTTGCGAATTTTAATTTAGAATGCAACGGACAAAATACAATTCTAAACTCGAATTTTAGAACACGCAATAGATAATATTAATCGCAATTCTAATTTCGAATTTAAATTTTTAAATGTAAAACGTTCAATAAGGTTCGTAATTTAAATATTAAATTTCAAACGTACTACAAGTAACTTTTTTATTAGAAATATTACAAAACACAAACAGATAAAATAATTCTGAAATACTATAATTAATATTGCCTTGCTCAACTAACACGCAAGAGCTAGGATTCGAACCTGTAATCGTTCGTCAAAAATATTTCGTCACAATGTAACCACGTTATCGCCGTCGTGCGTTGAAAAAAGAAACTGAAAATACGATAAAGCGGCTATAAAAAGCGATGTAAGCCGATTTCAATAGTAAAACCAATGAGAAGAAAGTAATTTCGTGCTATCAACTATAATTATTACTATCAAGAACATTAAATTCGATTTTTAAAAGTAAAATATGTGCCATAACTTTATAATTCTAGTGTTCGTTGTTTGAAATAATCGTTAGTTTTTTTTATTATCTGCCATTATCATGCGCAGTATTTTTTTTGGTCTAATAACTCTTTTCTTTGGAACACCTGTGTAGCCAGGTTTAGCAGTAGTATTCATAGGAAACACAGAATTTTGCTACTCCTTAAGTCCTGTAAGAAAAGTTAAACTGTCTGGGAACTCGTATCGCTTTTAATCAGAAGCATATAGAAGGAGATGGATAAAGAACTCCTCTTCCTTCTTTTAGCAAAGCCGAAGATAAAAATTAAAATTATTTATAAAACCATACCAGAAAAGAAAACCACCATGGATTGGAACATAATAATATCACACTGAGAAGAGGCCCATGCCCAGCAGTGGGACAGTTTAATTCAGGGCTGATAGATATTATATTTACAAAGATAATTGTTTTATTCTATTTAGTTGTGAATAACAGTTTTAAAATAATATCAAACTTGACTGCCTCGTTGCATGTTACATATTATAGTACCGGCCAATATTCAGAGTTCGAATCCCGAGTCGTGCGAATTGTGGACGAAGTTCAAGAATTATGTTAGGTCATTTTCTGTCGTGCCCGGGCGTCGCCCAGGAGTCGTCGCCTGCAGACCTTTCCTGTCTGCATTGGGCACTGCTAGGTGGGTCGCTGATGTAGTTTCAGTTCCAGCGATCCACCCACCATACAAACCAGCGAGCTGGCACACCATGGTGGTTTTAGTAAGTAGGTCTGAAGTCTCGGGAGAGCCCGACATAGCCCTCTCACCTCCTCCTGTGTCGACGGGGAATGCATAAGGAGCATCTTCCCAAGTTAAAAAATGTCATCTTAATAGCAGTACAAACTCAGTCAATTTTACCAGATATATTTCAACCTACCTGTAGTACAAACAAATAACAAGCATATCGTCGCAGTCTTATAGATACCGTTTCAAAATTCATGCGGTGGTTGAAAATCTCTTAAATTCCCTTCAGATTGCTCATTTAGAGAATAAAACCAGGCATTAGTTAGGTTGTATATGTTGAATATTAAATTTGTAAAGGGCTTGAAACAAGCAGTGACGGATAGATGTGGTATCCATCAGTGGTTAAAGTAGTCGCTTAAACTACCACCGAGTGTTGTGGGTTCGAATCCCGCACGGGACAAAATTTTGTGTGATCCACAAATGGTTGTTCCGAGTCTGGGTGTTCTTTGTGTCCGTTGTTTGAATGATTGTAAAGTCTCCTGCGATACAGGATTTATTCCTGGTGTGGGAGAGTAATGGGTAATAGTATAGAGCAGTAGTTCCCAAAGTGGTTCAAGTGGACCCCCAGAGGTCCACGGGAGACTCAACGGGGGTCTACGTTGGCGTGACAAAAAAAAGAAGGTTTACAATTCGTAAGCGGGGGTCCACGAAAATTATTTTGAGGAATACGCTATATCGCTGAAGACCCGAGAATATCTAAAAAAAAAGGTCAGCCCGCGAGAATTTCTGAAACAAAAAGGTCAGCCTGCCTACCGTGGTAGTTTCAATACCGAGAATTAATTAAATTTTAGTCAAGGAATATGGTAGTATTGAAAAATGTAGCTGCAAGGGGTCCACCGGAACCAGCAAAATTTTGAAAGTGGTCTATGAGAAAAATCTCTGAGAACCTCCGGTATAGAGTCTTCAATAATAAAACTCTTAATCATAACTTATATTATAAATGCGTATGCGAGTTTGTTTGATAATTACGTTTTCACGCCTTTCTTACTTGAAATTATGCTTACATGTTCTAAGGGGTGCCTACAAAAAGGACATAGGGTTGTTTTTTAGACAAATTGCATGATAATCGGTCTAAGAGTTAAGGCGTAAGAGCGTAACAAATAAACAAACTGACATTCACATTTACATAATACTAGTTTTTTCACGCGGTTTCACCCACGTAAGTCTCGTTCCCGTGGGCATATCGGGATAAAAAAGTCTATGTGTGAATTTAGGTCTCCAGCTATCCACATACCAAGTTTTATTGCAATCGGTCTAGTAGTTTTTGCGTGAAAGAGTAACAAACATCTATACATCCATACATCCATATAAACTTTCGCGTTTACAATATAAGTAAGAATTAGTAAGAATAAAATGAAGTAGAAAATTATATTAGCTGTAATATTCATGTGCCCAAGGCGTATTTATATTTAAGAAGTAGACCACTATCGCATTCTCCCATAAACCTGGGATTACCACACAAACAGGAGAGTTCCAGGAGTTATTTATCATCACGACCAGAATTTTTGACCCTTACGTTGGCTCGTTGACAACGTGATATTCTCTTTCTAAAAAGACTACTCGTGCCCTAGTTTCTAATCCCTGTATCGCGACTTTATAATCATAATTATCATTTACTTGTCAAGTTTTGGAATGCCAGACATAATTTAAAACCTATTGGCCGCCGGTGTGCCGCTGGGATTCAATTAATAACGGATACAATGTACACGCAGACTCAAAGAAACAATTATTTGTGGATCACATGTACTATTGTCTTATGTGAGATAGCATTCGCACACTCAACGCGGCGGAAGCGATGAGGGGACCGTTTGCTCGCTATGCCATCTATTCAATCTGCGTTTTGTGTTTCTATAGACAATAGGATTTTCAAGAACTCCTTCACCTCTTGAGCCGCAACTGCACACCGGCGGCCAGATACAATAAGTTTTCAACTATGTCTGACATGACAACTAATAGTCTAAATAGTCGAATAATTTAAATAGATTAAACAGTTGTAGAGTTTAACAGTAGTAGTTTAATTGTTTCTAAATTCTGAATTAATAGTTTTATTTAAATAAACTCCATAAAATGTAGTTTTGATCTTAATGTATAATCATTCGCGTAAACGTTATATATTATGTTTGATATTTTACCCCCAAGAGAAATCAAACGAAATCTTTTTATACAAACAGTAGCAAAATTGATTGCAAAATAATCGGGATATTTCATATTTAAAATTTTGCTATAAGCAACAGTACTGTAGTGAGTATATGTCGCTTTCTCTCTCGGACAGCTGCATTCAAATAGCGTTTACGTCACAGTTTTAATTCCTTTTCTGTCACTTGACAGTTTGGCCTACTACCAGATTTGAAACGCCTGTATCCTATTTTTTTATGTATTGAATTCAGAAATTCTTTGTTTTGTAGTTTGGATAATTTGACGTAAATAGTAAAAAAATTGTGAGCCAACTATCCTATAGACAGGTTTATCTTACATATAAAATTCTCGTGTCACAATGTTAGTTATCATACTCCTCCGAAACGGCTTGACCGATTTTTATGAAATTTTATATGCATATTTAGTAGGTTTGAGAATCGGTTACTATTTATTTTTCAAACCCATTAGTGATAAGGGTTGTCGGTGACTAACATTTTTTTTAATGGCAAAAGAACCTTTGCCGGATCAGCTAGTAAAATATAATATGCTATCAGCAAGATTCGGAAGGAACCAAGTTTATTTCTTTGGCTTTCGTTTATTGCGGTGAGGTTAAACCATCAAATATCATACCAAATTTATATGTAGCCCAGAGAAGGCAATGATGTATTATTTCAATATTTTGTCGTATTTAATATTCCATGTAAAAAAAGGATGTGCTTATATCCCAATTGTCTAACGCCGAGATGTATTTCCTATCAATAAAAATTATTACACTTTTACCGACCTGGGAGTGGAACCCAGAGTACTAGGTCATCTGCAAACATAAGCACAAACGTACGAGACCAACAATGCAATATTTCTAACATACATACATAAAATTATATTAAAATTTTAAGTTTAAAGTTTCACATCAAAATTATTCATGAGGTCAACTAAACTTTTGTACACGACCACAACTTTAAATTACATTAGGTATACAAAACATAACCTAGTTTTATATAAACATCGAAGTCATCCTTATTATAATCATTTGCGATGTATTGATGACACACAGACAGACAATGTATTATAACACCAACAGACTAAAAGGCCACATTTATTATTCGACATTGTCGCATCAAATATTGAAGTTAAATAAGTCCATTCATTATATTATCATAACATTGTATTATGTTTTTTTAAGTCTAAAGGAATAGGCAGAGGTGTGTTATGTTTATGTAGCAACGTTTCTCTAGCTGTGTTTAACTCTAACGTACGAAAAATAGCAAATAGAATAGAAATATTTATTTGCATATAATGTAGTTACCGTGGGTGAGACACGCTTCGGCACGAATGGGCCGGCTCGACCGGAGTGATACCACGGCCTCACAGAAAACTGGCGTGAGATAGCGCTTGCGTTGTGTTTCGTCGAGTGAATGAGGGTACCGGAGGCCCAACCCTCTCTCCCTCCTGGGGACAGGGGACAAATTTAAAAAACTGGCATCGCGCTTGTGACTCCTCAGGTGTTGCGGGTGTCCATGGGCGGCGGTAATCGCGTACCATCAAGCGATCCGTCTGCTCGTTTGCCACCTATACCTTAAGAAGATGTAGGTGTACAAATTGACAACCTCTATGGTGTAGTGGTTAGTGTAACCGACTGCCACGCCTAAGGTCGCGGGTTCAATTCCCGCACAAGTCAAACATTTGTGTGCATGAACATGGATGTTTGTCTTGGTCTGGGTGTTTCTATGTATAATATGTATGTATTTACAAAAAAAAGTATATATGCATGTTTATCCATTGTCTAGTACCTATAGTACAAGCTCTGCTTAGTTTGGGTTAGATTGTGTATGTGGTAGAATATTATAGAATATTATATTACTATAAATTATGATGTTTACATGTTTGTCGGAAGCCTTAAATAATATCCTTATACAGACCTTATACCTTATATAGCTCAGTGGAGAGACCAACAGACTGCAATGCAGAAGGTCTTGGGTTCGAAACCACGTCGCGCACCTCTGACTTTCGGAAGTTATATGACTTTTCGAAATTATGTGCGTATTGATTGACAATTGTCGCCTGCTCCGTGCCTCGGAGAGCAGGTTAAGCCCTCGGTCCCGGCTGCCATGAACATCTATGGCAGTCGTTATTAGGAAGTCAGTGTCCTATAATATCCTGACACTGGTCTAGCCTTAGGGTATCGTTCGGGTTGCGGAGGTCATGTGGCAGCCGCTCCGTGTAAAAACTGATATCCAGTCAAATCCGGTTAGACTAGAAAAGCCGACCTCAAGTGACTTGGGAATAATAAAAGCTAGAGAGAAGAGATACAGAGATTTATGTAATCTATAAAAATCGCATCCTCTTCTCTTTTACATTGCCGTGGCCTACAGGGTCCATATTGTACCTACTGTGATATTGTGTAACAACTTTATATAATACATGGAGTGAAAGATACTGAGTATTCTACTTTACGGCATGTAAAAAATAGCAACGCTAGCCCAGCAGGAGACCGTTAAACTGCCACGCAGAGAGTCTCGAGTTTGATTCCAAGGCATGCACTTCTGACTTGTCGAAGTTATATGCACGTATTGTATAGTTAACCAGATTTAGCTCGCGACTTTTTCTATCCCTCGGGAACAGCACTTTGCTCTAGATAAAAGGAACACTATGTCCCTTTATGTACCTCTGACAACGTGTATGCGAAATTTCATGATGATCGGTCGAGTAGTTTAGGCGTGAGAGCGTAACAAATAATTAAACTCACATTCGCATTTATAGTATTAAGGGCTTGTCCCATCATCTCCGCATAGCATTTATCTATAAGATAAAAGTCTGGGCATCTCTCTTCTTTAACCTGACAAGAGTGAGACAGCATGCGATTTATCTTTCGGATAACTTTAACTTGTTAGTTGTGGGACTGGCTGTAAGTAAGGATAGTTAGTATTATAACTAAGCTAACCGCGTAAGCCCCAATGCCGTTGGAATATCTGGATAAATAGCCTATGTGTTAATCAAGGTCTCCAGCTATCTACATACCAAGTTCTATCACAATCGGTTTAGTAGTTTTTGCGTGAAAGAGTAACAAACATCTATCCATCCATTCTCACAAACTTTCACATTTATAATACTAGTTTTCCCCGCGATTTCACCCGCGTAAGACCCAATGCCGTAGGAATATCTCGATAAAAAATAGCCTATATGTAAATCAAGGTCTCCAGCTATCTACTTACCAAGTTTGATCATAATCGGTCAAGTAGTTTTTGCGTGAAAGAGTAACAAACACCCATCCATCTATCCTCACAAACTTTCACATTTATAATATTAGTAGGAAGTAGGATATGTAGGTACATATGCTCATAAGTTCTACTTCTATGCTAAAGAACAAAACATGATCAGTCTAAAGTAAATATTTGGATTACAGTAGGTCAGAACATGCGCTACTATCTCAAAACAATGTGTAGTTATTATTCTAAGGGTGTTTAGTATAAATAGTTCTTTGGATATTGTTGAATCGCGAATGTTATTCATTGAAATTAAGACTGCGCCGAGCGAAATGTGCCAAAACAGGCGGTCACAGTTAAGTTGATAAAATCAACACTTTTTGTTTAATACAAATATAAAATTTACATTTACCATAACAATGAACTCCGTGTTAAAAACTTAAAATAATTAATATTTTTGCCTACAAAATTACGTAAATTAACACGAAAAATTTAAAAACGTGTCACGTGATTTTTAGATTGTAACAGTAGAAATCTATCTTATTTTACAGCTTAAACGAAACATAAATAGTTATATTACAATTTTATTTGTCCGGCCCAAATATTTAAGTTATTGGTTGACAATAAAGATACATATTTATCAAAAAAGCACTTCAAATACTCCATACAATTTGACTATCGAGCTCTGTCATTCAGTCCAACTGCGTCTTACGCTCGGCCCAGTCTTAAACTACTATATACGGATTTTATCGCGTTGTTTATTTAACACTTTATTACATAATTTAGAAACTGTTACACTACTATACTACTATTAAACTTTAGTAATTTTAAACGAATTAAATTATTAAAACTATTTATATTCAAGTGTACACTTCACAGCGTCTCTGTGTCTCCCCGTGCAACGCGATAAAATCCGTATATTATAGTTTGGTTCTTTGGAGTAAAGCTGTTTGCTTGTTCTAATAACTATAGGTACGTATTGGTAATCAACGATTTTACGATAGCAACGATCGCAAAAGGCAATGCAACGTCATTAGAGTTTGCGACTTTTTGCGGTTAATCTTAATTTGTCTTTACGAATAGTATGAATAGCGTAGTGGTTTATGTGGTCGTCTCGCCACTGCCGCCGCGATGAGTGTTGTGGGTTCGAATCCCACACGGGACAAAACTTTGTGTGATCCACAAATGGTTGTTCCGAGTCTGGATTTTCTTTGTGTCTTTTGTTTGAATGTTTGTAAAGTCACCCGTGGCACAGGAATTATTCGTAGTGCAAGTCTTAACAAAAAATGTTAATAATCATTAGCATAAATTATAAAATGTTTCAAAAACATGTTTTTACTGAATGCCTTAAAAAACAACGAGCACTTTGCCTGATGTGGACAAAGTTTTCTTCTCATTAGTGGATAACTAAGCAAGTTCTTATTTATATAAAAGTATAAAATTATTGCTTTACACTTACAATAATAATTAAATATAGTTTTGCTATACATAATATTTTGTTGCTAACCCCTGATTTCTAAAGGGGCAATTAACACAAAACCTCTTAAACAAACGATCAAGTGCATGTCAACTGCAATGATTGGCTGATATATTGATTATGTTGATTATCATCTTTGATTCGGTACACAAAGGGCCCCCTGACTCAGAACAACTGTTCGTAGAACACACAAATTTTAGTTCCGTGTGGAAATCGAACCGCGAACTCCGGCGCAGAGGCAGTGTCAAGACAAAACGCAGTCCATGCAATTATGTAAAGACTGTTTAACGGATTCGGTTGGATCTTCAGACAAATAGACCATGCTCCAAAATTACTTCTCAATAAAATATGATCAAATTCTAAATTTCGCTGTGAGGCAATTTTAACTCTAATTGTGTGACTATAAATTATAATATTATATTTGTGTTAAGTAATTGGCACAAAGTTCAAATTTCTTTAATCCAAAATACTCTTTATTAAAAGTGCGAATGTTACCGAGATATTTATACGGGTAAAGCCACAAACAGAGCCTAGTTAACCATATGTAAAAGAAATAAAAGCCTTATCTCCCGCGCCTATATATTTGTAGCGAAATCAAATAGAAAGTAAGACGCGAAACTATGTCCGATGCGTAATTGTGTAGATTTCAATTGGCATACTGTACGAGGGATCATTTAAAAACTAAATTAGTCGCTTCTTGCATCTCATTGCATAACTTAGACCTCTTACTAGAGCAGGCTTTCTTTATTTGTATAATCTAGTTGCAGTTCCCGCACTAGGAATTACTTTCGTGTTACAGAGGACTTTGTAAACATTCTAATCACACAATTTTTTGTCACGTGTGGGGATAGAATCTACCACAGTTGACGCGCTGACAATGGAGAAGTGCAATCACAGAGCATATGTTATTGTTATTACCTCGGTGGAATCTCACGCACTACCTACGAGATAATGAATAAGGTGCATGAGGTCTCGACTGTGATGTCGGTTTCTGGGCACTGTTATTTGGTTTAGTACCAAGAAACTCTTCTAAAATATAATTAATCAGTTATGATATTCTCATTAGCAGTACGCAGTTAAGAGGTGTGCTTGGTAAATGGCAATAAGATTGCCTTTATTTTTACCTTCTCGGACTGAATATATATCTGGTGAAATGTGGGCGTTATATACTTATAACTAGCCTTTCAGAGAAAAATAAATATTTCTAGACACGCCTCTATACCTGAAGATATAGATAGAAATGTATTAAACCTATATTTCAACATCTGTCGTTTGTCGTCTAACGTCTTAGTTATAATTAAATAATTTTTTATTATTTTTGTTTTATAGCAACACGGAGAGTGACCAAGGACAGTCAGGAACCGATGCCGGAGGTTGCAGACTATGAAACAGCATTGGATATCGCTGGTGAGTGACAGTTTTAAATATCTCTAGCAGTTCCCGCGGCTTTAGCCAAGTATATGATCACTGCTCCCTCCCGTGGATCGTAGCGAGATGTTATATAGCCTATGTTACTTCTAAAAAGAGTAGTTTTCTAATGAATGATTAAAATCGATTTAGTAATTTTTAGAGGTTATCGATTACAAACTAATCTTACAAATCTACACATTTCCATAAGAACTTCGTATCTTGCCGTAGGAATTTCGGGATATGAAAACACTTCTATATAGAAAACAACGTTGTGTTAAAAATACAAGCTCATCAATCGACTACTTTTAAAATTTTACAGAAAGATACGGATGCCGAATATTTATACAGGGTGTGGCGTAAATAATGGATAAGCCTGAAACTGTCGATTGGCCAGATTATCATCTATCATTTACCCCACTCACACACGACCTCCAGTGACCGAAACTTGGTCTAGAGTACCTACATTATGACCTCGTATTTCTGTCAAACTTAAACCTCATTGAAAACACCCTTTATTAGATCACTAGCTTTTGTCCCGCGGCTTCGCTTCCGTAGAAGTAGGTTAGTATATGTTAGTAACAGTACTTATTTTTAAATAAAATGTAGCCTATCTTCTTCGGTGATAATATAGCATTTTAATAGTAAAAGATTTTTTTAAATCTGTTGAGTAGTTTATGATTTAAATCCTTACAAACAAACAAACAAAAATCAAATGTTCCCTCTTTATAATATTAGAATAGATAGTTATTATTTGCTTGGTTTACCTTAGGATAAATCATACCACCAATTATATTTGCTATTCGTATTGAAAATGTCATTAACCTAGTAATTTCAAATCACACGCTCGATTAAATTACATGATTCTTATCTGTTTTAAACATCCATGCGACAGCATAAAGATTATTTCTTTAAAAAGATTAGTAATATGTTCTTGTTAGCCTTTTCAGATAAGCTAGAATGTTTGTGTTAGGGGTGGGTTCATGTCAGTAATGCAATGAGTAGGAAACGTATCCGCGACCTCTCGATGCAAGTCCAATACCTTACCGATTGGGCTACCGGCATTTATAAATGTAATCATACGTATGCTATGATCGTAGCAAGTAGAAATTCGTAGTCTCTGCCTACCCCACACGGAAATACTCGACTCGCACAGAAGGCGTAGAGGTTTAAGCGGTCGCTTCGTCTCAACCATTACGCCGAGTGTGACGGGTTCGAATAACACGCATGATAAAAATGTACGTGTTCCACAAATGGTTGCTCTGAGTTTTGGTGCTCTTTGAGCTCGTTGTTTAAATGTTTGTTTATTCCCCCGCGATGCAGGAATTACAACTAAAGCGTAGGTTACATTTTGAAAAAAAAATAGCACTACATTTGAGTGTAAGTCTGAGAATCAAAGCTGCGACCTCACGATCAACTACGCACATGCCACTGGGCTATTACGCCATACAATGATAAATTCAACAGCATATTTCTAATAATCATGATGTCAATTCGAGGAGTTATGGAAGATTTTGTAGGAATGCGTTTATCTAGATATCAAGATTATAATTATAAGAATGAGTTGTTATTGTGTTATGTAATTAATTAACTTGTATTTATTCTTATAATTACTTTAAATGGTTTTTTGCACTTTGTAATTATTAAAGGCTTAAAATTATTAGGCGTCATATAAAACAATAATTACAGCTTAATGAAGTATTTAAAAAATGATCCTTATAGTCTTATAGTATTTTTTATTATTTAAAAGATCTCCCGCAGTGGAACAAAACTGTTAACAAAGACTCAGAGACGAGATAAAATTAATGTAACACACAATTTTTTGACAAACTTACATCAAATCATCAAATCATCAAACCCTATGATTTGCAGTGGCGAAGTGGACGCCTCGGCATTGTCAGTGCATCGAGTGTTGTGGGTTCGGTCTTCAAATGGGACAAACATTTGTATGATTCTGAGTCTGTGATCTTTGTGTCCATCGTTTCAATGTTTGTAAACATCCCCGCGACACCGGATTAAGTCATAATGCGGGAGTGGTTTATTCTATATAAAATATAAAATAAGTATGACCAAAGCAATGTTTATATCTATGAACATAATTCTAAAAAAAGATATTTCATTGTAAGTTACATGTACTGAATGATGCAGTACATTCATAGGGAGGTAGCTCAGGGATAGATCTCGGGGCCGACACAAAAGATCCCACTGTGTCGAAGTGTCGCCGGTCTACACTGACTGGCCCCCGAATAAGATAAGATAATATACATGTACTGAATAATTTACCACCTGCCAAGGAAGGTCGTTATTCACCACGAAATAATAAAAACACTGCAAGCAACTCGCAAGCAATTATTGAACTGTCATGCAGAGGTCTCGAATTCAATCCCAAAGCACGCAATTCCGACTTTTCGTAATTATGTGTATTAATTAGTAAATTTATGTGACTCGTTTTTTCTGAGAGTGGTTTGTAGATTCTTGAAAAGATAGGTGAAGGTGTATTATCACCCAAGCTAGGCCAGCTTGTTTTGAGTCTCATAGAGCTGAGTCCTTTATCATCTGCTAGGCACAGTTCCAGATTACTGATACATTCTTGAAATTTTTGTAGACCACAACGACTCGTGTTATATATCCTTTATCGCGGGGACTTTACAAACATTCAAACAACGAAGACGAAGAACATCCAGACGTGGAACAATAACATTTTGTAGATCACACAAAATGATGTCCCGTGTGGGATTCGAACTTACAACACTCGGCGCAGTGGCAATGCCGAGACGCCCACTTAAATCAGTACGCCATACGTGTAGTCTACCCAAAACATTATTCCTGATCTGGGTATTGAACCTGATACACAGCAATCGCATTCACAATCACTGCGCCACTGAGATAGACCTTTGCACTTGAATACGCACTCTACTGGATGTTTCTTAATATAGTGAAAACCTCCTTAATATCCCAGAACAAAATTTGTTCATAATAACAAGTATCACCCCCTGAGAGGTTTTCACTATACTAAGAAACACCTAGTATAATTGACTTATATGTATGTAAAGGCTAGTCAACTGAATAAATATTTTACAGAACAACTTTACAGCAACTATGGTTACAGGAAGACTAGATTTAAGTCTCTTCATGACGATGGCTGATGAAAGCAACCGAAACGTCGGGTAAATGTAAATATAAGATTATTGGACGAATGGACTAGTTTAATGTGTAAGTGGTCGCTTCTTCACTATGTTAACTATATTGCTGTGCCCGACAGGGTCCACGATTGTCACTAGCTTTAAGGATACTTGTCTACCATCCTATATTACATTGTGGATTGCAAATAAATAATATGAATATGAATATGAATATGAATATAATAATGTCCTCCAGACCGAATTTCGGTCACGGCGGCCAATCTTAACGGACACTGGCCATCGGCGTAGGAGATATTATAGTGCACAAGTGTGTGCGCAAACACAAGTGCACTCTCTGTGCCCTAAATCTCACTATCCGATGGGACGAATAATCTGACACGACCGGAGAGGGATCAGGCGCAGGACCAACGGCTGTAAGTGCTTGCCGAGGCACGGAGGCGTCTAACACCGCCAACTTCCTAACTCCGGGCTGCTATTGAGATTTCTTAACAGAAAAACCCAATAACTTTTTGTTGGCCCAACCTGGGATTAGAACCGGAGACCTCATAACCAGCAGTTGCATTCACTACCGCTGCGCCACGGAGGCAGTTATATTAACTATTGTGGGTTCGAACCCCACACGGGACAAACATTGTCGTGATCCACAAATGATTTGTTCTGAGTCTGTAGCTCTTTATATCCGGTATTTAAATGTTAAGTCCCCACGACACAGGAATAGGCATGTTTATTTATTTATTTATTAGGAATAACAAACGGTTACACAATCATTATATACTTACAACTAAATCATAACAAATTATGTTTGAACAAATGTGAACCCACACCGTTATGCACAGATTACAAATTTGGATATATGACAATTTTGATCTGACATCTACTACATATTTTTATTATATTTTAAGTGAGAGATTTAAAGTACTTTCTTTTATATATTTTTACATGTTTTCTTCTAGCTCTACAATAGCTTTCCTTAATTTGACTCGAAATTTGTTGGCGGTCATTGCAAACACATCCAACTCTGTAAATGAATCATTATATTTTTTACAAATACGACGTAAAGGTGCTCGACATCCAGCGTTAGTTTTACACGAGGATACAGCAAAAGTTGGACAAGAACGCACCTCACGCCTCATTATGGTTCTTGGTACAATATAGCTTAACTTATTAATTAAATGTTGACTAATAAAAGATTTTAGTCCGTCTTTAAGACTAGCAAAACTTACTGGACACGTATTTTTTCTTTTGTCACACAAACTAATAACAACGAAGATACAACGGGTTTAAATTTCGTTACGTCACTTGTCGGTACAGATTTTATAGGACAGTGACGTCACAAGCTCCCTCTCTCGAACTTTAATGCGTTATATCTTAGAAAATATTTCATGTTCTGTTAAAACAAAAAATAGGTGTCCAATATTTTTTGCTAATCTAAAAGATGGACTAATTAGAATCACTTATTTTTAACCCTGTCAACATGCCTATGAATGCATAGTTGGGATTCGAACCCGCGGCCTCTCGATCAGTACCTTTTTCATTGGACACTACTGTTTTTTTAAATACACCACTATTGAATGTAATTCGAATATAGTAGTTCAATATTTGCATAAACGTAAGACAATCTATTAACTCAAGTTCATCTGCACAGGACGATGGCTCGCGCACAGCAACTGTAAAGCCCTCCCTTCACCGACATAACTTCGCGTCTGGAATCATATTTCAATAATTCAGGAACCGTTATCCAGACCGGTTTGTTCTGCACGCAGTTATTTTTAAACCACGCGTAATACTTATGTAAATGAGTTCGTAATAAATCAAAATGAGAGGTTATTTTTAATCTTTAATTATATATTCTGCCAAGCGGTAAGCGGTCGTAATGGCGGTGTCGCTGTGCTGTGTGTTGTGGGTTCGAATCCTACTAATATAAAAAATACTACCTATAAAGCGGCGGTAGCCTAATAGATAAGGCATTGGACTTGCGATCGAGAGGTAGCGGGTTCGAATCCCAGCCATTGCACTAGTGACGTGAACCCACTCCTAATACAAACATTCTAGCTTAGCTGGAGGGGTTAACAAGAATACTAGTAATTTGAAACCCAAATTGCTAGTAATATAAAAAAATTATATGGATGGATGTCTGTTAATCTGTTACGCCAAAACTACTAAACCAATTGCGATGAAACTTTGTATGTACTTACATAGCTGCAGTTCTGGGTTAACATAATGGCTACTTTTTATCCCGATATTCCCACGGCAGTTACACGGGTCAAACCGTGGGGCGCAGCTAGTACATACATATTAGCGTCAAATGGGTAGACAAAGAAAGAAAGAGAAAGAAAATTAATATATTTGACAAAAAATGCCGGCAACGCGCTTGTGATTCCTCTGGTGTTGCAGGTTTTAATGGGTGGCGGTAATCGCTTACCATCAGGTGATCCACCTGCTCGTTTGCCCCCTGACTGACGGTACAACAAACATACCATACAGAACAGAAAAGGAATTTGGGAGGAAATAAGAATTACATAAAGAAATCAATATTAATTTAAATTTAAGGGCATATAATCTAAAAAAAATGTGGATGAATGCGTATTTCTACGTTAGGGACGAAACATGAGAGACGAATCCGAAACAAACCAATATCTATACTGCCGTGCTTACGAAAAACGCATTAAGTACGTTTTTGTACGCGAAATTGAGTTATGTACATATTTGAAATCAGGAAAACGAGCACTATAACTTTCTCCTAGTGACCATTTCAATATTTTTATTAAAACCCGCTTTTTCAGTTTTCATAAACGCATTAACATACATATCAAATAATGTTTTATTTACCAAAAATGCATTATTATCTACAGTGAGTGCAGACTCTATTTCTAGAATGAAGTATCGCAATAAACATAAATGCACCATGTTTTAGTTAGTGCGTTTATTGTTAAGCAATCATGTATAGTGTTATAAGGTACAGCGTTAAGAATGACAGCAACAACATTACTTGATGCACTGATAATAAGCAAATAATGACTGCTTACATTTTATTTTAAAAAATACACTATAAATTAAAAATTTAAAAACCTCCGACACATATTGAGGGAGATGTGAAAAATATGTAATCCGTCATTTTGTGGCGGCGGCCATCTTGGACCGATTTTCATCAAACATAACTAAGAACACTCCCGACTAATTCACCTTTCAAATAAAAAAAACAAAATTAAAATCGGTTCATCCGTTCGGGAGCTACGATGCCACAGACAGACACACACACACACACACACAGACACGTCAAACTTATAACACCCGTCGTTTTTGCGTCGGGGGTTAAAAAAGGAATGCAGTAAGTATTCGAGATAATGCGTTTATACTAAGCGAGCGGTAATTTGCGGGGTTAAAGCGGAGGTAGGAAAGGTAGCGGGGAGAAGAAACTTCCCGTGTCTCGCCAATCGCGACGTATTCTTGAAGCTGGACTCACGTGTGTAGGAGCGGGACACTTGCGGTAAGATTTCATTGAAATGAATAGCTAAGACTTTTCGGTAATTATGTAGGTACATACAACTGACATTTTAATGTATTACTAATGATGTATCGCTGTACCATTTATGAAATTATAAAAGGAAAATTACGTGTATTTCACACGTAATTTTCCATTCCGCTGCCTTTTATAATTTCAAGTCCGAATAACTCATTAGAAATATTTGAAAGTGTCATCTAGCCTTATTGATTAGTTTTATGTTTGAATTGTTTGAAGTCTGAAAAGCTGGTAACCTGCGTCGACTTGCCAGCGCTGCCAAATGCTTGTCGGCGTTGGTAGGCGGTAGTAGTTGGTGCGATTCCTCGCAGTGACTTCTAACTAGGAAATTCTTTGTCCTTGACAGAATCAGAATGTGGTCTCGCGGTAATTGCACCTTTCAAGACTCGGCGCCATCTACTGGTACCAACTACCCACGTGGACCAACGCCGACAAGCATCGATAGCGCTGACCAATCGGCTCAAATTACTCAGCTTTTTTATGTATATGACCTATGTACTTTTAGAGGCATTATTATTGTGGGACGCCATGTATAGTGTGTGTAGCCTGAAGTCTGACGTTTTTGTTACAAACCGAAAGAAGATTTGAATCCATTTGAGACAGTCACAGTACAGCAATATTTTATATTTTGTTTCAGTTTAACATGAGCAGGAAAGACCACATTATAGCTTTGGCTTTAGCTCAAAATAATGACGTGAAAGAACCTCCTTCATCTGCAGTTAGAATAGCAGAAAACTTAGAAACTCCGAAGTCTCAAGAAACCACATCCAAGTTCACGCATAGCGAATTAACTGCTACATATATAAGTAAAATATGGACCCATCCTGTAGATTTCAATGACGTTCCAGCAATTTTTGATTACAGAAATGAATATGGTAACTTCTCTTCAAGCGTAAGTGATATCAATACAACAATTTTCATAGAGCAGTTTCCAAAATCATCGTCTCACGTCACTCCACATGTCCATGATACAAGTTATTCTTTGCCTTGTTACGAAAATATGCAATCTGTCGACAATGAGCATGATTCAAATGATGATTACTTCGACTCTGATGACAGTGTTACGGACAAAGACTATGTACCTAAACAAAAAAAGGACAAGAAACATACATAATATCGTTGACACAGAGAAAACTACCGGCAATACAAGTGGAGCCTAGTGGAGATAGTTTCAAAACTCAATAATGCTGAACCTACAAATGATATAAATGTAATAACCTCTTCACAAACGGCTACCGAAAAAACTGCACCGGCAAATACTTCAGAACGTGAGTCAACGTTACCATCATCTAATGAAAAAGGTTTCACCAAATCTGGTGTACCTCGAAAGAGACGAAAATTAAATGTTCCATTGTCGGAACGATTGAAGATAAAGAATAGTGATGATGAAAAACTTTCAATCAAACCTCCATGCGATGAAAAATGTCGTAAGAAGTGTACTTCCAAGATAAAAATTAAGAAAGACAGGTTATAAATAAGAGATACAGAAATTTAAACTACGAATCAAGGGGGATATATATAAAAAGCATGGTTGAGACATATACACCACAAGTATGAAACGTTTCGAGTGAAGAGAGAAAAGCTAAAAGAGACCATTCACACAGGTTTTAATTTTTCAGTGAATGAGGCAAGAATTGAAGTTTGTAAAATACTTTTTGACCACTCTTGGCTATCATCCAAATAATAATAGAAGAGTTTATACAGCACTTAACAAAGAGATTGATCAACAAAAGGACAGACGGGGGACTTACGAACGCACAGGAGTTATAGACAAAGATATTATCAGAGCTCACATTCAAAACTATAATCCAATGATATTCCATTACCGTCGAGAACATGCCCCGAATAAATTTTACCTACCCAGTGATATTAATATTACAATGATGCTCCAAAACTTTATCAAAAAATACCCTGATATGACGGTATAATTTGAAACATATCGGAAAACACTTCGAGACATGAACATATAATTTACCCACCTAGGCCATGAAGAATGCGAGCAGTGCGCACTGTTTAAGATACATAAAAATAGCTCAGAATGTAAGCAAGAACCCTGCGAAAAGTGTGTCCAATATGAAAAGCACAAATTTCAGTACACAACAACTAGGAAAGAATACAAAAAAGATACAAGAAAGATGATGATGATATGAATTGTCTTTAACTGAAAAAAATCGCATTTATTTCTCGGTTGATTTACAAAAGGTAATAATGTTACCACAAATGGATGAATACAAAAGTGCAATTTTCTGTCCAAGGATAATTGCTTTTGACGAGAGTTTTGTTCCCCTTGGTAAATCAAAAGACCATGACGTGCCCTATGCTGTTCTGTGGAACGAAACTATTTCCGGCCGTCGCCAAGAAGACATTTTATATCAACTTTCAGAGCTTTTTTGCTAAGAAAACGAGATGTTAAAGAAATATTTATCTGGGCCGATAACTGTGCAGCTCAAAACAAAAACTGGGCGTTCATGTGTTTTCTTGTTAATATGGTCAATAGTGAGCTGAACTCTGAGCTGAACTGAGAGCTCTACAGAAACGATAACTGTCAAATACTTTGAACCGGGACACACTTTTATGTCAGCGGATCATTTCCATCAAGTAGAAATGTCAATGAAGAACAAGAAAATTTATGATTACGAAGATTTTATAGACGCTGTGAAAAACTCCAATTCGAAAAAAAATATAGTGAAGACAATGTTGGTTTATGATTTTTTTAATTATGATGACGTATCCTTCCAACATAAACTGAGCAATACAGAACCAAGAAAGAGTATATTTAAAGGATATATAATATCTGTCAAAGCCGTGAAAGGTGATTTTTCAATTAAATACAAAGAAAGCCATGAAGGTGATTGGAAAACTGTGGACTTCCTTCAGGCAAAAAAAAAAAATTCCCGCCATTTCCTAGTAAGACGTCACCGCGAGGAATTCCCAAAGAAAGAAAGGAAGAAATTATACCCAAATTGGTGCCTTTGATGCCTGAAAACATGCGACATTTCTGGAGCGATTTGCCTGTGTAATTATTTTATTGCGATTTTGATATTGTATTTTATTTTAATAATAATTACTTAGTGATTTTTAACAGACAACGTCATAAGTGCCTACCTAGAATAGTAAGCTTTTTTATTAATTTGTTTAATGTCTGATACTGTGATATGTTTCAGGTGCGTTATAATTTTGTTATTTTTAGAAATGTTTAAGACTGATTAAGCTTAGGGTGATTTTGATCTCAATACGTGCCATAAGAAGATAATGTTAATAATTTTTAAATGTCTTTTGGAGAAATAAAGACTTTGCACGAATAAAATTATTTTATTCTATCAAAATAATGTTAAACAATCGTTCCATTCAGTTTGCTTCTTTAGACTCAACTTTGTAATAAAAAAAGGTTTTGCTAAACATAAACGCAATAATCGAAGTAGTCAATGCACTTATTATTAGTATAAGTAAAACATTCTTGTGAAATAATTCTTTTGAAAAGTGCACTAAAATGATTTACTAGCCATAATTGCATTATGTAGTAGTTGATGCGTTTATGATTAGTTTGAATAGGATGAAGCGATAATATTTTCTAACAATAAGTACTTTTTTGTATTTGAACATATAACTATAACATTTGAATAATTTTAATAAATAGGAGAGTGTACCTTATACTCTGCTGCTACTCTCAGAGCAATTTTCACATCAATAACTAATTTATTTCCAGAGATACAAGTAAAAGAATAAAAATAAATTTACCGCGTTTTTCTCAAAGGTTGTCAAAAGGTAGTTAATACGTTTTTCATAAGCGTGGCAGTATAGCGCAGAAGATGTCTTCAAAAATACTTTTATATAATGTAGATGTATCACGTCCGTTTTAATTAATGCCGTGCATAAGGTCGGGTCTTCGACTTCCGAGTCGGGAAGTGTGGCTGAGTTTTTTTGGCAAGAAAATCTTAGAAGCAGAATTGAGTTTGAGGCTGCCTATCCATTGAAGCGGAGTGAGGCTGCGGCGCGAAGAAACGGGGAAATGTTAACCAAAGGGATTGCCTAAAATCGCCGTTCCTCTCCAGTTTGCAATCCTATTGGTTAATATTTCTCCATTTCTTCGCTCCACAGCCTCGCTCGGCTTCAATACACAGGCAGCCTTAAGCCACCTTTAAGTCACCCCCTAATGTGGGTACATCGCTGCCTAACTTTTTGGGGAAATTGGCGTGAGGCTATGTATGGATGAATTCGAGACCCAGTCTTCAAAGAAACTAGCCATTTACGCAGAGCACAAGAGGATATTATAGTCGAAAAACACGTCTAGTTCAGGCAATACCATGTAAAAAACAGAATTCATAAATAACTTTTTGTGTCCAATATTTAAATTGTGAATGTTTTATTTTAGAAAATAGTTTTAATGTGAATTTAATACAATAAGTAGCTTATAATGTGTTTTGTAGGACGTTTATAATTTATTGAATAAAAATGATAATTATTAGAGTGGAAAAAGACCACGCTCGCTGGTTTAAAGATGCTCTTAGCATCTTTAAACCAGCGAGCGTGTATGAGAAATGTGATGAAAGGGAATGAAGCCAGAGAAGTGTGTCAGGATCGTACCAAATGGAATCCGTAGTCTCTGCCTACCCCTCTGGGAAACAGGCGTGAATCTACGTGTGTATATACAGTGCATAAGTGTGTGCGCTAATACTAAAGTACTCGATTCCTTCGCTCTTATAGTCAGATGGGACGGCAATCCGACACGATCGGAGAGAGATAAGGCACACGATCAAGGGCTTTACGTGCTTTCCGAGGCACGTTGATAAATTATCATTTAATTAATAAATATACTGCATCATTAGTTCCACAGTTCTAGTCGATTATAAGGTTCAGAGGTCAATCTTTATGACTTGACAAATCATTATACATTTTGAATATACGTTTGTAATAATAATTATTTTCTATTATTCATTTGATTCGGAAAGCTTATTCCATATACAGCAAATAATAATCCATTATATCTATTACATTTTTACATATAAATCAAAAGATAAAGATAAAAATAAAAATTTTAGTTCACAATATATAAATAGGCAACAATAAATTATTTCATTAGATAAATTAAGAAATGTCATAAAATCAAGTAAATATCAAAAAATATTTTATTATATAGTCACAATATGATATTTTAAAGAGTCTCCCGCACCAGGGATAATAATTCCTGTGTCGCGGAGGACTTTACAAACAATCCAACAACGGACACAAAGAACATCCAGACTCGGAACAACCATTTGTGGATCACACAAAGTTTTGACTCGTGTGGGATTCGAACCCACATCACTCGGCGCAATGGCCGTGGCGAGGTGACCACTCAATTCACTTCACCATCCGTGCAATCATAACTTATTTTACATAAGTATCAATGCTAAGCCTTGGAAGCAGCGATAGCTTAGTGGGGAGAACAACTGCAATGCAGAGGTTCTCGGGTTCGAACCCACGTCGCGCACCACTGACTTTCGGAATTATGTGCGTATTGATTGACAATTATCGCTTGCTCCATGCCTCGGAGCGTACGTTAAGCCGTCGGCCCTGGCTGCCATGAACATCGATAGCAGTCGTTATTGGGAAGTCAGTGCCCTATAATATCCTGACACTGGTCTAGCCTTAGGGTATCGTTAGCCTTCGGGTTGCGGAGGTCAGGTGGCAGCCGCTCCGTGTAAAATCTAATATCCAGTCAAATCCGGTTAGACTAGAAAAGCCGACCCCAAGTGACTTGGGTATAATAAAGGCTAGGGAGAAGAATCAATGCTAATCCTCAACCAGCCAGCACAGTTGTCCAAAAGTAGCTGAAAAGACACTCGTACTTCCCATAATATTAGTTAGAATTGATCAATAAATCACGAAGCGTTAATTTCAATAAAAATGACATTTCCTAGTAATTTTCCTTTTATTATTGATAACGTTTATTCCGTCAGGTTTTCTGAAGCAGAAGTAATAATCTGTAATGGACAGCAATTACACGCGTATTGTGATGAGGTTCTCTGAAGGTTTGTGTCATCTGGATGGGCATCAGACTTTGACCAACATGTGATGTTGATACCTACCTACCTATCAATCTATATAAATGAATCCATGTTTCTCTTATTCACGATATAACTTGAGAATGACTTTGCTGGTTTCATTCATCTTTTGTTTTTAAGTTTTTCAAGTTCTTACGCATAGAAAAGTTAAATATTGCGCAGATTTACCTCGCGAGTTTGACAGTTCGTCTAAGACAGGACAACGTCTGTCGGGTCATCTAGTATTTAATATAGTATAATCAAAAAGTCAAACCCAAGAAGAAGCAAAAGACAGCTAGACTTTATGACACTTTAACCTCATTCTGCGTAAATAGAAACACCAAATATTAAATTATGTTCGAGTACTTTAAAATAACTACACTTAAGAACATTGAGACAACCAACATTTTAGTCTCTCGTGAACATGGCTGCTTAAAAGCAACCGAAACGTCGGGAAAAGTGTTAAATTAAATCTAAATAGTTTTTATAATTAGCTTCCTCATAAATCACTCTGTCTATTCATGAAAATCGCATGAAAATACGTTCAGTAGTTTTTGAGTTTATTGGGAACAGACAAACAGACGCCGCGTGTGACATTGTTTTATAATATGTAGTGATGTTAGAGGAGTACTACCTAGGGCCTAAGATTAAGATACCTAAGCTATATTTAAACGGAGCGGTTAGTTGTTGAAGCGTGGCGTATTAGTACTGTCTCTCCGTCGAATGTTGTGGATTCGATTCCCACACCGAACAAAAAATTGTGTACCTATTCCACATTACTTATATAAATGTATCGCCACTGTGGAAGAGCAAACACCATTTGAACAAAAACTTGCAGTATAAGCAGCATAAAAATTAGATAGTTTTTTTTTTAAAGATTCCGCCCTTTTTGAAAATATCCTGTGATGCGTAGGTCTCTACAAACATTCAAACAACGGACCGCTTAAACAACTACCTACGACATCTGTTCAGTCAAATTATTATTTTTACTATGCGCAGTAATATAAGATTATCGCCGCGTACCGCAAACGAATGGTGGAATGTTTACGGGTACAATTTATTATTCTATACAATAAGCTGCCGACAGATTTTAAAACCATAATTTGTTATTAAATCTTTAAAAACAAATTGAAATCTTTGTTATTGATAAATCTTACTACAGTGTTGATGAATTCCTCAAAGATAAACTCTATTGACATGATTGTAACACGTAATTTTTTTAGAATTGATAATATTTTTTTTATATTAGTACCTACCGGTCTCCCCGTGACCATGGCTGCTGAAAAGCAACCAAAACGTCGGGGAAAGTGTAAACCAAAAATAAATAGATTTAATAGTTAAAATAATTTTATTAGCTAATAAATTAGTAAAATAAAATCAATAGTAGTAGTAGTAGTGTAATATTTTCAAAATTTTGTAATACAGTGATAAATAAACAACGCGATAAAATCCGTATATAGTAGTTTAATTTCAATGAATAAATTTCGCGTAAACAGAAGACAATATTAAGTACCTATTTAAGTTATCATTTTTGTATTTATATTTGTATTTAAAATGACATGACATTTCCTGAATAATATATAGTTCTTAATAGACTGAGAATCCACAAATTTATATTAATTTAGTACTTAATTATTTGCAATTGATGTTAACAATGATTAATTTACATGTATGTTCAACACAAAATTTGTTATGAATAAATAAATTAATGAAATGGTGCTCAGCGATCCTTAATTTTTTGAGACCAAAGCCACTCTTCTTGCTCTGTTACTCCATTATCGCACTTGCATAAAATATAATCTATCCATAATCAAGCCCATAAGACCCAGTACGCATTAGTTTGTGTCTGGATACACACACAATTTATTTGGTAGTAGCCAAGTAGGTTCGATTTTATTAGTCGATTCGGATTTGTTTAGTAGTATACAGGGTGTCCGGTAATTAATGGATAACCTTGAAATGTCTTATAGTAGAACTGAAGGCCGGTCAGAAAAAATGAAAAAAAAACAAAAAATAGAAAAGAATACTAACATAGCATACTTTTTGTGATGTAAAGAGTATGCAGCTATAGGTTGCATAGACCGGTGTGCTACGGTGGCGCGCGACGGCGGCTAGCCAGTCGTCGACGAACCGCCGAGCGCTACGGACGTGTTAACCTCTAGCTCCATACAGTGTTACAAAAGTGAAAGTGTTTCATTCCAAAACCTCACAATTGGCGACGAGGATAAAAGTGAGTACTTAATACTGTATAATTATATACCCGCAATAAAGAATTTAATATATTATTTTGCTAACTGTATACTTGTGAACTAATTACTCGAAAGCGTAATGTTTATCTTAATGCGCTGACGCACGAGTCACGGGTCAGATAATATTCACTGCATCCAGGTTATTTTAGTTTCAAGGCAAACAAAATAGTATCAAAGTTTATAGAACAGTTATATTATAATAAGTCGTTACACCCTCTCAATATACAATAAAGTCTTTTCAAATGCCTTCGTGGGGCAGTGGTAGTGTGTGCGACTGCTGTCCATGAGGTCTCGGGTCCGAGTCCCGCGTCGGGCAGTGTTATTGGATTTTTCTGTAAGGAAATTCTCAGCAGCCGCTTGGAGTCAAGAAATGTTCCTGGTAGACGGCAATAGGCTCGCCGCCTATTACGTGGGAAGATGTTAGTCGGGATTTACTGGGAAAAGATACAGCAATCTCTTTGGGAGTGTTAAAAATAGGATATGACATAAATTTAGTTTTGGGTCGTCCTGAATCTTTTCCTAAATTCAAAGATGTGTCATTGGAAATTGAAATTGATGGTTCTATTAAGCCAGGAAATCAACCATATCGTCGGGTACCAATCCCCTTAGAGGAGAAAATCAACGAAAAAATTAACGAGCTCATAAAATCAGATATTATAGAGCCAGTCAATAAGCCATCTTCTTGGGTTTCACCTCTAGTGCCAGTCATTAAAGGAGATGGAGAAATTAGGATTTTTATCGATATGCGTTGCGCTAATAAGGCCATTATCCGTAAAAATCATCCACTTCTAAGAATTAATCAACTTGTTTCGAAGTTTCGGAAGGCAACTATCTTTTCAAAACTAGATATTTTAAGTGCTTTCCATCAAATCGAAATCAGCGAGTCTTGCAGACATATTACCACCTTTATTACGTACAAGGGCCTTTTTAGGTACAAACGATTAATGTTTGGCATATCTTGTGCACCTGAGCACTTTCAAAAAATTTTAGAAGACATTTTATTACCATGCGATGGTGTAGTTAACTTCATAGATGATATCGTTGTCTATGGATGTAATGAAACCGAGCACAACAAACGGTGAAAAGACGTTTTGGAAGTGCTCAAACGAAATAACGTGAAACTCAATGACAAGAAATGTGTTTTTGGCATAACTAAGGTTATATTTCTCGGACATGAATTATCGGCTGAAGGGGTTAAGCCTTTAGACAAATATACTAAAGTCATTGAGTCTTTTAGATGTCCCGAGACTGTGGAAGAAATTCAAAGTTTTTTAGACCTTGTGAATTTTATCGGAAAGTAGATACCCAACCTGGCTACTTTGACTGACCCGATTCGGAAGCTTCTGCGTTTAAAGTTAACAAAAAATGTAAAAATTACTTATTACTGGAAGTATGAACAAAATGAGGCATTCTAGGCACTGAAAAAATGTCTAAGCAAAAAACGCTACTGCCAGACAGAGAAGGAGGCTTTAGCTTTAGTTTGGGCAGTAGAACATTTTTACCTGTACTTGTACGGTAAAGACTCATTTGATTTGATAACCGACCACAAACCTCTAGAAGTCATCTTTGGCCCTCATTCCAGGCCTTGCCCTAGAATAGAATGTTGGGTATTGAGATTACAGTCTTACAACTATAAAATCGTTTATTGTGCCGGAAAAAACAACATCGCTGACCCTCATTCAAGACTGTGTCAAGACACCAAAATAAAATCCTTTGACGAAGACATAAATTCGATCCAACAAATCATAGCTTATTCACGACCTGTTGCCATTCCCCTCAAAGAAATAGATATGGCTTTATCAGAAGATGAGAATTTCAAATTAATCAAAGAAGGGTTGTTGAATGGCATCTGGGACGCTAAAGTCAATCACTATAAAATATTTGAAAATGAGCTTAGTTTGCACGAAAACTTCATTTTGAGGGGCAGCAAAATCGTGATCCCAACAAAACTCAGACGACAAGTACTACAGGCCGCACACGAGGGACATCCCGGCATAGTCGCGATGAAATCACGGTTAAGGACTAAGGTCTGGTGGCCCAAAATTGACAAGGATGCAGAGTCATTAGTCAAGGCTTGTAAGGGATGTACTCTAGTTTCGGCTCCTAATCCACCAAATCCCATGAAACGCCGTGAGTTACCGGCTCAGCCTTGAATCGATGTGGCTATAGATTTTCTAGGACCATTACCTAGTGGGCACTATTTATTTGTAGTGGTGGATTACTTTAGTCGCTACAAAGAGATTAAAATTATGAAAGCTATTACAACTAGTGAAACAATCAAAGCACTTAAAGAAATGTTCTCCAGACTTGGTAACCCCGTTAGTATCACTGCAGACAATGGGACTCAGTTCACATCAGCTGAATTCAAAGTATTTTGTTCGGAATTTGGAATACATCTGTATAACACTACACCATATTGGCCACAACAAAACGACGAGGTGGAGCGCCAAAATAGAGATATTTTGAAGCGTCTCAGAATCAGCCAACTTCAAAGAACTGACTGGAAAGATGATCTACTTAAATATTTATCTATGTACAACAGTACGCCCCATTCCACGACTGGTAGATCACCATCAGAACTTTTCTTTAAAAGACAATTCAGAGACAAAATTCCCTCTCTTATAGACATCGAAATTTCACAAACAGACTTAGACATTAGAGACAGAGACTAAGAAATGAAAAGTAAAGGAAAATTTGTGGAGGATAGAAAAAGAAAAGCACAGAACAGTGAAATCGAAGTGGGTCAAAAGGTTTATGTAAAAAACTTAGTTAAAGATAACAAATTAACTTCCAATTTTAGTCCAGTTACACAGTAGTCGGTACTAAAGGCAGTGAAATAAATGTTAGAAATGATGAAACGGGGCGGGAACTTCGTAGAAATATAGTTCATTTAAAAAAAGTACAAGGGGAATGGACAGTCTGTGGAGAAGAAGAGGAAAGAGAAAATAGCCATGCAAATGGAAAAGATCTTGAAGTAGATTAATACGTAAAATAGGATATTATTAAATCAAATATTAATCTGACATATGATTTAGTGTGCATACGATGATTTGTATTCTTGTAAGCTGCTAGATTTGCTTCTTGCACAAATAAGTAAAAATATAGGGTTTACTTAAACGATTGTTATTGTTTGATTGATTGATTAATTAATAAAATTAAATTAAAATTTAATTATCAATAAGGAAGAGATGTGATGTAAAGAGTATGCAGCTATAGGTTGCATAGACCGGTGTGCTACGGTGGCGCGCGACGGCGGCTAGCCAGTCGTCGACGAACCGCCGAGCGCTACGGACGTGTTAACCTCTAGCTCCATACAGTGTTACAAAAGTGAAAGTGTTTCATTCCAAAACCTCACACTTTTGACTGTCTATCTATTAGCATAATTAGTGTTTAATAATAAAACAACAAAAAACCGATGGATTTCATTCATTTATGGTCGTAGTATACAAGAAAGTTATACATGGTAATTAAAAAAAAACACATACATATCTCAGGTAGTAGTTAGGATAGATTTTTACATATTTTTTTCTGAACGGCCATCAGTTCCATTATAAGACATTTCCAGGTTATCCATTAATTACCGGACACCCTGTATATCGTAAACGTTTGCTTCGGCTAGATGGATTTTTGAAATCAGATATTCTAGTTTTAAAAATCGATTCTTTTAGATTTGTGTTTGAAATCGGATTTTGAATTCGTTTTGATATATCGGTCGCATGCAAGACCCAAAGGTATAATTATCAGGATATTGTCTTTAATGACGGTAGATTCACATAGTCTAGGCATGACGCAATCGAACGCAGTTCGCTCATCATTGCGGCAACTTGATGATATAAACGATTTGTAGTTGTATCATATTTACATAACGCAACGTTATGAATGTGCTCCTGTAGGGGTTAGCGTCTTTCACATAATTTGGTATAAATTATTATAAACAAATGCCAATTATTGTTAAGAAATAAGTGCTACGAAATACCTTGTTTCTCTTCTGTGTTTTCTTTTTTTATAAACTATATATATACATAGTTTAGTTAGTACAATTAAATAGTTTGTATCTATGACAGTGTAAGGTTTAAGAAAAATGAGCGGATCTCGACCTCAAACGTAAAAGTTTGGCGAGAGAATATTTGTACGGAATCTAACATTGTATTGGAAATGAATAAATAAATTAAAAATATATATATACATATGTGGGATTGTATGGCAAAATAAACGAACAATATCTTGTTAAAAACTATTTATTCGTAGATCGTTCAAAAAATCAACGTTACACCGTGGCTGTCGGTCGTGAATCTCTCCCATTGTCCTTTCTCACTCGCACACATACCTCTCTCATTCTTTCATCCGCTGCGTTCCGTTTTACAATATTTATCCCACAGTCGGCCATCCTGATCCATGTCTGCCCTCAGACATTCACACGAACATTCATCGCTATCTTACAACTTAACTAACTTACAACTTAAATTTAACTTAACTAACTTACAACTTAAATTTAGCTTAACTATTAATACAACATTACATTACTTAACAATATTCCTCAAAACAGGTTTACACAGACATTTAACATTGCAGTAGGTATAGTACAGATCTTATAATAAACTAAAACTAAGCTAACATCGTAACAAAACATGGTGATAACAAAACATAGCACAATCATAACCTTTCACACACAACTCTGAAACAAAAAGTTAAATCAACAGGCAAGCGACTCTCACCATTTAGGTTTTGGAGTCGACACCTGGCCACGCCTTCATGTAGTCTGCTGAACTAGAGGTTACCCCAGGGCCTTCAGTGTTAGGGTCTAGCTTTTTCACATCATATCTGTCGTTCCTCTTTACTTTAACGACCTGATAGGGCCCTAGATATTTGGCTTTCAGCTTCATTCCCGTGCCAAACTGCGTGCGTTTAATTGCCACTAGGTCTCCTTCATTGTATTTCATACTCTCTTTTCTCTTCCTATTGAAATTTCTTATGTTTTCTTCTTGAACTTGTAAAATCTGTTCCTTGGCTTTCTCTCTAAGTTTTTCTCTCTCCTCTGAAAAGCTTTCCCTTCCCTCTTCTAAAAGTAAGTCGTAAATCTCGGTGTCTTCCTTCATTCTCATCTTAGTCCCAATCAATAGTTGATAGGGTGTAGTATTTATGCTTCGCTGAAAAGTACTATTTAGAGAGCGCTGTAATCTACTTACATGCCGATACCACAGGGCAGGGTTTTCTATACACATCTTCGTAAGTACGGAAATTATAGTACGATGAACTCTTTCCACTTGCCCATTTCCTCTAGGTACGCCCGTCGTAATTTTGATGTGTTGTATGTTTTCGTCTTTACAATATTCTTGAAACTCATTGCTCGTATACGCCGTTCCTCGATCAGTTATAAATCTGGTTGGATTACCAAAATGTTGTTGGTGAATTTTCAACTTTTCTATTGTTTCTTTACTTGTGGTACTTTTAGTGGGAAATATCCACGTAAACTTGGTAAATGCGTCTACAATCGTAAGAATATGGTTATACTGCTTCTTCGTCTCAGTCATTGGACCGATGTGATCCAAATGAAGTGTATGTAGCGGCGACTCTTCTTTTTCAATCGGAGTTAGGAATCCTTCTTGTTTTCCCTCTTTACGTGTTGCTAATAGACATGGAATGCAGCTTGTGATAAACTCTTCTATTTTCTTATCAAGGTTCTTGATAAAATAGTCTTTACTTATTAATTCAATCATCTTTCTCTTTGAAAAATGTCCATTTGCATGAGCCCTTTTGATAATTTCATTTTCCATAGACTTTGGGACCACCAAATGCTTTTCCATTCCTTTGTACAGCAATCCATTATCAATGTAATAATCTCCATAAGTTCTCTCCTGTAAAATTTCTGATATAGCTTTTAGACCATTATCCAACTGTTGTGCTCGTCTGATCTCATCGTGCAGAGTCACTACTGCTACATATGGGTTTCGGCTTAATGCATCAGTATACTTCATCCTCACTCCTGGCCGATGTTCAACCACAAAGTCAAACTCCTGCAGAAGCAATGCCCATCTTGCAACCCTCGTACTCAAATCTTTTTTCTTAAGTGTCATCTGGAATGCTTGGCAATCAGTGACAATTTTAAATTTTATACCATACAAGTAGTGTCTAAATTTTTTTACCCCTTCAATTATAGCCAAACTTTCCAGCTCATAACTGGTGTACTTTTTTCTGCATCATTTGTTTTACGACTCATGAAATATACCGGGTGTAGTCCACCGTCATCATCAGATCGCTGCATGAGTATAGCAGCATAAGCCAGAAGCGAAGCATCTGTATGCATTTCTGTCTCCAATCTTGGATTAAATATTCGTAATACTGGTTTAGTAGTCAAACGTTCCTTCAAACAATTAAATGCACACCGTTGCTCATCATTGAATTTGAAATCAACATCTTTCTTAAGTAAATCTGTAAGTGGTCGTGCTATAGATGCAAAATTCTGGATATACTTCCTGAAATACGACGCCAATCCAATAAAACTTTGCAATTGCTTAGTTGTTTTGGGTTCTGGAAACTTTGTAACAGCATCAATCTTTTCACTGGCAGGCCTCACTTGTCCATTCTCAATCGTATGACCTAAATAAGTTATGCTTCGACATATCAGCTGTGCGTTTTTCCAGTTAATTTGCAAGCCATATTCAGATGCCACCCGTAAAACTTCTCTTAATCTATCAACAGCTTCCTGTTCATCTTTTGCTGGAATAAGAATATCATCGACAAATATTAGAACAATCCCTTTAGACATTAATTCTCTGAAGATTATGGTCACAAATCTCATAAAGTAGTTTGGGCAAACAGACAAACCAAATGGAGCTTTCAAAAACTCGAACTGACCGTGGTGTGTAACAAATGCAGTGTACTTTACAGACTCACTGCTGACACTCAGATGGAAAAATCCATTCTTTAAGTCCAGTACACTAAATACTTTTGCCTCAGCCAACTTGTCAATGTAATCCTCAATAATCGACAATGGAAACTCATCCTTTATAATTTTACTGTTTAATTTTCTATAGTCAACACACACCCTTATAGCACCATCTTTTTTGCGAACAAGAACTAATGGACTGGCATATTCAGAGTAACTTACGCGTACAATTCCTTGCTCGAGCCATTCCGCAACTTGTTCTTCAACCACCACCTGCTCCTTTAGTGATATGCGTCGTGGACGTTGCACCACCGGGACATCATCTTTCACAATTATTTTCAGTTGGATAGGAGCTTCTTTGATTTGGCACGGTTGATAGCTCTCAACCATCTGAACAACCTCTTCTTTAAGGTCAGTATTACTTACGTGACCAACCTCAACACTGCAACTGAAACAATTGATTTCATCCACCCATTCCACAGGTTTCATCCACACAGCACTACCATTCATAACCATTATAACATTCTTAAGAAATTCGTGACCTATGATTACATTAAAAGGCATACAGTCTTTAGGTACCACGTAGAATAACACATCATCGTATTTCGTACCGTCGATCACAACATTGGTTGTTATACAACCTAATGACTCCACTTTAGCGAAACCAAGTCCGGATAGTGTTATGTTATTGTTCATCACTTTACTGACATTTGCACAAAACTCAGAAGACACCAAGTTCACATCACTGCCCGAATCAATAAGCGCACTTGTCGTTTTTCCACATAATTCTATGATCTTCAAAGGTTGGGTTGGCTTTAGAAACGGGCCGATCGAAACAGGGGTTGGTGCTGGTTGAAATATGTTGGGGGTGGGTTTTCCAACCCCCCGGAACCATTCCCACCCCGCGCACTCGCGTAGTTTTTTTATTATGCGTTTTTATAAACACGTGAAATGGAACGGCTTTTTGATGACACCAACGTAATTTGTTTCGTCTTTTTTTGATAAAATGTGATACAAAGATCTATTTTTAATTATTTATATATGTAACAAAACATTTATTGAAAATGATCATTTTATTTCACCAAATTTGGTAAAAGATATTATTTTTACGTGAAATGAAACGTAACTTTCGTCGCGCCAGAAAAAAATACTATTTTAAATACCTACTTTTCACTTTCTTTACAAAGTTAAAGTGCTCTTAAAAATTGATCACTGAATTGACCCGCTCCTTAGCCTACCCCGACTCTCCCCATTACTTTATGCCATACCTCTAGAGTAGTTATAAAAAGCCGGAGGCGCGGAGGGAGGGCAGCCTCCGCCAGCTGTATGGCGAAGAGGCTGCACTTCCCACAGCGCCGGAGACGTCCCAGTTGTAAGTTGCTTGTACAACAACTGATTTTATGCAAGACACTAATATAAAATGTCACAATTTTGAGGTTAAGTATGAACAATTTAAAATGTTATTTTCTCTGAAACTAAACATTTGCGCGCAAAGGGGGTAATTGGGGGGAGTTCAGAAGGCTCCCCCTCTTCCCCCTCAAACACCCACAACCCTTAATTAAATCGGCCCGTTTCTAAAGCAATCCCCAAAGGTTTTTCCCGTTGTGATTGTTTGTTTACATCGTAGATGTCATACTCGGTTCGACTTTGACGTTTGCTACCTCTGTCATCTGTCATCTTGTCACTGTCATTCTGTGGGTGTGACGTATCATCCGCGTTGAACGATGATTGGCCGAACATTGCTTGCTTGCTCACACGTTCACCGCTCCCGCTCTCACTTGTCGATGCGCCGTTGTTGTGACCTTTTCTATCGCCGGAAGTGCCGGAACTACGCCATCTTGATGAACTTGAATTACTCGAATCTTCCTTACGGCCGCCTACCTCCTTATTATTTTTATGCGGGCACTTCGGTGAAATATGGCCATATTCGTTGCAGTTAAAGCACTTTGGACCTTGTGCCTTCTGCGGACAGTCTTCCGACACATGATCACCGTCACCACAGTTATAGCACCTTTTTGACGTTTTTTCGTGACGTACGTTGCCGCGTTTTTCGTTTCTGTAGGTACTTCTAGAATGTTCCAGTTTCATCTTTTCCTTAATAGTCTCGTAGATTTTAAACTTCTCTTTAAGTTCAGGATACGACGTTACACCATATAGCATGATTTTATTGGTTTCGTGGTCCACTATGCCATCAACGATGTATTTAATGGCCACGTAATCGGGTATCTTTCCTCTTTTCCCCAATGCCTTCATGACCATCATATAGTCGATGCAACTCTCGTCACGTCTTTTCTTCCGTTGGCTCATAAGCTCGTGTATTGCTTTGATGTCGACTGTGTCAGGGAATTCTTTACTCAGGGCCGCCTTAAGTTCTTCCCATGTTTTGTGAGGGCGTTCAGCTTCCATCCAAAGCTGAGCGGTGCCTGATAGGGACCTCCGTGCCATCAGCAGCTGTTGTAACGGTGTCCAACCACATATTTCTCCATTTTCTTCCACGTCTTGTATCCATCGCGTCACTGGATACGTTTTATCTTGACCGGTGAATTTAGGTATTAGATCCGAAGTTAGATACAACATTGAGCTTAGGCCCGTGCGTGATTCGTCTTTCGTCATTTTCAGTCGCCGTTACCGTCGTTCGTAATAATTATGCACACATCCGCCGCCGTGCACCACGCCACGCGCCGCCGCCTGTCTCCGTCGTCCGTCGTTAGTAAACTTCTTCAAACTCGAACCCGTGTCGTTATTTTGCCAATCCCGGACGAGCCCCCAATTTTGTGGGATTGTATGGCAAAATAAACGAACAATATCTTGTTAAAAACTATTTATTCGTAGATCGTTCAAAAAATCAACGTTACACCGTGGCTGTCGGTCGTGAATCTCTCCCATTGTCCTTTCTCACTCGCACACATACCTCTCTCATTCTTTCATCCGCTGCGTTCCGTTTTACAATATTTATCCCACACATATATAACTATAGAAAAGAAACAATTGTAATTATAAATGTATATGTACGAGTATGGATGTATGAATCGATGTTTGTTAGTCTTTCACGCCAAAACTACTGGACCGATTGCGATGAAATTTGGTATGTAAATAGTTGGAGACGTGCATTACCACATAAGACATTTTTAGAGCAATCTCTTCATAAAGAGCGGAAGCAAGGGCGATTCACTGATTTAAGTAAAATCCTACTAATATTATAAATGTCAAAGTTTGTGATGATGGAGGGATGTTTGTTACTCTTTCACGCAAAAACTACTGAACCGATTGCGACGAAACTTGGTATGTAGATAACTGGAGGCACGTAGGCTACTTTTTATCCCGATATTCCCACGGCATCGGGACTTACGCGGGTGAAACCGCGAGGCGCAGCTAGTCAATTATAATGACAAGAAAGGAATCCTAACTAATATTATAAATGGGAATGTGAATTTGTTTGTTACGTTTTCACGCTTTGGCTACTTGACCGTTCATTATGAAATTTCACATACACGTTGTCAGGGGTACAGAGAAGGACATAGGCATACCTTTCATCCAAAAAAGAATATTGTTGCTAAGCTAACTTAACCTTCATTTACGAGAGCGAAGCCGGGAGGAAAATCTATATGTTTATAAAATCAAGGCACAACTTCACATCTCGCCATCAGTATATTTTTTAAAGGACAACTCCCGCTTTTATAATTCCTGTTATTGTCCATTCGCCGGAGACTTTACAAACATTCAGACAACGGACACAAAGAACATCCAGAATCGGAACAACCATTTGTGGGTCACACAAAGCTTTGTCCCGTGTGGCGTTCGGCGCAATAGTAGTGACCAGGCGAACATTTGTGCAGTCGTAATCGCAGTATTCTATTTATTTATTTATAATACAAGTAGCTCATTGGGGAGACCAACAGACTGCAATGCAGAGGGTCTCGGGTTCGAACCCACATCGCGCAGATATAACTTCGGCAGTTATATGACTTTCGAAATTATGTGCGTATTGATTGATAATAATTATCGCCTGCTCCGTGCCTCGGAGAGCATGTTAAGCCGTCGGTCCTGGCTGCCATGAACATCTATGGTAGTCGTTATTGGGAAGTCAGTGCCTTATAATATCTTGAGACTGGTCCAGTCTTAGGGTATCGTTAGCCTTCGGGTTGCGGAGGTCAGGTGGTAGCCGCTCCGTGTAAAATCTGATATCCAGTCAAATCCGGTTAAATTAGAAAAGCCGACCCCAAGTGACTTGGGCATAATAAAGGCTAGGGAGAAGAAATAATAAAATATATGTACAAATAAGAAAATTGATAGCTTAATAAAGCTAATTTGTTGTTATTATGTCAAACAAACGTTAATTATCAATATAATCAATTAGAATTCGAAAGGAATAAATAATATGATGATTGGTTTATTATTATAAATAAAATGGCAGGGCCTATTGCAGTTAAGAGCGCATAGTCGCCCTCGTACTGCTTCTAAGAAATTTTTAATAGGAAATATCAATAACATTTTCTCGGAATCCAACCTGAGACCACAAGTTACAGCAGTCGGAAAGCTTACTTTATTATATCGTAAAATAAATATTTTAAATTTATGTGTTGAAGAAATGTTAAATCATTTATATGGAAATAAAGATAATAATTTATTTATTATGACATCCAGTAGTTATTACATGAATGCTTATTCTAGAAAAAGAAAATACCAATAGGAACACTACTACTAAATATCAACACTTATTAATTATTGATCTAAAATTTTTTTACTTCTGCACCTTACAATACAAGAGTCTTGGATATATTCCTTACTAGCTTTTGGCCGCGAGTTCGTCCGCGTGGAACAGTTACATCGGGCATTTTTATTTAGTTAAAATTTTTTTTGCAAAAAATTCGCATATAAATGGTTTGGTTTAATGCAAATAGCTTATTTTAATATATTTGTATACTCTACGTTTTTGTTTTCCCATCCTATGCTAAAACATTAAGATTTTGCGGATTTGATACTCGTGAGCACGCCACATAGAGATGCCCATAGAAAACAGTTTTGTTTATTATTATCGTAATAGCTGATTTTAAATGAATCTGCACTCTTTTAAACTGAAATGGCAAATCGGTCACTCATTACGTCACGCTGCGCCGGCGCCGGCGCATCGTTCATTGTGCATGGCGCTTGGCGTGTCCCGCGCTTGCGCGTCGTACATTTTTACTAATTATAAATGTTTCCGATAAATTTACGTACTGTAAAAATAGACAGAATTTTTATAGGCTTCCACACGAACTTTTGTCTCCTTTTTCATCTGGATCTGGATTTCATCGCTGGATCAAATGTTTACTTATTGCTTTCTTATCAAATGCCTAAATACAAGTCTCATGATTTTATCTTCGATAATGACGAATTCCCATACAGAGTTTCATCCCATATTTCAACCCTTTCATGCCCTTTTTTTAAGAAAGGGTAGCGTATCTCTCTAGTCTATCTCATCTCTGTACCAAATTTCATCAAAATCGTTTCAGTGGTTTAGGCGTGAAAGCGTAACAGACAGACAGACAGAGTTACTTTCGTATTTATAATATAAGTGGGGATTGAAATGGAAAACTAGCACCCGCCTTGACCTTCATGGCATGCAGTTACCGCTTACTAAGAAGCACCTTACTCTTAGTTTAATTAATTAATTAAAGTAACTAAGCTGAGCCTCTAGTTTCTACAATAAACTGCGATTAATAATATCCGTAGGTGTTCCATCCCACTTTAGATTAAAACTCTCGGCCTCTTCACGTTGGACCCATGTCTCCGTGTAAGCCTCACAAAGGACCAGATATTTTTCTAATATGATAGAAAAATATCTGTGATAAGAAAAACATAATAATATCAGCCCTGTATTAAACTGTCCCGATGCTGGGCACAAGCCTCTTATCAATGTGGGAAAAGTTAGGCCATAGTCGACCACGTTGGCCCAGTGCCGGTTGGCAGACTTCACATATCTTCGAGAACATTAAGAAGAACTCTCAGATATGCACGTTTCCTCACGATGTTTTCCAACACCGTTAAAGCAAGCGATAATTAACTTTTTAATACGCACATCTATACCTACTGATTTTTTTTTTGTTTGTAACGATTTAACTCAAAAACTACTCAAACGATTTGAAATATTATTTCACCGTTAGAAAGCTACATTATCACCGGAAAACGTAGCCTATATTTAAAAAAAAAAACATATTGCGAGCAAAAGCTTCATAAAGTCTGAGATGCGCGCCTTGGGATCGAACTCGAGACCTCTGCTCTCTCCTACGTCTCCCACTAGGCAATCACTGTTGTACGATTATTAGACGTCACTAGCAATAGCCCGGCGTTGATGGTACGAATGTACTGGCTAGACAGCACAACCCTCTTATAGGAAACCGGCGTAAGGATAGTAACATTGTTAGTGCGTTTCATCCGATGAGTAAGTATTCCGGTGGCTCATAGCTGCCATGAGTTCCTCCGTTGCGCAGTGATAATGAATGAGTCTGCTGATGTGTATAGATCTCGGGTTCGTAATATTACATTTTCTTCATTGAAATTAAACTACTATATACGGATTTTATCGCGTTGTTTATTTAGTTCACGAGGAGACTTCTCCCCGTGACCATGGCTGCTGAAAAGCAACCGAAACGTCGGGGAAAGTGTAAACCTAAATATAAATAGATTTAATAGTTTAAATAATTTTATTAGCTTATAAATTAGTAACATTCAATAGTAGTAGTAGCGTAATAGTTTCAAAATTATGTAATACAGTGATAAATAAACAACGCGATAAAATCCGTATATAGTAGTTTAATTTAAAATAATAACATTCGCGTAAACAGAAGACAATATTACATTTTCTTTTTCTTTGAAATTAAACACTTTATACTGATTTTGTCACGTTGTTTATTTTACTTTAAAACACTTTTATTACATAATTTTGAAAACTCTAACACTAATATTATTAAACTTTACTAGTATTTAAGCTATTTAATTTAATTAAAACTATTTATATTTAAGTTTACACTTTGCCCCGACGTTTCGGTTGCTTTACAGCAGCCATGTTCAAGGAGAGACTGCAAAAACTGGTAAAGTTCAATAATAGTGTAGTTTCAAAACTAAGTTATAAAAGTGTTTTAAAGTAAAATAAACAACGCGACAAAATCCGTATAAAGTGTTTAATTTCAATGTATAACATTGGCGTAAACATAAGACAATATTTATTTTTTCTTTTAAAAATACAACTTTCGCACTATGTTCAATTCCTGTTTCGTGGGCGACTCTACAAACATTCAAACAACGGACCCAAAAAACATCCAGACTAGGAACAACCATTTGTGGATCCCACAAATTTTTGTCCCCTGTGGGATTCGAACCCACAACAATCAGCGCAATGGTAGCGGCAAGGCGATCATTAAACCATTACGCCATCCGCGCAATAAGTCATTTTCTATCATGAAATGTTTTGTTAAGGCGTTTAGAACTGTGTTTCTATAGGCTCGCCCCCCGTAGGACCTTACCTCTGCTTATTCCTTCGAAGATATAGCTATAAAGGTTATGTTTACCTGTCAGTTTTACGTTTAATTAAATAATCAAAGCATCGATTGGCAACGGTTGATACTGTATACTAAATTACATGTCCAACGCCTCTCATATGAATTGCAATGGCATAAACAATTTATAATTGTATTTGACGTTTTAATGTATACTTACGTGACTTCGGGACAAACAAACAGACAGGCATACATACATAGTTTCGAGCCTATTTCCAACCTATATGTATGTCGTAAGCAGAGGTTTGTCATACATAGATCCATGGCTCAAGCCTCTTTTAAGGGATTAGTGAACATCCAGGCACGATTTTAGATCCATATTCTACTGATAAAACTGCTTTTCTAATTCAAATTTCAATTTCAATTCATTTGCTAATTAAAGTATTGCTTTAACGGACGATCGTGATGTTCTGAGGATTTTGTTTTTCGTCTTGTTTTATTTTCAGTTAATTCCATCATAACCTAAGCATAATACTAACCACATATTAAACAATTTTAATATATCCGACATGAATTTGAACAGAACTTTCACGTCATCGCTATTACATTCCGATAAATTTTTATGATAACATCCCTATGTCAACTCTATTCAAATTCAAGTCGGACACTAAACTATTTCTGCTAGAGCCATATCTGGCACACTCCATCAACAAATGGTGTAAGTCCTCCACAACTCCACATACCTCACAGGGCTCACAGTCAGGCGAACGAGTTTTTTTCATCATGTGAAGAAATTTATTGCATGGAATATGTCTAGATCTGAGTCTATGGCCAAAAACAATCAATTTCCTATTTAAACGACTATTCATGCACCAGGGCACACGAAGAGGCTGACACTGTATGGTCTTATAGCATATTGCCGTTTCTAATGACCGTTTATCACAGTGTTCCTTCCAGTCAACGTAGCATTTATTTTTAAGTTTCGGCAAATATGCATAGTTGCCTGGTATCAAATCATATTCCTTTCCGTTCTTATCGGCATATTATGGCAACATAATATCATCCTTTTCATTGCCCTGTTATCCAATGTGCGATGCAATGCAGAGGTCTCGGGTTCGAACCCACGTCGCGCACCTCTGAATTTCGGAAGTTATATGACTTTTCGAAATTATGTGCGTATTGATTGACAATTATCGCCTGCTCCGTGCCTCGGAGAGCACGTTTTAGCCGTCGGTCCTAGCTGCCATGAACATCTATGGCAGTCGTTATTGGGAAGTCAGTGCCCTATAATATCCTAACACTGGTCTAGATTTCTAACACTGGTCTAGCCTTAGGGTATCGTTAGCGTTCGTGTTGCGGAGGTCAGGTAGTAGCCACTCCGTGTAAAAACTGATACTGTTAGACCAGAAAAGCCGACCCCAAGTGACTTGGGAATAATAAAAGCTAGGGAGAAGGAGTTTAATTAACTATCACTTTTATAATTTTCAAAGATGGAGGCTTTCGAAATCTTGCAAATATGTATCGACTTATGAAGCTCGACGATCGACGGATGAAAGCAAAATCAGGGATTTAAACCAATCTCAGATATTATTATTCAACTACAATATATAAACAAGCCATGTGTATAAGCAGTAGTGATTGCAAAACAATACTGACCTGTTTTATTCAATGAGTCCGCCATGAATGTAACTCTAAATATTATTAATACTACCATACCTAGTCAAATATAAACACTTGGTTTATGTTAAAAAAGGAATAAATACTTTATCTATATATTAATATTCTTCTCCCTAGCCATTATTATTCCCAAGTCACTTGGGGTCGGCTTTTCTGGTTTAACCGGATTTGACTGGATATCAGTTTTTACACGAAGCGGCTAATACGTACATATTTATATGTTTATATTAATAAGTGAAGCAAAAACTTTGTATCCCTTTTTACGAAAATTACGCGGACGGAGGAGTATGAAATTTGGCACAGTTAAAGTTTATATGGACAAGGAGGAGCGAATACTAATATTTTTTTTTAAATATGCTTTTGAAATACATTATATTAATGGAAAAACACTACACGCATACAACCATGCATTTGACACACGCAGTCAAATCGCATTCGTAGTATTTCGGTATTGTCCGTCTGACGTCGTACAATTCTTCGTAACTATGGTTACAAATACCATATTTATTTGTAATAAAGAAAAAAAACAAAGTAGCAAGCTTAGAAATATCGTCCATGAAAGAGTATAGTTACGTAAATAATCATTTGTTTGAAAAATATAGGTAAATTAACCTGTATAGCCGTGGCGAAATCTAAATGAAATGTAATTATAAGGGTAAATTTATAGACTATAAAACCTTAATAACGATCTAACTTAAAATTTATATCAGTTATGGTCGAATTTTGACCACTAGGCAACCGCTAGTATTAAAGAAAATACTCAGAAATGCAATGCTCTTGAAAACCTCTAGTTACTGATCACATAACGGTGTACATACCTATATATCATGTATATGTTATTAGTAATAATAATAATAATATTCTACCACATACACACAACACCATCTAGCTCAAACTAAGCAGAGCTTGTACTATGGGTACTAGACAATGGATTTGTTGTTGTTTGTTTGTTTGGTTGAACGCGCTAATCTCAGATACTACTGGTTTAAATTGAAGAACGAAGAACGAGGAATGCTGTAGGCTATATAACATCACGCTACGACCAATAGGAGCGGAGCAGCAATGAAAAATGTTGCAAAATCTGGGAAAATTCTCTTATGTGAAGCAGACGAAGTTGTGCGGGTCAGCTAGTAATAAAATATATATGTAGTGTTATCACGCTCACTCATATTGGAAATTGAATACTATCTTTGTCTTTTTAATATGTCAGCTGAATCGTCTTAATATGGACCCTTGCCCGGGTGAACTAAGCAGCGGTAGCCCAATGGAAAATGCATTGATCTTGCGATCGAGAGGACGCGGGTTCGAATCCCACCAAATGCACTGCCGACGTGGACCCACTCCGTTTTTCTTTTACTTGGGCTAGTGCATTGGTAGTGCACCCCTCCGCGGGGGCGGGGGGGTTTTGTCGGACTCACCGGGGTAAAAGAAAAAGATGTTGAAATGATGATAATGGAACTCCCGGAATACCGACTAAGCCTACCACGGTGTTCCTTGACATAACCGCAATCGCCGGAGCGGCGCGAATCGCTTTCACATGCATTATGGCGTGCCCAGCACTGGGACGTGGACCCACTCCTAACACAAGCATTCTAGCTTAGCCAGTGAGATTAACAATAATACTAGTAATTTTATAATTTTAATTTTAAAAATTTAGGCTTCAAACCTAAATTTAAAGAAAAAGTGAAGATCTATGATTTGAAGCTGTGCTGAAAATGTATTCATTTTTTAATAAAACATAACTCAATGATAAAATTATTAATAACAAAAGATAAAAAAATATAACTATTACTTGACTTACTGACAAAGTAAGTTACTACAGCAAGATAAACAATATCTAATCAAACTATTTCTTTACTTAATCTATACGTACGTGAAAATATTAACAACTAACTAGCACAATCGATTCAGCAATTTCTGTGTTGTTATGTAACAAACGAACTAAAAAGCAAACACCGTAATCAGTATCGATTTCTGTTTACGAGCCAATTATCGCTTTCTTGCAACTTTTATTAACTTGTGTTGGTAGATTGGGTCGGTGACGCAGTAGTAATTAATGCCACTGTTATGTATAAGGCGTTCAATTGCTGGGTCGGACAAATGCTACGAGCCTATTCACCCCTTAAAATTTGCCCCGTGCAAAATTATAGTACCCATTCGCTCCGTTAAACAACTATGGTGCCCATTCGCCCCTTACCTTAAGAACATATAAAGTACTACGAGCAAAAAAATATTGATAAAAATTGAAAATAATGATATCCATAACAATATTATAAAATTGAATCAAATAACGTTATAATGACAGTGCTCCAGTTTTAACATTATTAAATTAATTAAGTATATTAAGCATTTTTGTCTGACTGTACTTTTTATTTCTTAAATAATACAGATGGGTGTTTAAAAAAATATTAAATTTAGTTTATTTTGATTTTCTCCTTGAAACGGGGCGAACGGGTTCTACAAAACGGGTCGTATATACTATGTTTTTAGGCGGTGCTAAACTAACAAACATCCGTCCATCCATTCTCACAAACTTTTACATTTATTATAGTAGTAGAGTTATTTAGTATTTTTTTGAGCAGCGATAGCTCAGTGGGGAGACCAACAGACTGCAATGCAGAGAGCCTCGTGTTCGAACCCATGTCGCGCACCTCTGACCTTCGGAAGTTATATGACTTTTCGAAATGATGTGCGTATTGATTGACAATTATCGCCTGCTCCGTGCCTCGGAGAGCACGTTAAGCCGTCGGTCCCGGCTACCATGAACATCTATGGCAGTCGTTATTGGGGAAGTCAACACAAAAATTACACTGGGTCGAAGTGTCGCCGGTCTGTACTGCCTGGCCCCCACACAAGATAAGATAAGATATTTAGTATTTAATTGTATGTTACCATAATAGTACACCCTAGTCCACTTCTGTTAAAGGAGTAAGTAGAAAGACTAGTTTCGCCAGCCGGTTTCTGTTTACTTTTTTATAAGAACATTTCTACAATAGTAAGTTATGGATGTGTTTCATCTTTTTAATGGTTATACTAGTTTTTGCCAGCGGTTTGCTTGTGTGGAATCCAACTTCACCTGTTCTCTTGAGAGAAAGAAATGTGCACACTACGTTTTAGTATATTGAACTGTTTTGTTGGTTCTATGGTTTAGTTTGTGGATAGTCGTGAGTTCTTAGGTTTGGGCAAAATATAATTAGGTTTTGTGGTTGGTATATCATATAATTATGTATGAATATCTTCGCTTCGTGTGGCGATCGAACCCACGACACTTAGCTCATTCGCTGTGAAGAGGCGATCATTTAAACTACTAAGCCATTCGGCATTCATACATACTATAGGTATTGACGCCTATTTCCATGAAGGGACAGACAGAATTATACCACTGTCATAAGAAAAAAAGACATATCTGTCAGTATTTTTATATCTTTAAACTCCTCCTAAACGGCTGGACCGATTTTGATGATATTTTTTATGTGTGTTCAAGTGGATTCGAGAATGGTTTAGGTTTTTCCTTCGTGTGTACAAGGCATCGTCTTTCGGATCCGTTAGTTAAATATAAAAATACAGACAGATATTTTACTGATTCTATTGCCGTAACTCCGTGCTGTTATTGAGAATTCCTTGGCAGAACATCCTGCTGCCAGACCCAGGAATCGATCCTGAGGCCTTATACACAACAGTCGCATATATTATCGCTGCGCCACCGTCGTAGTCATTTAGTAGTCAGGGTGCCTAGTACGAATTATTTTACGTTAACGGGATCGACACTTTTATGACGTTTGGCGCCCCGATTGGCCCGCTTCAAGCTCCTAACCAATCAGAGAGACAAACGCAGGAACATTTCGATCGCGTTGTCGTAAAAGCAACTTGCACTATTCAACACCTGCCAGTAGTAAGAATTAAAAGAGTTCCCTTCATTCAAAAATCATAAAAGGCGATAAGACTTCTATATACAAAGCATTATTATAACAATATTATTGTAATAACTTCCTATAAGGGTCACACGATTGTATACGTGTGATTTAAACACATGAATTCATAGAGGTATATACCTAATAACCCCAAAGGGGTAGGCTACAGAACACGGCTATAGAACTAAAAGTACGTATGATATCCGTGTTGAATGATGTACGCTGGCGCCCAGCGCAGCTAGCTGTCAGTTCGACAATATAAGTGTCATATTTTCATTGAATCGCCACTGCCGCCGCGCCGCGTTCGATCTCCACACGGGACAAAAAATTGGGTGATCCACAAATGGTGGTTCGGCGTCTTGGTGTTTTTTGAGTCTGTTGGGGACTTTACAAACATTGAAACAACTATCAATGTTTGTAAAGTCCCCCGCGAGACACGAATTATTCCTATTACGGCAGATGTCTAAGACGTGCGAATTGTATGCAATATGATAAGCATCAGTCTTTTATTGCAAGCAATCATAGACTATGGCAATAGCCTACCATCAGGTGTGGCGTATACATGTTAGATGCCTGTTTGATAGATATTTCTAGATTGAAAATGTGTACATATAATTTCATGATGATTGGTCGAGTTGTTAAGGCGTTACCAACAAACAAACTCAGTTTTCATTTATAATATTAATATTGCTCTAAATTAGACACGAATCATCCTTATTTTTTACAACTGTTCTAAGGTTCGGCACTGTGCCTGTTTATTACAAGCTGATCTGTAGCCTACTTAGGAGGACAGTACTACACCCATTTTTATTGTAATTAGTGTTTGAAACTCCATGTATACTGGGTGTAAGGGACGGTGTACCGAAAACTGAAATAGTAGATTCAGACCATTGTTCTGAGTTACAATCGTTGGAGTTTTCATCAGAAAAAGCCCAGTTTTATCTGCAATTTTAAATTTTTCTGACTGTATATCATAACATTTTATTAAATAAAATCAATTAATACCACATTTTACTAAAATACAGCAATGTAATTAAATTGACGTGATTTAAAGCGCGAGCGTTGCGTTGTATCAGTAGCAATCCATTGCGTACCGCGTAATTATATTAATCAATATAAAATCTTTCATCTTGCCTTTTTTATTAATAGAAGTTTTCGTCGAGATAAGTACCTATAGAATGACGTGTTAGTAAAGTTTTCGGTACGCGGTCCCTTACACCCAGTATATACAACATTTGTAAAACCAGCAATCATGTTTTCTGCAAATATTCTATTACATACACATAACTCCATCTAGCCCAAACTAAGTAGAGCTTGTACTATGGGTCTAGTACCCATAGAACAAAGGATAAACATACATAATATACTTCTTTTTGTAAATAAATGCATATTATACTGTATACATAGAAATATCAACATCCATGTCCATGCACACAAATGTTTGACTTGTGCGGGAATCGAACCCGTGACCTCAGGGGTGGCAGTCGGTTACACTAAACATACGCTATCGCCATCATATTATTATTATATATTATTTAGGATTAACATCGTTAGCTGCAACCTGCCTTCCACCAGCACATTTAATTAAAGTCTATATGCTTAACAAACATTGAAAAAGGATACAAAGAATAACCCACCAACACCCAGACTTGGAGCAGCTATTTGTGTATTACCCGTATTTTTGTCTCGTATGGGAATCGATCCCAATCGGAGCAGTGCTGGTGGCGAGACGAACACATACCCCCGGTTTCTGAATTGAGAATTACATATTGAGAACGTCTGGCTAGATTTTGCTTACGGCTTCTTTCGCATAAATATATTTTAGATTCTGGTTAAAGCCTATTTTCTCACAAAGAAATTTACATTTCACTTACATGAGAACACATTTCCACTTATATATAAACACTAGTGGTTGGTTCCGCATTCGCCCCTACATTACGTCTCACATTCCAAAATGTTCCTCATTCGCCCCTTTTTTATATTTACCTAAATTTCGGGGCATTAGGGAACATTTTTTGGGGCGAATGCGTATTTTTACATTCGAGACGAAACATGAGGGTAGAATGCGGAATAAACCACACTAGTATTAAACCTCGACAATCGGACATTAAATTCTAGTCTAATAATATAATTATATAAGTACACAAAAGATATATTCTTGTTAGAAAATGTTTGCATGTGGGTACGGTAAGAAATATTAGTATACCATACATGAAGATAAAAAGTGCGAACCGTGTCACAATAAAGGTAAATGACTCAGTAGTACAACATTGTTTTTCTACTCAATATTATAATTAATTTGTTTTATGTCATTAAATGTTATTCATGTTTTTTTTAAAGGTTTAAGTGATATATTTTGGGGTACGTGTTTTTTTAGTTTGGTTTTAAAAATATTAAACGTATTCGAACTCTTTATCGCTTTTGGTAAATTGTTAAACAAATGCACTCCCTCATAAATGACAGATTATATTAGGTAATTAATAGTAAATTTTCTGCATAAAAGCTAAATATATAAATAAATCATTTATTACACAAATAAACGTACACGCGGCTACACATCAAGTTAGACACACTATATACGCATAACTACGCTACATACAAAATAAAGAATTGTCGGAAAGGGACAGTACATAGTGGTGTCGATGTAATGGTGAGGATAGAACGTAACAAAAATATAACGCACTCTCTCGCACGATTCGCAGCGTTCAACTTCTAATAGTTCAAGGTCCAAATAGACTAGGTTGATGTATCGCTGTGTGTACCAGTTACACATGAAATCTTACAGTTTTCTATTAGTTCACTAATTATTTGAACACTGGTAACCATGCTAAGATTTAACTTGTGTTGTGGGTACCAGAGCTCTCTCTCTTACAAAATATACATTAACAAAACAATAGTAAAGCTTTTTGTTAAGTTCGACAATGGGCACAGGAGATAGGTATTTTTTTTATAGCTGCCTTTATCCTTTTCTATACCCCTGACAAAGTTTCATGATTATCGGTCGAGTTGTTAAAGCATTAAAGCTTAACAAACAAACAAATTTATATTTGCATTTATAATTTTAGATTAGGAGACATGACATATATTTTGTTTCTATATAAATTTTCCTTAAACTGTAATAATATTTGAGTAGATGTTTAACATCATATACTTAAGTAAATGCTCAGTTGATAGCGGTTTTATAATCGATTCTGTAAAAAACATTTAAGAATAATTAGATGAAATTTGCTACTTTTCTCTGATCAGAAACCAGCGTTTCAGCTACTATCTGTGCAGTCTAATTATATTGTACTAGCTGAACCGCGCAACATCGTCTGCGTCACATAAAAGTTTTTTCATTGATACTCCGCTCCTATTGGTCGTAGCGTGCTGTTATATAGCTTATCCAACACTAAAATAATTTTTCAATTCGAACCAGTAGTTCCTGAGATTAGCGCGTTCAACCAAACAAATTAACTCTTCAGCTTTATAACATTAGTATAGGATTTAATTTATGTTTGGCATTCCTACAATTGATAGATTACCAATATTATAGTCAACTTAAACTACTAGTAACAGCTTATAAGACTAACTCGATGGAGCGTTGTATTGAAAACACCATCTTCTCGTAACATAAACTATACCATTGACATGCATTCCGAACGAACAGAGCTATGTCTGGTACATCTACGAACAGAAACTCGATGTTTTGATTATCTTTGTCTGTGACTATCACACAGAATAGTAATGCAGTGACGAGTCACTTTTATTATAGTCTTCGGGGCTTATATAATATCCTCACAGAAGGAAATACAAACATTGCCTTATCCAGAAACCAAACCTTTAACTGCAGGGATCATGTGGTGGTTGTTGGTGGTCTAAATCAGAGATACCCAGACTTTTTTATCATAGAACAATTTCAAAATTTAACTGGTTCCGGTGGACCCCTGCAGCTAGAAATTTAATCCGCCAAGTAAAATCGGTATATTCAAACCAAAAAGTTAAATAATAATAATTTAGGTATAAGTTAGTATTAATAATTAAGGCGTGCTTGATTTTTTATTAAATACAAAAGTTAAATAGTGTTAAAATTACAAAATTTTATCAGATCTCTACTTTTTCTTTTTTAGAAATTCGCCGGTCTTCAGCTTACTCAAAATATCCGTCGACCGATGTTAAACAAGTTTGTCACGCCAACGCAGACCCCCGTTCAGTACTCCGTGGACCCCTGGGGTCCATCTGGGCCACTTTGGGAACTAAGGGTCTAAATAATCCCCTCGCCACTGCCACTGTGCGGTATACCCCAGGACAAAACTTTGTATGATCCACAAATGGTTGTTCCGAGTCTGAATGTTGTTTGAATGTTTGTAAAGTCCGCCGCGACACAGGTAGGATGCATTGAAAATAAATCAATTCATTCGTAGTACGGGAGTTGCTTTCTTTTTTACTATAATAAGAATTAAAAAAAGAGTAACGTTGTTTACTGCCCGCTGCTTCACCTGCGTGAAACCCATTGAAACTAGATGCAAGGATAAGAAATAACCTTTATGTTGTATCCTAATTGATATAGAAATAGTGTGTCAATATTAATTCTAATATTTTCAACGATTTACTCGTGATTGAGTAACAAACACTTTTACAAACTTACTTATTTATATCATTAGTAGGATTAAATGCAGCCGCTCCGTATAAAAACTGATATCCAGTCAAATCCGGTGAGACCAGAAAAGCCGACCCTAAGTGACTTAGGAATATTAAAGGCTAGGGAGAAGAGTAGGATTAAATGACGTTTATATAAGATAGTTTGAGGTAATTTTTGACAAACTGAAAAATTATAACAAGCTCATACATGGGTATATGAGAAGAGCAAGAACCTCAGGGTAACTATTTTCAATCACCCATTGTTTACGAAAAAATATTGTCTATTAAATACAGAAAAGTGTGGCTATAAGTTTCTATCCTACTTCTCCTCATGAGATTTATATTCGTCTAAAAATCTTTAGCACTGAATTATTGCTATTACATTACGAATATATAAGATAATTGACGTGTCCAAGAAGTGTTACCATATTTTGATGGCAGTAAAGATTTTTGACTTTGTAAATATATATAAGTCATTATAACAGTCTAAAAACAGTAATAAAAAGAAAAAGACCGAATAAAATCCGTTAAAATTGTTGAATTTTCGAATACATTTAAATATTCTCTTGTTTTCCTAGGTTATGGGCGTTTCAGCCGCAGCGCGCTCGGCGCGTGCGCATTCGCTTTCTTCGCGTCAGGCGTACAGAACTGCGTCATGTCATACGTGCTGCCTGCAGCGCGCTGCGAGCTATCGCTCACCACCTACCAGTCAGGGCTCATCAACATGGCCTTCATGAGCGGTAAGTATTGTCAACGTTTCTTAAAATTAAGTGTTACAATGTCCCAGAATTTTCTTAAAACGACCAGTTCAATCATATAAAAAAATAAAATGTATTGTTATAAAAGAAATTTCAAATACATAATACAAAACATTACAACAACAAAAATTTGCTTTTCCATTATTAAGAATCGATGCAATTCTCCGCTGGCACAAACTAAGCCTGTCCTGCGGGAAATCGTAAGATAAGGTTGATTTCTCCAAAAGTAAAATTTTACATAAAGATGTTTTAAACCGAGAATATAAATGACAACTTAGATAAAATTAAAACATTTCTCCAATATTTGACGTATTTTACTTGACATAAATGAAAATAAAGTACTATTAAAATAAAACACAGGCAACACAAAAACAGTAGAATTATGTTCTTGTGTTACTTTATATGGAAACAGACTGATAAAAGCATGATGTCTGGATGCCGACGTCCGTATGCCGAAATATAAATAAAAAAGGACAACAATATAATACAATAAACGGGCATAACATACATCTAAAATAAGACAATGTGTTATTGGATACGCAAATAATTGTGCCGTGTGGGATTTAAACCCATAAATTATAATAATATAATAAATGTTTGACTTGTGCGGGAATCGAACCCGCGACCTCAGGCGTGGCAGTCGGTTACACTAACCACTACGCCAGCAACAGCGGCGAGATAACCACTTATTTATCACGCTTCCGTATAATCCATTATCTTATATGTTACTTTGGTATAATCAGTCAAGGGTAAGAAAACACATTTGAAAGTTAGGTAATTTTACGCACGTACATATAAAGCCGCAAAGGGGTAAGTAGAGATGAAGGTCCTATTTAATAAGGGACAAATGTATTGCTATCAGTAGATGGAAAATAATAATAATAATGTCCTCCAGACCGATTTTCGGTCACGGCGGCCAATCTTAACGGAGACTGGCCATCTGCGCAGGAGATATTATAGTGCTCAAGTATGTGCGCAAACACAAGTGCACTCTCTGTTCCCTTACCCTCATGATCCGATGGGACGGATAATCCGACACGACCGGAGAGAGATCAGGCGCAGGACCAACGGCTTTACGTGCTTTCCGAGGCACGGGGGTGTCTAAAACCGCCAACTTCCTAACTCCGGGCTCGTATCGAGATTTCTTAACAGAAAAACCCAATACCTTTATGTTGGCCCGACCCGGGATTCTAACCCGAGACCTCATGCACAGCAGTCGCATTCACTACCGCTGCGCCACATCCCTATAACGAAGGACCTAAAAGTACCTGTAGTAGTCTTTACCACTATAGGTACTTTTAGGTCCTACCTGGTCCAGGTAGGTCCAAAAACTTACTGGTCTGAGGAAAAGTAGGTTAAACATAGGTACCTTTGCTAACCCTTATGGCTTACCCCTTCTGGAATATAAGCGAGAGGCTAACGTATGTGTGAATACAATTTTTTTTTTAAGGATCACGTCATCTCTATGTATAACTCCTGTGTCGCTGAGGACTTTATAAACATTCAAACAACAGACATAAAGAACAACCAGATTCGAAACAACCATTTATGGATCACATAAATTTTTGTTCCGTGTGGAGATCGATCTCTTAACACTAGGCGCGATGGCAGTGACGAGGCGGCTTAAACCTCTACACCAGAGGTTCCCAGACTTTTTCTCTCATAGACCACTTTCAAAATTTAGCTGGTTCCGGTGGACCACCTGTAGCTACATTTGTACCATATTCCTAGACGAAAATTGAAAAATTAAAAAACGGGTCTGAACCTGCCACGGTAGGCAGGCTGACCGTTCTTTTATTTTTTTAAATACTCGGTCTTCAACTAGTATTCCTCAAAATAATTTTCGTGGACCCCGCTTACGAATTGTGAATCCCCATTTTTTGTCGCGCCATCGTCGAGTCTCCCGTGGACCCCTGGGTGTCCATCTGGACCACTTTGGGAACTACTGCTCTACACCATCCATGCAGTCACATAAATGCTTTATTTTTCCATGTATCACAGCACTGGTGTTTTCCGATTGACATAACATCATCATATCAACCTAAAAATAGTTGTTACTTGTTTCCAATATTTTATTGTTGTAGTTAACTTCAAAAGTGACTTATTCAATTTATGGATCTTAATTACTGCCTGCGTGGTAACGTGAACATTTGTGTTTTCTCGTATAAAAGAAGTTATAAACCGTATGACGCTACAGCGAGTTTACATCGTCGTAAATTGTTAAGCCTGTCATTTCATTCGAGATTTATTTAACGGAATACAATCGTATTTTAGCTTAATTGGATAAGAAGAATTGATATTAGGAAAAAGTACTGCTGCCAGTTTTTAGGTAACGGTTTGAATGAGCTGGCTACACAGGAGAAATTACTACCTTCTATCGGGAAACCGTCGTAAAGTACGGAATTTTACTGCGTTTCGCTTGTAAGAAAGAGTTTTGGGTATCCAAAACTCTTGCTTACAAGCGAAACGCAGTAAAATTTTTAATTTAATAATGAGAGAGATAGGTATGTGAGTATTCTAATATCTCTCCCATTATTTTCTTTTTATTCCATGTTTATTATTTTTCATGGATTAAGCGCAACGAAATACCCATAAAACCAATTTACAAATACCCATCACACCCATGGTATAAGATGTGGTGGTTGTAGTCTACGGTAACCGCTAACCATAAGAAGGACCGTATGTTTATTTGAAACATAGGACTTGCCCATGAACTGCGGCTAAGAGATTCCGATCACCGATTTAAAAAATTGTAAGGGAAACGTAACAACCGATTTCACACATCTTCGTGAACATCATGGGGAAATCTCAGACATATGACTCATGGAGGCTGTTTTACTTCACCGTGAAAGCGATAATCATACAAATATAACTTTTCCAAGTCAAAGATGCGTGCTGATAAAACAGAATAATCTCTATTAACAATCTACCCACAAGGCTTCAATAAAATAATAATAATATTTTATTTGCATAAATATGATATAAGACGTGTTACAGTACATTATATAAAGTTTGTACATGTTTTGCCATGAAATTATAGCATGCAAAAATTCAAATGTTTTTATGTAAACAAATATTTATAAAAAATAAATTCTTTAATAGGTACTGTATAGTATAATTAAGTATTAATAAAGCAAAATTATCACTCAAACCATAATATCAAGAAGTGTATGCAACCCGTACAATACTATTCCGATTCTAATTTGAGTAATGACACGAGTAACTACCAGCACAATGACATAATCCAACCAATTATTTATTTGTACAATTGATTTTACACTTCATACTTTTTTCAGAAATTGACCGCTAAGGAAAATCTACGTTCAATCATTTTAAACGGAAGTTTCGCGCCTAGGTGTCAATTGGCTATCATTAGACTCATATTATGGACTTATTTTAAATACAAATAGATATTTTTCACATCACATGTACTGTTTGAACTAGGGTTCCCACTCGAACTTTAATATAGTATCTTACTATTTTTTATGTTTGTTACTATGCCATTGCATTAGGTAAATAAATCTGTAATGATGGTGTATGAAATGATATATAATAAACTAGCGACGGCCTCGGCTTCGCACGGGTTACAAAACTGTCACAAATTATACATCTAAACCTTCCTCATGAATCATTCTGTCTATTGGTGAAAACTGTATGAAAATCCATTAATTAGTTATTAAGTTTATCGCGAACAGACAGAGAGACGCTGAGGGAGACTTTATTTTATAATATGTAATGATAAGTTTTATTCATTTACTATATATACTTATTAAAGAGAAATAATATAGTACGATGAATACTATATTTTCAACGCGAATTTAAATTTGATTAAAAATAAATTGTTAATATATTTTCATATCAATGTGAATTTGCCGGATACCTGTATGTATCGATCTTAATAAATAAAAAATTTAAAGAACCCCCGACACAAAATTAATTTGAAACCCATATTGAGGGAGTTGTGCAAAAAAATTATTCGCCATTGGAAGGTGGCGGCTATCTTGGATTTAAAATCTATCATAGTGTATAGTATTCTACTAGTCAATCTCTTTCATTTAATACCCATATTGAAGGACTTGTGAAAAAATATGTAATCCGCCATTTTGTGGTGGCGGCCATCTTGGACCGATTTTCATCAAACATAACTAAGAACACTCCCGACTAATACAACATTCAAAAATAAAAAATCAAAATTAAAATCTGTTCATCCGTTCGGGAGCTGCGATGCCACAGGCACACACATACACACACACACACACACACACACACACACGCACACACAGAAACGTCAAACTTATAACACCCCGTCGTTTTTGCGTCGGGGGTTAAAAATGACGAAACTTTATTAATAATCTAAATATATATGGAAATTAAATCTTAAATACCATCAATTATGAAAAATAATGTGTGCCACCATGTAGACTTTGCAGAGGACGCGTATAACATTATCCATAAACACAAATATAAAATCATAACATTTAACATTCGAAGTCTAAGTCGTAATTTCTATAGTTTCATGACCGTGGTTAAGAGAATGCATTTTGATCCTGACGTAATTGTGCTGACGGAATGCTGGCTAAGCGAGAGTTCGTTAATATATCAAATCGAAGGCTATAGGGCACATCATACTACAAAATATATTAATAGAGCCGGTGGTGTTGTTGTGTACGTGAAGGATACTTGGTCACCGAAAATTTCTGAACCTAAGATAGGCAACGCAGAATGCATTTTGATAAATATCCCAAATATCATAACTGTATTGGGTGTGTATAGGTCTCCCTCCTTCAAAAACATTGATAACTTCATCAACTCGTTACATGACGTCATGCAGACCATAAATATTGGACAATGTACGGTATTCACTGGCGACATCAACATTAATATAAATAATCCGGACACGGCCGACTCAGCTTCGTACCTATGTGCTATGGCTGAGTTAGGCTTGAGACCAGCTGTAAATAAACCTACCAGAATTAACTCTTGTCTTGATCATGTATTTTTTAAGGGAAAAGTTGACATAGAAACAATTGTTTGCCCGTCAACTGTTACAGACCATGACTTAGTTATATCTGGATTATTAATTGTAACACCGGGACACTTACCACCCCCAAAATACAAGATAACCCCTAAGTATGACTCAATAGTAGAAGAACTAAGTAATGTTGACTGGTCTGGACTGTGTGACATTCACAGTGTTGTTGAGCAAACGGATACCTTCATGAGCATAATGAAATCTATTATTGATTCAAATTCAAAACCAATTCGAATTAGTCGCTCGAAAATTATTCTCAAGCCTTGGATGACACAAGGTTTACTGAGATGTTCCCGAGTGAGAGACAAACTTCATCATGAAGCTAGAAATGTACCAAAGAACCATGTGAAAATTCTTATATACACTAGATATAGAAACTTCTTTATCACTTTGCTGCGTAAAATAAAAAATAACTACAATTCTGACTTAATAGAAAAATTTAAAAATCAGCCTAAAAAACTTTGGGAAACCATTAACAAAATCTCCCATAGGAATAAAGTTGCTGACTCAAATGCTTCTGATTTGATTAATGCTCACACATGTCCACAAAAGGCAATTAATCTTTGCAATGAATTCTTTGCATCGGTTGGTCAAAGCTATGCTACTAACATTCTGAAGGGCCTCAACACAACCCAGTCTGAATTGACACGAGAGATTGATAATGATTCAGCTCCACTAAAATCCTTCTTTTTTGAGCCCACGTATACCCGAGAAATAGAAAATATAATCATGAACCTAAAAACTGATAGTGCTCCGGGATTAGATGGTGTTACTAACAAATTGATAAAAATGGCTAAACATAATATAGTTGAACCACTAACAATAATAATCAACCAAAGTTTGGCTACGGGAGTTGTTCCTCCAGACTGGAAAACTGCCGTTATAGTGCCAATTCACAAAGGAGGTGAAACTAACGTACCTGATAATTATAGACCTATATCGCTGCTTCCGGTTTTTTCAAAAATTTTGGAAAAAGTAGTAAATAACCGTCTTATCAAATACTTAGAATTAAATAAAATTTTGTCGGACACACAATTTGGTTTTCGTAAACATAAATCTACAGAAGACGCAGTCAATCTACTAACGAATGAAATTATCGACCATCTAGACAATGGCCTCGCATGCGTAGGAGTCTTTTTAGACTTGGCAAAGGCCTTTGATACTGTGGCCATTCCAATATTGCTGAGAAGACTGGAAACCATCGGAATTCGAGGTGTTGCACTGGAATGGTTCAAAAGTTATTTGACTGAAAGGAAGCAATGCGTTAAGTTGAACGCCTGGATCAGTACCAAACAAGAAATATCTTTCGGAGTGCCTCAGGGCTGCGTTTTGGGACCAACTCTGTTCCTAATATATATTAACAGCTTGACAAATTTACCCCTGAAAAATGCAAAATACTTTGCTATGCAGATGACACTGCTGTTGTATTTCATGATAGTAACTGGAAAGACTGTTTTAGAAATGCTGAACAGGGCGTCAATTCAATCGCAAAATGGCTAAGCAATAACTTACTAACACTAAATACCAACAAGACCAAGTTCTTATGTTTTCAAAAAACTGCAGCTTCCTCACCTTCTTCTCTATTAAATATTCAAATACATACATGCGGCCAAACGCAGCTCCCGAACACCAAATGTCAATGCTGTAATTTACAAAGAGCAAAATCTATAAAATATCTCGGAGTAATAATTGATGAAAAACTTACATATAAAGAACATATCACTGCACTCTCAGCCAAAACCAGAAAGTTAATATATGTAATTAGGGAACTAAGAGATGTTGCTTGCATGAAACTTCTTAAAGCTATTTATATCTCCTTGTGTCAATCTATCTTGTCATACTGTATTAGCGTCTGGGGCGGAACTTCGACATCACATCTCATACTGTTGGAAAGAGCACAGAGATCAGTTATTAAAGTAATGTTAAAGAAGCCTATTAGATTCCCAACTATAGATCTTTACAAAGAAGCTGATCTACTTAGCGTGCGAGGGCTCTATGTAATGCATGCAATTACCTCCACTCATAAGCGAGTCATAAATTCGACGAGTTACAATGACATGCTGAGGCTAAGAGTCTATAAAATCACTAGCACTAAATGTAAAACATCTTTTGCTAGAAGATCACAGAAGTTTATGTTTCCATACCTGTACAATAAAATTGCAAATAAATATCAGCTCCAGCATAACACGACTCGTGAAACCAAAGTTAAAATTAGGAAAATACTCACCATCATGAACTATCATCAGATGGAACAATTGCTACGCTCAGTTGTGTAGGGATTACGCTTAACACTCTCATCAAACGCTATACACGACACACATAACTCACATCACACAAAACACTCTCTCAAACACTTACTCATACACTTCACACTCATACACATACATACAATACACTCGTATTTCAACCTCATGGGAATGATAAATGCAGATTTATTTTATTTTACTTTTATTAGAGCAATCGTTTTTGTTTGATAGCCACGATACAGGCTCTGCCTAGTGTGGTTTCACCGTTATTTTTGTAACATGTAATTTGAGATGCTAATAAAGTTATTATTATTATTATTATTATTATTACTAAACAGTATTTTTACAAAAAATACTTTGGCAACCCTAGTTTGTTAACAGTCAATTTTACTACTAAATAAAGCGCTAATATTAGTTAGAACTGTTTTAGGCAGTAACAATATTACGTCATGCGCAAAATTATTGTAACGCAGTTTGTGCGTGTATAAAAGCGTAAGAGTTACGTCGTGAAATTATAATTGATTTGCTGCTAGTTTTATCTATACTTGTAATGAGCTGCTATGTTTTTTTTAATTGCATTTGGTGGCAGACAAATCAGAGGACTGTCTGATGATAACAAACATAAATGTACTCCCTATTATCTACACAGCTAGGTTGCTCGTTGTCGCTGTGAGCCTCGATGGCGTAGTGGTTAGTGTAACCGACTGCCACGCCTGAGGTCGCGGGTTCGATTCCCGCACAAGTCTAACATTTGTGTGCATGAACATGGATGTTTGTGTTGGTCTGGGTGTTTCTATGTATAATATAATAATAATAATAATAATAATAATTTTTATTTATTTCCTCCACAATATAGTTATATTGGTATAGTCATCATAAGTAACATTTCATTAACAAATAAAAATAATTGTATATTGTGGGAGACTGGTGCCTAAACTAGGCTTGAGGCCTGTATTTCAGGACACCAGGTCTGCCCCCTGGCGGACATATACAGTTTTAAGATACATGCACTCATATTTTACGGACTATTCTGTAACAATGTTTGAACAATATTTTCTTTCCCTTTTTTACTATGGTATTTTGTTAGTAGGTAATTAAGTACGTAATTGGATTGTGTAAGAGTGCGTGTGTGTGTGTGTGTGCGTGTGTGTGTGTGTGTGTATGTGTGTTTGTTTATTATATGTGCGTATATTTTAGGTAAAATTATACTTGATTAAATCATTTCAAAAGTAAGTATGTAATTTCTAAAGTAAACGGTTTTACTACACCAATACAGCGAGAAGTTTTTCAGTGTCATGGTAAGTTTGATCCTGGAGCCAGTCGCTTAACTTCATTTTGCACTTGATTTTTTGAAGTTCATAAATTGGTAATAATCCATTTACTTTCTTATATAAATAAGGGCCAAGGTGACAAAAGAAGCGTTTGGAGTACATGGTGGTAAGACGTATAGGGTTGGGATGTACTGGGTTGAATTTCCTTTTGCCACGGGATAGAGTGGGGTTATACGTCAATAGGTTATGCTGCATCAGAACGGTTTGCCGTATGAACAACTGACGGACAGTTAAAACTTTCGCTTTCCGGTAGAGAAGGGTAGTGGGATACCTGAAAGGCAAGAACAGTGATACCTTTAGTACTGCTCTCTGCGCCCTTTCTAATTCTAAGATAGTAGTTTGTGCAGCACCACCCCAGGAGGTGATGCCATAGGTTAGTATAGATTGAGCGAGGGCAAGATAAACTGATTTTTTGAGATTCTCATCCGCTACAAGTCGCAGAGTCTTAAAGACAAAAATTAGTTTTCGCATTCTGCTACAAAGTGTGTTAATGTGTTCCGTAAACCTTAGACTACTATCAATTATAATTCCCAAATATTTAACAGCATCAGCTTTGTGAAGAGGTGTGCAAGAGCAGACGGCGTTTTGTGAATTCGGACAAGTGTGAGCAATAATAGCGTGCGGTGTAACTGGGTGTGATGCCTTTTTGTGTACAATTTCGAAATTGACGTAGTGTGTTTTGTCTGTGTTAAGTGTGAGTACATTATTTCGCAGCCATTCTGATACAGTATTAAATCCTGACTGTGCACATTCATAGGCCTCATTCCACGTGTCGGCGCTAAATAGAAGGGCAGTATCATCTGCAAAAGATATTATTCTACCTTTTGGGAGACTGAGCAAACACAGGTCATTTATGTATATGAGAAAGAGTGTAGGCCCGATTACACTACCTTGAGGCACCCCGTAAGTAACCAGACGCTCGTTACTCATGTACTCGCCCACCTTTACACGCTGTGTTCGCTCACTAAGGTAATTCTCAAACAGTTTGAGTTGCAGCCCTCTAATTCCTATGCACTCCATCTTCCGGATAAGGATAGGGACAGAAACCGTGTCGAATGCCTTAGCGAGATCTAAAAAGATTCCTAGGACCTTTTGCTTTCTATCTAGGTTGGTAACAATATAGTTAGTCAAATCGTGAACTGCATCAGACGTTGACTTGCCAGCTCTAAAACCATACTGTGACGAAGAAAAAACATTGTTTTTATTTAAATAATCCATAAGCCTTTTGTTCATGATTCGTTCCAGTATTTTAGATAGGGCCGGCAACACAACTATAAGTCTATAATTGTTGACACAATTTCTGTCCCCGTCCTTGAAGACAGGATGAATGATGGCTTTCTTAAAAGACTTGGGGAATTGACCTGTACTTATTGCAAGGTTACATATATGGGTGAGTGGGGGTACGATAAGGTCTTTATGTTTTTTTAGAAGATTTCCAGATATTCGGTCCCATCCCACAGCACAATCATTACGAAGAGACATAACTATTGCTGAAACTTCTGTTTCATCTGTAGGTAGAAAGGCCATTGATTGTGATGTATTATTGCCAGTAAGTAATGGTAACTTTGGTGAATTATTCGTTTTTGCCACGAGATTATTTCCTATGTCTGCAAAAAAGTTATTAGCATCATTTACAGATTGTTGAGGTGTAGCCGAAGATATCAAAAGTTCGTCATTGTTGCCTTGGTTTTTGACTCTATTTGTAATGGAATTTATTACTGTCCATAATTGCCGGCTATTGTTGCCAGCGTCACTAATGCTTTGCTTATTGTAATTTATTTTGGCTTGTTTGAGTATTTTAAGACAGTGTGTCCTGTATCTTATATATGTAGTTCGTACTATTACATTTTCTGGATCTTTTTTAACTTTTTTGTGTAATGCATCCCTATGTCGTACACAGCGTAGAAGGCCTGGAGTGATCCATGCCTTAATGATCTTTTTACGATTTGTTCTTGTGATGATATTAATCATTAAATCTGCTGCTTTATTAGGATCTTGTGTCTGATATATACAGTCAAAGTTAATAAGTTTCATGTCTGCGTCAAGTTCGTCGTATTTAATTTTAATAACAGTTTTTTTACCATGTATATTGGTTTTCTTTCTTGCAAGAAATAGCAGTACAGTATCATGATCGGTAACCGAAGAATGGGCAACCATCGTGAAAGCAGGCAGAGCAGATTTTAAACACATGTGATCTAGACATGATTGTTTTCGTGTGGGTAGAGTATGACCAGGGAGAATGCCGTGTGACGCGAGTAAATTCAGGTAAGTGTTTTTTATTGTGTCATGACATTGGTGAAGAATGTTTATATTTATATCACCCGAAATTATAATATTGCTGAAACTCGAAATGTCATTTAAAACTGTGTCTAACGATGAAAGAAAATTGTTAGCATCCCCGTAACCCGGTGGGCGGTATATTGATAGTAGGATGATAGTTTCGTCAATTATTATTTGAAGACAATTAGCGTCTTTGAGTGACAACTCTTTTACAGACACCCTAAGGTCTTCAAGCACATAAACAACTACGCCCTCATTTTGAGTAAGGTTTTTGTGTGTTTTAAAATAATTATAACCTTCTAGATTAGGAATGTAGTGCGTATTCGGTAGCCAACATTCAGTCAATATAATCATGTCCCATTCCACCTTAGTTCTAGCAAGTGACGTCTGTAATCCTGGCATGTTTTTTGATATACTTCTAATATTTTTGTTTAAGATTTTTAGAGAATGGGCGGGTATAAAATTGGGTGGAATGCAATTTTCAAGATCACAAGTAGATGAGTCAGACACAGAGATTGCGTCAATGTTTAATGTGTTATTTTGCGAGAAATCGAATTTTATATAATTTAGATTTAATTTTAACATTTAAATTATTAATCATTTTATTTGGATTTTGTTTACAGTCATAGCTATATATTGCATTAATTGATATGATCCAGAAAATATATATGACATAATAAGAAGTTTTAATGTATAAAAGCAAATAATAATGTTTATTCAAAGTATATAATATACGCGCATATGTAGGTTCTGATAAAATACCTAGTAAATGTGTGTATGGTTTTATTTTGTGGCAGTAATTATGGTATGTTGTAATGAGTAGATTGTTAGTAAGAAGTAAAAGTATGTATGTATTTACAAAAAAAAAAGTATATATACGTATGTTTATCCATCGTTTAGTAACCACAGTACAAGCTCTACTTAGTTTGGGCTAGATGGCGTTGTGGATGTGACAGAACATTTAAAAAAAACTATACCTTCCAACAGAAAAGGTGTTCTCCGTAATACATATTTTCGAAGATGTGTATTACACAGGGCCAGCGTGGTGGACTATGGTCTAACCCTCCTCACACTGAGAAGATATGCCTAGTAGTGAGATGTACAGGCCCGGTATTATGTATTGTTGAAGCTACTTCAGTAACAACGAGTCAAAAGCGATCGTAATATCGTGAACAATTTTTGTGTTTGTAACATATAGACCAATTGTATTCAGTTATTCAAAAGATAAACTGCGTTTAATTAACAAATTTAATGTTTCTTACAATGCTCAGTTTCCTCGAATAACACGCATTCCGATCTTGTTTTACGGAATTTATGCGCATTAGTTTGAGTTCAACTTTACGTTTTATGGTACTTGTACACAACGCAAGCTGGTGACAAATGCAAGAAACTCACGCAGAATGAATGCGTGAGTTAATTGTCCAGTTTAGTTTAGTTAAGAACGTGTGATTCGTGAAATAATCTGTCTCTTGAATGTAAGTTGCAAATATTGAAATCTGAAAATTATAATAGTAGATTGCCTCGGGGACGCAACGGTACACGGTTATGGAGTACCTATGCGACTGCAAGTGTGTGGGGTCTTAGTATCGATTCACCGCTCAGTCAAAAAGGCATTGCAAGAAATTCTCAGTGACGAAACGGAGTTTAGGACTGTGCCTGGCAGAAGAAGAAATAGAAGAAATCTTTATTCACTTGAGACATGGCATACAAAAAAGGTGTTACAAGTTTAAAGATTCAAAAACATCTCGCCCTCAGTGGACATGTGAAAATTTTAAATTTATATAATCCTAAATAACATAATTACTTACTATACTTATTTTTACACATTACAAAACGTAAGATATCAATAACATCTCTATATTTTTCTTTTAGAGCTAATAAATTCTTTAATGTTATAAAATCTTTTTCTAGAATCCATGACTTAAGTCTACTTTTAAATTCCAGTAGCTTCGCCCCTATCCCTATGATATGGGCTCTGAAACCATAACTGTCAAAATGTCGGTGTAATACACTTCGATCTATATATCTAAGTATATAAAAAAAGGGTTGCATACCAATGCCTGATATTAAAAAATGCCACAAGGCCTTAAAAGAACATTTCTAAGACCAACCTAAAAATCTCAAAATTGGTATAGAAAAAACACGTGTGCTGGCACTGAGGCAAAGAAAATATAATACGACCAAAATACTTTCTTGGAACACGGTGTTCCATGTAGCACCTTAGGCCAGTACCATTCTTTTGCAAATGGCCTGTGATTGCAGACCATACCAGACCAAACCTAGAAAGAAAGAAATCTTTATTGCTATAAAGCTAGGAGGACACTATGTGAACAAGCTAAAAATTAAAAAAAATAAGAAAATATGATTAACTTAATATAACCAATAAATAGTAGTCAAATGTGTCACACAGCTGCAGCAATCAGGACTCCAGTTCAATATTTGCCTGGTCCCAAGAACCAGACATTGGTTGTCCATTGGAGCCTGTACCTAGACGATCTTACGTGTTTGATCCACATTGGAATCAATGTACCTCACACTTTATAAACGTGACACTATCAATGATGACAGCATTTATCTTAACAACTACACACTAATATCCAATTACTTTTCTATAAGGCTTTATTAGTACACATATATAAAATAGAAACACTACGAATTTGATACACTTATTTGGTATGGCGCCATAGTTTTTGTTTGGATCATAAATATCAGTTTTCTTAGTACTAGAAGATTGGGTTTTTACTGTAGAGGCATCTAGTGAGTATTTTCATCAGTGAACTTAATCATGGTTTCTGGTAGAAAGCTATTTATATATAGCTCTAGTAGTTTTTCAAATTTAGCTTTAAAAGCCTGGCGTTTCAATTACTTGATGATGGTATGAATGAGATGGGTCACCTACGCACGTATTATACACCTTTTAAACAGGTGCAGGCGTTTTACTTGGTAAGTAGGAGATCAGAGTGTATGCTGTACTACCCCTGTTGAATAACAAGAAAAGAAAAAAAAGGGTATGTTATGTTTACGGCCTCTTTCCAGAGTTGGATGTTAAGTTTTCATGCAGATGTGTGTACTGCTACTGAGCTTTGGCTATAGAAATACCATTAACAGAGCTAAGTCCTTTCGAAAATTTTCCATCAACATGATTGGTACTTATTTTTCTTTTGTAATGTCTCCATATTCTACCATCTGGGTCGACTGATAAAAATCGATTACTACACCTCATGGATCCTTGTAACACTTGGATCCTTGGAACTCTAGGACCTTAGAATGTTTGGACCCTTGTAATATTTGGACCCTAATTACACTTGGAACCTAGTTACATTTGGATCCTACTAACAATTGGACCCTCTGAAAACTAAACATAACACGTTGCCAAATTTGTATAAAATGAGTAGCGTCCTTACAAACGCGAGGCTTATTGGGAAAATCCCATCTACTGATAGTATAATAATAATAATAATAATAATAATAACGTTTATTTGGAACAAATTAAGATTACATAAATTTTACAATAGAAACGTTGATAGCTGCAAAAGTTTTAAACTGTGGCACAGCTATCAGCGCCCAATTCCAGGAATGGTATACAAGGAATGTCCCAGACTCCATTATGAATAGACACAGAAAAATTTAAAATAATAAAGTAATGGAAAAGGTAAACAATAAAAAGAAAATTATTAAAAAATTTGGAATGAAATTTAAAATTACTTTTTTCAATACAATTGTTGTGCTTGAGTAGAGATGGTTTGTGTGTGTGTGTGTGTGTGTGTGTGTGTGTGTGTGTATGTGTGTGTGTGTGTGTGTGTGTGTGTGTATGTGTGTGTGTGTGTGTGTGTGTGTTTATGATACCATAAGTTGTTCAGTTTCATCATAAGTCATAAGTTTCAGCCAATCAGACAAATTTCCTGTAAGTAAGTATATCCTTGAAGCTTTAGAAGATTCTAGAAACAGTTGGCGTATATAGGTAGCCTAATTTTCTAGTACGGATCGATGAGTCGCCGCCGGCAGTTAAGTACTTAAGACAAGTAATAGGTACAATTAAACAATCTGCGCGCCCACCATACTAGACGTTTCTATCCGGGCTCAGGGTTAAACCTAACACAACTTATCATCCTACACATGACCTTATAACCGAGATTATATGAGCTAACAATTTAGGTAAGATTTCATCTGCCTTCAGTTTTATACATACATACATAGATTCACGCCTGTTTCCCAGAGGGGAAGGCAGAGACTACGACTATTTCCATTTGCTACGATCCTGACACACTTCTCTGGCTTCATTCACTTTCATAACCTTCCTCATACACGCTCGCCGGTTTAAGGTACTCTTAACCTGGCCTTTATCCAGAATGTCTCCGATCTGATTAAGAAACGTTCTCCTAGGTCTTCCCCTTGCGACTGTTCTATTCACACTAGTCTTATAAACTTTCTTAGTCAGTCTTTTCTTGTCCATTCTTTCTTCATGCCCAAACCAGCTTTAATATAAAATATAAAATTTTAATATTTTGTCACTAGATGAACAACTTGCTCTTTTAAGGCATTTTTAGTTCCTAATCGTATGCAGTTATTATAGTATAGGGTCAGGGGTGTTTGAGTAGTAGAGCCTCATTGATTTCAGCATGAATTGGCGGGCTCGACCAGGGAAGGACTACCCTCTCACAGAATATCGACGTGAAATATCAGTATTTCTACTGTTGTATTTCATTCGGTGAGTGAGAGTACCGGAAGCCCAATCACCCACTTTCCCCCTTCCCGCTCCTTTTCCTTTCCACTTCATATTTCTCTTGTTCCTTTCCTAAAGGGTCGGCAACGCGCAAGTGATGCCTCTGATGTTGCAGGCATCCATAGGCTACGGTGACCACTCACCATCAGGTGGGGTGTGTGTGGCTTGTTTGCTATTCTAGTTGTATAAAAAAAACGCGAGCTTCCGATATTCCGGAGATGGCATTAAAGTTAAAAAGAAAGCTAAAAAGAGGTATTTACGTCATATCATCTACAGAATAACAGTGCTGGCACTACCTCATAGGAAACCTGTGTAAGAGCAATAATATTGTCATTACTTCCCCTTCGAACTGGCTTATTCGATACGTCACCAAATAATTGACCGAGACGAACTCTTTTACTAACATAATAATGAATCCTTGATGTGTCTTAAATCATTATATTATATATTATTATTCTCTTTATTATCTTATATTTTTAAATGTATCATAATAAAAAACATATTTGAAGAGTATGAAGACTTACTAGTATTGGGAACAGGGTCCAAGCTGCAAAAGGTGGTCAGGGTGCAAAAGTGAGGCAACTCCTTACGATGCTTGCCGTGTCAGGCAATACGGCGTTTTGCATTGGAAATTTAATCCACCCTTCTAACGCGAGTCTCTTTAGTTTGGTCATCGGGGCTCTTGGCCATCAGTCCATAGACCGATACGATGGCTATTATTTTCTCGTTTTCTTTTAATCTTTAAATAGTTCGAACTCTTGCTAAACCATGTAAGCTAGATGCTTGTGTTAGAAGTATGTTCACACCCGTGGCTAAACTATTACAGCATCAAATTTGGCTTTAATTACTATTAATGAGACTGTGATTGTCTTGGTCAAAATGGTTTATCACACCAGCTGATCCTTAAACTGTTTTGTCACTCAGGTGGAGTAGCAAGTGCGTTCTTCTGGGGCATTGTCGGCGACGTGTTTGGCAGAAGGAACTGCCTCAGCTTAACTCTACTGTTGGATGCTGCCATCACACTGGCGCAGAGCACTGTAGCTGATTACAGACTGCTCCTCGCTGCTAGGACGATTAATGGATTTGTTATTGGTAAGATTATTTTTCAGGATGATAGTCTCAACATTTAGCGTTTAGCAAATTGCCACTGTTTATATGAAAGACGTAGCCGTCTATAACTAAAGGTAGTCAAGCCTCAATCAAAAGCAATACCACATGGATACAAAGAAAGGCTCTTCCAACTTTAATTAAGAACAGTTTTCTTTTTAAAATAATATTAGATTTTGCGGTTTGTCTATTTAAATAAATAGACAAACCGCATAATCTAATATTATTTCAAGTGTTAGGGCAATTCGTAGTCAATCGTAAAAAGAACGTACAGAACAATCAGGGCATTGCCAATATGGTATTCAGCTCAATTATATTTATTATGTTAATCGAAGAGTTACGATACATAGATTTGGTAAGAAGGGTAATACCTAATGACAGAAAAAGGACGCAGATACCATGCCTTTATTGAAATGTTCGAGGCAAATAGCAAGTAGCTCCACTTCTGATTCTCATTTTCTCATACCCAAATTTAAAATATTAATTTCTTCGTCATTGTGACCTAACCTATTCGGGGAAAGGTTTATTTTTAAACATAGTAAAATGACCTATTCGATTTGAATTTGTTGAATTTAATGAACAACCCACAGTTATTCTACAAACCAACAAATTTATTAATTCTATATATCCTTAATGTGATGATCTTTTGCAGGTGGCCCCGCGACACTGGTGTTCTCATACTTATCAGACCTGGTTGGAGCCAAGAAGAGGCAGCTGTACCTGAGCGTCGTTGGCATGAGCTTCGTCGTCGCCTGGCTCATCCTACCTGGTGAGTACTGAACTATAGCCTATAGACGCCCTCAACACCAGAGGCATCACTTGCGCGTTGCCGACCCTTTAGGAAAGGAAGTTGGAAGGAGAAGAAGCGGGAAGGTGGAAAGAAGGTGATTGGTCCTCCGGCACTCTCACTCACTGAACGAAACACAACAGTAGAAATACTGCTATTTCACGTAGATATTCTGTGAGAAAGTAGTCTTTCCCTAGTCGAGCTGGCCCATTCATGCTGAAATCAGCGAGGCTTAGAGTACTTTCGCCACCTCCTCCAGACTCACGCTTTAGAAGAAAAGCCATGCTTCAATATATAGTGTTGTATAGCAATCAACAGCGATGCGGTAATTCCTAAATCTACAAGCGATGCAAGAAACATCTACAGTAGATGTTGTGGCAAATGATGATGTAGTATTTTTAATTAATGTCCAAGGAATTTGACTTTGTTTGCGTAGGGGTTTGAGTGATTATCACAGCATTGCGACTCTGCCAAGAGTAGTAGGTTAGATTGACGTATGTATTTACGTATAATACCCCGTGTGTTAGCGCTCTGCCACATTAGAGCGTTGCGTTGCGTTGCATCGTCGCAGCGTCAACGCTGCGTCGTTTTCCATCTATTTTTTGTGATATGCCACATTAATGCGTTGCGTCGTCGCACGCGACGTTTCCACGGATCGACGGACGAGAGACGTAGCGTGGGGATGGTCACGCGCTGCGTTGTCTGAGCTCCGGTGCGACGACGGACAGTGTTCCACTGCTAAAAACTGACCATCACTATTTCTTAATGAGAAAAGGGAGATATCCACAATCTTTTATAAATAAAAGCAACAATAGAACACGTTTGTTCCGATCCATTGTGGAGACTGACTGAGATAATCTATGGACAGCGGCCGTGCGTCGTCTTCTTGCACTGCGACGTCGTGCGTCGTCGCAACGCAGGTGTGGCATACAATGCGTTGATCCGCTTCGACGACGCAATGTAACGCACTAATGGGGCATCACGGTTAACTGTTGTGATTCACAATGTAGTTAGTCAGTCAAGTCAGTAGTTTCGGGACGTTCTTTGTTTTAAATATTATCAGCCGTATATGTAGTGAATTTAAATATAATTACTGTACGGATGGCATAGTAGTATACTTGGTTATTCGATCACCACACGTAACCAAAAAATGTATCATTCAAATTGTCGTTCCTATTTTTGTCCCTGTTGGATGATATTTTTAATAGCACATTTTAAAATGTATTATAATCTTATAAAAACATCAATTGGAACAATTTTTTAGAACTAAGAGACTTATACCTTAAATATTATATAACCAAAATAAAAATAAAGGAATACCTACAACTGAAATCTTCTAATAGGCGTCATAGAATTCCTCCGCATCCTAGTAGATTAGGAACACTTTTTGACCATCATACATTTTTTGTCCCCTTTGGGATTCGAACCCATAACACTCGGAGCCGTGATAGTGGCGAGGGGGTCACTTAAACCACTATAGCCATCCATGCTATCAAAAGTTGTTTAAAAGATTTTAATTTTTTTTTCTCCCTTGCTTTTATTATTCCTAAGTCACTCGGGGTCGGCTTTTCCTAGTCTAACCGGATTTGACTGGATATCAGTTTTTACACGGAGCGGCTACCACCTGATCTCCGCAACCCGAAGGCTAACGATACCCTTAGGCTAGACCAGTGTCAGGATATTAGGGGGTTCTGACTTTCCCAATAACGACTGCCATAGATGTTCATGGCAGCCGGGACCGATGACCTTCACGACATTATAATTATCCCTATAGCGGGCGTTTTATAACAAAGTAATAATGCAGTGATAACTGAGTAAATCACTTATTAACATTCCATAAAACCAGACGTGAAAATATTGGACAGAATATTTACTATTCGTGTAAACTTGGCTTTAATAAAAGTATTGTTTCGCTAAACGTGTACAATTTAAAATCTCATTATCGAGTTTATTCGTGATTTTAGTTTTAATTATATTACACACATTACAAACACACATACACAGGCGCTATACTAGAAGTTGAACGTACTAAATGGTACAAACAGCGACACGTCAACCTAGACTGTTTGGACTTTGAACTATTAGTAGTTGAACGCTGTGAATCGTTCGAGAGAGTGCATTATATTTTTGTTACGCTCTATCCTTACCATTACATCGACACCACTATGCACTGTCCCTTTCCGACAATTCTCTATTTTGTATGTAGCGTAGTTATGCGTATATAGGACGTCTAAGTTGATGTGTAGCCGTGTACAATATGGCTGCTTTGACATTTAACTTCAATAATAAAATTTAAAAAATATTAATTCTACATATTACTCGCACTAATATTCCAAACACTTTGCTTGACGATTATAAAATGTATTATAAATAAATAACAAAACATTTTATAGGTAAATACGCGGCAACCACCAACTAAACCATTACGCCATCGTCAAAACCAGCTAGTAAAATATAAAAAGCATAACACAAGCCACCATAGATTTAATGTAAAGCTTTCTTTAATGAATGGTATATTCTCTGACTCCAATCATATCTAGAACAGCAGTTTTGCATGTAACCATACAAGACGGCCAGACATTACCTAGTTAACATGTACACACAGCGACGCATCAACCTAGCCTGTTTGGACTTTGAACTATTAGAAGTTGAACACTGCGAATCGTGCGAGAGAGTGTGTTATATTTTTGTTATGCTTGATACTTACCATTACATCGACACTACTATGCACTGTCCCTTTCCGACAATTCTCTATTTTGTATGTAGCGTAGTTATGCGTATATAGGATGTCTAACTTGCTTTGTAGCCGTGTGTACAACTGCGGTTAGCGTTTGCACATGTATTTGCAAAACATATTCACACTGGCACTTCTATAGAGAAATCGATGGTTGAATGTATTGTTTTTAGTAAGCCTCATAAACTGTCAGAGTTAAACGTATGACAATTTTATTGAAGCTTAGTATTAAGTGGTTGTATGTCTTGCTGTCCAAGGATTAGAGGTTTTGGGTTCGAGCAAAGTGCTATTACGTTTTTCGTGTAGCAGCAGAGAGGCTAGTGATAAGCTCGGTAGATAACAATAGGCTGATTTACGTGGGATATACGCCGCTATGCTAATAGCGGCTGCAAGTCATAGTTGACAAAATGTGGGTATCATATAGGATTATAAATGTATCAAATCAAATCATTATCATCATAATATTGCCTTCTGTTTACGCGAATGTTATTTATTGAAATTAAACTCATTTATACGGATTTTATCGCGTTGTTTATTTGACATCGTTGCAGCGTTGTATATTTTGCTTTTCAGCAAAATATAAATAGTTTAAATAATTTTATTAGCTTGAAAATGAGTAAAATTCAGTATTAGTAGTAGTGTAACAGTGTCAAAATTATGTAATACAGTGTTAAATAAACAACGCGATAAAATCCGTATAAATGTGTTTAATTTCAATCATTATCATCATCAAAAGGTGTATGTAATGATTTGTCAAAAGTTTGCTAACAGAGGAATTTTCGCGGTTTATAAAAAGTTTTCAAGTGCTTGTGTATACGATAAATATAAAACATAAAGAAACAGTCACAAAAGCAGCGATAGCTCATTGGGGAGAGACCAACAGACTGCAATGCAGGGGGTCTCGGGTTCGAACCCGCGTCGCGCACTTCTGACTTTCGGAAGTTATATGACTTTTCGAAATTATGTGCGTATTGATTGACAATTATCGCCTGCTCCGTGCCTCGGTGAGCACGTTAAGCCGTCGGTCCCGGCTGTCATGAACATCTAATAGCAGTCGTTATTGGGAAGTCAGTGCCCTATAATATCCTGACACTGGTCTAACCTTAGGGTATCGTTAGCCTTCGGGTTGCGGAGGTCAGGTGGCAGCTGCGTCATGTAAAATCTGATATCCATTCAAATCCGGTTGGACTAGAAAAGCCGATCCCAAGTGACTTGGGAATAATAAAGGCTAGGGAGAAGAAAAAAAAGAAACAGTCACAGAGTGTAGAATTTTGCCTGGCAGTCGACGATAGCCAAGCTCTCTACGTAACTCCTAGATCAAAATTTGCGAAATTAAGATATGAGATAAGAAATACTCATCAACAGCACGAAGTGTGGAATTCTGCCTGATAGATAGCCACACTGTAACACCTCAAATCATAATAATTGTGAAAGTGTGAATGTAATACACTTCACCCTACCTTTTTCTTTTTTATGCAACAATGGTGTCAATCAAGCATACGGCCCACCTGATGGTAAGTGGTCACCGTAGCCAATAGACGCCTGCAACACCAGATGCATCACTTGCGCGTTGCCGACCCTTTAGGAAAGAAAGTGGGAAGGAGAAGGAGCGGGAAGGGGAAAGAGGGTGATTGGGCCTCCAGCACTCTCACTCACCGACCGAAACAACAGTAGGAATACTGCTATTTCACGCCGATATTCTGTTAGAGGGTAGTACTTCCCCGTTCGAGCCGGCCGGCGGCCCATTCATGCCGAAATCAGAGAGGTTCTACTAATCCGTCAGCTTTCAAAATATCTATGTAGATAATAAGCCTATTATCAAACAAAATAGAGTATTGTTCAATTATTTCATTAGTATAGAAATTCGTTCAAGTTCAACTGCGAATGAAAACATTCAATGCATTCATAAAAAGTTTTATGACTAAACAATAGAAATACGGAAATTGTTTTGTGAAATATAAATAAATATTTTTATATGCGACCATGGTAGTAAATAGATCCGCCAGGTGGTAAGCCGTTTCCGTAGCTCACACGCTTGCAAGATCAAGGGTATAATTGAGGTTCTGCAAAACAATTAAGATTTAATTTATTTTTTAAGATTACTAGCAATTTGGGGTTTCAAATTACTAGTGTTCTTGTTAACCCCTCCAGCTAAGCTAGAATGCTTGTATTAGGAGTGGGTTCACGTCGATAGTGCTATGGGTGAGATTCGAACCCAGGACCTATCATTCACAAGTCTAATGCCTTATCCATTAGGCTAACGCCACCAAAAGTGCCATAAAGATTACTAAGTTGTATTACACCTACATTCGACGGCTATGGTTTTAGAGAGCCATCTATAGCCATCTCCATCCCTCGTTATAGGGAGCCATCTACCAGATACATCCCAGAATTCGTGCGGTTATTTCTTGACTGAAAAATTCAATAACACTACTAGATCAAGGAACAGATACCTCATGTACACAAGTCGAGAGTCTACGTAATAGATAGGAAGTTTATTGCCGACTATTGTGTAGTTTTAAACTCCGTAAACACTTTTATTAAAGGAACCAAAAGCTAATCTCTGGATCCTATCAAATTTAAATCTATGTCCACTGCCTGTCTACTAGGCAACTGGTTTTGACTGCATAGCTCAATGGTTTAAAATGTCACCTATACTATATAGTATTGGCAGATGCCAAAGGGCAAAGTGTTGTAGGCTCGATCTCCAGAGGACAAAAATGTATGAGATTCACAAATTTCATTATTCCGAATCTGGATATTTTGTGTCCGCAATTTTCAAGTCCCCCACAATACAGGAATTGTCCCTGTACAAGAGTTGTATCTACTACCAAAAACCTGTAGTTCACCAGTAACAACTGTGAGATACGCGTCATTATCAAAGTTACAATGACCTAAGTCACGATGTTCGCCACGTGCGTCCAACAAAAATCTACGTTATCGTGATTTGATCGCACAAATTGAATTTCAATACTATTGTTAACTATTTGTGACGGGCACTGCTCAATGTGGTGTGCGGCTTGTCAGCCGGAAACTCTTTGTGCTATGAATAAGACGGATCAATATTGTCATAAATTATGTTTTGTATACATTCCTGATATGCACGTGTGCTTTGGTTTATTTTGTATACATAGATTCACACCTGTCTATATAGATTATATAAAACCCTAGTACAGGCTGAGTGCCTGTGCCTGGCAAACCTGTGCTGTTTGTGTCTAGGACGAGATATACATAATATATGTAGCAAAGTATACATCGTTCTCTTAATAAAAGAGGGACTTAACTCGAATTTGGCAATTAGGCAATTTGAACGCTTACCTACACACTATTAGAGCTCAAATTGCCTAAATTCCAAATTTCGAATTAAAGGCGTCTGCCCACTACCCCGTCTCATACATGACCGTGCTAGGAACGTGTCTGGCAAAAAAATATTCTTTATAAGGAAATGTATAAGACTATGCCCACTAGACCGTTCCGTTACCGACCAGCAGTTCCTATAGCAGGGCGTATCGTGTTGCTTTTTGTGTCTGATACGTTCCTAGCACGGTCATGGTATGAGATGGTGTAGTGGGCAGACTCCTTTAGTCTCTCTTTTTCTATCAAGAGTGCGACCATATACTCCTAATAAATTATATAATTAGCCCTGTTTATAAACTGACGGACTGACGGACTAAGTGCACTCTCATAGTCTGATAGGTTGGCAATTGAACACTCAATGCGAGATCAGGTGCAGAACAGCTTTACGTGCTTGTAACATCGCCAATTTCCTACCGCCGGACTTTTATTGAGATTTCTTGCCATAAAGAACAGAGTGTGCACTTGTCTTTGCGTAAACTATAGTAGGTACCTATCGCCTGCGCCGATGGCCAGTCTCCTTTAAAACAGACCGCAGTGAACAAAATTCGGTCTGGTGGACATGACTATTTAACTTTTATTTATTTGGATCGTTAAAAAATAAAATACATTTCTTACATCTCAATAATAATTTATGCTCATTTACTTACAAGCTACTACATCTAACAAAAATAAAACATGCGCCACAAAAATTAAATAAAAAGCTATAAATACTTGAAAATAAAATGAAAAGAAAATAAAACGTTAAACTAAATTGACCAATAAGACAACATTGAATAATATCGTCGTTAGATTATCTAAGAACACAATCTACGTTAAACTCACGAATACAAAAATCTTCAGGCAATTTTAATGAATATTATTGAAAAATATCTCCACGCCTTTTTGTCGCGATAGGCATAATTCTAAACAGTAGACATATCGCACGTGTGACTTCGAAACTTCGACTAATTAAATTCACAATGTTAAATAATTTGCCTCACTTTAAAAGATTACATCAAACATGCCTTTTCTGAGCTGAGTAAAAGTTATATAATTTAACTAGATGTGCCCGCAGTTTCACTCGCGTTTATGATTACTGCGCCGCTCCCGTGGATTATAGCGTGATGTTATATAGCCTATAATCTTCCTCAATAAATAGGCTAGCCAACACTAAAATCATTTTCAATTCGGACCAGTAGTTCCTGAGATTAGCGCGTTCAAGCAAACAAACAGACTCTTCAGCTTTATATTATTGGTGTAGATTTAAAATAAAGTCAACGCCCGCACTTGGAAATCTTGTGTCAGCATGTGGGACTAATAAAATGGACACAAAGAACACCCAAACTTAGCACAAATATTGGCGGCTCACACAAGTGCCACCCGTGCAGTCGATATCTATACTAAAATTATAAAGCTGAAGAGTCTGTTTATTTGGTTGAATGCGCTAATCTCCATAACTACTGGTTCGAAATGTAAAAATATTTTATTATTAGATAGCTTATTTATCGAGGAAGGTTATAGACTATAAAACATCACAGTACGACCCATGGGGGCGGCGCAGTAATCATAAACGTGAAATACATCTAGCGTATGATAAGAATCATAACCGATGCGCTGTTATATGTTGTAGGTTCGACTCCTACATAAGATAAATATTAGTACATAGGTCAAGAGTTTTTTTAATTATCCTGTAACATGATGGAATGTTATTTTCCTACTTCTATAAATGAATATTTTATAAAGATGTTTGGATGTATGTCACGAATGAAAAGCAATGGTAGCCCAATGATTAGATATTTGCAATCGAGAGGTCGTTTGTTCGAATTTTAACCATTGCACTACTATATGTGAACCCAAAAAGCCTTGAAAAATTAAAGTACGAATATAGTTAAAAACGAGTCAGTTATTTTTGCCATACATTAAACGTAATTAAAATTTATTTCTTCCAGCTATCGCTTGGCTAGTAATCCCTTTCAAGATACCGGACTACCACACCTTATTGCCAATCTATTCCTGGAGACTTTTCCTGGCCCTGAGCAGTATACCAGGGTTCATCGCTGGTTCCTGGGTGCTATGTCTGCCTGAGAGTCCTCGTCTGCTGTCTGACACAAACAGGGGAGACAAGGCGCTGAAAGTCCTGGCGCACATCCACAAATCGAACAATGGGAAGAACGCTGAATATAAAGTAAGTACTCTAATCTTGGGCTTGGCAACAGTGGGTCTATAACTCAGGATGTTTCAAAATTACCCATTGAATCATCCTTACATCTGGCAAAGAATCATTGAGTGATGATTGCTAATCATTATGACCTGAATTCAAAACTTTACATATCCGCTGCCCTTTAGCCTAAGTACCTAGTAGCTGATGACTTATTTAAATATAAACATCCTAGTGCGATCAAGTAGTTATAGATTTTGTCCCCTTTTACTTCTAAATTGAATTTTTAATACAAGCATTTATCTTAACCGAAGGGCTTAATAAAAATACAAATCCTGGGTCCTTTAAGCGTGGCGTGAAAAAGCACCTACTCAAGCCGTTAAAGCCTCAGCTGCTATAAGGATGGTGTGGAAACCACTACTCTTGGACCACATGTCTGTTTACCATCAGGTGGAGTGTAGTCAGTTTGAAGAGCAGAATAAAAATAAACTGCTGTAAATGGGCTTACACCTTAATATCTCCGTAGGGTTAGGACAGTATTAGGTGTATTACATCCACATTTTGACAGCTACATACATTTTAAATAACACATAATAAGGAGCAAGATTACCAGACAAATGTCCAGTCTACATTATTTTACTGAAAAAAGAATCTAACAGATAAACTTCTAAGTTTCGAACCCGAGATATCACGATTAGCCGCAAATATAGGCGCCCAAACTAATGCCATTGAACTAACGAGACATTCACATATAATGTGATTTTTTGCCTTAGCCTTTTGTAATGTCCCAACGTACTGCTGGGCAAAAGCCTCTCCCTTGGCCTTTCAAACCACTCTATCTGAAGACATTCCTTGCCAGTCCCTTTCACACCACAAATAAAATAGTTGTCAACTCAGAAAAAGTATTACCATTTCAACAATAACACAGAAATGAGCCATAACGTAGAAGAAGACCCAGTTTAAAACCAGCGCTGGGCATATAACTGTGCCCGGCATTAATCTAAACTGCATACCTGTTTTGGCGCGGTCACGAGAGCTTTCATAACTTCTTTCTATTTATTTTTCCAGCCTTCTTTGGCTAATTATTATATAGCTATATGTCAATGTTTTCTTTTTTGTCTTGACACGGTGAAGTGTTTGTAACGGATCTGATGGAAAGCCCAGTTAGTTTAGTTATTAGTCCAGAGATTGTCTCTGGACTGTAACTGACGACGAGGAGAAGATAGATGTCTTCTATTTTATTTTGTGTCAAAATTTCTCCGGTGTTAATGTCTTTATGGTTTATATGTAAGGTTATCTCGTGTGTTATACTAAAATAAATATATTTTCTATTTTTTATATTTTTATTTGTCCTTAGATAAAGAAGTTGATTCAAGACGACATCTTCGTAGCCAAGACTCTGAGTGGCGAGGAGAATAGGACGAAGGACTTGTTCATGAACGTACTGCGTGACCTTAAGACCTTTGTCTCCAAGAGCTATGCCACCAAATCCACCCTCATCCTCTTCGTATTCTTTGCTAATATGGCAGCGTAAGTATCTTTTAAAAGACGGTCCATACGACTATAAATATACCGGCACGTATATTGATGTTTCTCTGAACTAAGATCGGGCTTATTTTGCCATCCCTACATTTATTACTTTTTACATGTCCGAAATGGTCATTTGGTCAGATCGGGTGCTGATACATTTTTTAAAGATTTTGTAGCAGAATCTACATGGTAGAACAACACCAACCGTCTATATTCCCAAGGTGTAGGCAGCAGTGTATTAAACCGAAGTTTTGCCAACTACGAGTATAGTTTTAAGTGTCACGTATTTTAGTTATTTTACATTTTTAGGGAAATAATATACGTAATAGAGGGCGATCTTGTTGTCGTTTACTGAGCACAGTTCCAGACTGAGATGTTTTTGCCTAGAAAATATTGATTGAAATTAAACTACTTACTATATACGGATTTTATCGCGTTGTTTATTTAGCACTGTATTACAAAATTTTGAAAATATTACACTACTACTACTATTGATTTTATTTTACTAATTTATAAGCTAATAAAATTATTTAAACTATTAAATCTTTTTTTTTTTTTTTTGGTTCACACTTTCCCCGACGTTTTGGGGAAAGTGTAAACCAAATATTATATTTTCAAAATTTTGTAATACAGTGATAAATAAACAACGCGATAAAATCCGTATATAGTAGTTTAATTTCAATGAATAACATTCGCGTAAACAGAAGACAATATTAGAAAATATTGATAACACTTTGATCGACTTAGAAATTGAAACCAAGATCTCATGGATAGCACGTCTGTGTCACAGTACCTCTGCGATACAGACGTGCAGTCAAAATTATGAATAAACGATTGTATGAAAGATTAAGACGAACATAAGTCACCATGGCTGTTAAACAAACGAAACTTTAGGAAAAGTAAAAATATAAATACTTTAAAACAATAATTAATAATGTATTAATAGAATATATAGCATTTTTGAGGAACGTTGATAAATACTGTGTAAAGTAGTTCTTTTTAATATTTTACGTTTGCGTAAACGTAAAACAATATTGCATTGTGTCCTTTTTATATTTCCAGTGGTTTCGGCTTAAACATGTGGATTCCAGAACTTCTCCAGCGCATCCAAGGCACACAGTGCAGGCTCGCAGCCACCACCACGAGACCAGAAAGCTCCAGGCTGATGAACTCCACGGCCATCTGGAAGGACCTGAAGTACGACTCGTATGGCAGAGCGGTGCCGGTGCCAGGTGTGAATGAAAGCAGTTTTGAAAACCATGGACCTGCCTGCGACTCTAGTTTGGATGCTAATGTAAGGTTTATTTTGAACGACAGCTTCTGTACTTGGGTGATGTCCTGTGACGCAGGGGACTTAAGAAAATTCAAACAATGTACAACGAACACCCAGACACAGAGCAAGTTCTGTGAATCACAAACATTTTTGTCCTGTGTGCTGACCAGTTAACGGCCTAACCATCCGTGCAGTCAAACAAGGTGGATAACGCAGTGGTTTATATTGTCCCCACACCAATGCCAGTGTAGCAAGCGTGGTGGTTCTGATTCTCATTCAAAAAGATTGTGCTATCCAAAAATAATTATTTGCAGTTAGGGTGTTTGTACAGTCCCTTGCGACTACGAGAGTTTCTTTTATAGAAAGACTAGATTTTGTCCGTGACTTCGCTCGCGTAAATGTAGGGTAAGTTAGATTATTAACAGTACTTTTTTCTGGATAAAACGTAGGCTATGTCATGATCATCGGTTGAGTAGTTAAGGCGTCAAGGCGTAACAAATAAACTCACATTCGCATTTATAACGAGATGGGTGTAAAAATCCAGGATTCAACCTCTTCGTCTTCATGTGAGTTTTTTTTCCATTAACTTTTTGTAATATCCCACTGCTGGGCAAAAGCCTCTTCCTTGGACTTCCAAATCACTCTGTTGGTGGATATCCCCTGACCTTATAAACTTGTGCTCCTATATCTCGAAGGTCTTTTGAACCAAAGGGTCCATATTCAAACTCAACCGAGGAATGATCCCAAGGTCCATCTGCACACCAAGTTACTAGTCAATCGGTCCAGTGGTTCCCAAGCTATGCCTGTCACTAACAAACTGTCACTAACAGACAGACACACAGACCCACATAGTGTCTTTATAAACCTCTTCGAAGAAGTAATAATAGTTAGGATAGTCAGAATAAACAAACGACAACCCTGCACTAACAGCACAGAAACTATTTCTTTGAAGAATCGGCAACGCGATCTGGTAACCTTGGTGTTATACGCAATTTACCATCAAGAGGGCAGTATGCTTGTTGCGGCCATGATTGTAGAACACTTTCTTTATTGATGTAACAGTATTTTTAAGAAGAGATCATAAGATCACAATTCACATTCCAGGTGTTCATCTCAGCCCTAATCGTTGGCGCGTGTTGTGTGATCGGCAACGCTGCCTGCGCAGTTCTTTGCGCTCGTGGAGGCGCCCTCGGTGTTCGACGTGCTGCCATCGCATGTACTGCCGTCTGCGCGTTAGCGTCCGCCTGCCTCGCAGCTACTGCCTGCTCCTGTTCGAGTTTCAACAAGCTAGGAGTGGCAGCAGCTGCAGCGTTGAACGCCGCGTCACTTAACGGCAATGTGCTGCTAATTCGGTTGCTGTTGCATGCGCTACCGCCTAAGTTGAGGTAATTTTGTGTTTTGTATTAATAAATCGGATATAAACTTATGCCCACGACTGTCGCATTGACAAAAGCAGGTCATGCACCATATGTTAGACAAAACAAAATCTTCTTCTCCCTAGCCTTTATTATTCCTAAGTCACTTGGGGTCGGCTTTTCTAGTCTAACTGGATTTGACTGGATATCAGTTTTTACTCGGAGCGGCTCCCACTTGACTTCCGCAACCCGAAGGCTACCGATACCCTACGGCTAGACCAGTGTCAGGATGACTCCCCAATAACGACTGCCATAGATGTTCATGACAGCCGGGACGGACGGCTTAACGTGCTCTCCGAGGCACGCAGCAGGCGATAATTGTTAATCAATACGCACATAATTTCAAAAAGTCATATAACTTCCGAAAGTCAGAGGTGTGCGACGTGGTTTCGAACCCGAGACCCTCTGTATTGCAGTCTGTTGATCTTCCCATTGAGCTATCGGTGCTTATTTTAGACAAAATGCTTTTATGTTATTTTATGTTAGACAAAACAAAATATTATAAATTAAACCATAATAGTCAATACACTGCAAAAACCGCATTCAAACTGCATAGGTCCTTTTGCCGTGATGGCGGTATAAACAAGTGTTTGTGGTTTCAGTCTCTTTTAAATAGTAGTTTGAGTTTGTTATTATTAGATATACTCATAAGTATTATTCTAATTCTGACATACTTAAATTGACCAGAGGAGTTTAAATTTTTTTACCCCAATTGTCATGAATGTTATTCTATTCGCAGTGGTCTTGGAGTCTGTTGGGGAGCTTGGTGGGGCAGAGCTGGTGGTGTGGCTTCAAATCTGGCCGTGGGAGTACTGCTGGACTTCTCCTGCCCAGCGCCTTTCATTGCAGTCGGCGCTTTACTTGCACGTAAGTACATAAAAGTATTACAAACAATTAGATTTCTGAATAGATTTTTGAGTGTAAGAGTCAGACATAGTCAATTATTTGGTGACGGCACGAATGAACCTTTTCAAGAAAGTACCACTATTTTATTGTAGAGTACAAAAGGGTCTCCTATTTCTTTCATTTCATCCTATCTTTAATACCTATCCCTACGGTCAGCAGCGTGCGAGATCTGCTTGTAATATAATAAAAATAAAACATTGTAAATAATTGGCGATTGCAGTCGCTACCTGAAAAGGCTTTTTACAATGCAAAATTTATTTTTTTTATAATAACTTATTATTACTATAGACGTGCCCAAGAGGTGTCCACATTCCTATGGAAATAAAGATTTATATTTGCTCTCCCTAATATTGCAATGAATGACAGGCACAGAATTTATGTTCTTTGTGTACAGGAACCGCTTATAATAACGAGATGGGTGTAAAAACCCAGGATTCAACCTCTTCGTCTTCATGTGACTTTATTTATCAGCTTTTTGTATTGTTCCACTGCTGGGCAAAAGCCTCTCCGTTGGACATGCAAATCACTCTATTGGTGGATATCCCCTGACCTTATGACCTTGTGACCCCTATATCTCGGGAGTCTTTTGACCCACAGGGCACATATTCAAACTCGACCGAGGGATGACCCCATCTGTACACCAAGTAACAAGTCAATCGGTCCAGTTGTTCCAGAAGTATGCCTATCACTAACAAACTATCACTAACAGAGAGACACACAGACCCACATAGTGTTTTCATTAACTATAGCTACTAGACAATGGATAAACATACATATATACTTTTTTTTGTAAATACATTCATATTATACATAGAGACACCCAGACCAAGACAAACATCCATGTTCATGCACAAAAATGTTAGACTTGTGCGGGAATCGAACCCGCGACCTCAGGCGTGGCAGTCGGTTACATTAATCACTACGCACTCGAGGCCGCCATTTTATTGTTAAGCTGCATGTAGGTGATAACTTTGTGTATTCTAATTATCTATAGCTAACGATATTATGTTATTTCAGTATCAATCGGCGCCATCATGGCAATAAAACTAGAAGAGAACAAAGAAGAAACTGACAGTCAACAAGAAGACAACGCTACGGAGAAGAACATAGGCCTAGACAGATATATATCCACCTATATGTAGTATATAGTAATATAGACAAGTCAATCGCGTATATAATGATTGAGGAAAAGGATTCTTAGGAAAATATTGGACCAGATATAGTTGGTCGAAATGAAAATGGTGGTTAGATTTCTGCGCCTTCAGTGAAAATGGATTCAAATTGGTAATATTTTACGTAATATGTTGTAGGAATGCCTCGGTGGCGAAGACTTAGTAAATGCAACTGGTATGAATGAGGTTTCTTCTTAGTTGACCAGGTCGGGCCTAGTATAATTGGCTTTATCTGTTGAGGAATTTTCTGTAGCAGGACATGGTCTGGAGCTGTACTGGGTAGACAGCTATAAGCTAATATCCCATTACGTCAGATCTATAGGTGAGGAGCTGTGTCTGTAATATTCGTCTGCTTACCTCTTCGGAGATGTAGGCGTGAGATTAAATATGTATGTAATATGCATACATCTTAAAGATAATTAAGACTGGTATGTTGGTCTCGTGGCATAACGTTAAAGGCGGTACTTCACATGGCTATTTGTATTTGGTATTGAGTGTTTGCTGTACTTGGGCGAATATTTGACAAATAGGCAAACATACAGATATTGGCAACTATAACCGTCTACACAGGAAGCCAAATAAGGCGTCATTTATTTATTATTTATTTATTTATTATACATACAATTATCATTACAGGCATATACCTAATGCGATAATGTAGATTGTCACAAATTAAAGTTAGTGCATATAATCATAATTTTATAGTTTAGTCAGTAATAATAAATTTAAACATTAATAATCATTCAAATAAACTTTAAGTAACATTAACCTATTTTTATTAAAAACGTCATTTTAAAAGTCAATATACTTATTCTAACTATAAATAATAATTGTATTATACATTTAGCCAGGTATACATAATTATGTCAATTACAATCAATTATGATAAATAAACACCAATAAAAACAATAATAAAAATAAAATCAATTTTAAGTCTTAGATGACAAGTGCTCCAATGATATCCTCTCAAATTCCGCCAATGTACAGGTAAAAATATCAAGTCTGGCCGCTATGTCATTCAACAACCGAATTGCTCTTAAGACGGGTGAGAACTTCGCATTATTTGTTCGGCTCGTCGGCACCTCAAATAATCTAGCCCTAGGTTGCTGCCGCAATCTAGTGTTTGGAACCCGCAACCCTAATGATGATAATAATTCGGGATTACTTAATTTACCACGAAATACTTGAAACACGTATTTGATTAATGCAAAGTCTCGTCTCACACTCAACTCATAGTATCCAACCATCCCTATAACGAAAAGTGATGGATACATAAGTGGGTAGTATGGATATACTCCGTACTGTCGATGATACAAGTATCTGGTGAACTTATTTTGTATTTTCTCCACCATCAAATCGTATTTTGCTTCATGCGGATTCCAAACAATAGCACTGCACTCTAATCTGCTCCTTACTAATGTATTATATAAGCATTTTACAGCATTTAAATTTTTAAAATCTCTACATTCTCTCATAACAAAACCCAAGTTCCTAAAAGCCTTAGTACAGACTTGCACAATGTGACTACGAAAACTCAGATCAGCATTAAACAAGACGCCCAAGTCACGCACTGATGCGACACGTGGAATTGATTCTTGTCCCATGTGATAGGTATACTGCAGAGGTGCAGCTGATCGCGTGTAGGACATAACATTACATTTAGATACATTAAATTGTAGCCCATTCCTGTGACTCCAATCTACTACTTTGTCTATATCTCCCTGAAGTCGTTCACAATCCTTCATGTTTTTAATTTGTAGGAACAGTTTTAGGTCATCGGCAAAAAGTAAACAACCTGCGTTTTTTATTACTTCAGGCAGATCATTTATCATCAGGATAAACTCAAGGGGGCCAAGGTTACTGCCCTGACTCACTCCTGAAAGGGTAAAATACTGCTCAGATGCGTAACCCTCATATTCCACATACTGCCTACGGTTACCTAAGTAGCTAGCGAAAAACTCTAGTAAGGCTGGGGTAAAGCCTGCATTCGCGAACTTCAATAAAAGGACTTCATTATCGACAGTATCGAAAGCCTTCTGATAGTCAAAATAGGCTACGTCCAACTGGGCGCCTGCTACCGAGTCGAGTACCTGTGATGCGTAGTTCATTAGACACATCAGGTTGGAATTCGTGCTTCGTCCTAACCGAAATCCGTGTTGCGCATTGTTAATGTGCGCGTTAAACTGCGCTGATATACTAGCACCTAATGCCGACTCAAAGATCTTGGCGAAAGTGGATAACACGGCCACCGGTCTATAACTGGCGACGTTAGTGCTTGCAGTTCCCTTTGGAACAGGTGTCACCCTAGTTAACTTCCAACCATCAGGATAGAGGTGTTCCTTTAAACAAAGATTGTACAAGTACTGTAGAGGACGGGCCAATACTATTCTACAATCCTTGACAATATAGGGAGGAACCCCGTCGGGACCCACTGACCGCTTGGGCTTAAGTCGCCCCAGGGCAGAGCGCACTTCCCCCAGTGTAAACTGTCCTATGTGGACACGTGTCCCTCGTTCTGGTGCCTCTCGTGCCGCAGCCGCTGCATCCAGACGCGGCACCTTTGTGCCGTATACCGATTTAAAATAGTCAGCAAATTCTTGCGCGCACTCAGTATTCAATAATGGTCTCCCATCCCTAATAATCCGAGTTGTACTACGTTTTGTGCGTTTATTTCCGATATAACTCCAAAACGAGCTGGGCTCTTTAGTAAATTGCATTTCAATACGGTTTTGATAATCGGCGTACGCAGTAGTGATTTTATTTTTTACTACAGAACGATAATGAGAAAACATTTCGTAGTCGTTTTTTGTTCTACTAGACTTATATGCCTTGTGCCAAAAAGCTTTATGTTTTATATTGTTTATAAGATTGTGTTGTCATATAACAAATACACAAACATTTTGAATGAGCAGAGGCAACTATTTACCAACAGTATGGACATCTTCAAACTTGCAGCAGGATTTTATTATTCAAACGCATGCTATTATAATATGCTTCGTATTAAAAAATACAAGGTTGTAAGAAGACCATGGCGCAAGGCCCTGGTGGATGTTGAGTATGCACAAAAATAATTTTCAAGACAACGGCCCGGGATGTCAAGCTGACAGCCCGCGCATTTGAAATTGACATGACTTGCCGCCAACGCTGGCCATTGTGTGGATGGTTTAGTTGCGTATTTGTCTATTTGCCGTCTTTGATAATATCTTTGATGTGCGTCAAAAAACTGACAAGCACGCGGTAACGCGTGTTTGGTATTTGCTGTACTTATCAAATAGGCAAGAAAGGCAAATACTTTCCCACAAACCATCTACACATGGTTATTATTTGTCAAATTTATCAAATACGCAAATACAAACAGCCATGTGAAGTGCCGCCATAACATTTATGCCACGTCAACGCCAATTCCATTTACAAATAAATTGTTATTGGATTTTTCTTTAAAATGATTAATTCCAGTACATTAATCCCAGCAAGGTATTCGGTCGGTGGAAACTGACTTGTCTTCTATTACATCAGATCTTAACACAGCCGGCTATTGTAATATGTGTTTGCTTATCCTCTGGAAAAACCATAGACATTAAAAGTACTACTTAAATGTCTTTTTCTTTAAGTCTGTCTACTTAGAAAATGTGTGCTCAGAGTATTTTTCGCTTTCAACTTGAGATATTTTCACTGCAGGCGGAGATTTTAAATTGTTTTGTTTATGAAAGAAAATAATGTAGATTCGTATGTGTATACATAAATTCAAATTTATGTTTGAATTTATGCACTTATACACAAACGTCTTATGGTGTTTGGTGACGCAAGTAATCAACGTAGGCTACATGCGCAATATACTTGCATCAGGTATTTCTTGCACAGTTAGCTCACGTTGGCCATTTACTCGCTAGAGGGCCTTCCTTTCTATACGAGCCAATACACACATGTAAATTTAAATATTATTTCAATTTTACATGGACATTTTGGGACAAAGCCGGCCGTTCTATGAACAGTTATTTCGTTGAGTTTGTCATGTTATATGTTATTTCTGAAATGTTATATGTAGTATATAATAAGTAATAACATTGTAAGCTAATATTATAAATCAATATATTTAATTCTTTGAAAACTATATTGTACGGAGCATTGCTTACCGTGATCGTAGCGTAATTTGGTTCCGTGATCTGAGTTAAAAATATTGAAACTTGTATATCTATGAAATAGTTAATAGTGGAATAAAACGAAACAAATTCATATTTACTGTCACCCTTTAGAGACACATACTAATTACTATGTAAATTGTATAGTAAAAGTTACTTATATAATATTAAAATGTCTCTAAATGGATAGAAAGTATTTTATTTATATTAATTTTGTAAATTCTTTGTATGAACTTTAATAATTTGCTGATTAGAAAACGTTATTACGCTAACTCTCGTATCAACAATAAACAAAAGGTCTTGGAAATGTGTGCGCATTGCCAATTCATACTGGGTTTGTTCGGTCAGTACGAAATTAGGCGATGGCCTATCCTTTCTTGGTCCTTTCCTGGACCCATGCTCAGCAGTGGGACAGAAAGTTACGTTATATAATCATTTATATAATATAATATAAGCACTTATATAATATTATATAAATGTTATATAAGAATTTTATCCTCGATCATTGTAAATGTTATATAAGTTACAATAAGTAGCATAAGATCTCGTAATATTAAGAACATTTTGTATTTATTTTAGGTTACTATCCAATTGTATTATAAGTATACACTTAATTAATTTTACTCTTTAAAAGAGACTAATTAGCATTTGAAAATAAGCGACTTAACAAAAAGCGAGTTTTTATTTGAGAAATACTTATAATTATTTGAAGAAACACTCATGTTTCAATCTGTGATTTAAAATTTAAACAAAAGATCCAAATTTAATTATTAATTGACGTTAAAAACGTGATTGTAAATGATATGACGAATGTATAAATATTTAGATAATGCTTTTACTATTCAATAAAATGACATTATTTACCGATTTATTTTATTTTTCTGACCACCTCGGTAATACTCAATAAGCTGAATAAAAAAATGACTTCTACCCACATACTCAAATACTTTTTGTATCTATGCGTAATGATCTTATTATTATTATATTATATTATCTTCTCGATTATAAATTGTTATTATGTTAAACATTAAGATTATTTCTTTTTAAAAGTGGTTGTAGATGATTTCGCGTCTCTAGAATAACCTAAATCAGCGACAGTGCAAGAAGAATATAATAAAATAATTATGTCCTCCAGACCGATTTTCGGTCACGGCGGCCAATCTTGACGGAGACTGGCCATCTGCGCAGGAGATATTATAGTGCACAAGTATGTGCGCAAACACATGTGCACTCTCTGTTCTCTTACCCTCATGATCCGATGGGACGGATAATCAGACACGACCGGAGAGCGATCAGGCGCAGGATCAACGGCTTTACGTGCTTTCCGAGGCACGGGGGGCTCCGGGCTCTTATTGAGATTTCTTAACAGAAAAACCCAATACCTATTTTTTTTATTATTCTATTTCGGCCAACAATCGTGAGTCTAGTCAAGTATGTATGCTGCACTAGGAAGTTCTTCAGAGACTGCGTGTTCTTTGTGTTAATTGTTCAAATGTTTGTAAAGTTCCCCTCGACACAGAAATAAGGCAGTGCCGGAGAAGCCCTAAAATACGTTAATTTTATCTACTTAATCTGTCAATTGTCTGAATGCCAGACATAACTGAAATCCTATTATGTCTAGCCGACGGTGTGCCGCCGCCACTCAGTAGGTTAATATATACTACATTATAATGACCGGGTATATTGACGGAAAAAGAATTGAAGAGAAAATTCTTTCAACTTAAAAATGTATAGTTAAACACATCTCATGAATTTTGTTTGTATTCTTGCTAGTGGCCTAGACATGACTCCATCTATACTAATATTATAAAGCTGAAAAGTTTGTTTGTTTGGTTGAACGCGTTAATCTCAGGAACCACTGGTTCGAATTGAAAATGTTTTTACTGTTGGATAGCCCATTTATCGAGGAAGACTATGGGCTATACAATATCACGCCACGACCAATAGGAGCGGAGCATCTATGAAAAGGTTGCAAAAACGGGGCAAATTCTCTTATGTGAAGCAGACGAAGTCGCGCGGGTCAGCTAGTAGCTAATAAAGAAACTGGCTAGCTATACTATTACTGCGCAGCCGCATCTTGCAAACAAGTAATAGATAGTGATCTTATATTCTAAACAAAAAAACTAAATTAAATCATATATAAATATGGTTAAAGTCGATAACTGTGTGGCACATTGGTATATAGGGTGACTGGTTAAACATTGTACATACTTAAGGGCATGATAATTTATGGTCAGACGTAAGATATAAAAAAAAATTAATATAAAATCTGTGTAACCTGCAAGGAAAACCTTTATGAAAATCTGTATGAAATATCCGTAAAATATAGACACCGCGCATCGCACACAGCTGCGGTCGAGCGTGTCATGTTACAAAAAAAAAGGCTAATGACCTTTGATAAGAAAACGACGGGTGGGGGTGCAAATTCGGGAGAGTGTGGAGTATGGTAGCGGGAGGCGGGGGCGGATGTTTTGTTTAGCTTTGGTATATGCGCAAGAGTGTCCGCACATTAAGTTTTTATTGGATAACTAGGTCAAATTTTAAGTACCTATTTTTTTAGATATTCGGATCCAGAATCGAGTACTGAATACCCTCCTTCAATATATCCAGTCTTTTACCAATCAGCCTGTATAATCAGTGTATACGAATGGACCTCGCGTTCTTAATTGCTTTCAAGTATATGTTTTGGTGTGTGTGACGCATAATATGTGTAATGAACGGTATATAAGAGCATTTTGAATTTTAAAGGAGATGCAATTAGGAGTTCCGAGAATTTTACAACGCCGGCGTTCCAGTTTCAACTGCAACAATAGCAGATGCAGGTACCAAATTTGGTCTCCATTAAGAGACTGATATGTTTATATTTTATTGTACTATGTTACGGGGATACAAATAAAAATACCTATTTATCTATTTTTTTCCATTAGTAATATTTTCTTCGTTCCTTTAAAAACATTAAAACGATGGACACAGAGATGTGATTGAATTATAATAAGTAAGCAATGTTTTGTTTATGTTTCTTATAATAATAATAATAAATAATAAATCTGGCAACACTAAGTAACGTCTATGTATTTTTAGAGAAAAATATTTTATTTTCAGTTTAAAGTTTATTTTTGATATAAATCCATTTATTTTCAAATCATATAAAAACAATAAGACGCTTTGCACAATAAACATAAAAAATTACAGGCATAAAAGCAAATATTTATCAGTATTAAGTATTACAAATAATATGACAACGTCAAAAATGAAAATTTTCACAGAGACTGAATTTAAGTTTATTAAAATACAAGATGGTAACAAGAGCCAGATCTAGAGCCGCACCGCTACCACCTCCGGGTTCGTCGCTTAGCTCCGCCTCTCAGCCGTCGGTACATCGATCAGAATCACCGGACGCTGCAGTTGCGTCGAGCTCGAGCGACGAATATTTCTCTCCGCCTTCGTCACCGTCACCTGCACGTCGGCGGGGAAGAGGCCGGCCACCGACCCGCTTGGGACCCCGAGGCCCGCCGACCTCGAACCGGGCCCCCGCTGCCGGTGGTGATGTGCGCCGCATGCGATGGACTCAATCCATTAATGAAAACGTCATGCGGGCATATTTTGGGGCTACAGAGGGAGGAACTAACCTCACTGCGTATCGCAGCCGCATGCTTGTTCTGTTTCAGGCCTTTGAACCAAGCGTCAACGTTTCAGCACAGCGATTATCGGATCAAGTGCGGGTTATCCAACGCAGTCGACAGTTGGATGATACCGTGCTTGATAGGCTACGCTCAGAATACTTGCCTACGAGCCATGCCATTCGCATCCAACCCGCAGTTACGCAACTATCACCTGGTGCGACGCGGACGGGCAATAGTGCCAGCATGGAGGTGGATGACATGACAAATGATGTAAGTATTCAGTACAAGGAGGAGGTAAAGGATGCTTTGGAAAGTGCGATTCAGGAATACCGGTACATGCAATTTACGATTCGGCCCCGTCTGCCTCGGTTACCTATGCATAGAAAAAATATAGCATTGGTGAGTGTCCTGGACTCGCTATTATCTAGTTATTTAGATAATAGCGAGAATCTCGCCTATACTCATTCGATCCTGTACTGTGCTGCTGTGGCGGCAAGTCGTATAGCGGGCATCAAGTTACCCACACATGTCCCTGCTATACGACAAACATCTGTCACCCCGGCCTGGCAGTGCAGGATTGAACGGCGTATTGCTGAGGCAAGGACACTCATCGGTAAGCTGATCTGATTCAGGGCAGGGAACACACGGCCCAGGGTAATGCGCTATGTGGGCCGGGCTTTTCTGGGGACTGGTGTCAGTCCTCATGAATACGTATCTCGGGCCACAGAGCGCATTGACTTCCTGAAGCAGAAAGTCTATGCATGGGCAAATCGACTGCGCAGATACAAAAAACGCGTGCACCGGTATGTCATCAACCGCACGTTTCAAAGTGACCAAAGATGGGTTTATAGAACCTGGGAACGACCAGATCAATGTGTGGCCGATGTGGGGCTACCAGATGCTGATGCTACAAATACGTTTTGGAGGAACATCTGGTCGGTACCTGTCGGCCACACTGAGGGGGAATGGATGCGGGAGGTCAAGCGAGCAAGTGAGCAAATTCCAGAAATGGAAAACGTGGTCATTGATAGCCAGGATGTAATTAGTGCGGTCCGATCCTTATCAAATTGGAAATCGCCAGGACCGCACGGACTGCACAATTTCTGGCTGAAATGGCTGCGTAGCTCACATGCTTGTTTGGCTGCTCAATTTCAATCTGCCCTAGAATCTGGATCGTTACCAGATTTTATGACCACGGGAATAACCCACCTACTCCATAAAACAGGTAGTACCAACGAGCCCGGCAATTATAGACCGATAACATGTTTGCTATCGATCTATAAGCTTCTTACATCTATTTTGAGAGCCAAGGTATCTAAACATATTGATACAAATTCAATAATGTCAGCTTCTCAGAATGGATGTAAGAGGGGGGCTCGTGGTACTAAGGAACTCCTCCTCATTGATATGGCCATTAGCCAACAGGTTCGCCGTAAACAAAGGGATATGGCGGCATGTTGGATAGATTATAAGAAAGCGTATGATTCGGTGCCTCATGCATGGCTTTTGAGGGTGTTAGAGTTGTATAAAGTAAATGCAACTCTGCGCACCTTTTTGAAGTCATGCATGGGGCAATGGAAAACGGTTCTTAGCTATCCAGGATGTCGACAGATCCCTGGGAATGGCGAATTGATAAAAATTGAGCGGGGTATATTTCAGGGCGACAGCCTGAGTCCTCTTTGGTTCTGCCTAGCATTGAATCCTCTTAGTACATTACTAGAGGGTTCAGGGCTAGGTTACAGGTTACATAGAGGTGGTGGAGTGATATCCCACTTGTTGTATATGGATGACTTAAAGTTGTTTGCCCACACTAAATTACAGTTGATGGATTTACTTAAAGTAACTGAAACTTTTAGTAAGTCTATCAGTATGGATTTTGGTGTGGACAAATGTGCTGTCATCCATGTAAAGCAGGGCAGGATAGTGGAATCCGAAGGAACACAACTTTCGAATTCCATTAACTTACGATCACTTCTTGTAACCGATACTTACAAGTACTTGGATATGTCACAGGCGTTAAGTATCAATGAGGCTGACATGAAGCAATCGTTGCAGGAGCGTTTCTTTGGTCGCCTGAAAAAAGTTTTAAAAAGTCTTTTATCAGGTGGCAACAAGGTGCGCGCTTGTAACGGTTGGGTCATGCCGGTGCTCATGTACTCCTTTGGCATACTTAAGTGGACTCAGACTGAACTGGATGCCCTGGACCGGAGGGTCCGTACACTCTTGACGGCACGTTCGTCTGTGATGAGATTGTATATCCCGCGGAAATGTGGAGGCTTTCTGAATGCCAAGGCCCTTCATAACCGCGAGGTATGCAACCTCAGAGAATACTTTCTTCAGGCAGACTTTCTTGAATCAGTTCTCGAAAATGGTCATGTCACGTTGTACTGGGATCGAACTATCATCACAGACAGGACTGTTGTGGCCAACAAACCTGACATTGTGGTGATAGATCGATCAGAGTGGCGCATTGATTATCGATGTCACCATTCCACATGACGGCAATCTCGCGAAAGCTGAAAAAGATAAGCAAATTAAATATCTCGATTTGGCTCGCGAGGTTGTCGACATGTGGGACGTTGATTCGGCAATCATTGTGCCGATAGTCATATCTGTCAATGGTCTAATAGCCAAGAGCCTCGATCACCATCTAAAGAGGCTGGCTCGCGTTGGGTGCTTGGATCAAGGGTTTGATGCAGAAGGCAGTGCTTTTAGCACGCATTGTGAGGAGGTTCCTATCTCTGGAATCCTAACCACCGGCAGCTTGGACCCTGTTCCCGATGCCGGTGGGGTACCATATATTTTATATTTTTAAATGATATGTATTTTTATAGATATATGTATATTTAAAAATGAAAAATATATTGAAAATATTTAAATAAAGAGAATAATAATAATATCAACCCTGTATTAAACTGTCCTACTGCTGGGCACGGGCCTCTTCTCAGTGTGAGAAGGGTTAGGCCATAGTCCACCACGCTGGCCTAGTGCGGGTTGGCAGACTTCACATATCATCGAGAACATTATGGAGAACTCTCAGACATGCAGGTTTCCTCACGATGTTTTCCTTCACCGTTAAAGCAAGCGACGTCAAACATTTGTGTGCATGAACATGGATGTTTGTCTTGGTCTGGATGTTTCTACGTATAATATGTATGTATTTACAAAAAATATATATATATTTATGTATGTTTATCCATTGTCTAGTACCCATAGTACAAGCTCTGCTTAGTTTGGGCTAGATGGTGTTGTGTGTATGTGGTAGAATAATATTAATATGAATTATTAATTTATTCACTGGTCACAAAGTAACACTTATGAACGTCAAAGGGGTTAGTGAGTTTATTACATTTACTGAAATTACATTTATGTTAGTTGCAAGGTTCAGGCAAAAAGTTGAGCCTTTAAGAGGATACCAGCAAGAAACTCAAGGCCACTGTTTTAAATCGCCATCAACTTATAATTTTAGTATTTTACAACTTATTTATGTACCAGGTGTTGCAATCATTATGCTGTATGTCACTGTCCATATAAAACTAAATACTAAAAATAAAGAAAACGTTAGTAATATTATGTAAGAAGCATTTAAGGCTTGAATTAATATTAATCAGTAGGTAGCCATTTGTAATAGACAGTAGTATAGGGTATTTATAAGGTCGTTATAGGGTACTTTTTATCCAGAAAACCTATTATCTATTTTTATTCTATATTTTATTTTATTTATATTCTATTTTTAAATATCCATTTGTAATAGACAGTAGTATAGGGTATTTATAGGATCGTTATAGGGTACTTTCATCCAGAAAACATACAGTTATAACCTAGCCTAATTTACATTTATGGGAACGAATCTGCAGCCAAAATCTAGTACATTATATAGGAATGCCCTACAAGGAAATCATAAATTACACTAGGTTATGATATTTCACAACAGGTAACCACATATATATTTTTCGAATCATTAGGCATTTCTGATTGCTAGCGTTTTATCCAAGATACAATACTCTCGTTTCTGTGGCGATTCTAAACTATGTTTTGTAGTGTTATTAGTAACGCCTGGTATTTTGCTAATAGCAACACCGCGAACTATATCTGATTCGTGCAAATTTGACGCAGCAGGTTTTAAGCCGTAAAATTAAAAAAAAGTGCGGTGTGCTTTCTTTCCCTCATCCCACGATTTTTAAGTAAAAATTATTAAATTATAATCTACTTTTTAGTTTGCGTTTTTAATGAAGCGTGTTTTTTAGTTTTTTTAAACTATTATTTACTTTTAATTTTATTTTATATTTTTTCTAAATTATTGTGTTGTCATCGGTTCTTATGTAAGTAAGTAGATAAGTATGCCATTTCGAATTAATCTGACGTTTTGAAGGGGGTCAAAATCATGTTTAAAGTTTCCGTTAAATACATACTAACATACGTATGAAGCTAATAAAAGCGTGTTAAAGACGGACTATGTACCCTAATTTTGATATTCTTATTATTCATTTTAAAATGCCTAATAAAACATAGAGACCACGCCTGTGTATAAAAGTATCTCGAATTTATTACATATAATATACCTTTCTTGTTAAGTATTTTAGAAAAATTATAAATTTGTATAAACGCCTGTAATTTTTTAAATAGCAAAGACGCCGTTGTTATATTTTAAGAATGTTTAAATATAGATATAAAGTTCGGCTATCTCAGGTTTGTTTTTATTGCTTGTAATGTTTACTCTTTAGCCTGGAGCAGTGGACTGAGAAGGTACCTTCACCTTATGGAATGTTACAACCAATTAATTTTGTGTTGTGAACATATTTGCGATGAATGGGGCCTTCCATTAGTCCTTTATAGATGACGTTGCAGCAAGTTCTTTTGCTTTGATATCGACAGGATGTATGCTTGTAAAAAGTAGAGATTGCATTTAATTAAAACTTTTATTTAGCCAAAGAAACAAAACTGCCGCATTAGTGATAAATACTGAAATCCAAACATTGAAACAATGGATACAAAGCATACCCCGACTCGACACCTATTTGTGGGTTGCAGCATCTTATGACAATGAAATGAATCCGAAACCGTCGTCACACTGGCAGTAGCGAGGTGAACCACCTAAACCAATAAATCATGCGTGCAACGCACGTCGTTCGTCATTCGTTCATCTTTTTTTTTATGGTATATGAGGCAAACGAGCGTACGGATCGCCCGATGGTAAGCGATTACTGCCGCCCATGGATACCCACAACACCAGAGGAGTAGCGAGTGCGTTGCCAACCTTTTAAATTTGACCCTCTCCCTCTCCTCCAGGACGGGCCTTTGGGCCTCCGGTACCCTCACTCACTCGACGAAACACAACGCAAGCGTTATTTCACGCCGGTTTTCAGTAAGGCCGTGGTATCACTCCGGTCGAGCCGGCCCATTCGTGCCGAAGCATGGTTTCACCTCAAAAATTGTCTTATAAATAACTACTGTTTACTTCACAGTAACAGTATTTATGTATACTCCATTTGGTTAGGTATTTAACTAAAGGTAAACAATATTGATGTGTCTTGTTATTTAAAAACTTAGTTTAAAATAAAATACTGCTAAAGATCAATGTAAATACAACAATAACGATTACTTAATCAATTGAACCGTTAGTTTAAGCAGTAGCTTATTTGTCTCATATGTGTTTGTGTAAAAAGTCACATCAAGATTGTTTACCTTTAGTTAAATAACTAACCAAATGGAGTATAGTTGACAACGTTACCGATAAAGTCGCCTTATTTTCAATTAGATTTTGTAGTAAATGTAGGTTATGTTAATTTTCTATTCCTCGGAAACAGTACGCACTTTTTCTGGATAAAAGGTACCCAATGTCCTTTTCTATAACCCTGACAACGCAGGCGAAATTTCATGATGATCGACCCTCTCACAGAATATCGACGTGAAATAGCAGTATTCCTACTGTTGTGTTTCGTTCAGTGAGTGAGAGTGCCGGCGGCCCAATCACCCTATTCCCTCCATCCCGCTCCTTCTCCTTCCTACTTCCTTTCCTAAAACCCTTTAGGACAATTGGCAACGCGCAAGTGATGCATCTGGTGTTGCAGGCGTCCATAGACTACGGTGACCACTTACCACCAGGTGGGCCATATGCTTGATTGCCACCTTAGGTGTATAAAAATAAAAGTTAGGATATTTAATTTAGTACCCAACTGAAGCATTAGGCAGAGTGGTATTCACAATTTTATATCTACATTTGGCACGTCATGTTTCCATTTCCACGTATAAGGAGCTGATCCTATAACTATAGGACCTAGGAATCGAATCGAACTCACAAGCAAACCCAAACATACCAATGTCACGACATTTAATTTAGTTTGAGAGGTTTTCAAGATTACAAGTAACATACAACCAACAATGCAATCATTTAAACGCTTTGGTTGAAAGACAATGGCAAGTAATGAATGTTATTGCAATAAAATACGTATTGTATCTAATAAATGATCCCGCAAAGTACTCAAACTTAATAACAATATATTAATATTATAGTGAACCGGTAACACAGTTACGGTGTTTCGCCCGGTGAGACAGAGTTCTGGAGATATACTTCACAATTTTAACGCAGCGGACAGCCATTTACGCATCACTCTTTGCGAGAAAATGAGCGGAGAGTGTATGTCGGGATCACCCGGAAAGAGATGGAACGTCTCGGGTACTTACAACTAAACATACCATGATGTGCCAATTCGTTGCCTTGCATGGTGGGAAGATCGCTGGTAGTGGAATTACTCTAGCGATAGGGGTACACATCGCACACAAATCTATCTTAGCCATTCCGTTTCTCACTTGGATTGAAAACCGTTTGGGATATTGCTGATATTGGAAGTTCATATATCTTCCATTCCTTACAATCCATCTCAAATTCCTTTTTCTAATAATAATATAATATTCTATCACATACACACATCACCATCTAGCCCAAACTAAGCAGAGCTTGTACTATGGGTACTAGACAATGGATAAACACACATATATACTATTTTTTTGTAAATACATACATATTATACATAGAAACACCCAGACCAAGACAAACATCCATGTTCATGCACACAAATGTTTGACTTGTGCGGGAATCGAACCGCAACCTCTGGAGTGGCAGACGGTTACACTAACCACTACGCCATCGAGGTGGTACTAAGGTGTACAAGGTGTTATTTACACTGGTTTCGCAAGAGATAATAGACTACAAGAATCGTTTTCTAGTGGGCTTTACCTATTCTTCGATAGATCTTTTTTCTTTTACTTTGGGGAATGCTTTGTCGCATACTTCTTCGCGGGAGCGAGTGGAGGGTTTATGTCGGGCTCACCGGGATCAAAGAAAAATGGTAATGATGATAATAATTGAACTCCCGGTAGATAATACCAATTAAACCTATCACGGTGTTCCTCGAAAAAACCGCAATCGGCGGGGCCGCGCGAATCACTTTCACATGCAGTCGCGACCCCGCCGCGCGCCGAGGTTTCGGCCCGCCGCCGTATGAAACGGCAGGCCACGAAATAACAAGACTACTCTTTGAACACCACTACTTTTAAGCCTTACTGTGCCCCTTTGAGGGGGGATGGACACACGATACAGAGGCGCGGGGAATACGCACGCCGCCTCTCGGGCCTGGTACTGATTGGGTGGCAGGCAGGCCCATGAAGCCCACCACCCCGAGATCAAATCTCAGGGTGGCTGGAGGTCATCTCGCGATTCTTTGATAGACCTGGATTAACACATAAAATACTTTTAACCCATATTGGGCTAAAAGTATTTCATTTGCATTATAATGGTATTAATTGATGTGAAACTGGGCAGAATCTAAACTGAAATAGCAATATAATATAATATTCTATCACATGCACACAACACCATCTAGCCCAAACTAAGCAGAGCTTGTACTATGGGTACTAGACAATGGATAAACATACATATATACTTTTTTGTAAATACGTACATATTATACATAGTAACACCCAGACCAAGACAAACATCCATGTTCATGCACACAAATGTTTGACTTGTGCGGGAATCGAACCTGCAACCTCTGGCGTGGCAGTCGGTTACACTAACCACTACGCCGTAGGATGCTTTCTTGTCGAGGCTTTGTTGTTTCCCGTGTTAGGATCAAACCCACAAACCTCGACTCATTAGCAGCGGTGAGGCGTCAACTTAAACCTCTACGCCATAGGTGCGATCTTAAATAAAATCTACAAAAAATACAGTATTAAGGTATATATATTAATACGTGAAGCAAAAACTTTGTACCCCTTTTTACAAAAATTGCGCGGACGGAGGAGAATGAAATTTGACACACGCAGTCGAATCGCGTTCGTAGTATTTCGGCATTGTCCGTCTGACGTCGTACAATGCTTTGTAACTATGGTTACCTATACCTTATTAATATGTAATAAAGAAAAATAGAAAACAAAGTAGCAAGCTTAGGAATTTTGGTAGAATTTTGACCACTAGGCGACCGCTAGTATATTTTATTTTATCAGCATCATTTAGCATATTTCAAATTACAGTCAAATTTAAAATTAATTATATTAAAAATTGTAAAGATAAACAGATTAATATTGGGTAAGAGTTTTTTGAACTGTGACCTACAACTAATTTGTACGTGTATCACTATAATTAAAACGCATGTAGGCGGCCACTTTACATTCTTGACATTATAACGTCATGTCATGTGTATTCTTATAACGCTACTAGTTTCTGTTTAGAGTCTTGCCCGCGTCATTTGTCAATTACCTATTCTTACTACAAGCTTTGAAGCGATTGCATCTTATTTAATTTCGAGTAGATTTCAAAAATATTTTGCATTTTGGGATTAGGGTAAAAAAAAAAGTATTTGTTACTTTGTATATGAAATAAAAAGCATCCTAATTTCAACAGAAAAGATGGTTGGAATGTATCACCATTGTTTGGGATCTGCTTGGGATCCAGTAATTCAAATAGTCAAACCCAAGAAGAAGCAAACACAGCTAGATTTCATGATACTTTGAGCTCAATCTGAATAAATAGAAACACCAATGATTAAATTATGTTCGGGTACTTTGAAATAACTACACTGGAACATTGAGACAACTTGGTAGTTATCTTAATGTTTCAGTATATTTAATCCTTAGTCTCCCCGTGACCATGGCTACTGAAAAGCAACCGAAACGTCGCGTCGGGGAAAGTGTAAATTTAAATATAAATAGTTTTAATAATTTAATTAGCTTAATAGTAAGTTTAATAGTATTAGTAGTGTAACGCGATAAAATCCGTATAAAGTAGATTAATTTTAATTAAATAGTCAACTACCCTATTAGTACCCTAGTGGTTCCTACAAATAATTTTCCCGTTTGGGATTCGAAACAACAATTGGCGCGGCATTGGCGAGGTGACCACTTGCCCGCTTAGCCATCCGCGCAGTCACGAAAACAAACACTTACGCTTCGGCACGTGTCTCGAAACTACACGAGGCATCAAGACAGCTTGGCTATTAAATGACGTAACACAAATCAAATGCCACTTCGCTTGTATATAAAAAGATTGGCACTTACGTCATTATTGCAGTAAGTGACAATCCATTGAGTTTGGCGACGCATGTTGAGAATAAGTGCTTTTACTTCTAAGGCATTAGGTATAAGGTGATAGCACTATTGATCCCGTGGCATAAGTGCGTCTATATTTATGTGGGATCGTCAGGGCCTAGCTTTGAGTCCGTGTGGCAAATATTATCATTTTACTGTTAAGAAATTTCTCAGTTACTGAACATATTGTCAAAAATGTGGTAGTTGAAAGACAATAGGCTTGTCTTCTGCTAATCTTCTTTTTTTTGCTAACACAATTAACTTACTAACAAGGGATAATTTCTAGCTCACAAAGGCCTTACAGCCATTTAAACAACGGCCACTAAGATCACCAAGACTCCGAACAGCTATCTATGGATGACACGAACGCCTCATTACGATGTTATTAGTGCTAGCGTCTGTCTCTCGGAGACAGTTCTTTTTTCTAGATGAAAGGTACCACATTTCCTTCTCTGTATCCCTGACAACGTATAAATTTCGTCATCATCGGTCGCGTGGTTAAGACGTGAATGCGTAACAAACATTCGCATTTTGGCTTCCGTACGTCACTATGACAGGCTCTAGTGGAAAACCAGCGCCTGGTTCATGGGACCAGGCAGATGCTGAACTGGAGTCCTGATTGCTGTAGCTGTGGCATGTGTCTTAAGATGTTTACTAGTTATTTTCTGTTACTGTTTTTTTTCTTATTATTATTATTTTATCCTTATATACATTGCGCCCACCTGATATATTTTTTTATACAACTATAGCCTAGTAGGAAACCGTTGGACTGCCACGCTGAGGTCTCGAGTTCGAACGCAAGGCGCGCATCTCTGACTTTTCGAAGTTGTACGCGTATTAAATAGTTAATTATCGCTTGCTTTAACGGTGAAGGCAAACATCGTGAGGAAACCTGCATGTCTGAGAGTTCTCCATAATGTTCTCGAAGATATGTGAAGTCTGCTAACCCGCACTAGGCCAGCGTGGTGGACTACGGCCTAAGCCTTCTCACAGTCAGAAGAAGTCCGTGCCCAGCAGTGGGACTGTTTAATACAGGGCTGATATATTATTATATTTTTAACTATAGTGGCAAACAAGCAAACGGTCCACCTGATGGTAAGTGGTCACCGTAGCCTATGAACGCCTGCAACATCAGCAGCTCATTTGCGCGTTGACGACCATGTAAAAACCTTTTAACACCCTTTTTGAAGAACCCCATACTGAAGTCTTGTGGGAAAATCTCGGCAGGGAGTTGATAGCTATACAGATTGTCCGGTAATTAATGGATAACCTGGAAATGTCTTATAGTGGAACTGATGGCCGTTCAGGAAAAAATATGAAAAAATCTATCCTAACAATTATCTGAGATATGTGTTTTTTTTTTAATTACGACATATTACTTTCTTGTATACTACGACCATAAATGAATGAAATCCATCGGTTTTTTGTTGTTTTATTATTAAACACTAATTATGCTAATAGATAGACAGTAAAAGCATGCTATGCTAATATAGCTTGCACTTTTTAATATATATATTTTGTTTTTTCGTTTTTCTGTACGGCCTTCAGTTCTACTATAAGACATTTCAAGGTTATCCATTAATTACCGGACACCCTGTATAGCAAAAAATAATTTATTTCTTTCAATCAAAATATTAGATAGTTTTTCTTCTCGAAGCAGAAAATTCAAAGGAACCTTAGCCTATAAATTTTAATGCGGAAACTACATAGCCCTTCGTCAAGGAGGATCACCATATGCTATCATTAAGATGTTTTCTTCATTAAAAGAATTGATATTGATATTTATGTGTATAAAGTCGTCAGACGACCTTGTTCGCCCATTTCGTTCCTTATTGGCAGCCTGCCACGTGTATAATGGCGTCATAGGTTTATTTTATACATAGCTGGTTTATTACAGACGGTTTTTGAATACGTTAGTGGTGAACCAGCAGTGTAATATGTGCAATGAAGTTCGTTCGATATTTACATAGATTTCAGTGACGCTCGCTCTGAAGTTGTGTTCAGCGTGTGTAAGGAACGACGTACAGTGACTGGTTTAAACGCTGATCTCTGTTTCTTATATAAGGTATTAGATAACACCTTTTCTTCATATAAAATTAATTATCCGTATGTTTGTGTCAGCAAATCTCGGTAAGTAGTCGATGGATTGACTTGGAATTTTTATAATATTGTCTTCTGTTTACGCGAATGTTATTCATTGAAATTAAACTACTATATACGGATTTTATGGCGTTATTTATTTAACACTGTACGTATTACATAATTTTGAAAACTATTACACTACTATTACTATTGAATTTTACTAATTTATAAGCTAATAAAGTTATTAAAACTATTGAAGCTATTTATATTTAGGTTTACACTTTCCCCGACGACGACGACGGTTGCTTTTCAGCGGCCATGGTCTCCCCGTGACCATTACACAGTACACAGTACACACAGTACAGTGTTAAATAAACAACGCGATAAAATCCGTATATAGTAGTTTAAATTCATTGGAATTTTTACACAACGTGGCATTTCGATATAAGCGTGGTTTTATTTATACTTTTGAATCTCGACGTTTAGGCCCGGTACATAGAATTATGTTATTTACTTCCTTTATTATTGTTACCAAATAGCCACAGCGAAGCGTAGCCGGGCTTAGATGGTATTTTATTATTTAGCATTTTCCCGCAACTCGCCCTTAACTAAATCGGATGAAACATAGTTTAGATTTTAAGTTGAATTCCATTTCGTTTAATCTCTTCCACGCATCTGTATTGTACTAGACAATACAGATGCGTGGAAGAGATTAAACGGCGTATGGCTATCACCAGGTCTGCCATGGATCGGCTTAGGAAGATATGGAGAAACAGAAACATCACAAAAGCCACTGAAATGCGACTTGTCAGAGCACTAGTGTTTCCTATATTTCTTTATGGTGCCGACACATGGACTTTAAGAGAAAGTGAGAGAAAGAAGATAGACGCTTTAGAAATGTGGTGTTGGAGACGAATGCATCGAATAGCCTGGACACAGTTCCGAACCAACGTCTCAAAACCTCGAAGAACTGAATATAAAACAATGTCTTTCTTCCATCGTTCAAGGTCGTATTCTCACTTTCTTTGGACATATTACACGTCGAGGGGACACGTCTGTGGACCGGCTCGTGGTTCAGGGCAAAATTGAGGGCACGAGGGCGCGCGGTAGATCACCAATGCGCTGGACCGACCAAGTCTAAACTGCACTAAATGGTCCACTCCACGAATGCACGAGGCAAGCAACAGTACGAAAGGAATGGCGACGAATTGTGAAGCTTGCCACCACCCCTATCATGACGACCAAGACCACTCTGCCAAGAGTGTGACGACAGAGAAGACAATACAGATACAAACAGATACAGAGTAAACGAAACCCTTAGGCGTTTCGTTCATGTCGATAACGATTGACAAAATGTGTTTTTTTAAATAAGTATAAATATGTAAATAAAATTCTCTTGTATACCTCTTGAGAACACTAGTTTGTGGTACAAAATAAAACATAACTTCTTTAAATTACTTCTAGTGACAGGTAATTCATTCCACCTGATGATAAAGGATAAGCTCTGTTTATTGTTGTAAGTGACGTGCAAGTTACCACAATGTGTAATAAGTGAATAGTCCAATCTGTCTGCTGTCATAGTCAAGACAGTTTGTGCTGCGCACTAAATATACGAGACGCGAATCAGCAAACATCATCGATGAACTGTAGTGCTGCAGCAATCCCATCAGGGATTTAAGGGCTTTGATATATTACAATCTAATTTCTTTGTCACGTGGAACTTTACAAACGAGAACGACTATTTGTGGTACACACAAATTTTGTCCCGTGGTATTCGAGGCGACAATATAACCACTGAAATTCAACAGTTTTCCTATCTTAGTGTCCTTGCCAACAGCTGCTGAAAAGCAACTGAAATGTCGGGTAAATTGTAAATTTAAATAGACTAGCCAATTCAAGGTCGCGAAGTGGCCGAAATCCGCCCATAACTTATTTAAATTTTAAATTTGTTCGTTATTAAGGTTTTATTGTTTATAACTATACCCTTATAATCACATTTCATTTACTTAGTTACCTACACCACATACATATGTATGTAACCATAGTTACAAAGCATTCTTCGAAGAAAACCGAACAATGCCGAAATACTACGAACGCGATTCGACTGCTTGTGTCAAATGCATGGTTGTTTGCGTGTAGTGTTTTTTCATTAATTTAATGTATTTCTAACGCATATTTTATAAAAATATAAGGATTGGCCTCTCCTTTTCCATATAAACTTTAACTGTGCCAAATTTCATACTCCTCCATCTGCGCAATTTTCCTAAAAAGGGGTACAAAGTTTTTGTATTAATATATAGATAAGATATGTTGTTCAAATAGTTTTAAAAATACATACATAGTCTGAGGTCTATATCGCCGAAGATGTAGGTAGCGTATTACACCCACGTTTTGCCAACTATTTTTAGGCAGGCCGTTTACCGGATCCAAATTCAGTCTCCGTGTTGCTACTGACAGTTTAATGGCAGAAAACCCAAGAATACTTTGCCTGATCCGAGAATCGACATCATGCGAATATATAAGATCTTATACAGAATGACCAACTGAAAACCAGCGCCAGTGCACTCAATTTGGGTGCCCAGCTAATGCTGAGGTAGTGACTCTTTTCGGCGAGGGCATACACAATTTGTATTGGTATGTTTAAGTATTTTTGTTTATATTGTTTTGTCTAATTGTGTGTGCTCTGTACACACAGCGACACATTAACCTAGACTGTTTGGACTTTGAACTATTAGAAGTTCAATGCTGCGAGTCATGCGAGAGAGTGCGTTATATTATCATTATTTTGACTTACTCACGCTAAACGGCACGCGTCGCTCTATCCTTACCATCACACCACTATGCACTGTCCCTTTCCGACAATTCTCTATTTTGTATGTAACGTAGTTATGCCTACATATGGTGTCTAACTTGATGTGTAGCCGTGTGTACGTTATAAACGTGATTTCTTTCTTTCTTTTCTTTTAGTTGCATGTTGTTTACAAATGCACAAAAGTATACTTTTAACAGTCAAGGCGTTTTATCGCCGACGTTTTTCCAAGTGTACGCTGCACCCATGCTGACTTTGAAATACTCTAGAGAGGGAAGCTTTCGTTCAGTAGTAATACGTTTGTGGTGGACAGACAACACGTCGCCATGACCACAAAATGTGACAGTGATGATGCACCGATATCGTTCGAGGAGGCACTGGATCGAACAGGTAAGTCTTTCATATTTCTCAATATAATATTGATCGTTTTGGATAGTGACAAAATAAAATGTGTATTTTTTTCGTAATTTAATTTGTTTGTGTGGTTGTGAGGAGTTTAGAAATTTCTTTGTTTATAACAATAGTTTATAATGTCAAAATTTCATACTAAATGTATATTAGTTTTCCTTTGTGAGCATTTGTCAGATTACCGTTTTGGGATCTGTCCAAATGTTGTTTCTCACTTTTATCGATGTATGTTTTGTAAACACTTTGTTTGTAAAATATTCTATTGTTAATACGTGTTTATTTGTTGTGTTTCTCATTCTTCTTACGTACATAGTATCACGTTTGGGCTCTGAATGGATACACTGAGGTGTATTGCACCTATATTTCGATAGTTCTTTAGGTCTCACGTTATAGGCGTGAGCCTATTCTACTGGGCGAAGTTCCAGACTCTGTTTTGCTATTAAATAATTTTTAACAGAAAAATCCAACATTTCAATATTTCAATATTTATATTTATATATTATATTTTCTTAGGTCCTACGTAATAGGATGTGAGCTGATTCTACTGGGCAGAGTTCCAGAGGTGGTTCGGTCACAAAAAAAATCTAATAGAAAATCCTAATAAATCTTGCAGGGTCATCGAACTCGAGATCTTACGATACAATTATTCTCAAAATTAAGTCACGGTATCAATTTTATTTATTAGTTTTGAATTCAATTCTATTGAAAGCTATTATAATACTATATACTTTAAGCTAAAATTTACGTATAAAAATCCCGTGTTACTACGGTGTTTGTGGTCGCATGCCTCCGAAACGGCACGACCGATTTTTATGAAAATTTTTAGATGCATTTTGTAGGTATGAGAATACGTCGTAAAGTAACTTTTATACAACTAAGAAATAATTTATATGGTAGAATAACATTTGCCGGGTCAGCTAGTACCTATACTATATATATTGAACAACTGCATGACAACACTTCGATAGTATGCATTAAAATATTTCCTTTTTATGGCAAATAAGCATGCTAATCAGTAGCAAATGATGTGATAGTAGCAGAAATGCTATGGTGATACGTACCGCTTGAAATTTGAATTTTGTAATATATGCCATACGAGAATAAACAATATAATTTCAGAAAAAAAACTTGAGATGCAGACATCCTAATAAAATAAATAGGTATAAATATGATGTTGACACACATACAAAGCATGAAGTATATCGGTAGCGTTGCGGTTTTCATACTAACTATGTATGTTATAAATATTTTTTGAATGGCCAATTCGATTCATTAAGAAGCAAGGGCCCAGCAATCCCTTGTTTCTCTTCTTTGTTCTTTTATTAACAATAATATGTGTTTTGTGAATATCTAAACAATGAAATATGTATGACAGTGTAAAGTTTAAGATGAATGAGCGTATCTCGCCCTCAAACGTAAAAGTTTGGAGAGAATATTTTATGTAGTAAATAATCAAACATTGTTAAGGAAATAAATAAAGAAAGGGTATGGTTATTTCATGTTTTGCTTTTACCTGTATTTAGACCACTATGGTTGTCTTGAATTAACAAAAACATCAACCTTCATGTAAATATGGCGAATTGAAACAATGAATACGGGCAGACACTAAGGGATATATCATATAACTTAAAATATAAAAGGTTATTGATATTTATTATTAATAAAACATGTTATTAATAATATATGTATTTACGAAAAAAAAAAGTATATATGTATGTTTATCCATTGTCTAGTACCCATAGTACAAGCTCTGCTTAGTTTGGGCTAGATAGTGTTGTGTGTATGTGGTAGAATATTATATTATATTATATTATATATAGTCTATTCTCGGAATATAAATGCATTTTTTTTGTCGGCCTCAGTGGCGTAGTGGTTAGTGTAACCGTCTGCCACGCCTAAGATCGCGGTTTCGATTCCCGCACAAGTCAAACATTTGTGTGCATGGACATGGATGTTTGTCTTGGTCTGGGTGTTTCTATGTATAATATGTATATATTTACAAAACATAAAAGTATATATATCTATGTTTATCCATTGTCTAGTACCCATAGTACAAGCTCTGCTTAGTTTGGGCTAGATGGTGTTGTATGTATGTGGTAGAATATTATTATAATTTTTTTTTAGAATAAACATTGTATTTTATACACAATCTGCGAAATTAGATGTTAGACATAAACGGAAATGTCATAGCTAAAGACATAAATTATAAATATAAATGTATTTAAAGATATTTGGATATTTGTTATTCAATCACGCGTAATTGCTAAACAGATTTGGATGATACTTGACTCATAAATAAAACGTGTACTAAATTAACAGATCCTAATTAATATAACAAATGAGAATGTGAGTTTGTTTGTTACGCTTCCACTTCTTAACTTCTCGACCGATCATCATGAAATTGTGCATACAGGTTCAGGATGGATGCGCGAGCGATCCCTGTGCCCCGGCCACAGCCCGTGTGAAGGAACACCATGGTAGGTTTAGTCGGTAGGACTCGGGACTTTCTATCCTTCGCCGGGCGAGCCACATAAAAAAAAAGTAAAGTTAAAAGTGTACCCCTGGCAACGCAATAGGACAGGGTACCTTTCATCTGGAAAAAGTACTGTTCCCGAGGGATACATATTAAGAAAATCTACATGAACGCGAGTGACATCGCTAGTAAAATCTAGTGAAATATATTTACATTATCTCGGTAATGCGATACATTGGCATTCACATGCTTAGAAAGTAGTATCCTACTAATATTATAAATGTGGAAATTTGAGGGTAGATGGATGGATGGTTACTCTTTCACGCAGAAACTACTAAACGGATTTTGATGAAACTTTACAATACTATTTTTTATACATCAGACGACATATAGGCTACTAAAAATCTATCTTAACATAAAAAGTATATATGTATGTTTATCCATTGTCTAGTACCCATAGTACAAGCTCTGCTTAGTTTGGTTTAGTTGGTGTTGGGTGTATGTGATAGAATATTATTATTATCTACATTAATGCGTGCAAATCCGCAGGGAATCAGGCAAGTAAGCATGGCACCAAGTAGCAAATTGACCGATAATAACAGCAATGTAATGAAGATAAGCACAGCATGCAATTTTTGAGGAAACTTTTTTATATCCTTATAAAAATGTTTATGGTATTGCCCCGTAGTTGTGGAATGTGTTATTACGTAAATACTTATAGCAATGGAGCCATAAATAAAACTATCTAGGTTCAAGAGTGGTTTGCTTATACAGGGTGTTCTAGAATATGTGAATCAAAATGTAACGGGAGTTTCCTTAGGTAAGGATAAATTAAAAAATTATGAACATGGCGTGAAAATAAAAAAACAATGTTTTAAAAAATGTTCGGCATACACCAAACTAATACTGCGATTTCAAACCCACGCCAGTTTTAAAAAAATTCGTTTGTAGTTTGACGGATCAATACTTCACAAATAATAACAGGGGAAAAAAATTAACCATAAACGAAGCACCTACGAGTATAGTTGAAGTCTGAAAAAGTCGCAGTTTTTTAAAAACTTAGTTTTTTTTATAATTGCACAATATACGGCCATAATTTTTCTATTTTTTTTATTTTGCGCCTTTGCAAGGTCCTAAAGGTACCTAAAGAATCTGCTGCTGCAATTTGATTCACATATTCTGGGACACCCTGTATTTATTATCTACAAAATGTTGCCCGCGCCTCCACTCGTATTTATGAAGAATGTCAATAAAATTCCATCTGTTGGTAGTACCTATACCGCTGGCAACATGTATGCGAAAAGTCATGATGATCGGTCGAGTAGTTAAGGCGTGAAAGTATAACAAACTAACAAACTCACATTCGTATTTATAACATTAGTTAGGATTTTGGGCGTAAATATTTAATAAAATGGAAAACATAAATACGTTTGTCTTTGACTTACCAAAATCAAGAGCTAATTTATCTAATTAAAAAAGCAGCGAATAATAATAATAATATAACGTTTATTTTCTCATCACAGTATAACGTAGATTACATTACACATGTTAGGTACATAATAGTTACAGTATACAATATTCTGTGAGACTGGTGCCTAAGCTAAACTTGTGGCTTGTATTTCAGGACACCAGGTCTCTCTCTCATCTTTGCTACTTACAAACTATAAATAGGTATAGGAATAGGTTTGGCATGTGATTTACCACCATTCAATATAAAACAGTAATAATAATTTATTTATTAAACACATTAATTCAGTAACTAGAAGATTTATTGTATTATTTAATATTAATAGTAAATTTATTATAGGTATTATTTTCTGATTACTGAATTAATAATTAATTTGTTTGTGTATACTATGTTCAGAAATTCAATTATGCACTCACATATACTCACATTCACACACACTTACAAACGCACTATAGTGAGAATGATTGTCATCACTACATATTATAAAGGAAAGTTCCCCGCCGCATCTGTCTGTTCGCGATAAACTCAAAAAACACTGAACGGATTTTCATGTGGTTTTCACCAATAGACAGAGTGATACATGATAATAATAATAATAATAATAATGATTTATTTTCTCTTCCACAAAGGTAACTTAAAACTATCATTAAAATACTTAAATAAAAAACAAAAGACCCTTGTGGGAGACTGGTATCTGCACTAGGAAACTCTGTCACACAGATTACCAGGCCCCCGAAAACAATGTAAGTATTATAAACTATTCTTTTCAAAGTGGAATAGCATATAATATATCAGTAACAAAATGTAGGCTATGGAGTGTGCGTGAGTGAGCGAAAGTGTATGTTGTGTATGTTGTGTGTGTGTGATGTGTATGTATGTGTGTGTGTGTGTGTGTGTGTGTGTGTGTGTGTATGCGTGCGTGCGTGTGTGTGTGTGTGTGTGAGAGTGGTGTGTATATGTATGTGTGTGTGTGTGTGTGTGTGTGTGTTAGTGCGCATATGTGCGTGTGAACGTGTGCGTGCGAGAGCATGTGAGTGTGTATGTGCGAGGAAGTTTCAGGTGTATAATTTGTTAAGGTTTTGTACTACCTATGCGAAGCCGGAGCGGGTCGCAAGTCGTTAATTAAGTTACTAAACTGAATTATTCTCTAATTTAATATGTTCGCGCTACTTAAGAATTATGTCCTCGTATTATGTAAAAACTAGCTATGCCCGCGGTTTCACCCATGTTTATGGTTACTGCGCCGCCCCCGTGGGTCGTAGAGTGATGTTATATAGCCTATAGCCTTCCTCGATAGGATATCCAACACTTAAAGAATTTTTCAATTCGAACCAGGAGACCAACATACTGCAATGCAGAGGGTTTCGGGTTCGAACCCACGTCGCGCACCTCTGACTTTCGTAAGTTATATGATTTTTCAAAATGATGTGCGTATTGATTGACAATTATCGCCTGCTCCGTGCCTCGGAGAGCACGTTAAGCCGTCGGTCCCGGCTGTCATGAACATCTATGGTAGTCATTATTGGGAAGTCAGTACCTATGATATCCTGACACTGGTCTAGCCTTATGGTATCGTTAGCCTTCGGGTGGCGGAGCTCAGGGGTCTTTGCCGACGGATTCGGCTGTCGCACTCTACATGACTGCGGCGTCGCTTCAACCCCGATTGGTTTAGTGGTTTTAAAAATAGACGGGCAAGCCTTAAAAATACACCCTATATCCATTTCTGTACCCATGACAACGTGTACATGAAATTTCATAATGATTGGTCGAGTAGTTGGCCGTGAAAGCGTAGAAAAACTAACAATAAAACAAACTCACACTGAATTTATAATATATCTTAGTACACAGATATGGTTATATTAATAATCGCCCGGTATTATTTCTTTGCCATTATATTTCTTATTTTAGCTTTATTAATTCATTTGTAACGGTAAATTCATTTAATTGTTCATGCACACCTGTGTATACCTATAAACAAACTATTGTGACTTTTTATTTCATACTCAAACAAACATACGTCACGCCAGACGGCAAATGTTTACCCTACCCTATGGTCTATTGTAATATCGGGGGAAAATGACGTTGTGCTTCCGTCACAAGGGTCAAAGACAGTAGCGCCTAAAGAGAAAATACGGACATCAAAACCATTAGAAAAAAGGTTTGCAGCTTGAGTAAAATCATCATCATCTGAATTATGACCTGTCTTATTATAATTAAATTATAAAAATATACATAGGCATATTGCAGTGATAAATATAGATTACATTATCTTTTACAGTAGTATTATTATTTAAGTAAAACACTGGGATTACGTTTGTATGGAGAAAACACTGACCGCACTGCTACTTAAGAAACAACATTTTTGAAAGTGAGTTCTGATCTACGAATTACATAAATGTCCTAATGACATGAATAATTCTTAATGCTTTATAAATATGCAAATATTTAAACAAAGACCACAAAGATTATTCGGAACAACCATTTGTAGATCACGCTAATTATTATAATGTTCATGTGGGTAACGAACCCACAACTCTTAGAGTCGAGCATACTGCAGACTTTCGATCGGCCGATAGTTTGGTTGGTTTCTTAATCAGTATAAAGATGTATGGGAGTGCGCACATTATAACGATTTGGTATAGGCCGATAAATTAGTTTGATGGGCTATACGATTGCTTTCAAACTGAACCGTCGGCAAACTACCAACCGACTGCTAAATCAGTATGGCGCTCTTCCACGTATACCACCGACTGTTTAGTTGGCCAGACTCGCCCTATAGTTCAGTATGCTCCGAGTTTTGGCACCGGACGGTCATGTCTATTAGCGCGTTTTGTTTCGGATAATCTAGTAATTTAGAATACATCGTGTATTGTGTGTAATTTTTCTTACAATAATCTGCCACTGTACATAGGATGCACTCAATACTCTCGATTTCTGTTCTTGATCCTCCCTCTCCGTTGTATAAAAGCAATAATAACACTTCTGGAGAATTGTGTAACTTTCATTATACGACCACTCTCGTCAAAATCCGATTTTAAACTAAATAGCAAATCGTCCGAGAACTGTCGGCCGATTGTTGTCTAGTATGCGCACTCATCATAGACCCGACTGTTTAGTCGGGCCAGTGTGCGCGCTTAGCAGCCAAACTCGACCAAACTATCGGTCGATCCAAAGTCTGCAGTTTGCGGGGTCTCTTAGATAACTACACTCACTAAAACAATCACCATCCGTATCTTTTATTCTTAACAGATAAATTTATACCAAAATATATTTTTCAGGAAATGGCTTATACAACGTTCTACTGGTGATGACCGGGGCACTGATTCTCCTGGCCATCGGCATGGACATGTTCGGGCTAAGCCTGGTGGTGGCAGCTGCCTGCGATCTGAATCTCACCGTTTCGCAGAAGGGAATCCTGACTTCGTTACCGTTTATTGGTAAGTAGTCTTTAAGCAGCGAGCCTTATTATGTAATACCAGTGAGAAAAAAAGATCGTGAACCTACTTATTTTTTCCGATTAAGCTGCATTTTATTTTTTTGCGTTTTGCATGTTGAAGGTTTTGATCACGTCATACGCAATGCCTAATAACAAAAGTATTTGAGTAATACTTCTTACCTATAGAGCATGTTGTAATGTCTTGTAGTCGGATTTCCGATCCAATCTTACTGGAGATTAGCCATCTGCGCAAGTGAATGAGAGAATAAAGAGTACACTTGCTCTTTATGCTATTTTTATATTTATTTATTCACTCACATTATTCGATGGGTGGAAATTCCAAACGACAGGTAAGAAATTAGGGTCAAGGCCAATGACTTAATATGCCTATCAAGTCATGGAGGTATGAAACACCGCCAACTGCTTTCCTCCGGCCAATTATCAAGAATTTATTGACAGAGAACGCAATAACTTTTTGCTTGTCTGACTTGGTTTTCGAACATCATGGCTTGAATCACAAAAGTTCGTCAGGCTGGTAGTTACTAGGCCAATGATACAATCAAAGAGATCCTCAATAACACGACCTTTAAATATGACCACACCTATCTGTTACATGTTGTCACGACATTAGAATGGAGATTAATTAATGTAATTATAGATAGAGTGCTATGACATGCAGCCCTGTCTGCAGCTAACATGTGTTAGAATTTCAAGTTCATGTGATATTATATGCGATATCTTCACTTAATAATCCTTACTAATATTATAAATGTGAAAGTTTGTTAGGATGTATGGATGTATGGATGTAAAGAAGTTTGCTACTCTTTCACGCAAAAACTACTGGACCGATTGCAATGAAACTTGGTACGTAGATAGCTGGAGACCTGGATTTACACATATGCTACTTTTTATCCCGATATTTCCAGAATGAGACTTACGCGGGTGAAACTGCGGGGAATAACTAGTGTGTCTATAACACACTTGCGAATCAGACTGTGTTTGTTTGTTTGTTACGCTTTCACGTTTCAACTTCGCGATCGATCATCATGACATTCAGCATACACATTGTCAGGGATATATAAAAGGATACAGAGTACCTTTCATCCAGAAAAAAAGTAAGGGATCTTGCCCGCGGTTTCGCTCAAAATCCTGATACTGAATGAAAGGTCGGATACAGAATTTTTCTATGGATGACCTATATATGTCCTTTTCTAATCTCCTGACAACATGTTAGCGAAATTTTATAGGGATCAGTGGAGTAGTTAACGCTTGATAGCGAAACAAACAAATTTACATTTGCCTTTATAATTTTATATCTTATGAAAAAAAAGTGTTTTCTACAAACTTTTCGTGTCTCTATTATGACTAAGTGTAACGATATTGTCTTCTGTTTACGCGAATGTTATTCTGAAGAGGAGTCTGCTTGGTGTAAACATGTGCAACAGGGAACCAACCACTACCTGAGATTTGACAAAACACAGATTCTTACCAAAGAACACCGATTCCTACCAAGGATGCTTCGCGAGTCTATTGAAATCAAAAAACATCCTAATTTCGATATAGAAGATGGTTGGAATGTACCACCAGCTTGGGATCTAGTAATTCAAATAGTCAAACCCACAGCTAGACTTCATGATACTTTCTCTTTTCTAGCTCATTCTGCGTAAATAGAAACACCAATTATTAAATTATGTTCGGGTACTTTGAAATAACTACACTGGAACATTGAGACAACTACCATCTTAGTCTCTCCATGACCATGACTGCTGAAAAGCAACTGAAACTTCGGGGAAAGTGTAAGTTATTAAAACTATTTAGAATTAAAATTAAATCTAAATAGTTTTAATAACTTAATTAGCTTAGAAATTTGTAAAGTTTAATAGTTGTAGTATGTAGTGTAACAGTTTCTAAATCATGTAGTAGTTTAATTTCAATAAGTTTAACGATCTTATAATGTATCTATACTAATTACATATAAATAAAATTCAAATTCAAATTGATCCAAATCTGTTCAATGGTCTACGTCTGATTGAATAACAACCGACCAGACAATACATCTCCAAACGTTAACATTTTTAATTTTAGGATCCTCACCTAAATTTTACTCATTTGACGTCACGTTAAAAATTATATAAGTATTTTGGCGTAAGGTAACTGAAGGGTAACATTACGGCTGAGACAATAGCAGTTCTGAATAGCAACTATAATTCGTTTCACATAATTAACACTAGGTATGCTAGTAATTAAGTAAATAGTGTTCCAATTTTAGACTCTTTTGAACATTGTTTTTTTTATTTGCCGGTGGTTTTACGATTATAATATTGTTTTTTTAGGTTCTTATGTGTAAGTTTTACATTCATATTTTTTGTTTATTTTTAGTACAGTGTATTTAGTTTACACTTATGCATGGAAGTGAAAGTTGGGTATGGCAAAAGAAGCATGAGAACAGAATAAGTGCTGTCGAAATGAGAGCGCTGAAAAACATATGTGGTGTGACTCTAGAAGATATTATAAAGAAATACTGTGATTAGACAGAGATGCTGCATGAAAGTGGATATAGTGACAAGAATAGAAAAGGGTATGTTAAGCTGGTTTGATCATGTAGAAAGAATGGACGAGAAGACTGGCTAAGAAAATTTATAAGGCTAGTGTAGATGGAATAGTCGCAAGGGGAAGACCTAGGCGAACGTTTCTCGATCAGATCGGAGACGTTCTGCACAAAGGCCAGGTTAAGAGCACCTTAAACCAACGATCGTATACATATGTGAGGAATGTGATGAAAGTGAATGAAGCCAGAGTGTGTCAGTATCGTAGCAAATGGAAATCCCTAGTCTATGCCTACCTCTCTGGGAACAGGCGAGAATCTATGTATGTATTTAGTTTAAGGCTTTCTTCTTATGGTCAGCAGCAAGTCTACTAATTTAAGTTTCATATGTACAAGATTTATCCTTAAAAGAGCTCTTTGAATGGTAATAGAAAGCCGGCTGAAATTCGAACTGAAAATTAATGAGGATTGTAATTATGGAGGATTAGATTTCGCCAGTGGCTTCATTCGCATAAATGGGGTTTAGGTTAGTAACCATACATTGTTCTGGATGTATACAGGGTGATTTTGAAATCGTGTAATTCCTTTTAACCACGCATTCTACTGGTGATATAGAATAACCCTGACCATATTTTTATTTAATTAGATTTATTTTTTTTTTTAAATTATTATTCCGTATTTTTCGTGAAATGGTGTCAGATAGTCATATGTTAACCAACCGAGGCAATTTTAATTTTTTACTAATTAAAATAAAAAATCATATTAATAATTAATGTCGTAAATAATAACGGGCGGTCCTTTTTATTGCCCCTTATTATTTACGACATCAGTTATTGTTATGTTATTATTTTTAAATTAGTAAAATATTAAGATTGTGTCAGGTGGTTAAAATATGACTATTTGAAATCATTTAATGAAAAAAATCTGTACTCTAATTTTGCCGAAACCATTATTCTAATTAAGAAAAAATATGGTCAGGGTTATTCTATATCACCAGTAGAATGCGTGGTTAAAAGGAATTACACGATTTCAAAATCACCCTGTATATTTACCCCTCTTTGACACCTAGTAATGGACAAATGGCCGCTGGGTCAATCTAGCAGGTATGCATACTCTCAAAGTACATACTAACACTACTTTATCCCATACATTTTATTTCTGAAAAATAAGTAATGTCTGAGGGCCCTGGGATCTTGCAATATTTAATGAAATAGTGTTACTCTATGTAATAAAACTATTAACATTAAAAAGATTTTCCATTACACAGTATTATGTAAGGAAAATGTTATGTCACCGATACCAGTAAACGGAAAATATTTTTACGTATGTACACGATAATGAATTAATGATATTACATAAGTAACCAATTAACTACAAAATACATACTCACGCCTATAGATTTATCCGAAAGGGGCAATCAGAAATGTTTTACGCCAACATTTTACCAGTCAAGTTTATGCCAGTGGTTTTACTTTCCACATATAAGAGGCCCCGTTTCAGTACCTTTTTCATGTCCCTCGTAGGTAATATGGGCACGTTTTAAGACTTCGTGCCGCAATTTATGCGAATGGATCAATTAAATAGTTAGTAGTATTAGGTAGTATTAGGTAGTGAATGCGACTGCTGTGCATGAGATCTCGGGTTCGAATCCCGGATCGGGCTAACAAAAAGGTATTGGGATTTTCTGTTAAGAAATCTCAATACGAGCCCGGAGTTAGGAAGTTGGCGGTGTTAGACCCTCCGTGCCTCGAAAAGCACGTAAAGCCGTTGGTCCTGCGCCTGATCTCTCTCCGGTCGTGTTGGATTATCTGACCCATCGGATCATGAGGGTTAGGGAACAGAGAGTGTACTTGTGTTTGCGCAAATACTTGTGCACTATAATATCTCCTGCGCACATGGTTAGTCTCCGTTAAGAATGGCCGCCGTGACCAAAAATCGGTCTGGAGGACATTATTATTATTAATGTAGATATAAACATAAAATCTATTGCGTCTGATTTGCAACTGAAAAAGGTGAATCAACCACATTCCACTCATGATTACGTTTCACGTACAGACAAGCTTGTACATAAAATATGACAAACATGTGTAGATTTGTATATCACAGCCTTATCTTTCGTACTAATTACTATTTCTGACTGCATGGATGACGTAGTGATTTCAGTGGTCGCCTCACCACTGCCGCTGCGTCGAGTGTTGTGGGTTCGAATCTCAAACGCGACAAAACTTTGTGTGATCCACAAATGGTGGTTCCGAGTCTGGGTGTTCTTTGTGTCCGTTGTTTGAATGCTTGTATAGTCCCCCACGACATAGAAATTAAAATAAAGAGGGAGACATCAAGGTGTCGCAGAAATTTATATTTGCATACCTTTCGTAGATATAAAATTAAAATACTATTTAAATTACACTTGTTTATACTACCAAGATGGCAAGTAACGTTACGGCCTACCTTTATAGTAAGATACGCATTGCAACCGCTCAAACCCCGTTGACGCCGATCGGCGTCAAAACCGGACTTCGGATTTGTACACGTCAAACCCCGGTGACCCCATATGGCGTCGAGCACACTTGGTCGTGAAATGTTTACGTTAGCTCAAATAACTAATGCAAACGTAAACAATACACTATCGAGTGTGCTCGACCCCATATAGGGTCACCGGGGTTTGACGTGTACAAGTCCGTAGACGCGATCGGCGTTAGCGGTATTTAAGCAAGGTGTTGTACTCATAGATACTTACATATATATATATTTTCCGGCATTCCGATTGACTATCTATACCTATTTATTACCTTTAAATTCTCAACACCATGAAGACCTGTTTTCCAATATTGTATTAGAGATTACATTAAAAGAATATATATAAATCGCAATCTTCTTGCATGTCTTATGTATTGTACGGTGATACTTCCCAAGCGAATCGCAGTAACTGTGTTACAACTCTTACACAGTATTTTATAAGCTGATGACACCTACTTCCGGACAAGCTGGCTTATTTGTACCGTCACTAAAACCTTGACAAGAGCGGACTCCTCCTCTCATTTCTTTATTTAAAGTCCACGCAGTCTTAAAACCTTGTAAATCTTGTCATGTTCCAGGTATATTACTGGTATCGTACCTGTGGGGGTACGTGTCTGACACCAAGGGACGTCGGTTCACCCTGGTGGTACCACTCATGGTGTCCTTCATACTGTCCTGTATCGGCAGTCTGTCACCACACTGGCTGTTCCTCGGGCTGGCCAAATTCTTCTCTGTATGCTTGTAAGTTTTATTTATGTTTCTCTTATCATAACTATTTTGCTAACATATTACTTTAGAAAAATATCCGGACCTTTAGGAGGCTTATTCGGCAACAAGAGAGTTTTAATCTAAAGTGGGATGGAACACCCATGGTGGCACTAACCGCAGCAGGCCTAGGACTATTGCTACATATGACTCTAGGCTCTGGGCTATGGGGATAGATGTTTGATGGACCGGTATAATGGTATCGGTTTTATTTATGTTTCTCTTATCACAGGTATTTTCTAACATATTATATTAGAAAAAACCTGGCCCTTCGGGCTTACACGGAGATATAGGTCCAACGTGAAGAGGCTCGTCGAGTGTTTTAATCAATGGTGAGATGGAACAGCTACAGCAGCACTAACCGCAGCAGAAGTAGGACTCTTACTCTCTTCTACGTATGGATTCTGATATATGGGCTACGGGTATGGGTGTTTGGTGAACCGGTATATTGGTAACTATAGATGAAAAACGGCGTCTGCCCTGAATACTCTAATAGCATCAATGCAATGGGCAGACGGTGACTCGCCAACTCACTAGATAGGCCCCCTGAATAGCCACCATAGGCCTATAAGCCTGCAGCAGAAGGCAACATCGGTGCGAGCGGCTAGAGGTGTCGAGCGGTGCGGCGCCGGTTTCACCATCACGGGTCTTGTGACAACGCAGACCCGGAGCGGGATTCCCCGTTGTTATGCCCCTGAAAATATGACACTTCTACCCCCAAGCATATAGCTCTAGCGGCCCTCTCTGACCGTCCGACCAAGCCAAGCCAGAGTTGAGAGTCCTACGAGTGCTTTTGAAATTTCGCTCCAGCCAACCAGTAACGGCATGCCGGGGACGAGGCCCTAACCGACTCTCTAAGGCATTCAGGACCGCAGTGTCGCCACTCAAATTCAGATCGCCACAAGCTGCCCTGCGGTTTGTGCGCTTTTATTTTAACCTGGTGATACATTTTTTTTTTATATCACAAAGCGAAGGTTAAAAAGCTAGTGTACTGTGCCCTCTGATATCGCGTTATACTTGTGGCAAAACCATAGTCGTAACTGGTTGTCGTTACATCGCTGGTGAAATTGCCAGTAAGAACGAAATGACTTCTTAGTTACACTGATTATTATTTTATATAGGAATCATACAGCCAGCCTAATGGTAAGCGGCTTCGTACTGTAGCTTATAATTGCTGGCAATACAAATGTATGAGTCGAGCGTCGCCATACATCCCTAAGGCATGAAAAGAAAGGAATCCGAAAGTAGAGTATGTGAGATCACATACCCTCCTTTCGGATTCCTTACTTTTCACAGTAATTCACCCGTAAAACATTTTTAGAGTAAAAGTACCACACACTCCTTCGCACAGTCGTGATGCTTAAGCTTAAAATAGAAACCTGTATGTATCCAACTTCTATAGAACTTCGGCAGATTAACCCTTGATCGACCCAGAAGCACTAAGAAAGCAAAGCGAAATATAAACAGCAAATGCAACTGCCCAACTCCTTAAGAAAATACAGCCGTAATACCACATTAATATTAAAGTTGGCACTATAAACAGTGCACGTGTGTAGTCCTTTCTCGGCATTAGGCTCGGCATTTATTAATTTGACCCATTTAATTGTACCAATCGTATCGAGCCGCACCACGCGGTTCCGCCAACATTAATTGTGAATGTCAAGTGTATTAACCAATACGGAAGCTTCTGGAAAGGAAAATTTTTAGCAAGATTTAATCAAATTGTTTACAAGCGAAGTATTATTGGGGATCCTGCAGTTTAAATTGGCATACGAAGCATTTAGGAGGAGGAACTGTGCTGGAAATGGAAAATTCTAGAGAATTCCGCCAGCTTATAGGCATTTGCCTTTAAGCTTCTAAATAACCTTGTGTTGTGTTTCTGTTCTATGATCAGAATCAGTTTAAATGAGTAGAGCCATCGATAGTAGAGCGCTCTAGGCAAGCATCCCATGGGTATACTCCAGCGGTCATATATTTTGCAAAATAATTAAATTGCATTATATTTAAAATTAGCGACCGCTTAAAAAGCTTGAATAAAGAGTGACATAAGCCAAATTTATGTTAGAATTTATTTTGTATGTGAGTAGCAGTAGTGAATGTTCCTGCTATGCTTGAGGTCTCGAGCTAGATGTCTGGCTTATGTCAAGGTATATTAATATTTCTGTAACCAAACTCTTAATAGCAGCCCATAGTCAGCACATCCCATTACTTAGGAAAGCACGTCAAAGCTGTTTATCCTAAGCTTGATCTCTCTCCGGTCGAATGTCCACTCGGACTATGAGATTAAAGGTTTACAGCGTATACCTATATTTGTATGATGTCCGTTAAGATTGTCCACTGTGAAATTCGCTCTGGAGAGTTATTCAGACGTGTAATATAGGTAGTTACTATGTAAGAATTACCAGGTTTTCCAGGTACTCGTTCGAAAATCGAAAAAATTATTTGTACAAATGTTCTCTAGACCAAATTTTCGGTCACCGCGGCCGTGGCAAGTGGCCGATTAGTTTGGGCGTGAAAACGTAACAAACTTACAAACGAACTCACATTCTCATTTATAATATTAATTAGGATCTGAACGGTACACTATGCATCTTTTATCTCAAGATTACCTTCACTCTATAAGAATAAGAATAATTTATTTTCATCATATGGTTTTAACAATTTTCTCTTAGTCTGGTACATGAATTTTATAAAGCGTTGTAAATTTGAAAAAAGAATTTGATGACGATCGTACTAGTATAAACTGTGCTACAATTGCCAGCGCCTTCCACCCTGAGATTGTTACAAAAAATTTCATTATTTAGGCACATCACGTTTTTTGAGTAGTAGGCCTCGTTGATTTCAGCATGAACGGGCCGGCTCGACCAGCTATATTACAAATATTTGCAATATTTCTACTGTTGTGTATCGTCCGTTGAGTGAGACTGCCGGAGGACCAATCTCCCTTTTTCCCCCTTGCCGCTCCTTCTCCTTCCCGCTGCCGTTTTCTGTTCTTCCTTTCCTAAAAGGTCGGCAACGCGCTAATGACTCTGGTGTTGCAGTCGTCCATAGGCTACGGTGACCACTTACCATCAGGTGGCCCGTATTCTTGTTTGCCACCTTAGCTGTATAAGAAAAAACATCAAGAAAAGAGATAAAAACAATTAAATTCCAAAATATTTTGGTTTTGACATCTCTAGTACATTAATATAATAGGTAGTAATGGTATTTAAAAGAACATAGTAGTAGATCTATTGATTGTGTCAAAATAATCGCTTTGAGAACTGCATATTTAATTTATAGGCAATATTTGGGTCCGGCCGTTAGGGTCCCATTCAGGTACGCCTCCGGCCGGCACGCACCCACAGTGAAAATTATATTATTTTTTAGTACAAATAAACTCATCTAAGAGTCAGGACGTATTACAGTGTTTTTATTTCACCCAACTATAGTCGAAGACCTTATTGCATTAAACACAATTACCATGATTGTTTTTCTGATTCATATAATATTGTCTTACGTGGGTCTTACGTTTTCGCGAATGTTATTCATTAAAATTAAACTACTTTAAACGGATTTATCCCGTCGTTTATTTGAAATGTTTATTATATAATTTTGAAACTATTCTACTACTATTGCTAAGCTTTACTACTATTTAAATTACTAAAACTATTTAGATATTAGTCTACATTTTCTCCGACGCTTCGGTTGCTTTTCAGCAGCTATGTTCACGGGGAGACTAAGATGTATAAAGTAGTTTAATTCCAATGATTGGCCTTTTTACAGTGCATGTGCTGCTAACTCGGTGACTTATACCCTGGTAGGAGAGTCATGTGTCCAGCGGGTGAGGAACCGATGTATGCTGCTGATGACCTGCCTCATACTGCTGTCTCCAGCTGTAGCTGGCGGTAAGTGATACCATTTTATCTTTTTCTTTTAATTGTGAAATTATCCTTTTTAGTTTGATTACAAGAATGACACGGAGATGAGATTTCACACGGAATTGAAACGTGTTTGAAGACTGGTTCTTTGTTTTCGTTGTTTGTATATTTGTAAAGATGTCAACGATAAAGGCAAAGTAAATAAAAGAAGATGCTCCGTTAGTATATCTTACGCATCGTATACACCTTTTTCTCTACCCTCAACGGGTAGTACCAGGTAAAAATGTAGCCATTAGGCATTCAATGGGTAGTCCAACGCAATAAAATGAAAATTGGCAACTAAATTACCTAGTGTAGCTTCGGTTATGATATCAGAAGACTTAACCTTTGGAACGATATTTTGCCAAAAAGATCTAGTTCTGCTTGCATCTAAAGCTTATGGTGACCTCTTAGTATTTTACAAGCCGTATGTTTGGTTACCACCAAAAGAGAATAAAAGATACAAGATAAACAAATTAAGTAATACTGTATACACTACATCATTTTATTTATTCTGCTCTCTCTCGTTTTTATCCCCGAAAGTAACACAGAGGAATATTACACCCAAAATGCGCCAGCTCTAGTTTAAGGTGCCACATAATAGGCAGTGAGCCTTCTATACCAAGCACAGTTTCAAACTCAGTGCTTCCACTAAGAATATATTCACAGAAAATGCTAGACATTCGTGCAAAATCGCTGCGACATCATAGCAATGATTGAAATGAAAATATTTTCTTTTAACTTTCCAGTTGTCACATATCCAACTCTAAAGCTAGACTTCGCATTGGATATGCCCTGGTTGGGTATCGTGTACAGACCCTGGAGGCTGCTCATCATCGTCCTGGCGCTGCCTTCGGGGATCGGAGCCATTGCTATCTACTTCTTCTGCGAGTCGCCCAAGTTCCTCTTCAATTCTGGCAGACAAGAAGAAGCATTGGAAGTGCTGAAACATATTTATGCTGTCAACAATCGAGGGTCGAATAAAGAATTTTCGGTAATTAGATTGATCTTAGATATATGAATTCATAAAGGACTCCCGTATTATATGTGTGTTTTAGGTTGATCAGTCCTTTCGTACTATATTGGGGTTTAGTAGTAGACTATACGGCCGTGGATCATAAGCTTCCAGTTTAAAAACCCGGGTTAGTCAACAAAAAGGTTAACCTTTTTGACGCAAGACGCAAGATATCATAGACTATCGTATCGTATGATTGTTTGCTTGTATGTTGTATAAAATAGTAACAGATTGGCGCCCAAAGGAAAATAGTAGATCTTCCATTAAAATGACTAGGTAGGTATCAAAAAACTCAGGTCATACATTTTTTTTTCTTTCTTTTAAAATGGCATTGCTTGCGGTATTCCGCGGATTTCTTCATGAAAAGGTATAAGACAGTTTATATGTCTAAATTCAGGACGAATTTCGATATAAATGAGCTTAACGTTGAACGAATTGATGTGAAATTTCGTTACGTGTCATCTGTGGTTTTGTCACTGGGCTACGCTCGACTATGCTAACGTGTGTATGGCGTATGATCTTAAGTATAGCTGTCGAGATGTAGGTGTCATGCATCTCTGCCTACCCATTCTTCAATAGGTATATTGCTAATGCTATACATGTTTCTGCTCCAGGTAAAGTCATTGAAGCTAGATGACCAGTCACAGAAGAAACCGATGTCGCTTCTCACAGCGATGTATGAGCAGAGCGCCCCCCTGTTCCGAAAGCCTTACTTGTGGAGAAGCATCCAGCTGTTCTACATCGTAGGGGTCGTGTACATCACGTGAGAACTAGGTTTTATATTGTATCTGTACCTACTAACCACTTAGGCAAGGTCATCAGAAGCCTGACTGGATGCTGCAATGGTTTCAAACTACTTACGCAAGGTAGAACGCCAGAATCTCTGGATGCACGGATGCCGTTAAAACCACTTAGACAAGGTAGAATGGCGGAAATTGGGTGCATGAATGCCGCAACGGTTTTAAACAACCTAGGCGAGCTAGAGCTGCAGAGGTCTAATCTGGGTACACAAATGCCGCAGTAGATTCTGTTTTTTTTGCTGATGACAGCGTACCAAAAAATGTCTCCTTCCTAAGTCACAACTTATGCATTAACCTGTCAATAGTAGGAATGCCAGACATAATTAAACACTTTTTGTGTCTGGTCGCCGGGGTACCGCTGCCCCCAATAGGTCAACCAGAAAGCCTTATATCTGTCAAAGTATGACGGCGTATAGAAACACGCTTAGCTCGTAAAATACATAACATACGTAAATTAAAGTACTTGAACCATAATTATGGTAATATAGCCAACATTGAAATTAAACAAACTTTATACGGATTTTATCGCGTTGTTTATTTTTTATAAAACACTGTTATTACATCATTTTGAAACTTTAAACTACTATTGTTAAACACTTTTACTAGTTACTGTTTACTTCAATTTAAGCTATTTTAAGGCACTTGTTCTTTAGGAATTATTCTTATAACACGTATTTAAAACATATAATTAACGGACAACAAAAATGTAACGAGACTTAGAACAATGTTGTGGATCGCGCAAGTCATTGCCTCGTTTGGGATTCGACCCCAAAACACTCGTAACGGCAGCAACGAGACGATTGCTTAATCGCAACCCCTTTCATGCAGTATAAAAAGTTGTGTGTTTGATCTTTAAACAGGACAAGAAAAATTATAATTTACAAAAGTTAGAGTCAGTGTTCTTTAGTGTCCGTTGTTTCAATATTTGTAAAGGCCCCGCGATACAGAAATAACGAGATGGGTGTAAAAACCCAGGCTTCAACCTCTTTGTCTTCATGTGATTTTTTTTATTCATCGGCTTTTTGTAATTTTCCACTGCTGGGCAAAAGCCTCTCCCTTGGACTTCCAAATCACTGTTGGTGAATATTCCCTGACCTTATGATCCCTGTATCTCAGAGTCTTTTGACCCACAGGGTTCATATTCAAACTCGACCGGGGGTGACCCCAAGGTGTCTGCACACCAAATAACAAGTCAATCGGTCCAGTGGTTCCGGAGCAATACCTGTCACTAACAGACAGACACACAGACCCACATAGTGTTTTCATTAACCTCTTCGAATAAAACTCAGGAGTTAATAAATGCAGAAAAGAAAGGACTTCTGTGCCCGAACGAAACCGCGGGCATACACTAATTTTTATATAATATTGTTTAGAATTTTACATATTGCCGCCATATTTAAAACTCTTACATTTTTTACAGCAATAACAGTTTCCTAGTATGGCTGCCATACATCCTGAACATCATCAGGCTGTCGATGGAAAAGAACAATGCTGTCACTGGCAATATCTGCCAGCTAATCAGTAGCAAACCACTCTTGGATGGAGACACCAATTCCACTATAGTGAAAGATATTGTAAGTATTATATAAACATGGAATTGGTTTGTTGGTATGTTTAAGTATTCTCTGTAATTACAGATCCGACTCAACTGTTATTCATAATTAGGAGGTTGCTCATGCTCATGGCGATGTAAACCTACCGTGACAGTAATAACTGCCTCGGTGGAGTGGCGGTTATGTCATGCGACTGCTGTGCTGTATCTTGGGTTCGATTACCGGCCACAGCAAAGCGTTATTAAATTTTCTCTAAATAAATTCTGGGTAGTAGCATCGAATCTCAAACTGTACCCGGTAAACGACAAGACTCCCGCCTTCGATTATATGTGACTTAAAACTAGCTGGTAACATTTGGGTGTAATACACCTCTGCCTTTCTTGTATTAATAGTCTAACTTCTATATCTCTTCGGGGATATATATGTAAATAATAATCGGTCACGGCGCGGCCAATCTTAACGGAGACTGGCCAGATGGCCAGTCTCCAGATGCGCAGGAGATATTATAGTGCACAAGCGTGTGCGCAAACACAAGTGCACTCTCTGTTCCCTAACTCTCAAGATCCGATGGGCAGGTAATCCGACACGATCGGAGAGAGATCAGGCGCAGGACCAACGGCTTTTACGTGTTTGCCGATGCACGGGGGTGATTAACACTGCCAACTTCCTAACTCCGGGCTGTTATTGAGATTTCTTAACAGAAAATCCCAATAAATTAATGCCGGTGTACCCCAAGGGAGCGTCCTTGGCCCGTTATTATTCTTGTGCTACATAAATGATATCCCTAAAATATATATAATCCCATAAAACATCCCATGACTCTTTTTACCGATGACTGCACTTCTATCTTTAAAAACTTCAATATCTATGAGTCAGAAATAAATTATAGTTTACGTAGGTTATACTGTGGCTAAACGAAAACAATTTAAAAATTAATTTCGGGTAAACCCACATAATGACATATAGGCAAAAAAGCAATGATACTAATATGAATATAAATTATGATAACAACACCATTAGTAAAATTGACCATACCACAGATAATATAATACTAGTACAGATACTCAATCCCATACAAAAATCTTGGACACGCCTAGCTCTGGCTATTCTACTTGCTATTTTGGTACCTATCTTTTTACACTAGATGGCAGCACAAAACTAGCGCCACTGCTGCCATCTACCCATAACAAGTACACAAGTTCCGAATCCTATTTGATAACAGCTCATAAGAGATGGCGTTGTGACAGTAAAATAGGTACTTACTTGACTGTTTACCACGGATAGAACATATTATTTAAACGATCCGATGTAAAACGTGCGCAACCTTGAAAATAAAAGTTATCTACCTATAGTGTTGTGTGCCGAAATGCGTACGATCACACTTTGGTGATTCTCATTTAGTCGGTCGGATTTTCGTGAATTTTTTTCATATAATTTTAATGAATGCGTTTTAAAAAGTATTAATTAAACAATATATTTCATTATGTATGCGATTGCGATTGATGTTCGGGTACTTTGAAAATAACTCATTGGCATATAGAATTCTACTTTGGCAGTTAGTGATCTATATTTCACTATAATTGTAAATATAAAATAACATAAACTATTGCGCTCAGATTTTTGAAAACAACTGTGCAATGCCTAGTATTTAGTCTCTGTTGAAATTTACTGAGTGATGACTATTTATAAAATACATCACATAGATTATTTTGAATTTAACTATCGAAAAATAAATATAATAACCGGCACTTTTTTTTAAAAGACTCATACGGTTACTCTTTTGCCGTATAACAGACTTAACACAAAAAAATCTGTTGAACATAATTTATTTTCTGTGTAAGAATCGAACCCATAACACTCCGCAATATATACTCCGTCGATAAGTACCCGGTTTAAGCGATTAAACCACTACGCCATACTTGAAATCAAATCACACGCACGCGCGAGTATCGCCCGGCGGCGGCGTTCGGTTCATTCCGGTCAGCTTCGTGAATTTTCGTGTATACCTAATATCGTGTATGAGCGCTGCCGGTAGCCGCGGCGTCGAGTAGCGCGCCTGCCTGCCGCGTCGATTCTTAATAGAGTCGAAGTTTGATTGTCAACTGAAGTTTTGTTATGAAATATTAATTATCTGGACCTGCTTAATACTTTAACAGAAGTTAAAGCTAATAATATAATTATTGATATACCTCCTATAAAATACAATGTACCTACCTATTAATAGAATAATTTATTATATTATGAGCTAAAAAGTCATTGACATTATAGTAAGCCATACAAACTTAAAATTAAAACAACACCTGATTTCTCTAGAACCAGTCTTCTGTACACCGTAAGTGTCATACACATCAAACATGAACTATAAATTAAAAATTTAAAAACCCCCGACATATATCGAGGGAGTTGTGAAAAAAAAATGTAAATCGCCATTTTATGGTGGCGGCCATCTTGGATTTAAAATTTATCATAGTGTATAGTATTCTACTAGTCAAGCCCTTTCATTTGATACCCATATTGAGGGAGTTGTGAAAAAATATGTAATCCGCTATTTTGTGGCGGCGGCCATCTTGGACCGATTTTCATCAAACATAGCTAAGAACACTCCCGACTAATTCACCTTTCAAATAAAAAAAACAATATTAAAATCGGTTCATCCGTTTGGGAGCTACGATGCCACAGACAGACACATACATACACACACACACACACAGACACGTCAAACTTATAACACCCCGTCGTTTTTGCGTCGGGGGTTAAAAAAAAACAACTGAGTTAGTAGGTATGCTTTACGTAGTCATGGCTCGTAATCTTTTAACTATGTCATAATAATTATTGATATTGTATTCTTTTACTTTTATGTCCATATTAATTATTGATTTTGTAGGGAAATCAATAATTAATATGTAATAATAGTTAAAAGTCAAGTAACAAAACAATAGATAAGTACCTACCTACTTAATTAATGAATATTGTGGTACTTATGTAAGTAAAGATCACATTAATATACCATGATAAATGCGATGTTACTAATCCTAAAACACTATTCATGCTTTGGTATGATTTATTTAAATATTCGTGTCTAAATAATAATTATAAGGATATATGGTGACGACGACGTCCAAGAAATATTTATCTCATGTAATATTACTATTACATCCGAATATTTATTACAATGTCAACCAAACCAGATATGAACACATTAATAGTAACTAGTTAAAAAATAATGAGTGTGATGTGATGAGTGAGTGATGTGAGTAAAATAGTAGGTAAATGATAATATTCGAAACAAAATGTTATGTCATAATATCGTCACGTGACGTCGACAACAGGAAGAAGCAAAGCTCAACCAATTTTTAAAAATATTGCTCATAATTTATATTTTTCGAAGCAAAACAAATAGTAAACATCGTTTCATACTTGGCCTTGTAGCGGGGGTGGGCGGGTCTTACCCTGCTGTTTGTAATTCAATTCAAAATAAGTAGGTAGCACAGAGATAATGATTATTGTAATGCCGACTAGTCCGACGACTGCGCTATATCTACTACCGCACAAGCAAATTAAATTTGACAATAGAAGTTACGAGAACCGACCAGGTGTTTAAATACCTATAATGCCATGTAGTACAACAAAACGCTTTGTTTAATACATTGACATTTGTTAAGCATACATATTTTTCATATTATAAGTAATTTCTTAATATCAAATTCTCTTAGTATCAGTAGGTAATAAACAAATATTGAAGTAAACCAAAAGAAGGGTATGAAATAAAAACACAATGTTTTTGAAGACTTGTATAAACATATAAAAGAGCCATCTAGCGTCTCATCTAGCCCTTTAGGTAAAATAAAATGATAGGTAGATTACCTATGTGTGATGTAAAAGATACTGATATATCGATATCTTTAAATCATAAAATAAATGCGTTTACCTTGATGCTCGTTAATTAAATATGTACAATGCTTATTTATAATATCATTTTATGGTCAATTTTCTTCCAATAAAGCGTTTTGATTGATCTTAATATTAACATTGGAACTCATAGTGCCATCTATGATCTATTTTTGGAACTGTTTACTTTTTGTTCTAATTGGTACCCCCTGACCATACTAAGTTTTTGGGAATTTGGTTAGATCAAAGCATGACATGGAAAATACATATAGACAATATGATAAAAAATCTTTACCAGTATTTCTATACTCTATATAATTTAAGTAAGGTTACAGACCGTGATACTGTTCTTACTGCATACCACGCATATGTCTCTTCTACACTCAGATACGGTATAATATTTTGGGGTAATTTGGGGAAGCATATAAAGCATTTAAGGCCCAAAAAAATTGCCTCCGAACAGTATGTATGTACAGACAGTTGCAAATTAAAAAAAACAAAATAAATGTATTCATGTTAGGTTACAAGGTAACACTTATGAATGTCAAAGTTACACGTAATTTTTTTCTGTGACTTTACATTTACTGCCACGTTCAGCAAAGCAAGGGTGTAGGGCTCATGAGAAGAACGGGCAAGAAACTTATAGCCACTCTTTTTAATCGACCCGGGATTCGAACCCGAGATCTCATCCACAGCAGTCGCATTCACTACCGTTGCGCCACGAGAGTAAACGTCTACTGAGCACAATTTTAACTTTTTTTTATCTATATAAGACAACATTAGGAATAATTCCTGTGTCGCGGGAGACTTTACAAACATTCAAACAACGGAGCAACAAACAATGTTCGTTGCTCGGCAAGCACGTGGCGTGAATCCCCGATTAAACTCTATTGGAATAGAATATGATAAGCGAAGTGTCTATACTCGTTTTGTTTAGGTATTTAACTACAGGTAAACAATCGTGATGTGTCTTTTTCATCTAAAAACTCAGAATTTTAAAATAATAGATAAAAACAAATAAAAAACACGCTTTATAAAAAATCAAAACTAAAAAGAGTTGAAAATAATTTAATAATGTTAATGTAAAAACGTGTGGAGTGGGGGTTATCAAAATGTCTTAGAAAGCACTCCACGCTTTTTTACATTAAAATTATTATATTATATACTACTTTTTTTTTTAAATGAAGCGTGTTAATAAAAAACCACGCTTTATTCTAAATTATTGTATTGTTATCGGTCCTCGATAAGTGTGAAAACTTTCAAATCAACCCGTCGATTTGAAAAGGGTGAATATCACGTTCAAAGATTCCGTTACATAGATTCATAGATACAAATGTACATACCAAGCTAATAAAAGCGTGTTAAAAATAAAATGCTGCTAAAGATCAATGTACATACAACAATAACGATTACTTAATCAATCGAACCGTTAGTTTAAGCAGTAATTTATTTGTTTAATTTGTGTTTGTGTTAAAAGTCACATCAAGATTGTTTATCTTTATTTAAATATCTAAACAAACCGAGTATAGGGAGCAAACGTGTGCTACGTTCTATGACTTGACAATTGAACCTACGAGCTGGTTATCTCGTTCACCACTAAACAAATATTCTAATACCATATTCTCTTCTTTTTCCAGTCATCAGAAGTATGCATCAGCACTGTGGAGCAGAACGTGATCCTCACACTCATCGCCTCTCAATCTATCTTCGCGTTCCTCAACTTCTTAATCTCCTACCTTCCGAACCGACGGCGTCTGGTCCTGATAACCATCCTCTGTATATCCTCGATCAGCGGGGTGGTACTGAACCTGGTTCCTGAGTCGATATCCAGTGTTTTCTTCTTCATGGCTTTCACTTGCACCTGCCTGGGAATGGGTATACTTGCTTCGTATTTTGTGGATATTTATCCAACTTCGTTTAGGTGAGTTTGTAGAATAGTAAAAGTTTTAGATATTATTTTGCTTGCTGGTTTAGTTGAGTAGTCACCTTTTCGATACTAGTGGGCCGGATGTAAGGACACAAGTATTTAAAAACCGACTAACATAAGCAATTATTTAAAAAACAGTGACTACCACCCTAGTTATAATTGCCGAGTCACCGGAAACTTTACAATCATTCAAACAACGGCCACAAAGAATACATACATACACTCGAAACAACTATTTGTGAATTAAATACAAAGCCAGGGGAGCCGGATGGTTTTGATTCCCACACGTGATAGAGTTCCTGTGACACAGGGGCTTTACAATATAGGCACAGCACAAAGAACACTGGCAGTGCATCGGCGGTACAGCGGAAGTAAATGCTTAAATGTTTGTGTCCAGAATTCCTCTGTAGTGGCACGGAGTGCGTAACCATGCCCTGTATACGATAGAAGACTTGACCCCATGAGACCAAAACCATAGTTGGTCAAATGTGGGTAAAATACACTTATGCCTATACTCATATGAGGATTAATTTTCAGCCGGTGTGCCACCGAGGTAGTCACTTTGTGATAGCATGATGAAAATATTCTTGCATTGATTCAGGGGCATGGCAGCGTGTCTCAGCATCATGGTGGGACGGAGCAGCACATTCGTGGGCATCAATGTCGTGGGCAACCTGATCTTCACACAATGCCAGCTCACCTTCTACCTATGGTCACTGCTTGTGTTCAGTAAGTATCCTACTCATAAAGTTCATGAAATAGCATCGGACACGGCGTCCAATCTCAACGAAGACTGGCCATCTAAGCAGAATATTATAGTGCACAAATGAATGCGCAAACACAAATTATCACTCTATTCCTAAACTACAATAATCAGTTGAGACGGCAATCCGACTAGAGAGAGATCAAGCGCAGGTCCAACGGCCTTACCTGCTTTTACAAGTATAGAAGTGTGCAACACCGCCAATTTTCTAATTCTGGAGTCCTACTTATTAGCAATTTCTTACCAGAAAACCGTAATACCGTTTTGTTGACCTTATCCGGAAATATCACCAGTAACCTCAGGCATAGAAATGACATTCATAAATTCAACGCCTCTTCTTAAATTATTAGGTTTGAGTATATTGGATGTTTGTTACGTAATCACGCGTCAACTGTAGGGTTTGAATGAAATTTTACACACAAATGCACACTTGTAAGATTGGACGAAACTGCTAGAAGAATCTATTCCTTCATTTTTCAATAAATGCATAGAGTAACTTTTATTTTTCGAGTTGAAATTCGTTCTCTTTCTTGCTTCTATCTTCTAATATTTAAAATCAAAGTCGAATGGATGAGGTACAGGAATTGTGGTCTAGAGGTCGTCGGTTCGAATTCTATCTATTTTACTACATTTTACTAGTATTCTTGTTAACCACCAGCTAAGCTAGAATGCTTATATTAGGAGTGGGTTCAAATCAGTAGAGCAATGGGTAGGATTCTAACCTGCAACATCTTGGTCGCAAGTCCAATGCCTTATCCGTTGGGTTATTAGGTACCATAATATGAACATATAAATGTTTCAGGCAGTGCAGTAGCAGCATGGTTTCTTCCACCAGACAAGCCATCAGCATCTACTGTTCCCAAAACTATAATCAGCAAAACCTGCGAAGACGGATGCAAAACAGACGTCGTTTAACTAACACATATTCCAACACAAAGTATCTGTGATGTATGTACTTTAAGTAATTTAGTTAGACATTTGTATATAATAGTAATATCAGGGGCCGTACCAAGCATTATTATTGTATGCGTGAGAAGACGAAGCTATACAGGGTGTCCGGTAATTAATGGATAACCTTGAAATGTCATATAGAAGAACTGAAAGCCGTTCAGAAAAAATGAAAAAAATATAATGAAATATAAAAAATAAAAATATATAATAAAAAATGGAAGCTATATTAGCATAGCATACTTTGACTGTCTATCTATTAGCATAATTAGTGTTTAATAATAAAACAACGAAAAACCGATGGATTTCATTCATTTATAGTCGTAGTATACAAGAAAGTTATACATGGTAATTAAAAAAAAACACACATCTCAGGTAGTAGTTAGGATAGATTTATTTTCATATTTTTTCTGAACGGCCTTCAGTTCCACTATAAGACATTTGCAGGTTATCCATTAATTACCGGACACCCTGTATAATATTAACGAAAGTAAACGTTTACGCAAACGTTATACATTTAAATTATGCTACTATAAAAGCAGCGATAGCCTAGTGGGAAACCGTTGGACTGCCACGTAGAGGTCTCGAGTTCGAACCCAAGGCGCGCATCTCTGACTTTTAGAAGTTATATGCGTATTAAATAGTTAATTATAACTTGCTTTAACGGTGAAGGAAAACATCGTGAGGAAACCTGCATGTCTGAGAGTTCTCCATAATGTTCTCGAAGATATGTGAAGTCTGCCAATCCGCACTAGGCCAGCGTGGTGACTACGGCCTAGCCCTTGTCACACTGAGAAGAGGCCCGTGCCCAGCAGTGGGACAGTTTAATACCGGATGATATTATTATTATATTATACCATAAAAACGGTTTTATAACGGTTTGTTTAACAAATACTGAGTTGAACTTTTTTTAAAACTATTAATCTGTTAATTGTTGGCATGACAGACATAATTGAAAACCTATTGTGTCTTGTCGTCGCGGCGTCGTTGTACCGCCTCCATTCGATGGGTCAATAGGTGACTACACTATATATATGGTCATAGGAGACTTGAGCTGCTGAAAAGCAACTGAAACATCCAGAAAATGAAAATATAAGTAGTTTCGGAAATAATTAAAGAGGTGTATTTTTAAATAAACCGCTGTATAAACCATATATAGTAACTTGATTTTAAGACAAACCTACCAAAGAATAATAACTATTACAACGCTAAGAAATGTCACTCACTCATGTAGCAGTACCACTGGCAGTACTGGGTATCTAGTGCGAGTTGTTTTTACGTTAACGCGATCGAAACATTTACCGCGTTTGGCTCTCTGATTGGTTAAGACTGCGCCGAGCGAAATGTGTCAAAACAGGCGGTCAAAGTTAAGTTGATAACAGCAACACTTTTGTTAAATATCAATATAAAATATACATTTACCATAACAATTAATGTGTTTACAATTACTCCGTGTACAAAACTTAAAATAAATAATATTTTCGCCTACAAAATTACGTAAATTTGCACAAAAAATGCAAAAACGTAAGCTCGTGTTACGTGATTTTTAGATTATAACAGTAGAAATCTATCCTATTTTACAGCTTAAACGAAATATAAATAGTTATATTACAATTTGTCCGTCCCAAATATTGTTATTGGTTAAGTGTAAAGTGAAATAATGAAGATTAAGTGGTAAGTTATTGGTTGACAATAAAGATACATATTTATCAAAAAAACACTTCAAATCCTCCATACAATTTTACTATGGCGGCCGCGCGCCGATTTGAATATCGAGCTCTGTCATTCAGTCCAAATGCGTCTTACGCTCCGCACAGTCTTAAGAGCATGGAGCGAGCCAATCGGAGCGCCGAACGTCATAAATATGTCAATCGCGTTCACGTAAAACAAACGTTAACTGAACGGATGGCATAGTGGTTTAGGTGATCGCTTCGCCACTACCATTGCGTCAGGTGTTGTGGATTCGAATCCCACACGGGACAAAAATTTGAGTGATCCACAAATGCTTGTTCCGAGTCTGAATAATTCTTTGTGTTCGTTGTTTGAATGTTTGTAAAGTCTCCGCTATACAGGAATTATTCTTAGCTCGGGAGTAGTGATTTTACAATAAAAAGAAAAGAAACTCGCACTGGACTCTGATGTCATTCGATTGTCACCGATCGCGCGAATGAGAAGTACTTAAGTATACATTGTCCTTATCTCGCTCGGCGAGCTATACCCTACGATTTATTCGGTGTTTTTTGTAATAGTATTAGGTGCTTATATAATGAACAGGGTTGCTACACACATAAGCGGGCCGGCTTTATCAGTTCGGCAGTATTTCTCGAACAACAAAACCGACCCGAAACAATTACTGCACTTGTTCGGTTTCAATCGGCTGGTGCCGATCGGTTATTTCATTCGGGCGACACATCATTCGATACAGCAGTATTTGTGGACTGAAAAAGCTAACCGGCATAAGTCGACAGTTACCAAGCCGAGTGATTATGTGATTCCCGAACATTCATCTACATATATTCGATTTTACCGCCCGGCTGTGCCGATTATGTGTGTAGCAACCCTCAAGGGTGTAATCCGCTGTCTCGTTTCTACGCCTGCAATAACAATGCTATAAATGATGATGAGTTCCCCTGCCCTGTATATAAATAAGCCCACTGCTGGCCACGTGCATTTGCGGTTAGCATACAGCTTACCAAACTAGCATTGTCAATTGATAGGCACCATTTCAGCATGAGAAGGCTTAGGCCATACTCCACCACGACAACCCAGTGTGGATTGGCAGACTGTGCTGCCTCTCTTTGTAGATAAGAGAGAACAATGCAAGAGCAAGATTGCCCTGACGCTTTCAGGGTTCAGACGTAGATAATGTGATGATATGTGTGCCGCAAGACATAAGTACGAATTTTCATTTAAATTGTGATGTGCAAATGCTTTGACACAATATTGTTTATACATACAATAGATACAATATTGTTTGTAATATGAAATATTGTTTTTAATGGAGTATTGAAAACAATATTTGATGGTAAAAAATCATACAGTCCGTATGATGGTATGCCTTAACCTTTAACTGCTTTTACTAGAGGTATTACTCGCCAACCCTAAACGAGTGATCAAAGATAATTAAAAGAAAAGGAATAAAAGAGATAAGAAATAGCGTCCGGCATTCATACCCATCGGATGAAATGCAATAACAGTCCTACTACTCTTACGCTGGTTTATATATACAGGGTAATTTTGAAATCGTGTAATTCTTTTTAACCACGCATTCTACTGGTGGTATAGAATAACCCTGACCATATTTTTTTTATTAGAATTATTTTTTTGGAAAAATTATTGTATCATTTTTTTCGTGAAATAGTGTCAGATAGTCATATGTTAACCACCCGAGGCAATTTTAATTTTTACTAATTAAATTAAAATAACATCAGTATTTAATGTCGTAAATAATAACAGGCGGTCCTTTTTATTGCCCCTTATTATTTACGACATCAGCTACTGTTAGGTTATTATTTTTAAATGAGTAAAATATTAAGATTTTATCGGGTGGTTAATATACGACTATCAGAAAAAAAAAACATGAAAAAATCGTAACATTGATTTTTCCAAAAACATAATTCTAATTAAAAAATATATGGTCAGGGTTATTCTATATCACCAGTAGAATGCGTGGTTAAAAGGAATTACACGATTTCAAAATCACCTTGTTTATACAGTATATTGTCCCAGAAGATGTGAATGAAATTGCAATAAGAGATTCCTTAGGTAAGGACCTGCCAAACGTGCTAAATAAAAATAATTATGACCTTTGGTAAAAATAAAAAACCAATGATTTTAAAAAGGTACGACCTTTTCAGACTTTTAAACACAGGTGCTTTGTTTATGGCTAATTTTCTTTTTTTCATTATTGTTATTTGTGAAGGATTCATATGTCAAACTAGTAATGTTTTTTTTTTAAACTGGCCTAGTTTTGCAATTGCCGCATTATTTTGATGTATTTTTTTGCACCAAAGATAATCTTGTACGTTTGAACAACAACACAACATATTTTTTTTATTTAGCCCCTTTGGAAGGTCCTTACTTAAGGAATCTTCCGTTACAAATTGATTCACATCTTCTGGGACACCCTTTATATAGTAGTAGGAGGAATGTCCCTCGAGGAAGCCGGCTTATTTTTACTGCCACTAATAAGTCGTACTGACTGCACGGATGGCAAAGTCCTTCAAGTGGTTGTTTCGCCAGAGGCACAAAATCAAGTTTGGTTGATTCTAATCCCACAAGAAACAAACATTTGTAAGATCCAAATACAGTTGTTCCGGGTCTACTGTTTTCCAAATCCCTGCAATACAGAAATTATTCCTACAATGAGTCTTGCTTCTTTAATGAAAGAAAGATAAGAAAAGACGGGATCTTACGCTTGTAGTGTTATAAATCATAATCATTTGTTGGTTGTGATGTTTGCTTGATAAATGATGAGAAGTATATGGTATATAATGTCTTGTAAATGAATCAAATTATATATTTTAGATTATTTTAAGTAATAATAATTATACTTTAGTATTATCTTACTTCTTCTGTAATGTACGATTCACACCTAGCGAAGAATGTCGGAGACTTCACAAATTAATAAAGACAAATAATTACTATGTTCGCTTAATGAATGAAATGTATATTTACTTGTACTGTTTGTATACATCTATGAGCAACCAACGGGCGAACCTACTAAACAGTCCAGAAACGACGAAGGAAGTAACATCGGTCTCCTACTAGCTTTCTGGACGGAGCTGAAGAGGTATAAGTAATCAAGCTACTTTTCGTTTCGGTCACTTAAGCACAATGGTCCAATTGTGGGCTAAGTGCGGATAAGACGCGTCCAACTAACTATGTACCTATACATCTAAGAATCCTTGAGGATGCTCTCGTATTTGGTAGAAAAGTGTTCGGTTGTGAAGTTGCGAGAAGTTTTGCTAGGTGTGAACCGTACACATTATGCACTTAAAACCATCGGTCCGACTGTCATAAAAATCTTTAAGAGACGGATATAGGGAATCAATACTATTTAAATATTCTGTCATCCAGCTTAAGCGTATTTTAATATACGACAATAAATGGCTGCCGATGCAAAGAAACTGATGTTATTCGATTTAGACAACTAACCGTATGATACGATTTAACATGTTTGTAAATTGGTGGCACACTGAATCACTGAATTCGATGTGTACTGAAACTATTTTATATCGTACCAAATTCAATCGAATCGATCGATGATTTAGTTGTTGCAATATTCTGAATCGTACTCTAGTAAAACTAAAAGTCGATCCCCATTCTCAATACCACAAATTCATTAAAAGCATATAGCTGAATAAATACATACAACGTGCTAAAACAGACGAACACACACACACGCATAATCACTGGCGTTCAACAGTCTTGTATCAAGTCAAGTTACATTGGTTGTATTGGGTAGCCCCCCTTACATGTGAAATTTAAACGCATGTCCAGTGATTTGATTGACTGTTGCTAATTTAGTCAGCCAATCACATCACTACATGAGTCAGCTAGTGACCTCGGCAGGTGTAACCTGGTAGAAACGTCAAGAATTAAAAGGTGAACATTATGCATGATCGCGTAAATACCCGTGACGTATCTACACAAACTAGCGGTCACCAAGTGGTCGAAATTCAACCATAATTGATTTAAATTTTAAGTTTGATTGTTATTATATGTGTCTATTTGTAATGTCAAAATAATAGCTTTTTACTTAATGCATATGAAAGTATATACGGTACATATGTATAACAAGAAAGCCAATTAATAAAAACTGTCTGTCTGTTTGTTTTGGCTAATCTCTGAAACGGCTTGACTGATTTTGACGAGACTTTCACTAGCAGATAGCTGATGTTATAAAGGCTACGTAATATTAAATAATAATAATAATATTAATTTTTATTTTTATTTCGAAAAAATAAGTTGTTGCGAAGAAAAAATGCGGTTGAAGTCGCGAGTAACATCTATTGTAGTTATATATACAATCACAGCAATTGACATGCGTTTGACCGTATGTCAATTAGTTTTTTTGTTGGCCCGTCATATCTGGGTATTGGTATCATTGTTTGCATGTGTTTTTCGTATGTGTGTCCGTTTTGGTAATATGTATTTAGTAGATTATCTGTTTTTATTTAATCTATGCCAATATATTTGGAAATAATAAGGACGACGAATGATGAGTATACTTATAATAATTATAAATAATTATTAGATAAAATGTGCTGTGACAATATGAAGGAGATTATAATAATAATATTAAGAAAACTACATGGAATACCAAACATTAATTAATAAGAATATCTCAATCATATTTTGGTCAACTGAATTAAGAAAATAAATTGTATATGTATTTTTATTGTTGATGTAGTTTTAGATGCGATAAATTGTTATGAATAAAATAAATTTTATTTTAATGTGTTTTTTTCAGTCTTGCTTTTTTTCACAGCCAGCATGCAGCGCCCTCAATGCGTCATGTTTCCATTTTAATACCTACAGGAGACAAAATATATTGTTTGTACCACAAATAGTTCTATCAAATCTAGGTTATTTATAAAGTCTACTGCTACAAGACTCGCCGTAAATAGTTATTTTTTTAATTTTAGAGACTTCGCCTGAATAAAATGTATTCCAAGTATTGCGAGACACTTTACAAAAAACGGATATAAAGATCATCCAGACTTGGAACTACAAAAATTAAAGACTTATGTTTAACTTATCACCAGATATAGTAAAATATAACAGTCAAAAATAGTAAAAGATCACCAAAATTAAAACCGTAATATATTTAAAGAGATCAAAATAAGGCGACGGAGCCCCGATTCGTGGGACTCCTATTTTTGGGTGGGTTTAAGAAGGAACCTAACATAACCTAACCCGAAACGGAATGCAGTGATTTGAGGCGTATAGGTGCTCGTTATGATATATTTTAGTAGGCATATTTTGCTGCGCAATTAGTATTTTTGGTGATCATTATATTTAATCCCAAAATTAAATAGGGATCTCAGAAATGTTTGTCCCGCGTGGAATTCAAACTAAAATAACTGGTCGTAGAGGCAGCGGCGCGGGATCCATTTAAACTATTACGCCATCAATGCAGTTCACACTTCTTTACTTTTTTTTACAACCACATTATCAAACTTAAATCTGATTTGAAGCCTCTTTAAAAAACGCTAATAATAATGTCCTCCTGACTGAATTTCGGTTACGCCGGCCAATCTTAACGGAGACTGGCCATCGGCGCAGGAGATATTATATTGCACAAGTGTGTGCGCAAACACAAGTGCACTCTCTGTTCCGTAACCCTCATGATCCGTTGAGACGTTGATGTCAATATGTAAACATTTGCTGTTGATAGCAAATGTTTACATATTGACATCAAATGGTGGCTTAAACATTTGCTTATTATAGATTAACCAGCATTAATCTGTTGTAGGGTTCAAACCATGCTGGCGTTAATGTGAATGTAATAACCCCTGCTTATACCTTCAAGACTTTAGGCGTGAGTTACATATATAAGTATTATGTGTGAACCAGTGGCGTAGCAGGAGCAGAGATAGCTCAGTGGGGAGACCAACAGACTGCAATGCAAAGGGTCTCGAGTTAGAACCCACGTCGCGCACCTCTGCCTTCCGGAAGTTATATGACTTTTCGAAATTATGTGCGTATTGATTGACAATTATCGCCTGCTCCATGCTTCGGAGAGCACGTTAAGCCGTCGGTCCCGGCTGCCATGAACATCTATGGCAGTCGTTATTGGGAAGTCAGTGCCCTATAATATCCTGACACTAGTCTAGCCTTAGTATTAGCTATAGTTAGCCTTCGGGTTGCGGAGGTTAGGTGGCAGCCGCTCCGTGTAAAAACTGATAACCAGTCAAATCAGGTCAGACTAGAAAGCCGACCCAAGTGAATTGGGAATAATAAAGGCTAAGGAGAAGAAGAGAGTGGTGTAGCGTAGTGGGGGCGGCAGGGGTAGCTCGCCCCGGGCGGCAATTTAAGGGGGCGGCAAAATATCATAATAAATAAAAATAATATCTTGTAAATATTTAAACCATTTCATGACGAACGACAGGTATGGGCAGATGTCCAATACACAATAATGATGACGGTTCTTGCCGAAAAGATCTTTAGAATGGCTGTGTAAGAATATACATAAGAGGGCGGTAAAATTTTCTGCCGCCTCGAGTGGCTGACACACACGGTGCGCCACTGGTAACATATAAAAATGCGATGCGTGAAGTGATAGAAGGCGACAGTTTTCGCCTACGTGCAATTTAACAAAAAGCACATATTGCTAACATATTTTTTGCAGGCGTTTAAATCATACGACAAAAAAATGTATGCTTATCTCACATGGCTTGTATGTATACGAATCATAAAGTACTAGCTTTGCTAATGGAGCAGCAGTTTATATAGTCACCTCGCCACTGATAATGAGCCAAATGATATGGATTCAATCTCCAGAGGAGAACAAATCATGAGATTAATAAATAGATGTATCGATTCTTGGTGATCTTTGTGACCATCGTTCTTGTATCTAATGGCTTTTGCTTGCGGTTTTGCTCGCGTAAAAGTAAATCAGGTTTTGTCAGCAACAGCACGATATTTTAAGTAAAATTTAGCCTATGTTACTTTTTGATAATATAGCTTGCTTCTGGAAAACGAATTTTAAAATCGGTTCTGCAGTTTTTGAGCTAGACCCTTACAAATAAACAAACAAACAAAAAATCTTATCTTCCCTCTTTATAATATTAATATTGATAAAGACTTCTGCGAACATGAATTATTTTTGTTGTGGAAATTCGTCTCATCCTTACCTACTAACGCGGTTAGTGTTGAGAAATTTAAATCTTCCCGGGACAATAATATTGTAAATTAAGTAGCCTGGGTGTCTTTTATTACAACTGCTTGGAATTTTTATAAGAGAAAGTGATATTGCATTTATTTAAAAATAAAACATACTTATATCTACCTATATCATTACATATTATTAAACAAAACCTCTGCCGCGTCTGTCTGGGCACCGCGTGACGTCACTGTCCTCGATTTTCTTCTACATGGACTGCTAGTTTGTATCTGCAACACCTTGTTAATCTGAGTTGTAAAATACTGAAATTATATTTAATTGGCGATTAAAAGAGTGGCTGTGAGTTTCTTGCAGGTTTCTTCTCATAGGCTCAACCCTTGGCCTGAACCTAGCAACTAACCTAAATGTAGCTTCAGTAACTTAGTTAACTCACTAAAACCCATATATTTTGACGTTCATAAGTGTTACTTTGTGACCTAAATGAATACCCTCGCCGCATCTGTCTGTCTGTCTGTGTGTTCGCGATAAACTCATAAAAGACTGAACTGATTTTCATGCGGTTTTCACCAATAGACAGAATGATCCATGAGGAAGGTTTAGGTGTATAATTTGTTAATGTTTTGTACTACGTATGCGAAGCCGGGGCGGGACGCTTGTGTATTAATAAGTAGACAGAAGTATATTAAACCCACATTTCACCAGCTGTGGGTTTAGGTTTAATTTAATAGAGAGGGGAACCTATCGGCCGTCTATCGGCCAGTCAGTCCGAACCTACATCCTGCTATTGAGATATTTTCGACGTTAAACGTCTATAAAAAATTTCCCAACCGTGAAATCGAATCCAAGATCTTATAGCATTCACTATCACTGCGCCAACAAGGCAATCAATAAGCAATTGGACCACCCAAACGTCGATTTCACTTATACGATTACGTTCTTAATTCGAGGAAGAAAGAATTTTAGACAATAGGTCGAAGTAGTTACTTAATCTTGTACAGGAAACTGTCATTAACAATTATTAGAACCGAATTGGAACACACCTACCATTGTAGAAAAGGTGGGTCGACCAAACTTGGAACCAGACCTTACTTTTCCATTTCCAACCATTCAATTTGTTGTGTGCTTGCAGTAAGTGGGGTTGCCCGAGAAATATCACCATGTCAAGTACCACATAAAAACCGTTGGGCCCGTTGCGCCTGATGTCTCTCCAGTTCTGTCGGATTATGCTCTAGAGGTAAGGAACATGAAGTGCTCTTGTGTTTGCGCACACACTTATACACTATAATATCTCTTACGCAGTTGTCCAGTGTCTCTTAAAACTGGCCACCGTGACCAAAAATCAGTTAGGAGGACATTATGCGAGGGACTGATTAAAATGTTAAGCTATTTAACTAAATCAACATCCATCGGGTTCCAAGCACCTTTCCAGTTTCTAGCCTTATTGCTGCTACTGTCAATTTTACTTAAAAATATAAAGTAATAATGTCCTCCAGACCGAAATTCGGCCACGGCGGCCAGTCTTAACGGAGACTGGCCATCTGCGCAGGAGATATTATAGTGCACAAGTGAGTGCGCAAACACAAGTGCACTCTCTGATCTCTAACTCTCATGATCCGATGGGACGGTAATCCGACACGACCGGAGAGAGATCAGGCGCAGGACCAATGGCTTCACGTGCTTTCCGAGGCATGGGGGTGTCTGACACCGCCAACTTCCTAACTCCGAGCTGCTAATGAGATTTATTAACAGAAAAACCCAATAACTTTTTGTTGGCCCGACCCGGGCTTCGAACCCGAGACCTAATGCACATGTCACATTCACTACCGCTGCGCCACGTAGGCAGATAAAATTTTAACTGTCTCCGTTCCATTGAAAATAAAAAGTTTAAAGTGGCCGTAGCACCTTTGAGGCTTCGAGGATATAGGTGTTAGATCACAAATGCATTATTTTTTAGAAAGAGTCCCCTTACGGTTTAATTTCTATGTCACAGGGGACTTTTTCATTTCTCATGACAAACATTCAAATAACGGAGATAAAGAACAAACAGAATTGGAAGAACTATATGTGAACTACACAAATGTTTGTCCCGTGTGGCGATCGAATCTGCAACACTCGGCGAGACGGTAATGGCGAGGGTACCACCTAAATCAGACAAACGGTTGTCCTGAGTCCTAGATGTTCTCTGTGTTCGTTGTTTGAATGTTTCTAAAGTCCCCCGCGATACAGAGATTATTCCTAGCAAGAGATTATGAACATCATAATATTTAAATAATAATTAGTTCAAGCACATGTAATGAGTATACATTATGGAACACAAAGAAACAATAAAAGATACCGAAGCTTATCTAATGAGGATAAGCAGAAAGCCATTAAAGAGTTCAAAAATAATAATCTACTAATGGATATTTGCTAATATAAATTTGATAATTTCAAGTTGATTTACTTTAATGACGCAAACTTCTAAAGGAAATTCAAATCCAAGACGGTACGCTTTCAGCGATCATTTCTCCCACGTACGTGCAAGCTCTGGAATGAACTGCCTGCTTCGGTGTTTCCCGAGCGCTATGATATGTCCTTCTTCAAACGAGGTTTAAAGAGAGTTCTTCTTTCACGGTAGGCAGCGGCTTTGCTGTGTCCTGACATTGCTGAAGTCCATGAGCAGCGGTTACCACTTTCCAACAGGTGGGCCACTTATCCGACTACCACAAAGGCAATAAAAAAAAACTAAAAAATATCTTTATTATTATAATACAGATAATTACTTATTTTGTTCGCTTTTAAGTTTATACACTACTCCAGTACAACTGGCACACCATAGGAATTATTGACGACGTGGCGGCGGTTAAAAGCATCGAAATAGGTATTATATTTTCCTTGTTTGGCAACAATAAAAGCTTTTTAGAGAAAATATATCCTATATCCTATTTCGTACCTTATAACGTTTACACGAAATTTCATGATGATCGGTCGAGAAGTTTAATTCGACGCCGCCCGTGCATTATACTTTCCATTAAAGGAAAAAAACTATATAAAAAATAGACCGTATAATTAGAGCTCTAGGTACTCTAATTGCACCCTAAACTATCGTATTACGATGTCAAAAAGCAGCAACGTGTACGCATTGACGGCACGCGAGTGGTCGCCGGTGAGATGGCGGGGAGGAAAGATTCTCGCTGCACGGACTTCCGGTAAGTTGTATTTTATTCATTGTTTTCCGGCTTATTTCCATGTAATATCATTCAAAGTAATGATAGTATACCCGGAAAGCTGATCATAATTCTTTGATTATCTTATTGAGTTTATTTTAGTTTTTACGGCGCTCACAACTTGTATATCTAGTATACTTCTCATCATCGAATTACTTGTAAAGTAACGACTGAATACTATGTCCAGTTTTCTTCCCTTTGTCAAAGTAGTAGAAAACAAAATACAAAATCATATATCTACTATTGTTCCCATTGCAGTCTTATTAGAAAATGAACGTATGTTGTCTTTTATAATAATATTTTGAGGAACCCGCAGAATAAATGTTTAAACCTTACTACATGTCGTTTTTCAAAGCTTCAAGTCTAGAGGACATCGCTTAATAGCATTGGTGCCGCCTGAAATGCTTCTTTGGATGTAGATAGTGGTTTTGAAACTGATAATGAAGAGAATATTGCTATTCATAGAACTGAAGAGTTGTCCTCCTCACCCTGCCCTTCCATTCATTCTTCTTTCTTCCAATCATTACATAGAGCGCATGAATATATTAGACGGCACCGAAAACTATATACAAGATAATACTTTAATCGATAGTAACGAGACTAACGTTGATGCTGATGTCTTCATGCAGACATTAGACGAAGATCTTTAAATAGAGGATCGAGAGAGGTCGTCCGAGCGTTAATGGCAATGAGAACAACCCTGTGTTGGAAGTCGAAGACAACTTGAACCATGCGCGACCTCCGTTGGATACCTACCCATTATAAACAACGTGCTACCACCGATTGGTGAAGTAAATTAAAATGCTTTGCCAAGATTGGCTCCATTACTGTCGATTCCGTCATCAAATAAGTCGTCTATTGCTAATCCATCAATATTGAGTAGAACCTAGCGTCAAAGGAAACGACCAGAACGAGATCCGGATACTGACTCTCCGTTGGATTTTTTATCGGTTCTTCTCCTTCTTGAGATCATCGACAACACGAACTTGTACTCAACCCAAAGAACTGGCAAATTGATTCAATTGACCATCATAGAGTTGAAAGATTTTCTCATAGTTCTTCTTATCATGGGTATAGTAAAAATGCCTTGCTCTGTATAGAACATCTTTCAAGAGTCGTCGTTAGTACATGAACATCTTTGGCCGAATGTTAGATGTAATGGTTAACAATGCTTGACTACTATACAGAAGAAAATGCAACACGAAGAGCTTGAAACACATAAGTCTGAAAAACTTCAGACACCGATTGGCAGTAGCACAATTGAGACGGCACGGCACCACCAAGCCAAGTACGGACAAAAGCGCTGATCCAAAACTCAACTGCACCGAGGCCCCCAGTTTCTGTTCGTTATGATGGCTACAGCCACTTACCACTGGCTACGACATATGGCCGAACAGAACAATAAAACGAACAGACATTATTCCAAAAGCAAGCAGAAGTTGTGCTTAGTGGCCAAAAGAAATTGCTTTTATAATTTCCATAATAAGTAGGTAGGCAAGCGACCACAAGCAAGTTACAGTTGATTTATATTAATTTACATGAGTATTATTGATATTTTTAAGAACTACAACGCTGAATAAGCTGAATATTGATTAATATGAAGATTTTATAGATACTTAAGTATAAAGTTCAAAATATATATGTCCTGTTAGTGTTTTAAGAGTAAGCCAATGTAAAAATCTGGAATTCAGTCACAAGAAAGCAATATTTTTATTTGAACTAAGTACATATAACTTATAAAAGTAGGCAAATTTGGACATACCTATATAAAAAGTCTAACGGCTGTAAGTAGGTGTGTTACAGCCATTTCATTTGCTTTCAGGTCCCAAATGCTACGTCAACAAGAATTATTATATACAAATAAATAAAAAATATATGTTTCAAAAGTGTAAATCTAAATATAATATATAGAATATAATAAAATATGCGCAAAAATTAAAAAAAACACTTGTACCCCTGGTGGGACTCGAACCCACAATCCCCGGCTTAGGAGGCCGATGCCTTATCCATTAGGCCACAGGGGCTTAGTATACTTCGGCCTATATTACTTCCAAATACAAATTGAACATCGAATAGGTGTCCTTGGCTCCTGCAGTTTAAAATTGTATTGAATGTTTGTATAGTAGACAAAGATTTAAATAAAAACTAAGAAGAATAGTCAGTATAGAGTATATCATAATAGAGGACAAAAGTGTGCAATTTCCAATAAAAGTGAGCGTGATAAGTGTGATAACATTATAATATTCATAATATAGACTTGCGATCCGCTCCGGCTTCGCACGACAAACACATCTAAAACTCCCTCGCGAATTAATCTGTATTTTGGTGAAAACCGCATGAAAATCCGTTCAGCAGTTTTTGAGTTTATCGCGAACGGACAGAGAGACAGACAGCGGCGGGGACTTTGTTTTATAATATGTATTGATAGTGATATCATGTTGTATATGTTAAGTTATGTTATGTGTAAGAAGATAACTTAAAACATAGTAGGGTGCATCAATACTAATATTATAAAGCTGAAGAGTTTGTTTGTTTGGTTGAACACGCTAATCTCAGGAACTACTGGTTCGAATTGGAATTTCTTTTTATTGTTGGATAGCTTATTTATCGAGGTAGGTTATATAAAATCACGCTACGACCAATGTTATATAGCCTACAGCCTTCCTCGATAAATAGGCTATCCCACACTAAAATAATTTTACAATTCGAACCAGTAGTTCCTGAGATTAGCGCGTTCAACCACACAAATAAACAAACAAACTCTTCAGCTTTATAATATAAGTATACATAGATTTGAATTTGAAAGTAACTCTGTCTGTCTGTTGCCTCTTTACGGCTAAACTACTCCACCGATTTAGACGAAATTTAGTACAGATATACTTACTGAAACCTGGGGAAAGACATAGGCTACCTTTTATTGATGTAGGTACATACCACGCGGGCGGAGCCGCGCGCAATAGCTAGATAAGATAAGATAAGATAATTTATTTGTGTAAACATGTGTACATACATACAGAAATATGTATAAATGCATGAAAGATGTTACATGAATTTTTTTCCAACATGTTTGCCATATTATATGACGTATAAATATTTGTGAAGTTAATTGTCAAAATTAGCATACGCATAGCAATAACAAAAATAAAAAAATAAAAATATAATTTGAAAATAACACTAGGTATTCATATTTTCAATTTAAAATTGTCAAAATAATTATTATATTAATTGTTATAATGATAAAATTAAACAAAAGTTCGCTTTTCTCTTCGCCAATTTCAAGTAATAGTCATAATACTCTTAATAGTCAAATAAAATTACAAAATAATAAAAATAATAAAGAATTCAAATGCAAAAAAAAGAAATATTTAAACATCGGGATTATATTCTTAATTAGTATTTGATTTAATTTATTATATTATGAGCTAAAAAGTCTTTGACATTATAGTAAGCCATCAGCGCAAGGTATATCCGCAGTTTTTTTTAAATATTTTTCATTCTTTAGGCAGTTTGTTAAATATGACGGGTGCCACGCAGAGGATACTTCTGCGCATAAGTGCAGTCCCTAGAAGTATGTATAGAGCGCTTGCTGTTGTCGCGTCTATTTCTAGAAACTCTGTCATTCAAACGAGGGAATAAAGTAGGATTTGATTTAACAAACATAGCTGTCTCTAAAATATATATGCATGGTAATGTCAGTATTCCATATTTAACGAAGTAAGGTTTGCAACTGCCTGTAATTTTTAAGTTAAACATCGATCTGATACACCTGTTTTGTATTTTAAAAGCCATTTCTTTACCAGTCGAATTTACATTTACCTGTTGCCACGTTCAGCAAATCAAGGCGTAGAACCAATGAGAAAAACTGGCAAGAAACTGACGGCCACTCTTTGCCGCCAAGTTTCCAGTATTGTATATTTCAAAATCTTTCATGTAAGGAGCTGCAACCTCACTACTCATTAAACACTCAAGCGATAAGCAATATTATAATGTTAGAGTTAGAACGAGCTCGCCGATGAACTGACTTAAGAAATATCACTCTGTTACGGATAATCGACGTAAGAGTAGTTACACTGCGTTACTGCGTTTCGCTCGGTAAGTAAAAGTGCTGGAGGCTCACATTTAGGAGTAGTAGAGCCTCGCTGATTTCAGCATGAATGGGTTGGCTCGACCGGGGAAGGACTACCCTCTCACAGAATATCGACGTGAAATAGCAGTATTCCTACTGTTATGTTCCGGTCGGTGAGTGAGACTGCTGGAGGCCCAATCACTCTCTTTCCCCCTTCCCGCTCCTTCTCTTTCCCACTTCCTTTCCTCCTCGATGGCGTAGTGGTTAGTATAACCAACTGCCACGCCTGAGGTCGCAGGTTCGATTCCCGCACAAGACAAATATTTGTGTGCATGAACATGGATGTTTGTCTTGTTCTGGGTGTTTCTATGTATATATATGTATGTATTTACAAAAAAGAAAGTATATATGTACGTGCGCGTGCGCTTCATACAAGCAAATATGCACTGCATACCCTAGTCCGCTGGCTTATGTAAATCTATATAATCGAAATCTATTTATTAAATACTACAATATAATATACAGATATATACACACACAAAAACATTTATAAATAAAATGTAGTGCCCTCGCAGAGGCCCTACCTCTGCGAGGGCACTACATACTGCATACCCTACGAGAAATCTTTGTGCACGCCCCTGTATATGTATGTTTATTCATTGTCTAGTACCCATAATACAAGCTCTGCTTAGTTTGGGCTAGATAGTGTTGTGTGTATGTGGTAGAATAATATTATTAAAGGGTCGGCAATGCGTAATTGATGCCTCTGGTGTTGCAGGCGTCTATAGGCTACGGTGACCACTTACCATCAGGTGGGCCAGGTGGTATGCATGTTTGCCACATTAGTTGCATAAAAAAAAAAACTTCTACCATTCCTTCCCTTTAACTGGTTTGGTGGTAAAGCATTAAATGCGACTACTATGCATGAGCTTTCAAGTTCGATTCCATCAACTTAGAAATTATTATGCTTGACCAACTAAATATTCTATGTAATTAATCTGTTTTATACGGATTTTATCGCGTTGTTTATTTTAAAACAATTTTATTACATAAGTTTATAAGGCTAGTTTAAATGGAACAGTCGCATGGGGATGACCTAGGCGACCGTTCCTCGATCAGAGCGGAGACGTTCTGAACAAAGGCCTGGTTAAGAGCACCTTAAAGCGGCGAGCGTGTATAAGGAATATGATGAAAGTGAATGAAGCCAGAGAAGTGTGTCAGGATCGTAGCAAATGGAAATCCGTAGTCTCTGCCTACCTCTTTGGGAAACAGGCGTGAATCTATGTATGTATGTATATATTTATTACATAATTTTAACTACTATTACTACTATCAAAAACAGTAGTAGTTAATTTTTTTAAATGATGTGATAAACGTAACTTCGTATAAAAAACGCGACAAAAACCGTATAAAGTAGTTTAATTTCAATGTGTAACATTCGCATAAACGAAGACAATTATACTTTAGTCATAGTCGCAACCAATTTTCTAAATAAGTTTACGGAGTATAAGTTATTTTTATAATTCCCACAATAACTCCATATTGTAGGAATTATAAAAGTATTTTGTAGTTCTCTTGCACCGACAGCGGAAAATTTGCAATCAGTAGTAGTTATTATGCATGGAGCTTTTGGGAGTAACAGGAAATAAAGCGAAAGTAAAGGTATTTTTAAATTAGAAAGCATAACGGCATGTCTTTAATAAATAATGGAGAACGAGTGGCACAAGAATTTGTATATTTGGAAACTCAATTGTCAAAGACGCCGAATCCTGTTTATTCCACATGACGAAGTGCAGCAGTCACATTAATTACTTATCCCTTTAACTCATTGAGTCGCAGCGACACCCCGACGGCCAGGCACAATATATTCTTGGTTCGACTGTGACTGTAATGGTCTAAGTGGTCGCCTCGTCACTGCCACTGCACCGAGTGTTAGGGGTTCGAATCCCACACGGGGCAAAAATTTGTGTGATACACAAATGGTGTTCCGAGTCTGGATGTTCTTTGTGTCCGTTGTTGGAATGTTTGAAAAGTCCCCGACACAGGAATTATACCAAGTGAGGAAGGCGACTTTCTAAAAAAAAAATTCTGGCATTCCAACAATAGACACGTTTATATAAAACCTTATTAATACCGCGTATGATTTCAGCAAAGAAATATTTTATCAGTAATTTCTTTAATCGGAATGGTCACCGACAGGACAGATTTACGAAGTGTGAGGCCAATCCTAGTCCTAACTTAATATTATAAATACGAATGTGATTTTGTTTTTAAGCTTTCACGTCTAAAACTACTTGACCGATAATCAGGAAATCTTTAATACAGAAAAGGATATAAGGTACCTTTCATCCAGAAGAAAATACAGTTTCCGAAAGATAGAAATGTATTGACAATGTCTACATTAAAACGAGTGAAGCCGCGGTCAAAATATAGTGGCTAATATACAATAGATGTGCCCACGGTTTCACTCGCGTTTGTTGTTCACTGTGCCACCTTCGTGGGTCGTAGCGTGATGTTATATAGCCTATAGCCTTCCTCGATAAATAGGATGTCCAAAACTAAAAAAAAATTAATTCGGTCCAGTGGTTCCTGAGATTAGCGCGTTCAACCAAACAAACTCTTCAGCTTTATAATATTTTAAGTATAGATTGTAAAGTTTATTTGACACTAGCTATTGCCCGCGGTTTTGCTTGCGTAAAAGTAGATTAGGTTATGTAGGTAAGTATCAGTACCTTTTTTTAAATAAAATATAGACTATGGTACTCGGTGGTAATGTAGCTTTCTAATAGTAAACGATTTTTAAATTCGGTTGTTGAGTTTTTGAGTTAAACCATTACAAACGAACAAAAAAATCAAGTCTTGCCTCTTCATAATATTAGTATATATTAAACAATATTTTATTTATTTATAGTTGCATATGGCTATTCCACAATCTAGTATAATTTGGACACTTTCACGATTCATAATTTATGTATTTATATGAAAAAGAAAGCCTGCTTGTAACAACACAGTCTGTGCAACCTGGTCGAAATGTCAAGTATTTCGCAAAGGTTCGTAACTATCTATAAATACGTTAAATACTCGCGTATAATATAAAATATGTATATAACAAAATATATGTACACACAGCGACACTTCAACCTAGACTGTTTGGATTTTGAACTATTAGAAGTTGAACGCTGCGAATCGTGCGAGAGAGTGCGTTATATTTTTGTTAAGCTCTATCCTTAACATTACATCGACACCACTATGCACTGTCACTTTCCGACAATTCTTTATTTTGTATGTAGCGTAGTTATGCGTATATAGGGTGTCTAACTTGATGTGTAGCCGTGTGTGCATAGGAGCTAAAAATAATTTAAGGAAGATAAGAGAAATAGAAGCCACAAACAAATAATTTTAAAACTTTTGTCTGTCTGACTGTATGTTTGTATGCACATCACGCTAAACTACTGCACAAATTTTTATTTTGTTACTAGCTGACCCGGCAAACGTCGTTTTGCCATAAAACAAATGTTTGACCAAAAGAATAAAAAATTGTTAGGGGTTGACAACCCTTATCACTAAGGGGTATGAAAAATAGATGTTGGTCGATTCTCAGACCTACTCAATATGCTCACAAAATTTCATGAGAATCGGTCAAGCCGTTTCGGAGGAGTACGGGAACGAACATTGTGACACGAGAATTTTATATATAAGATTTTCTTGATATGCAGCTTCGAAGTCGAGTATTTAAATAAGAAATTGTAGATACAGCGTCTAGTATCATGTCTAGCCTAGGTGCGTAAAAAAAATGGATCGTTGTTTTACCATATTGTTTCTGTATCTCGAGGGACTTACAAACGTTCAATCAACAGACACAAGGAAAATCCAGACAGAGACGGAACAATCATATATAGATGACATGAATTTTTGTCCCGTGTAGGATTCGAATCCACAACATTCGGTGCCATGGCAGTGGTCAGACGAGCACTTATGCTATTACGTAATGGAGCAGTGCAATCTCTTTTGCCTGTAGTCTCTATTTATAATATTAGTTGCAATAGGATATTATTAACCTCTGAGTCTTCTTCAAAGAGGTTAATGAAAACACTATGTGGGTCTGTGTATCTGTTAGTGACAGGTTGTTACTGACAGGCATAGCTCCGGAACTACTGGACCGATTGACTTGTAACTTGGTGTGCAGACACCCAGAGGTCATCCCTCGGTCGAGTTTGAATATGGGCCCTGTTGGTCAAAAGATCCCCGAGATATAGGGTCACAAGGTCATAAGGTCAGGGGATATCCACCAACAGAGTGATTTGGAAGTCCAAGGGAGAGGCTTTTGCGCAGCAGAGAGACATTACAAAAATTTGAAGAAAAAACGTCACATGCAGACGAAGAGGTTGAATCCTGGGTTTTTTACACCCATCTCGTTTTAGTATAAACATCGATTAATATCATTATTAATTTGTTATCTTGTTAACATTACATCATACATAGGTCAACTCAATTTAAACTTGACATCCTTTTTAGTTATCAGTTTTGTGTTAATACATATATATACATCATGCCTCTGAATCATCGAAGGGCTAGGTAGAGGTTTACTAAGTCTATAGTTTGTAGATAGTCACCGTTTAAGTGTTTGCCTCTCCACAACCGCCGCACCGAGTGTTGTGGGTTCGATTCCCATACGGGACAAAAATAATTGTGCTGGGTGTTCCTTATGTCCGTTGTTTGAACGTTTGTAAAGTCCGGGTGACTTTACAAACGACACAAGAATTAATCCTAGTGCGGGAGTTCTTTTTTAAAAGGAAGAAAAATGTGTCCGTTTTTGTAGGTTTGATGTCTACATGATATTATATGAATCCTTTGAGTTAACATGTAGCACTTACTCGTAGTGAAAACTTTACTAGATTGTATGTAACACGTGTTAGAATGCATGCTCTCAATCTCACTGCGGCATGCACTTTCAAAGGCACGTTTTTTTTTTGTGTATATATCAGCACATGTACCCTATACGAGTACAAACTGTACTTTTATGCGTTTAGTTCTGAAAAGCCAGGTTTCCCGTCTATGGTACTACGGTAAATTTGTCCTTAGAATACCTGTTTGTCTCTGATTTAAAATACAAATGTCAAATAATCCATCTTGCTTGATAGCATTTTATATTACACAATTTATAATTAAGCCTATTGTCAAATCGTATTTTGGAGTCCCTTGTGAACAACATCTTTAAAGCAATACATTTTAAAACAGCAGTGCAATTGCAACAATGCAAAATGGTTACGTTTATGTTAAAGAAGACTTCTTTGAGTTTGATTGAAGCACAAAGTAAACTTGTTTTCGGCATGGATCATTATATTTATACTTCTGTTTCTACATAAATGTCTTCAGTCTAGATGTTTGGCTATATCATCATATTTCTGCATGTCAACAGTAGAAGATTAATTCGACTAAAAACTAGTGAAGTCGAAAAACGTAAGTAATAATTAAATCGGTGATTGTTAAGAGGAAACACCACGGGCGAGAGAATTGAAAAATAGGTATTTGTAAAATCTATTGCTGTCGCGCAGTGCCCGCAGAGCGTGATAGAGACAACTGCACCTTGGACCAAAACTACCTATGAAAGTACACAAAATCAACGTTTCGTAGTCCCCTGATTCCTTCGCCAACACTTGACCGATTTAACTACTTATTTCATTAAAAATTTAAGAAAGTCTTTGGCCGTGTTTCTATGTTTTTCTTTTTTTATATTATCTACTCAAATTTGTTTTCTGGATGTTTGAACACAGCGGAAAATCTGACCAATTTTTGAGGTTTTTGAAGGCTCATATCTCTTTTAATAATTAATTAATGAAAAAAAGGAAAACATAGGGACATGCCAATAGAGGCTATACATGTTATTTTAAAATATTATTGTTCTACTGGCATTATCCAGGGAGGAAACAGGGGACTACATTTGTATGGAAAAACGGCCCTTGTGTTTCCTCTTAAAACCCAACAAGAATTTTTTTTCGAGATTCGTTTTTTTTAACCCCCGACGCAAAAACGACGGGGTGTTATAAGTTTGACGTGTCTCTCTCTCTGTGTGTGTGTGTGTGTGTGTGTGTGTGTGTGCGCGTGTGTGCGTGTGCGTGTGCGTGTGCGCGTGCGCGTGCGCGTGTGCGTGTGCGTGTGCGTGTGCGTGTGCGTGTGCGTGTGCGTGTGCGTGTGCGTGTGCGTGTGCGTGTGCGTTTGCGTGTGCGTGTGCGTGTGCGTGTGCGTGTGCGTGTGCGTGTGCGTGTGCGTGTGCGTGTGCGTGTGCGTGTGCGTGTGCGTGTGCGTGTGCGTGTGCGTGTGCGTGTGCGTGTGCGTGTGCGTGTGCGTGTGCGTGTGCGTGTGCGTGTGCGTGTGCGTGTGCGTGTGCGTGTGCGTGTGCGTGTGCGTGTGCGTGTGCGTGTGCGTGTGCGTGTGCGTGTGCGTGTGCGTGTGCGTGTGCGTGTGCGTGTGCGTGTGCGTGTGCGTGTGCGTGTGCGTGTGCGTGTGCGTGTGCGTGTGCGTGTGCGTGTGCGTGTGCGTGTGCGTGTGCGTGTGCGTGTGCGTGTGCGTGTGCGTGTGCGTGTGCGTGTGCGTGTGTGTGTGGCATCGTAGCTCCCGAACGGATGAACCGATTTTAATTGATTTTTTTGTTTAGAAGGTGAATTAGTCGGAAGTGTTCTTAGTTATGTTTGATGAAAATCGGTCCAAAATGGCCGCCGCCACAAAATGGCGGAGTACATATTTTTTCACAGCTCCCTCAATATATATAATATAATATCAAATGAAAGGGATTGACTAGTAGAATACTATACACTATGATAAATTTCAAATCCAAGATGGCCGCTACCACAAAATGGCGAATTACATTTTGTTTTTCACAACTCTCTCAATATGGGTATCAAATGAAATTTGTGTCGGGGGTTTTTTAAATTTTTAATTTATGTTACGCGGGTGTAAGGGAAACGCTCCCGAAGTCGAAATGCTAATATTATACTATCAAAATTCTGTCGAATACCAATAATCATTTGCCTTATATTAATTTTTTTTGGAATTTGGAAATTTGCAACCCCGCAATGGAAAGCGAACAAATCTTGGGTTCAATGCCACGCGTCCGCGTCAGACCGCGCGTCGCCACCGCGTCGGTGCGCCGTAACTATTCGCAGCTAAGTACGGTATACAACCTTATTACTTACCCTGAAAACTTCAAACTGCGCCCCATCCACCTCCAGACAAATTCGGGCTCGTCGAAATACACATTTTATCACGTACCGACACAGAAAAATCGGAGGCACGAGGTCGCCAGGTGGTAGCCTCCCAATCCATCAGTCGCTGAATAACTCAGTAAGACGCTTAGGGACCGATTTGACACAAAAAATAAAATCAAGATAACGTCCGTCGAGCCGCATTGGTACGAGTATTTTGATATTATAAACACCAACCCACATGTTAACTGACCAGCGTGTTTGATGCCCTGTCTCTTGAAAGGATTGTGGATTTGTCTCTAACCGCACGTAGTATTCCTTCTATTCCACAATTCGCTTCTGGTGAAAGTATTCTCGTCCGTCCAGCCGCCGTATTAACTTCGCAGCACTTCGCGTGCTGAGCCGTGAGTTCCGACGGACAACATTCACTATGCTTTTTCTGTTCTCACATCTACTTGTCTGCCACTACCTGCCGCCGCTGCTGGAGCAATCGGACAATTCTCTAATAGACATTGGAACGTTGCCGTTATCATACGTGAATCAGAAGGATGCCGGCGGGCGGATGTATCTGGCGGTAAATCCTCAGCAGCAAACCTCTGAGCTTCTCCCAAACACATAAACATATGAGTAAGGGATACTCAGTATATACATACGCGACGGGCATTATTGTTAAACAACGACCACAAACATAAAACGATTAGTTTATTATTACTTAATAATAAAGTAACAATTAAATAATAATCACTTAACAAAAAATAATAACAGAAACTTAATATGAAACCAAAAAATAATAATCTGGCTAGCAAAAAACGTAAACAAACAAATCTTTCACTCACGCGCGTTCAAGTAACAAGAAATTACTGTTAGAAGAATCAAGTCATTTCCGAAATTTGGTCGATAGCTACCAGAGATAAAAAAATTACGTCTTGGATGTAGTATTGTACCTTTTAACGTTGTGTTAGTCACTAGGTACATCGATCAAACAAATATACCACTAAATTAGGTATATTTGATCGATTACTAGTTAGGTACATTATAAAAATATTTTTCAACTATGCTTTATTTTATGCTAAGTTTAGTAACTTAAAAATAATAATGAGCATTGGATGATAGATCTAAGACAAGTAGGTATGTTAATAAAAACAATTTATTATAACTTCACATCGGCATTAAACGTAATGAATGATTTCATAAAGCAACATTAATAAAGGATCTCGGTGACTTTATAACAAGCGGGTATCGAAAAGTTACATTAAAAACTGTGGTCATACATAACATTCTTTTACGTACTTATAAAATCTATTGTAGGTCAAATTCTGCATTATTTTTATTGACATCTGTTTATCTAATCATTGCATTTCGCGCGCATGCCGACGAGGCGACTCACAGCGGACCCTCACACGCGTTAGAGCGAGATAGCTAGCACCTTTGCACTGGACAGTATGGCGGGGGGGAAGCGAGTTGAATGGTTGATTTCGTTTATTAACACTATTCTAATAATTGCGTGGTGTTTAAAAATCAGTGATGGTTTGATTAAATTACAATGTGTCATCATAAAAAGCCTACAATTCTGGTAGAACTTGCAAAGTACCTAACTAAGTGTAAGACGCGTTTGTAGAAGAAAGGGTTGTGATGTTATGTGTGTGATTGAAATAAACAACGACAATGGAATACGAGCTGACGACTAATGTAAATTGCGCCTTAAGCTTGCGCTCGTCGGCATCAAGTAGGTATTGTTTTAAATTAATTAATAGGAGTGCAAATAAATAAACGCGAAAATAAGTTTTTGATTTCTTCGTGTCGAGGTTAAGTTATCAAAATTAAACATTGTTTCTCAGTACCTACCTAGTTGTATGCCGCGGCAGGGACGAATCATAACTAGAACGGGACACAGCTAGAATAACTTTTATTGAATATTGCATCGAGTTGGTCGACAAATTGATATTTATTATCAAGAATAACTAGGTATAATTATCGGGCGTTCCTTTATGGATCACAGGGATTATTTCAAGGTATCTAGAGCTAGCCATTTAATTAATCTTCCAATAGATAAAATAAGGAAATGAGTATCAGTGAGGGATAGAATCTTATACTAACAATGCAGGCGACGCGGACGGCTAGACGGCAGCTCTCGGCGGCGCTATCCGTGTGTCAAACGCACGCCGCGTAGTCGGTCATTACCCCTAGCGTCAGCTGATAGACAGCTCTTAATAATCCATTACGTATTTTAGAAAAAGGGAATTAAATTTATTTTCCTTGTGATATCCGTTATATTTGGCTATCCGAACATAATAGCATGTGAAAAGAGCAATTTTTTTTAGAAAAAACGTAATTTATTTTCGTGTTTTTTTGTTGTATCGTATCAGTAATCACCGGCACTACCACCTGTCTTCGTTTTCGGGAGCGTTTCTCTTACACCCCCTGGAAGATGACGGTGATTAAAAAGTTAATGTGATTATGTTTAAGATTTAAAGTTTTTCAATACAATTGTAAATTAAGTAATCTGCCGTGTTTTCTAACCTTTTCTTATTTTTATTGCCTTAAATTATTTAAATTGAGTGTTAAAACAACATATATAACACATTGAGTGTAAAAACAACAAAAGTAAAAATAAACTGATAAAAATTTAGCATACTTTACACATTTTTTACATTTAAAAAGGTAAGCTATGGCTAGGTATATATATTAACTTTAACATATAACAATCACAAACATCTATATACAATATATATATATCTAAATAAATAACTTTTTGTCTCTCCTGAAAAATTTACTGAATGTTACTTGTGGGTTTTAACAATCGCCGATTCTATTTACTCTCGATGTTGTGACCTGACTGAGGCCGTTATCCTCTTATACAAGCAAAATAAATACATTATTATTATTATTATATTACTAGAACAAAGAATTCGACTTAAATCTATACTAATATTATAAAGCTGAAGAGTTTTGTTTGTTTGGTTGAACGCGCTAATCTCATGAACTACTGGTCCAAATTGAAAATTATCTTAGTGTTGGATAGCCCAACTAGGAGGAAGGTTATAGACTATATAACATCACGCTACGACCAATAGGAGCATCGATGAAAAATGCAGCGAAAACGGGGAAAATTCTCTTATGTGAAGTAGACGAAGTTGCGCGGGTCAGTTAGTAATAAGTATAACTATCAACGTCGGTACTAGCTTATACCTACAACCTTACTTATCAAAATATCACTAAGACCAACAGACTGCAATGCAGAGGGTCTCGGGTTGGAACCCACGTCGCGCACCTCTGACTTTCGGAAGTTATATGACTTTTCGAAATGATGTGCGTATTGATTGACAATTATCGCCTGCTCTGTGCCTCGGAGAGCACGTTAAGCCGTCGGTCCCGGCTTCCATGAGCATCTAGTGCAGTCGTTATTGGGAAGTCAGTGCCCTATAATATCCTGACACTGGTCTAACCTTAGGATATCGTTAACCTTTGGGTTGCGGAAGTCAGGTGGCAGCCGTTTCATGTAAATACTGTTATCCAGTCAAATCCGGTTAGACTAGAGAAGCTGACCCCACGTGACTTGGGAATAATAAACGCTAGGGAGAAGGGAACTCATAACTTTAAAGTCGCTGATAAATGATTAACCTTTGGTCAACGGCCCGGCCCGCCTCTGTTATTTAATTATTGTCTATACTAATATAATAAAGCTGAAGAGTTTGTTTGTTTGCTTGAACGTGCTAATCTCTGGAACTACTGATCCGAATTGAAAATTTTTTGTAGTGTTGGATAGCTCATTTTTCGAGGAAGGCTATAAGCTATATAAAATCACGCTACGACCCACAGGACCGGCGCAGTAATCATAAATGCGGGTGAAACCGCGGCCACATCTAGTTTAACATATAATAATAACGAGGTTCTCACTGCGGCTTCGCTCGCGTAAGTGTAGGTTAGGTTAGGTTTGTAACAATACTTTTGTCTGAATAAAAGGTACCCTATATCCTTTTTTATTCTTCTAACAACGTGTATGCGAAATTTCATAATGATCGATCAAGTGGTTAAGGCATGAATACGAAACAAACTCACATTCATTGAAATTAAACTACTATATACGGATTTTATCGCGTTGTTTATTTAGCACGGTATTACAAAATTTTGAAAATATTTCACTACTTCTACTATTGATTTTATTTTACTAATTTATAAGCTAATAAAATTATTTAAACTATTAAATCTATTTATTTTTGGTTTACACTTTCGCCGCCGTTTCGGTTGCTTTTCAGCAGCCATGGTCACGGGGAGACTAAGATGGTAGTTGTCTCAATGTTCCAGTGTAGTTATTTCAAAGTACCCGAACATAATGTAATCATTGGTATTTCTATTTACGCAGAATGAGCTCAAAGTATCATGAAGTCTAGCTGTGGTTTGTTTCTTCTTGGGTTTGACTATTTGAAGTACTGGATCCCAAGCTGGTGGTACATTCCAACCATCTTCTCTATTAAAATTGGGATGTTTTTTGATTTCAATAGCCTCGCGAAGCATCCTTGGTAGGAATCGGTGTTCTTTAGCGAGAATCTGTGGTTTGTCAAATCTCAGGTAGTGGTTGGTCCCCTGTTGTACATGTTCACACACAGGAGACTTCAACGAGCGTTTGTGTTTTACGTCAGCTATGTGTTCTTTTATGCGGATGCCTATGCTTCTCTTGGTTTGACCAATGTATGAGAGTCCGCAGTCACAATCTATTTTATAGACCCCTGCATCTTGTAAAGATAATTGGCACTTGACGGATGGTAAAAATTGACTTATCTTCGTTGGCGGCTTGAAGTATGTGTTGATTGAAGCTCGCTTCAAGATGTAGCCAATCTTGTCAGTTACACCCCTTACATAAGGCAGTATAGCAGGCTGGCGCTCGACTGTGGCTGGCTTTTCTCGGGATCTGTGACAGCGGGCGGCGCGGCTGTTGGAGCTTGTTGTCTTGCAGTACTTGCTTGACATGTTGAAGCTCGGCGTCCAGGTGTTTCTTGTCACAGATCCCGTGGGCTCTCTGAAACAAAGACATTCCCACGGTAGCTAACTGTTTAGGATGGTGGTGAGATTCACCGTTCAAGTACCTATTTGTATGGGTCTTTTTCCTATACACAGTGTGGCTCAAAGTATGATCAGGATTCCTGATGACAAGTACATCTAAGAATACTAATGAATTATTTGCCTCTAATTCCATAGTAAATTGGATGTTGTTATTAATAAGCAGCACGCACCATATCTACAGCTATGACTTAAGATCACAAGTTACCATCTACAGAGCAATTATATGCATAAACCTAATAATACTGCTTATCCCGATAATACAACCTAGCACCGTACTAGCAGAAGATATGACAAGAAAATCAAAATAAAACCTGTTCAACTCGGCGAGCAAACCAGTGACCACTCATCAAAATTATCTAATACAATGTTAAATAAACAACGCAATAAAATTCGTATATAGTAGTTTAATTTCAATTAATAACATCTGCGTATACAGAAGACAATATTATGTAAAGCGTGTTTTTTAGTTTATTTAAGCTATTATTTTTTATCTGATATCTTATTTACTTCTCTTCTGGATGAAAAGTACATAATATATGTATGGTATGTTCTTGTTGTACTCCTGACAACATGTATGCGAAATTTCGTGATGACCGGTCGAGTTTTTAGGGCATAACAAACAAACAAATTCACATTTATAATATTAGTTAGAATACATTGGGACTGTACAAAAGAATTTTTTTAAATATTAAAATTATGATGTCCCACCGGCATTAGAAACAGTGTCTACGCTACCGATGGTAAGGACTCCAGGGACACGAACCTCCTCACGATGCTTGCTGTGTCTAGCAATACTGCCCTGCATCAGCTGTTTTATAATGTACTACCTTTTGCCCGCGATTTCGCTCGTGAACAGTACCTTTTTTAGAGGAAGGGTAAATGTCCTTTTCCGTACACCTGACACCGTGTACGCGAAATTTCATTATGATTGGTCGAGTATTTTGGGCGTGAAAGCATTAAACAAACATTAAATTCACATTCGCATTTTCTAAGACAACTCCCTCACTAGTTATTGTTTTTGTATCGCGAGAGAGTTACAAACATTCAATCAACAGACACTAGGAAAATCCAGACAGAGACGGAACAATCACATGAATTTTTGTCCCGTGTGGGAATCGAACCCACAAAATTCGGTGCGACGGCAGTGGAGAGACAACAACTTAAACTTAGAAAATTCTAAGACATCTCCCTCACTAGTTATTGTTTCTGTATCTCGAGGGACTTACAAACGTTCAATTAACAGACAAAAGGAAAATCCAGACAGAGACGGAACAATCATATGCAGATCACATGAATTTTTGTCCCGTGTGGGATTCGAACCCACAACCATGCCATGGCAGTGGTGAGATGAGTACTACTTAGTTATGCGTTCCCAGACCACACAACGAACCATATTAGTAAACTAAGAACGCATCACGCCACCAGCCTTAGCAACCGAACTTGATCGTTGTTCTGTGTAACTCGTAACATAACGAATTACCATAAAATTAATTATGACCAAACACATTAATCTAATTACATGTATCATAACTAAAGCAGCTCTGTGAGGTCTCACACAGACAGCACACATGTAACGTGTCACACCAGTTATAAACCCATGTAACTTAGAATTAAGTCATTCCTTTGTTCTCCGCTGTAAAGACTGTATTATTACTCGTGTTTATTAAATAAAGTATTTATTTTTATTAATATAACCGAGTCTTTATATTTGAATACTTACCTGTAGTCACTATTTATAATATTAGTTGCAATAGGATATTATTAACCTCTGAGTCTTCTTCGAAGAGGTTAATGAAAACACTATGTGGGTCTGTGGGTCTGCTAGTGACAGTTTGTTAGTGACAGGCATAGCTCCGGAACCACTGGACTGATTGACTTGTAACTTGGTGTGCAGACACCTTGGGGTTATTCCTCGGTCGAATGTGAATATGGGCCCTGTTGGTCAAAAGACTCCCGAGATATAGGGGTCCCAAGATCATAATGTCAGGGGATATCCACCAACAGAGTGATTTGGAAATCCAAGGGAGAGGCTTTTGCACAGGAAAGGGACATTCCAAAAAAAGGTGAAAAGAAAAAACAAAAGTCACATGAAGACGAAGAGGTTGAATCCTGGGTTCTTACACTATCACGTTTTAGTATAAACATCGATTTATATAATTATAAATTTGTTATCTTGTTAACATTACATATAGGTCAACTCAATTTAAACTTGACATCCTTTTAGTATAACACTTGGTGTTTAGTTATCAATTTTGTGTTAATACATATGTACATCATGCCTCTGAATCATCAAAGGGCTAGGCAGAGGTTTCCAAGTCCGTTTAAGTTGTTGTCTCTCCACTGCCGTCGCACCGAATGTTGTGGGTTCAATTCCCATACGGGACGAAAATAGTTGTGCTGGGTGTTCCTTGTGTCCGTCGTTTAAACGTTTGTAAAATCACCCGCGATACAAGAATTATCACTAGTCCGGAAATTATTTTTTAAAAGGAAAACAAATGTGTCCATTTTTGTAGGTTCGATGTCTACATGATATTATATGAATCCTTTGAGTTAACATGTAGCACTTACTCGTAGTGAAAACTTTACTAGATTGTATGTAACACGTGTTAGAATGCATGCTCTCAATCTTACTGCGGCATGCACTTCCAAAGGCACGTTTTTTATTTGTGTATATATCAGCATATGTACCCTATAGAAACTGTACTTTTATGCGGAAGTTCTGAAAAGCCAGGTTTCCCGTCTATGGTACTACAGTAAATTTGTCATTAAAATACCTATTTTTGTCTCTGATTTAGAATACAAATGTCAAATAATCCATCTTGCTTGATAGCATTTTATATTACACAATTTATAATTAAACCTATTATCGTATTTTGGAGACCCTTGTGAACAATATCTTTGAAGCAATAAATCTTAAAACAGCAGTGCAATTGCAACAATGCAAAATGGTTACGTTTATGTAAAAGAAGACTTCTTTGAGTTTCATTGAAGCACAAAGTAAACTTGTTTTCGGCATGGATCATTATAATTATGCTTCTGCTTCTACATAAATGTCTTGAGTCTAGATGTTTGGCTATATCATCATATCTGCATGTCAACAGTCCTAGAAGGTAAATTCGTCTAAAAACTAGTGAAGTCACAGAACGTAAGTAATAATTAAACGGTGAATGTAAAAACCTCACGTGTATCACTTCTTTCGAAATTAGTTTTTTTATGTTCCTTGTCTATGGTCATTTCTAGAATCAGTATTAAAATAACGCAACTGCAATCAGATCAGTACAAAACATCAACCTTCAAAATATTGTTAAAACAACACTAATTTTGCAAAGATGTTGTTTTAACACTCAATTTAAATAACTTAAGGCAATAAAAATAAGAAAATGATAGAAAAAGTGTGAGCTGAACAGGCAAACAACTTTTTTGGGCAATTCTCACATGGAAGTCAAGTTCCTACCAACCATGATTATTCGACAAAAATTAACATTAAAAAAATTGGAGATATATGAAAGTAAAAAAAAGTACAAACCATTCTATGATGATCTCCTACAATGGCTCAGTACTGCTTTGGAAAATATAGATGACCTGGAAGATGATTGTGCTTAAAAAGTTAGTGTGATTATGTTTAAGATTTAAAGTTTTCCATTACAATAATTAAGTACTATGGTGTGTTTTCTAACCTTTCCCTTTATTTTTATTGCCTTAAATTATTTAAATTGAGTGTTAAAACAATATAAGTGAAAATAAAAACTGATAAAATTTGCATACTTCACACATTTTTTACATTTAAAAAGGTAAGCTATGGCTGGGTATATATATATATATATATTTAACGTATAACAATCACAAACATCTATATACAATATATATATAAATAAATAGCTTTTGTCTTTCCTGAAAAATTTACTGAATGTTACTTGTGGGGCTTTAACAATCGCCGATTCAATTAACTCTCGGTGTTATTTATTATACATAGTATAAACATAGACCTGACTGAGGCCGTTATCCTCTTATCCAAGCAAAATAAATACATTATTATTATTATATTACTAGAACAAAGAATTCGCCTTAAATCTATAATAATATTATAAAGCTGAAGAGTTTGTTTGTTTAGTTGAACGCGCTAATTTCAGGAACTACTAGTACGATTTGAAAATTCATTTTACAAAAATTCACATTCATTAGTGTTGGATAACCGAATTAGGAGGAAGGTGATAGACTATATAACATCACGCTACGACCAATAGGAGCGGAGCATCAATGAAAAATGTAGCGATAACGGGGAAAATTCTCTTATGTGAAGTAGACGAAGTTGCGCGGGTCAGTTAGTAATAAGTTTACTTAACTATCAACGTCGGTACTAGCTTATACCTACAACCTTACTTATCAAAATATCACTAAGACCAATTGACTTGAATTCCAGACTGCAATGCAGAGGGTCTGGTTCGAACCCACGTCGCGCACCTCTGACTTTCGGAAGTTATATGACTTTTCGAATTTATGTGCGTATTGGTTGTCAATTATCGCCTGCTCCGTGCCTCGAAGAGCACGTTAAGCCGTCGGTCCCGGCTGCCATGAACATCTATAGCAGTCGTTATTGGAAAGTCAGTGACCTATAATATCCTGACACTGGTCTAGCCTTAGGATATCGTTAGACTTGGGGTTGCGAAAGTCAGATGGCAGCCGTTTCGTGTAAAGACTGATATCCAATCAAATCCGGTTAGACTAGAAAAGCCGATCCCACGTGACTTGGGAATAATAAAGGCTAGGGAGAAGGGATCTCATAACTTTAAAGTCGCTGATAAACGATTAACCTTTAGTCAATGGCCCGCTTCTGTTATTTAATTATTATTTAACATATAATAATTACGAGATTTTCACGGCAGCTTCGCTCGCGTAAGTGTAGGTTAGGTTAGGTTTGTAACAATTCTTTTTTCTGGATAAAAGATATCCTATATCCTTGTCTATTCTCCTAACAACGTGTATGCGAAATTTCATAAAGATCGATTAAGTACTTAAGGCATGAAAACGAAACAAACTCACATTCACCTTTATAATATTAGTTAGAATAAGGTCAGAAAGTTGAGTAATGTTTATTGTTTTTTTTCTGATAACTCAGTACTTAACTAATACTTAGTTATCTCTTAAATATTTTTGCAATTAGCGTATAACTAAATTAGTGTTGCTTATAATTCAGTTACAGTAATTACCCTCAACTTAATGTTGACGCAAATTGACTTAGTAACTTAGCAATCTTTTTTTAAGGACTTACTACACGTGGTAATATTTCTCATTTATAATTACCGCGATTTAAGTATGAACATGCCTACATCGGTGGTTATACGCATATTCACGCACCATATATATATATTATACTTAAGATCTTACATAATCGGGGCAAACTTGTTACCATCTACAGAGCAATTATATGCATACTGCTAAACGTAATAATACTGCTTATCTCGAAAATACAGCCTAGCACCGTACTAGCAGAAGATATGACAAGAAAATCAAAATAAAACCTGTTCAACTCGGCTATCAAACCAGTGACCACACATCAAAAATGACAACAGATCGAAACTATTAAAAAATAATTATATAATTATATCGATCGAATTAGCAGCTCTCGATAAATGCTGTATGCGCTTGCGCCGTATTCCCGTTCATCTTTGCAACACGGTATCTAATTATAGTGCGTCCGTCAGTACCAATCAGTACACCACAACATAGATTACAGATTACAATACTGTATAGATAGGCAACTCGAGCCTCGCTAGAGGTCTGCATAAGTGCTGCCGCCAAGTAGCAGTATCATAAACTAAACTGAAGTCGTCAAAGCAACCTATAAATACCTACATATGTGTTTATACGTATACATATAGTGGACACGACAGTAACGCTGCACGAACGTTTACTTGCCAAAATGCCTGGAACCATCCGGTTTTCACAGCGCCACATACTAATTATAAATCTAAACGATCCAGACACACACAAAAAAAATCATCAAAATCCGTCCAGTAATTTAGGAGTTCAGTGACATAACACGATTAACACGTACCTACATAAAAATAATAAGAATATTATAATAATAATAATATCAGCCCTGTATTAAACTGTCCCATTGCTGGCTACGGGCCTCACTGTGAGAAGGGTTAGGCCGTAGTCCACCACGCTGGCCTAGTGTTGGTTGGCAGACTTCACATTATCTTCGAGAACATTATGGAGAACTGTCAGACATGCAGGTTTACTCACGATATTTTCCTTCACCGTTAAAGCAAGCGATAATTAACTATTTAATACGTATATAACTTCGAAAAGTCAGAGATGCGCGCCTTGGGATCGAACTCGAAACCTGTGCGTGGCAATCCAACGGTTTCCTACTTCTATCTGATTTGCATTAGCTAGATAATGCTAGCACTTTGGCAACTAAACAATTGAATAACTACTATCAAAACGCCTTAAATAATACCTACCAATTTATTTTACTATTTATATAATGCTATAATAGGATTAAATGCTAATATATATCATAATATTATATAAACTTTGACAAGAAAATAATTTTATTGCAATAATGACGCAAATTATAATGAATAGTCATAAGCGAGTCATTGTAAAATTCAAAATGGTAGATCAAAATAATGGTGCATCTACAGAATAGCTCATTTAATAATACAATTTACCATCCGACAGAGACATATAATGTATATTAATGTCACCAGGTGTCCTTAAAATGACATACAATGATTTATAAAACCAATTTTTTGAGCTATTTACATAGGTACATAGTCGCTTATATCGCAGAAGGGGCGAGCACAGGTCAATTAAGGTCATTCCACACATATCAACTCGGAAAGACATCTTCACCGTATCGCCTTTCGCCTCGCCGTCAACCTAACGTAACCAAAGCGGATCAACAGCTCCGGTACGTCAACTCGGCTACGGCTTGGCGACGCCGCGCTTGCGCCGCGCTCACATAAATCGTATTAATATGGATATTTTCTCACTTTTCTTCAATAATCCCTTTTCATTGTTATTTTTGTTTGAAATCTAATCTACAAATTCAATCAAATACATGCGCAACACGACTGTTACTTATCTTGTGAATGACAGCATGTCCGCCAACAGTAGTGCACGGAGAGACGTAAGCGCGGGGACGACAAGCCGTAAGCATAGGGACGACGAGCCGTAAGCGCGAGGACTGCAAGCTTGTCCCGAGGCGAAGCGATTACGTTACAATTCCGATTAGTGTGCGTTGCAGTAGGGAGTTTCATACGAAGAATAGGTACTGCACGGCTCGAGTTGATACGGTGCCGATCCGTCTCCAAGATGATATGTGTGCTATGACTTATAAACCGATATTTTGCTTCCTAAATTTCTAAAAAATCCTCATAACGCTGTCCTACCCGGTATCGAACCTCACGATCAACCACAAACATAAATGCAATCTTATACCTTGATATATCCCATAAATATTTTTTAGAGTTGACTACTCGTGAGTTCAATTTAAGTAATATATTTATAATCAATCAATGATTTATGAGTATCAAAATCATATCGTTGCCGAACTAATAAATATGGAATTCCCTGCCGAAACGTCTATTTCCTTCGTCCTTCGAACCTGGGTCCTCCGAGCCGGGCGTGAATAAGCACCTTAGGTCGTCAAAGTACGGACTTCGGCACCACTTCAGCTGTGATGAGGACTTGGTGTGGAGTGATCTGCTCGTGGACTACACGACTGCTTACCATCAGGCAGAATGTAGACAATATTTCTGGGCAAAGTAACAAGAACAATATTATACAGTTAAAAATAATCAATTTCTTGTTTGTTTCAGATTCAAAAATCAACATTTACAAGAACTGCAGAAGAAAGAAGAATTATGATACAATAGAGGTCAAAAAGAAAATTGATCATTAGTTATCTATTGATCGAAGAAAGAAATTAACATTACGACCAAAATGTTGGATAAGCTGAAACTATACCCCTCCAATGAATACAGATTCGAAGATGCGTTTGAACAAACAGGTATACTATAATTTTATATAACCGCACGAAATTTAATTAGCTTAAAATAGTAAAGTTCAATGGTAGTAGTAGTGTAACAGTTTCAAAATTATGTAATACAGTGTTAAATAAACAACGCGATAAAATTCGTATAAATGAGTTTAATTTCAATGAATTACCATTCGCGTAAACACAAGATAATATCACATCGATATAATTTGAGTGCGAATAGACCTCCGAATGGAAAACAAGATTTCAAAAATTGTAGTTTCGCACCATTCGTGCGATACGACCACTAAGCCAAATTTTCGCTTTACCGGCGCCCAGTGTGCCGAGATTGGGAATATGAAATATTTTGTGTGCTCCACAAATTATTATTGCATGTATTTGTGATTTTTGTGTCTGTTGTTTGAAAGTTACGATATATGAACAATTACATTGTGCAAGTTGCGTTTGAAAAATATATATTTCTAGTCGTCCTACTAATTTCATAATAAAAAACGCCAATTCCTCTTTACTATATCCGGGTATCAAACTCGCAGCCTCACTGGTGTTAAACGTGAATCCAAACTTATGTCGTTTTAACAAGGCCGTCATTATGTCGACTTACAATAATAAATAATAATTTAATTATATCCTGGATGTCACAACTAGACTTAATATCCTCTCGTTTACATTAAATTAATTAATTAATTTACATAATCTAACTTATGATGTCATTATTTTCACGTTTGTTCAATTATCTAATTCTATATAAAGATACATAAACATTTATTAAATTACTAATAATACCTATTTATATACATATACTCGACCTTAACCTTAAAAGCTTTAAAGTTTAAACATAACTAACCACTAAACTGCTTTTGTTTATAAAAGACTAGATTTTGCCTGCGGCTTCGTGTGCGTAGAAGTAGGTCAGGTTATGTTGGCCCCGGGCGGGAGAACGGGGATCTCCTGTCCTCCAGCCAGTGACGCCGTCTGTTGTGCCGGGGCGTCACCCAGGAGTCGTCGTCCGCAGGCATTTCTTGCCTGCTTCGGGCACTGCTGGGTGGGTCGCTGATGTAGTTTCAGTTCTTGCGACCCACCCACCATTTAAAGCAGCGAAATGGCACACCATAAAATAAAGATTTGGTTATGTTACTAACGGCCACTCCTACCACTAACTAGTAAAAGTTATCCGAAAGATAAAGCGCATGCTGTCTCACTCATGTTAGCTTAAAGAAGAGAGATGGCGAGACTTTTATCTTATATATAAGTTCTATCTGGAGGTGGTAGTACAAGTAAAGCTTTACTCGGTAATAATATAGCTTTCTTGTGATGAAAGAATTTTAAAATCAGTTCTGTAGTTTTTGAGTTGAATCCTTACAAATAAACAAAAAATCAAATCTTTCCTCTTTATAAGATTTCAGACAGATTCAGAATATTAATAATTTCTAAGAAGTAATATTTTTTCTAATTCTCTAGAAACAAGCACAATTTATCTGTGGATCACACCTCACGCGAATAATTATCCTGTGCGAGATTAGATCCACACTGGGTGCGGTGGTAGCGACGAGGAGACCATATACAACGCCATCTGTGAATTCAAATTATTTTCTGGGTGGGGTAGGCAGAGACTATGGCAGAAAGTACACCCAGAAGACTAGTTAATTGCGGATCATATATAATTGTCTATCTCACACACACACGGTGCGATTGACGATGATAAAATGACATTGTGTTTCTTTGTGGCCTAAATGAAAAATTAACAAATCTAATCAAAATGCGTAAATTCTAAGAAATTAAAGTTTGTTTGTTTAATTTTACGCTTTAACTACTCGATCGATCATAATGAAATTTCACATACACGTTGTCAGGGGTACAGAAAAGGACAAACAACAGTAATATTTCAGAAATATTACTGTTTTCGGCGCATAGAAATTTATTGGCAAAATCTACATTAACGCGAGCGAATCCGCGGGTATAATCTAGTTATTAATATGCGTGAATCTAGTAAAAACAAAAGTAAATAAAATAATTTGCAGTTTTAAAAAGATAGTCCAATTAAATACACACTTTTCGTTCGCCTGCGTTCGCGCTCGCGTTCTTACGTTTGGTGTGCACGCACCATTACAGAAACATTTAGTTCATCTGAACAGGTTACTAACAAAACTATTAATATGCATCTCAAACGAAAAGTTAAATTTAAGTTAAGACATTCAGTAGCTTCAGTTTATTATTCTGTCACATAACAAACTGTCATAGCTTGGGTTAATAAAAACCAGTTTAAATGTAATTATAATTTATATAATTTTTTAAATGTATAATATCACACATCATATTATTATATATTAATGGCTAAATATTAAGAGGTCAGATTTTATTGTAATGTTAAATTAAGTAGATTTGTTTATATAGCTTTGGGTCAAGGCTTCATTCGCGTATCAGCCATTTAAATAGTTTATGTTACCCAGGAGTATATAAAGAGCAGCGATAGCTCAGTGGGAAACCAACAGACTGCAATGCAGAGGGTCTCGGGTTCGAGCCCACGTCGCGCACCTCCGACTTTTGGAAGTTATATACTTTTCGAAATTATGTGCGTATTGATTGACAGTTATCGCCTGCTCCGTGCCTCGGAGAGCACGTTAAGCTGTCGGTCCCAGCTGCCATGAACATATATGACACTCGTTATTGGCGAAGTCGACACAAAAGATCCCACTGGGTCGAAGTGTCATCGGTCTGTACTGACTGGACTGTACCTATCTTCAGGACCCGAGTAGATAGGGTTTCGGATGGAGAACTACGGGTCTCCCCCTTTGGACCAGGGTACTGCGGGGTCAGGAAGCCCACTGCGCCTCGAAAGGCGTGTTCTATCGACCGCGCCGATTAGAGAGCGCGGTGCCTGACATTAGTGTTGGACTCGCAGGAGTATGTGGTTAGCCGCTGAGGACGACATGTTCGTTGCTCGATAAGCACGTGGCGTTCGAGCGTCGGACTCAGGCGCGGCTAGTGCGAACCAGTCGGTCGCGCGAGGCACGGAGTTCTCTTTAGCGAAGTGGCAGTGTGGTTTCACTGCCGCATCTCGGGCGCTTGCCTGCTCAGCAAGTAAGAGTCATAGCTGGAGTGACTCGTGCCACACCCGGCTTGTAGGCCTACTTGGGTGGCGTACGGATGTACGTCGGGAAGTGAGCGTGCCTTACACAGCTCCGGTACCATACTGGAGATATGGGAGGCGGCTTCTCCGTCGGCTTCAGCGAGGTTTTCGTTAGCAACTCCCAGAGTTGCGGGTGGTGAGCGGCTTTATTGCTCCGGTACCTATCTGAAAAATAGGTAGTGTCACTTGGGTACGAGGTAGCTCACTTATGAGAACCGGATCTCTGAGGTTAGGGTGGAGAAGTCGAGATTTGGGGACAATACCTGTCTATAACTGGTCCCGGAAGGTGCTTTCGGGCACTGGAAGGTACAGCGGCTTCACCTATTATTACCTTAATGGTTGGTGTAGGGGAACGCTATATCATAAACTGGAATAGTCGTAGAGAGAGGGGATGGCCCCCAGACAAGATAAGATAAGATACCCAGGGATAAGGTAGCTCTTTTCAGAGAGCGCCGTAGCTGAATGGCAAACGCGCTGGCTCGCATTTTTGTGGTCGTAGTTTCAAATACAACTCGTACTCTTCCGTCTTATATAGCATGTGAAAGTGATTCGCGCGACCCCGCCGACTCTGGTTATGTCGAGAAACATCGTGGTGGGTTTAGTCGGTATTACCGGGATGTCGCCATCTTGTCCCCGGTAAGTCCGACATAACCTCTCGTCGCCTCGCGGAAAGGTATACATCAATGCATTCGCCGACGTAAAAAAAGGCTCTTTAAGTAAAACAATGTTTAGAATCGCTTCAGTAGTTTCAGAGATTACTGCCTACATACCAAAAAACAAAGTTTACCTTTTTATTTTATTAGTTATAACCTATTTAGTTGCGGCGGTACCCCGGCAGTTAGACGCAATACGTTTAACGTCTAAGCTAACTTTTACTAGCAATGTCGTTGGCATGGACTGCAGAATATGTATTTTTAGATGCCATGCCATCAATTTAGATTATATTCATTACACATCTTTGTTTCAATCAATATATTCCTAAGTGTATGCGCCATCATGCCATCTTTCAGCCTATTTTAGATTTATATTAAAACATATACCTTAGCCCAAATTATTTAATGTCTATAATATTATTAAGTTATTATTGTTTTTATCTTTAGTTTTTTTATAGTCTGTATTATATGGCATAATGGCTTCAAGACCTTGTTAATATGAGTTGTTAAATACTGAAATTATATTTAATTGGCGATTTAAAAGAGTGGCCGTGAGTTTCTTGCAGGTTTCTTCTCATAGGTTTAACCCTTTGCCTGAACCTAGCAACTAACCTAAATGTAGCTTCAGTAACTTAGTAAACTCACTAACCCATATATTTTGACGTTCATAAGTGTTACTTTGTGACCTAAATGAATAAATGATTTTTGACTTTGACTTTGACTATTCTCAATAGCAATACAAAGTTTTAAGTTGGCGATGTTCTACACCTCCGTGCCTCTGAAAGCATTTAGCTTAGGCTATGAGCTGTTAGGTTAGTTTTGTCGTCCCACTGGACTATGAGAGTTAGGGCACAGAGAGTGCACTTGGCGCATTCTTGATAAAACAGAGACAACTCGGAATTTGGAAGGTAGGCAATTTGAACTCTAATAGTGTGTGATTTAGAGTTTAAACTGCCTTACTACCAAATTTCGAGGTAAGTCTATGTTTTATTAAGGAAACTTTGTGTTCGCACACACACACACTTGTGCACTATAAAATCTCCTACACACAGTCACCGTACCCGAAATTCAGGACATTATTATTATTCAGTGTGAATTAATATATTGCCTTTTCCAGGTAATGGGAAACTGAACCATCTGGTGTTGTTCACCAGCGGTCTGATCATGCTGAATGTGTCTATGGAGTCCCTCGGCATGAGCTATGCCATCACAACCGCTGAGTGTGAACTTCATTTAAACAGCCAACACAAGGGACTGGTGAACGGTGCCGCTTTTATTGGTAAGTAACACTGTAAACATATATACTTAGACTCGAGCAAGCAGCAATAGTAGGAGATCGTTGGACTTCCACGCGGAAATCTGATGTTCGATCTCGACTAAGCAAATGGCAACCACGCCAGACCTGCCATTTTCGCAGCTATGCCCAGGAGTTTCGCTTAGCTATGACCTTATAAACTTTATTGATAGACATGATACATGTCAATTTTATATGACGACACGGATGGCGTATGTTTTAAGTGTTCCCCTCGACTCTGGCACGGCGTCGAGTGTCGTGGGTTCGAATCCCACACGGGACAGTTGTCCCGTGTGGGATTGATGACCGGTGATTTGTGAGATCCACAAATGGTTGTTCTGAGTCTGGGGTGTTTTTTGTGTCCGTTGTTTGAATGTTTGTAAAGTCATCCGCGACACAGGAATTATTCGAAGGGCGGGAATTGTCTTTTCTTGAATTAAAAATACTTAGGGTCAGGATAATCGAGCAAGTAGCAATAGCTGAGTAGGAGACTGTTGAATTTTCACGCAGAAGTCTCCAGTTCTAACCATTGGTGTCCAAGCAAATGGCAAACATACCAGATCTGTCATATGCGTCTTTTAAAAGTTACACATACTGCCAGCAGTGTCGATGAAACAAAAGGCAACCGTATGCCAGACCTGCCATATGCGTGCCCAGCTGTAACCCTATGAACTTTATTGATGGACATGATACATATAAATATTATATTTATCTATGTTAAAAAAGAGTTTAATTTACATGGACAGCTTAAACATTCAAGTTCAAATTTAATTAAATCAATAGTCATTTTTGAATCATCGAATGGTTTACTTGATGAATATTTTGCAATATTGCCTATATAAAAAGCAGCGAGAGGGAGACTCTTGGACACTTACCTCTTACCTTCGAAGTTATGTGCGCATTCAATAAGTAATCATCGCTTGCTTTAACAGTAAAAGAAACGCACACTGTGAGGCAATCTACAAATTTGAGAGTTCACTATAATGTTCTCGAAGATATATTTAAAGATTTTAAATTATGTAATTTAATAATATTGTTTTATATAAAAAATTTACAACGTGATAAAAGCCGTTTATAGTACTTTAATTTCAATGCATATCATTCGCGTAAACGTAAGACGATATTAAATCATATTTTGCTCAATATTTGCTACAAGTCGGTCAAAATAACACTTTTAAAATTTTACAAATAGTCTTTAAAATTAGTGTTTTGGAAGAATTAGAGATTAAAAACTAAATAAAAATACATTGCTGAACGAACATTTATATATATTATACTACCTGACCCGACAAACGATGTCCAGTAAACACGAAAAAAAAACAACATCTAAACCATTCTCGAATCCACTTGAACACACACAAAAAATCTCGTCAAAATCGGTCCAGCCGTTTAAGAAGAGCTTAATTACAAACTTCTTCTACGTTGTTTTACTCTTGACAGAGTAGTCGTGGTCATCTTTAAGGTTGTGTACTATGCTTGACAATCCGTCGCCACTCTTCACGCACCTTTGCCTTTCTAGTGCACTCATACAAGAGACCATTGTCTAATGCTGCCTTAATTTGGTCGGTTCAGCGCATAGACAATCTACCACGTGCCCGTTTGCCCTCGACGTTTTCTTGTATCACAAGGCGTTCTATGGAGACATCTCCACGTCTTGATACGAGCCCGAAGAAAGTGAGAATTCGTGCTTGTACGATAGAAGATTGGCGCTGCTTGATACCTAGATCTTGTAAAATGGACAAGTTGGTTCTATGCTGGGTCCAAGATATGTTAAGCTTTCTCCTCCAACACCACATTTCTAGAGCATCTATCTTTTTTTTCTCACTCTCTCTCAATGTCCAGGTCTCAGCGGCGTACAGAAATATGGGAAACACTAGCGCTCTGACTAACCAAATTTTCGTGGCTTTTATGATGTTCCGGTTTCCCCATATCTTTTTGAATCCTACCCATGGCAGACCTTGTTATAGCCATACGACGCTTGTTTTCGTCAGCGCATCCACCATTGTTCAATATCAGTGCCCCCAAGTAAATGCATGATTGAACGTCATCGCAGTTCACTATTTTTGTGACCTCTGGCGAGTTGTTATTAGCGCGGTTGACAATCGTAACCTTTGTCTTACTGCGGTTGATTTTCAGACCAAATTCAAGACTAGTTCGCTCCATTTTACTCAGGAGTTCTTCTATTTGGCTGATGCTCGTTGAGAACAAGGTTGTATCATCCGCATATCGTAGATTGGCAATTGTGAGACCTCTGATAGTTACTCCGTCTGTCCAGTTCTCGAGGGTGATTATCATGATGAGTTCTGTGTAGATGTTGAACAGTTATGGCGATATAATACACCCTTGTTGAACTCCTGCACTAGAGTAGAAATGGCTTGACAATACATCATCTGTTCTAACTCATGCCGTACCTCCTTCATATAGCGTTCTTAGCAGGTGTACAAGATGCTTAGGTGTACCCATTGCAAGAAGTGTTTCCCACAGCTTTGGCCACTTCACTGAGTCAAACGCCTTCGAGAAGTCTACGAAGCATATATATGTTAGCTTGTTGAATTCTCTAACTTTCTCAATGATTTGGCGTATGGTTAATATTTGCTCACGGGTACCTCTTCCTTTTACAAATCCAGCTTGTTCGGGGGCGATTTCCTTGGGCAAGTACGATTTAAGTCGCTCATTTAGGATATGCAGTAAGATTTTGCTTGCGTGTGAGATTAAGGCAATAAGACGATAGTTACTGCATATTTTTGTGGAGCCTTTCTTATGCAAGGGGACAAATATGGTATGAGCCCATTCTTGAGGCCAAGATCCTGTGTGCCATATTTTGCTACACAGGACTGAAAATACTTCGACACCAAATTCACCAAAAGCCTTTATGGTTTCGATCTGAATTGCGTCTGGTCCTGTGTGTTTTCCACTTTTAAGATGTTTGATTGCGGCTCTAACTTCTTTCCTAAGAATATTTGGTTCCAGCTCTTAATCCTCTGGTGCTGTTGAGACAAAACTGTGCGATGATGGGTACGAAGTGGTCCGTCAGTGTAAGAAAAAGCTATTTGATATCACCAGATTGCTTTTGGTGGCAAATTGTATAAGACGTTCACCTCTTTCGTTACGCTGCCCCAACCCAAAATTTCCAGCACAATGGCTTATTTGATAGGCATCGGTTCCAATCTTCGCATATAAATCGCCCATGATAATGAGTACTTCTCTTTATCTTGGATATGTTGGATAGCCTATTTGTCAAGGAAGGTTATAGGCTATATAACATCACGCTACGACACATGGGGGCGGCGCAGTAACTATAAACGCTGGTGAAACACATGGGCACATCTAGTTATGTAATAAAAGTGTTAATGAAAATGAAAGCCGTATAGAGAAGTTTAATTTCAAAGAATACTGGTTATTTGCAACCCAAATCGCTTATGTAATAAAATGAACAGTATTTTAATCGAATAAATGATGATAATGACTTAATGTCAATGGCAGTTACCTTTGATCTTGGCCTTCTGGTACTGACTCTTAGACCAGTCAGGCTCGGAATTAAATTTTTATCTCTTTATCGGTGCGATCTAGGGTTGCCAACCGTACTTTATAATAAAGGATTGTACGTTATTTTGGGTAAACGTACTCTATGCGGGCAATAAAATACGTTAAAATAATTTATTTTGCCTATGTCAACTTTCACGGGTTTTATTCCATCATTAACTTGAAGTAAAAACAAAAGGATAGCAACACAGCTTCCCTTAATTTAAAAAAATAATCATATTTATCTACCATAAAATGGACGTAGATTGTAAAGATCCGGTTAAAACATTCCTTGATGATAAATATTTGTTAGATGTTATTAAAAGCAACAAGCAACGTGGAAAATAAATAGCAGAATACTAATAATTTTATTTTAGATATTGTACTTTATCTTTTTACCCTTAATAAATAGATATATCTACTCTATTTGTTCAAAATAAAGGTGGCAACCCTAACAATTTAAAAGTTCATAATTCATAATATTAATCTTATTCAATGCAGAATAAGATATTAATTTAGAATTAATTTTATAGCAATTATATGCACGTGGTGTTGCTAGTTAACTGATTTTGTGACTATTTATGTATTTTATCGCGGTTTATTTTTAACATAAATGTTCTATTAATAAACTGTTACATAATTCTTATAATGAACTATTATTAATGCCAATGTTTAAGTGGCTTTTTAGCGGCAACGATCACAAATAATTTATTTGTCGCATTGAGAGCATCATAAACACCATCGACAGACATAATGCGGGCATACAGTAGGGTAATTGAGCAAAGAGAAACAACAAATGCACACTAATCACTTTTACTAACTTTACACAATAAATTAACATTACCGACTTGCAAACGAAACGAATTACAGTTACTAGCGTGGAGGTCCGCACTCGCCGACGGTTGAAGGATCAGTGTCGAACATAGCGCGCTCCTCCATTGAGTAATGAGTAGGCTCTGTCGTAGCACGAAGTTAACCGCGTGTTGGCGTCATCGTTTGTGCAACCATTTTAATTGATGCTCCGCTCCTATTGTTCGTATCGTGATATTATAGACTATATAACGATATATCCTATAACATATAGCATTCGACGATAAATAGGCTATCCAACACTAAAATATTTTTTCAATTTGAACCTGTAGTTCCTGAGATTAGCACGTTCAACAAAACAAACAAACAAACTGTTTAGCTTCATAATATTAGTATAGAAGTATAGATAAAATAAAGAGATGTACCTTTGCCTTCTCCTTCGGCGATATAAGCGTGAGATTACCTGTGTATTTATTTGCTTATTTTATTTCCAGGTATAATCATCACATCGTTCTTTTGGGGCTACCTTGGTGACAGACTAGGAAGACGCGCGGTGATGCTGCCAGCAATACTGCTGTCTGCCGTCTTCTCCGTCATATCCTCGTTCTCCATCAATGTTTGGATGCTGGTCGTCTTCAGATTCCTGACTGGATGCTTGTGAGTTTTATTCCGAATCTTTATCTTTCAAAGTCATTTAAAAATCTCATCTAGGTCACAAGGTAACACTAATGAACATCGAACGTTATCGGACGTGGAATCCTGTGATTAATAATACGCAACTTCGCTATTATGCACAGTCGGTTAAATCGCAAAATACGGATACATCGGCTAGCATACGAAATAGGGATACCGTGAGTGTAGTGTGTGACGATATGTGGATAAATACAAAAATACGAAAATAAGGCGTGGATCAGGCGTCTTTTTCACAAACGGAGTTATGACATAGCCACACCAATCAGCATGTGACCACAGACGGTGTAATCTGGTCGAAACGTCAAGAATTAAATGGTCAACTTTATGCATGATTGCGTTAATACCCGTTAGGTACATATGTATTATATTATTGTTACACCCAGTGCTATCTCTCGGCATTGTGTGGGATACTCGGCATTTCCGTCTAATATTTTATTACAGCGCCTTCTATTGAATACTTACGGCACTACGTAGATTCGTTGGTACAAGTAGAGTAGAGAGAACGCTGGCACATTCTCGAATCTTTGTATTGTTACATATCGGGTATGACGTTTCTAGAAAACTCCGGAAACGCTTTAACCGCTTATAAAAGTGAAAGGCCAGCGCTCGCCGAGTCAGTTTACAATCGTAAGCGGTCAAGTATTCATCGAAGCGAACGGAAGCGAAAATACTACGGAGTTTGAAGCAGTTACAGTGGAAAAGTAAAGTATAGTTATATGTTATGTTTTAAATTTAATTGTGTGCTAGAATAAAACGTTTTAGTCGGTAATATTGTTTTACATTCTTATCCCTCGAACCCAGCACGTAACATTATTATACTAGCTGATCCGCGCAACTTCGTCTGCTTCACATTAAAGAATCGTCTCCGATCTTGATACACTTTTTATTGATGCTCCGCTCCTATTGGTGGTAGCGTGATGTTATATAGCCTTCCTCAATTAATGGACTATCCAACACTAAAATAACTTTTCAATTCGTACCTGTAGTTTCTGAGATTAGCGCGTTCAACCAAACAAACAAACTCTTCAGCTTTATAATATTATAGTATAGACTAGATGTGCCCGCGGTTTCACCCGCGTTTATCGTTTCTGCGCTGCGCTGGTCGTAGCGTGATGTTATATAGCCTATAGCCTTCCTCGATAAATAGGCTGTCCAACACTGAAATAATTTTTTAATTCGAACCAGTAGTTCCTGAGATTCAACCAAACAAATAAACTCTTCAGCTTTATAATATTAATAACCTAGACCTTTTGCACCACCACGAACGATACCCGTAGTATCACAATTTTATTATAAATAATATACAATACCCTAGCAGTTGGACAGTTTAATGCAGGGTTGATATTATATACGGTATCTTACAGGCAGTTCGTATCCTTGTTTACCACATGGCAAGCATTAAAAAACTTCTTAATATGCACAAACTACACCGAAATGTCAAAGATACACGCCAAGGATTCGAACACAGCACTTCTCCTGCTGACAATGATTACATCTCGCTATAGATCTGATAACAAAGATTAAACTAAACCAGTTCGGTTAACGATTATCACAAAGATGTGTTCTTCTTTTTATAGATTTAATCATTGGATTCTGTTCTTATTGCTAATTTATGCATACATGGGCACTAATCGATAAATTTTCTTTTATGTGTATCTAGGTATATACAAGGTGATTATGAAATAGTGTATAACCTGAAATCAGTTTAATCGGAATGAGGCGAACTATTTATTAATTACTAAATTTTGCGCGCGGCTTTGCTCGTGTAAATGAAAGTTAGCTTAGGTAAGCAACAGTACTTTTTCCTGGATGAAACGTACCCTATGTCCTTTTCTGTACCCCTGACAACGTGTATGCGAAATTTGATGATGATCGGTCGAGTAGTTAAGGCGTGAAAGCGAAACAAACCAACTCACATTCGTATTTTTAATATTAGTAAGGATAAGCAGGAAAGTGAGCCTCTTTGTTGAAAATAATTATGTCGTGGACTGATAGACGCTCTAGATCTTACAACCCAACATAGTATTTCAAACGCAGAGGTGCGCATAACAGAAGGTTACTCCATATAACGGTGATGCCTCATTAGTGCGTTGCGTTGCGTCGTCGCAGCGGATCAACGCATTGTATGCCACACCTACGTCACAGCGCAAGAAGACGACGCACGTCCGCTGTCCGTAGATTACCTCAGTCCGTCTCCACAATGGATCAGAACAAACGTGTTCTATTGTTGCTTTTATTGCGCCACTGCCGAAATAAACGTAGAAACAATAAAAGATTGTGGATATCTGCCTTGATTGCATTAAGAAATAGTGATGGTCAGTTTTGAGCAGTGGAACACGGTCCGTCGTCGCACCGGAGCTCCGACAACGCAGCGCATCACCCCGCTACGTCTCTCGTCCATAAATCCGTTGAAACGTCGCGTGCGACGACGCATCGCATTAATGTAGCATGTCACAAAAAATAGATGGAAAACGACGCAGCGTCGACGCTGCGACGACGCAACGCTATAAAACGCAACGCACTAATGGGGCAGAGCTCTTAATGGACGATACACAGCGTTTAACGCAAAAATGCCATCATTATCGCCATAGACAGGCGTCTTACGCAGTAAATACTGCACGACTGCCTCCGTGGCGCAGCGGTAGTGAATGCGACTGCTGCGCATGAGGTCTCGGGTTCGAATCCCGTGTCGGGCCAACAAAAAGGTATTCGGTTTTTCTGGTAAGAAATCTCAATACGAGCCCGGAGATAGGAAATTGGTGGTGTTAGATACCCCCGTGCCTCGGAAAGCTCGTAAAGCCGTTGGTCCTGCGCCTGATCTCTCTCCGGTCGTGTCGGATTACCGTCCCATCAGATCATGAGAGTTAAGGCACAGAGAGTGCACTTGTGTTTGCGCATACATTTGTGCACCTCCTGCATATCTCCTGCGCAGATGGCCAGTCTCCGTTAAGACTGGCCGCCGTGACCTAAATTCGGTCTGGAGGACATTATTACTTTATATGTATGTATTCGCTGTGTCCCCACAGTAGTTTATAGTAGAATAGGAGCATCCACTTCCGTTTACACGAAAAAAAACAAAGCAGCGCCTTATTGCAGTCAGAGTTCTAATTATTAGGATAAATGGAAAAATTGCCTATTTGTGTGTATGTCAATTTTAGTGTCTACAGCGTGTAACAATAAGTTAAGTATGCAAAGATGTATTAAGTCTTCATATCGTCGGATGCAATTTTATTCCTCACGTGTTCGGGGACATCTAAGAGGCCTAAACAAAGCGTAAAAGTATAGGCGTGTTTATTTTCGTATACCAGGGAAAGTTTTACCTGGCGTACCACAGGGGTCCCACCTAGGTCCTATATTATTTTCATTATTTATAAATGACATTACAGCTCAAATTAATCACAGTAAATATTTATTGTTTGCTGATGATCTAAAAATTTACAGAACGCTAATTACTAATGATGATAATTGTCTAATTCAACAAGATCTTAATAATGTTCAGGATTGGAGTAATAATAATGGCATGTCACTTAATGTTAAAAAATGTTACCACATAAAGTTCAGTAGGAAAAATAATTCTACAATGACTACCTATAGTATAAGTGACAACATTGTCGTTAAGCAAAATGCAGTTCGGGATCTTGGTGTCATGATGGATGAGCGGTTGAATTTTGGTCTACACATTGATGCCGTTGTTAAGAAATCAGCGCAAATGTTAGGTTTTTTAAAACGTGCCACAAAAGGTTTTAAGTTGCATAAGACCAAAATTTTGTTATATAATTCGTTGGTTCGCAGTCGTCTGGAATATGCGAGTGTAGTCTGGAACCCTTATTACGCTAATCACTCCCAGCGTGTGGAAAGCGTACAGCGCGCATTCACTAGGCACCTTGCCTTTACATCACGCAGTATTTCTTCACGCTGCCCATATACAGCAAGACTCGAGCATTATAATATGTACTCGTTGCGTGATAGAAGGACGATGCATGGCTTGTTGTTTATAAGAAAAATCTTAAGAAATGAAATGGATTGTATCAATTTGATATCTAAAATATCTTTTAACGTCCCTAGCAGGTTACCGCGATATGCTCTCACAAATATCCTTTCATCTTCTAGGTCTAGAACTAATATTGGACTTAATTCACCTATAAATAGAATGTGTAGTGATTTAAATGCTCACACAAAAAGTGTTTTCGATGCTGACATATTTCATGACACCGAAAATAAATTTAGAAATAGGTACCTGGAGTCACTAGGGATTACCACTACATCATAGTTTTTTAAGTAATTTTAAGCAATATTTATTGTTTTGATAATGTGCTTCTTATTTTTATTGTGTTATTTTTGTTTTTGTTTTTTGTATTTTATTTGAATTGTCAATTTAGCTTATGTTAAACTCTTCAATGTCGTTGTATTCTTTTTGTGTAAGCTGTGTTAGCCCGTAATTGGCATATGCATAGGACTGTGTATTGATATAATTACCTAATATATGTATATATGTATATGCTGTGGGATAACCTTTAATAAATAAATAAATAAATAAATAAAATACACCTGGTGCTGCTACTGAAAATTTCGGGTCCTAAAAGTCAACATAAATTCTCGAGACTTTATGGTCACGGCTTCGATTCCCGCAAAATGATATTGCAGTAGTAAATGCATAACATAGCAGGCATGGTTGGAATGTACCACCAGCTTGGGATCCAGTCATTCAAAAAGTAAAACCCAAGAAGAAGCAAAACACAGCTAGACTTCATGATACTTTGAGCTCATTCTGCGTGAATAGAAACACCAAAGATTAAATTATGTTCGGGTACTTTGAAATAACTAGGTACACTTCAGAACGTTGGGACAACTCCCATCGTAGTCTCCCCGCGAACATGGCTGCTATAAAGCAACCGAAACGTCGGGGCAAAGTGTAAACTCAAATATAAATAGTTTTAATTAAAAATATATAGCTTAAATAGTAGTAAAGTTCAATAATAGTAGTGTTAGAGTTTTTCAAAATTATGTAATAACAGTGTTATAAAGTAAAATAAATAACGCGACAAAATCCGTATAAAGTGTTTAATTTCCGCTGCGTCGCCGAAAGAGTAACAAGCCATCTATACTAGTATTATGAAATTAATTAAAGTTTAAAAGCGCTAATCTTTGGAAATATTAATGAATAAATTAATGCAAGAATGAACAATTAATATGCTGGGGCTACATTAGCGGGCTACGGCGAATATTCGTGTTAACGCAATGAGTGTGGCCGGCTAGATTGCTGCAACGCGTTGTATTCGGGCGAAGACGATGTATTATCGGTGCCCTGTCGGTAAACTGGCGCGCATCAAAGGAAAATGGCGCGTCAATATTCGCTTGGGTGGCTACACCTACGTTCGTTCACAATAGGTCGAACAACACAACCCGGCACGATGTATCGCGTCGTCGCGGCATGAATCTTCGCCCGCTTAATGTAGACAGAACATCGCGTATGCCCGTACACGATGTTTTTAGCGCGCCAACGTGACACGAATCTTCGCCCGCTAATGCAGCTCCAGCATAAGACACAAACAGATTACAAAATATTCATAATACAGTCAATAACATTTTAAACAACACAGTGTGCTTAAAAGGCGCCAGCTCAGCCTATGCTGCAAATGACCGCGGCGCTGATTTTCAGCTGAGGCTTTTTTTTCATGGGGTAATGCTCCTGATGCATATCCTCTAACCACAAAGGGAACCGAGAGGGTTACGTCCGGCTCTCCCGTACTTCGGGCCTACTGACCAAAACCCCACGGTGTGCATACTTGCCCAAGTAGCATTTTGTTCTGTTTAATAGTCTACTTTTAGTTCACTAATAAACTCTAAACAATTAAATTGGCCACACGTGGTTCATCGGCTGGGTTAAAGTGATCAAATTCCATTATGCCTGTATAAGGCATGTATAGGAGTATAAAATTGGCCTATTAAGTAACTATTGGTGTTATAATTATATATGTATATATTATAGATATATATAGATAACATTAGGTAATCTTCTAGTCAGCTGAACAAGAGAATTTTAATAGGCGAAAAATACGACACGGCCTATTTAAAGGTCTATATGTACGGTATTAAATTGCTGGCATTTTAATACAACACATATGAACATTAATGCAGCCAAAAGCAAAAAAAGCCAATTATATAGAACTTTTTGTGGAGCGATATTCAACTAGTTGCTGTAAGCGGGTCTAGTTTGTGATATATTAATCAGACTTTACATTATTCTGTAAAAGAGCGTTTAATAAGTTCACATGTTACGTGTAAGGTATATTACACGCACTACTATTGAGATCTCATTACATTGACAGCAGTTTATTTGTTCACGAGTACTACATTGTTATCTGCTGAGCTGAATAATTATGTGAATGTGGTTTTCTATAACACTTCAACAACGTTAATAAAAATAGGCATTGCACGTAATAACCCGAAACAATGGTTAAAAGGAATTAGAAAAAGGGAGTGAGGACTGGTGGATTCAGAAGAAGAATCTTAAAAGAATATATGCAAATAGTAAGACAAAATAATCGATCCAATCAACACATTGAACAGCAACCTGTTAGTACACATGCAGCTGGACCATCAAAACGATCTCTAGTGCGACTTCAAATTTTATTATTGTCGGTTCCGTACATAACATAGGAAAAAGTGCCTGAAGTTGTGACTGCGATTACATATGTGCATTATTTTCTCTGTTTGTGAGGTTTTAATTAGTATAATAACATATGCATTCAATTAAGTTATGTAATTGTTTGTGTGATTGACCTATTAAATAAAAGACAAGTTTAGTTCAAAATGTGTCTTATATTTAGAATTTATCTACAAGTTGCAGAATGTGCCGCCAGTCCTCACTGCCGGCATCGCCGAGGTTACCTGCGTACTCTGCCAAATACCACATTTGATTATTATTGAATACTTTTTAATAATAAAATACCACGACAAAGTGCTTATCGTGTTAGAGATAAGACAATGAATTATGCTGTTCATTACCAACACAACTAAAATCAAATTATTGCGACATTATGCGTTCGGCGCAATATTTAAAAAAGCTCTAAAAATAATATATTGCTGTTGCTAATAAAAAAACATGAAATAGACGTTGGTACTTCATGCAGTATTACAATTTAACTAAAGAAATCTAAAATCAAGCTTTGGTGAAGTTGTTGAACAAATATTCATATTTACCTCTCATGACGTAATCTAGATACCTTTAACTTAGTTTGTCAATGAAGTGCAAAATACCTACATCACTACTTGGAGTGTTGTAATTTAACTTCATTATAAATATTTTTGTTGGTTAATTCAGTCTATTATATACGAATTCTAATAATACCTACTCGTTTATCAAACTTAACGTATTCGTTTACTACCTATCGAAAACTACACTGACTAACTTGGGTATTCAAACAAACTTTAAATTATCAATGCGGATCTCTAAAATGTAGTATGCACACGTGAACTATTAAAGAATTACATATCAGCCCAGACCTGACAAGCATATGTTGTACAGACATTGACATTATAATGCACTACTACACAATGTGAATCTTTCTAGAGCTCACGACATTATAATGGTACATGTGAGACTTTAAAGAGGTCACAACATTAATTTGGAGTTACCACCATTTTGTTCACTCATAACCTATAATATTTCTAAATTATTTATGGTTGTATCACATGTTAAGGAGTTTTAATGATTAATTTTGTGGTTTATGTTCAAATACCAAACCACGTATACTGATCTAGATACCATAAAAACAAAAATACAAAGAATTGCTTTGTTCGTCTCTGCTTATTTGGAAAGAATTTTTATTAAAATGGCATTATTTCTGAAGCACGTGAAAATTTAACGCTAAATATGTATATACTTCACAACTAATTTACATTACCCATAATATAAACACAATAAAATATAATAAACATATAATACTTACCAGTAATATTAATAAAATCACATTAAAAATGGCTGCACTAGACACTCATGAGCAGCTTCAATTAATAGTGTTTCGAGCGTATTCTTACTAACACAAATAAATATTACACGGAGTGGTACTCAAGTAGGTAATAATTTGGAGAAAAAAAGCCACTAATGGTTTTTGGGGAACATTTGTGAGCATTAATCACTACAAAGCTTGTATAATTGTTCACTCGATACTTTTTATCACTCTGTTGTCTGCTTAAAAATCCACAAGGGATCTTATATAGTGCCGTTAACTTTAATAATAATAACTAAACGAAACGGCCAAATACGGTTGCTTTTTTATTTTGCCTCATGCGACCTACCTACTTAAACCTTACCTACCTAAGCGGGGCGTGAAACTTAAGACCTCTGCGTGGCAGTCCAGTTCTTCTATTAATAATGATATATTTCTTAACTTGTTCCAGAGTATCAGCTTCGAGTGCAACTGTATACGTGTATTTGGGAGAAATGCACTCTAACTCGAGGCGTGCGGCGGCCATCGCGTGGGGATCTGTCTTTATATCGTTTTCCTTCATCATATTGCCAGGTAAATTACATTATTCTATTATTTTTTATATAAACTAGTTTTTGCCCGCGGTTTCGCTTGCGTAAAAGTAGGTTAGGTTATGTACAGTGAGAAAGTGATTTCCATCAAGGAGGCGGCGGAGCGGGAGAGGGAGCACTCAAACCCTGTCCCCAACCGCAGAGCTGGGCACCGGAGGGCGCGAGATGACCTCCAGCCACCCTGAGTTTCGACCTGGGGTTGGTGGGCTTTGTGGGCCTGCCCGCGAGAGGCGGCATGCGTGTTCCCCCACGCGCGCCTTTGTGTCGAGTCCGTCTCCTCTCTAGAGGGTAGACAGTAGGGTTTTATAATGAGTTTGGGTAGGTCTCTTCGTATAGTGGCCTGCCGTTTCATACGGTGGCGTCGCGACCGCATGCGAAAGTCATTCGCGTGGCACCGTAGATAGCGATTGTCGAGGAACACCGAGGTAGGTTTAGTCGGTATTCCGGGAGTCCATTTACATCGTTTCAACATTTTTCTTTTACCCCGTTGAGTCCGACATAATACCCAAGTAAAACAAGGAAAAATTTTAGTACCTACTTTTACTTTTTGAATAAAATATAGCCTATATTACACTGTGATATAGCTTTTATTGGAGAAAAGGTTTTTAAATCGGTTGAGATGTTTTTGATATAAATCATTACAAACAAACAAACAAAAATCCAATATTCTCTTTTTATAATATTAGTATAGATAACTAACCCACAAGTTCACAAACCCAATCACAGCGCAACAATTTAATAAGATTGTTGAACCCACGCTTATCACGAATAGCGCATACGCTTTTTAAATAGGTCATCTTATCTTTCTAATTATGCTGTTAGTATCTATTGCGTTATAAATAAACAAGCATGGCATGCGTCAATTAGAAATGATTAAAATAACACTATGTAGTAAAAGCTAATTAAGTTTTATTTATCATTAGAGATGTTTATCTTAATAATTATGATGTGAACTTTAGTCTAATTGGACCACGTTGTTGGATTGTTACGCAGACTCGATTTCGAACCAGGGATGTTGCGGATGCAGATGTTCTAACATCCGCGGTTGCGGATGCGGATATAGATGCGGATATCAAAATCAATGCAAAAGCTCTGCAGTTGCGGATGCTGATGAAAATTATGCATCTTATTTAATAGTAATAAACAAATATTTTATAAAATTTGCAGGATTAAGTCTGTTTTGTAAAGGTTCATAAGTTTAGCTATAGATACTATTTCCTGGTGTTTCTTGATTCTCACTTTCACTTGTAGAATCATCGTGCCATTCATCGGCCCATCCATTTTCTTATTACCTGCGCTATATCTGGATCCGCATTAACATCCGCGGTGATTATTGCGGATGCGGATGTAGATTTCTAAATCTTTGCAGAAACTTCGCAATTACGGATGCGGATGCGAATATTCGCAACATCCCTAGATTGAACCTACGGCGCGCATCTCTGACTTTTCGTAGTTATGTGCATATTAAATGGTTTATATTGCTCGCTTTCTTTATATGTCTGAAAGTTCCACATAATGTTCTACAATATATGTGAGGTTTTCTAACATGTACTGGGCCAGCGCGGTGGACTATAGCATAAATGCTTCTCACACTGAGATGGGGCCGTGACCAGCAGTGGGTCATATATACAGAGCTGATTTTTATAACGTGAAATGAAATCATATGGTAGTATACCTTACCTTACTGCGCCGCCCCCGTGGGTCGTAGCGTGATGTAATGTAGCCTATAACGTTCCTCGGTAAATAGGCTATCCAACACTAAATTAATTTTTCAAATCGTACTAGTAGTTCCTGAGATTAGCGCGTTCAAACAAACAAACAAACTTTTCAGCTTTATAATATTATAGATATTATATTATAATAGTATAAATTTTCCCGTTTCGAATGCTATTCATCTGCCAAGATCATGGTTTGAAGTGGTACGCATCTCATTCTTAAATTGTGAAGTAATTTCGAAGTATACGTAAAAATTGTTTAGCCTGTCAATTGTTGGAATACCATATATAATTGAAAACCTATTGTGTCCGGCCGCTGGTGTACCGTTGTTACTCAATAGGTTATTATGGATGTTAAACATTCGTGTAAACATAAAACAATATTGGTATAAAAAAAATATAGGTTTAAACTTTTTGTCAGGTCTAGCTTGGCTTATAATCCCGGGCAAATGGTCCTTCAACATCGCCTGCGTAAAGATAGTGCCGTGGCGAGCGTTTATCTGGCTATGGTGCGTTCCTGGTCTGGCCGCTGCCGTCATACTGATGTTCCTGCCTGAGAGTCCAAGGTACCTACTGGCTGTTAAAGGACCTGAGGCAGCGCTACCTGTTCTGGCGAAGATGTTTGAGTGGAATTATGGCAGAAAAGCTGAGGATTTCCCCGTAAGTGACTACTTATTTATTTATTAGGGATAAACAAACAGAAACACAATATTATATATACACAATTAATGACATTACATTTAGCATAAATTAATGTGCACTCACAACGTAATTCACGGAATATATGCTAAGTATTGATAATTTTTTATGCATATTATTTTACAATTTGGGTAGGTACCTAATTATATAGATGCATATACAATAATACATACTACTCAAAACAAAATAAGGGCCACTAGTTTATTTACATTTAAGTTCACTTTAGTAAACTGAAAGTAACTGATAAGTAGCATTATATTGATATTACGAACTCTTTGGTGTTTGATGTCTTTTATACTGGTGTTCGTGTTCCTATTTTGAAGAGTATTGGCCATAATTTTAAGAAAAAAAAATTGGATGTTATTCTTATGTTTTTCTCCGATTGTCTTCTTAACTTGTTTCGGTTATTTTAGGAAAAAAGTTTTACTTTTTCAATTTTAATTGATTCATTTATCATCTCGCGTTAATCATGCCACCAGTACGAAGGCACATGGATACAATTACAGCAACCAGAGCCATAACTATGATTCAAGAAGGACGTTCTCAGCGTTACGTGGGTTTGCAGTTGGGTTTTTCTCGAAGAGCTGTCCAAAATGTATGGAATCGCTTCCAAGAGACCGGCAGTGTTGCCAGGAGACCCGGTTCAGGTAGAGTTCGTGTAACAACGGCGCACGAGGATCGGTACGTCCAACTAAGTGCTCGTCGTGATCGTACAGTAACGGCCCGTAAGTTACAACACCACCTACGGCTGACAACGGGTACCCGTGTCAGTGATCAAACTATACGTAATGGATTGCACGAAGACCAGCAAATGTCAAGACGACGAGTTGTTCGAATTCTTCTGACCAGGGTTCAACGTGCAAACCGTTTAAGATTCTCCCGTCAGTATTTGAACTGGGGGATTAATCAGTGGGGCAAGGTGCTTTTTACAGACAAGTGCAAAGTAAAAATTTTTAATGATGATCGGCGTTTTATGGTATGGAGACAACGCGGCGAGCGGTTTTCGGAGTCCTGCATCCATGAAGTTGACCGTTTCGGTGGTCCCAATGTAATGGTTTGGGGTGGGATTAATTTACACGGTAAAACCGAGCTCACCATTTTAAATGCGGGTACCGTAACTGCAGAACGTTACGTGGAGGACGTCATCAGGCCTCAAGTGATCCCATTTGCACAGCGAGTGGGGCCTGGATTCATCCTGATACAAGACAATGGCCGTGCACACACAGCTCGATCGACCCAAACTGTCCTAGAAGGGTCTTATATTGAGGTATTACCATGGCCAGCTAACAGTCCGGATTTAAATCCAATCGAACAATTGTGGGACCAATTGAAACGAAGGGTTAGAGAGAATGAGCAAGGGGTCTACAACCAACAGCAGCTGATTGACGCTTTAAAACGTGCCTGGGAGGAGATTCCAGATGAAAACGTGAGGAAATTGATCCAGAGTATGCATACGAGGCTTCAGGAGTGTATTTCTAAGAGAGAAGGACATACTCGTTACTAAAAAGAAGAAACAAAAGTGACAAGAACAGTATTTTGTCATTTTCCGGTGATTTCTTTTGTTCATGTTTTTCATTCAAAATGGCCAATTTCATTATGAACTTAAAAAAAACAATTCATGACCATTATTTTAAACAATTGTTAGCCTATATTATAACCAATAACATTATTTTGTAGTTACATAAGTTAAACAATTTAATGTCTTTATTGTTTTCATGGTACAGCAAAAAATCTTAGTGGCCCTTATTTTGTTTTGAGTAGTATAAAATAACTTATAAGCTAGTGGGAGTACGTTGGACTGCTACGCAGAGGTTGATCCAAAGGACAATGATTTACGATCATATTATTTATTTATTTATTTATGTAGAATAATATACTCGATGGGTGATAGAACAATATATTTATTCTCTTCGGTTACGAAAAGGTATGAAGCAGTGCACGGTCCAGAAGGTGTTCGTGTGAACGAAGCGCCTCTGTACGCATGCGTAGACCCTACAAGACTATTGGTCCAGCTAGTTCCACTAGATGCGGAAGCGTCGCCGTACGCAACAGCACTGTTTATTTATTCTAAGACTATTGGTCCAGCTAGTTCCACTAGATGCGGAAGCGTCGCCGTACGCAACAGCACTGCCCGCGTAGGCAGGGACTTGAAACGTTACTGAAAATAACGTTATGTACTGTTCTCGTAACGATAATTTGTAACGTTTCACTAGGATCGTAACGAAATTCTTTATTTTGTTCTAACTTTATGACATAACGGAACGAAATTTCCATTCTGTTTAATAACAGTATCAATAAAGTAACGTTATTACTATATCACGAAACGTAACATTATTTATTTTGTTATGCAACGTTGCCAGCTTTATCGTAACGTTACTGCAAGTTCGGCGCGGTCGCACCTTTCCGGGACTCTTCGCGTGCAGAATGATTAGTATGGCAACCTAGCATAATTTTTTCGTGTTTACATCTTATCCGATCTTGTCTAGTTTACTTTCGATCGAAGCCGTAGTTTGTTATTGTTTGACTTTGAAGTTTATTTGTATGTGCGATTAGTGTAACTACTATAAAATATAATTATTAAATCTACATTTATAAAGTATCTGTTAAATCATGGGTCGTAAAAAGAAGAATTTTGTATACAGATATTTAGTTTAAATGACGACAAAAATCTTCGCAATAGGATATATATATATATATATATATATATATATATATATATATATATATATATATATATATAATATATATTTTTACTACTAAAGTGGCAAACAAGCGTACCACCTGATGGTAAGAAAGAAAAATGTTTTATTTGAATCTCAATACATACATAATTTAAAAGAAAACAATATTAAATACAATTTATCGGAAGGCGGTACATGGAGATCAAATTAGGCACTGCGTCAGCTATTGTTGCAGTATAGACTACAACGCTGGTATTCTCGCAGGCCTACTAAATGGTCACCGTAGCCTATCAACGCCTGCAATACCATAGGCATCACTTGCGCGTTGCTGACCTGGTAAAAATCTTTTAACGCCCTTTTTGAAGAACCTCATACTGTAGTTTTGTGGGAAAATCTGGGCAGGGAGTTCATTCCACAACCTGAGCGTTCGCGGGAGAAAATTCCTTTGGAACCGCTTGGTGCGTCACTAATTAGGTTGTAAGGTGTGAAAATGACATCCCTGCCGATGGCGAGCGGTGCGATGATAAAAAGTAGCTGAAGGCATCATCTCAAACAACTCATTAGAACACATTCCATTATACAAGCGGTAGAACACACAAAGGGAGGCAAAGTTCCATCTGAGACTTAGTGGCTCGATACCGTCTGTGAGTTTGGGCTCATCGACAATTCTTAATTCTCGTCTTTGTACCGCGTCAAAAGGATCAAGCTGGTATTTTAGTGCTCCTGCCCAAAGATGACTGCAGACTTGCGACTTATATAGAAGCAGTCTTCGCCCCGCAGTGAAGTACCGCTTAGCTCTATTGAGCACACCAAGCTTTTTAGAAGACAGCTTGACCTTGCTCGGTACTGTACATCACTTGAGATGTCGAGGCCAAGGATTCCAATACTCTTGGAGATGGTGAGAGGCATGTTCTGGAGTTGTGGAGACACAGTAAATGGGGTTTTCTTAGCGGTGAACGCGCAGGCTTGTGTCTTAGCTGGGTTAAACACGACTAAATTTAGTCTTCCCCATTCAGACACTCTATCCAGAGTATTTCCGATTTCAGACACAAGTCGTTCGCGACTTTCCTCCCCTGTGTACCGAGGGATATTAGCGCGGCCCGTGGTATAAGTATCCACAGTACTGTCATCCGCATAACAATGAATGCTATCAATTGACAACATATTATTGTCATGCAGCAGGAACAGCGTCGGTGATAACACAGAGCCTTGCGGGACGCCAGCATTTATGTCCATGCGGTTAGAGCAATAACCGTCAACCACAGTTTGGATGCATCTGCCGGACAAAAAGCTGGCAACCCATTCGCATAATACCTTGGGCAGTCCGTAAAATGGTTACTTCGATAGAAGACCTTTGTGCCAGACCCGATCGGAGGCCTTCGCCATGTCCAGGCTTAAAGCCAATGCCTGACTTTGGCTCTCAATGGCTAGTGCACATCGGTGTGTGAGATACACGAGAAGGTCGCCAGTTGAGCGACGATGGCGGAAGCCGTATTGTCGGTCACTCAACAAATCGTATCCTCAAGGTACCTCAGCAGCCGAGAGTTAATCAGCCGCTCCATCACCTTGGAGAGGAGAGAAGTTATAGTGATAGGCCTGTAGTTCGATGGGTCAGATCTGTCACCTTTTTTTGGCACTGGGTGAACGAATGAGGTCTTCAATGAAAACGGAACTTATCTTGTGGAATACGAAAGCGAGAAGAGGCGCGTCAATAGTGGACACAACTCAGGAGCACACCGCTTTAGTACCACTGGTGGTATGCCATCTGGCCCGCTCGACTTATGAACATCTAGAGACATTAGCTCCCGCTGGACCTCACGTTGTGAAATTGAGATTTCCGGCATGGAATGATCGCACCACACAATAGTAGGTGGTACGGCGCCTCCATCGCTCATAGTCGAGTTTGAGGTAAAGAGAGAACCCAACAAATCGGCCATCTCTTTGACACTATGGGCCAGATTACCATCGGGCTTTCGGAGTGGTGGCAAGGACGACTGACAAAAATTACCTACTACCTAAGGATATCAGGAGATGCTGTACTGTCAGCGCAAAGGACAAAGACGTGTTTACATCTCACCAGAGCCTGGCACAGGTAGAGCGATTTGCCGACGCGGCGGCCGGAAGGGCCGTCGGTCCCTTCCCGATACAGTAGTCGAGTCCACTCCAGTCTCTTCCTCCGGCAACAACTACTGCATAGTGAACTTTACACGGGCTGGTGGTTCAGCCTCCCAGTGCGGAGATTAAGTAATCCCTGGGTTCGGGAACCCGTTCAGCCTGCGGGTGGCCAGCGGACAGCCGTTTCACTGGGTCTCCTTGACCGCCGCGTCGACACTTCGCGCCCGTACAAGGCAATGGCGCTCACATAATCACTAGTCCCCTCACTGACAGTGCAGCGCCTCCTCAAGGAGCACTGGCACCCCTACTCACCGCAGGAACACAACACACGGTTATTTTGGCTGCGGTCTTCTGTAGGGTGGAGGAGTACTTCCTCAGACGGGCTGCTTTATTGAAATTGATACTTGATTTGCTTGAAATGTTAAAAACATTCTTCTGAGGGGACTTTGAGTCAACTGAACGTGGATTTACTAGAGTAAAATGATAAATTTGGGACCTTTCAGAGGCTCGGGCCCCCTAAGCCTCCCCTTGGATGCGCTACTGTTTTTATACATGTCTAGATGCAGCATCGTAAATCAAAGTGCGTAGGTAACTACTATGGATTTGAAATTAGAAGATAATTGCGGAGTCCCAACTTCATTCTTAATTTGTACTGTCAGCACAAAAGCTCATAATAAATTTATATAGGTAATTGATTGATTGCTTCGTTGGTCACGCGGCATAAATTTACGTTTGGGATCATCAGTTCTCAGCTTTGTTTAGGCCGAATACCGAATAGTTGCCGAATATTCGTTGCAAGTCTAATTAAAGTCCTATAGTACCATAATAACAACTTAAATAGTAGCTAAATGCATAAATCAACGGAATATTCAAGAATTTAGAACATGAAAATCTATAGTTGTAATAAAAGCCATATTAGTTAGAAATAATGAGATATATAATATTAACATGATACTCACACATTATATTAATAGAATCCACTGAAAACGGATAGGTATATTTATATGCTCAAAAATGTACCTATTATTATTCACACGAATTTAATTGTAGGCCAAAAACTACAACGCACTCTTTCATTAACCTTGAATTGAACGCAGCAGCCGCGCGGTGTGGAGGGGTGAATTAATAACGTTAGAGGTAAAACTAAAATGTTTCAAGTGAAACTGTTACGTATCAGAACGACATGTCCAGTACCGTTACTGAACCTATAACGTTACGGAAAATATTGTTCTGCTAAAATGATATTCTATAACGTTATCATTTTATAACGTTAAACATTGCATAAAGATTCAGTAACGTTACAAATTTTGGAACGTTATGAGAAAACATTTTGTGTAACGGAACTAAATCCATTTCGTTTTCAAGTCCCTGCGCGTAGGTTACCGCGAGCGTTTATATACCCGTCGGCTGTGTCGTTGTGTGCGTCAGTGTAGCCGCTCGCTAGCGGAGGGAGTCGCGTAGTGTGCGCATGATGCGTTGTGGCCGCCGTGAAGTTTGTTTACGTTACATTTATTTATTTATTAATTTATGGCACCCCAACGACTTATTCACTAATACACTTTTCATTAAATTACTTTACATATACTTTTTATACTGGAGTGAACCAGTCACTTACAGGAGTGCACAGCACTTTCATTGAACTTACTCACTAAAAACTACAATATGCATACAATATTAAAATAATAAAGCTTAACTTAAATTAACTCTTACAAAACTAAATACATTGGATTTATTGTAAATGAAATTAAAACTAAATCTAATAAAATAAAAAAAAATAAAAAAATTAAAACTAAAGCACGGTTAATATTCAATCTAAACACAAAAAGGAAAAAAAAAAAAAAACATTTAACAATTTAAAAAATTTAAAAAAAATAAAAAATAAAATGGTAGGGTTACTCCTTTGACATAGAATATATTGTCATTTACTATTACTATTAGGCTGACAGGTTGACAGTAGTTTGCGAAACTGTGATAGAGTGTTGGAGAAGATGTCAATGTTATTTGAACGAGTGTGATTTTCGTTAAATGCTTTCATCAGTCGATTCATTGGCGCAAAATTACCGAGGTTAGTTCGAGCTGGGCGAGGATAGAACAAATTTAATTTTCGATCGGCTCTGGGGATGCTCTCACGTGGCACCGATATATAGACTTCTTTGGTCAGTCTCGGGACTTGTATGAAGCCGTTTATAATTTTGAACAGTAAAGTTAAATCGTGAACTAGCCTACGATGTTCTAGGGATATCATATTGAAGTGGCTAAGTCTCTCCCTGTAATCCGTATCATATGAAAGGGTGTTGGATTTATACCGTAGATAACGCGTGAAATTTTTTTGAATGCGCTCTATACGATTCACATGTGTTCTATAAGCAGGATTCCAGACCGGCGACGCGTAGTCTAAAACACTGCGTACATACGTATTGTACAGCACATTGAGAGCTTGGGTGGAGTTAAAATCATGACAAATTCTTTTTACAAATCCCAGTGTTTTTCCAGATTTAACGACGATATTGTCAATATGTGGTATAAACGTGAGCTTACAGTCTAAGAGCACTCCCAGATCTCGTATTGTGTTGACTTTTTGCAGAAGTTTTCCATTGAGGATATATGACGACTCAAGCGCATTATGTTTTTTAGTAAATGTTATATGGTAAGATTTTTCAGGATTAAGAATCATTCTGTTAATAATACACCAGGAATATACCGAGTCAAGGTCGTTTTGGAGCAGAGATATGTCTGTATCTGATTCAATCACCTTGTATAATTTTACATCATCTGCATAGATGGAACAAGAGCTGTGTTTAATGCAATTTACTATGTCATTGACAAATATAATAAACAAAATTGGCCCTAAGTGGGATCCTTGTGGGACTCCAGATGTGGAAAAGTAGAGCGTGGATTGATGACCACTAACAACAACTCTTTGTTTCCTTTTGGAGAGATAGGACTTGAACCACTGCAAAAGTTGGCCAAATATACCAAGATTTGCGAGCTTCTGCAATAACAGTCTATGATCCACTTTATCAAATGCGCTGCTAAAATCTGTGTAGATAGAGTCTACCTGTTTATGTGAGTCTACGGATTGGCTGAGATCGATGAGATCATACAGAACCAAATTCGTTACAGTTGATTTATTTGCGCAGAATCCATGTTGTTGTGGAGCTAACTGTACTTTCGAGTGAGACGTTAAAATAGGACACAGAAGAGACTCAAACACTTTCGAGAAGACTGACAATATGGATATAGGACGATAGTTTTTAATATTGTTTGCCTCACCTTTCTTATATATTGGTACCACATGTGCTAATTTCCATTCGGAGGGATATTGGGATGATTTCATGGAATAATTGAAGATAATTTTAAGTGGGAGGCATAAATTGACTGCGCATCTTTTTATAAACAGTGGCGGTAGACCATCTGGACCAGCTCCTTTACAACTATCCAATCTCTTAAGTACCTTAAGCACATCCGTTTCAGTAAAGGAAACACTGCCCAAACCATTTTGTGGGTATTGATGTGATTCTTCAGGAGGATCTGAACTTACGTCGCCCGACTGGATAAAAGTAGAGGAAAAGAAGCTCGCAAAGAGGTTGCTAATATCGTCCCCAGATGTAGCTAAGTTACCTTCTAGCTTCATTTCCATAGGTATTCCACTAGAGCCGGATCTTTTAGCTTTAACAAAGGACCAGAACAGCTTTGGATTGTGTCTGATTCCTTCCTCCATGTTTTTAAGGTAATTCCTGTAGCTAGTTTTGATTAACTCACTCGATCTTTGTCCTAACATTTTATATTCGTAATTATCTCTAGGATTTTTATATTTATGGAATCGCTTTCTAAGTTTTTCCTTTTCGTTCAAGATATTTATAAGTGATTTAGGAAACCATGTAGGATATTTATTTCGAGCCATTTTTGTTTTTGGTACCGTTACACTAATAATATTATTCAGTGTCTTATAAAACACGTCCACCATAGCATTAACATCCTCACACTGCGAAAAGCTGTCAATCCATTTAACTTGTTTTATTCTCTCATTTATCAACACATAGTTTGCCTTACGAAAATTAAATTTAGACGAGAGTTTACATTTAAGCAAAGCAGGTGACTTATTTGTAACAGTAACACATAACGGTGGATGATAAGGATCTACAGTAGATAGGGGTTTGGTGCTTTCATGAACAAATACTCCTTGAAAGTTACACAAAACTAAATCAAGACATTTACTATGATGGTTTTTACCGAGTTGAATTGTTCAAGGTTATTTAGAGATAAACAATCTATAAGAGAATAACCCAAGGAATTATTATAATTATTTGGGGACATACTTGTCGACTGCGATGTATTACAATCCAGCTCCCAGCTGATGAATCCGAGGTTGAAGTCGCCAATTACAAGTGTTGGATTGCCCGTTGCGTCGATTATAGAGGTGATTTTATCTAGGTAGGAATTTAGAGTTTGTATCTGTACAGGCGGTGGTAGGTATACGGCACATATATTCATGCATAACGACCTTTTGCCCTCAGTTATTATTAATTTAAGCCACAGGTTTTCTGATTCAGTCTCCCATTGCGTCATGCGAGTAGAACCAATGGTCTTCAATACGGCAATCACTACGCCTCCACCCCTTTTATTTCCTAAGGCAGTTGAGTTTCGGTCTCTTCGGTAAATGGTATATCTCGAGTCAAATATTTCGCCATCCTTTATGCCATCGTCGAGCCATGTTTCTGTAGCAATAATCACATCGTATTGGTAGTTATGAACACTTAGCATAATGTTTGTCAGTTTTGTTTTCATTCCTCTGAAATTCTGATAATAGATATTGAATGTTGATACAAATCCAAGGTACTGTGTTAGTGGTTTATTAACGACACCCTGCACGCATTTATTACAGCTGCTCTACAGCTTCAAGGCTGCGCACTTGCTTGGCTTGTGTGCCATCAGCTTTCCGGACTAGAATTCGGCCATCGCGCACCCACACATACTTGTACCCTTTGTCGCGGGCAGCTTTCCTAGTGGCCGCATGTATCTGCTTATTTAAAGGAGAGAGGTGCTCCGATACAAATATGGCTTTTTTCTGTCCACCGTAGCCTAAAACATGGGAGTTTAACTTGTCCTCTGGGTGCATTTTGTTGTACGTCATAACCGATGTTAACAATTCGTCACGTGATTTTGTACTATTCAGCTTAACGATGACGGCTCGCGGATTGGTGCTTTGTGAGTCCAACTTTCTGACCCGGACGGCCGAAATAATATCGTGTTCTTTCAAACTACTTGAGGTTGTCCTGCCTAACTGCATTACAGTACTGACCAAATTTTCTGATTTGTTTTCAGGTACGCCGTTAAGTTCAATATTTTGTTGGCGAGTATTCTGTTCCAGGAGGTTGACTCTTATGGCTAATTCTGACACGTTGTGCTTAAGTAACTCATTTTCCTTCTGGATATGTTTGTTGGATTCCTTAAAGTCTTGAAGTTCCTTTTTTGCTTTGTCGAACTCATCGCTCATGAATTGAACAGAAGCCTCGAGTTTGCGAATGAGGCTTAAAGCCTCCTTCATTTCACTCAGTTCTTCAGCGATGCTAGCTTTTATGGATGTCGTTGTCTCTGTCATCATTACTGCTCTAATTTCGTGGCGGATGGTGTCGAGCAATTCATCAGTTGACGGGCGCTGAGCATCAGGTGAATTGTCCATGCGAGGACGTTTTTGACGGGCTGTCACATTTGATATATCCGATGTATCAGAAGATGCTTTGTGTATATTTGGTTCTGATTGAACAACATGAAGATTGCTCGTATCGGCGGTTTTTGGAGAAGTACGCCCAATCTGAGGCATTATTTAATTTTTTCTTCTCAATATATGTATTTTAAAAATATAAATAATAATATTTGTGTCCGGAAAATATGAATTTATTATGCACGTATTGAAAAATGTATGTTAAGAAGGAAGAATAAAAAATAAGAAGTCACAAAAAGACTCTTTAATCTCAGGATCGAACCCGCATCTACAACCACGCCAATCTATCTAACGACGTAGGCGGCTATCGTAGCGGTTATCAAGGTATTTGAAAATGGTAAATGTATGTTAGATGTAAGCTCTTTAACGCAATGTGAAGTCCGCTGCTAATGAGTTCAAAGTCCAGTTCTTTGTTTATCGGTGCAGTGACAATCCATAATTTTACTTAAAACTTCGTGGGTATATTTAAAATTTAACAGTTCTGTCGTGCACTTTTTTTTGTTTTTTACACTGGTTTACACAATAACACAGTAGTATTTTATATGGTTTGATAGAGCGTCAATCACTGAATGTTTTTATATATTTTGTTATAGAGTTAGACACTTTTTAATCACTTTTTTAGATTTTATTCGCAGAGCTATTGCGTAACGCGTACACTTCGAGTAAGATATGTTGTCGATATATTATATATTTAATTATCGCTTTATCTGTAAATAAAAACATCGTGAGAAATCCTGTATGTCTGGGAGTTATCCATAATGTCTTTCAAGATATGTGAAGTCTGCTAACCCGCACTAACTAGCGTGGTAGAGTATATCCTTAACCTTTTCACAGTGACAAGAGGAACGTGACCAATGTCTTCCTAGCAAACAGGACTAGAGATCTTGGATGTATGTAAAAACAAACATACAAACATACAAAGGGGATGAATGCCTATGGCCTTGAAAAGGAAGGCACAAGTGTGTTACACCCATATTTCACCAACTATGATTTTAGGTCGAGGCATTGTGGTCGAACGCGCAGCTTCAGATCCAAATATTTTTTGGCACGAAAGCCCAATTACCATTTGACCAACCTTGGAATAAAATACTTCATGTTCAGCCACCGTATCACTAAGGTTGCGCCACCGAGCCTATACCAGACACGAGAGACTTTAATCTTCTTCTCAATCTCTTTCCAGGTCACAAAACTGAGTACAAGCGGTGAGGAAGCCAATACCGGCGGCTTCGCTGGCGCCGTCAAGAACGTGTACTTAATGTTCAAACCGCCGCTACTCAAATGTGTGATCATATCGCATGTGTGTATGTTCACCGTGTTCATGGTGTAAGTTATAGTCAACATAATTTATGACTAGCCCAATGCTAACAAAGACTATTTCTGCCAAACAGCAAAATAGTTTCTTGGCAGACGTAGCTCCCGAATCATTTATTTATAAAGGTTCACCATATTACTCTATTTACTTTTACGCACATATTCGGTAATAGGCGGCCTCGATGGCGTACTTAACCAGTACGCCATCGAGGCCGTGTATCTTATCTTATCTTGTGTGGGGGCCAGTCAGTACAGACCGGCGACACTTCGACCCACTGGGATCTTTTGTGTCGACTTCCCCAATAACGACTGCCATAGATGTTCATGGCAGCCGGGACCGACGGCTTAACGTGCTCTCTGAGGCACGGAGCAGGCGATAATTGTCAATCAATACGCACATAATTTCGAAAAGTCATATAACTTCCGAAATAACTTCCTTTTCGAAAAGTCAGAGGTGCGCGACGTGGGTTCGAACCCGAGACCCTCTGCATTGCAGTCTGTTGGTCTCCCCACTGAGCTATCGCTGCTGTTTTACTGTTTAGTGTAACCGACTGCCACGCCTGAGTTTTAATTGTGCGGGAATCGAACCCGTTGCGGGTTCGATTCCCGCACAATTAAAACGTTTGTGTGCATGGACATGGATGTTTGTCTTGGTCTGGGTGTATATATGTGTTATATATATCTATTTACAAAAAAAAGTATATATTTATGTTTATCCATTGTATAGTACACACAGCGACGCATCAACTTGGACTGTTTGGACTTTGAACTATTAGAAGTTGAACGCTGCGAATCGTGCGAGAGAGTACAGTATTCTCAAATTAATAATGCGCATGCAGATCTTCGCTAATTGTCGTATTCCCGGAAACACTCGAATCATTGAATCATAAGAACCCTAAACAATGCACTTGCATTTTGCACCTTGTTCGAAAGAAATAGGAGTCAATATCATGTGTACACAACCGAAAACAATTCGGGCGACCGGCGGCAGTTGCCGGGCAGTCAAAGGTCTACACACCCTTCTTGGTTTTGTTTTCAAAGGTGAATTTAATGTCAACTTTAATTATCTTATTCAAATTTAAATAGTTTATTTTGTAAAATAGGTAAATATACTAACATTTTTCACGGTTGTTTTAAATGAAAATTTTGAAACTACCTACGTTAAACACATATTAATTACTAGAAAAAACATTTTAAAATCAGATTTAGGCTTATATAAATTTAATAGAAAGATACACATGCATAAATAAACAAATAGATTTAGGAATAAATAATATTATAAAGTATATTAGTACATAATGCAATAATACAACAAATAAATAAAAATATGCCTAACTCTGCCCATACCATTTTCTTTCAGACGAATTCTTCCAGAATGGATAAATTTAAACGTGGAAAGTCTTTAGTCTTAAGTCACAAGCACGGCAAATGGTATTTAATGTGTACCTTTATTTCTTAAATTAGCCAATGTTTTCAAAAGAGACCATGATGGTTATTTTAACAAAATTCAGGACCGTGTTACAAAAGCTACAGGAATTTCACGACAAACTTTGAGTAATATCTTAACGAAAAAAAACAAAATCAATCAATTAAATTTTCCTCACCAAAAAAAGGAAAACCTAAAAGTAGATTTCGGCTGAGACTTGATGATTTCGACTACTCTGTTATTCGTAATATGATATACAATTTTTAGTTGACGCTCAAAGAACTCCCAACTGTAAATAATTTGAGAAAAAAGTTGATCGAAGCTATTCATTTCAAAGGCTGTGCAGAGACTTTAAGGCTGATCTTGAAAGAAATGGGGTTTAGGTTTCTGAAAACTGATAATAACAGACGGTTACTTATGAAAAAGCATGATATACGTTTAAAAAGGATCAAATATCTCAGAGAAATACAACAGCTGAGGAATTCTGGTAGAAACATAGTATTTATGGACGAGTCATACGTGCATACATCACATACTAAGGGTAAAACTTGGCAAGATAGCAGCAAAAAAGGTATCAAACAACCCATTTTCAAAGGAGACCGAATAATTATTGTACACGCAGGCAATGCAAAAGGCTTCGTTCCAGGGGTTCTAATGTTACATAAATGTGTCGACTCAGAAGGTGACTATCATAAAGAAATAAACGCGGAACGTTATCAACCTTGGCTACGCAATCAATTAATTCCCAACTTGCCTCCTAATAGTGTGTTGGTAATTGACAACGCCCCATATCATGATAAGCTGTCTGTGAAACCACCAAACTCAAACACACCTAAACCACAAATGATAGCTTGGTTACAACAACATAACATTCCGCATGTCCCAAAGAAACTGAAACCTGAATTGTATGAAATTATAAAAAGACATAAAGAAAAATACACAGAATTTGCCATTGACCGTATAATGGAGGAACATGGGCATGAAATTATACGATTGCCACCATATCATCCCGATTTTAACCCCATTGAAAATATTTGGTCCCAAATAAAGCAACACGTAGCCAAAAAAAATATTGCAATGACTGTCACGTCCGTTAAAGATGCTATATTAGAAAAAATCAATAATATAGGACCAGAAGAATGGAAAAAAGTTTGTGATCATGCTGTTAAATGCGAAGATGAATATAGGCAATTTGACCCAAGAATCGATAGTTTTTCCGATGAAATGATTATTTACACAGGTGATAGCAGTGGGGAAAGTGTAAATGAACAAGAGCATAATGAAAGTTCTGATGAATCTACGATGTCAGGAATAGGGATCCTCCATGATTCTGATTAAATTTTTTGTAATTGTAATATTATTCTGGAATGATCAGTGCTGTAAATACTTAAATTAATAAAATTTATGTTAACTACATAAATTTTATTAATTTTCTCTAAAAGTATTAGTCTTGTTCTATTAACTGTCGGTAGATATATATTTCTTTTTTCTACCACATACACACAACACCATCTAGCCCAAACTAAGCAGAGCTTGTACTATGGGTACTAGATAATGGATAAACATACATATATACTTTTTTTTGTAAATAGTTACATATTATACATAGAAACACCAAGACCAAGACAAACATCCATGTTCATGCACACAAATGTTTGACTTGAGCGGGAATCGCACCCGCGACCTCAGGCGTGGCAGTAGGTTACACTACCCACCACGCCATCGAGGCCGACAAACGGCTCTTATCGCCGCCTTGTATGCTTAGTAAGAGATTTTTTTATCTTGTTATGTCTATAAATGAATAGATTTGGTAGGTAAGTGGTTGGTCAAGGTCGCAGGTTCAAATCCTGCTTGTTGGATCGTCTTTTCCCTCGTTTAATATTTATATTTGAAAATGCAACTTTTTTGATTATTAGACAGATTTTGTAGCATAAACATGAGCACTTACATAATTGTGACTCATAAAGAGCCTGATCTACATTTTTGGTGAAGCCAAACGATTTTCTGTATGATTCAGGATATTTTCAACAGACTTTTACTTACTTAGTACTTGTAAGGTAATTATCAATAGTAACATGAATTGGTTCTTCTTTTTGGAGCCTGGAACTCCAGTCGAAACACAAAATAAGGTTATTTAGCTGCGATTTACTTTAATTTTTTATCCTGTAGAAAGTAAGAAGAAAAGGTATGTCGTCAGCTGAGATGCTCTAACATGAAGGAATTTCTAGGTAAAGTTAGAAATGCATTGCCTTCTATATTCATGTCATTGTTCTGTTTCCAGATCGAGTGGTTTGTACGTGTGGGTGCCAGATATTCTTAACAGTATCTTTAGCAAAAGCGTTACCAAACACATCACCATCTGCCAGATTATACGAGAGAAATTTATGAATAGTACTGTAAGTTGCTAAAAATGGAGCTTTATATAGCTTTCTCCATAATAAAATACTAATATAACCGGTCAATTCTTGAATTGACAGAAATTATTGAAAATCCTTTCTATCTGGCCACTGGTGTGCCATAGCAACTCAAGAAGTTAATAATTGTCCTTGTGAGTCTAGCGGCTTGATTCTTATCCTGAAGTTACGGGATCGATTCACGGAGCCAGGAATAAAGAAGTTTTTTTATTTTATTTTACTCTTTAAAATGACCACACTCCGCCTGATGGTAAGCAGTCGTGTGTTCTAAGAGCAGTGGCCTCCACATCGTCCTCATAGCAGCCGAGGCGATGTTGAGGTCTCTACTTTGACGGCCTGAGAAGATGCTTTTTCACGCCCCGCTTAAAGGACCCAGGATTGAAGGAAGAAGGAAACACATGCCTTGGCAGAGAATTCCATGCCTTGATCGTTCGGCAGAGGTATGAGGTTTACACGGGTTATATTAGTATATATTTATTATATATAAGATAGTTAGGGCGCATAGAGTCGTCTGAGATGCTTAAGAAAAAAACTTTAGCTCATAACGTAAGAACATGAGTAGTTGTGTCTAAAATAAAAGTAAAATAAAGCCACGATACGATAAATCAAAATCGCGGGTTTATTTCCTGCTTTGTAAATTGTGTTTTTCTTGCTTGTAAATAAAGTTATCCATAGCCGTCTTCTTAGCATAAATTAGAAGCAATATAAACAACTAAAGACAAACTAAAATAAAGTCCTCCAGGCCAAATTTCGGTCACAACGGTCAAACACAGAAGCAATAATTATAAACGTGGGTGAAACCGCATGGGTCACAATCTTTATATACATATATAATTCTTCAGTACGTGTGTTGACAGTGAACTCCTCCTAAAGGTTGGACCGATTTGAATGAATTTTTTTGTTTGTGTTCAAGTTCAAGTGGATTCAAGGATGGTTTAGATTTAGTTTTTAGACGTCTGTCCGGATAATATTCAGGATTTCTGTCATTTTTTGTTTTGATCTAGCAATCATCGGAAGACGGGGTTTGCCAAACAGAAGTGTCAGTAGAAGTATTCCCTATCTCCATGACGATGGGAGCCGTGTTCGCGCTCACCTATCTTGCGATAGGGTTCTTTATCAACAAGATTGGAAGGAGAAAGATGTTTTGTAAGTATTCAGTGTACTTTATATAGTGTAACAGATATAGAGATGAAACGGATATTCGGTATCCGGCCTATCCGGCGGCCTAAATACTGTCCGACGGAATACCGGATAAATAGCGTCTATCCAATACCGGATTTAAAAAAATCATTTGGTAATTTATTGCTTTATTTAGTTAGTATTACTTAAAAACTACAATCAGTAATCAAAACATAATTCTACAACTTAGAAAATGAATTAGTACTCATAGTGCACTAAGGGCAAATTAATAATACTAATTTCTATGCATTAAGGGGTAGCAAGCGGTTCCGCTTGTTTTCGTAAATAAGGCCAGCTTCAGAAAAACATCATTCGCTGTAGGACACAGCTGCAAGTTGCTGAAAGATAGATTTTGGCAAACTTTGTTAATTATGGGTACTGTTTAGCATTAGCTGCCCACCAAGAATAAGGGTCACAAGAACCCGTCATTTCGAAAAAGGCACGTGTCATACTTTTTTTAAATATCACTTTTTAGCGCCATTTCATTTATTGAAGCGTTTTACATATTCCCTGTAAAAAGGGCGCATCTTCATACATCAGAATTCAACTTAAAAGGCAAACAAAAATTGAAGTCTGTTTGAAAATGGCAGGAGTCCTGGATTTATGCCCCTTTCTAATGAAACGAAACTGTAAGATTAACCTCACTTTAATTCATCTGTTACGAAAATGGAGAATCGCGAGCTTGCCGAAAATGCTTATAAATCTAGAAAAAGAGTATCTGGTATAAGAAATAGTGAAAATTATAAACACAATAAAATAAAAAACGCTAAAATTGCTGGAAATGCTCATAAAAACCACCAAGGGAATGATAAACCAAACCATTATATATAATGATTCCTATGGCAGAGAAGTACCCAAGGACAAAAAGTGGCTTTTGCTATTTCCAAAGTGTCACATTTCACATTTTCCAAGACCACACCAGGTCTGGTGACAACATGTGAATCCATAAATTGTTTAGTCAGTCATGATTTCCAACTCTTACAGAGGATGGGTACCAGGCCCCGCTTACCATCAAATAATACTCCTGCATATGCTGGTAAAGTGCCAATCAATGAAAAGAAAACGTCTGATTTGAAAAAACTAGGAAAATATATTCCAGCAGAGTACCAAAATTTCTATACAGAGATTTTTGCATGGCCAACAACTTCAGCAAACAATGAATATCACGAAAATCAAGATGATTAACTAACAGTTCTTCTGAAAATATTTGGTTTTGTATGAACATCAGAGAGGTCATTTTGAAAAAGGCATTAGTCCTGAAACTTAAATCAAAAATATCTGTATGATAAATGTTGTTTTATATAACTAAATGTCACAAAGTTTATATATTTCTTTTATTTAACTACTCATATGTTCAGTTTGTTTACCACCAATAACTTTTTTTATAATAAACATATTTTTGTTGTTCCTGAAAAGTTTTAATTAATGGACATGCGTCCTTTTCGATATGACGGGTTCTTGTGATCAATTCGCACTGACTTAGATAAAAGTCAAGCTCACATGCTATCGCGTTTCTTTCTTCACGTTGAACTTGGATAGTATTGCTTTCATTTGCTACCTCATCAAAGCAAACATAAAATGTGTCATGAGCTTTGCGAGATACAGCTGACTCTGTCTCTTTTTTTCTCTACTTTTTTAGCCGGTTTTGAAGATGAACTGCTACTGGAGGACTCATTACAAGACATTTTTAAATATCCCAATAGAATCTCCTGGCGCGCTCTATCAGCATCAAGCATCCCCAAGTAGTTTGTTTTGAATCTCGGGTCTAGGTATTATCGGTATATTCGCGCGCCGCCTACGCAAGCGTGCTTCGTGCAATGCACCAAACGGCAACGTTCCGCCGGCTATCCCGCTACAAGGTTGGCCGAATATCTGGTTTTCGGTATCCGGCTAAACTGCTATCCGTTTCATCTCTAATCAGATATATAGAGTTAAATGAAAAGTACTACTACAAGATTTTATTCGTGTGTCTGCCTCAATTTAACAACTTTTGCTCAACAACTGTTATAATTCATTAATTTAAAATAAGATATAAATAGGACACAGATTAAAACTTAGTTTTCTCTGTGTTCATACTGTGTACTTTTTGAGAAATAAATTATTATCATTATTATTTGGGGATTGTTTTAATACTCGGCTGTAAGCCGGTGTTTTAATGACGGTTACGGGTTGACACCAAGTAGCCGTCATCTAAGATATAATAAGAGCGTTATCTTCTGTGTGTCACGGTTCGGTCTCATCACTCTGCATAAATTTTCGTACTATTCTACATGTGTTTAATATAGCTGCTTTTTGAATTTTAATATAGGTAGTTGGTGTTAGGTCGAGCAATTTAAGACTATGGTGTAAATATTTTGGGATTACCCCGGTGGTGGATATCACAATCGGCACAATGTTATTTCTTCCTTCAGTTCTGTGTATTTGCTAATTTTTTCCGTAATAGTTTTTAAAAGGTTATGGGTATTCGGTACTGCTATGTCAATTATGTATGCTGTGTTTTGTGATTTATTGTGTATTGTGATATCTGGTCTATTAAAATGTATAGTCTTGTTGGTTAGTATGGCACGACCGTAGTATATTTTGTGACTGTTGTTCTCTAATACGGTATTCAGGTTATATTTATAGTAGGGTGTATGTGTATCTTGTATAAGTTTATATTTAATGGCTAATTTTTGATGGATAATATTTACTATTTGGTTGTGGCGATGTGTATAATCAGTTTGCGTGAGTGTTGTGCATGCTCCTGTAATGTGGTGTGTAGTCTCAGGCTGCCTGTGGCATTTACGACATCTATCATCTGTTAAATCTTTAATAATGTGTTTTCTCTAATTTCTAGTATTAATTACTTGGTCCTGAATTGCTATGATAAACCCCTCGGTTTCCGGAAATAGATAGCCGCTCGTGAGCCATTTGTTTGAGGCTTGTGAGTCTACATACGATTGATATTAAACTACTATATACGGATTTTATCGCGTTGTTTATTTAGCACTGTATTACAAAATTTTGAAAATATTACGCTACTCCTACTATTGATTTAATTTTATTAATTTATAAGCTAATAAAATTATTTAAACTATTAAATCTATTTATTTTTGGTGACCATGGCTGCTGAAAACCAACCGAAACGTCGGGGAAAGTGTAAACCGACGACCATGCAGTACCTTGGCTTTCCATTTTTCTATCTTTTTCGGGATCTGTCGGTTGGTTTGTTATCTGTAAGTTGTTAGGTCTTTCTGCTAAGTTAAGAGGGGTAAATCTAAAATCATTGCTAACAATTGCTCTATGTAACTCACTTGTGTTTGCTTTATTAAAGAAGAATGACCTGAGATTAATTATTTGCTTTTCCCCCAGCCAAGATATATCAATTAGGCCTCTACCACCTTTTACGCGACTGACGGACATTCGTTCTATTGCTGATTTTGGGTGCAAATAATTATTTCTTGTAAGTGTTGTGCGGGTTTTTATTTCAAGGCTCTTTAAATCTGTCTTAGTCCATTTAATTATTCCAAATGAGAATGTTAGTATGGGAATTGCATAGGTATTAATTGCTTTAATGAGTCTTTTGCCTGAGAGCTGCGATTTACAGATTTTAACTAATCTATTTTTGTATTCTTCAGTGAGTGCCTTTTTTAAGGCTGTGTGATCTAACTGTTTTGATTGATAATAGCTAAGGTATTTATATAAGTCATCTGGATCCATAGCTGTTAGTATAGTATAGTGTTAGTCTGTTATAGTTTGTCCTTCTTCTATTGTATAATCGCCTGTCATTATTTTGCCTTTCTTTATATTTAAAATCTTACATTTATCGAGTCCAAACTGCATATTAATAGCTTTACTAAATAGAGCTGTAGTATCAATAAGTTTCTTCATGTTTTTCGCTGTGCTGCTGTAGAGTTTAATATCATCCATATATATCAAATGCGCTATGGACGTTACAGAAGTGTTATGCTTTAGTCGGTATCTTACGTTATTTTTATTTATCATGGCAGACAATGGGTTGAGAGCAAGACAAAACCAAAGTGGGCTAAGCGAGTCACCTTGATAGATACCTTTTTGAATCTGAATTTCTCTTGTTATAATAGAAGTATGTGTGTTGCATAGGTGTATATTTGTTTTCCAGAATGACATAATATCTTTTAAAAATGTACTAAAAATGGGTTGATTTTATAAATGTTTAAGATTTTAAGTAACCAACTGTGTGGAATACTGTCGAATGCCTTACGGTAATCAATGTAAGTAAAATGCAATTTCCTTTTATTTGCGTTTGCGTGTGTGTGTATGGTAGTATCTATTACTAGTTGCTCTTTACATCCCATGTGGTTCCGTCTGCATCCTTTCTGTTCCTCCGATATTATACTGTTAGCTTCAATATGTGCGTTAATTCTGTTAGCAATTGTAGCTGTTAAAATTTTATAGATTGTCGGAAGGCATGTTATTGGTAGATACTGTGATGGATCATTTGTATTTTTGCTCTTAGGAATCATGTAAGGTATTCCTTTTGCTAAAAATGACGGTATTGCTTGCTTTTTCAGTATAATATCAGTGAAACAGTTTGCTATTGATTTGTGTAGTGTATGTAAATGTTTAAACCAAAAGTTATGTAATTTATCAATACCCGGTGATTTCCAGTTATGAAGTCTAGTGGTAACGGTTTTAATATCAGCTTCCTCTATTCCACTAAATCCCATTTCATCTATTTCTGGCCACCTCATTCCTTCTTCTTCAATCCAGGCTGCTTTTTCATTATGCAGACTTTCTTTTTCCCATATATCTGACCAAAATTCTTCTACTTGTTCTTTAGTTATTATTGTTTACATATTATTACTATTACTATTATCAAGTATGTTATTTTTCAATTGTCTGTAAAAATTCTTTTCGCTGGTGGCGAACAGTTTATTTTGTTGTTTTCTTTGAAGTGTTTTCTTATATCTGGTTAATCTGTGAGCTTTAAGCGATAACTTTTCTTTAAGGGTGTCAAGGTATTCTTCTGGTGTTTTATTATTATTTTCATGCCTAGTGTGTACTTTGCAATTTTTAAATATCTTTTCTACCGAGGCCTCTATTCTTCTTGATCTGTTACCTCTAATGTATTGTGTAAATCTACCTATATCTGACCTCAACCTAGAAATGTCTTTCTGTAGGCGAATTTGCCACGGGGGTTCGAAATATTCTTTTTGTGTTGCGCGATTGGGTTCAGCATATATTTTGTAGCCTAATTCTTCTGTTATTACACTTGCGGTGCAATATATCAGCGTGTGAATATCAGTTAGTAGTATATTTCCTGTCAAAAATCGGTCCAGTATGCTATTGTTAAATATTGCGAGTAAGTTAGTTAGTCGTTTGCTGTAAGCTTATTTTGGTAGTTTAGGCTTCATGATGGGATCCATCCGCCGTATTCTAGTAGTTTAGATTCTAATTGGTCCTTCAATTTTATTACTATTGAATCGTCTAATGGGTCCTGTTCTAAGATTTCTAATTCTGATTCTAGTAGTAAATCGTAAGTTAAAGTTATTTGTGTATGAGTAGTATGAATAGTAGGTGTATGATCTAAATGAAATAATGATTTTACTGAATGTAATTGAGAAATCGGTTCTAAGTAAGTTTCCGTGATGGTGTTTGATGGAAAATCACTCATAATGTGTATTTGAGTAGGTGATTCTAATAATTGATTATTATTTTGTTGGTGCGTATTTGACAAATATTGTTCCACTTCCTGTTTAATCTGATTAAATAGTTCTTCTGAGAGATATTTGTTTCTAACTATCATGCGTCTCTGGTCTGAAATTCTCTGTTCTGTCACTTGGATTTCGGGATATTTCTTTACGAACAATTGATGCAGAGTTTTTCTATAGCAAGTCATATCGGATTCTAGTTTGGTAATTAAATAAAAAGTACGCATGATGAAAATATTAACATCTTGTGGCCATTTCATGCGTATTCTAGCTTTTCCAGCCTTAGTGGACGCAGGTAAAAAGGTATTGACCTCCTGCATAACATCTAAAGTTGGAGTAGGTTTACCGTGTGAGTTTTCATCTACGGAGGACACCGGTGTTGGGATATATTTATTTATTTACATTTACATCCAAAGCTTACATCTATTATTACAGGCTTAGCCTAATGCAATAGAATTAGCCAACTTACAATCTATAACTTATAATATACAGTGATACTCTAGAGAATTCACTCAGAGAACATGAAAACAAGTCAATTTCCTCCGCGATTAGGTTAAGGGTGCGCAGCCCTCGCGTCAGCGGCGCGGTGGTGATCAGTGCCGTGCGGCCGCGCGGCACGGCCAGCAGCGGCGGCCGGCGGCGGCGCCCCACGTACCGCTCCGGGACACAGAACCCTATCCACTCCAATATTGCCGGATTGCTAACCATGCCACGTATTAATTTAAGTATATAAGTTACAAGAGCCGACTCTCTTCTCACTCGCAACTCGTTGTATCCTACCATACCTAATATAAATAGGGTAGGATACATCAAAGGGTAGAAGGGATAGACCCCATATTTCCTCAAATATAAATATCTAATAAATTTATTTTGAATTTTCTCCAACATCGAGCTATATTTAGCTTGGTGTGGAGCCCATACGATAGCATTATGTTCTAGCTGACTTCTCACCAGCGCGTTGTACAGATTTACAACGGCAGTCAAATTATTAAAATTATTTACCTTGCGTAGCATAAAACCCAAGTTCCTGAATGCCTTTTTGCAAACAGTAGTCACATGATCCCTAAACGTTAGCTCTGTTGTAAGCTGGACTCCTAGATCTTTGACTTGTGTAACTCGTTTTGTGACCTCTGTACCTACTTTATAATCATGTAATATTGGAGCCCGCGCTCTCGTAAAAGTAATTGTGACACATTTAGATGTGTTAAATTGTAATTTATTACCTACGCTCCATGTTACTACTCTGTCAATATCGCTCTGTAATTTATCACAATCCGTCTTATTATTGTCTTATATGAAACTGTAGAAGGGCTATAAGGTTCTGCTATTGAGAGGGGTGATAAAGGATTTATACTAATGCTGTCATTGTCAGTCTGTCTGTCATCAGTTTGGTTGGCTGTAGTATTTTCGGGTGACCCGGAGGGAGTCCGCCTATTCAACTCCTCTCCGCTGACGGTTCCTATGCTGTGACACCCAGCGTCAGCTCCAGGTGTGCTCCGGCGATCGCCCCCGGGAAGCGGTCCTAAACGTTTACTCCTTAGAATCATCTCCATAATCATGGGTTCCCAGAGCCATGTTAGCCGCGCCAGTTATTATAATGTATCGCGTGTCCGCCCCTCACGTGAGTCAAATTTTCAGATCCGTGAGATTAAAGCAACCAATTACAATTTCTGTATTTTTTTTAAAATATTATAATGTATTATGTAAAGTGGTAGAACAAAAGTCACAGTTTATTAGTATTTTCAATTAATCCTGTATATAACGAAGACGGCAAACAAAGAATAGGCCCACCCGATAGTAAGCGAAAACCGTAGGCATTAGCTACGGTAGTAAAAAGTAATGACCTTCAGAACGAATTTCCGGTCACCGTGGCCAATCTTAACGGAGACTGGACATCTGCGGAGGAGATGTTATAGTGCAGAAGTGTGTGTGCATACATAAGTGCACTCGCTACTTCCTTAGTGTCCAAGTCCGATAGGACAGCAATCCAACACAATTCAAGATAGATCAGGCGACCAACTATTTAACAAGCTTGCCTAAGCTTCTTAATTCCGGACTGCTATAGAATTTCTAGACAGAAATACAACATTTTGTCCTAACATGTTTGAATATGTTTTTTGGAAAAGTACTGATTTTTTACAAAATGTACTAGAACGTTGTTACCTAAGTGTAATGTAAAGAATACTCTGATAGGAAATTAGTAGTATTTTCATTTAATCCTGCATGTTAACCGTTTCCAGGTGGTATAATCTTCATATGCGGTATTGCGACGGTCAGCGCCGCCTACGTGCCCGAGGGTATCGCAGCCACGGTGCTGCTGGTGCTGTCTCTCTGCACAGGGTGTGCAGCCTCCATACTCGCGGCTATTGCCGTCGATGTGTTCCCTACGTCCTTGAGGTTAGTGATCATTTAATATTTCTACAATAACCGGCCATTATTTATGCTAACTGTTAACACAAATAAACAAACATTCGCATTTATAATATTAAATTATGTGAATGAACATAATTTATTATAAATGCGAATTTGAGTTTGTATGTTTGTTACACTATCACGCTTTAACTACTTGACCGATCATTATGAAATTTTGTATACACGTTGTCAAGGAGTATAGTATATATAATCAAGTATAGGACATAGAGTACCTAGCTTTAATCCAGAAAAAGTAGGTACTGTTTCCGAGGGTATAAATTTATTGATAAAAAGCAACTAACGCGAGCGAAGCTGAGGGCGATTTATAGTTGTTGAATTTTAATATTAAGGCGTTAATTATACAGAATCGATATTAAGCGCAAGCGCAGCATAGGCGCAGCAGAGGCATGGTGCCGCTTCAAAACTTTCCCAAACAACATGTCAGGCGTAATAATTTACAGAGAAAAGGCGTATGGCGTAAATTATATAGAAATTACATAAGGGTCAACGCAGATGCTTGGGTATTTTAATAACGTAAAATAATAAGTAATTAAAATAGAGCTTATTATCGTATCCAAGAAGTATAAGTTAGTTTAGGCGATAACGGCGTACATCCTACTACGTGCTTTCGACAATGCGCGTGCGCGAGTATGTTAGTCCGCGGCGTCGACCAACGGAGGTCCTTCGCGTGCCATTCTAAATACCGTGTGGCAGGAATAGACCGTAGAGAACGCTTAGGTAATGCGTGAGCTACAAGCATTCGCACGGATATCAGCGAGACTGTTCGAGCATACGTTAAGCTGTACACGGGACTATTTGAACCGACGTGCGTGTCTTACCCTCATACTTATGAATGGTGGCAAACATGTCCAAACAGGAACATGTTTTAACCGCCTTTTTTAAGATTATACTTCTAAGGCCCATCGCCCAATATCGGCACGGCATGGTAAGTCAAGACTGTCACGCTGACAAGACTGGTACACTTCGGCATACCTCGGAAGTCTTCGGCAGTGTAGGGCTCAATTTATACCGCCGCGGAATGGAATGGAATGCAAGTGTCAATTTCGCCTCATGACGTTAGAAGGCGCGTGAATTTCCGGGAATGCTCGAGAATTCTGACTGCGCCTTGAGGGACGTTCAGTTGTTAGTCTACATCTTTTACTTGACAAGAATGTTTGACTTGGATCTTATTTTTATATCGCTCATTTGTGAGGCACAACAGAAGAAGAAAAACATCCTGACGGGCTTTCCGTTCGCGCCACTGCCCGCGGATTCCACAGACGACGCCAACCGTAGCCAGAGCAATTCTTGAGAATGCGCGAGGATTCCCGGAAGACAAGCGAACTTTTTTTGGCTCGTATTTAGTTTGTACTATATTCAATTGACATAAAGTTCATTATGCTATGTACAATTTCGTTGCAAAAGCTACCATTCCATTCGGTGGCGGTGTAAATTGAGCCTAAGACAAACCTAAGGATGCTAAAGCTACCTGCGGCTAGTTTCGAAACTAGCAGAGGGTTCGCTTGTAATTCCACTGTTCTAAATTAAGTTAGGGACGAGGCTGTTGCGGTGGCATTTCTAAGCAGACTTCGGCATGCATAAGGACTATGCGTCTGCGCATAGGTATGCCGAAGGAGCATAGGTATGCCGAAGGATCCCTTGCCATGCCATGCCGTGTCGATATTGGACGCTGGGTCTCCGATTTTGAGATAGAGCTCTAATAGGATAAGGTTTATTTTATTTGAGTTTTAAAAGTCATAGCACATATATTAACTCTGAAAGGGATCTTCACCGTATCAACTCGAGCCTTGCAGTATTCTTTGTATAAAACTCCTTACTGTAACGCACACTAATCGGAATCGTAAAGGTGGGTCCACATTAGTGACATAGCCCCAAACCGAACACCGTGTCATCGCCGCGGTCTTGTTACGGATAGTGTGGATGGGTGAAGGTTTGTATCGGATCAGATATTTCGGTCCAAACATCATTTTTTAGGATTTTGTTAAAGTATTGTTTATGTTTAGGATCCCACAATATTTCCTTATTGCGATAAAGTTCTATAAATTTCAAAACATTTTCTTGATTCCACTGCCTATTTCAAACGAACGAATCGTTTCAATACTACGTATAAATACTTAAATTAATTACTTATCGACACAACCATTTACCTACAAAAACGGTTTTGAAATGATTTCTCGGTAAAGTGCGGGTGGCGGGAGAGCGGGTGTTTTCTTGTCACGATATGCATTTGCCCGATCCATCAATCCCGTGTAGGTACCAACGCGATGACACGCGAGCTTGTATGCGTGACAACAATGGCAGTGTGGGCGTCTCCCGCACACCGAGACAGTAGCGGACGTCCGTTGAAAAACACCGACTTTGGATAGATCGGCCCGTGACCCGTGTCATTTGACCGTAACAAAACCAAAATACCGTCCACATTTTTGACTAAGAGTACGTACAACGTTCAGGCGTACTTTTTGATTTAAATATTTTGTATGAGAGTATAAGACGGATAAATGATCGTAACATTTGTAGGTACGCGTAACAAATCCAGTCCACACTATCGGTACAGACACCCGTCTTTGTCACGGTCACGGTGTTAGGTTCGGCAAAATGTCACTAATGTGGACCCACCTTTAGGTTGACGCCTGTTTGGCGGCGAGGGGAAAGGCGATACGGTGATGATCCCTTTCAGAGTTGATATGTGTGCTACGACCTTAAAACTGCTCGAGATTTTTCCCGCTCAATCTGAGTTTACCCCAACACTCTAGACAGACGGACTGCATTTCAACTGCACTGCTATTTGCAGTTTGAATGCAATGGCACGGTAGGTTTGCAGTTTTATTGCATTCGTACTAACTGCAGTCCGTCTGTCTAGACTAAGGACCTAATGAGGTAAAAACTTCTGCCACTCCATCCCGGTGTGCGTAGGCTTTAAGGCAAGGGCACGTGGCAGGCGTGGAATGGATTGGCGAATAAAATAGTACGGAAATGCATAATATAATGCGGCAAGTTGCCGCATGGTTCCATATTATTGCAGTTACAGCAGTTGCCGCTGGCAACTGTCATTATATAGGTCGATTTTGTTGCGATAACAGGTTTTCATAATTACGTCGCTTGAGGTCACGCCTGCAAGAGAGTTGTTCGCTGCTTGTGTATTATGTACGATGCGTCACTTCTGTGCTACACTTGAGTCGTGGCTTTTTCTATGCAGTTTTATATTATTTACGCCTAAGATGCGACGCGTCGTAATTATACACAAAGGACCATGAGGCATGCTGCTTCGTTTCCTGCGCCGCGCCTCCTACAGGCGCAAACCGAGCGGGGCGTAAGGAGCACGTCGCTTGTTACATAAATAGGACCTGTTATCGCAACAAAATAGAACTGTAGATACATGACACTTGATAATTTCGCCTCTTCAGTCAGCATTTGTGCCTTATCCGTTCCATGCCTGCCCCCTGTTTTGTGCACTGTGCCCATCGCCACATAGGTAAGGCCCACCAAAGTAGAGACGAGGAGAAGAGCTGGCAGGTTATTTCCACCAAAGCGGAGAGGAGATGTGAGCTGTGAGGGCTCGAAACCAGTCAATCTAACGACGCTTTCGGGTGTGCGAGGCGCGGGGAGAAGGCATCGGGAAAGAGGCGCACAAGTGCGAGCGCCACCCGGCCACACACATCTCCACTCTGCACGCGCCGCGGCATAAAATTCTAATGTAAAATGAGATATCTCCTCTCCGCTTGATCTATTGCCACTGAAGCTAAGCGGAGAGGAGATGTGGGAATAACAAAATCTGATTGGTTTATTCAAAACACATCTCATCTCTTCTCTGCTTTGGTGAATACTGGGCCTAAAGCGACGACAAGAGACGTACCTTTTCCGAGTAATTTATGCTTATGGAACCTACCTCACCGAGAAGCCATGGTGAATGGCGACGACGCTAGGTACGTACCTTCAATTCATATTGAAACGTACGGCTAACTTGGCGACGGTTTGGCAGCATCTGACTCACTCAGGGAGCGTGCAACCGACCGTCAAGACAGACGCCGTACACGTGTTTTTGTGGTAAAACACTGACTGGCAGATGTTAGCTACCGGCTACCTCTCCTGGCTTCCGTCGAAAGCTGGGTAATTAGCTATAATAGGCATGGGCCTCCGTAGCCGGCGACGTCGCCATGGCTTCTTGCCTATTTCATCTTGTGGCCTGTTCTGAATGGCAACGTAACAATAAATTTTTGAGAACTTTTAATTTAACTAATTTATAAAGGCTTTATTTGTAAGCAACATGTTTTTAATGCACTCTGACTTAGCATCGTAACGTCGTCTTTCGGCACGTGTCATGCGTTAACGCCCTTAAACTAAATTACGTAAAAAACAATCAGTGCCTATATTATGTTCTGAGAAATAAAACATCGTTAATTTTTAGTATTTATTTTAGGAAAGTAGAACATATACATATAAGATGGGCCGGCCATCTGCACAGCAGATGCAGTGCACCAAGTGTGAACGCAAACAGGTTCACTCTGTTCCGAAAGAGATCAGGCGTAGGACCAACGGTTTTGACGGCTATGCGTGCATTCCTAAGCTTGGTGATGTGTAACACCGTCAGCTTCCTAACTCCGGGCTGCTACATTTCTGTAAAGAAAAATATATTCTTGTTATTATAATGATTGTGTCGTTGTGTGGTGATCCCCAGATCGAACCTACAACACTCGGCCTTCTAATTACACGACCGATCATGAAATTACGCATATGTACACGTTGTCAAGTGTAAAAGGACATAAATTATCTTTTATTCAGAAAAATGTACAGTTAGCGAGAAATAAGAAATATCAACAAAGAGGAAATATTTGATTGTTTGTAATGATTTAACTCAAAAACTAGACAATCGATTTTAAAAATTCTTTAACCATTGGAAAGTTATATTATTACCGAGTAACATTCAAACTAATATTACATACAGGGAATCAGAAAATGATATAGGGTACCATTCATCCAGTACTATTACAAACCTAACCTACTTTTATGCAAGCGAAGCCACGAGCAAAAGCTAGTTACTAATATATTAATTTTCTCTTACCAGGGCCATGGCAATGTGCATGATGTACATGGTAGGCCGAGCTGGTGCGGCGATTGGCTCTAACTTCCTTGGTGCCACCTTGGATGAGTACTGTTTAGAAGCCTTCACATTCTTCGGAGTATTTGCAGCAGGTAATATAGTCTCTCTCTCTCGTCTGTTGACTAAACGGGTAGTCTAAGACTTGGTTACATAATATGCAAGAACCAATTAGTCTGTCTACCGAGCGTTGTATCAGATGAAAAAAATTCCTACCGTGAACCCACGAACTGCACGATGCTAGTAGCTGAAAACTGATACTAGATGTCGGTGTCCTATTTAATGTCCTATTTCCTCGGTGCCACCTTGGATCTGCACTGTCTGGCAGCCTTCACAGCCTTTGGAGTATTTACTGCAGGTAAATATATTTGATTAGCCCTGTTTCCCTAAGGGATAAATTGGGACTACTATCTTGACAATTATTGCCTATTAGGCATGATGAATAAAAAAAGTTTTTAGTCCGAATTTAGATTACCTAGAAATATTGCACACGTATTTTTTTGTTCCTCATTCTGATAACAACGAAGATACAACGCGTTTAAATTTCGTGTTACGTCACTTGTCGGTACAAATTTTACAAACGTGTGACGTCGCAAGCCCCCACACTCGAACTTTAATGCGTTATATCTAAATAATTTTTTATTGTTTTGTGAAAATAAAAAATTGGTGTCCAATATTTTGTGCTAATCTAAAAGGTGGACTAATTAGAATCACTTATTTATAACCCTGTCATCATGCCTAATGCGCTAGGAATAATTTCTGTGTCGCGGGGGACTTTACAAACATTCAAACAACGGACATAAAGAACACCCGAAACAACCATTTGTGGTTTACACAAAGTTTAGTCCCGTGTGGGATTCGAACCTACAACACTAGGTGCTGTGACAGTGACGAAGCGACCACTTAAACCCATACGCCATCCGTGGAGTCAGTTCTACATTCAATATTATCATATTTTACATTTAACGTTCATCGAGTTATGGCAATTTAGGACTTCGGATACATACAAATAGACGTGTATTTCGCTTACATTCAGCTAACTTTACTTAAGGTATTAAGTAATGTGCACGAACCTATTAGCCGTCTACAGAGCGTAGTGTCAGATTTTGGTACTATTACTGAAAATCAAACCTACTCTACGCTAGGATCCAACAGTGGTGTAGCGTGGAAGTCAGCCACCCGGGGCGGGATATTTTTATGCCGCCCTCTTATTTAGGTATTTCAATTTAATTTTCAGTAATTCTAAAGATTAATATCAGTTCAAATATTTTCACGATGTTATTATTATTATTTATTTAAAAATTTCGCCGCCCTCTAAAAGTGCCGCCCAGAAGGGCCACCCCTGCCGCCCCCACTACGCTACACCACTGGTATCGCATCTAGCACCTTTCAATCACCTGCACAGGCGCGGATCCAGCCCTCAAAATAGGTTGTGGTCACAGCCACCCGAAAATTGGCCAAGTGCGAGTCATGATTGTTCATGAGTTATGATTGTTCATGGGCGACTTCGTACTCCGAACTCGCTCATGAACAATCACAACTCATGAACAACTTTTGAATTTGATTATTTCCTTTTATTCAGAGGAATGGAAATAATCATTGGAGGAAGTTAGACCCGATTGCGTCCAATGAAATAGTCAAACAGTTTCGATTAAATTTCAAACCAATTTCAATCAATAAATTAAATTTTTCTTCTTTTCTAATAGTCAGTAAGCCAATATAGGGACAATAGACTGGTTAAATAGGTATCTTGACGGTGTCTCAGGAGTCGTAAGTATGACCAGCAAGTGAGATGCACCAGGCGAGACTTAATTAGGCTACCGATACCATTACAACTACTGAACCGATTTTGATATTTTTTTTACAATTTCAATGGACATCAAATTAAATTAAACGCTAGGAAATATTTTACATTAAATACCTTTAATTAGGTGCTTACTTAAATTACAAATTCAAGCTTACGTTTCTTTGCCGCGAAAACGTTGATCATTTCATCGATATCCAGGTTCACATCTTTGTGTATATTTAGGAGAGCTAGCCCGGATAATCTTTCCTGTGCCATTGATCTCTCTGCCGTAGCTACGCTGACCGGGAGAGTTGCCAGTATTTGTAAGTATTTTTTTATGTTAGGGTACAAATCTTGGTCACAAGCTTCAATGAGATGAGCTATCGAATCTGGTATGACCGAATTGTATTCACATTGTGTGTAATGTGACATAACGTGTCAGCATATCATCTCTGGCTCTTTGCTGCGTTCCGAATCACGCACGATTCATGATTTATTGTTTTTTTAATTTTATTAAGGCATAGCGTTTATTATTATCACCTATCAATCTCAATAGATCGTGAAAGTGTGACGTCACAAGTCTATTAGGGTTGTGGGCATGCCCATGGTGCCCACAACGGTGGATCCGCCCTCCAAATAGCATTTATCTACAAGATAAAAGTCTCGCCATCTCTCTTCTTTAACCTAACAAGAGTGAGACAGCATGCAATTTATGTTTTGGATAACTTACTTGATAGTCGTGAAACTGACCACAAATATAATAATGGGTATCAGTTTTGTACATAAACTCTTCCATTGCTGCCTATGGTCTCAAAACATTTAAGTTGCAAAATAACATCGTTGTGGGCACCAAGGGTTAGGCCATAGTGAATTTGATTAAGTAATTCCCAATATAAATGAATATAAAATAGTCTAATGAAATAAAATAGTTTTAAAATATTTTATTTCAATTTGCAAGTCATTGTGAATAAATAAATTGTGTATATTTTTAGAAACTTATCATCAGCGTGTGTCTTTGACATTGTATATAATTAAAAGCAAATGTTAAAGAGCTATGACGTAGGCAATAATACTAATAAGTGAAAGTACATAATAAATAATAAATTAATATACCAGCCATTTGCCTTTTAAATAAGACTAAATATAATTCATGGTGTCCAGAAAATTTTCTAGATGCGTCCAAAGCTATAAAAACTATACCTTTCTATAATGCTTTTAAAATATTAGCAGAAAACTATTAATTTCAACATATGTACACACAGTGACACATCAACCTGTTTGGACTTTGAACTATTAGAAATAGAACGCTGCGAATCGTGCGAGAGAGTGTGTTATATTTTTGTTACGCTCTATGCTTACCATTACATTGACACCACTATGCACTGTCCCTTTCCAACAATTCTCTATTTTGTATGTAGTGTAGTTATGCGTATATAGGGTGTCTCACTTGATGTGTAGCCGTGTACAATACTTTATTATAAAGTACGGTCGGCAACCATAGTCTTGATATTTAGGCCCGATTACTGTATTTAAAAAAAGGGTAGCCATACACAGTTTATTTTTGACATATTTTTCATAGAATATGTGTCAAAAATTCACTATCTATACCTATAGATAGTGAATTTTAGTTTCAACTAGTTTATACGGATTTTATCGCGTTGTTTATCTGACACTATTACATAATTTTGAAACTTACACTATTAATATTGAAGTTTCAGCAGCCATGTTCACTAGGCCTTTTCTCGCTTTGGTCTCCGTGAGCATGGCTGCTGAAAAGCAACCGAAAAATTGTACAAAGTGTAAACATAAATATTGCCACGCGGACCGCTCGCGCCAGGACGGCTGCCGCGAGTCGGAGTGGTGGGTAGCGCCCCTCTTCCCCTCCTGCCCAGCGTAGTGGATATATAAGCCGATCGCGTCCTGGACAAGCTCTCTTCCGACTGGCTTCAACAACTCAGTTAAGTGTTCTTGCCTCACAAGAACCACGCAGCAAGTCCTTTTTATACGAACCATGCCCTGACAACTGTTTTTGTAGGATTATATAAAGCTACCCAGTAAATTTGTGAAATAGATATATATATATATATATATATATATATATATATATATATATATATATATATATATATATATATATATATATATATATATATATATATATATATATATACAGGGTGTCCAAGAACCTGGCGTCCAACTGGATTCCCACGATGCCCCAAGTTCTAACAGTACTCAGAAAAATATTTTAAAAAATCCACCCCATGTACTTACAGAATTATACTGATTTCAAAAAAAAAGGGGAAATGAGCACCCTGTGACATACTTTTGAATGCTGTGACTGCTAATGCTGATAATTTCGATATTTCTTGGAGGTTTTGTAATCTAGGGTATTGCTGTGTCTAAATAGAATGTAAAAATAAAGTACTTATTGTACCATTTTAAAATAAAATATTATTTTAACTAAAGGTGATATGGAAAACTATTGAATTTCGCAACTTTGACCGACTGTAGTGTAAAAAAAATGTACCAAAATAGTATGGCAAGTGACGTCAAATTTTGACGCGTTTATTCCTCTTTTTAAAAAGGTATAATACTTACACATTAATTTGAAAAAAAAAAATTTTGATAATATTTTTACTCAACAACCCAATTTTTACGATGTCTTACAGAATTCTTAGAAAGAAAAATTTACGACGAATTGAATCTAACCTCTAAAGAATTACTGTTGTATGCTCATAAAAATAACAACAGGCCTCTCAAAAAACAGGTTAGACCGTAAGGGACGGTATGTGCATGCATCTCACTATAGTGATTCGTTATTACAACAGGAGGGAGCAAGACAGAAACTATCTTTGCGATTTGCTGGTTCTTCTTTATGGTACCCCATTATTCAGGTAAGAGTGAGGGAGAAAAAGGTTAGAGGTGCGAGTGAGATAGATAGTGACGCTATCTGGGATCGTGCTATTTAAGATAACAGTACGGTCAGTACGCGTCACTGCCTCCTGCCGTTACTACGCACCTCTCTCTTATTGTTACCATTGATCACGTACTACGATTTAAAGCTTTGTTTATTGGACTCGATTACTCTTTGTGCTCTGGACTTTGAAACGAACTCTTTACGACGACCTTTGCCTGTGTTTGGACAGTTTGTGTTTTGTGTGTGCTACCATGGCGACCTACACTCCGCAAGAATACGCAAATATGCACTACATTTATGGAGAATGTAGAGGTAATGGACGAGCTGCAGCGAGACTTTACAGAGAAAGGTATCCGAGGGCTACGCGATATCCCGACCATCGAGTTTTCATTAATGTGCACAGATCACTATGTGACGGGCGGTTCCCCAATCAAGTAGCTGGTGAAGGACGACCCGTAAATGACTTCATACGCGATGAAGTTTTAGAGGCGGTGTCGGCAAATCCAAGCATCTCTGTGCGAGGAATAGAAGCTGATACGGGGATACCGAAGAGCACAGCACACAGTATTCTCCAAAAAGAAGAATATCATCCGTACCACGTACAGCGAGTGCAAAGTCTTTTACCTCGAGACTATCCGAGCCGAGTCGCGTTTTGTGAAACAATCCTGCAAAAACATCGAGAAGACGAAAACTTTATCGACAAAATTTTGTGGTCAGATGAATCTACATTTAAGAAGGATGGCTACATGAACCTACACAACTTGCACGAGTGGCATGTGGAAAATCCGCACTTGATGCGAGAAGATAGATCCCAGTACCGGTTCAAAGTGAACATGTGGACCGGTATTCTCTGTGGGAATATTATTGGTCCATTTGAGATGCCCGAGAATTTGACTGGCGAATCATATTTAAATTTTCTTCAAAATGATTTGCCAAACTTACTAGAAGAGACCCCACCAGATATGTGGTTCCAACACGACGGCTGTCCAGCACATTTTCGCGTATCCGTTAGAGAGTTTTTGGACGAGCAATACCCGAACAGGTGGATTGGGCGATCAGGAACAATCCCGTGGCCAGCCCGCTCACCTGACTTAAATCCGCTGGATTTTTTTTTCTGGGGAACTATGAAGGAGCTCGTTTATGCGAAGCCCATTAATGACATCGCTGACCTTCGTGAGAAGATAACACAAGCAGTGCAGGTGATACGTCAAAAAAGTTACTCGCGAAACATAAAGCGGTCCTTTTTAAGGAGAGTGAGAGCTTGTATTGCCGCGGGTGGTCAACATTTTGAACATTTATTGTAATAAAATATCTTTAAACTAACATTCTTTGCTTTTATTCTACTGGGAACCCATCTACCTGTGTGTATTTCCTTCTTGCTCACTCTTGGAACCGAAGTAAATAATAGTAGTAACATAACAGTTTCTAAGATAAGAAAGGGTCCGACAGTTACCGTTAGTAGGTAGGCACTTCGTAAAAATTGGGTTGTTGAGTAAAAGGTTCCAGGTTCTTGGACACCCTGTATATATATATATATATATATATATACAGAGTGTCCAAGAACCTGGCGTCCAACTGGATTCCCACGATGCCCCAAGTTCTAACAGTACTCAGAAAAATATTTTAAAAAATCCACCCCATGTACTTACAGAATTATACTGATTTCAAAAAAAAAGGGGAAATGAGCACCCTGTGACATACTTTTGAATGCTGTGACTGCTAATGCTGATAATTTCGATATTTCTTGGAGGTTTTGTAATCTAGGGTATTGCTGTGTCTAAATAGAATGTAAAAATAAAGTACTTATTGTACCATTTTAAAATAAAATATTATTTTAACTAAAGGTGATATGGAAAACTATTGAATTTCGCAACTTTGACCGACTGTAGTGTAAAAAAAATGTACCAAAATAGTATGGCAAGTGACGTCAAATTTTGACGCGTTTATTCCTCTTTTTAAAAAGGTATAATACTTACACATTAATTTGAAAAAAAAAATTTTGATAATATTTTTACTCAACAACCCAATTTTTACGATGTCTTACAGAATTCTTAGAAAGAAAAATTTACGACGAATTGAATCTAACCTCTAAAGAATTACTGTTGTATGCTCATAAAAATAACAACAGGCCTCTCAAAAAACAGGTTAGACCGTAAGGGACGGTATGTGCATGCATCTCACCATAGTGATTCGTTATTACAACAGGAGGGAGCAAGACAGAAACTATCTTTGCGATTTGCTGGTTCTTCTTTATGGTACCCCATTATTCAGGTAAGAGTGAGGGAGAAAAAGGTTAGAGGTGCGAGTGAGATAGATAGTGACGCTATCTGGGATCGTGCTATTTAGGATAACAGTACGGTCAGTACGCGTCACTGCCTCCTGCCGTTACTACGCACCTCTCTCTTATTGTTACCATTGATCACGTACTACGATTTAAAGCTTTGTTTATTGGACTCGATTACTCTTTGTGCTCTGGACTTTGAAACGAACTCTTTACGACGACCTTTGCCTGTGTTTGGACAGTTTGTGTTTTGTGTGTGCTACCATGGCGACCTACACTCCGCAAGAATACGCAAATATGCACTACATTTATGGAGAATGTAGAGGTAATGGACGAGCTGCAGCGAGACTTTACAGAGAAAGGTATCCGAGGGCTACGCGATATCCCGACCATCGAGTTTTCATTAATGTGCACAGATCACTATGTGACGGGCGGTTCCCCAATCAAGTAGCTGGTGAAGGACGACCCGTAAATGACTTCATACGCGATGAAGTTTTAGAGGCGGTGTCGGCAAATCCAAGCATCTCTGTGCGAGGAATAGAAGCTGATACGGGGATACCGAAGAGCACAGCACACAGTATTCTCCAAAAAGAAGAATATCATCCGTACCACGTACAGCGAGTGCAAAGTCTTTTACCTCGAGACTATCCGAGCCGAGTCGCGTTTTGTGAAACAATCCTGCAAAAACATCGAGAAGACGAAAACTTTATCGACAAAATTTTGTGGTCAGATGAATCTACATTTAAGAAGGATGGCTACATGAACCTACACAACTTGCACGAGTGGCATGTGGAAAATCCGCACTTGATGCGAGAAGATAGATCCCAGTACCGGTTCAAAGTGAACATGTGGACCGGTATTCTCTGTGGGAATATTATTGGTCCATTTGAGATGCCCGAGAATTTGACTGGCGAATCATATTTAAATTTTCTTCAAAATGATTTGCCAAACTTACTAGAAGAGACCCCACCAGATATGTGGTTCCAACACGACGGCTGTCCAGCACATTTTCGCGTATCCGTTAGAGAGTTTTTGGACGAGCAATACCCGAACAGGTGGATTGGGCGATCAGGAACAATCCCGTGGCCAGCCCGCTCACCTGACTTAAATCCGCTGGATTTTTTTTTCTGGGGAACTATGAAGGAGCTCGTTTATGCGAAGCCCATTAATGACATCGCTGACCTTCGTGAGAAGATAACACAAGCAGTGCAGGTGATACGTCAAAAAAGTTACTCGCGAAACATAAAGCGGTCCTTTTTAAGGAGAGTGAGAGCTTGTATTGCCGCGGGTGGTCAACATTTTGAACATTTATTGTAATAAAATATCTTTAAACTAACATTCTTTGCTTTTATTCTACTGGGAACCCATCTACCTGTGTGTATTTCCTTCTTGCTCACTCTTGGAACCGAAGTAAATAATAGTAGTAACATAACAGTTTCTAAGATAAGAAAGGGTCCGACAGTTACCGTTAGTAGGTAGGCACTTCGTAAAAATTGGGTTGTTGAGTAAAAATATTATCAAAATTTTTTTTTTCAAATTAATGTGTAAGTATTATACCTTTTTAAAAAGAGGAATAAACGCGTCAAAATTTGACGTCACTTGCCATACTATTTTGGTACATTTTTTTTACACTACAGTCGGTCAAAGTTGCGAAATTCAATAGTTTTCCATATCACCTTTAGTTAAAATAATATTTTATTTTAAAATGGTACAATAAGTACTTTATTTTTACATTCTATTTAGACACAGCAATACCCTAGATTACAAAACCTCCAAGAAATATCGAAATTATCAGCATTAGCAGTCACAGCATTCAAAAGTATGTCACAGGGTGCTCATTTCCCCTTTTTTTTTGAAATCAGTATAATTCTGTAAGTACATGGGGTGGATTTTTTAAAATATTTTTCTGAGTACTGTTAGAACTTGGGGCATCGTGGGAATCCAGTTGGACGCCAGGTTCTTGGACACCCTGTATATATATATATATATATATATATATATATATATATATATATATATTATATATATGTCGGAACGGCAATACTGTTAATTGGGACACTAGCGCCATCTAGTGACACAAAGGCATTAAGGCGGAATGCCAGCGCCATCTAGCGGCGCTAGACGGAGTCTATGACGCGGCGCGAGCGGCGAACAGAGCTCAGTCTACGTGTTACCGTCGACCAGTGCACACCTCGTAGAAACTGTCTCGCGTTTCATAGTGATAAGTGCTCTTAGTGTGAAGTAGTCGTTAGTTGAATTCGAATACAAGGTATCTGACTACCTACGTATTTCTATTAATTAAAACCAACATTTTCCACTGCACGCCCACGTGCTTTGATTCTATAAAATGGCTGATAAGGACTTAATAAAACGCTACCAATCCGACATCAGAAGTGGGATCTGAACTCCATTCTCACTGGTCTTGGCGATAGCTCAACAAGCGAGCAACGCGTGGACAGCTGCGAGATAGTTGCTGTGCGGTTAGTTACAACCATCAGGTGGGTCGTTTTCATTTTATTTCGATTCGGTTGCCGAATGTTCTCTTGCGTAATTAATTGTAGCTAACATATTTGAACGCACACGTTATAATAATTCTGTTCCAATAACTGGTATTGATAATTCCGCTATTTGTTTTACCGATGAACTCTGATTGAGGTTATTTTTAATGAGAATAATGTTGCAATTTTGTTCCATATTCTACCCAACTATGCTATAAAACATGAGGTTATAAAAGACCGTGATATTTTAAAATAAGAATTTACAATTACAATAACTTATTTGCTATTTGTGAAGTACCTTCAGTAATTAGTTTTCATATTGTTGATATCCTCTACTCGGACAACATGCAAAAGTTAATGTTGTCTTTGCTTAGCTATTTAAATTTCATTGTAAATGTTTTACGAAAAATGCGTGTGATTATTCGGCTAATCAATCCGGATGTTATCGTTAAACATCGTCTATACCAATTAAGTTTAGATGACAGGCAGATTGTACGTACTAAATTTAACGAAAAATGATTGTTACAAGCTAGAAGTATTTGTCCTATTAGTTAGACATTTGCGAGTCTATTAGTCAATAAGCGCACTTACAAATACACTCACGATAGGTTGAGAAAAATTCCAGAGGATCAGAGCATAACTGACGATCTTGAAGAGAGCAAAGTGTGAACCTTAATACTGACGAGACAGTAGAAAACTAAGCTTACATGTTGATTGGTTGTGTGAGTTCAATGTCAGAAGTTGATTTGTAGCCATAGCTCAGTAGAAATCGGTATCAACTGTGTAAACAGTAGTCCGTGAGTACGCGGTAGGCAGACAACTCTGGTGTTGGGGTTTCGTAGGAAACCATAAAGTCCAGGAGGGACTTGGCGATCCTTGTGAGGATGCGCAGATAAATGGGTGGCAACCGAGTGACTGGTTGAGTACCTGGTTTAGTAACTGGAGGTTACTGAATGATTATGAATCACATGTAGAGCTTTAGTTATTTGATTTGATTGTAACGTGAGTCTATGGTAATTGATTGTATTGTCAGTGATGCTCTGAATCCAGCTCCAATAATAGTTAAGAATGTAATGTAGGAGGTAACTTTGTAATAAATTTGATTGGGAATCCGATGTTGAGGACATAGGCAAAGGTACCATTGGGAGTACGTAGACACATACCATGGCTATTTGATCGCACTGTACACACTTGTCTGTATTCGTTACTGAAACTCGGATGAGTTGATCAGGGGGCGATGGGCAGCTGGTGGTGCAGCGGGGATCTGGGTCTCGAAGGAGACTATTGTTGATGGTTGTATCGCGATAAGCGATAGTTGTATGGGTGACTGTTAGTCACTAGCTGTTGAGAAAGCCAAGCCATGTCATTGTATGTGATCGAGATAGGTTAACTTTTGATCGTTGGTCCAGTAGGTTTTGTGAACGATCTTCACTGAGAGGATAAGACATTAAACCGTTGCAAATCAATGTGCAATCTGATGGCATCAAGGCCCAATTAGTTCGGTTTTCTAACGGTGACTATGTTTCATCGTAAAACGAAGAATATAACCAAACAAAGTTAGACCCCAAGAACAAATGACCATTTAGAGTCATAAAGGTAGGTCTAGTTTAAATTAGTACTAATAAAAACTTATAAAATATTACCTGTCTAGTCCTTAATTTAGATGTCTATATAATTAAAATAATAAGTTAGTTCTGTCTTAGTTTTAGTTTAATTTTATGTATTGTAAAACAAATATAATTTGTGAAAGTTGTGTTTGCTTCAACGTGGTTGTGCATTAGCTTATAATCCTTATGTATGTCATTAGATTAAGTAATAATGTAATAACTGTAAGCAATCCTTAAATAAATAAATAAATAAATAAAAATAAATAAAGGTGTTAGAGGGGAATCGTTATAGGCATTAAAATCTAAGCGTACATATAAGTACGCACACGATAGGCTAAGGAAGATGCCTGAGGGCCACGTACCAGTTGATGTTGATAAGGATTTTGATAATGATGAGCAAGCTTAAGTTGCGGTAGAGGTTCGAGTAAGAGGTTCTCAAGGCCGTATTTTGTTGGACCGTACCAGTGGTTATTACGTAGTCGTAGCCCGGTAGAAATCAGTGTCTCTTGAGGCAACTCAAGCAGTCCGTGGGTACGCGATGCGCGTTTAACTCTGGCGGAGGTCGGGGTCTGGAGAGACCGTAGTGTGTAGTCGGTGAGTGATGTACACGGGCGATCCACTTGATGGATATGCATACAGAAGTTTTGATCCATGCGCTGGATGTGTGAGAGCAATACGATTGCTGGTCGGCTAGAGAGCCGTGGCGTTGAGGTTTTACTAGAAGGTTTCTGTGTGCTTGGCAGTATTTATTGCAGTAGAGTTATAAAGATCGTTTCGAACAACTATGGTACATGGCCCTGGGTAATGATTGTTGTATTTAGATAATACCTAATTTTACCATGTTTGAATTAGTTAAAGATTAAGATTTTATTGAAATAAAACTGTAGTCCTAAAATTTTCCTTATTTTCACCGATCCGATGAATCTAGAGTTTGGTCAGGAGTGACCGAGTGAAACAAAATTCTCTTCCGGACTTTTTGTTGGCAGAGTAACCATCACACGAGGACGTGTGCAAGCAGGATGGCCGTGTCGGAAAGGCTATACTGTTAATTGGGACACTAGCGCCATCTAGTGACACAGAAAGGCATTAAGGTGGAACGCCCGCGCCATCTAGCGGCGCTAGACGGAGTCTACGAGGCGGCGCGAGGGGCAAACGGAGCTCAGTCTACGTGTTACCGTCGACCAGTGCACACCTCGTAGAAACTGTCTCACGTTTCATAGTGATAAGTGCTCTTAGTGTGAAGTAGTTGTTAGTTGAATTCGAATACAAGGTATCTGACTACTTACGTATTTCTATTAATTGAAACCAACATTTCCCACTGCACGCTCACGTGCTTTGATTCTATAAAATGGCTGATAAGGACTGAATAAAACGCTGCCAATCCGACATATATATAAAGTTTAAATGTTAATTAAGTGTTAATTGTTGTATTATCGTTTAATAATCTCTGCTTATCTTAACCTCAAGATACCACGTCTCTACAGCGTGGCTTGTCCTATTTCTAGATCAATCTGATCTACAGTAAATAACTACATAAAAGGTTACAATATATATAGTTTTAATAATATAATTAGCATAAGCTTTAAAGTTCAATAATAGTAGTGTAACAGTTTCAAAATTATGTAATACAGTGTCAAATAAACAACGCGATAAAATCCGTATATAGTAGTTTAATTTAAATTTTAATAACATTCGTGTAAACGTAAATCAATATGTAAACGACTCATTTCTAGAATAAAGCATGGCATGTTTTAAATATTAAAGGACCGGTCCTTTAATATGTAAAACATACGATCATTTGTGTATATACAGAGTGCGGCACTCTTGACGATGTTCCTTTCCTGTTGGTGTAGTGCGTCAAAACCAAGGAGCTAAGAACTATTCCGAGCCTTCATAAATATTTTAGCAGAGCCGCTGTCTAAGGCAGCTATTTTAGTTAATAAGATAATACAATAGGGTAAGGCCGTGTGTGGCTAAATTTCCCAAACAAAACAAGAATAATTAAAAAAACAAATTTATGGTACGCTACTCTGCTTAATTAATATTACGCTGCAACGTGTGGTTCTAGCTATCGTCAGGGTCAGACTAAGTGAGTTAGAGAGTATGCGCTCTAACGCGTAACGAAACGCGTACTTAGCAACTCAATGCAGAAACGTATGAAAGTACCTATAATTTGCTTTCGCTGCCGTGGCGAGTCATGGGTTCGAATCCTACACGTGACAAAAATTTGTGAGATCCACAAATACTTTTTCCAAGTCTGGACGTTCTATGTGTCCGTTGTCTGAATGTTTGTAAAGTCCCCTGCGACACAGGAATTATTCCTGGTAAGTATTTAAAAGTTAATAAATATATATTTGTCGGCCTCGATGGCGTAGTGGTTGGTGTAACCGATTGCCACGCCTGAGGTCGCGAGTTCGATTCCCGCATAATTCAAACATTTGTGTGCATGAACATGGATGTTTGTCTTGGTCTGGGTGTTTCTATATATAATATGTATGTATTTATAAAAAATAACTATATATACATATATGTTTATCCATTGTCTAGTACCTATAGTACAAGCTTTGCATAGTTTGGGCTAGATGGTGTTGTGTGTATGTGATAGAATATTATTATTATTACCTATTCATTGTCGGGCAAGCAATAAGTATTTATTACCTTTTAAATACTTAATCGCGAGTAAGATCAGTTATCTTAAGTTATATTAAGTTTTTGTTCAGATCGCGATATCTAAAAACGTGTAATAATTATTTATTTTTATTTTACAGCTTCAACAATATTAATGGTCTTCTGGCCGAACCAGGACAAAGTCCGAGCAGAAATGAAACAGAAAGGCTTCACATATTAATAATTTTATTTATTTAAATTAAGATTTGATTAATTAATGTAGACTTATCTACGTGTTCTAATAAGAGACTGATTAACAGTTTATGCATTTGAAAATGTTTTTTGACGATTCTGTTTTAATGAAATAAAAATAATAAATGTTCAATGGTTTTCTTTTTGACCCCCGACGCAAAAACGACGTTTGTGTGTGTGTGTGTTCGTGTGTGTGTGCGTGCGTGTGTGCGTGTGGGCGTGTGCATGTGCGTGTGCGCGTGCGTGCGTGCGTTTTCAATATTTATTAAAGGAACTACGTACTCATAATAAGCTACTGTACACCTTTAACGATCGGACAGGGTTTATTATACACACTGAATAAAAAGCAATCTGGAGCGTAGAACACGAGCCTCTCGAGTCCCCGAATAAGCTGTATTTCAGTCCAAATATAGTTCTCTATTCTACGAATCTACTATGTTACGGTAGCTCAATAGATAAAGCATTGGGCTTGCGATCGAGATTCGATCGAGGTAATGGGTTCGAAAGCCATAAGTAATACCAATCTTTTCCAAAATCTTAGAGAAATTTTCCACAAAGCATTATACAAATATTTAGACAATAATGAAATATTCTCAAAATCACAATTTGGTTTTCGTGATAACAAGTCTATTAATATGGCTATCAACAATTAATTTTCTCCATACAGTAATGACAAATGTGGATAAGACAGTGCCTGTATGTGCTGTGTTTCGTGATATGATATAAGCGTTTGATTACGTTCAACATAACATGGTAACTGAAAACTTGATACATATGGCTTAAGGGGTAATGTACTGAGTCTGATAAAATCGTACTTGTCTAACAGAAAATAACGAACTGAGATTACCAGAATTAATACTATTACAAAACGGGAGGATACTTATGCATCAAAAAAAGTAACGTTATTTTCGGTGTACCTCAAGGTACACAAGGTACCACATTAATGACTTGCCAAAATCAATACCACATCCGATGAGTCTCTTTGCAGATGACAGCACTGTGACAATTTCTTGCAATGACATGATACAATATAAACTTGACATTGATAATTCCTTGACATTAATAATGAAATGGTTGGACATTGATAATTTAAAAATGAATTTAAAAACTAAAATAATGCACCCAGCGTTTGCCAGCGTTCAAAATTAGTAGACCCAAACATACAACTTAACGGAAAAACAATTGAAAATGTAAACACGCCGAAATTTCTAGGGTTAGCAATTGACAAAAAGCTAGATTGGAAATCACACATAAATAACCTTAGTAAAAAACTTCCAAATCTGCCTTCACCTTATATTCACTATCTACAGTAGTTAATACAGAAACTCTGAATACGGCTTATCATGGACTAGTTGCATCAAACTTGCGGTACGGTAACATTTTTTGGGGGAATTCTACTGATAATAGCATAAAATTTGAAGCCCAAAAGAGAGGTTATTTCCAAAAATTTAAAATCCTATCCGCTGTCGCTGTCTACGAGACAAATATTTTGCTTGTGTGTGTAAAATTCATGTGTGTGCTCGCCGACTGAAGGCACTGCTTACACCGAAAATCCAGCCAGTTTAAATAGTTCTCAAAAACATCATAATTGTTGTTTATTATAGGCCTACTATTTTAGCAATATAGCATCGTACGCCATTATTAATTATTTCACAGAGCTGTCGAGGGGATTTTGAGCGCTTTGTAATTGATAACTAAATAATTAGTGAAATTACCGGAATTACTGTAAATTATGGAAAATTATACCTGTGAGATCTGTGTTGGTGATGTGTGTTTAAATAAATTAAAAACTGGTGTTTTCTCGACGTTCTTTTGATGACAAAAATAAAATAATTTCTCTTGGACGCTGTGTTCGCGATTTCTAAAACAACAAAACGGTAATACGACACGTTCTTTTAATAAAAGATATTATGATATTTATAGCTGGCTAGCGGGCTGTGTACACACAAATAAATTATTTTGTTTGTTAACCAAATTGCGATGGACCGAAAATAAAACGAGGTGTTGACAATGTTCAACAATATTACAGGCGCGTCGTAGTCGTTATAAAAACTTAAAAGACCTTAAGTTTTCCAATCTACTTTCGTATGAATATTATACTTTGTATTGTAATCATTTTCCAGAGCAATCGATCGTCGAACTCATTAATTCGCATGAACATTCCTTTAAGGCAGAGGAATGAGCGCCGATGCGTTTATAAATCAGACGAATTAAAAACGTTAGGAATATTTGATCTTATTCAATATTTACATACAAACAATTTAACAGCCATATTTGCCGAAGTTTACAAATTAGCAAAATTAATAGTTACGATTCCAGTTAGTAGTGCATAGACTGAACGATAATTTTCATGCTTAAAAAGAATCCATACAAATCTACGAAACACACAGGGCCAAAGCAGACTCACTGATTTGTCTATGATTTCAATTGAAAAAGAACTTTTAATGATTTTAAAACGATCTTGTAATTTTTACGACGTTTTACAGAATTATTTAAAAAAAGATATGCGCGTTGATTTGATTTATAAAAATTAAAATAATACCTACAGTCAAGTATGTTAGTAATTTCGTTCATTTATTATTGTTCATTTGCGCAAAAAACACTCTTAACATCTCACGGCCTTGTAATACCTATAAGGCTACAATGGATATCATTTATGTGACTTGTTCTCACCATCAGTCAGTTATGGTGGCCATACACACAATCATCAATGGTGCCATGTCGAAAAGTCGCTGAACTGAATTTGGTAAGATATTTTATTTATGTATTATACACAGATATATATACACACAAAAACCTTTATAAATGAAATGTAGTGCCCTCGCAGAAGTTTCGGGTAGAGCGTGCATAGTGCATACCCTACTGGAAATCTTTGTGCACGCCCCCGATCCATACCATCTTTGTACATTTTGGAAACTGCAATGTTTGTCAAATTAATCCACTCTTTTTCCACGCCTAGAAGACAGCTCGTGTAACAGGCGCGATAATAGTAGACTTCGGCTACATAGAGCTACAACTGCACTCATGTGCAAAAGTATATTTTGCATGACACAAATCATATTTAATAAGTTATTGGAAAACATTGGTGTTATATATATTTAAATAATTTGCTCATAAAACAAGGCGTGATTTTTCCTGCTCTATAGATCTCTATAAATTTTGCATATATTTAATACAATTATACAGGTGCTGTCCAATTTTTATAGCAGCCATAAGAATAAAATAAAAATTTTAAATACAACAATCGGCGCTATTTGCCGCGTTTCAAACGAAACACTTCGCTACTGGCTGTGAGGTGCTCAGTGAGGAGGTGGCGGAGGCTTTAAGCCTTGACGGGACGCGACGCCGGCACCTTGGCGACGCCCCATCGCCATGCAGACGGCAGCCGTAGACGTAGGAATTCTATGACGCCTATTAGAGGGTTTTAGTTTTTCTTTATTATTTCTGTTTTATAATATTTTAGGTATAAGTTAGTTTTAAAGAATTGTGTTTATATTATAATTATAATTAATAATTTGTATTGTTATTAGTTAATAACAACTGTATATTTCTTAATTTAAATTAAATCCCGATTTGCTCATTGTCTATTTATATTCTTTGCCAAATAATTCATTTTTATTCTCTATTTAATTGACATATTCAATTTATTATCTTATAATTTAAAATTTCTAAATACCTTTGACATTACTTAATTTATTTTCATTGACATGTATTTAATATAATTGAAATACGATAATTTACTTTTACTTTACTTAATTTATATTCATTGACATGTACACACAGCGACGCATCAACCTAGACTGTTTGGACTTTAAACTATTAGAAGTTGAACGCTGCGAATCGTGCGAGAGAGTGTGTTATATTTTTGTTACGCTCTATCCTTACCATTACATCGATAGCACTATGCACTGTCCCTTTCCGACAATTCTCTTTTTTGTATGTAGCGTAGTTATGCGTATATAGGGTGTCTAACTTGATGTGTAGCCGTGTGTACATATGTGATATAGTTGATATAATACTTTACTTTTTATTTAATGTCAAATATTTGTACGCCAGAGCATGAGGCCTAATATGACTGGACATATTAATTCATTTAATATAAATGCAACGTGCATGCTTTTGTATGTAACCACACACATGTTTTTAACAAGTAAATAATTATTATTATTATTATCATACGTTTCTGCATTGAGTTGCGTTTCGTTACGTGTTAGAGTGCATACTCTATAACTCAGTTAGTCTGAGCCTGACGATTACTAGAACCACACGTTGGAGTTCAATATAAATTAAACAGTAGCTTAATTCTAATGATGGCATGTTGTACATATTAAAGGACAGGGCCTTTAATATTTAAAATATGCCATCCTATATTCTAGAAAAGAGTCTTATACATACATAATATTGTCTTAGGTTTACGCGAATATTAATCATGGAAATTAAACTACTCTATACGGATTTTATCGCGTTGTTTATTTAACACTTTATTACATAATTTTGAAACTGTTACACTACTACTATTGAATTTTTATACTTTTATAGCTAATTATATTATGAAAACTACTTATATTTAGGTTTACAATTTGCCCGATGTTTCGGTTGCTTTTCAGCAGCCATGTTCACGTAGTGTAAGTTTCAAAATTATGTAATAGTGCCGAATAAACAACGCGGTAAAATCCGTATTTAAAGTAGTTTAATTTCATCAAGTCGTTTACCTATGAACTGTGAATTTATGACACATATTCTTTGAAAAATACGTCGAAATTGAACTGTGTCTGGTTACACTTTTCTTAAATACAGAAATCGGGCCTAAGTATCAAGAGCCATGCACTAGTATTGTCGAACAATCGATAGTTTAAATCGAAAGTCAACTACTTCATCGATAGGACTATCGATAGTACCGACACTATCGATAGTATCGATACTATCGATAGCATGGTTCACGTCAATAATGTTAAAATGAATTAATAGCATCGATAGTATCCATACTATCAAAGCTCGTAATGATAATACTATTGATCGTATCGATACTATCAACAGTTTTACAGTATCGATAGTGACTTGTATTTCGATAGTATCGCTTATACTGCGCAGGTATAGTAATCAATGATGACCAAGAATATTTAATTAGTTATGGTTTTCTCCGTGTTATATTAGACTATACCTGCATTCTGTAAACAAGACTATTGCAAATTCGCTAACTATAGATAACCTAAAACTATCGATAGTATCGATAATATTGCACTCTGAAAATATTATTGTCACCATCCCAGCTATCGATAGTATCGATAGCATAGATAGTATCGATAGCATCGATAGTATCGACACCATCGATAGTATCGATAGTATAAGCGATAATCATACTATCGTTAAACTATCGATAGACTAGTTATCGTACTGGTATCGATATTCGACTATCGATCGGCAACACTAACATGCACTCTAATTTTAACCTCTTCCAACGCTAGAATGCCGGCATCTGAGCTTAACTAGACTATTTAAAGGTGATTTTGTAGTGATAGTCTACTTTGATTGAATAACTTTTTTGTATTTTCGTATTGTTGGGTTCGACGGATAAGAATACAAAACAATATTACCGACTAAAACACGTTTTATTCTAGTACACAATTAACGTTAACACACAACAAACACTATACTACACTTTTCCACTTTGACTGCTTCAAACTCCGTAGTATTGTCGCTTCCGTTCGCTTCGATGAACACTTGACCGCTTACGATAGTAAACTGACTGCGCGTGCGCTCTATTTATACGCGGGTAAAGCGCTTCTGGAGTTTTCCAGAAAACGTCACACACGGCACGCAACAGCGCGATAGTTCGAGAATGTGCCAGCGCTTTCTCCACTGAACTCGTACCGACAAATACGTAGTTCCGTAAGATGTCAATAGATGGTGCTGTAATAAATTATTATTAGAAACCGCCGACTCTTCCCCACAGTGCCGACAGAGGGCATTAGCCGTAACACTGCCCCCCTCTTAGACATGTTCGTCCCGAACATTGTTGGATCCGTAGTAGCGTGCCAATCGATCCACATGAACGATCTTTGGTGTACTTCGTGGTCTTTTCTGGATCCGGTAGGTGACGTCATTCATCTTAGTGATTATGCGATAGGGTCCATCCCATTTTGCCTGCAACTTAGGAGATTTTCCTTTGCTGCGTACCGGATTATGTAACCACACCAGCGATCCTTCTTTGAAGCCTTTATTGTTCGCCTTCCGATCGTAACGGGTCTTCATCCTCTCAGACATCTGCAGACCGGTCTGTCTGATGTGCTCGTATACATCATTCATCCTGTTGCGCAAATCATTTGCATAATCTGTTATGCTGCGTGGAGATTCAGGTGGGATGCCGGTGATCAAGTCTGCAGGTAATCGTAGTTCTCTTCCGAAGTTAGCGAAAGCAGGTGTTATTGATGTGCTTTCGTGAACGGCACTACGGTATGACAGGAGAAACGGTTGAATGTGTTTGTCCCAATCCCTTTGTTTGCTTTCTACGACTTTCGCCAGATATCTTTCCAGAGACTGGTTAAATCGTTCAACCATGCCGTCTGATTGCGGATGATAAGCAGTTGTCCTCGTTTTGTGGGTACCTATCATACGATATGTCTCCTTAAACACTTGAGACTCGAAGTTCCGACCTTGGTCACTGTGGATCTCTAAGGGCATCCGGAAACGACAAAAGACTTCATGGACTAGCTTGTCGGCCACCGTAGATGCCTGTTGATTGGGAATTGCGAACACTTCCGGCCACTTTGTGAAATAATCCATGACCACCAGGAAGTACTTGTTCCCACTTTGGCTTTCAGGAAACGGTCCGGCAACATCTAATGCTATACGTTCCCACGGGGCTCCAACATTGTACACTTTTAATGAACCCTTGCTGCGAGTGTGTGGTCCCTTCACGGCAGCACAACTCGTGCATTTGTGGCACCAGTCTTCAACGTCTTCTCGACAGTGGATCCAATAAAAACGTTCCCGGATCTTAATCAGAGTTCTCTTAACTCCCATGTGACCTCCCGAACTCCCATTATGATAGAGTTGTAAAACTTCCGGTATCTTGAGTTTTGGCACGACCATTTGCAGGTGACACTTGTCACCTTGAGCATTCTCCCATTTACGGCACAGAACTCCATCCTGGATAACCAAGCTTTCCCACTGTGCCCAGTAACTCTTGGTGATAAAGCTCATTGCCGCAACTTCGCTCCAGTGAGGTCTCGAAGCACCTGTTTTCTTCCATTCGAGGATGGGTCTTATGTCTTTGTCTTCTTGTTGCGTTCTTTGCAGAGTTTCCTTCCAGTCTTCGCTAAGATCCGTCCTCAACATCCTCATTAGTCCTTCCTGCTTGGACTCTGCGCCTTGCCTGGCGCAGTGCTTACACTGGTCGGGATACGGTCTACGCAACAGGGCATCTGCATTACTATGTGACTTGCCACTGCGATGCTGTATTACGAAGTCCTGTAGTTGTTGTCCGACACGCACATCAGGTGTTCCTCTTACCGGCGACTGGTTTCTGCTACGTAGACTACTTCGCTTCGGGCAGCTCAACCTAATGTGGCCTCTTTCGCCGCAGCTATAGCACTGGGGTGAAGCCGACACTTCCCTGATACGTTGAGCGCGATCGTCCCGTCGCACTACTTCCACCTCCAGAGCGTGGGATAGGGCGTCCTTAAGGTTTTTGAAGTGTCCGAGTCTCACTGCGGCTCTAACCTCCAGGTCTCGGATCCCGTCGGTGAAAGCTTGAACGAGATTTCCGTCGATGAGCGCAGGTGAGGACTGGTACGCCTTTCGCACCAGCTTCTCCACCTCCAAGGCCCACTGCTGCAAGGTTTCACCAACACGTTGCGATCGGTCTTTCAGCTGGGCGCGAAACACGTGTCCAGGTGCGCGTCGCCATATCTTGCCTCCAATGCCTCCAACAGCTTCTCGTACGTGACGTCTTGACCAAGCGCCTGTAACACGGTCAAGGCCTGGTCGCGAAGCCCTAAGGTGAGAGCAGTAAGAGCCTGTTCTCGCGTCCACCCGTTAGATTTCATGACGGTCTCGAACTGGATCTTGAAGGCTGACTATGACAATGAGCTGTCAAATGGTGGACCTTTAAAGCCTTGTGGTGAGGGTGCCACAACCGCAGATGTCCTGATCCCATCTCCGGCTTTGAGCTCACGTATTGTTTTCTCCAACTCGGCAATGCGACTTTCGAGGCGTTGGACTTGCTCTTTCATCTCCTTCAACTCCTTGCCAACCGTTGCGCTGAGGTCCTTTAACATCATCAGCTGCTCCTCCTGGCGGCGCATACCCTCCTTCTTGTCGCGTTGCAGCTGTTCCTCAAGGCGGCGTGCGTGCTCCTCCTGGTGGCGTGCGTGCTCCTCCTGGTGGCGTGCCTGCTCCTCCTGACGGCGCATACCCTCCTCCTTATCGCGTTGCAGCTGTTCCTCGAGGCGGCGTGCGTGCTCCTCCTGGCGGCGCGCCTGCTCCTCCTGGCGGCGTGCCTGCTCGCGCATGAACGCCATCAAGGTCGTGAGGTCGGGGTTTACCGGCGAGAAAGCTGCACTAGATGGTTCCGCTGCAGCCGCGGAGTCACGTGGTCCACCTGACGTCGGCGAGGGGGCGTCTCCAAAGCGCCTCTGGTCCACATCTTGCTGGCGCTGGTTCCTGGTACGCACCCCTTCCACTTCCTCCTTCGGTAGTACTGGCATATTCTTATCTCACTTCTGACACCAATTTGTTACGTGCTGGATTCGACGGATAAGAATATAAAACAATATTACCGACTAAAACACGTTTTATTCTAGTACACAATTAACGTTAACACACAACAAACACTATACTACACTTTTCCACTTTGACTGCTTCAAGCTCCGTAGTATTGTCGTTTCCGTTGGCTTCGATGAACACTTGACCGCTTACGATAGTAAACTGACTCGGCGGTGCGCGTGCGCTCTATTTATACGCGGGTAAAGCGCTTCTGGAGTTTTCCAGAAAACGTCACACACGGCACGCAACAGCGCCATAGTTCGAGAATGTGCCAGCGCTTTCTCCACTGAACTCGTACCGACAAAATATACCTAGTTCCGTAATATGTCAATAGATGGTGCTGTAATAAATTATTATTAGAAACCGCCGACTCTTCCCCACAGTGCCGACAGAGGGCATTAGCCGTAACAGTATTTTTGATAACGGGATTCGTTGAGGTTAAACAACCTAGTTGAGATGTTTCTGGTACGTAGTATGTTGAAGTTATGGTTTTATTTTGAAAGCATTATAGAAAGGAATAGCTTTAATAGCGTTCGACGCATCTAGAAAGTTTTCTAGCCACCATTAATTATATTTGGTCATATTTAAAAGGCAAATGGCTGGAGTTATTTGTTATGCACTTTCACATAAGAAATATTATTATATTATTGCCTAGGTCATAGCTCTTTAACATTTTCTTTTAATTATATGCAATGTCAATGACACACACAGATAGCTTTATAAATATAACCAATATTATAATAATATAATATTCTACTATATACACACAACACCATCTAGCCCAAACTAAGCAGAGCTTGTACTATGGGTACTAAACGATGGATAAACATACATATATAGTTTTTTTTTGTAAATACATACATATTATACATAGAAACACCCAGACCAAGACAAACATCCATGTTCATGCACACAAATATTTGACTTGTGCGGGAATCGAACTTGCGACCTCAAGCGTGGCAGTCGGTTACACTAACCACTACGCCATCGAGGCCCATGACACAATCATCGCTACTTGCGATGATTGTGTCATCGACAGGCAATTTGCAATTAAATATTTTAGCACTATTTAATTTCATTAGACTATTTTTCTATTAATTTATTTGAGAATCACCTAACCAAACTACTATTGACTGGCCGGATGGCGCAGTGGTTTGAAAGGTCGGTCGGCCATTGCCACTGCAATGAGTGTTGTGTGTTTGATACGGGATAAAAAGTTGTAATCCCCAAATACACTTGGGTGATATGAAATCCAAGTCCAATCAGGTGAATATTTATTAAAAAATACTGTTTATTTATTTTTATTTAAAGAATTACATGTATTTTTTAATATGGGATTGAAGGTATTATGTACAGCTTATATGGTATTACTGAATAGGTATTGAAATAACCTTTAATCCCGTATTAAAAAATACATGTATTTCCTTAAATAAAAATATATTTTTCAAAAAATGTTCACATGTGCGATTTCATTGCACATGTCGCTGGGGTTGCACAAGTCGTGAGTCGTATCCGGCGATTGGAACTTGAGGTGGCCCTGTCCAAGTCCGAGTTCGTCTGTTTCCACGGTCCTCGGAAACGGCCACCTCCAGGGTCCCACATCATGGTAGGAGGGGTCCACATCGCTGTCGAGCCAACCCTGAAGTATCTGGGTGGCGGCACTGGTAATGACTGGCCACGGTTGCTTTGGCCAGTTCCTGTGTCGCATAGGCCGGCAAGAGACGCCCGGTTGTCGCCACTGCGGCGACTGCCGCGACGTTGTTGAGGACTCGGCGCTACACACTTTGGCGGATTGTCCCGCCTGGGCATCGCAGCACCGTGAATTGATCGCGGCAGTCGGTATGGTTGCCCTCTCGCTCCCGGACGTGGTTCAGTCCATGGTCCGGAGTGAGAGGTCACCTTCTTCTGTGAGGAAGTAATTTCTGTCAAGGAGGCGGCGGAGCGGGAGAGGGAGCGCTTAAACTCTCTCCCCAACCGGAGAACCGGGCGCCGCAGGGCGCGAAATCACCTCCAGCCACCCTGATGTTTGACCTGGGGGTGGCAGACTTCGTGGGCCTACCCACCATCCGATCAGCACCAGGTCCGAGAGGCGGCGTGCGTGTTCCCACGCGCGCCTCTGTGTCGTGTCCGTCTCCCCTCTAGGGGAGGGGGGGACTGTAGGGATTTTAAAAGTAGTGATGACCAAAGAGTAGGTCTGGAAGGTACGGTAAGGTAACTGTCCGTAGGCCTGCCGTTTCATACGGTGGGCCGAAACCTCGGCGGGGTCGCGGCTGTATGTGAAAATGATTCGCGCGGCCTCGCCGATTGCGGTTTTGTCGAAGAACACCGTGGTAGGTTTAGTCGGTATTACCGAGAGGTCAATTCTTATCATCATTACCATCTTTCTTTTACTCCGGTGAGTCCGACATAGCCCCTCCGCCCGCCCCCGCTGAGGGGTAAGCGTCAATGCATTACCCCAGGTAAAAAGAAAAAAAAATTTAACGTAGGTACATAGTTTGAGTTAGGAAAACAAAACAGTGTAGGATGAAACATCATCGGATAAAGCCGGAACAATCCTTATGTTTTATATCTTTGGAACGAACTAGGTACAATATTTTAACAATATGGTGGTAATAATGGTGTCAATTAATATCAATTCAGTAGTATAACTGACAATACGAAGTTTTAACAATAAGATATTGGTCCCATGGTTAAACGCTAATGTAATTACGTCTGAAACAAATAAATTGTTAGTTATTATCTCCTCATATTACCCGATTTGACTTTAATAACGTCGTTATCATATATTATGTACAAAATTAACTGCCTACGAAAACTAATCTGTTAACTTTTTAGTAACAAGTTAGTAGTGCCACCTGTGGCCCAAAATTAGAAACTGTGACATCTTGCGGCGGAAGTTTGAACTAATGATTTTAATATAGATGTCGCTTTTACAAACTATATTTAGTAAATAGTTAGTTCGTAGAATTGCATTAATATTCTAATAGATGTCATTATAATAAAATGAATGTAGAAGTTTTATAAAATCCTTGTTTACATCAGACATTGAAATATAAATAGGTTGACACTATTCCACATCATAATGTGAATAATGAATTAATAATAAAACCTTAATAAAGCCTTTTCTTTCCATTTCTCGTCACACTTTGACCGGGTTCGGCCGGAAGATCATTAATATTGTTGAAGCTGTAAAAAATTAACGACACTCTAATTTACTTTCCAGGATCTTAGCAAGTGGGAATCCTCATCGGCCAACCCATCTCGGAAAGAGACCAAAGAGAATTAAAAGATGCACTTAGCAGTATCAAAAAATATGTAAGTACAAACAGAATACATATATTCGAATTATTAAAGCAGATATTAGTTTCTTATCACATATCATAGATGTCGCTGTACTAAGGTTACAAACATTCGACTGTACAGATGGCGCAGTGGTATAAGCACTCGACTCGCCATCGCCACCGCGCCGAGTGTTTTGGGTTCGATCCCCACGCGGTACAAATATTTGTATGATCTACAAATAGTTGTTAGTCTGAATGTTCCTCGTGGTTGCGTTTTGTGAAGTTCCCTGCGACATATGAATTATACCTAACGCGGGGGTAGTATTAAAAGGATTAAAATTTAGAAAACCCCCGTCACGTACTTAATTTGATACCCATATCGAGGGAGTTGTGAAAAAAATGTAATTAGCCATTTTGTGGTGGCGGCCATCTTAGATTTGAAATGTATCATAGTGTATAGTATTCTACTAGCCAAGCCTTTACATTTAATACTCATATTGAGGGAGTTGTGAAAAATATGTATTTTGTAGTGGCGGCCATCTTGGGCCAATTTTCATCAAATATAACTAAGAACACTCCCGACTAATTCACCTTTCAAACAAAAAAAACAAAATTATAATCGGTTCATCCGTTCGGGACACGCACCTACACGTCAAACTTATAACACCCGACGACGGGTGTTATACACCCGTCGTTTTTGCGTTGGGGGTTAAAAAAAACACCATTGAACATTTATTATTTTTATTTAATTAAAACAGAATCATCAAAAAACATATTTTCAAATGCATAAACTGTTAATCAGTCTCTTATTGGAACACGTAGATAAGTCTACATTCATTAATCAAAACTTAATTTAAATAAATAAAATTATTAATATGTGAAGCCTTTCTGTTCCATTTCTCGTCGCACTTTGTCCGGGTTCGGCCAGAAGACCATTAATATTGTTGAAGCTGTAAAATAAAAATAAATAATTAATACACGTTTTTAGATATCGCGATCTGAACAAAAACTTAATATAACTAGATAACTGATCTTACTCGCCATTAAGTATTTAAAAGGTAATAAATACCTATTGCTTGCCCGACAATGAATAGGTAATAATATAATATTCTACTATAAACACACAACACCATCTAGCCCAAACTAAGCAGAGCTTGTACTATGGGTACTAAACGATGGATAAACATTCATATATAGTTATTTTTTGTAAATACATACATATTATACATAGAAACACCCAGACCAAGACAAACATCCATGTTTATGCACACAAATGTTTGACTTGTGCGGGAATCGAACCCGCGACCTCAGGCGTGGCAATCTGTTACACCAACCACTACGCCATCGAGGCCGACAAATATATATTTATTAACTTTTAAATACTTACCAGGAATAATTCTTGTGTCGCGGGGGACTTTACAAACATTCAAACAACGGACACATAGAACGACCAGACTTGGAAAAAGTATTTGTGGATCTCACAATTTTTTGTCACGTGTAGGATTCGAACCCACTACTCGCCACGGCAACGAAAGCAAATTATACTTTCATACGTTTCTGCATTGAGTTGCTAAGTACGCGTTTCGTTACGCGTTAGAGCGCATACTCATAGCGACACATCAACCTAGACTGTTTGGACTTTGAACTATTAGAAGTTGAACGCTGCGAATCGTGCGAGAGAGTGCGTAATATATTTGTTATTTTGTCTCATTCACGCTGAACGGGACGCGACGCTCTATCCTTACCATTACATCGACACCACTATTACACGTCCCTCTCCAACAATTCTCTATTTTGTATGTAGCGTAGTTATGCGTATATAGGGTGTGTAACTTGATGTGTAGCCGTCTGTACTTATTTTTTTACCTAATATACTAAATATACTCTATTCTTTCAAAATAAAGTGGCAGCCCTAGTCAAAACCCATACAGTCTCTCTTGTTTTAACCTCTCAAGCAACGCTAGGACGCCGGCGGCATTTGAGCTTAACTAGACTATTTAAAACGTAAATTTTGTTATCTATCATATCTACTTTTGTTTGAATGACATTTTTGGTAACTGGATTGGTTGAGAGGTTACAGCCTAGTTGACAGGTGTCTGGTACATACGGCTACACATCAAGTTCGACACCCTATACATATACGCATAACTACGCTACATACAAAATAGAGAATTGTTGGAAAGGGTCAGTGCATAATGGTTTCAATGAATGGTAAGAATAGAGCGTAACAAAAATATAACGCACTCTCTCGCACGATTCGCAGCGTTCTACTTCTAATGGTTTAAAGTCCAAACAGTCTAGGTTGATGTGTCGCTGTGTGTACGTAGTGCTATGTTGAAATTAATAGTTTTCTGCAATTATTTTGAAAGCATTATAGAAAGGTATAGTTTTTATAGCTTTCGACGCATCTAGAAAGTTTTCTGGACACCAAGTCTTATTTAAAAGGCAAATGGCTGGTATATTAATTTATTATTTATTATGTACTTTCAATTCTTAGTATTATTGCCTAGGTCATAGCTCTTTGACATTTGCTTTTAATTATATACAATGTCAAAGACACACGCTGATGATAGGTTTCTAAAAATATACACAATTTATTTATTCACAATGACTTGCAAATTGAAATTAAATATTTTAAAACTATTTTATTTCATTAGACTATTTTATATTCATTTATATTGGGAATTACTTAATCAACTTCACTATGGCCTAACCCTTGGTGCCCACAACGATCTTATTTTGCAACTTAAATGTTTTGAGACCATAGGCAGCAATGGAAGAGTTTATGTACAAAACTGTTACCTATTATTATATTTGTGGTCAGTTTCACGACTATCAAGTAAGTTATCCAAAACATAAATTGCATGCTGTCTCACTCTTGTTAGGTTAAAGAAGAGAGATGGCGAGACTTTTATCTTATAGATAAATGCTATTTGGAGGTAGTGAGACAAGCCTTTAGTATATATATCCTTCGGAATATCAGTTTGCAGGTGATTGAAAGGTGCTAGATTCGATACCAGTGGCGTAGCGTAGTGGGGGCGGCAGGGGTGGCCCGCCCCGGGCGGCACTTTTAGGGGGCGGCGAAATTTTAAAATAAATAATAATAATAATATCTTGTAAATATTTGAACCGATATTAATCTATAGAATTACTGAAAATTATAGTCTTTTAAATTGAAATACCTAAATAAGAGGGCGGCATAAAAAAATCCGCCCCGGTTGGCTGATATCTACGTTACGTCACTGCTCGATACTAGCATAGAGTAGGTTTGATTTTCAGTAGTAGTACCAAAATCTGACACTACGCTCTGTAGACGGCTAATAGGTTTGTGCACATTACACTGATGATGTAGTTGTTTAAGTGGTCGTCTTGCCATTGTCACTGCGTCGAGTGTTGTGGGTTCGAATCCTACACGAGACAAAACTTTGTGTAAACCACAAATGGTTGTTTCGGGTGTTCTTTATGTCCGTTGTTTGAATGTTTGTAAAGTCCCCCGCGACACAGGAATTATTCCTAACGCATTAGGCACGATGACAGGGTTAAAAATAAGTGATTCTAATTAGTCCACCTTTTAGATTAGCACAAAATATTGGACACCAATTTTTTATTTTAACAAAACAATAAAAATTTATTTAGGTATAACGCATTAAAGTTCGAGTGTGGGGGGGCTTGCGACGTCACACGTTTGTAAAATTTGTACCGACAAGTGACGTAACACGAAATTTAAACGCGTTGTATCTTCGTTGAACAAAAGAAAAATACGTGTGCAATATTTTTAGGTACTAGACGGACTACTAGACGGACTAAAAACTTTATTTTATTCATCATGCCTAATAGGCAATAATTGTTGAGATATTAGTCCCAATCTACCCCTTAGGGAAACTGGGCTAATCGTATATATTTACCTGCAGTAAATACTCCAAAGGCTGTGAAGGCTTCAAGACAGTGCAGGTCCAAGGTGGCACCGAGGAAGTAGGAACCAACGGCTGCGCCAGCTCGGCCTACCATGTACATCACACACATTGCCATGGCCCTGGTAAGAGAAAATTTAATATATTAGTAACTAGCTTTTGCTCGTGGCTTCGCTCGCATAAAAGTAGGTTAGGTTTGTCATAGTACTGGATGAATGGTACCCTATATCATTTTCTGATCCCCTGTATGTAATATTAGTTTGAATGTTACTCGGTAATAATATATCTTTCCAATGGTTAAAGAATTTTTAAAATCGGTTTAGTAGTTTTTGAGTTAAATCATTACAAACAATCAAATCTTTCCTCTTTGTTGATATTACTTATTCCTCGCTAACTGTACATTTTTATGAATAAAAGATAATTTATGTCCTTTTACACTTGACAACGTGTACATATGCGTAATTTCATGATCGGTCGTGTATTTAGAAGGCCAAGTGTTGTTGGTTCGGTCTGGAGGATCACCACACCACAACGACACAATAAAAATTATAATTACAAGAATATAATTTTCTTTGCAGAAATGTAGTAGTAGCCCGGAGTAAGGAAGCTGGCGGTGTTACTACATCCCCAAGCCTCGGAAAGCGCGCATAGCCGGCAAATCCGTTGGTCCTACGCCTGATCTCTCTAAGTTGGAACAGAGTGAACCTGTTTGCGTGCACGCTTGGTGCACTGTATCTGCTGCGCAGATGGCCCATCTTATATGTATATGTTCTACTTTCCTAAAATAAATACTAAAAATTAACGATGTTTTATTTCTCAGAACATAATATAGGCACTGATTGTTTTTTACGTAATTTAGTTTAAGGGCGTTAACGCATGACACGTGCCGAAAGGCGACGTTACGATGCTAAGTCAGAGTGCATTAAAAACATGTCGCTTACAAATATAGCCTTTATAAATTAGTTAAATTAAAAGTTCTCAAAAATTTATTGTTACGTTGCCATTCAGAACAGGCCACAAGATGAAATAGGGCACCATAACCAAGAAGCTATGGCGACGTCGCCGGCTACGGAGGCCCATGCCTATTATAGCTAATTACCCAGCTTTCGACGGAAGCCAGGAGAGGTAGCCGGTAGCTACCATCTGCCAGTCAGTGTTTTACCACAAAAACACGTGTACGGCGTCTGTCTTGACGGTCGGTTGCACGCTCCCTGAGTGAGTCAGACGCTGCCAAACCGTCGCCAAGTTAGCCGTACGTTTCAATAAGAATTGAAGGTACGTACCCAGCGTCGTCGCCATTCACCATGGCTTCTCGGTGAGGTAGGTTCCATAAGCATAAATTAATCAGAAAAGGTACGTCTCTTGTCGTCGCCTCAGGCCCGGTATCCACCAAAGCAGAGAAGAGAGGAGATGTGTTTTGAATAAACCAATCAGACGTTTTTATTTCCACATCTCCTCTCCGCTTAGCTTCAGTGGAAATAGATCAAGCGGAGTGGCGACATCTCATTTTACATTAGAATTTTGTGCCGCGGCGCGGCAGAGCGGAGATGTGTGTGGCCGGGCGGCGCTCGCGCTTGCGCGCCTCTTTCCCGATGCCTTCTCCCCGAGCCTCACACACCCGAAAGCGTCATTAGATTGACTGGTTTCAAGCCCTCACAGCTCACATCTCCTCTCTGCTTTGGTGGAAATAACCTGCCAGCTTCGCAGCTATTCTCCTCGTCTCTACTTTGGTGGGCCTTACTTATGTCGTCGCAACAAAATTGACCTGTATAATGACAGTTGCCAGCGGCAATTGTAACTGCTTATTGCAATACGGAACCATGCGGCAACTTGCCGCATCGTTTCGTATTATTTTATTCGCCAATCCATTCCACGCCTGACACGTGCCCTTGCCTTAAGGCCTACGCACACCGGGATGGAGTGGCAGAGGATTTTGCCTCATTAGGTCCTTAGTCTAGACAGACGGACTGCAGTTAGTACGAATGCAATAAAACTGCAAACCAACTGTGCCATTGCATTCAAACTGCAAATAGCGTTGCAGTTGAAATGCAGTTCGTCTGTCTAGAGCGTTGGGGTAAACTCAGATTGAGCGGAATAAAATCTCGAGCAGTTTTAAGGTCGTAGCACACATATCAACTCTGAAAGGGATCGTCACCGTATCGCCTTTCCCCTCGCCGCCAAACAGGCGTCAACCTAAAGGTGGGTCCACATTAGTGACATTTTGCCGAACCTAACACCGTGACCGTGACAAAGACGGTTGTCTGTACCGATAGTGTGGACTGGATTTGTTACGCGTACCTACAAATGTTACGATCATTTATCCGTCTTATACTCTTATACAAAATATTTAAATCAAAAAGAACGCCTGAACGTTGTACGTACTGCCAGTCAAAAATTTGGACAGTGTTTTGGTTTTGTCACGGTCAAATGGCACGGGTCACGGGCCGATCCATCCAAAGTCGGTGTTTTTCAACGGACGTCCGCTACTGTCTCGGTGTGCGAGAGATACTGCCATTGTTGTGACGCATACAAGCTCGTGTGTCATCGCGTTGGTACCTACACGGGATTGATGGATCGGGCAAATGCAAATTGAAAGAAAACACCCACTCTCCCGCCTCCCGCACTTCTCCGAGAAATCATTGCAGAACCGTTTTTGTAGGTAGATGGTTGTGTCGATAAGTAATTAATTTAAGTATTTATACGTAATATTGAAACGATTCGTTCGTTCGAAATAAGCAGTGGAATCAAGAAAATATTTTGATATTTATAGAACTTTATCGCAATAAGGAAATACTGTGGGATCCTAAACATAAACAATACGTTAACAAAATCCTAAAAAAATATGTTTGGACCGAAATATCTGATCCGATGCAAACCTTCACCCGTCCACACTATCCGTAACAAGAGAGAAAAGTCACGGTGTTCGGCTCGGGGTTATGTCACTAATGTGGACCCACCTTTACGATTCCGATTAGTGTGCGTTACAGTAAGGAGTTTTATACAAAGAATACTGCAAGGCTCGAGTTGATACGGTGAAGATCCCTTTCAGAGTTAATATATGTGCTATGCCTTTAAAACTCAAATAAAATAAACCTTATCCTATTAGAGCTCTATCTCAAAATCGGAGACCCGGCGTCCAATATCGACACGGCATGGCATGGCAAGGGATCCTTCGGCATACCTATGCGCATACGCATAGTGACGGCAAACAATTATTGGAGTCCTCATGTATGCCGAGGTCTGCCTAGAAATGCCACCGCAACAGCCTCGTCCCTAACTTAATTTAGAACAGTGGAATTACAAGCGAACCCGCTGCTAGTTTCGAAACTAGCCGCCGGTAGCTTTAGCATCCTTAGGTTTGTCTTAGGCTCAATTTACACCGCCACCGAATGGAATGGTAGCTTTTGCAACGAAATTGTACATAGCATAATGAACTTTATGTCAATTGAATATAGTACAAACTAAATACGAGACAAAAAAAGTTCGCTTGTCTTCCGGGAATCCTCGCGCATTCTCAAGAATTACTCTGGCTACGGTTGGCGTCGTCTGTGGAATCCGCGGGAAGTGGCGCGAACGGGGAGTCGGTCGGAATGTTTTTCTTCTTCTGCCTTACAAATGAGCAATATAAAAATAAGATCCAAGTCAACCATTCTGGTTAAGTAAAAGATCTAGATTAACAACTGAACGTCCCTCAAGGCGCAGTCAGAATTCTCGAGCATTCCAGCGAGTTCGTCATGAGGTGAAATTGACGCTTACATTCCATTGCATTCCATTCCGCGTATTGTTTTATCGCACTGATCTAAAGAGCGAGCTTCGAGCATACGCGTGTTTCACGCAATGTGTGAAAGGCGATAAATACATGTTACTGCTCGGCCATGTTTGCCACCATTCATAAGTATGAGCGTAAGACACGCACGTCTGTTCTAATAGACCCGTATACAGCTAAACGTATGCTTTCTGTATGCGTTCTCGTCATCAATGCTTTACTACGTGTACCTACTCTCTACGGTCTATTCCTGCCACACGGTATTTAGAATGGCACGCGAAAGATCTCCATTGGTCGGCGCTTCGGACTAACATGTTTGCGCACGCGCATTGTCGAAAACGCGCAGTAGGATGTACGCCGTTATCGCCAAAACGAACTTATACTTCTTAGATACGATAATAAGCTCTATTTTAATGGGATAAGGTTCATATTTTATTTACGTTATTAAAATACGCAAGCATCTGCGTTGACCCTTATGTAATTTCTATATAATTTACGCCATACGCCTTTTCTATGTCAATAAATTTATACCCTCGGAAACAGTACCTACTTTTTCTGGATTAAAGCTACCCTATGTCCTTTTCTGTACCTTGACAACGTGTTTACAAAATTTCATAATGATCGGTCAAGTAGTTAAAGCGTTACAGCATAACAAACATACAAACTCACATTCGCATTTATATAAAATTATGTTCAATCACATAATTTATTATTATAAATGCGAGTGTTTATTTGTTTGTGTTAACAGTTAGCCTAACTAATGGCCTGTTATTGTAGAACTATTAAATTATCACTAACCTCAAGGACGTAGGGAAAACATCGACGGCAATAGCCGCGAGTATGGAGGCTGCACACCCTGAGCAGAGAGACAGCACCAGCAGCGCCGTGGCTGCGACACCCTCGGGCACGAAGGCGGCGCCGACCGTCGCGATACCGCATATGAAGATTATACCACCTGGAAACGGTTAACATGCAGGATTAAATGAAAATACAATTAACCTTCTATCCGAGTCTTCTTTACTTTACACTTAGGTAACAACGTTCTAGCACATTTTGTAAAAACTCAGTACTTTTCCTAAAAATATATTCAAACATGTTTGGACAAAATGTTGTTTTTCTGTCCAGAAATTCTATAGCAGACCGGAATTAAGAAGCTTCGGCAAGCATGTTAAGCAGTTGGTCGCCTGATCTATCTTCAATAGTGTTGGATTGCTATCCTATCGGACTTGGACACTAAGGAAGTAGAGAGTGCACTTAAGTCTGCACACACACTTCTGCACTATAACATCTCCTCCGCAGATGGCCAGTCTCCGTTAAGATTGGCCACTGTGACCGGAAATTCGATCTGAAGTTTATTACCTTTTATTGCCGTAGCTGATGGCTACGGTTTTCGCTTACTGTCAGGTGGGCCTATTCCTTGTTTGCCATTGAAAATACCAATAACTGTGACTTGTTATACATAATAAATTATAAGACTTAAAAAGCACCTTCTCAGGCCGTCAAAGAAGAGACCTCAACATCGCCTCGGCTGCTATGAGGACGATGTGGATGCCACTGCTCTTAGACCACACGACTGCTTACCATCAGGCGGAGTGTGGTCATTATGACGAGCAAAAATATATAAAAAAATACAGAAATTGTAATTGGTTGCTTTACTCACAAGGATAAGACTACAAGCGGTCGCACGATAAGGCAGTGTTCTATCCAAAAGTCTACATCGCAAAATGTCTAACAGGTCGCATAACGCCCATTTATCAAAATGGCTGTTTCGCAAAATGTCCTTTTTCCAATTCCTTGGTATCAGAAAAAACTGATCAAATGCGAATCAAATTTGCGGCTTTAGTAATATAATATTGTAGTAATAATATATTACTATATTCCTCAGTTTGCGAAGCTGATTCATTTTAAGAACTGGACATTTTGCGATCTGTAGATATTTTTATGAAGTGAACATTTTGCAACTGAGACCTTGTTTTTAACTTTGATATTTCAGGATTAACAAAAATACCTACTAATAAGTTCTAACCTGTGTCCTGTTTATATCTTATTTAAAATAATTTATATTAAAATTTTTAAAAACCCTGACACAAAATTCATTTGATACTCATATTGAGAGCAGCGATAGCTCAGTGGGGAGACCAACAGACTGCAATGCAGAGGGTCTCGGGTTCGAACCCACGTCGCGGACCTCTGACTTTCGGAAGTTATATGATGTGTGTATTGATAGACAATTATCGCCTGCTCCGTGCCTCGGAGAGCACGTTAAGCCGTCGGTCCAGGCTGCCATGAATATCTATGGCACTCGTTATTGGGGAAGTCGACACAAAAGATCCCACTGGGTCGAAGTATCGCCGGTCTGTACTGACTGGCCCCTATACAAGATAAGATAAGATACCCATATTGAGGGAGTTGTGAAAAAATAGGTAATTTTGTGGTGGCGGCCATCTTGGATTTGAAATTTATCATAGTGTATAGTAGAGATGTTACGGAAGTTCGATTCCGATTCCGAAAGTTCGGAACTTTCGATTGATTTTGCACTTTCGATTCCGATTTCGGTTCCGCTAAATTTAAATTGGAAGTTATATCGGAGGTCGATGCATAGCAGCGCGGCTCAGCGATTACCATGTACAGACAGGTTTATACTTGTCAAGCAGAGAACCTCCCTCTTCCCGCGACTCTATTATAGTTTGTGTACAGTACGTCAAATAGCAATTAAAATTAGAAATGTAAAAATCTGTCCAAGGTGCAACAGGTTCCTCTAATCATTTTTATTTTAATCTGTGACAATTATTCACACAGATTATTCAGTAATTACTTAATTTCACTAGGCACTAGTAATGTTAAAGATTTTAAATTCGATTGTTTTTATTTTCAACATCCAGGTATAACCTACCTGTATTATTTTTTAACTAATAATAATAGAACTGATGGATAATGTGTGTAATTTTCTTAGACCTACCCTTAACATATCTCTATTTTGTCTCCGCCTCCGATTCCGATTCCGAGTTCGGTTCCGATTCCGACAAACCAAACAAAAAATTCAAGCTGCCAAATTCGGTTCCGATATAACCACTTCTGTAACATCCCTACATACTATTGCATCTCATCCCCTGTATACTATTCTACTAGTGCAACCATTTCATTTGATGCCCATATTGAGGAAGTTGTAAGAAATATGTAAGCCGCCATTTTGTGGCGGCGGCCATCTTGGACCGATTTTCATCAAACATAACTAAAAACACTGCCAACTAATTCACCTTTCAAACAAAAAAACATAATTAAAATCGGTTCACCCGTTCGGGAGCTACAATGCCACAGACAGACACACACACACACACACACACACACACACACACACAGACACGTCAAACTTATAACACCCCGTTGTTTTTGCGTCGGGGGTTAATAATGAATTATGAACAGTGGTAGAACAAAAGTTGTTGAGTAAATATGATGAGGCAGACACACGAATAAAATCTTGTAGTAGTACTTTTCATTTAACTCTATATATCTGATTAGAGATGAAACGGATAGCAGTTTAGCCGGATACCGAAAACCAGATATTCGGCCAACCTTGTAGCGGGATAACCGGCGGAACGTTGCCGTTTGGTGCATTGCACGAAGCACGCTTGCGTAGGCGGCGCGCGAATATACCGATAATACCTAGACCCGAGATTCAAAACAAACTACTTGGGGATGCTTGATGCTGATAGAGCGTGCCAGGAGATTCTATTGGGATATTTAAAAATGTCTTGTGAAGAGTCCTCAAGTAGCAGTTCATCTTCAACACCGGCTAAAAAAGTAGAGAAAAAGAGACAGAGTCAGCTGTATCTCGCGAAGCTCATGACACGTTATATGTTTGCTTTGATGAGGTAGCAAATGAAAGCAATACTATTCGGGTTCAACGTGAAGAAAGAAACGCGATAGCATGTGAGCTTGACTTTTATCTAAGTCAGTGCGAATTGATCACAATTGTGACCCTTTTTCTTGGTGGGCAGCTAATGCTTAATAATACCCGATGTTAACAAAGTTTGCCAAAATCTATCTTTCAGCACCTTGCAGCAGTGTGCTACAGCGAATGACGTTTTTCTGAAGCTGGCCTTATTTACGAAAACAAGCGGTACCGCTTGCTACCTCTTAATGCAGAGAAATTAGTGTTATTAATTTGCCCTTAGTGCAGTATGAGTACTAATTCATTTTCTAAGTTGTAGAATTATGTTTTGATAACAGATTGTATTTCATAATTGATACTAACTAAATAAAGCAATTAATTACCAAATGGTTTTTAAAATCCGGTATTCGGCCGGATAGACGCTAGTTGTCCGGTATTCGGCCGGATAGTATTTAGGCCGCCGGATAAGCCGGATGCCGGATAGTTACCGAATATCCGTTTCATCTCTATATCTGTTACACTATATAAAGTACACTGAATACTTACAATACATCGTTTTCCTTCCAATCTTGTTGATAAAGAATCCTATCGCAAGATAGGTGAGCGCGAACACGGCTCCCATCGACATGGAGATGGGGAACACTGCTACTGACACTTCTGACTGGCATCCCTCGCCTTCCGACGATAGCTAGAACGAAACAAAAAATGACAGAAATCGTTAATATTATGCCAATTATAATTACATTAGATGACCCGTGTGGTTTCACCCACGTTTATGATTATTGCTTCTGTGTTTGACCGTTGTGACTGAAATTTGGCCTGGAGGACTTTATTTTGGTTTGTCTTTAGTTGTTTATATTACTTCTAATTTATGCTAAGAAGATGGTTATGGATATTTTTAATTACAAGCAAGAAAAACACAATTTACAAATGAGGTTTGAACCCGCGATTTTGATTTATCGTATCGTGGCTTTATTTAATTTTTATTTTAGACACAACTACTCATGTTCTTACGTTATGAGTTGAAGTTTTTTTCTTAAGCATCTCAGACGACTCTGTGCGCTCTATCTTCTTCTCCCTAGCCTTTATTATGCCCAAGTCACTTGGGATCGGCTTTTCTGATCTAACCGGATTTGACTGGATATCAGTTTTTACACGGAGCGGCTGCCACCTGATCTCCGCAACCCGAAGGCTAACGATACCCTAAGGCTAGACCAGTGTCAGGATATTATAGGGCACTGACTTCCCGAAAACGACTGCCATAAATGTTCATGGCAGCCGGGACCGAGGACTTAACGTGCTCTCCGAGGCACGGAGCAGGCGATAATTGTCAACCAATACACACATAATTTCGAAAAGTCATACAATTTCCGTGCTTAGTAAGTTTCCGTAAGTTAGAAGTGCGCGTCGTGGGTTCGATCCCGGGACTCTCTGCATTGCAGTCTTTTTGGCTCCCTACTGAGCTATCGCTGCTTATGCGCCCTATATATCTATCTAATATATAATAAATATATACTAATATAACCCGTATAAACCAATAACACTTTATTCCTGGCTTCGTGAATCGAACCCTATCGAATGTGAATCGAAGTCTTTGTAAGTCTAGCGTCTAGATTCTTATCCTGGAGTTACTCCAGGATAAGAATCTAGACGCTAGACTCACAAAGACTATTAACTTATTGAGTCGCTGTAGCACACCAGTGGCCAAATAGAATGAGTTTTCAAAAATGTCTGTCAATTCAAGAATTGACTGGTTAAATTAGTATTTTATTATGGAGAAAGCTATATGCATCTCCATTTTGAACAACTTACAGTACTATTGACGAATTTCTCTCGTATAATCTGGCAGATGGTGATGTGTTTGTTGGAGCTATTGCCGAGGATACTGTTCAGGATATCTGGCACCCACACGTACAAACCACTCGATCTAGAAACAGAACATAATGAGATGAATATAGAAGGCAATGCATCCCTAGCTATACCTAGAAATTCCCTCATGTTAGAGCATCTCAGCTGAAGACATACATTTAGTCTACAGGATAAAAATTTCAAGAAAATCGCAGTCAAATAACCTTATTTTGTGTTTCGAGTTTCAGGCTCCAAAAGGAAGAACCAATTCATGGTACTATTAATAATTACCTAACAAGTACTAAGTAAGTAAAATTTTGTTGAAAATATCCTGAATCATACAGAAAATCGTTTGGCTTTACCAAAAATGTAGATCAGGCTCTTTATGAGTCACAATTATGTAAGTGCTCATGTTTATGCTACAAAATCTGTCTAATAATCAAAAAAGTTGCATTTTTCAAATATAAATATTAAACGAGGGAAAAGACAATCCAACAAGCAGGACTTGAACCTGCGACCTTGACCAACCGCTTACCTACCAAATCTATTCATTTATAGACATTATAAGATTTAAAAAAACTCTTAATAAACACAAGGCGGTGATAAGAGCCATTTGTCGGCCTCGATGGCGTGGTGGTTAGTGTAACCTACTGCCACGCCTGAGGGCGCGGGTGCGATTCCCGCTCAAGTCAAACATTTGTGTGCATGAACATGGATTTTTTCTTGGTCTTGGTGTTTCTATGAATAATATGTATATATTTACAAAAATAAACACGTATATATGTATGTTTATCCATTGTCTAGTACCCATAGTACAAGATCTGCTTGGTTTGAGCTAGATGGTGTTGTGTGTATATGGTAGAAAAAAGAAATATATATATATATATATATCCTGTAACTTATTGTACGTCCACTATGGCCATTTTTGCATCTAATGTGGCGTCCACCTGCTTACGACGTCCATATATGGACGTCAAATAGGAGACTAGGCGCAATCTTCGCGAAATGACACACTGATACTAGAAAAGTCAAAATATGAAAAACAAATTGGACGTCATTTTTCTTCCAATCTTGCTATACTGTATATTTACGTAGTTCCGTTGATTTTCGTTGCAAAACGAATAGCGCTGTTGTCAATTTGTAAATACTTTCATTGATAGGCGTGTTTGACTTCCGCACAAACTTTGGAGATGTGACGTTGCCGTACTGTGCGCATTGTTTATGTTTTAGATAAATCATAGTATTTCACTATATCATGTCGTATACGGGTTTCGTGCGAATTCATTTGATAAGATATGTGACCTCCGCCTCTTTTGGCAAAATGACCAGTGAAAATCGTCGAAGTGCAAGGATATTAAAATTGATACGAGGAGATAAAGGTAAGGTTTACAGTATTAAGAATTATAATTGACCGAGCGAGTGAAGCGTCTTTGCATCAACTGGCCAAATTTTCTTTCGTCTGTCAGTTAAGTTGTTTGTTTGTATGATCGTACTCGCGTACAGGTCGTTATTTTGAACCAACCTTGATGAAACTTGGTAGGTATATAGGTTCTATGCATTAGGTATTTGATTTTTTTGTCGTCGGCCATTTTTAGTAGGACGAGTGGTTCCCATAAAAAGCGGAGAAGTTTGTTGCGGCGCTAATTACCAACCGATTTTGATGAAATTCGGTAGGTAGGTATATAAAAAACTATCCTTACAAGTTGTGGTAAAAATTATCAGAATTGGTCAAGTGATTGTTGAGATATGACAACCAACTTGAGATTGCGTGTAAATCTGTGAATGAACTCTCACCAACAGTGAGGGTGCGAGGTCACGTTTGACGGTTTGATGCATTTTTAGCGCTGAATAGTTTCTTTAGGGCTTCGGAGTAATCGAGGAATCCTTATAAATTCACCATGTCTGTCTGTCCATCCTTCCGTCTGTATGTCACAGACGATTTTCTCGGAAACTATCAGTACTATATAAACGTTTAACACACATGTGTCTTCTGTTAACGGCTAGGTAACTAAAGAGTTCTTAAATAAAATTTTGAAAAGAGTAAAAATTACGTGTGACTATACCTACATGTAAAGAGGGGATAAATTTTTCAACCCCTCCCTCTCAAGTAGGGTATCGTTGAATAGGAATTTAAAAATAAAATAAATATTTCCTACATAAATTTTTGTCTTAGGCATGTCAACTGCGAGATACAATAACAGTCGGCTATTGTTGTATAAAAAAATTGAGAAAATTGTGAGAAATAAGCTCTCTCGCGAGGTTTACTGTTCGTAGAACTACTAGTATTAGGTACTTTAGTTTGAACTTGCACAGTTATATCTATTTGGCATCAAATCGTAACATATATACGTAATCTTGAGAGCACCTTTATTCTGAGCGGAATAAGGTGGTTTTATATTTGTAATGCATTGAATTTTTTTTAATATGGCTGTTTTTTCGACGTCCTCCCTTTTTAACCGACTTCAAAAAAGGAGAAGGTTCTTCTTCTCATAGACGGAAAATAAATCACTCCTTGCTATTATTTATGTATTTTTCGAGTAAAGTGGGTAGGTATGCACTATCGGAACCAAAAATAGACTAAAATCAAAAAAGATGGGAATCCAGCGTAGAATTTTAGATCGTCAATTAATCAAATTGTTATCAAATAAAGCAGAACATTAAAGTGGAATGAACAATGAAATAAGTTAGGTTCTACAATTTTGCATGAGTTGATAACTATGTGTCCACTTTTGATTCAAATAAGTAGTTCAAATGGCATTTTCAACGTGTGATTTGGCACGGTTACAAAGTTAGAAGAAAATAAAATCAATGCATTAAATAATCTACCTACCTACCTACAATTATCTATAAAACATTAGTTGATTGTTTGTTGACAAGAGTCTTTAATATGAACTTACATTTGGTAGGTATTTTTATTTCGGGAAAATAATTCCATTGTAGGTAAGTCAATTAGTCGGTTCGTATAGGTGATACACCGGCCGCCGACGCTGTCGTGGGGTATCTACCTAGGTAGTACTTATATTTTGACTTTTTGATAATACTTATATCTAATTAAAGTGTAGACGCTATACCGAGACAAAACGGCCGCGCCGAAGCATTCTATAGGATTAAGTACTCTATACATTGTCTTGAAATATAATTATTCTTTTTGTTTTAAATATGGACGCTATATTACTAAAAAATATGTGTGATGTGCGTTATTTGGCGTCCGTATATTAAGAACTTTTCACGCTTCTGTTTGATAATATTTAACTTTTCTAAATTAAATTAACATACGTACTTAAATAAAACTGTTAAAGTTGATTTATGTACATGACAAGGATTTTGAAAGGAGGTATTCTTACGTCTGTTGGGCATTTACGATATACGGACGCCAGATTATCCTAAAATATTAACACTTAGTATTATTTGACGTCCATATCTTCGATACCTATCTGATATCGAAGATATGGACGTCAAATAATAGTTAGTGTGAATATTTCTGGGTAATCTGGCATCCGTATTATGAAAATACAGAGACACCTGTTTTCATAATACGGACGCCAGATTATTGTAATATTTGATTATATTTTATTGTAATTTATGCCATTGTGTGCAACTAGAGTTTAGCTTTAAATTACTACCTATGTCATTTCAAATACCAAATTATGTTAATTATGTTTCTTAAAATCTTATTACATAATTATAAATATCTACCTCACTGAATGAAGGATTGGTAGTTCGATGTTAAACCTTCTGCTGACTTCACATCCGGATGGCTACCGCGTATCTGTTGGCGCCCCACTTGGTTTCTCAGGTCACTGCTTTGTCCGGAGTACAGTGCCTCTCACGTGCCCGCCGCAATCGCGTGTCACACGCAGCCGCCGTGTTTGGCACTACAAGTCAGCAGATTGGGATGGGATGCGGTCCTTCTTTGCGTCCTACCCTTGGGGACAAGTATGCTTCTCGGCGGATGATCCCAATACCGTTGCTGACTCTATTGCTTATGTGGTGCTACAGGTTATGGAACTTTTTATTCCGCCCTCTGCGGTCCCCATTGGTGGCAAATTTCGGTCTTGGTTTGGTCCATCTTCCAAAAAAGCTTCTCGCAGAAAGCAGGAAGCTTACCAAGTCTAGGCTGATGCGGTGACGGCATGTGATGTACCAACGCATTAAAAAAGGAGTATAACTTTGCTTCCAGGTCCTTCAAACGAGACATTGCAAGGGCAAAGTCGGAGCACATCGGTAGAATTGGCGAGAGGCTTGAGCTTCGGGAACTCGTGCATTCTGGTCTCTTGCCAAAGCTATCGAAGGAAATTTCTGCAAGCCATCCTTTCCACCGCTACACATGGGAAATGACTCGTTGGCCCACGACGCAAAAGAGAAAGCCGATCTTCTAGGCAAACTCTTTGCGTCCAACTCGACTTTGGATAACAGGGGACAAAAACCGCCTACTATACCGCGGTGTGACGGATGTATGCCGGATATCCGTTTCTACCAACGCTCAGTGCGTTTAGCATCCCTATCCCTTGATATCCATAAGTCGAGTGGGCCTGATGGAATCCCTCCTATTGTTTTAAAGATGTGCGCTCCTGAGTTGGCTCCGGTCTTAACGCGACTATTTCGACTCTCTTACTCTTCTGGCGTAGTCCCGACATCATGGAAGTCAGCATTGGTCTACCCGATCCCAAAAAAAGCTCAAATCCGTCCAACTACAGACCGATAGCCATAACCCCCCTTTCCTCTAAGATAATGGAATCCATTTTCAACTACCAGCACTTACGGTACCTAGAGGGTCATAAGCTGCTTAGTGACCAGCAGTACAGCTTCCGTAAGGGTCAGTCGGCTGGTGATCTTCTAGTATACCTAACACATTGTTGGGCACAGGCGAACGAGACAAAGGGGGCCTTGGCGACTAGTTTGGACACAGCGAAGGCCTTCGGTCGTGTCTGGCACAAAGCGCTTCTTTCGAAGCTCCCTTCCTATGGGCTTCCTGAGAGATTATGCGAATGGGTCACTAGCTTTTTAGCAGACAGAAGCATTAAGGTCGCAGTCGACGGTGAATGCTCTAACTTCATGCCTGTAAGTGCTGGTGTCCCGCAAGGCTGTCTGCTATCGCCTACTCGGTTCGTCCTCCATATCAATGACATGTTGCAAATAAGCAACATTCATTGTTATGCGGACGACAGCACGAGCGATGCTCTCTATACCGGCCGCGCTAACATCTCTCGGGAAAATGTCATTGAGAGCCGAAACAAACTTGTTTGTGGAATTGAGACCTCTTTAAAGAAAGTCTCAGATTGGGGCAGACTTAATTTGGTCCGTTTTAACCCCACAAAGACAGAACCCATAACTGCCTCAGCCTATATTGGAATACTTGGTGTCGACATATCGAGTAAAGTCCAGTTCCGCGACTATTTAGAGGGTAAGGCCACCGCCACTACTTTACAAGGCGCTAGTTCGGCCTCACATGGAATACTGTTCTCATCTTTGTGCAGGGGCACCCCAGTACCAGCTTCTCCCTCTGGACCGCATTCAACGGAAAGCGACTCGAATCGTCGACTGCCAGGTTGTTTCAAATCGGCTAGACCCCTTGGCACTGCGTAGAGATGTGGCCTCGCTATGCAACTTCTATCGCTTTTAATATGGGGAGTGGTCCGAGAAAATGTTCGGTCTGATCCCTGCCGCCTCTTTTCGCCATCGTCCTACGCGATAGAATTTCCATCCTCATCATTTAGACGGTTGGCAGTCCACAACTGTGCGTTTTCCAGAAATTTTCGGCCTCGCACAACTAAACTGTGGAATGAACTGTCGCCTGCGGTATTTCCGGACCAATACGACCTACAAACATTCAAGAAAAGAGCGTACTCTTTTTAAAAGGCCGGCAACGCATTTGTGACTCTTCTGGTGTTGCGGGTGTCCATGGGCGGCGGTAATCGCTTACCATCAGGCGATCAGTCTGTTCGTTTACCTCTGATACAATAAAGAGATAAAAAATTGTGAAGTTTCATTTGTTTTGAACTTTGTTGAAATTATTTTTGTTTTAAATATGGACGCTATATTACTAAAAATATGTATAACGTGCGTTATTTGGCGTCCGTATATTAAGAACTTTTCACGCTTATGTTCGATTGTATTTAAATAAACCTGTTAAAGTAGATTAATGTACATGACAAGGATTTTGAACGGAAGTATTCTTACGTCCGTTGGACATTTACCCTTATACGGACGCCAGATTGCCCTAAAATATTAACACTTAGTATTATTTGACGTCCATATCTTCGATACCTATCTGATATCGGAAATATATGGACGTCAAATAATAGTTAGTGTGAATATTTTTGGGTAATCTGGCGTCCGTATTATGAAAACAATATTTATTAATATTGCTTATTATAAACAGTCTATAGTATAGCACGGCTGGGCAATCCATGACCTCCAAGTGGTCGAGCAGAATGAATTAAAATCATATATATCATAGGAGTTCTGATGAGTGGTAATATGGATCGGAGTCCTTATTGGTTTCCCTCCGTCTGGCAATATACGAATATTTGTATATCAACATATCGTAAATATTTAAGAAAATAAGATATACATGATTTTTGAAATTATTTAATGGACCAATATTCGCTGTCATAGTTTATAAAAATGAACTAAAAGTAGTGGACGTTACAATAATGCGAAATGAAAGGACGTAAGATCAGTATTGTGATGTAAATATATATATATATATATATATATATATATCTACCGACAGTTAATAGCACAAGACTAATGCTTTTAGAGAAAACTAACTACATACATTTTCATTTTATTTATTTTACATAATAATAATTATATATTGTCTTACATTTACGCGAAGATATATATATATATATATATATATATATATATATATATATATATATATATATATATATATATATATATATATATATATAGGTACATTGAAATTAAACAGCTCCATAGGAATATAGTGGCGTAGTTACTTAAAACAAATCACTGTTGTCACATAATTTTAAAACTGTTAAACTACTATTGTTAAACACTCTTTCTGGTTACTGTTTACTTATATTTAAGCTAGCAGCCATGGGGAGAGTCCCCGTGAACATGGAACTGCTCAAACGCAACCGAAACGTCGGGAAAAGTGTACACTTTTCGTTTTACTAATTTAAATAGAAGTGTTTAACAGTTTCAAAATTATGTAATAATAGTGTTTGAAATTTACAACGCTATAAAATCCGTATAAACTAGTTTGATTTATTTTCCTTATTTATTATTAATAATAATATAATATTCTATCAGATGCACACAACATCCTCTAGCCCAAACTAAGCAGACCTTGTGCTATAGGTACATACGGCTACACATCAAGTTACCCACCCTATATATGTACGCATAACTACGCTACATACAAAATAGAGAATTGTCGGAAAGGGACAGTGCATAGTGATGTCGATGCAATGGTAAACGATGGAGTAGAGCGTCACAAAAATATAACGCACTCTCTCGCACGATTCGTAGCGTTCAACTTCTAACAATTATTCAAAGTCCAAACAGTCTAGGTTGATGCGTCGCTGTGTGTACTATACAATGGATAAACATAAATATATACTTTTTTTTTGTAAATAGATATATATAACACATATAAACACCCAGACCAAGACAAACATTCATGTCCATGCACACAAACATTTAACATGTGCGGGAATCGAACCCGCGACCTCAGGCGTGGTTACACTAACCACTACGCCATCGAGGCCGCCTATTACCGAATATGTGCGTAAAAGTAAATAGAGTAATATGGTGAACCTTTATAAATAAATTATTCGGGAGCTACGTCTGCCAAGAAACTATTTTGCTGTTTGGCAGAAATAGTCTTTGTTAGCATTGGGTTAATCATAAATGATGTTGACTATAACTTACAGCATGAACACGGTGAACATCGACACATGCGATATGATCACACATTTGAGTAGCGGCGGTTTGAACATTAAGTACACGTTCTTGACGGCGCCAGCGAAGCCGCCGGTTTTGACTTCTTCACTGCCTGTACTCAGTTTTGTGACCTGGAAAGAGATTGAGAAGAAGATTAAAGTCTCTCGTGTCTGGTATAGGCTCGGTGGCGCAGCCGTTGTGATACGGCGGCTGAACATGAAGTGTTTTATTCCAAGGTTGGTCAAACTGTTATAGAGCTTCCCTGGCAAAAAAATATTGAGTCTGGAATTACGCGTTCTACCACAATGCCTCGATCTAAAATCATAATATGGGTGTAACACACGTTTGCCTTCCTTTTTAAGGCCATAGGCATTCATAACCTTTGTATGTTTGTTTTTACATACATCCAAGATCTTTAGTCATGTTTGCTAGGAAGACATTGGTCACGGGCCTCTTGTCACTGTGAAAAGGGTAAGGACATACTCTACCACGCTGGTTAGTGCGGGTTAGCAGACTTCACATATCTTGAAAGACATTATGGATAACTCCCAGACATATGAGACTACCAGACGATGTTTTTATTTACAGATAAAGCGATAATTAAATATATAATATGCTCGTAAATCATTGTCCTTTGGATCAACCTCTGCGTAGCAGTCCAACGTATTCCCAGTAGCTTATAAGTTATTATATATTATTGTAATGCATCTATATTATTAGTAACCAAAATTGTAAAATAAAATGCAATAAAAATTATCATTAAGCATATATTCCGTGAATTACGTTGTGAGTGCACATTAATTTATGCTTAATGTAATGTCATTAATTGTGTATATCCATTGTGTTTCTGTTTGTTTATCCCTAATAAATAAATAAGTAACTCACGGGGAAATCCTCAGCATTCCTGCCATAATTCCACTCAAACATCTTCGCCAGAACTGGTAGCGCTGCCTCAGGTCCTTTAGCAGCCAGTAGGAACCTTGGACTCTCAGGCAGGAACATCAGTATGACGGCAGCGGCCAGACCAGGAACGCACCATAGCCAGACAAAGGCGCGCCAGGGTACTATCTCCATGTAGGCGATGGTGAAGGACCATTTGCCCGGGATTATGAGCCAAGCTAGACCTGGAAAAATAGTTGACATCTATAATTTTTTATACCAATATTGTCTTATGTTTACACGAATATTTAACATTCATAATAACCTATTGAGTAGCAACGGTACACCGGCGGCCGGACACAATAGGTTTTCAATTATATCTGGCATTCCAACAATTGACAGGCTAAACAAATTTACGTATACTTTGAAATTACTTCACACTTTAAGAATGAGATTGGTACTACTTCAGACCATGATCTTGGCAAATGAATAGCATTCGAAACGGGAAAATCTATACTTATATTATAAAGCTGAAAAGTTTGTTTGTTTGTTGCTAATCTCAGGAACTACTAGTACGATTTGAAAATTTTTTAGTGTTAGATAGTCTATTTACCGAGGAACGTTATAACATAGTTGTACTATGGTTATAAAGATAAAGATAAAGATAAAGATAATTTATTTCATAAAACAGGAGTGTACATTACAGGTTATTTGAACTTGCATGCAAGATGTTAATTGTGATTACAGTGTGAGCTACATGTTTTGCCTTTTGGCATACGAAATTTTAACAGCTATAATGATAATAGTATTTTCCTCATTAAACAGATTTATTGAAAATTAATAACAATAATAAGAAAAACATGTCAGGATAATTTATCATAATATAAATATAATTATTAAGAGAAATATGTAATGTCAGCATAAAATTCATGTGTCAATAAAATAACATGTCCATAAAATAACAGAAGAGTTAAACATAAAAATTTTAGAATTGGGTCACAATTAGTAAAAAAAAAAAAAAAACAGTCATTAAGCATTTCATAAACAAATAACAATAATATATGTAAGGTAGATAAGAAATCATACATTTAATTAGGATTTGTCAAATATTCAGTTATGCTGTAATAACATTTAGCTAACAAATATTTCTTTAAATTATATTTAAATAAGGCTGTGTTTAATTGTTTGATTTCTCTTGGAACCCGATTATAAATTATAGGTGCCATACAAAATACACTTTTATGCATTAATGCTGTGTTTGATTTTACTACGCATAGTCTATCATTGTCCCGCCGATTTCGCTTAACAAGATCAGACAGTTTGTGGAACAAGTGTGGATACGTCTATAGGCTACATAACATCACGCTACGACCCACGGGGGAGCCGCAGTACCTAATCAAAAACGCGGGTGAAACTGCGGGCACATCTAGTGTAAGTATAATAGCGTTTGACTAGTAAAATTTCCATTTTAGATAAACCTCCATAATACTTCAAATAAGGTATATATATCACAATAATTGTCAAAAATTCATCTTTAAGTTTAGCTTTTCATTTAAATGATCATATTATTTTAAAAATGCCTGAAATATATAAGATTGATATTCAAATAGTTATTTGTAAACATAAATTCGTTATGTATCAAGATGTAATATTGAATAGACATATATAGATTGTTGACTGTTTGAATGTTTTGAAGATTATTGAGATTTAATTTATTGTTCAAATTCTCAATTTGATGTGTAATCGTTAAAAAAAGAATCTGTATAATTATCCTAATTTATGTATCGAATTTAATTATTATAAACAAAAAGTAAAACTTAATTTAATTTATTGAGCGATTAATTTATGTTACAGCGCCATCTGTTGAGAATGTTTGTAACTATATTATTTGTTTATATTAAATAAACGTAATTCATGTAACATAAATAATTTGGAACTATGTAAAATTCATTAAAATAATTATTTCGAATATTAAGCTATATTTCAAGACTTATTTTGTACTAAATTCGTTAGTCTGTCATAAGGGAATTTGTAGTTGTTATAACCGTTTGAAGGCGTTGTGAGGCAGATATAATAAGCAGGAACAAACTGTTATAGGCTGATTTCTGTAAAATCGATGGTGCGAAAATAAACTAAGTGTTGTTGATTGTGTATTTTTATTATAATGGACTCCGAATATCCGACATCCTGGCGTGTCACCGACATATAGGTACTATATGATGTCATTTCACATTATATAAATCAGCTCTGTATATATGACCCACTGCTGGGCACGGCCTCATCTCAGTGTGAGAAGCATTTATGCTATAGTCCACCGCGCTGGCCCAGTACATGTTAGAATAGAAAACCTCACATATATTGTAGAACATTATGTGGAACTTTCAGACATATAAAGAAAGCGAGTAATATAAACCATTTAATATGCACATAACTACGAAAAGTCAGAGATGCGCGCCGTAGGTTCAATCTAGGGATGTTGCGAATATTCGCATCCGCATCCGTAATTGCGGAGTTTCTGCAATGATTTAGACATCAACATCCGCATTCGCAATAATCACCGCGGATGTTAATGCGGATCCAGATATAGCGCAGGTAATAAGAAAATGGATGAGCCGATGAATGGCACGATGATGCTACAAGTGAAAGTGAGAATCAAGAAACACCAGGAAATAGTATCTATAGCTAAATTTATGAACCTTTACAAAACAGGCCTGATAATTTGATAAAATACTTGTTTATTACTATTAAATAAGATGCATAATTTTCATCAACATCCGCATCCGCAATTGCGGATTGATTTTGACATTCGCATCTACATCCACATTCGCGGATGTGAGCCTTTAAACATCCGTATCCGCATCCGCATCCGCGGATGTCAGAATATCTGCATCCGCAACATCCCTGGTTCGAACTCGAGTCTGCATAACAATCCAACAACGTGGTCCAATTAGACTCAAGTTCACATCATAATTATTAAGATAAACATCTCTAATGATAAATAAAACTTAATTAGCTTTTACTGCATAGTGTTATTTTAATCATTTCTAATTGACGCATGCCATGCTTGTTTATTTATAACGCAATAGATACTAACAGCATAATTAGAAAGATAAGATGACCTATTTAATAAGCGTATGCGCTATTCGTGATAAGCGTGGGTTCAACAATCTTATTAAATTTTTGCGCTGCGATTGAGTTTGTGAACTTGTGGGTTAGTTATCTATACTAATATTATAAAGAGAGAATATTATATTTTTGTTTGTTTGTTTGTAAGGATTTATATCAAAAACATCTCAACCGATTTAAAAACCTTTTCTCCAATAAAAGCTATATCACAGTGTTATTATAGGCTATATTTTATTTAAAAAGTAAAAGTAGGTACTAAATTTTTTTCCTTGTTTTACTTGGGTATTGCATTGACGCATACCGCTCCGCGGGGGCGGGCGGAAGGGTTATGTCGGACTCACCGGGGTAAAAGAAAGATGTTGAAAAGATGTAAATGGACCTCCCGGAATACCGACTAAACCTACCACGGTGTTCCTCGACAAAACCGCTATCTACGGGGCCACGGGAATCACTTTCGCATGCGGTTGCGATCCCGCCGAGACCGTATGAAACGGCAGGCCACTACACGAAGAGACCTACCCAAACTCATTATAAAACCCTACTGTCTCCTCCCTAGAGGGGAGACGGACTTGACACAGAGGCGCGCGTGGGAACACGCACGCCGCCTCTCGGACCTGATGCTGAACGGATGGTGGGCAGGCCCACAAAGCCCACCAACCCCAGGTCGAAACTCAGGGTGGCTGGAGGTCGTCTCGCTCCCTCCGGTGCCCAGCTCTGTGGTTGGGGAGAGGGTTTGAGTGCTCCCTCTCCCGCTCTGCCGCCTCCTTGATGGAAATCACTTTCTCACTGTACATAACCTAACCTACTTTTACGCAAGCAAAACCGCGGGAAAAAGCTAGTTTTATATAAAAAATAATAGAAGAATTTAATTTACCTGGCAATATGATGAAGGAGAATGATATAAAGACAGATCCCCACGCGATGGCTGCCGCACGTCTGGAGTTAGAGTGCATTTCTCCCAAATACGCGTATACAGTTGCACTCGAAGCTGATATTCTGGAACAAGTTAAGAAATATATTATTATTAATAGAAAAACTGGACTGCCACGCAGAGGTCTCAAGTTCGAACCCAACACGCGCATCTCTGACTTTTCGAATTTATTTGCGTATCTATTAATTTTCTTAAATTTATTTTAAAAGGATACCTCCCGCACTAGTTATAATTCCTGTGTCGCGGGGGACATTACAAACACTCAAACAACGGACACAGAGCACATCCAGCCTTTTTTTTATTTTGATCGTCACAATGACCACACTCCGCCTGATGGTAAGCAGTCATGTGGTCTAAGAGCAGTGGCCTCCACATCGTCCTCATAGCAGCTGAGGCGATGTTAAGGTCTCTACTTTGACGGCCTGAGAAGGTGCTTTTTCACGCCCCGCTTAGGTAGGTAAGGTTTAAGTAGGTAGGTCGCATGGGGCAAAAAAATACGTTTGTCGTAAAAGCAACCGTGTTTGGCCGTTTCGTTTAGTTATTATTAGTTTATTTTTAACCCAATCACAAGTGTTGTTTCAAGTTTGAGATAAGCTTTTAATTATGTATGTTTTATTTATATTGAGTTGAAACGGTACGATTTAGACGATTAACATTTTATAATCTTGAGCGCTTCTGTGGCGCAGTTATACTGAATATGACTGCTGAGGTCTAAGGTTTGATTTCCGGCTCAGATAATGGGTGTTATTGGGTTTTTCTATCAATAGGTATATTCTTAGCAGCAGTACGGAATCTGAAGATATGCCCAATGAACGGTAACAGTCTCGCAACTACACCGGGTGGTGTCCTTTTTTAAATAAAAATAAAAATCATTTCTTTTCTATTATATGCGCCTAAACATGGCTTACAAAACATGAGTGTAATACACTTCTGTGTAACTCCTTTGGGATTTACAGGCATAAAAGAAAACAGTATAAGGAATAATTCCCTTGACCATATTTACATGCAGAACGATAAACAACATTATAATGCAATTATGATCAACCTTAGAGTGACCAATGAACTTATATACAGCTGATAAACTTATAAATCGGCCATTACAATTCTAATCGATAGTTTACTAACCCGATATTATTCACAACAAGGTAACAAACATCATATTTATAAAAAATACTTTATTTTACTTGCGGTTTTACGCTCAGTTGGTACTTAGCGTGATGGTATATATCCTATAAACTTTGACAATAAACGGACTATCGAATGGTAAAAGAATATTTCAAATCGGACTTTCTTATAATACCGTATTGTCGTCCGTGAGTCGCTCGTAAATCCATGGTCGACAGCGAGAGGAAGTGGGCAGCGGTCGCATCCATCTGCGAGGACGTCATCTCGCAGAAGGAGGCGGCGGATCCGTGAGTAAAGTATCTTTGCGGATCCGAGCCATCCGCGTCGCCAGCAAACCGGGCGGAGCGGCGCAGGCGCGCAATCCGTGAGTAAAGTATCTTTGCGGATCCGAGCCATCCGCGTCGCCAGCAAACCGGGCGGAGCGGCGCAGGCGCGCAATCCGTGAGTAAAGTATCTTTGCGGATCCGAGCCGTCCGCGTCGCCAGCAAACCGGGCGGAGCGGCGCAGGCGCGCAATCCGTGAGTAAAGTATCTTTGCGGATCCGAGCCATTCGCGTCGCCAGCAAACCGGGCGGAGCGGCGCAGGCGTGCATCCGCGCGCCTCATGCCGCCATAATGAAGGCCGCGGGCGGAAGAACGGGGATCTCCCGCCCGCCAGCCATTGAGTCGGTCCGACGTCCTCTGTAGTGCCGGGGCGTCGTCCAGGAGTCGTAGTCTGCTGGGTGGGTCGCTGATGTAGTCTCTTTTCCAGCGACCCATTCACTACGCAAGGCAGTAGCACCGGGGGATCAATAGCGGTTGACCAAGGCACAGATTTATTCTTTAAGCTGTCAAATTAAACTGTATAAGGCCCTTATACCACCGGTTTGGGCACAACTTATTCAGCCTTAAGTTCACTAAAGGTACACAGTAGCATAATAGTAGCACTTTAATGGCAGTTTAAGAGAGAACCTGTGGTCTTTAAGTTAACGGCACTATATAAGATCCCGTGTGGTTCTGCAGACAACAGAGTGATAAAAAGTATCGAGTGAACAATTATACAAGCTTTGTAGTGATTAATGCTCACAAATGTGCCCCAAAAACCATTAGTGGCCTCTTTTTCTCCAAATTATTACCTACTTGAGTACCACTCCGTGTAATATTTATTTGTGTTAGTAAGAATACGCTCGAAACACTATTAATTGAAGCTGCTCATGAGTGTCTAGTGCAGCCATTTTTAATGTGATTTTATTAATATTACTGGTAAGTATTATATGTTTATTATATTCTATTGTGTTTATATTATGGGTAATGTAAATTAGTTGTGAAGTATATACATATTTAGAGTTAAAATTTTCACGTGCTTCAGAAATAATGACTTTTTATCAAAAAATATTTCTAAATAAGCAGAGACGAACAAAGCAATTCTTTGTATTTTTGTTTTTATGGTATCTAGATCAGTAAATATATGGTTTTGTATTTGAACATAAACCACAAAATTAATAATTAAAACTCCTTAACATGTGATACAACCATAAATCATTTAGAAATATTATAGGTTATGAGTGAACAAAATGGTGGTAACTTCAAATTAATGTTGTGACCTCTTTAAAGTCTCACATGTACCATTATAATGTCGTGAGCTCTAGAAAGATTCACATTGTGTACCATTATAATGTCAATGTCTGTACAACATATGCTTGTCAGGTCTGGGCTGATATGTAATTCTTTAAAAGTTCACGTGAGCGGTGAGCATACTACATTTTAGAGATCCGCATTGATAATTTAAAGTTTGTTTGAATACCCAAGTTAGTCAGTTTAGTTTTCGATAGGTAGGTAGTAAAAGAATACGTTAAGTTTGATAGACGTGTAGGTATTATTAGAATTCGTATATAATAGACTGAATTAACTAACAAAAATATTTATAATTAATTGTCTTATGTTTACGCGAATGTTATACATTAAAATTAAAAGTCAAGTCAAAAGTTATTAATACAAGTTAGGGTCGATTTTTCAATCGTCAGATAACTTTTATCTGGGGAATATGTTTGACGTTTTGACAGCTTTTGTATAGAAAATATGTCATACCGCCATATTTATTCTTCAGATAAAAGTTATCTGACGACTGAAAAACCGGCCCTTATTCGAACACATCTAACTGACTTACGCAGCATACATAGGAACGTTGAGATTTTATCTAATGAAATACAGAGATTAATAACGACATTTGATTTTAACCAATGCATTAATGCAATAAATCATAGAGAAAGGTCAAAATATAATGCATGTAAAATAAACAAAATTCAAAAATATGAAATATTATTATTAAAATCAAATGCCAAGCAGTTATTAATCTGTCAAAACAAACTTTAGATAAAACAACCGAAAAAGTATTGAGGTTTAAATTATGCTATAACACCAGCTAGGATACCGTATGAGGCCATTATTTGCAACGTTGAGGACTGCCTAGTCAAGAATAACGTAAGAAAGGAAGATTTGGAGGCTATACGTCAGAACATTTCATCTGTCTTGCGTCGAAGTAAAGTGCCCAAACCGAACCTTCCTAAAGATGAATTCGTCGCACTGAAGAACTTGCGAACTAGGCCAGAAATTACAGTACTCCGTGCAGATAAAGGAAACGCTAAAGGTCGTAATGGATACGTCAGATTACAAACATAACATTGAAAATATACTTTCGGATGAAACTACATATAAACAGGTTAAAACAGATCCTACAAACAAGATAGTAAAGCAAACCAAAGATATCATCAATAAATACTCCGAGAAACTAAATCTAGACGTAAAACAATTAATACCAGCCTGCATAAAACCTCCAAAGCTGTATGGGTTACCAAAAATACACAAGGAAAACACTCCCCTATGTCCTATTGTGAGTCAAATCGACACACCAACTTACAGACTGGCTCCGCACGTAGCGAAGATACTCTCACCACTCAGAGGCAACTCGAGAGCACATGTGAAGGATTCATACCAATTTGTTAGTGAGTTTAAATACCTCTGTCTCACAGACAAAGAAACAATGGTTAGTTTTGTTGTACAGTCATTATTTACATGCATACCTGTTCGTGACTGTATTGATATAACTAAAAGAAAGCTAATAGAGAACAATATGCCTGAGGAATATGCAGAAATACTAAACCATTGCTTAACAACTGGCTATCTGTTGTGGGACAATAAATTCTACATACAAGTGGATGGTGTGGCAATGGGCTCACCAGTATCGCCTATTGTTGCCGACATATATATGGAGGACTTTGAGGCTCGAGCTTTGCAGACTACCACCATCACACCCAGGATTTATAAGAGGTATGTAGACGATACTTTCACAATATTACCAACAGATAGTGTAAAAGCATTCCTGAAACATCTTAATTCCATTAATAATAACATCCAATTTACTATGGAATTAGAGGCAAATAATTAATTAGCTTTCTTAGATGTTCTTGTCATCACGAATCCTGATCATACTTTGAGGCACACTGTGTATAGGCAAAAGACCCATACAAACAGGTACTTAAACGGTGAATCTCACCACCATCCTAAACAGTTAGCTACCGTGGGAATGGCTTTGTTTCAGAGAGCCCGCGGGATCTGTGACAAGAAACACCTGGACGCCGAGCTTCAACATGTCAAGCAAGTACTGCAAGACAGCAAGCTCCAACAGCTGCGCCACCTTCACAGATCCCGAGAAAAGCCAGCCACAGCCGAGCGCCAGCCTGCCTATGTAAGGGGTGTCACTGACAAGATTGGCTACATCTTGAAGCGAGCTTCAATCAACACATACTTCAAGCCGCCAACGAAGATAAGTAAATTTTTACCATCCGTCAAGTGCCAATTACCTTTACAAGATGCAGGGGTCTATAAAATAGATTGTGACTGTGGAATCTCATACATTAGTCAAACCAAGAGAAGCATAGACACCCACATAAAAGAACATATAGCTGATGTTAAACACCAACGCTCGTTGAAGTCTGCTGTGTGTGAACATGTGCAACAGGGGACCAACCACCACCTACGATTTGACAAACCACATATACTCGCAAAAGAACACCGATTCCTACTAAGGATGCTTCGCGAGGCTATTAAAATTAAAAAACATCCTAATTTCAATAGAGAGGATGGTTGGAATGTACCACCAGCTTGGGATCCAGTCATTTAAATAGTCAAACCCAAGAAGAAGCAAAACACAGCTAGACTTCATGATACTTTGAGCTCATTCTGCGTAAATAGAAACACCAAAGATTAAATTATGTTCGGGTACTTTGAAATAACTAGGTACACTTCAGAACGTTGGGACAAATACCATCGTAGTCTCCCCGTGAACATGGCTGCTGTAAAGCAACCGAAACGTCGGGGCAAAGTGTAAACTCAAATATAAATAGTTTTAATTAAAAAATATATAGCTTAAATAGTAGTAAAGTTCAATAATAGTAGTGTTAGAGTTTTCAAAATTATGTAATAACAGTGTTATAAAAGTAAAATAAACAACGCGACAAAATCTGTATAATGTGTTTAATTTCAATATTTATAATGAAGTTAAATTATAACACTCCAAGTAGTGATGTAGGTATTTTGCACTTCATTGACAAACTAAGTTAAAGGTACCTAGATTACGTCATGAGAGGTAAATATGAATATTTGTTCAACAACTTCACCAAAGCTTGATTTTATGATTTCTTTAGTTAAATTGAAATACTGCATTTAGTACCAACATCTATTTCATGTTTTTTTATTAGCAAGAACAATATATTATTTTTAGAGTTTTTTTTAAATATTGCGCCAAACGCATTATGTCGCAATAATTTGATTTTAGTTGTATTGGTAATGAACAGCATAATTCATTGTCTTATCTCTAACACGATAAGCACTTTGTCGTGGTATTTTATTATTAAAAAGTATTCAAAAATAATCAAATGTGGTATTTGGCAGAGTACACAGGTAACCTCGGCGACGCCGGCAGTGAGGACTGGCGCCAATAGGAACAGCAGCACATACTGCAACTTGTAGATAAATTCTAAATATGACACATTTTGAACTAAACTTGTCTTTTATTTAATAGGTCAATCACACAAACAATTACATAACTTTATTGAATGCATATGTTATTATACTAATTAAAACCTCACAAACAGAGAAAATAATGCACATATGTAATCGCAGTCACAACTTCAGGCGCATTTTTCTATGTTATGTACGGAACCGTCAATAATAAAATTTGAAGTCGCACTAGAGATCGTTTTGATGGTCCAGCTTCATGTGTAGGTATTAACAGGTTGCTGTTCAATGTGTTGATTGGATCGATTATTTTGTCTTACTATCTGCATATATTCTTTTAAGATTCTTCTTCTGAATCCACCAGTCCTTACTCCCTTTTTCTAATTCCTTTTATCCATTATTTCGGGTTATTACATCCAATGCCTGTTTTTATTAACGTTGTTAAAGTGTATAGAAATTCCACATTCACATAATTATTCAGCTCAGCAGATAACAATGTAGTACTCGTGAACAAATAAACTGCTGTCAATGTAATGAGATCTCAATAGTAGTGCGTGTAATATACCTTACACGTAACATGTGAACTTATTAAACGCTCTTTTACAGAATAATGTAAAGTCTGATTAAATATATCACAAACTAGACCCGTTTACAGCAACTAGTTGAATATCGCTCCACAAAAAGTTCTATATAATTGGCTTTTTTTGCTTTTGGCTGCATTAATGTTCATATGTGTTGTATTAAAATGCCAGCAATTTAAAACCGTACATATAGACCTTTAAATAGGCCGTTTCGTATTTTACGCCTATTAAAATTCTCTTGTTCAGCTTTGAAAATGCGAGCTGACTAGAAGATTAATGTTATCCTATTATAACACCAATAGTTACTTAATAGGCCAATTTAATTGTTTAGAGTTCATTAGTGAACTAAAAGTAGACTAAGTATTAAAGAGAACAAAATGCTACTTGGGCGAGTATGCACACTGTGGGGTTTTGGTCAGTAGGCCCGAAGTACGGGAGAGCCGGATATAACCCTCTCGCCTCCCGTTGTGGTAAGAGGGTATGCATCAGATCACCCCATGAAAAAAAATAAAGCCTCAGCTGATAATCAGCGCTGCGGTCATTTGCAGCATAGGCTGAGCTGGCGCCTTTTAAGCACACTGTGTTGCTTAAAATGTTATTGACTGTTTTATGAATATTTTGTAATCTGTTTATGTCTTATGCTGGAGCTGCATTAGCGGGCGAAGATTCGTGTCACGTTGGCGCGCTAAAAACATCGTGTACGGACTACGTGATGTTCTTGTCTACATTAAGCGGCGAAGATTCATGTCGCGTTGACGCGATACATCGTGCCGGGTCGTGTTGTTCGACCTGTTGTGAACGAACGTAGGTGTAGCCACCCAAGCGAATATTGGCGTGCCATATTCCTTTGATGCGCGCCAGTTTACCGACAGGGCCTCGATAATACATCGTCTTCGCGCGAATACAACGCGTTGCAACGATCTAGCCGGCCACACTCATCGCGTTAACTCGTGTTATATTCGCCGTAGCCCGCTAATGTAGCCCTAGCATATTAATTGTTCATTCTTGCATTAATTTATTCACTAATAGTTCCAGAGGTTAGCGCGTTCAAACTTTACTTAACTTCATAATAGTATAGATCGCTTGTTACTGTTTCGGTGACGCAGCGGCATTGTACGCGACTGCTTTGTTATGCATTTACAACTGCAATATCATTTTGCGGGAATCGAACCCGTGACCATAAGGTCTCGAGAAATTATGTCGACTTTAAGTCCCGAAATTTTCAGTAGCAGCACCAGGTCTAAAACTTTGCCTGGTATACGGAAATAAACACGCCTATACTTTTACGCTTTGTTTAGGCCTCCTAGATGTGCCCGAACACGTGAGGAATAAAATTGCATCCGATAAAATGTAGACTTAATATAGTTCTGCTCATCTAACTTATTGTTACACGCCTTAGACACTACAAACTAAACAGACATACACACGAATCGGCAATTTTTTTTCATTTATCCTAGTAATCAGAACTTGGGCTGCAATAAGGTCTCGCGTTGTTTTTTTCTGTGTAAATGTAAGTGGCTGCTCCTATTCTACCATAAACCACTGTGGGGACACAGCGAATACACACATATAAAGTAATAATGTCCTCCAGACCGAATTTCGGTCACGGCGGCCAGTCTTAACGGAGACTGGCCATCTGCGCAGGAGATATTATAGTGCACAAGTGTATGCGCAAACACAAGTGCACTCTCGCATGATCCGATGGGATGGTAATCCGACACGACCGGAGAGAGATCAGGCGCAGGACCAACGGCTTTATGTGCTTTCCGAGTAATAAGTAATATTATATCGAATGTCGAAAATTATTGTGTTAGCACATGAGTAGTGTTACGGTGTTCGCGGTGTTTTGTAGAATCCTAGTTTGACTCCTCTAATTGGCTTAACCAGACCTATCATTTATATATACACTAAGTATACACAACACTACTAATAGAGACTAACACTTAATGTACACCCGCCGTGCAAAGCCGCAACTCCACAACAACAACCAAAGCGAGTATCAAATGAGTCGAAAGTCAATAAACTGCATTCGACCTTCTCTTTAAACCACGTTATGTGATACACATGTAAAAAAGGATAGGTATTCAGTTTGAAGGTCACTCATCAATTTTTCTGATCGACGTTAAAATACACGAGTTATTTATATAAGGAGTCTGCCCATTATATCGTATCATATTACTGAATGAATGGTTTGAATTACAATTTTTATTGTCATTCAAATGATTTGAAATTCTCGTCTCTTTTTAAATGCCTAGGTGGGAAACCGGTCGTGAATGCGACTATTATGCATGAGTTCAGGAGTTCTTGGAACCAGAGAACTCATGCAGAACAGATTGCCCGCAATCTTTGATCAATCATTTTTGGCAAGCTGTTATTGGGTTTACTAGCAATAGTAGAACGGACTCTGAACCTGTGTCCGGTAGGCGGCAATAAGCTATGGGGGGACGAATAACATCGCTACAGAAAAGGGGAATTAATAGACCTTTGACTGCCCCTTAAAATAGTACTATACCCGAGGGATAGAAATTTATTAAAAAAATCTTTATTAACGCAAACAAAGCTGAAGGCAATATCTAGTTCTAGCTAATATTATATACATAGCTTCACGCCTGTTTCCCAGAGGGGTAGGCAGAGACTACGGATTTCCATTTGCTACGATCCTGACACACATATCTGGCTTCATTCTCTTTCATCACATTCCTCATACACGCTCGCCGGTGTAAGGTGCTCTTAACCTGGCCTTTGTCCAGAAGGTCTCCGATCTGATCGAGAAACGTTCGCCTAAGCCTTCCCCTAGCAACTGTTACAAATGCGACAAAATCTAGTTCTACCTAATATTACAAATGCTATTGTGGGTTTGTTTGTTTATTTGTTCGTTACATTTTCATGCCTTAACCCGACAAATCATCATAAAATTTCGCATACACATTGTTAGGACTGCCAAAAAGAACAGAGGATACCTTTTATCCAGAAAAAATATACTATTTCCGATGGAAGCCAGTATGTATATATATTTGTTATAATAGGAATTATTAAAATAGAATTATTTTAAAGTTAGGTAACATGCTTTGCACGCTCACTTGACTAAAGGTCATCTAAAGCTGTAACTATTTTTAGATCACACATTTACATATTACACTAATACCCACGCATGCAAAAAATAAAATGATATATTGATTTAACTAGCACAAAAAACCGAGACACTGCTCACGAGACTGTGAAAAAAAGAGTGAAGCATTGATTTCGTCTATGGCAAATTAAGTCGGTTCTTTTGTGCAGTATTGAATAATAATGTCTTCCAGACTGAATTTCGGTCACGGCGGCCAATCTTAACAGAGACTGGTCGTCTGCGCAGGAGATATTATAGTGCACAAGTATGTGCGCAAACACAAGTGCACTCTCAGTTCCCTAACCCTCATGATCCGATGGGAAGGATAATCCGACACGACCGGAGAGAAATCAGGCGCAGGACCAACGGCTTTACGTGCTTTCCGAGGCATGGGGGTATCTAACACTGCCAATTGCCTAACTCTGGACTCATATTGAGATTTCTTACCAGAAAAACCCAATACCTTTTTGTTGGCCCGACACGGGCTTCGAACCCGAGACCTCATGCGCAGCAGTCGCATTCATCATTTACTGCGTTCATCATTTCAGTATTTACTGCGTAAGACGCCTGTCTATGGCGATAATGATGGCATTTTTGCGTTAAACGCTGTGTATCGTCCATTAAGAGCTCTGCCCCATTAGTGCGTTGCGTTTTATTGCGTTGCGTCGTCGCAGCATCGACGCTGCGTCGTTTTCAATCTATTTTTTGTGACATGCCACATTAATGCGTTGCGTCGTCGCACGCGACGTTTCAACGGATTTATCGACGAGAGACGTAGCGGGGTGATGCGCTGCGTTGTCGGAGCTCCGGTGCGACGACGGACCGTGTTCCACTGCTCAAAACTGACCATCACTATTTCTTAATGCAATCAAGGCAGATATCCACAATCTTTTATTGTGTCTACGTTTATTTCGGCGGTGGCGCAATAAAAGCAACAATAGAACACGTTTGTTCTGATCCATTGTGGAGACGGACTGAGGTAATTTACGGACAGCTGACGTGCGTCGTCTTCTTGCGCTGTGACGTAGATGTGGCATACAATGCGTTGATCCGCTGCGACGACGCAACGCAACGCACTAATGAGGCATCACCGTTATATGGAGTAACCTTCTGTTATGCGCACCTCTGCGTTTGAAATACTATGTTGGGTTGTAAGATTTAGAGCGTCTATCGGTCCACGACATAATTATTTTCAACAAAGAGGCTCACTTTCCTGCTTATCCTTACTAATATTAAAAATACGAATGTGAGTTGGTTTGTTTCGCTTTCACGCCTTAACTACTCGACCGATCATCATCAAATTTCGCATACACGTTGTCAGGGGTACAGAAAAGGACATAGGGTACGTTTCATCCAGGAAAAAGTACTGTTGCTTACCTAACCTAACTTTCATTTACACGAGCAAAGCCGCGCGCTAAATGTAGTAGGTAATTAATAAATAGTTCGCCTCATTCCGATTAAACTGATTTCAGGTTATACACTATTTCATAATCACCTTGTATATACCTAGATACATATAAAAGAAAATTTATCGATTAGTGCCTATGTATGCATAAATTAGCAATAAGAACAAAATCCAATGATTAAATCTATAAAAAGAAGAACACATCTTTGTGATAATCGTTAACCGAACTGGTTTAGTTTAATCTTTGTTATCAGATCTATAGCGAGATGTAATCATTGTCAGCAGGAGAAGTGCTGTGTTCGAATCCTTGGCGTGTATATTTGACATTTCGGTGTAGTTTGTGCATATTAAGAAGTTTTTTAATGCTTGCCGTGTGGTAAACAAGGATACGAACTACCTGTAAGATACCGTATATAATATCAGCCCTGCATTAAACTTTCCAACTGCTGGGGTATTGTATATTATTTATAATAAAATTGTGATACTACGGGTATCGTTCGTGGTGGTGCAAAAGGTCCAGGTTATTAATATTATAAAGCTGAAGAGTTTATTTGTTTGGTTGAATCTCAGGAACTACTGGTTCGAATTAAAAAAATATTTCAGTGTTGGACAGCCTATTTATCGAGGAAGGCTATAGGCTATATAACATCACGCTACGACCAGCGCAGCGCAGTAACGATAAACGCGGGTGAAACTGCGGGCACATCTAGTCTATACTATAATATTATAAAGCTGAAGAGTTTGTTTGTTTGGTTGAACGCGCTAATCTCAGAAACTACAGGTACGAATTGAAAAGTTATTTTAGTGTTGGATAGTCCATTAATTGAGGAAGGCTATATAACATCATGCTACCACCAATAGGAGCGGAGCATCAATAAAAAGTGTATCAAGATCGGAGAAAATTCTTTAATGTGAAGCAGACGAAGTTGCGCGGATCAGCTAGTATAATAATGTTACGCGCTGGGTTCGAGGGATAATAATGTAAAACAATATTACCGACTAAAACGTTTTATTCTAGCACACAATTAAATTTAAAACATGACATATATAACTATACTACACTTTTCCACTGTAACTGCTTCAAACTCCGTAGTATTTTCGCTTCCGTTCGCTTCGATGAATACTTGACCGCTTACGATTGTAAACTCACTCGGCGAGCGCTGGCCTTCCTTACATTTTTATACGCGGTTAAAGCGTTTCCGGAGTTTTCTAGAAACGTCATACCCGGTATGTAACAATACAAAGATTCGAGAATGTGCCAGCGTCCTCTCTACTCTACTTGTACCAATGAATCTACGTAGTTCCGTAAGTATTCAATAGAAGGCGCTGTAATAAAATATTAGACGGAATTGCCGAGTATTCCACACAATGCCGAGAGATAGCACTGGGTGTAACAATAATATAATACGTACATATGTACCTAACGGGTATTAACGCAATCATGCATAATGTTGACCATCCAATTCTTGACGTTTCGACCAGATACACCGTCTGTGGTCACATGCTGATTGGTGTGGCTATGTCATATCTCCGTTTGTGAGGCAAAAGAATCCTGATCCACCCCTTATTTTCGTATTTTTTTATTTATCCACATATCGTCACACACTACACTCACGGTATCCCTATTTCGTATGCTAGGCGATGTATCCATATTTTGCGATTTACCCGACTGTGCATAATAGCGAAGTTGCGTATTATTAATCACAGGATTCCACGTCCGATAACTTTCAATGTTCATTAGTGTTACCTTGTGACCTAGATGTGATTATTAAATGACTTTGAAAGATATAGATTCGGAATAAAACTTACAAGCATCCAGTCAGGAATCTGAAGACGATTAGCATCCAAACGTTGGTGGAGAATGAGGATATGATGGAGAAGACGGCAGACAGCAGTATTGCTGGTAGCATCACCGCGCGTCTTCCTAGCCTGTCACCCAGGTAGCCCCACAGGAATGATGTGCTGATTATACCTGGGAACAAAATAAGCAAATAAATACACAGGTAAAGTCACGCTTATATCGTCGAAGGAGAAGGCAAAGATGCATCTCTTTATTTTATCTATACTTCTATACTAATATTATAAAGCTGAACAGTTTGTTTGTTTGTTTATTTGTTTGTTTGGTTGAACGTGCTAATCTCAGGCACTACTGATTCAAATTGAAAAATTATTTTAGTGTTGGATAGCCTATTTATCGTCGAATGCTATATGTTATAGGCTATATCGTTATATAGTATATAACTCCTAACGTCCTTCAACCGTCGGCGTAGTAACTGTAATTCGTTTCGTTTGCAAGTCGGTAGTGTTAATTTATTGTGTAAAGTTAGTAAAAGTAATATTTCTCTTTGCTCAATTACCCTACTGTATGCCCGCATTATGTCTGTCGATGGTGTTTATGATGCTCTCAAAGCGACAAATAAATTCTTTGTGATCGTTGCCGCTAAAAAGCCACTTAAACATTGGCATTAATAATAGTTCATTATAAGAATTATGTAACAGTTTATTAATAGAACATTTGTGTCAAAAATAAACCGTGATAAAATCCATATATAGTCACAAAATCAGTTAACTAGCAACACCACGTGCATATAATTGCCATAAAATTAATTCTGAATGAATATATTCTGCATTGAATAGATTAATATTATGAATTATGAGCTTTAAATCGTTAGGGTTGCCACCTTTATTTTGAACAAATAGAGTAGATATATCTATTTATTAAGTGTAAAAAGATAAAGTATACCTAATATCTAAAAATAAAATTATTAGTATTCTGCTATTTTGTTTCCACGTTGCTTGTTGCTTTTAATAACATCTAACAAATATTTATCATCAAGGAATGTCTTAACCGGATCTTTACAATCTACGTCCATTTTAAGATAGATAAATATGATTATTTTTTTTAATTAAGAGAAGCTGTGTTGCCATCCTTTTGTTTTTTCTTTAAGTTAATGATGGAATAAAACCTGTGAAAGTTGACATAGGCAAAATAAATTATTTTAAGGTACTTTTTTTATTCTTTTTTTAATTGTTGAATATTTATTGAGTCCAGAACATATGATTTTAAACATTGTAATCTTACCAAACTGCTTAACAGTTTGTCGGCAGGAACACTCATTTATAATAACTATATACACTTAGCTTAATTATAAAAAAATAAACCAAAAATTAAAAACATATTGCATTAGGTACCATTACACACATTACTGCAACTTAAGGATCTACACGTTACAGTTATCTGTGACGTCAGCAAGCAGCAGTTTCTTTAGCTTGTGTTTTAGAGATAATTTACTTATTTCAATATTCATGTCTCTAAGCCAGCTACGTTTGTTATATATTGTAGGGATTAAATACTTATTGGTTATACTGCCAAAGTAGTTTTTACAGATGCTCGGACTAGCTTGTGTTCTCGTATGCTTTTAGTGCCCGCATAAAGTATAAAGTAGGTACGTTTACCCGAAATAGCGTACAATACTTTATTATAACCAACCATTTTATTGGCAACCCTAGATCACACCGATAAAGAGATAAAAATTTAATTCTGAACCGGACTGGTCTAAGAGTCAGTATCAGAAGGCCAAGATCAAAGGTAACTGCCATTGACATTAAGTCATTATCATCATTTATTCGTTTAAAATACTGTTCATTTTGTTACATAAGCGATTTGGGTTGCAAATAACCAGTATTCTTTGAGATTAAACTTCTTTATACGTCTTTCATTTTCAGTAACACTTTTATTACATAACTAGATGTGCCCGCGGTTTAACCCGCGTTTATAGTTACTGCGCCGCCCCCATGTGTTGTAGCGTGATGTTATATAGTCTATAACCTTCCTCGATAAATAGGCTACCCAACACTAAAAAAAATTTTCATTTCGGCCCAATAGTTCCTGAGATTAGCGCGTTCAACCAAACAAACAAACTCTTAAGCTAAGGATAGAAATGTATTGACATAACCTAGATTAACGTTTGCAAAATCTAGTTATCAATAATAATTGCCTGTTGCTTTTTGTAATACAGGTTTTATTTTAGAATGCCACCTTCCTAAACTATCAATAACGTAGGTATACCCCATTTAATCGCAGTGTAGTGTGTTGTGTTTACCTACTACTTCTTTTTCTCATGTTATGGTAGTTGGGTTCAATATAATACTGGTTCTTAAAAGCAGGTAGTAGCGAATGCGACTACTGCGCACAAAATCTCGGGTATAATTCCTGGAACGTACCTACATAATGTTTTTTGAGTTTGTCTGACAAGAAATTCTTAAGGTGGGTTAAACGAACGGAGCACGAGCGGAGCATGAGCCGAGCACAAATTCGTGTAGTGTGGACTGACTTACAAGCCTCGAACGAGCGCGCTTCAAGCGAGCAAATCCCTTTGTGTTCGTCAAAAAACCCGACAGTAGGCAGAGAATAGTCGAGCACGAACCAAACGCTTGAAGCGCGCTCGTTCGAGGCTTGTAAGTCTATCCACACTACACGAATTTGTGCTCGGCTCGAGCTGCGCTCGTGCTCGGCTCGTGCTCCACTCGTGCTCGGCTCGTACTCCATTCGTGCTCGTGGTTCATCTAGCGTAGATCGACCTTTAGCAGCTGCACGAATTCTGTAATTATACCTGGTAGACTCAGTCTTTCCTTTCTAATAATAATAATAATTTTATTTCCATAATAAATAGTAACAAATATTATGTATAGGTAAACAGATTAAAATATGATAAGTACAAAATGATTAAACTAGTAGAAAGGTCACCCATCCCTGTACTAGTTAAGAACTGTATCACAGACGACGGGGCCTTCCAATACAACAAATTCAGTAAACTAATGCAAGGAACAGACTTAAGATAAAACCAAAGCTGGCTAAATATATAAGCACTTAGGGACCTCAACATTTTGTATATATTATATAGTCGGGAAATAAAGTATATATATATTATTTTAATGAGTAGTAGAGCCTCGCTGATTTCAGTATGAATGGGCCGGCTCGACCGCGGAAGGAATACGCTCTCACAGAATATCGACGTGAAACAACAGCATTCCTACTTTAAACACTTTTATTACATAATTTTGAAACCACAGATACTCGCAAAAGAACACCGATTCCTACCAAGGATGCTTCGCGAGGCTATTGAAATTAAAAAACATCCTAATTTCAATAGAGAAGATGGTTGGAATGTACCACCAGCTTGGGATCTAGTAATTGAAATAGTCAAACCCAAGAAGAAGCAAAACACAGCTAGACTTCATGATACTTTGAGCACATTCTGCGTGAATAGAAACACCAAAGATTAAATTATGTTCCGGTACTTTGAAATAACTAGCTACATTTCAGAACATTGGGACAACTACCATCTTAGTCTCCCCGTGAACATGGCTGCTGTAAAGCATCCGAAACGTCGGGGTAAAGTGTAAACTTAAATATAAATTGTTTTAATTAATTTAAATAGCATAGTAAAGTTCAATAATAGTAGTGTTAGAGTTTTCAAAATTATGTAATAAAAGTGTTTAAAGTAAAATAAACAACGCGACAAAATCCGTATAAAGTGTTTAATTTCAATGTATAACATTTGCGTAAACTTAAGACAATATTAAGTATTCCTACTGCTTTGTTGCCTTCGGTGAGTGAGAGTGGAGGCCCCATCACTCTCTTTCCCCCTTCCCGCTCCTTCTTCCCACTTCCTTTCCTAAAGGGTCGGCAACGTGCAAGTGATGCCTCTGGTGTTGCAGGCATCCATAGGCTACGGTGACCACTTACTATCAGGTGGGCCGTATGCTTGTTTGCCATCTTAGTAGTATAAAAAAAAATTTTAAGGTCACAGGAATAAAAAAGGGTATTTCAGAAAGGTAAACAGTCTTCTTTTTTTGACGTATTTAAATCATATTTTTTGTAGTTTCTTGCCCAATTTAAAAAGTAATTATTATTTTTAAAATATGAATTTTTATTATTATATTATTTCAGGTTTAATTTTTTTTTATGAAAGATTGCTACTGCTTTAAGCATAACTCCTGTGTCGCGGGGGACTTTACAAATATTCAAACAAGGGACACAAAGAACACCCAGACTCGGAACAACCATTTGTAGACCACAGCATTTTTGTCTCGTGTGGGGATCGAATCCACAATCCTCAGTGCGGCGGCAGTGGCGAGGTGACCACGTAAGCCACTACGCCATTACTTTTATTATAAGCTTCGAATACCAGCAGTCATGTAAACAGTATGTCGTATACTTTTTTTTTGATAGAACATCCCCCTTATCTACGACTATCCCAGTTTATGATATAGCGTTCCCCTACACCAACCGTTAGGTTATATTAGAGGAGCCGCTGTACCTTCCAGTGCCCGAGAGCACCTTCCGGGACCAGTTATAGACAGGTCTTGTCCCCAAATCTCGACTCTCCACCCTAACCTACGTGATGGCTGGAGGCCATACTACCTCGTGCCCAATTGACACTACCTATTCTCCAGATAGGTACCGGAGCAATAAAGCCGCTCACCACCCGCAACTCTGGGATTTGCTAAAGAAAACCTCGCTGAAGCCGACGGAGAAGCCGCCTCCCATATCTCCAGTATGGTACCGGAGCTGTGTAAGGCACGCTCACTTCCCGACATACATCCGTACGCCTACCCAAATAGGCCTACAAGCCGGGTGTGGCCCGAGTCACTCCAGCTATGCCATGTGTAGGTAAAAATGTGACACAGCTAATTAGTCATCGCTTAAATTCTATGTTCTTAGCACCGAGCTTGCCGTGTCACATAAATAGAATTATAAAACATTTAAAAAATACTAATAGCGTAGGCTACGATGGATTCTCGACCAAAATAATTAAAGCGGTTAATGATGATATTTGCGAACCTTTAAGTCATATCCTAAATTTAAGTATATCTACTGGCGCATACCCAAAAGACTTGAAGTTAGCTATTGTTAAGCCACTACTAAAAAAAGACGATAAAGAACTGATAGAGAATTATAGGCCCATAGCCTTAATTTCTATATTTTCGAAAATATTTGAAAAATACATTTATAATGAAATTAATAGTTATCTTGAAAATAATAATATTCTTTGCAACGAGCAGAAAGGATTCCGTCGGAATATGACTATAATATATATATATATATATATATATATATGGTGATTTACGATTTTATATATATGGTGTTATCTTCCCTTGATAAGCCATCACCTATTTGTGCTATTTACTGCGATATGTCGTCAGCATTCGATCATGTGGACCACAAAATCCTAATTAATAAGCTTGAAGCCTATGGCATTAGAGGTAATGTATCAAAATTAATTCAATCTTACTTAACTGATCGAAAACAAATTACTCAGATATGTAGACTCAATATCAAAACGAAAACAGAAGAAACATATAATTCAAAGGAGTGCTACGTAACATACGGAGTGCCCCAGGGAAGCGTATTAGGACCCCTTCTCTTCATTTTGTATATAAATGACTTGCCTAATGCCACTATACAACCCATGACTTTATTTGCCTACGACAGCACTGTGACTATAGCATGTAAGAATATTGACTATTATAAAATTGACATAAATAATTTCCTGATATCAATAATTAATTGGCTGAATAATAACAATTTGAAAATTAACATAAATAAAACAAATATTATGCATTTCGCTCAAAGAGTTCAAAATCATTCAAATTTTACCATAATACATGACAATAACAAAATTAATGAAGTAGCTACTACTCGATTTCTTGGTCTAATAATTGACCAAAAGTTGAACTGGAAAGAGCACATTGATAATTTAAGTAAAAAAATCAGCTTTAGTTCATACGCTTTATACAAGCTTACCCCTACATTAAATATCGATGCAATCATTACTGCATATTACGGTCTAGTTGAAACCACACTAAGATATGGGATTATATTCTGGGGTAACTCCACCAATAAAGACATGGCATTTAAAATTCAAAAACGCTGTATACGTGCTATGTTTCAAATTCCGAGTACAGAAAGTTGTAAGCCTTTATTTATTAAGCACAAAATATTAACGCTACCGTCATTGTACATCTTTGAAGTTGCTGTGTTTGTAAAAAGCAACCCGCACTTGTTTTCAAAATTGTCAGAAACAGTAAAACGTAACAGGCGTGATAATTCTAAAATACGCATACACAGCTCTAGGACCGCGCTTATGCATAAAAGCATTATATGTATGGGACCAATTATTTACAATAAACTTCCCAAGGAATGGAAGCAGAAAAATTTACTATTGTTTAAAAACAAATTAGGGGTTTCCTAGCTAACAAGGCTTATTATACTGTAACACAATTTTTGAATGAATGTGAATGAATTTTTATATAATTGTTCTTCTTTTTACCATATTATTATACCTATTGTTATTGCATTCATTGATTAGATTTGACATTTTATTACTGTATTATTTCACATAATTATGTACTTTTATTTAATTAACCTTAACGCACATAACTTCGATAAGTCAGGGATGGCTGACTGGCTCCTACTACTATCGATGCTTCTACTGAACTATATAATATATCTTTAAATACCTGCATTGTGTTGCACTAGATAATTATAATTTCCAGAGATAACCTCCAGCCACCCTGAGGTTTGATCCGATCAGCACCAGGTCCGAGAGACGGCGTGCGTATTCCCACGCGCGCCTTTGTGCCGAGTCCGTCTCGCCTCCAGGGGGGGAGAGACAGTACGGTTTAAAGTGAGAAGTGCCAAAGGGTAGGTCTTTTCGTGTCGTTTCATACGGCGGCCCGAAACATCGGCGAACCGTGGTAAGTTTAGTCGGTATTCCGGAAGGTCCATTATCATCATTTCAACATTTTTCTCTTTTACGCCGGTGATTCCGACATAACCCCTCCGCCCGCCCCCGTGGAGGGATATGCGTCAAATACGTCAATGCATTACATACACATGCATGCACCCACGTACAAGATAATTATAGTTTACGACAGAGTGCAACAGTGTTGCATAATGCAATCAACAGTTTAATTATTGACATTATGTACAATTAACGTAGCTAAACTTTATAGTATCCGTCTAGACAACATTTATTTAACTACCTTTATAATTAAATTTTGTTGTCTAGTAATTAAGAAAATCCACTTATGGCTAATTGCATTTGCGCAGGTAGCTTAGAAGGAATATGTGCGCTGCATAACTAGTTATTTTGAAAAAGGATTTTGCGGTTAGGCTTATAAAAACTGTCATTTTCCTGTAACCTATACATCATAATATATCATGTCTAATTATTATCATTTCAGATTACTCGTTTTGTAATTTGTTGTAAATAGCACGTGTTTGTGGTGGTGGAATCGTACGAGTAACCACTTACCTACTGTTTTTGTGATTTTTCATCATAAGTTGTTCTTCACTCAATAAACCCGGTAACCCAATTACATGCGCCATAGGATTATCGTAACTAATATTATAGATGCAAATGATTAGGGTGGGTAATCTGAGGGTACTTGGCGATGTGCCCTTTTTACCACTCGCATATTGACAGACTTGAGGCTGTTTAAAGACGCTTTCTTCGTTACTTAAGCTCCTAATTTGGACTGAAGCAAAAACTACCATCTTATGAGTGTAGACTTAAATAGTATAAGTTGGAAACGCTTGAGCACAGGCGCAAGATTTATCAATTTTCTACTCTTTATAAAATCGTTAATTCTTACTGGGATGCAGGCGAGTTGTTGAGTCATGTTTCGCTAAAAACATGTGGTAGTAAACGTGCTCAGAGGCTATTTTCTTTTTCTTCCTGTAACAATAACGTAACGTACCATGATCCAATAAACAGAATGTGCAAGGACTTCAATGATCACGCTAAAGAACTTGACATATTTCATCAGACATACGACCAATATCTTATAAAATGTAAACAAATAATACACTGCGACAATATCTCATAAATTACATACCTATTTCTGTTGTATTAATTATTATTAATACTTTTTTTATAATTTTCAATTTTTAGTTCCGTTTTATTTAGTATTTGAAAACATAAATTATAATTTAATTGTTTTGTTAGGCTTCAGTTTTAAGTAATTTATAAATTTTAGGATTAGTACTTTGATTGTGTATAAAATTGATTTATGTTTATTTCTTAACTTTGCTACAGGTTTTTATTTTATATTTCACTTTGACATTATTTTTTTTTGATTCAACGTTTTGATTTATGTAATATTATTTGTGATGCTGCCCTATTTTATTACTATTATTTGTTAGAATCACTTTCGCATGCGGTCGCGACCCCACCGAGATTTCGGCCCGCCGTATGAAACGGCAGGCCACTACACGATAAGACCTACCCAATATAGGCACCTCTCATTAAAACCCTACTGTCTCCCGCCTAGAGGGGAGACGGACTCGACACAGAGGCGCGCGTGGGAACACGCACGCCGCCTCTCGGATCTGGTGCTGATCGGATGGCGGGCATGGCCACGAAGCCCACCAACCCCAGGTCAAACCTCAGGATGGCTGGAGGTCATCTCACGCCATCCGGCGCCCGGCTCTGCGGTTGGGTAGAGGGTTTATGCGCACCCTCTCCCGCTCCGCCGCCTCCTTGACGGAAATCACTTCCTCACAGAAGGAGGCGACGGCGTTCCACGACCTCTCACTCCGGACCATAGACTGAACTACGGCCGGGAGCGAGAGGGCAACCGATCCGACTGCCGCGATCAACTCACGGCGCTGCGATGCCCAGGCGGGGCAAACCGCCAAAGTGTGCAGCGCCGTGTCCTACACAACGTCACGGCAGTCGCCGCAGTGGTGACAACCGGGCGTCTCTTGCCGGCGTATACGACACAGGAACTGGCCAAAACAACCGTGGCCAGTTCCTGTGTCAGCCGGAAGGTGAGGGCGCCATGCCGCCTCTTCAGCCACTCCTCAAACACGGGTCTTACCGCCCCTACACTTTTAGATTGCCTACCCTAACCATTGCAATAGAATAAATAATAGTTTATCAGAATATTTTAGAAATCACCCCACGCTTTTTTACATTAAAATTATTAAATTATTTTCAATGCTTTTTAATAAAGCGTGTTTTAAGTTTTTAACTATTATTTATTTATAATTTTGTTAAGACTTTTTCTAAATTATTGTATTGTCATCGGTCCTCGATAAGTGTGCAAAATTTAAAATCAATCCGTCGGGTGAAAATCACGTTCAAATATTCCGTTACATAGATTCATAGATACATACCAAGCTAATAAAAACGTGTTAAACAGGATGACCATACCATTGACCGAACTTCTCTGGTAAGGAACAGTCGCGTCGTGGGTGTATTTCAACTTGTAGTATTACGCTTCGAACACAAACTATGCGTTGACAGTGTCGACAGTGGCGAAACACGTGATGAATTAACACGTGTCGACTCGACAGTGCGAGGCATCTTCAGGATAGTTTGGCAAAGAATAAGTGACGAGTAACCGTGGCGCGCACGGTTACTCGTCGCTTATTAGTATATATATAAATATACTAGCTGACCCGGCAAACGTTGTTTTGCCATAAAAAAATGTTTTGACCAAAAGATTAAAAAGAAAAAAGAAAAAAAAAGAATAGATGTTGGCCGATTCTCAGACCTACTCAATATGCTCACAAAATTTCATGAGAATCGGTCAAGCCGTTTCGGAGGAGTACGGGAACGAACATTGTGACACGAGAATTTTATATATATGATATACTTTTATCGCTCGAATGGAAAAATTAGTTATTTCGTGGGTAGGCTAATAAAATAAGCAATGGTGACGTGTTGAAGTTTGTTTGTTCGTTCAGCAATGTATTTTATTTAGTTTTAATCTCTAATTCTTTCAATACACAAATTTTAAAGACAGTTTGTAAAATTTTAAACGTGTGACTATGACCGACTTGTAGCAAATGTTGAGCAAAATGTGATTTAATATCGTCTTACGTTTACGCGAATGATATGCATTGAAATCAAATTACATAATTTTAAATCTTTAAATGTATCTACGAGAACATTATAGTGAACTCTCAGATTTGTAGATTGCCTCACGGTGTGTGTTTCTTTTACAAAGTAAGTTAAAGCAAGCGATGATTACTTATTGATTGCGCACATAACTTCGAAAGGTAAGAGGTATGTGGTTCTGGTTGCAGTCCAAGAGTCCACCTCTCGCTGCTTTTTATATAGGCAATATTGCAAAATATTCATTAAGTAACCCATTCGATGATCCAAAAATGGGCTATTAATTATGACATTTTAATTAAATTTGAACTTGAATGTTTAAGCTGTCAATGTAAACTAAACTCTATTTTCACAATATAATATTTACATGTATCATGTCCATCATCCATATGAAGTGCATAGGGTCACAGCTGGGCACGCAAATGGCATACGGTTGCCTTTTGTTTCGTCGTCACGCCTGGCATGCCAGTATGTGTAACTTTTAAAAGACGCATATGACAGGTCTGGTATGTTTGCCATTTGCTTGGACGCCTATGGTTAGAACTCGAGACCTCTGTGTGAAAATTCAACAGTCTCCTATTCGGCTATTGCTGCTTGCTCGATTATCCTGAGCCTTAGGTTTTTTGCATAAAAGGATAGCTCCTACCCTTGGAGTAATTCCTGTGTCGCGGGGAACTTTACAAACACAACAACAACGGACATCCCCTCTCTCTACGATTAGTCCAGTTTATGATATAGCGTTCTCCTACACCAACCGTCAATGTTATATTAGGTGGAGCCGCTGTAACTTCCAGTGCCCGAGAGCACCTTCCGGGACCAGTTATAGACAGGTCTTGTCCCCAAATCTCGACTTTCGCCACCCTAACCTCAGAGATTCGGTTCTCGTAAGCGAGCTACCTCGTTCCCAAGTGACACTACCTATTCTCCAGATAAGTACCAGAGCAATAAAGCCGCTCACCACCTGCAAATCTGGGAGTTGCTAACGAAAACCTCGCAGAAGCCGACGAGAAGCCGCCTCCCATATCTCCAGTATGGTACCGGAGCTGTGGAAGGCACGCTCACTTTCCGACGTACATCCATACGCCTACCCAAATAGGCCTACAAGCCGGGTGTGACCCGAGTCACTCCAGCTATGACTCTTACTTGCTGAGCGGGCAAGCGCCCGAGATGCATTGCGGCAGTGAAACCACACTGCCACTTTGCTAAAGACAACTCCGTGCCTCGCGCGACCGACTGGTTCGCACTAGCCGAGCCTGAGTCCGACGCTCGAACGCCATGTGCTTGCCGAGCAACGAACATGTCGTCCTCAACGGCTAATCACATACCCCTGCGAGTCCAACACCAATGTCAGGTACCGCGCACTCTAATCAGCAACGGACAGAAAGAACACCCAGACTCAGAACAACCATTTATGGAGCGCACAAATTTTTGTCCCGCGTGGGACTCCAACCCACAACACTCGGCGCCATGCCAGTGTCGAAGCGACCACTTCAAACTACACCATCCGTGGCGTCATATAACATTGACATGTATCATGTCCATCAATAAAGTTTATAAGGTCATAGCTAAGCGCAACTGCTGGGCATAGCTGCGAAAATGGCAGGTCTGGCGTGGTTGCCATTTGCTTAGTCGCCTATGGATCGAACATGAGATTTCCGCGTGGAAGTCCAACGATCTCCTACTATTGCTGCTTGCTCGAGTCTAAGTATATGTGTTTACAGTGTTACTTACCAATAAAAGCGGCGGCGTTCACCAGCCCCTTGTGTTGGCTGTTTAGATGAAGTTCACACTCAGCGGCTGTGATAGCATAGCTCATGCCGACGGACTCCATGGACACATTCAGCATGATCAGACCGCTGGTGAACAACACCAGATGGTTCAGTTTCCCATGACCTGGAAAAGGCAATATATTAATTCACATTGAATAATAATAATGTCCTGAATTTCGGGTACGGTGACTGTGTAGGAGATTTTATAGTGCATAAGTGTGTGTGTGTGTGTGTGTGTGTGCGAACACAAAGTTTCCTTAATAAAACATAGACTTACCTCGAAATTTGGTAGTAAGGCAGTTTAAACTCTAAATCACACACTATTAGAGTTCAAATTGCCTACCTTCCAAATTCCGAGTTGTCTCTGTTTTATCAAGAATGCGCCAAGTGCACTCTCTGTGCCCTAACTCTCATAGTCCGGTGGGACGACAGAACTAACCTAACAGCTCACAGCCTAAGCTAAATGCTTTCAGAGGCACGGAGGTATGGAACATCGTCAACTTAAAACTTTGTATTGCTATTGAGAATATATTGATTGAAACAAAGATGTGTAATGATTATAATCCAAATTGATGACATGACATCTAAAAATATATATTCTGCAGTCCATGCCAATGACGTTGCTAGTAAAAGTTAGTTTGCCAATTGTTTGAATGCGAAACATAATTATTGCAAACGTATTGTTTCTGACTGCCGGGGTACCGCCGCAACTAAATAGGTTATAACTAATAAAATAAAAAGGTAAAGTTTGTTTTTGGTATGTAGGCAGTAATCTCTGAAACTACTGAAGCGATTCTAAACATTGTTTTACTTAAAGAGCCTTTTTTTACGTCGGGGAATGCATTGATGTATACCTTTCCGCGAGGCGACGAGAGGTTATGTCGGACTTACCGGGGAAAAGATGGCGACATCCCGGTAATACCGACTAAACCCACCACGGTGTTTTTCGACATAACCAGAGTCGGCGGGGTCGCGCGAATAACTTTCACATGCTATATAAGATGGAAGAGTTCGAGTTGTATTTGAAACTACGACTACAAAAATGCAAGCCAGCGCGTTTGCCACTCAGCTACGGCGCTCTCTGAAAAGAGCTACCTTATCCCTGGGTATCTTATCTTATCTTGTCTGGGGGCCATCCCCTCTCTCTACGACTATTCCAGTTTATGATATATCGTTCCTCTACACCAACCATTAAGGTAATAATAGGTGGAGCCGCTGTACCTTCCAGTGCCCGAGAGCACCTTCCGGGACCAGTTATAGACAGGTCTTGTCCCCAAATCTCGACTTCTCCACCCTAACCTCAGAGATCCGGTTCTCGTAAGCGAGCTACCTCGTGCCCAAGTGACACTACCTATTCTCTAGATAGGTACCGGAGCAATAAAGCCGCTCACCACCCGCAACTCAGGGAGTTGCTAACGAAAACCTCGCTGAAGCCGACGGAGAAGCCGCCTCCCATATCTCCAGTATGGTACCGGAGCTGTGTAAGGCACGCTCACTTCCCGACGTACATCCGTACACCTACCCAAGTAGGCCTACAAGCCGGGTGTGGCCCGAGTCACTCCAGCTATGACTCTTACTTGCTGAGCAGGCAAGCGCCCGAGATGCGTTGCGGCAGTGAAACCACACTGCCACTTCGCTAGTCAGTACAGACCGAGGACACTTCGACCCAGTGGGATCTTTTGTGTCGACTTCCCCAATAACGACTGCCATATATGTTCATGGCAGTCGGGACCGACAGCTTAACGTGCTCTCCGAGGCACGGAGCAGGCGATAATTGTCAATCAATACGCACATAATTTCGAAAAATCATATAACTTCCGATAGTCAGAAGTGCGCGACGTGGGTTCGAACCCGAGACCCTCTGCATTGCAGTCTATTGGTCCCCCCACTTAGCTATCGCTGCTCTTTATATATTCCTGGGTAACATAAACTATTTAAATGGCTTACACGCGAATGAAGCCTTGACCCAAAGCTATATAAACAAATCTACATAATTTAACATTACAACAAAATCTGACATCTTAATATTTAGCCATTAATATATATTAATATGATGTGTGATATTATACATTTTAAAAATGATATAAATTATAATTAAATTTAAACTGGTTTTTATTAACCCAAGTTATGACAGTTTGTTATGTGACAGAATAATAAACTGTAGCTACTAAATGTCTTGACTTAAAATAACTTTTCGTTTGAGATGCATATTAATAGTTTTGTTAGTAACCTGTTCAGATAAACTAAATGTTTCTGTAATGGTGCGTGCACACCAAGCGTAAGAACGCGAGCGCGAACGCAGGCGAACGAAAAGTGTGTATTTAATTGGACTTTATTTTTATGAGTGCTAATTATTTTATTTACTTTTGTTTTTACTAGATTTACGCATATTAATATTCGCTTTAATGTAGATTTTGCCAATAAATTTCTATGCTGCGAAAACGGTAATTTTTCTGGATGAAAGGTCCCCTTTCGTCCAGAAAATTTACTGTTGTACGTCCTTATCTGTACCCCTGACAACGTGTATGCGAAATTTCATTATGATTGGTCGAGTAGTTAAAGCGTTAAATTAAACAAACTTTCATTTGTAAGAATTTACGCATTTTGATAAGATTTGTTAATTTTTCATTTAGGCCACAATGAAAACACAATGTCATTTTATCGTCGTCAATCGCATCGATATGGCGTGGGTGGGATAGATAATTATATATGATCCGCAATTAAATAGTTTTCTGGGTGTACTTTCTGCCATAGTCTCTGCCTACACCACCCAGAAAATATTTTGACTTCACAGATGGCGTTGTATATGGTCTCCTTGTCGCTACCACCGCACTTAGTGTGGATCTAATCTCGCACAGGATAATAATTCGTGTGAAGTGTGATCTACAGATAAATTGTGCTTGCTTCTAGAGAATTAGAAAAATATATTACTTCTTATAAATTATTAATATTCTGAATCTGGGTATACTTTGTGTGCGTTTTTTTATGTTTGTAAAGTCCCTAATGCGGGGATTGTCTATAGTATCTATACTAACATTATGAAGAGTAAAGATTTGAGTTTTTGTTTATTTGTAAGGATTTAACTCAAAAACTACAGAACTGATTTTAAAATTCTTTCATCACAAGAAAGCTATATTATTACCGAGTAAAGCTTTACTTGTACTACCACCTCCAGATAGAATTTATCTATAAGATAAAAGTCTTGCCATCTCTCTTCTTTAAGCTAACATGAATGAGACAGCATGTGATTTATCTTTCGCTATATAACTTTTACTAGTTAGTGGTAGGAGTGGCCGTTAGTAACATAACCTAATCTTTATTTTATGGTGTGCCACTTCGCTGCTTTGAATGGTGGGTGGGTCGCTAGAACTGAAACTACATCAGCGACCCACCCAGCAGTGCCCGAAGCAGGCATGAAATGCCTGCGGACGACGACTTCTGGGTGACGCCCCGGCACAACAGAGGGCGTCACTGGCTGGAGGACAGGAGATCCCCGTTCTCCCGCCCGGGGCCAACATAACCTAACCTACTTCTACGCACACGAAGCCGCAGGCAAAAGCTAGTCTTTTATAAACAAAAGCAGTTTAGTGGTTAGTTATGTTTAAACTTTAAAGCTTTTAAGGTTAAGGCCGAGCATTAATATATGTATATAAATAGGTATTATTAGTAATTTAATAAAAGTTTATGTATCTTTATATAGAATTAGATAATCGAACGAACGTGAAAATAATGACATTATAAGTTAGATTATGTAAATTAATTAATTTAATGTAAACGAGAGGATATTAAGTCTAGTTGTGACATCCAGGATATAATTAAATTATTATTTATTATTGTAAGTCGACATAATGACGGCCTTGTTAAAACGACATAAGTTTGGATCCACGTTTAATCCAATTAGGCTGCGAGTTTGATACCCGGATATAGTAAAGAGGAATTGGCGTTTTTTATTATGAAATTAGCAGTAGGACGACTAGAAATATATATTTTTTCAAACGCAACTCCCACAATGTAATTGTTTATATATCGTAACTTTCAAACAACAGACACAAAAATCACAAATACATGCAATAATAATTTGTGGAGCACACAAAATATTTCATATTCCCAATCTCGGCACACTGGGCGCCGGTAAAGCGAAAATTTGGCTTAGTGGTCGTATCGCACGAATAGTGTGAAACTACAATTTTTGAAATCTTGTTTTCCATTCGGAGGTCTATTCGCACTCAAAATATATTGATTTGACATTGTCTTGTGTTTATGCAAATGGTAATTCATTTATACGGATTTTATCGCGTTGTTTATTTAACACTGTATTACATAATTTTGGAACTGTTACACTACTATTACCATTGAACTTTACTAATATTTAAGCTAATAACATTTCGTTCGGTTATATAAAATTATAGTATACCTGTTTGTTCAAACGCATCTTCGAAACTGTATTCATTGGAGGGGTGTAGTTTCTGCGTGCTCTCCGCATCTTCTTCAGACTTCAACTTCTGCTTATCCAACATTTTGGTCGTAATGTTAATTTCTCTCTTCGATCAATAGAGAACTAATGATCAATCTTCTTTTTGACCTCTATTGTATCATAATTCTTCTTTCTTCTGCAGTTCTTGTAAATGTTGATTTGTGAATCTGAAACAAACAAAAAATTGATTATTTTTAGCTGTATTTGTATTTTTGTTCTTGTTACTTTGCCCAGAAATATTGTCTACATTCTGCCTGATGGTAAGCAGTCGTGTAGTCCACGAGCAGATCCCTCCACACCAAGTCCTCATCACAGCTGAAGTGGTGCCGAGGTCCCTACTTTGACGACCTAAGGTGCTTATTCACGCCCGGCTCGGAGGACCCAGGTTCGAAGGAAGAAGGAAATAGACGTTTCGGCAGGAAATTCCATATTTATTAGTTCGGCAACGATATGATTTTGATACTCGTAAATCATTGATTGATTATAAATATATTACTTAAATTGAACTCACGAGTCGTCGACTCTAAAAAATATTTGTAGGATATATCAAGGTATAAGATTGCATTTATGTTTGTGGTTGATCGTGAGGTTCGATACCGGGTAGGGCAGTGTTATGAGGATTTTTTAGAAATTTAGGAAGCAAAATGTCGGTTTAAAAGTCATAGCACACATATCATCTCGGAGACGGATCGGCACCGTATCAACTCGAGTCGTGCATTACCTATTTTTTGTATGAAACTCCCTACTGCAACGCACACTAATCGGAATTGTAACGTAATCGCCTCGCCTCTGGACAAGCTTGCAGTCCTCGCGCTTACGGCTCGTCGTCCCCATGCTTACGGCTTGTCGTCCCCGCGCTTACGTCTCTCCGTGCACTATTGTTGGCGGACATGCTGTCATTCACAAGATAACTAACAGTCGTGTTGCGCATGTATTTTATTGAATTTGTAGGTTAGATTTCAAACAAAAATAAAGATGAAAAGGGATTATTGAAGAAAAGTGACAAGATATCCATATTAATATGATTTAAGTGAGCGCGGCGCAAGCGCGACGTCGCCTAGCCGTAGCCGAGTTGACGTACCGGAGCTGTTGATCCGCTTTGGTTACGTTAGGTTGACGGCGAGGCGAAAGGCGTTACGGTGAAGATGCCTTTCCGAGTTGATATGTGTGCTATGACCTTAGTTCACCTGTGCTCGCCCCTTCTGCGATATAAGCGACTATGTATGTAAATAGCTCAAAACATTGGTTTTATAAATCATTGTAGGTATGTCATTTTATGCACACCTGGTGACATTAATATACATTATATATCTCTGTCGGATGGTAAATTGTATTATTAAATGAGCTATTGTGTAGATGCACTATTATTTTGATCTACCATTTTGAATTTTACAATGACTCGCTTATGACTATTCATTATAATTTGCGTCATTATTGCAATAAAATTATTTTCTTGACAAAATTTATGTAGTATTATGATATATTAGTATTTAATCCTATTATAGCATTATATAAATTGTGAAAGAAATTGGTATTATTGAAGGCGTTTTGATAGTAGTTATTCAATTGTTTAGTTGCCAAAGTTTATTATTTTTATGTTTATTATTAGAATTATTTTTATGTGTTAGGTGGTGTCTGGGTCGTTTAAATTTATAATTAGACCCAGTATGTGGCGATGTGAAAACCGGATGGCTCCAGGCATTTTGGCAAGTAAACGTTCGTGCAGCATTACTGTCAGATCCACTATATATATATATATACTAGCTGTCCAGACAGACGTAGTCCAGGAAAGGTGAAAAAAACATATCTAAACCATCCTCTTATCCACTTAAACACACACAAAAAAATTCATTCATATCGGTCCAGCCGTTTAGGAGGAGTTCACTGTCAACACACGTACAGAAGAATTATATATATAAATATATATACTAATATTTTAAAGGAAAAACATTTGATTTTTGTTTGTTTGTAAGAGTTTAATTCAAAAACTAATTTTTACTTACTTTTGTGTTTACCCATATCATAAAAATAAAAAAAACCAAATCAAAATAAATTTATTTAAGTTAGGTTACAAGGTAACACTTATGAATGTCAAAGTTACCATATTTTTTTTCTGTGAATTTACATTTACTGCCACGTTCAACAAAGCAAGGGTGTAGAGCTCATGAGAAGAACGGGCAAGAAACTCATGGCCACTCTTTTTAATCGCCAAGTTTACAATAATGATATTATGTATATCGGCGCAATAACAAGGAATCATCATTTAATAATAGTTTACACTGTTTAATTATAAAACTAGTTAGGTCCTGATACTGCAACACATAAATTAACCTAAAGTTAACCTAAAATACAAGTACATGTGTTCTGCACGCTATATCGACCTAGTAACAATAGTTCATTGATTAATGATTAATAACTCTGTTTAATTACGTGTTTATGTTAAAACTAGGCCATCAGTAATTAATTACTGTGCGACAATCTTGTAAATCACATAATTCAATACTTAACCTAAAAATTGTTAACACGTGTTCGTTGCACTATAAATACGGCCGCACAAGGCGTTGCGTGGCAGTCTGGCTCGAGACGCCGAACAGTGAACACCTCTGTAAATTAGTCGTTAACCTGTCAGTTGAATAAACGAGGCTTTCAACAAACCTGTGAAGTTTTACTTTGAAGATGAGTGATAACCTTAACGATAATATTCGTGACGTCAGCTGTGCTGATGTCACACTTTTTAAAAAACATAATGGAGCCCGATTTTCCGACATCAGAAGTGGGATCTGAACTCCATTCTCAGTGGTCTTGGCGATAGCTCGCTCAACAAGCGAACACGCGTCATCGGATTAAAACCGGTGAGTCAAAATCCATTATTTGTCACGATATTTTCAACTAGAATCTACAAGAATAAAATATCTGGAGAGTGGTACCTCTGAGCTAAACCATGTGTTACCCTTGAGCTAACCACGGATCCTTGATGCATCCACATGTGAACCCTGAGATACCGTAGGGACGCCTTGTGGAACTATGGGTAGACACGTATACACCACAGATTCTAAATTAATAAGGCAGTGCACTTAAGATGTCTTTGTGTACTGTTGTAGCAACAATAATCCTATAAAAATAAGCAACACAAGTTGCTTACAGATACCACCCTCAGAAGATATTTCAATTGTTTCAGATAAACTACAAACATAAGATCCGTCGTGAATACTCGATTCTCTCGCCGCAAGAAACCACGAATCAATGAGATGATGGACGCTGTGAAAGCTGATTAATGAAGATTGTTACTTAATCAGAAACCCTTCAAACATCGGTCTACGAATTAAAAATCAGAAAGGAGCCTGAGAAAGCAGGATGGTGCAGAGCGCGCACCACTTATCAGAATGGCCGTATCGGCGCAATAACAAGGAATCATCATTTAATAATAGTTTACACTGTTTAATTATAAAACTAGTTAGGTCCTGATACTGCAACACATAAATTAACCTAAAGTTAACCTAAAATACAAGTACATGTGTTCTGCACGCTATATCGACCTAGTAACAATAGTTCATTGATTAATGATTAATAACTCTGTTTAATTACTTGTTTATGTTAAAACTAGGCCATCAGTAATTAATTACTGTGCGACAATCTTGTAAATCACATAATTCAATACTTAACCTAAAAATTGTTAACACGTGTTCGTTGCACTATAAATACGGCCGCACAAGGCGTTGCGTGGCAGTCTGGCTCGAGACGCCGAACAGTGAACACCTCTGTAAATTAGTCGTTAACCTGTCAGTTGAATAAACGAGGCTTTCAACAAACCTGTGAAGTTTTACTTTGAAGATGAGTGATAACCATAACGATGATATTCGTGACGTCAGCCGTGCTGATGTCACACTTTTTAAAAACATAACGGAGCCCGATTTTCCGACATGTATAATTAGTAGAAGAAATAATGTTTTATAAGATTTTGTTATCGGATATTTTGTGATACGTTCTGTTTAAAATAAGTGTTAAGTTTTCTCATGCGAGTGAATGCTTAATTGTATTCTTTCTGAGAAATAAAGATCTTAAACCACAAACTATACCGATTTATAAAATTCTTTCACCATTAGGAAGCTATATAATCACTAAGTAATATAGGCTATATTTTATTTCAAAAAAAGTACTGTTACCATCGTAACCTAGCCTGATTTTAAGCGGGCGAAGCCGCAAGTAAAAGCTAGTCACTGATAAGTGACAGCATAAGGAGCCTTTGAACTTAGGTGTTCAATAGTACGGCTTGTCTTATTATAATGTTCGATCCAGATTATAATTAAGTATGATATGACTTTCAACCAGACTGATGGTATAGTGGTTGAAGTGGACGTCTTGGCATTGCAACCAAACAGAGTTGTGGATTCAAATCAAATAGAAATTTGTTATACAGGGTGTCCGGTAATTAATGGATAACCTGGAAATGTCTTATAGTGGAACGGATGACCGTTCAGAAAAAATATGAAAAAAATCTATTCTAACTACAAACTTTTTTTTTTACTTGGGTGAATGCAATGATGCATATCCCTCCGCGGGGGCGGGCGGAGGGATTATCTCGGACTCACCGGGGTAAAAGAAAGATGTTTAAAAGATAATGTACCTCCCGGCATACCAACTAAACCTACCACGGTGTTCCTCGACAAAACCACTATCGACGGGGCCGCGCGAATCGCTTTCGCATGCGGTCGCGACCCCGCCGAGGTTACACAAGAGACCTACCCAAAGGACTCACTCAAAAAATTATCTACTGTCTCCCCCCTAGAGGGGAGACGGACTCGACACAGAGGCGCGCGTGGGAACACGCACGCCGCCTCTCGGACTTGGTGCTGAACGGATGGCGGGCAGGCCCACAAAGCCCGCCACCCCCAGGTCAAACCTCAGGGTGGCTGGAGGTCATCACGCGCCCTCCGGCGCCCGGCTCTGCGGTTGGGGTGAGGGTTTAAACGCTCCCTCTCCCGCTCCGCCGCCTCCTTGATGGAAATCACTTCCTCGCAGAAGGAGGCGACGGCGTTCCACGATCTCTCACTCCGGACCATAGACTGAACTACGGCCGGGAGCGAGAGGGCAACCGATCCGACTGCCGCGATCAAATCACGGCGCTGCGATGCCCAGGCGGGGCAAACTGCCAAAGTGTGCAGCGCCGTGTCCTCTACAACGTTGCGGCAGTCGCCGCAGTGGTGACAACCGGGCGTCTCTTGCCGGCGTATATGACATAGGAACTGGCCAAAACAACCGTGGCCAGTCAGAACCTGTGTCAGCCGGAAGGTGAGGGCGCCATGCCGCCTCTCCAGCCACTCCTCAAACACGGGACTCACCGCCACGATCGTGGCGTGCCCGATCCTAACTACTACCTGAGATATGTTTTTTTTTAATTACCACGTTTTACTTTCTCGTATACTACGACCATAAATGAATGAAATCCATCGGTTTTTTGTTGTTTTATTATTGAACACTAATGCTAATAGATAGACAGTCAAAAGTATATATCTTTTTTTTTTCATTTTTCTGAACGGCCTTCAGTTCTACTATAAGACATTTCAAAGTTATCTATTAATTACCGGACATCCTGTATATACAAATTATTGTTCAGAATCTTTATGTCCATTGATTATATTCGTATACTAGATGCGTCCACGGTATCAACCGCGTTTATAATTACTACGCCGTTCCCGTGATGCCCCCGCATGATGTTATATAGCCTATAGCCATCCTCGATAAATAAGCTATCCAACATTAAAATATTTTTTCAATTCGAACCAGTAGTTCCTGAGATTAGCGCGTTCAAACATACAACTTCATAATATTAGTACAGACAGTTCTTCGCGATACCTTAATTATTAATAGGCCAGGCGTATTTTTTTCTAAAAAACAATAAAGAAATGTAGAACTAGCATTAGTGTTACATTTCTTCTTATAAGATTAACTGCTATTTATATAGTCTAAGAAGAATATTATAACAATTGCATGCAAATTAATATTAATAATAATATTCTACCACATACACACAACACCATCTAAGCCCAAACTAAGCTGAGCTTGTATTATGGGTAAACTAGACAATGGATAAACACACATATATACTTTTTTTGTAAATACATACATATTATACATAGAAACACCCAGACCAAGACAAACATCCATGTTCATGCACACAAATGTTTGACTTGTGCGGGAATCGAACCCGCGACCTTAGGCGTGGCAATCGGTTACACTATCCACTACGCCATCGAGGCCGACAAATTGTAAGAAATATAAGAATGTATTATATAATACTATACATAATGCGTTCGCTATGTCCTTGACAATGTAAAGTAGATGCCGCGTACATGCATACATATGTATAGGTAGATAATATTATGTCATCGCTGATAAACAAATATAGCGTATTCATTGAAATTAAACTACTATATACGGATTTTATCGCGTTGTTTATTTAACACTCTATTACATAATTTAGAAACTGTTACACTACTATACTATACTATTAAACTTTACTAATTTTAAGCTAATTAAATTATTAAAACTATCAAATCTATTTGTTTTTAAGTTTACACTTTCTCCGACGTTTCGGTTGCTTTTCAGCAGCCATGGTCAACTACCATCTTAGTCTCCCCGTGACCATGGCTGCTGAAAAGCAACCGAAACGGCGGGGAAAGTGTACTCGGAACAACCATTTGTGGATCACACAAATTTTTGTCCCGTGTGGGATTCGAACCCACAACACTCGGCGCAGTGGCAGTGACGAGGCGAACACTTAAACCACTACGTCATCCTTGCAGTCATATTGGAGTTAAATTACCTACTTTATACGGATTTTTAACACTTTTAGTATATGACTAGTTTTCCCCACGGTTTCACCCGCATAAGACCCGTTCTCGTAAGAATATCGGGATAAAAAGTAGTCTATGTGTGAATCCAGGTCTCCAGTTATCTACATATCAAGTTTCGTCGTAATCGGTCCAGTAGTTTTTGCGTGAAAGAGTAACAAACATTCATACATCCATACATCCTCACAAACTTTTACATTTATAATATTATAATAATAGTAAAGATAAATTAAGTGCTGATAAATAATGTGATAAAAGCCGTATAAAATAGTTTAATTTCAATGTATAATATTCGCGTAAACGTAAGACAAGACGTTACTAAACGCATATTAACTCAAGGCTTTGCGATCCCTGTTTTTTTAGCCAAGTGAGACAGAGATGATATGGTACTTGTATTACAAAAGTTGTCTCGTGGCTTACAATATGAGCCTTATCTGACCTGCCTAGTCAGGGACATTTTTTATGATGACATAAGATTTCGTAGTAAAAGGCTTACTATGCAAAATGATCTTTTAATTTACACTGCACAACAGCATGTCGGATGATTGGGTTATGTTACATGTTATTAATCTAACTTTTAATGACAATTTCAAATCTGTGACTGAAATTTCTCTAACAGCTCTAGTTAATAAAATATGACATTGGTCTTTTAGTAAAACACAGTATATTTAAAGATTATATCTTACTTTATTTAGTTCTTAAGTTCAAAGGGCTCTTTTTTGACTTCCTTGCTGAAGTTGAAGATAGAGAGCTGAGCTTATTATTATTATTTATATACTCTTCGCAAATGGAACAAAAATAAATCGGATTATTCACACAAACACGTCTTGACGATGCCATATCAAATTATATTAAGAAAACTTAATATTGTTCTAGTTATTAGAAAATTAAGTGGAAGTTACAACTCGTGAAGGAGAGCTGTTACAAAAAAAATAAGGGTATATCTAGAATTAAAGTCGTCGAATTAGTAAACATCATGTGATAAAAGTCATTCATCAGACAAAAGTTGCAATTTTGTTGTTCAGTGTAAACTTTCAATTTATTGAATGTTATCTCTCGCACAAGAACTTAAAATAAAGAGCCCGAAAACATCTAGACTCGCAACAACCGATTGCGAGCATGCAATGTTTTGTCCCATATGAGATTTAAACCCACAAACAAAACAGGTTCAAACCCTACACGGGACAAAAAAAACTTGAGAGGTGTCAAGGGACACCCGGATGGAACGAAGTTCCTTTCGATTAATTAGTGAAGGAATAATTTTTTTTTAATTAATTGATTTATAAATTTCCGAAAATCTAAAAAAATCCTTAAAAGATACACACCCTACATGGCGCGTGCATAATAATAAGAAGTCTGTTAGCTCGCAGCTGGCCACAAGGTCACGCGTTTTTCCCATAATGAAGTAATCTGCTGGCGCATGAATGAACAGTGCGAGCGAGATAGCGTAACTACTTACGCACGCCGCACAGCTTACAATAGCTTACTATAGCAAAAAGTGTCGTGACAACTTTTCGTAAGAATTTTTTCCGTCTAGCCCCCTTTCACAACGCGCGATAAGGAACTTCGTTCCAAAAATGTGTGCTTCGCAAATAGTTGTTTCGAATCTGAGTGTACCTTGTGTTAAATATATTGAATTGTAAACATCCCCGCGATACAACATTTATTACTAGTCCAGACGTTGTCTTTTTAAAAGTCAAAATCACATCAAGTTTATGAGCATCGTAAAGCCGAGCTTTTAAACTTATACGAAAGTACTACAGTCAGTAAGTCCATCAAGTTACACGTCCTCCCATGCCAGTAGTGACGTCGAAGCAAATGGCAACCGTATGCCTAACCTGCCATGTGATGGTAGCGTGCCCACCTGTGACCCTATGAACTTCATTGATGATAATCGTGATACATTTAAATATTATATGTATTAATGATATGTCTAATTTACATTAACAGCTTAAATATTCAAGTTCAAATTTAATTAAAATGTCATAATTAATGGTCTATTTATCAATCATTGAATGGCTTATTTAATGAATAATTTGAAATATTGCCTATACTTATAAAAACCAGCAATAGTCTAGAGGAACCGTTGGACTGCTACGTTGAGGTCTTGAATTCGATAGCAGGTCACCTCTGACTTTTCGTAGTTATATGCGTATTAAATAGTTAATTATCGCTCAATTTAACGGTGATATTTTAGTGTTGGATAGCCTATTTATCGAGGAAGGCTATAGACTATACAGGGTGTCCAAGAACCTGGCGTCCAACTGGATTCCCACGATGCCCCAAGTTCTAACAGTACTCAGAAAAATATTTTAAAAAATCCACCCCATGTACTTACAGAATTATACTGATTTCAAAAAAAAAGGGGAAATGAGCACCCTGTGACATACTTTTGAATGCTGTGACTGCTAATGCTGATAATTTCGATATTTCTTGGAGGTTTTGTAATCTAGGGTATTGCTGTGTCTAAATAGAATGTAAAAATAAAGTACTTATTGTACCATTTTAAAATAAAATATTATTTTAACTAAAGGTGATATGGAAAACTATTGAATTTCGCAACTTTGACCGACTGTAGTGTAAAAAAAATGTACCAAAATAGTATGGCAAGTGACGTCAAATTTTGACGCGTTTATTCCTCTTTTTAAAAAGGTATAATACTTACACATTAATTTGAAAAAAAAAAATTTTGATAATATTTTTACTCAACAACCCAATTTTTACGATGTCTTACAGAATTCTTAGAAAGAAAAATTTACGACGAATTGAATCTAACCTCTAAAGAATTACTGTTGTATGCTCATAAAAATAACAACAGGCCTCTCAAAAACAGGTTAGACCGTAAGGGACGGTATGTGCATGCATCTCACCATAGTGATTCGTTATTACAACAGGAGGGAGCAAGACAGAAACTATCTTTGCGATTTGCTGGTTCTTCTTTATGGTACCCCATTATTCAGGTAAGAGTGAGGGAGAAAAAGGTTAGAGGTGCGAGTGAGATAGATAGTGACGCTATCTGGGATCGTGCTATTTAGGATAACAGTACGGTCAGTACGCGTCACTGCCTCCTGCCGTTACTACGCACCTCTCTCTTATTGTTACCATTGATCACGTACTACGATTTAAAGCTTTGTTTATTGGACTCGATTACTCTTTGTGCTCTGGACTTTGAAACGAACTCTTTACGACGACCTTTGCCTGTGTTTGGACAGTTTGTGTTTTGTGTGTGCTACCATGGCGACCTACACTCCGCAAGAATACGCAAATATGCACTACATTTATGGAGAATGTAGAGGTAATGGACGAGCTGCAGCGAGACTTTACAGAGAAAGGTATCCGAGGGCTACGCGATATCCCGACCATCGAGTTTTCATTAATGTGCACAGATCACTATGTGACGGGCGGTTCCCCAATCAAGTAGCTGGTGAAGGACGACCCGTAAATGACTTCATACGCGATGAAGTTTTAGAGGCGGTGTCGGCAAATCCAAGCATCTCTGTGCGAGGAATAGAAGCTGATACGGGGATACCGAAGAGCACAGCACACAGTATTCTCCAAAAAGAAGAATATCATCCGTACCACGTACAGCGAGTGCAAAGTCTTTTACCTCGAGACTATCCGAGCCGAGTCGCGTTTTGTGAAACAATCCTGCAAAAACATCGAGAAGACGAAAACTTTATCGACAAAATTTTGTGGTCAGATGAATCTACATTTAAGAAGGATGGCTACATGAACCTACACAACTTGCACGAGTGGCATGTGGAAAATCCGCACTTGATGCGAGAAGATAGATCCCAGTACCGGTTCAAAGTGAACATGTGGACCGGTATTCTCTGTGGGAATATTATTGGTCCATTTGAGATGCCCGAGAATTTGACTGGCGAATCATATTTAAATTTTCTTCAAAATGATTTGCCAAACTTACTAGAAGAGACCCCACCAGATATGTGGTTCCAACACGACGGCTGTCCAGCACATTTTCGCGTATCCGTTAGAGAGTTTTTGGACGAGCAATACCCGAACAGGTGGATTGGGCGATCAGGAACAATCCCGTGGCCAGCCCGCTCACCTGACTTAAATCCGCTGGATTTTTTTTTCTGGGGAACTATGAAGGAGCTCGTTTATGCGAAGCCCATTAATGACATCGCTGACCTTCGTGAGAAGATAACACAAGCAGTGCAGGTGATACGTCAAAAAAGTTACTCGCGAAACATAAAGCGGTCCTTTTTAAGGAGAGTGAGAGCTTGTATTGCCGCGGGTGGTCAACATTTTGAACATTTATTGTAATAAAATATCTTTAAACTAACATTCTTTGCTTTTATTCTACTGGGAACCCATCTACCTGTGTGTATTTCCTTCTTGCTCACTCTTGGAACCGAAGTAAATAATAGTAGTAACATAACAGTTTCTAAGATAAGAAAGGGTCCGACAGTTACCGTTAGTAGGTAGGCACTTCGTAAAAATTGGGTTGTTGAGTAAAAATATTATCAAAATTTTTTTTTTCAAATTAATGTGTAAGTATTATACCTTTTTAAAAAGAGGAATAAACGCGTCAAAATTTGACGTCACTTGCCATACTATTTTGGTACATTTTTTTTACACTACAGTCGGTCAAAGTTGCGAAATTCAATAGTTTTCCATATCACCTTTAGTTAAAATAATATTTTATTTTAAAATGGTACAATAAGTACTTTATTTTTACATTCTATTTAGACACAGCAATACCCTAGATTACAAAACCTCCAAGAAATATCGAAATTATCAGCATTAGCAGTCACAGCATTCAAAAGTATGTCACAGGGTGCTCATTTCCCCTTTTTTTTTGAAATCAGTATAATTCTGTAAGTACATGGGGTGGATTTTTTAAAATATTTTTCTGAGTACTGTTAGAACTTGGGGCATCGTGGGAATCCAGTTGGACGCCAGGTTCTTGGACACCCTGTATAACATCACGCTACGACCCACGGGGGCGGCGCAGTAACGATAAACGTGGGAGAAACCGCGGGCACATCTAGTTATTATATAATTTATACTAATATTATACATACATTAGATACATATAGGTATATATGTATACATTCATAGCAATTAAAATGGTTAAACTAAAGTTCTATTATAACAACAGATATAGATAAGTACACTCATTATGTAACATTAAAGATTATAATATGTAATATCATATAATAACATCTCCTATTTTGCTGTGCCCAACAGGGTTCACAATGACTCATTTAAGTTAAGCACTATTATCTAAATATACATTGTGAAATACAATAAAGTATTGAGTATAAAGCTGAAGAGTTTGTTTGGTTGAACGGGCTAATATCAGGAACTACTGGTTCGAATTGAAAATTTCTTTCAGTATTGGATGGCCCATTTATCGAGGAAGGCTATAGGTTATATAACATCACGCTACGACCAATAGGAGAAGAGCATAAATGAAAAATGTTGCATATACGGGGAAAATTATCTTATGTGAAGCAGACGCTCGGTTAGCTAGTATACTAGATTTTGCTCGTGGCATCGCTCGCGTAAATTTAGTAAGATGAAGTAGATGACAGGTACCCCATGTCCTTTTCTGTAACCCTGACAACATGTATGCGAAATATCATGATGATCGATCGAGTAGTTAAGACTGCGCCGAGCGAAATGTGCCAAAACAGGCGGTCACAGTTAATTTAACAAAATCAACAGTTTTTGTTTAATACAAATATAAAATATACATTTACCATAACAATGAATGTGTTTACAGTTACTCCGTGTAAAAAACTTAAAATAATTAGTTCATATTTTCGCCTACAAAAGTACGTAAATTTGCTCGAAAAATGCAAAAACGTAAGCTCGTGTTACGTGATTTTTAGATTATAATAGTAGAAATCTATCATATTTTACAGCTTATACAAAACATAAATAGTTATATTACAATTTGTCCGTCTCAAATATTTAAGTTATTGGTTGATAATAAAGATACATATTTATCAAAAAAGCACTTCAAATCCTCCATACAATTTTACTATGGCGACCGCGCGCCGATTTGAATATCAAGCTCAGTCATTCAGTCCAACCGCGTCTTATGCTCGGCGCAGTCTTAAGGCTTGAAAGCTTAAGAAACAAAGAAATTAACATTTACGTTTATAATACCTATTCCTAGATTTTGCACGCGGTTTTTGATTTTGCAACAGGATATCTAGATGAAAGGTACCCTATTTCCTTCTCAGTTTCCTTGACAATGTGTACACGCAATTTCATGATGATCGATCGAGTAGTTGAGGCGTGAAAGGGTAACAAACAAACAAACTCACATTCGCAATCATAATATTACTAGCTCTTTCCCGCGGTATCGCTCGCGTAAAAGTAGGTTAGGTCAGCTTATGTTATGTTGTGCTTTCCGGACACGGCTGTTTCGGAGAGTACCTGTGCAAGATAGCCGGTAGGGAGCCGCCAACCAGGTGTCACCACTGCTAGGAGTGCGACCGGGACACGGCGCAGCACACGCTGGTCGCCGTGATTGGCCCCGACCTCTCGTTGCCGACCGTCGTATCCATGATGGTCGGCGACGACAGGTGCTGGGGTGCAATGAGGTCCTTCTGCGAGGCTGTCATCTCGCAGAAGGAGGCGGCGGAGCGGGGACGTGAGGAAGATCCTTCCGCCCCGGACATCCGCCGCCGGAGGAGGGGGCGCAGGAGATGCGCTTATGTCGCTCTCCTGCCCCCCACCTAAGGGTTCTGGGTGGCAAGGCCTCAGGGGACCGTGCCACCCGTGAGTAAGAACCCATAGAGGGCGCGCGCGGTGTTCTCGCGCGCCTTCTAACGTCGAAAGGGGAGAGCAGTGAAATGCTCTCCCCCGGGGATGAGAGGAGGTCGGGTCCCATTGACCCGGCCGGCACCCACACGGAGGGGCCTGCTATGGATGAATCTTTTTAGACTCCCAACTGGCTCCCCCTCCCCCCCCCCCATTGGGTGAGAGAGGGAACACCCCAGGTTTATTAGTGGGTATACCAGCACTCGGCTGGTGAGTCCCACACGCCACTGCATCAAGCATTTTTCCTGGGTATCAAAAAAAAAAAGCTTATGTTATGTTAAGCCTGCGGGCGGTGGACCCATTGGGGCCGTCCACCGCCGGATCAGCGCAGGTCCGAGTAGGCAGCTTTCGTGTTCCGCGCATGCCTCTCGATGTCGGAAGGGGACTAGGTCCCTCAATAGTGTGTGTCAATTTTTATAATTTTTATTGTACGTGCCGCCCCGCCATAAAGGTATAAAGGTATGAGGAAGACCGCGGTGGCTTTAGCCGATTCAGCCCAAATTTCCATCTTAGGGGCTGCATCCCGACATTTCCCCATCGTCCGCCTCAAAACCGGCGGGAATGAGACTTGCACAATTTGCAGCGTCAAAAATAAAAAAATGTTTATGTTACGTTAGTAAAAGTACTTCTTTTTCAAATAAAATATAGCCTATGTTACTCGGTGATAATATAGCTTCTTAATAGGGAAAGTCTTTTTAAAATCGGTTGAGTAGTATTTGAGTTAAATCCTTACAAACAAACAAACAATATTAGTATAGATAATAAGTTAGGATTATATTAACAGATTGTAGGAATTACCTTTACAGTCTGTGTTTAAGAGTACCTTATTAGTTATTACACGTGTCAGATGTTACTCAGGGTTAAGATTCGATAAGACATCGATTTTTATTTACATACTTCATAAGGTCACGTCATAACTCATAAATCACTGCGCATTTGCAAGATTTAGAATGGTTCCATCATTCGTAGTTATAATCGTATACTCATTTGCCCAGTGATCGAAATTTGACCATCTATGGTAATATTATCTCCTTCCTAGCCTTTATTATCCCCAAGTCACTCGGGATCGGCTTTTGTAGTCTAACCGGATTTGACTGGATATCAGTTTTTACACGGAGCGGCTGCCACCTGACCTCCGCAACCCGCAGGCTAACGATACCCTAAGGCTAGACCAGTGTCAGGATATTATAGGGCACTGACTTCCCAATCACGACTGCCATAGATGTTCATGGCAGCCGGGACCGACGGCTTAACGTGCTCTTTCTTTTTAACACGCTTTTATTAGATTGGTATGTGTCTATGTATCTACAATTATGAATCTATGTAACGGAATCTTTCAACGTGATTTTCACCCCTTTCAAACCGACCGATTGATTTGAAATTTTGCACACTTGTCGAGGACCGAGGACTATGACGAGGATAGTTAAAGTATCTTATCTTATCTTATCTTATGTGGGGGCCAGTCAGTACAGACCGGCGACACTTCGACCCAGTGGGATCTTTTGTGTCGACTTCCCCTATACCGACTGCCATAGATGTTCATGGCAGCTGGGACCGACGGCTTAACGTGCTCTCCGAGGCACAGAGCAGGCGATAATTGTCAATCAATACGCACATAATTTCGAAAACTCATATAACTTCCGAAAGTCAGAGGTGCGCGACGTGGGTTCGAACCCGAGACCCTCTGCATTGCAGTCTGTTGGTCTTCCCACTGAGCTATGGTAATATTATAAAGAAGAAATATTTGTTTTTATTTGTTTGTACGGATTTAACTCAAAAATAATTCAACCGAATTTAAAAATTCTATCACTCTTGTGAAGCTACATTATCACCGAATAACATAGGCTATTTTTATTTTTAAGTTACTGTTACTACACACCCTAACCTCATGTACCTCTTTTATAAAAAGACAACTCTTGCACTGGGCATAAATCCTATGTCATGGGGATCTTTAAAAACGTTGAAACAACAGACACAAAGAACATCTACTTAAACTTGAAACAACCATTTGTGAATCACACAAATTTTGACTTAAACTGTGGTTTTGCAACTTCCTGACTTCTTTCTGTCTATGAAAACGTATGTCTTAGCCCTATAGTGACTCTAATGCCATTTATCATACATCATGTTGTTTTAAAGTAGTTTCAAAGCAATTCGCTTGACCCGGACAGCTGATCGACTCCTTGTGACCGGCGCAAACGGGACCGAGGCTCAGTGATTTCACACGAATCTTTTTGTAAGCATTGTGCGAAAAGACATTTTTATTTCATACATATCGAAATAATTTAAGTACATAATTTGTGCAGACGGGGTCGTTTCGTTCTCGTGCGAAAAAATTTGTGCAGAACGGCCACTATGCCGGGACTGAGGTAGGTAAACAAAATGCATAAAAATAATAATTTGCTAGAAGCTTGCAGCAGAAACATGATACTCTCCCTCCCGGAGGATTCAATTGATGCATAGGGACACTTAGTGTTGCCAAGATTATTTAATGAAGTGCAATTTATAAAGTATCGCTGCACGGATGGCGTAATAATTTAAATGTTCGCCTCGCTTCGCCATAAAGCCGAGTATTGTGAGTACGTTCTTCACAGGGGTCGAAAACTTAGTAGAACCAAGGTTGTTTAAATTCCTTCCAAGACAAATATTGTGTGAATTACAAATGGTTGTGCCGAATATGGGTATTTGTATCTCTTAATATTGTCTTTTGTTTACGCGAATGTTATTCATTGAAATTAAACTACTATATACGGATTTTATCGCGTCGTTTATTTAACACTGTATTAGATAATTTTGGATATGTTACACTACTACTACTGAATTTTTCTAATTTTTAATCTAATAAAATTATTAAAACTATTGAAACTATTTATATTTAGGTTTACACTTTCTCCGACATTTCGGTTGCTTTTCAGCAGCCATTTTATTAGCATAAAATTTGTAAAATTTAATAGTAGTAGCAGTGTAACAGTTTTAAAATTATGTAAAACAGTGTTAAATAAACAACGCGATAAAATCCGTGTAAATGAGTTTAATTTCAATGTTTGTATCTCTTGTTTGAGTGTTTGTAAAGTCACCCGCGACACAAGAATTATTTGCAGAAATAGTCATTCATATTTAATTAATTTATTTCATATTTAATTTTTCGGCATTAATGACTTATTTGAGAAACACTTTGTCCTACCCGTAAATCAAATCTAAGTCCTCAAACACAGCAATCGTATTCCGCTGCGCCACCAAGACGTACCTACTCTATTGAACTCGAAAAATTATCGAATAGAACTCTGCATAATGCGATACCTACTTTGCATAGTCAAGACTTAGGCCACCTGTGTTTACATACTGTCAACAGTTCAACACATTTGAATTTATTTCAAACTAGTTTTTGTCCGCGGTTACGTTCTCTTTTTTGTGGAGAAAAGGTGCTCCATGTCCTTTTCTGTATCCCTGTCTACGCGTATGTGAAATTTCATGATGATCGGTCGAGTAGTTCAGGCGTGGAAGCGTAACAAAACAACAAATTACGTGCGCATCTATACTAATATTGTAAAGCTTGTTATATCTGAGTATGCCCTCAGATACTTTACGACCACACAAGATGATTCGATTTGATGTATATATATATATATATATATATATATCGACGCTTGAAAGGCAAAAATTACTAAGCGACATGATCGACGATATTGAGTTATATACATCATTGAAATCAGCAAAAAATTCTGCGTCGATTGGTCATACTCTCGTACTGCTAAGAAGAGTTTTGTTGTCGCTTGGTAACTTTAAAAAAATCATATTTTCACACATTTCGGCGACCAAGCGACCAAAAATTTACTGATTTATGAATAATTTTCACTTAGTAGGTATTCGATTTTAACTTTTTACACTTAGTATTTTTTGCCTTGATTCGAAATAATACGTTTAAACATTAAGTATTTTTTACCTTACGGTATCTAGGGTATAAGCATAGCTTAAGAAATTGTACCTGATTCATTTATTAGATTTTTCTTCATTTAAGACTTTTTAACACACCTTAATTATGTACTCATTTTCATTTAGTAGTTTTTTCCTAAATGGTAATATACTTTAAAACGTGATGTAGTAGTATTTTTCCTGCCTAAAAAGGATATATTTTGTCGTTTAGTAATATTTTACCCACCTTTTTTTTAATTGTTTTTGTTACTTAGATAACTATTTCTGATATGAAATTTGTATAAAAATGAGCTTATCCCTGTTGCACCTATTTTGTTTTGTCGCATAAACGCGGTGAATATTAGATTTTGAATGGCGGTTAGTAAAAAAATATCGATTAGTCTTTACCGAACTGTCGCATAGGCAAACTGCGTGCTCACGCGCTTGGCACAAAGTACGTCGCGTAGCTCGAGATAAGCACATCTGGGGTGAGGCTATTGATAAGCAAGGCGAAGCTTTGGCAATCGGGCTGGACTTTGCTAAAGCCATTGATTGGGTCTGGCACCGTAGTCTTCTCTCCAAGCTGCTGGCATATGGTCTTCGCAGCCGGCTAGTTTAATCGGTCTCCAGTTTTTTAAACGAGCGAAAAATGCGTGGCCTCTTAGATGGATGCTTTTCACGTTTCGTAAGTGTAAATGCTGGAGTCCCACAAGGTTCCGTGCTCTCTTCCACTCTGTTTCTTCTGCATATCAATGACATGCTACCTCTTGGTGGCATTCATTGCTATGCAGACGATAGTATGGTTCATGGTTGTTACTATCCACAACCACCTAGCAACCGGTCACTGACCTCAACAGGGTGTTGGATGACATATCCGCTTGGGGTTCATCTAACCTGGTTGAGTTCAGTGCTAACAAAACTCAGGTGTGCGCGTTCAGCTAAAAAAAAACCCTATTCTCTTCACTTCCCACTCTTTGGGGCACCACGCTGCCACTGCAGGATAGTCTTAACATCTTAGGCATAGACATCCGCCACGACCTTAATACTAGGGATTACATCAGAGTGTAATAACCACAACTGCACGCAAACTTGGAATTCTAAACAAGGTGCGGCGTCTCTTTACTCCTGAACAGCGGTATTCGCTGTACAAGGTCCAAGTCCGTAGCAGCATGGAGTACTGTTCACACCTTTGGAGTGGTTCCGCTAAGTACCTACTCGATGCCTTAGATAAACTGCAGCGTCATGCCGTACGTATAATCGACAGCCAGGAGGTTACGAAGGAAATCGAGCCGCTACAACTTCGTAGAAACGTTGCGTCCCTTAGCGTATTATATCGTCTCTATCATGGCGAATGCTCCGGAGAGTTATTTGACCTCATCCCACCTTCCCTCTTCTTTTTGAGAACCACACGGACTAGTCTTCGTAACCACCGATGGACGGTTAGCACAATCCCGTCTCGCACCAAAAGGTTCAGCAATTCCTTTTTTCTGCCGTACCATGTAACTTTGGAACAGTCTTCCGGCACATGTGTTCCCTCCCTTCTATGACATTGGGTCCTTCAAACGTAGTGTGAAGAAGCATCTGGTCAGACCGGCTTGACACTAACGACGACTAGAAGACATCTATCTTCTCCTCGTCGTCACTGTCTCTGGACTGTAATTGGGCTTACCATCAGGTCCGTTACAATCACTTTGTCGTGTCAAGATAAAAAAAAGTACTCGGTAAGTGTTTTCATTATAAAGATTTTATGACCTATATAATACGCATTTTATAGATTGATTTATATGTATTTATTTTTTTAGTTATATAATGAATCGCAACAAGCGAAAAGATAACATAATTAAACAGGCTATGTCCACCGCAGGTGTGGATAGCAGTAACATTACCAAAGTCAAAACCTTGGTAATGTACCTGCTTAGTTAAATACTAAATCATTATTCTATCAATTGTAACTATTAAAAGCAACTAATATTAAATTTAATGTCTAGGGACCAAGATATCGAAAAAATACTTATAAAGTCTAAAATCTGCGTAAGTTCGCAAAATCTTGTGTTTATTGCACTGGTATATTTTTAATTTATTAAATTTACTTGTAACGCATAGTATAAGTGTGTGTGTGCGCGTGTAGGTTGAATAAATTTTTGATTCGATGTTTTTGACATCGCTCCGTACACATTATTGTCCAGTATTTATCGGATGAATGTTGAGAAATCTATAAATAATAAATTAATCAACGTAGTTTTACCGATCTTTACAACCTTTCTCACCAGACTGAAAGAATGGTAGAATTAGCAGAATTGGCACATTTTTGAACGTTGCTTGTTACCAATTCAAATCAATTTTTTATACTCTAGTAGGTACCATATCCCGTTATAAGCAAATCTGTAACATGTAGGTTAATGCATCTATTTTACTTTTGTTCTACACACTATAGCGCTATCACAGTAGTGATTTGTAAATGACAGTGATCTCGCAATGAGTGCAACGATCTCATTGCCAGTAAATATTGATCAACAGCACCACAATTATAGTGAAGGATTGATGGATGAAATTGTAAGTGGCCCGTTAGGCCCCACCTTACAATTCGTACCTGCATATTTATCTAAAGAACAGAATGCAGCACCAGTAGATGATTATTCTGTAGTTCAAATTGGCATACCAGATAAAGAACTTAGAAACATTGAGGTTGAATTGACTATACCGGAAACGTCCGACACAAGCAACACTCAATAATAAACAGTTAAAAATACTTAAGGTGGACTGACTACAGAAGAAATGTATATTGCAAGCAACACCCAAATAAGTGCTAATTCTACAAGTTCTACCATTGTGAGATGCTTACAATCTAGTGATTCAAAATCTAAAAAGCCTGAAAATGGTCGTAAACGTAAGTGCAAAACTGATTAAATGTACATTAATTATTTATTAGTTGAAGATTTTTGATGATTTGATTAGAATTGCAGCTTCTTCACAATCGGTAAAGGTTGAGTACCTTTACCGATTGTGAAGAAGCTGCAATTTCAGATGAATAGTTAGGATCTACTTCTTCTTCTAATGACGATGAAGTAGTTTCTAAAACAGTAAGAATAAAAAAATGTAAAACATCTAAAAAAACAAAAGCTAAAAAGCAAAACACAAGTTTGGATGACATTAATGAAGAAGTAGCGGGTGGAAAATGCTTTGAAACAAAAGAATAAACTTGAGAAAGGAACGGTAAAAAAATACGGGACATGAATATGTGCGAAGTGTTGCCAAAATCATCAAATCTAAATATATTCAAACTAACCCGTGCATTGGAAAAAATGTGGAAATAACTGTAAAAATATGGATACTGAAAAACTACAGAAAGTATTTGATCATTTTTGGGGATTCTCGGGAGTTCGTCGAAGAGACTGGTTAGATTAGGTTAAGTACAACACAGACAGAAGAGACAAAGCGTAAGCGAGTTGATTCAGCCATATATATACCTATAAAATTAATATGCTTTTTTATTTTAGTTAAGTTTTTAACGACAGCCCACCTTCTTTATAAGATTAGCTATCCACGTTGCGAGAGATTAGACTGCAATATTAGTATACTGCTGCTTTTTATATTCAATGCCAATGCATATTTTTTTTGCTACAAGAGTTATTATTTTGACAGATCTTCCATAGAAAATATGTCAGAATTTTTACTCAGATAAAATGATGATGATGACAATATTTGTCGAAAACCTTTGTCCAAAAGTCTTTGATTTTGTGTACTAAAACCAAAATTAATTGTTACCTGTTCAAAAAATACCTACACTAACCTTATTTAATTTGCACTATAACTAAAATTTACTGGCAGAGAAGTTTTTTGTTTTCTATTTAGATAATTTTACCTAAATGTCAGACATGCGTTACTTATGGATGCGTAATTTTTCTTCAAATACAATTTTAAAATAAGGGTCTTCGTTTATTTTACTTGTTTTAAAATGAAATTTTGTTGTCGGTAAGTAACTTTTACCTGTTTGTGATTTTGATGAAATTATTACTAACCGACACTATTTCATAACATATTAAGAAAATTTATAATCTTTAAATGCCAGTTTATTAAGCCTATAAATTTCATTTAAAATTCGTTGGAATCAAGTAGTTATGACTAATAGGCGATTTATTATGATTTTTTTTCTAAAAAATTAAACTTTAAAATGCTCTAGTGTAAAGTTGCCAATATGTCGCTTGGTAATTTTTGCCTTTCAAGCGTCGATATATCGTCGGTCCAGTGGTAAAGTAGCCAATCTGCCATTTTGGCGATTTTGAGTTAAATATGTCAATATTAATGTCTTTTTTTAATACATATTGTGGCAAAATATGGTAAACGTAGCATTAAAATTGTACGAGATTTTGACAATCTTCCTGTTGCCAAAGTGCAGAACCATACAATGTGTGCAATAGTAAACTGTCCTATGTGACGATAGGTTAGTTGACCAAGTCGTGCAATTTTCATTTTTCATAAATATAACAATGCTCGACTAGCCGAAGTGGCAGATTGAATACTTTACCTTGGTACAAATTTATTGTAATGTTAAACTTCACAGTGATCAACTAGCCTAACTGGCAGATTGAATACTTTACCTTGGTACAAATTTATTGTAATGCTAAACTTCACAGTGATCAACTAGCCTAACTGGCAGATTGAATACTTTACCTTGGTACAAATTTATTGTAATGCTAAACTTCACAGTGATCAACTAGCCTAACTGGCAGATTGAATACTTTACCTTGGTACAAATTTATTGCAATGCTAAACTTCACAGTTATCAACTAGCCTAACTGGCAGATTGAATACTTTACCTTGGTACAAATTTATTGTAATGCTAAACTTCACAGTGATCAACTAGCCTAACTGGTAGATTGAATACTTTACCTTGGTACAAATTTATTGTAATACTAAACTTCACAGTGATCAACTAGCCTAACTGGCAGATTGAATACTTTACCTTGGTACAAATTTATTGTAATGCTAAACTTCACAGTGATCAACTAGCCTAACTGGCAGATTGAATACTTTACCTTTGTTCTTTAAACAGTTGGTAATTTTTTCTCACTATAGTCTAGTAACATAACTGAAGCATTAAATACTTTGTATGGCAAAAAAAATCATAATACTAAACATTACGTTGTTATATTATGCTAATTGTTATATTATACCTTAATACATAGTATTTTGACTCAAAAATAGTACAAAAATACATATATATAGTTGTATCTACTTTTTATCCATGTGGTTTTTTTTAATTAATTTAATAATTACGCCTGGTCAAGAGAATATCATCAGGTACTTTGTAAACTCTTGATTTTACAAGTAATATAACGTAAATATAACAAACATACAAAGAAAAACCATATATTATACAAATATAAAATTTAACTAAATCGTTAAACTTGTTACTGAGATACATGACCTTTAAAATTATCATAAGCTATCAACTGAAAATACTATCTTTTTGTCGATTTTAATCTATTAGGCTAGGACATCTCTACGTTACTACAATTTACTCTATGGTTACTATACACTGTCACATGCTGAATACGCGCCATTTGCTCAGCAACGTTGAGAAGTTCTGCACGCCTAATTATTTTGCTTTCAAGTTCAATCTTTCAAGTGAATTGAAATAAGATGAAGCGACGATACTCACGTGTGCATCAAATTCTTAAAAATGTTGGTGTAATTGATAGTTCAAATGAAAGTGATGATTCAGGTAAGCTAAAAAAAATTATAACCTAAATATTATTATATGTTATGTTAATTTTGATTGTAAAGTTTCGACAATCAAAATTAACATCACAACAAAATTATCCTAAATGTTATATTTTTCTTTATCCTAAGGAATTTAGCTATAATATAATATTATAACGATAGTAATTCTTCTAAGTGACGCTGGTAAGTTTTTATACTGGGTTCATGATTAAGTACGCATGTATAACCCAATAAATACGGATAAAAATGTGTATTCACGGCATGCTTTATTGATTAATTATGCTCTATATTAGCAATTGGTGGTGTAGTTTTACTTTACGATATCTCGTTAAAATATTGTTTGATAATGCTCGTTTTTGAAGGACTTGATAAATTTGTTTGTTTTATAAATGCTGCAAGCCTAACCTGGATATTCGTAGCTCAAACTTGGATAAGTCGTTGCATTACAGCTTCTGCTTACTTGCATTACAGATATAATAGAAAATACACCAGTTGTAAGCCCAGAAAATTGTTCCGAACAAGCAGCCGCATCAAGTAAGTGTTGTTTTATATTATTTACTCAAGTAAATTTATATAAAATAATAGAATCAAACATACAAGCCTTCTTCTTTTAACAGCTCATTTGAAAATTATACGAAATCGAAAATTATACAACTTTGACGAATAAATACGCAAGTAATGAAGCAAGTGATTGTAATGCAATTAGTACAACAATGACATGTGAACAGGTTTATGAGGTTGGTGAAATAAGTATCGAAGCACCTGCATTTTCACCTTTGACACCTAAACTAATACACCATACAGAAGGAACACCCAATGATATTGAACCCTATTTACACATTGTTCATAAAGAAGCTGTTGAAGTAGGTGAAACAACTATTGAAGCCCCAGCTAATTCACAATTATCCCCTAAACAAGCATCTCAGTCAGTAATAGCCGAAAAGAGTATTAAAGGATCCGATTTTTCATCTCTGCCACCTGAAAACTTTTATGTTACTGAAAACAGTACTGACAACGAACATGCTTCTCCATTATCGTCCCCTATGCCTGATATGTCTCCTGCAACTACTAAAATATTTAACATTTTAATTGAAACAGAGCAAGATAGCGACGATTCCGTAGTTGATCCCAATTATGAAACGGATTCTGATAATAGTACTACCGATGATGACTCAGATGCGCGTGAAAATAGCCAAATTAGTAAATTCAATCAACCTGCTATTAAAAATAAATGTACCAATTCTTCGTCGATATTAACTGAAATTTCTGGCAACTTGACCGCGGAAAATAAAGATATTCCGGTTTTAGTGCCATCGGTTAATTTAGAAGAATCAAACGTTAATTTAAAAAAAAGAAAGAACAGAGATCCTGGCACATGGAAAATGAATATCGAAAAACGAAAGCGATTGAGAGGTGAACAGTATATGACTAAAAAAGGTAAAGTGATGCAAGCCAGACCCCTTAAACCAGCTAAGTGTTTAGTTCTACATAAACATAAATGCATATCTTTAGTTCCCGAAGATGAGAGACTTAAAATTTACACTGAATTTCGAAACTTATCAAGTCTACAAGAACAACGACTTTTTGTCGTAAATCACGTAACAAAGAGAACAAAAAAACGAGAAACGACCCAAACACGTTCACGGAGAGAATTTACACTCATTTACTCGCTAACTGTTGCCAACGAAAATAAAATTGTATGCTGAGAGTTAAAGGTGCTCTAAAAAAATTAATTCTCAAGGTCTTTTACTACCAGAAAATAGAGGCAAAAAAGCTCCTCCTAATAAATTAATGGCGTCTGAAGAACAATTCATTTATGACCAGATTCAGTCTTTCCCAGCCGTTGAGTCTCACTATTGTCGTCGTGATAGTGCTGTAAGATATTTAGATCCATCTCTTAATATAACAATAATGCATAGAGAATACCAAAACCTATGTGCTGCTAAATCAATTAAAGCGGTATCTTTTGAGAAATATCGCTCCATCTTTAAAACTTATAAATTAAGTTTTCACAAACCCAAGAAAGACCTATGCAAACAGTGTTTAGCGTTTAAGGAAATGAATAACGATAAAAAGAGCAAACATCAAGATACTCATACATTACATTTAGCTCGGAAAAGTGAGGCGAGACAATGTAGAGATGAAGATAAAGATATAGCTCAAAGTAATGATAAAATACTCTCCTTTAATTTTGATTTGGAAGCTGTTCTCAATACCCCCAAAGGAGCAGCTGGGCCTTTTTTTATGTGCGTAAGTTAGCAGTGTACAATTTGACTGTCTACAACTTGGGAAATCAAGACGTGAAATGTTATATGTGGGATGAGACGGAAGGGAAGCGCGGTAGTATAGAAATATCAACCTGCATTCATACGTACATTATGGCACATCATACCATTAAACATGTTAGAATGATGTCGGATGGCTGTGGAGGTCGGCAAAAAAATTATCACTTTAGCTCCATGTGTTTATTAACTCTTCAAGAACTTGCTAGTTTGCAGGTTATCGATCACAAGTTTTTTGAAAGTGGCCATACGCACATGGAATGTGACTCCATCCACTCCAAAATTGAAAAAAAATCAAAAAATATACCTGTGTATACTCCAGATGGTTGGACTCAGATAGTTCGGCTAGCTAGAACTAACCCACGACCTTTTTCAGTTACGTCATTACAGCACGACGATTTTAAGGATTTTGGAATGACAAACCAATTCCATAGCAAACCCTCAACCTCACAACAAAAATATGGAATAAATAATGCTGTTTGGTTACAATACAGAAAAGAAGTGCCTGATACGATTTTTATGAAAACAAGTTTCGATAAAAATGAATCTTATAAAGAAATGAATTTGAAAACAAGAAGAGGTAAAGTGATTCCCTATCCGGTACCTGCGTATTCAGAAAGATTTAAGATCTCTTCAAAAAAGAAACAAGATCTCATGAAGTTATGCACGGATTTACAAATACCGAAGATGTACCATAGCTTTTATGCTAATCTTCCTTATTCGAAAACTACAGGAGACGCTCTTTCAGAGCCTGATGCTGCAGAGGACAGTGAATAACCCTGTTTTAGTTATAAGATTCAGTCAGAATACAATGTATGTTACTTTATATAATTCTTCATTACGTTTTTCAATAAAAATATATCGAAGAACATTTTATTTGTAATTTTTCTCAAATTCATGCTAAATTGAAAGAATAACTATTTTTCACAAATGTTTATGTTTTATTTTCTGTGTCATACAACAAACACTTACTTTCCTAAAATACCTAACCTAAATATCTACAATTTCCTGCAAATATTATCACGAATATTGTTACTGTTGTAGTGCACTTTGGCCACTTACCATCATCCAGCTCGTTTTATATAGTAAATAATATCCATGGTAAACTAGACTAATTACCACATAGGCTACTTTAAAACATAAGAATAGGTTACTCAAATCTAAAGTGACCACGGTAAAGTCACCAATCTGCTTTATTTACATAAATAATAATAAATTAATATTTATTATAACATATACATTAAGACATTTATTTTTTAATACTAAATCTAAAATTTCAGAAAGATACGTTAAGATTCTGATTTACAGGACAAATTTCAATCTTCTTTTTGCTCTCCTGAAAAAAGTGGTTTTTGCAGATTGGCTACTTGACCACTGGACCGACGATATATATACAGGCTGATTGGTAAAAGACTGGACATATTGAAGGAGAGTATTCAACATTCGATATTGGTGCAGAAAATTTAAAAAAAATATTATTTTAAAATTTGACCTAGTTATCAAATAAAACCTTAATATGCAGACACTCTTGCGCATATACCAAAGCTAAACAAAACCTCCGCCTCTGCCTCCCGCTACCGCACCCCACACTCTCCCGAATTTACACCCAGCCCGTCCATTTCTTATCAAAGGTCACTAGCCTTTTTTTTTGTAGCGCGGCACGCTCGACACCTGTTTGCGACGCGCGCAGTGTCCACATTTTATGGATATTTCATAAAAAAAACATCAATATTTTCTTTGCCTGTTAATTTTTTTTTTATTCTTTACGTCTGACCATAAATTGCATGATAATTTATGGTCAGACGTAAAATATAAAAAATACATATTCATATGTAGTTATTTCATTATTTGATAAAGTAAGCTTACAAAACAATGCATTAGTCAGTCGAATTTTATATAAATATAGTGATAGTTATTTGTTTTTCTCTTTTCAGTTTATTAATTTTAAGCAGTCGGGTTTTTTGTTTTTATAAAATAATTTTATTCAGACTTTTTAGTTTTATTAACTGTCAATTTATTTATGTTGTTACTTATGTAAAATTATAATATAACATAATATATACATCGTTTTATTTTAATATATAACTAAGTACAAACAATGTCATTCCTGACTTAAAAAAATTCTTAAGCAGCAAATTGACTGCCCACAGCTGTTGGCTCTTTTTAAGTTTCGCGTTCCTGCTAGACTGCCACGCAAATCAATCACATCACTCTATCCACCGTTAAGAAGAACAGTTCTTGGTGCTAATTCTCCTTACGCAAGAATGTGTAAGGTGTTTGTTGAATGGTTTGAGTGACCTTATAGATCTGCATTCTTTTAGTATTAGGAAAACAAAGTCCATATTTATTAAAACAACAGATTTAGAAACACAATAAATATAAATATATTATGTAAGCAGTGTATGTGCAATTAATTTATTACGAGTAAGATTTAATTATATTTTAATTAATTTTATATTATATTTTAATTAATTAATTACGAGTAAGATTTAATTATAAGTTTCAAACACTTTCTTGTATGCTCAAGCGGTGTTTACCTTTAAGTGATTATTGCATTGTCGCTTGTATTTTAGACTTGTTTAAATATTAAGTATTAATGTAAACAATTGTTGGTGAACTATTATAAATAAATAAATAAATAAAATACATTCTTGCTAGAAAATGATATTTTAGGCGTCCCGATATATTTATAAATGGTACGTTTTTTGACAATTTGTGTTAAAACAGTAATATAAACGTGATATGATACATATATTTTTGAAATGGTCTTTTCACGATCTTTAATTTGATACCCATATTGCTAAGGTAACAAAAAATAAAAATAGCATCTCCTTTCATCTGCGGCGCCATTTTGGAAATTTATATAGCCTATGTTACTACCATAATTTTGATGAATTCAACGACACCTTATATGTCAAAAACCGTCCAGCCGTTTGGGCTATTGGGCGTGCCAAAGAAATGGACATACATACACACATACATATATACATACGCTCGAAAAACATTACCCTCCTTCTGACGCAGTCGGGTAAAAACATATGCCATTAGAGCAGTCGTAGTCCAATTGACTAAGCATGAGTACGTTACATTTTTTGTAATATTCGCACTAGCTATTGTTTCTACGTCCCGGGACAACTAATATTCAAACAACAATATATTTATTGTTAAGATTTAAGTAGCCCATTAAACCATTAGTCCCAAATATGACCTCGCCTTGGTCATTATTTACGTAGATACCCGCATTTCTCACAAGTTCAATGAAGTTCAAAGAACCGTATTGTATTATCGTTTGAAGGCCGCAGAATAACTGTTAGATAATCTAGTTGTTTAAACCTTATCGAGTTCGACCGTATCTAAATTACCCTTGTGTCCTTGCCCGCTATTCAAAGTAGGCCATACCAAATTACATGAAAATCGATTCAGCGGTTCAGCCATAAAAACATACAAACAATGGTACCTTTATTATTTAAAATAATAACATTATGTAATAGCATATAGCAGTAAACATTTCTAATACTTCTAGTTTATCACTAACTTTATACCCACAAAAAAAGTAGGTATATTTATTACACCCACAAAGTTAGCTTCGTAAAATAAAAATAAATACAATGGCACTGCTACACTTGGGAATCGAACCTGAAGCCTCATTGTCACACCAATACAAGCGCAAACCTATTCCACGGAAACCAAAAGTCAATCAAAACAGGAAAATAATGACAAGAATTAAAATAAATTCAATACTCACATATACAAAAAAAAAAGCGTTTTACACTCTCAGCTTCAAAAAACACTACACTACAGAACAATGATTATTAAAACTTAATTATTTCATCACTTTTTAATTTTCAATGTTTATGTTATATACGATTTGAACACGATAACGAAAGAGCACGTTTTATTTCTATAACTGTATTATCCATACGTCTGACCGCGACGCGTGCTTGTGATGTACTGACTGGTACTGACCGACGCACTATAATTAGATACCGTGTTGCAAAGATGAACGGGAATACGGCGCAGGCGCATACAGTATTTATAGAGAGCTGCTAATTCGATCGATATAATAATATAATTATTTCTTAATAGTTTCGTTCTGTTGTATGATGTGAATATTGTAGGCATTTTTGATGTGTCACTGGTTTGCTAGCCGAGTTGAACAGGTTTTATTTTGATTTTCTTGTCATATCTTCTGCTAGTTCGGTGCTAGATTGTATTTTCGAGATAAGCAGTATTATTACGTTTAGCAGTATGCATATAATTGCTCTGTAGATGGTAACAAGTTTGCCCCGATTATGTAGGATCTTAAGTCATAGCTGTAGATATGGTGCGTGAATATGCGTCTAACCACCGATTTAGGCATGTTCAGGCGTAAATGTATACTTCAATCAGGGTATTCATAAATGTGAAATATTACTTACTACGTGGGGTAAACCTTAATACAAAAGATTGCTAAGTTACTTAGTCAATTTGCGTCAACGTTAGGTTGAGGGTTTTAATTACTGTAACTGAATTATAAGCAACACTAATTTAGTTATACGCTAATTGCAAAAATATTTGAGAGATAATTAAATTTTAGCTACTGACTTATCAAAAAAAAACCTATAAACATTACTCAACTTTCTGACTTTATTCTAACTAATATTATAAAGGTGAATGTGAGTTTGTTTCGTTTTCATCCCTTAAGTACTTGATCGATCATTATGAAATTTCGCATACACGTTGTTAGGGGAATAGAAAAGGATATAGGGTACCATTTATTCAGACAAAAGTACTGTTACATACCTAACTTAACCTACATTTACGCGAGCGAAGCCGCAGTGAGAACCTCGTTATTATTATATGTTAAACTAGATGTGGCCGCGGTTTCACCCGCATTTATGATTACTGCGCCGCCCCCGTGGGTCGTAGCGTAATGTTATATAGCCTATAGCCTTCCTCGATAAATGAGCTATCCAACACTAAAATAATTTTTCAATTCAGTTCAGTAGTTCCTGAGATTAGCGCGTTCATGCAAACAAACAAACAAACTCTTCAGCTTTATAATATTAGTATAGATTTAAGGCGAATTATTTGTTCTAGTAATATAATAATAATAATGTATTTATTTTGCTTGGATAAGAGGATAACGGCCTCAGTCAGGTCTATGTTTATACTATGTATAATAAATAACACCGAGAGTAAATTGAATCGGCGATTGTTAAAGTCCCACAAGTAACATTCAGTAAATTTTTCAGGAAAGACAAAAGTTATTTATAAATATATATATATATATGTATATAGATGTTTGTGATTGTTATATGTTAAAGTTAATATATATACCTAGCCATAGCTTACCTTTCTAAATGTAAAAAATGTGTGAGGTATGCAAATTTTATCAGTTTTTATTTTCACTTATGTTGTTTTTACACTCAATTTAAATAATTTAAGGCAATAAAAATAAAAAAGGTTAGAAAATACACCAAAGTACTTAATTATTGTAATGAAAAACTTTAAATCTTAAACATAATCACATTAACTTTTTAATCACAATCATCTTCCAGGTCATCTATACTTTCCAAAGCAGTAGTGGGCCATTGATTATCATAAAATGGTTTGTACTTTTTTTACTTTCTTATATCTCCAATATTTTTAATGTTAATTTTTTGTCGAATAATCATGGTTTGTAGGAACTTGACTTCCATGTGAGAATTGCCCAAAAAAGTTGTTTGCCTGTTCAGCTCACATTTCCTGCTGTGTTTTTCTATCATTTTCTTATTTTTATAATTGCCTTAAGTTATTTAAATTTAGTGTTAAAACAACATCTTTGCAAAATTAGTGTCGTTTTAACAATCAACCATATTTTGAAGGTTGATGTTTTGTACTGATTTGATTGCAGTTGCGTTGTTTTAATACTGATTCTAGAAATGACCATAGACAAGGAATATATAACATAAATTAAAAATTTAAAAACTTACTTACACTTACCCATATTGGGAGAGTTGTGAAAAACAATGACACATACACACACACACACACACACACACACACACACACACACACACAGACACATACACACACACACACACACATACACATACACACACGCACGCATACACACACACACACACACACACACACACACACACACACACACATCAAACTTATAACACCCCGTTGTTTTTGCGTCGGGAGTTAAAAAAACGAATTTCGAAAAAAGTGATTCTTGTGGTGTTTTAGCAATCGCCGATTTAATTATTACTTACGTTTTGTGACTTCACTACATGCAGAAATATGATGATGTAGCCAAAGATCTAGACTCAAGACATTTACGTAGAAGCAGAAGTATAATTATAATGATCCATGCCGAAAACAAGTTTACTTTGTGCTTCAATCAAACTCAAAGAAATCTTCTTTAACATAAACGTAATCATTTTGCATTGTTGCAATTGCACTGCTGTTTTAAGATTTATTGCTTCAAAGATGTTGTTCACAAGGGTCTCCAAAACACGATTTGACAATAGGCTTAATTATAAATTGTGTAATATAAAATGCTATCAAGCAAGATGGATTATTTGACATTTGTATTTTAAATCAAAGACAAAAACAGGTATTTCAAGGACAAGTTTACCGTAGTACCATAGACGGGAAACCTGGCTTTTCAAAACTTCCGCACTAAAAGTACAGTTTCTATAGGGTACATATGCTGATATATACACAAATAAAAAACGTGCCTTTGAAAGTGCATGCCGCAGTAAGATTGAGAGCATGCATTCTAACACGTGTTACATACAATCTAGTAAAGTTTTCACTACGAGTAAGTGCTACATGTTAACTCAAAGGATTCATATAATATTGTGTAGACATCAAACCTACAAAACTGGACACGTTAATTTTTCCTTTTAAAAAAGACAACTCCCGGGACACTAGGAATAATTCATGTATCGCGGGTGACTTTACTAACGTTAAAATAACGGACACAAGGATAATATAATAATAATAATAATAAATCTTTATTTCAGAAAAAGAATCTCCATATCATTTACATACAAAACAAAAGAAAATAATAAAAAAAAAAAAAATCAAATAAGTAATAATTATAAACTAAGACTAAGACATACCTTTGGTTATGCAGCTATCTCTAACCATTTTCTAAACATAGAACTAGCACACAACCTGTCCGCAAGCTCCTTAATTATACTGTTACTACACGTACCAACCCGGGCCATGAACCCAGCGATTCGACTTCTTTGGATGGCATTAAACGTGTTCAGTCTTGCCTCTGCAAACATTCCCGAGGCGCTACAATACGGTGCTAAACCCATTAGGTGTCGGTAGATATTATTGTACTGAACACGAATGCCATCCAACGATCTCTTCGTGTATCGGATCCAGAGCTGGCACGTGTAGAAACTTTGACAGTAGGTCCTAAACAGGTGGCTCTTATTCTAGCATATAAAGTAATTTGGCGATGCGCGCAAACGAGACCCAAACTACAACCGGATACAATCATGTATATAATTTAAGCGAGTTAGTAGTGTTATTATTGGGTTCGTCTGAATGCATCCGTGCACATCGCTAAACACAACCATGAAAATGATATTATACAAAGAGTAAGAGGTCGTCGTTGGCTGCTATACTAGTATAAACTGTGTCACAGCAGCCAGAAACGTTATAACGTTGAACGTTAAAATAACGGACACAAGGAACACACAGCACAACTACATATGTTTGTCACATCTTGTCTTGTCAAAATACAAACATGCACGCACTAAACACACGCACGAAAGTATTATCACAAAACATACATACACGCACGCAGACATGCCGCTTTCTTTTTTTATCTAATGTATTATTTACTTCTCTTCTGGATAAAAAGTACATATGTATGGTATGTCCTTGTTGTACTCCTGACAACGTGTATGCGAAATTTCGTGATGACCGGTCATAGTTATAATATTAGTTGGAATACATAAGGACTGTACAAAAGAAATATTTTAAATATTGAAAGTATGGATTTCCACCGGCATTAGGAACAGGGTCTACGCTACCGATGGTTAGGACTCCAGGGACACGAACCTGCTCACAATGCGTGCCGTGTCTACCAATACTGCCCTGCATCAGCTGTTTTACACAATTTTAAGACAACTCCCTCACTAGTTATTGTTTTTGTATCGCGAGGGAGTTACAAACGATCAATCAACAGACACAAGGAAAATCCAGACAGAGACGGAACAATCACATGAATTTTTGTCCCGTGTGGGAATCGAACCTACAACATTCGGTGCGACGGCAGTGGAGAGACAACAACTTAAACGGTGACTATCTACAAACTATAGACTTGGAAACCTCTGCCTAGCCCTTTGATGATTCAGAGGCATGATGTATATATGTATTAACACAAAACTGATAACTTAACACCAAGTGTTATACTAAAAGGATGTCAAGTTTAAATTGAATTGACATATGTATGATGTAATGTTAACAAGATAACAAATTTATAATTATATTAATCGATGTTTATACTAAAACGAGATGAGTGTAAAAACCCAGGATTCAACCTCTTCGTCTTCACGTGACTTTTGTTTTTTCTTCCTTTTCCTTTTTTGTAATGTCCCATTGCTGGGCAAAAGCCTCTCCCTTGGACTTCCAAATCACTCTGTTGGTGGATATCCCCTGAACTTATGACCTTGTGACCCTATATCTCGGGGGTCTTTTGACCAACAGGATCCATATTCAAACTCGACCGAGGGTGTCTGCACACCAAGTTACAAGTCAATCGGTCCAGTAGCTCAGGAGCTATGCTTATCACTAACAAACTGTCACTAACAGACACACAGACCCACATAGTGTCTTCATTAACCTCGTCGAAGAAGACTCAGAGGTTAATAATATCCTATTGCAACTAATATTATAAATAGAGACTACAGGCAAAAGAGATTGTACTGGTGACGTAATGATTTAAGTGGATGCCTCACCACTGCCACGGCACCGAGTGTTGTGGGTTCGACTCCCACACGGGACAAAAATTCATATGATCTAGAAAGAAAGAAAAGAAAGAAAAATATTTTTTTGGCACACAAGGGCACACGCAAAACACGAAGAAATCAAAAAATCTAACAATAAAATACATATGATTGTTCCGTCTTTGTCTGGATTTTCCTTGTATCTGTTAATTGAACGTTTGTAAGTCCCTCGAGATACAGAAACAATAACTAGTGAGGGAGATGTCTTAGAATTTTTTAAGTTTAAGTTGTTGTCTCTCCACTGCCGTCGCACCGAATGTTGTAGGTTCGATTCCCACACGAGACAAAAATTCATGTGATTGTTCCGTCTCTGTCTGGATTTTCCTAGTGTCTGTTGATTGAATGTTTGTAACTCCCTCGCGATACAAAAACAATAACAAGTGACGGAGTGGTCTTCAAAAAAATGCAAATGTGAACTTGATTATGCTTTCACGCCCAAAATACTCGACCAATCATCATGAAATTTCGCGTACACGGTGTCAGGTGTACGGAAAAGGACATATACCCTTACTCTAAAAAGGTACTGTTCACGAACGAAATCGTAGCAAAAGTTAGTACATTATAAAACAGCTGATACAGGGCAGTATTGCTAGTCACGGCACGCATCGTGAGAAGGTTCGTGTCCCTGGAATCCTAACCATCGGTAGCGTAGACCCTGTTCCTAATGCTGGTGGGACTTCATAATTTCGATATTTAAAAAAATTATTTTGTACAGTCCTAATGTATTCTAACTAATATTATAAATGTGAATTTGTTTGTTTGTTATGGACTAAATACTCGACCGTACAACAAGGACATACCATACACTATGACTCACTATGACCCTTAACTTAAAGAAGATTGTGATTGGCACAGCATATCGTCCTCCTTGGATGGATGTCGACTTATTTTTCAATGCTATTACTGACTCCATTTGTTCTTTCTCTGCCTATGATAGTTTGATCTTGTTGGGAGATTTTAACATAAATCTGCTTTGTGACGATAATACTAAAATATACAAATTTAATACTTTCTTATCATGTCTAAATTTAACTCAATTAGTTACAGAGCCGACTCACTTCACTGCGACTAGTCAAACTCTTATTGATGTTGTTTGTACTGAATTGCGCGCAAACAGAATCAGCGTTGAACATGTAGGATCACTGTTTGGCCACTGTCTTATTACTTGCGAATTTAGTATACGGCGGGTGAAGCCCACGCCTTACGTGTTAAGTTATAGGCCTTTAAATAATATTTGCACAAATAGTTTTAACAGTGACTTGGAGAAAGTGCCATGGGACCTTATATAATAGGGAACGTAAACGAAATGGTAGACTCGTTGACTCGCAGTATGGTATTATTATTTGACCTGCATGCACCTTCGAAATCGATAGTAATTAAAGATCGCTCTTACCCATGGATCACAGATACTATTAAGTTTATGATGAGGTTGCGTGATAAGGCTGCCGCGGATTATCATAAAACTAAGTCAGAGACTAAAAGGGAGTATTATAAAAGTCTAAAATCTATGGTAAACCAGGCATCCTATCACGAAAAAACAGCTTATTTCAAACAAAATATAAATAATAAAATAAATTACCCGAAGCACTTATGGAAAAATTTGAAGAGTACCTTATTGCCTAAGAATAACACTGAACTACCCCCGACATTTAATGATCCCAATACGATAAACAAGCACTTTTTAAACATACCAGGTAGCTCAGATGTATGCATCTCACAACTTACATTCTTCGAATTCCAAAAGTTTAGTAACGCTGTCTTTCACCTGGAACCAGTTAGTAACGACAAGCTATTCAAAATTATTACTAACCTTAGGTCGAACGCAGAAGGCTCTGATGCAATCAATCTGAACATGCTTTTAATGACGCTTCCTCACACAATAGATGTAATAAACAGTATTATTAACACATCAATTGTCACATCTACATTTCCTAAACTTTGGAAAGTCGCAATTGTACGACCTTTACCTAAACATTTAAATCCAGTGGAATTAAAGGATTTAAGGCCAATTAGTATTTTACCATGCCTGTCAAAGGTTTTGGAAAAAACTGTCTGTTTTCAGTTAACAAATTACCTTGACAAAAATAACATTCTCCCAGAGGTACAGTCGGGCTTTAGGAAGGGGCGAAGCACAATGACAGCGTTGCTCGATGTGACTGACAATGTACTTTGTGCCCAAGACGAAGGGATGTGTACTCTACTGGTTTTATTGGATTTTTCACGGGCTTTCGACTCATTAAATATTAACTTATTACTGTCTAAATTAAATTACTATGGCTTTGACCGGGCAACCGTGCAGTGGTTCAATAGCTACCTTAGTGATCGACACCAGTTTGTAAGGTTGAGCAGTGGTAATGGACCGGCGTTGGTGTCTGATAAAGTGTCATGTAATAGGGGGGTACCCCAAGGGTCCATTCTGGGGCCAATCCTATTTATTTTATATACAGCTGATATAAAAATGCATATCAAACATTGCAGATATCACATATATGCCGATGATATACAGTTGTATATTTCCTTCAAATCATCAGAAGTTGATAATGCTATACTCGGACTTAACGAGGATCTTACAAGTATATCCAGTTGGTCCGAAAATAATTGCCTATTGCTTAACCCTAACAAGACAAAATACCTTATTTTAGGAAGTAAACACCAAGTAGCATCTCTGAATCCCTCAATAAGTGTTATGATTGCGGGTGAAACTGTCGAGCGTGTTTTTGGAGCACGTAATCTGGGCTTGCACATGGATCCTGATCTCAGGTTTGAAAAACATGTTGCAAATGCAACCAGAAACTGCTTTTACAAATTAAAAATACTTTATAAGATAAGACGATATTTGAAAGAAGAACTACGTATCCAACTAGCCGAATCACTTATTTTATCTAAATTAAATTATATAGACATAGTTTATAGCCCACGATTGCTTTCAAGAACACAAAAAGTCATACAGCGTATTCAGAATGCCTGTGCTCGCTTCTGTTTTGACATTCCTTTGAGAGCTCATGTCACTCCTTTTCTAAATAAACACAAGATTCTGAAAATGAAACATCGTCGCAAACTTCACCTAGCATGTCTTCTTTTCGGAGTCATTAAACATAGACAACCTCATTACTTGAATGTAAAATTGAAACAGGTTTCAAGCCAAAAGTCATATGGGAAACGGCAATGTGCATTGCAATTATCGACACAACGTCATAAATCTGAAGCTTTTAGGGGAAGTTTCCGTTACGCTGCAACTAAATGTTGGAACAACATTCCACCCCCGATTAGGAATCTGCAACATGTTCAACGTTTTAGGGCAACACTAAAGAAATATTTATTTGATCACCAAAAAGGCCAGGAAACACAGCTGCATGATACAAGTGCTATATAACCATGTAGAGAAATTACAGTCGCTAACATTAATGTCTATTTATATATATGGTATTGTTAACATATTGCTACCGTAATCGCTATTAGTATTATTATTGTATTATTGTTGTATTAGTTGTGTTAAGTTTATTAGTTATATAAAAACCAAGCATGGTCGCAACGGAAGACCAGCGCTAGTTTTTTCAAAACTAGCATTTTGCTGAGTTGCGACCAATTTGCAGTAAGATTTGTTTTTTTCTTTTTTTTGTAATTAACTTTTTCTGATGTATGTAGTGCATAATCTGCTGCAAATAAATGTATTTTCTTTCTTTCTTCTTCTTTCTTTAAACATATATTATGTACTTTTCATCCAGAAGAGAAGTAAATAAGATATCAGATAAAAAATAATAGCTTAAATAAACTAAAAAACACGCTTTACATAATATTGTCTTCTGTATACGCGGATGTTATTCATTGAAATTAAACTACTATATACGAATTTTATCGCGTTGTTTATTTCACACTGTATTAGATAATTTTGAAACTGTTACACTTCTACTACTATTGAATTTTACTAATTGTTAAGCTAATAAAATTATTAATACTATTTATATTTAGGTTAACACTTTCCCGACGTTTCGGTTGCTTTCCAGCAGCCATGGTCACAGGGAGACTAAGATGGTAGTTGGCTCAATGTTCCAGTATAGTTATTTTAAAGTACCCGAACATAATTTAATCATTGGTATTTCTATTTACGCAGAATGAGCTCGAAGTATCATGAAGTCTAGCTGAGCTGTGGTTTGCTTCTTCTTGGGTTTCACTATTCGAATTACTGGATCCCAAGCTGGTGGTATATGCCAACCATCTTCTAAATAAAGCGTGGTTTTTAGATTTTTTAAACTATTTTTACTTTAACTATCCTCGTCATAGTCCTGGGTCCTCGACAGTGTGCAAAATTTCAAATTAATCGGTCGGATTGAAAGGGGTGAAAATCACGTTGAAAGATTCCATTACATAGATTCATATGTAGATACATAGACACATACCAATCTAATAAAAGCGTGTTAAAAAGAAAGCGGCATGTCTGCGTGCGTGTGTGTATATTTTGTGATAATGCCTACGTGCGTGTGTTTTGTGCGTGTATGTTTGTATTTTGTAACATATGCACATGCACCCATCACTAGCAAATAATCGACTGTGTTTTAATTTGACTTTCTTCGGTCATTTACAGTCTCTGCTTATCCCTCCGTGGAACAGACCCTTCCTCTCTACAGACTACTTTAGTTTATGATATAGCGTTCCCACTTTTCCACCTGTTAGGTATATAAATGGGCGCCGCTGTACCTTCCAGTGCCCGAAAGCACCTTCAGGCACCAGTTATAGACAGGTCTTGTCCCTAAACGTTCATTTTTACTGAACTTGAGCTATGATGATACTGAAGCATTTTTGGCAAAATAGTTTCACACGCACACACACACACACACACACACACACACACACACACACACACACACACACACACACACACACACACACACAACACCCACATACACACAAACACACACACACACACAACATGTAAAAATATATTTAAAGTAAAATAGCAATAATAATAGCAGCTTATACAATCACCGCCTACTGTTTGTCACACATATACTACAAACAAATCAAGCCTACTTTCTTACAATCGAGGGATCGGGACTGTATCTCCTTAACACAGGTTATTTTGTAGCCTAGCTAGGAGAACAGCGCTCCACCCAAAAAATTGTAGATGTACAATCATATGTAATTTATATGTGAAATTATTGTAAATCTGTCTGCAATCACTTTTCTTCAATAAACATTTATTATTATTATTATTATTATTATTATAAATCCTAAGACCCAGTTCTCGTAAGCGAGCTACCTTGTACCCAAGTGGCACTACCTATTTTCCAGATAGGTACCTGAGCAATATAGCTGCTCACCACTCGCGAACTCAGAGAGTTGCTAACGATATCCTCGCTGGGGCCGACGGAGAAGCCGCCTCCCATATTTCCAGTATGGAGCCGGAGCTGTTAGGCACGCTCTCTTCCCGACGTACATCCATACGTTTACCCTTTCTGGCCTACAAGCCGGGTATTGCCCAAGTCACCTATGAGACTTACTTGCTGAGCAGGCAAGCACCCGAGATGCGTTGTGGCAGTGAAACCACACTACCCCTTCGCTAAAGGCAACTCCGTGCCTCGCGCGACCAACTGGTTCGCACTAGCGCGCATGATTCCGACGCTCGAACGCAACTTGCTTGCCGAGTAACAAACATGCCGTCCTCTGCGGCTAACTACATAGCCACTACGAGTCCAACCTCAATGTTAGGCACCGCGCACTCTAATCAGCGGTCGATAGAACACGCCTTTCGAGGCGCGGTGGGCTAGCCCGACCCCGTAGAACCCTGATCCTAAGGGGGAGACCCGTAGTTCTCCCCCCGAACCCTACCTACTCGGGTGCTGAAGGAAGGGAACAATCGTAAAAGTATATATATTAATTATATAATATTGCGTAATTTAAAAACATTTGAATGAATAAAGAGGTTATCTTTAATACGATAACCGTTAACATGTTGTCACCGAATCCTAATTTATCATTCTAGGTATGTGGTGTTGTCATAATCTGTATTAATAATGAGCGCCGCGTGACGTCAGTGTCCTCGATTTTGTACTACATGGACTGCTAGTTTGTGTCTATACTAATATTATAAATCTGAAGAGTTTGTTTGTTTGTTTGTTTGCTTGAACGCGCTAATCTCAGGAACTACTGGTTCGAATTGAAAAATTCTCTTAGTGTTAGATAGCCTATTTATCGAGGAAGGCTATAGTCTATATAACATCACGCTACTACCAATAGGAGAGGAACAGCAATGAAAAATGTTGCAAGGATGGAAAAATCTGTTAGGTGAAGCAGACGAAGTTGCGCGAGTCAGCTACTCAATACATATTATGAAACAAAGTCGCCCGCCGCGTCTGTCTGTCTATCTGTTCGCAATACACTAAATACTACTGAACGGATTTTCATGCCGTTTTCACCAATAAATATAGTGATTCATGAGGAAAGTTTGGATGAATAATTTGTTAAGGTTTTGTACTATCCATGCGAAGCCGGGGCGGGTCCCTAGTGTATAATAACGAGATGGGTGTAAATAACAAGGATTCAACCTCTTCGTCTTCATGTGACCCTTTCTGCTTTTTTATTTTATCAGCTTTTTGTTATGTCCCACTGCTGGGCAAAATCCTCTCCCTTAGACTTCCAAATCACTCTGTTAGTGGATATCCCCTGACCTTATGACCTTGTGGCCCCTAGTCTCCCCGTGAACATGGCTGCTGTAAAGCAACCGAAACGTGGGGGCAAAGTGTAAACTTAAAACTCAAATATAAATAGTTTTAATTAATAATATATAGCTTAAATAGTAGTAAAGTTCAATAATAGTAGTGTTAGAGTTTTTCAAAATTATGTAATAACAGTGTTATAAAGTAAAATAAACAACGCGACAAAATCCGTATAAAGTGTTTAATTTCAAGATAAAAAAATATCATTTCATGCGTAAGTATCCAGAGAAAAGTTTTTTTTTTCGATGCCTTCTAATGGCGACTGGCGCCTGAGGTAAGTCACGTGTTCGGGCTCAGCCAATGAGCATGCACCACAGAATGACAACGTAATCATAGAAATATATTTATTTCTCTCTAACAACAGGAATTCCGTAGACATTTAATTTTCTTTTTCTTTCTTTGTGCGTCTAAGCAGCCAGTCTATTTGTCTATATGTATTTACGCTGTTTTCGAGTGCCGTGATGTTCATGCATGACGCGTCTATTTATATTATGTCATAGGTTTATGCTTACTAATATTAGAAATGGCAATATGAGTTTGTTTGTAACGCGTTCACACTTTATCAGGGGTACAGAAAAGGACATAATTAAAAATATAGTGTCTTATACAGGCTTGCCCAGCATGAGGCCAATTTCAAATCCAAACTTAATATCATAAAGCAAATGTATTTATTTGTCACGCTTTCAGGCCTTAACTACTCGACCGATGATCATGAAATTTTACATACACGTTGTCAGGGATGTTATAGCCAGTTGCACTCATTGATTGGTAAACGATTAGGGAGGTTAAACAACGTTGGATGCGGTCAGTCTATAGATGTGTGACCGCTTAGTGGTATTTCATCTGAGCGTCTCCGTGCTTCAGAGGGCACGTAAAAAGTCGGTCCCGGTTATTGCCAAATTGACAGCAGTCGTTAAGCCATGTCAGAGGCCTACTTGGGCTTGAGGCTTGAATAACTCTTGACAACAGGTTGGCCACTAACCACACGAAAAGAAAAGAAGAAGGGGTACAGAAATGGACGTAGGGAACCTTTTTTACGAAAAAATTACTTCTGTTCCCGAGAGATAATTTATACTAATATTATAAAGCTGAAGAGTATGTTTGTTTGCTTGAACGCGCTAATCTCAGGAACTACTGGTTCGAATTGAAAAATTATTTTAGTGTTGGTTAGCCCATTTATCGAGGAAGGCTATAGGCTATTTAACATCACGCTACGACCAATAGGAGCGGAGCAGCAATGAAACATGTTGCAAAAACGGGGAAAATTGTCTAACGTGAAGCAGACGAAGTTGATTAATTATGCAGACGAAGTTGATTGATTAACGAAAAATCTAGTACATTAGAATATAAAATGTCTGTCTGTAGTAGCGAGGTGCTTGCCTTTTATTAAGCTTATACGATTATACGCGCGCTTTCATACCACGAGCAACCATTTTTAAGGTTTCCGTATCATAATGGTAAAAAGGGAAACCTTACAGTGGACTTATTGGTCTGTCTGTCTGTCTATCGGTTACAGCTTAACGAAACAACGACTATCTACTGGAATACTATCTTTTGACTGCTACTTCGTTCGCGTCGATTTCGTTAGTAGGTCTGTCTATCCATAAGGAATACGGTAAAACAACGATCCATTTTTTTACACACCTTGACTAGACATGATACTAGACGCTGTATCTACAATTTCTTATTTAAATACTCGACTTCGAAGCTGCATATCAAGAAAAAATATGCACCTGTTTTTGCAATACAACTATAAGCACCGCATTCAAATTTATGCAGTAGTTTAGCGTGATGTGCATACAAACATACAGTCAGACAGACAAAAGTTTTAAAATTATTTGTTTGTGGCTTCTATTTCTCTTATCTTCCTTAAATTATTTTTCTTAATTAGCTCCTATGTACACACGGCTACACATCAAGTTAGACACCCTATATACGCATAACTACGCTACATACAAAATAGAGAATTGTCGGCAAGTGACAGTGCATAGTGGTGTCGATGTAATGGTAAGGATATAGCGTAACAAAAATATAACGCACTCTCTCGCACGATTCGCAGCGTTCAACTTCCAATAGTTCAAAATCCAAACAGTCTAGGTTGATGTGTCGCTGTGTGTACAGATATTTTGTTATATACATATTTTATACCTATTATACGCGAGTATTAAACGTATTTATACATAGATAGTTACGAACCATTACGAAATACTTGACATTTCGACCAGGTTGCGCAGACTGTGTTGTCATAAGCAGGCTTTCTTTTTCATATCCGAATACATAAATTTTGAATCGTGAAAGTATCAAAATTATACTAGATTTTGGAATAGCCTTATGCAACTATAAATATATAAAATATTGTTTAATCTATAGTAATGAAGAATAGAAGAGGCAAGATTAGATTTTTGTTTGTTTGTAACGGTTTAACTCAAAAACTCATTAACCGATTTAAAAAATCGTTTACTATTAGATATCTATATTACCACCGACTAACATGGTCTATATTTTATTTAAAAAAGGTACTGATACTTAGATAACATAATCTACTTTTACGCAAATGAAATCGCGGGCAATAGCTAGTGTATACTAATATTATAAAGCTGAAGAGTTTGTCTGTTTGTTTGGTTGAACGCGCGTTTAAAATCCGTATAAAATAGTTTAATTTCAAAGAATATTTAGTTGGTCAAGCATATTAATTTCTAAGTTGATGGAATCGAACTTGAAAGCTCATGCATAATAGTATCATTTAATGCCGCCAAAGCAGTTAAAGGGAAGGAATAGTAGAAGATTTTTTTTATACAATAAATGTGGCAAACATGCATACGACCCACCTGATGGTAAGTGGTCACCGTAGCATATAGACGCCTGCAACACCATAGTCATCAATTATGCATTACCGACCCTTTAGGAAAGGAAGTGGGAAGGAGAAGGAGCGGGAAGGGAGCAAGAAGGTGATTAGGCCTCCAGCATTCTCACTCACCGACCGAAATATAACAGTAGAAATACTGCTATTTCACGTCGATATTCTGTGAGAGGGTAGTCCTTTCCCGTCGAGCCGGCCTATTCATGCCGAAATCAGCGAGGCTCTACTACTCCTAAATGTGAGCCTATGAATGTGAGTCTGCAGCATTTTACTTACCGAGTGAAACGCAGTAACGCAGTGTTACTACTCTTACGTCGATTATCCGTAACAGGGTGATATTTCTTAAGTCAGTTCATCGGCGAGCTCGTTCATATGAACATTTTTTGCTGTTTGTTAAGATCATAGATGTGCTTTATTACGTTTAGATAATTAATATTAGATTTGCCCGCGAGCTCGCTCGCATACATGTGGTTAGGTAAGTAACAGTATGTTTTTCTGGATGAAAGGTATCCTATGTTCTTTTCTGTTCCCCTGACGTGTATGCGAAATTTCATGATGATCGGTCGAGTAGTTAAGGCGTACATGCGTAACAAACAATCAAACTAACACACATTCGCATTTATAATGTTATTAGTTATGATAGTATTTAATTATCACTCTCACTCATATTGAACGTTGTACACACAGCGACACATCAACCTAGACTGTTTGGACTTTGAACTATAAAGTTGAACGCTGCGAATCGTGCGAGAGAGTGTGTTGTATTTTTGTTACGCTCTATCCTTACCATTACATCGACACCACTATGCACTGTCCCTTTCCGACAATTCTCTATTTTTAACCCCCGACGCAAAAACGGGGTGTTATAAGTTTGACGTGTCTGTGTGTGTGTGTGTGTGTGTGTTTCTGTCTGTGGCTTCGTAGCTCCCGAACGGATGAACGGATTTTAATTTTGTTTTTTTAGCTTGAAAGGTGAATTAGTCGGGAGTGTTCTTAGTTATGTTTGATGAAAATTGGTCCAAGATGGCCGCCGCCACAAAATGGCGGATAACATATTTTTTCACAACTCCCTCAATATGAGTATACCTAAAATGAAAGGGTTTGACTTATAGTATACTGTACACTATGATAAATTTCAAATCCAAGATGGCCGCCACCACAAAATGTAGAATTACTTTTTTTTTCACGATTCCCTCAATATGGGTATCAAATTAATTGTGTCGGAGGTTTTTTAAATTTTAATGTTGTTAGAGCAGCATTATGTATGTAGCGTAGGTATGCGTATATAGGGTGTCCAACTTGATGTGTAGCCGTGTGTTCACTATCGTTCTCTATCATGTAAATGTAATAAGAGAGCTGACGCTTTTTAATGTGGACATTTTATGCGACATTCATACGGTGACGTCACACCAATTATTAAAATCTATGGTTGTTTGTCTATAATCAACAACTACTATCACTGCATATTATAAAACAAAGTACCCCAACGCGTCTGTCTGTCTGTTCGCGATAAACTCAAAAACTACTGAACTGATTTTCATGCGGTTTTGACCATTAGACATAGAGATTCATGACGAAGGCTTAGGAGTATAATTTGTTTAAATTTGGTACTACCCGTGTGAAGCCCGGTGTACCTAGTTATTAAATAAATTTTAACACAGACTTACCCATATTGTGCTGGTGTAACACGAGCCATATCGCTCAGATATAATCCAATATTGTTCGTGGCCATGACACACTGGAACGGTAAGCGGTGGTTTAGAAGCATTCAACCCAAGAAGAAGCAAAACATAGCTGGCCTTCATTATACTTTGAATTCATTTTGCGTAAATAGGAACACCTAAAATTAAATTATGTTTGGGTACTTTGAAATAAGTACACTTCAAGACACTGAGAATTATTTCGATGTCTTGAAGTGTACTTATTTCAGCAACCATGTTCACGGCGAGACTAAGATGGCGATTGCACCATCTTAGTCTCCCCGCGAACGAAAATAAATACAACAGTTTCATTAATAAATTAAGACAATTTCTCCTCAACAAAAGCTATTATGTATAATATAAACAAATACCTTATTGACAAATTGTAACTACAAACTAATTTAATATATATAATAATTTAAAATTAGCTTTCAAATAAATTAAGATGTTTCTTTTATCACAGATATTTTTCTAATATATTAGAAAAGTATCTGGTCCTTTGAGAGGCTTACACGTAAATAAATATTATTATTATATAAATATAAATATAAAAATTTAATAGTGGAATCTAGGTACTTTAGAATTTTTGATTGCTTATTTACGTTTAATTATTGTTGCAATATTATAAAACTTATACCAGTGGCTTCCTCTTTTCTTCTGTTCTATCTATTTTGCTGTGCCTGACAGGATCAGTGGTCGGTATTTTATATTATTTTTTGTAACAACATGTAATACATATGGAGGGCAATAAAACATTGAAATTGAAACATGGTTGCTGAAAAGCAACCGAAACGTCGTATTCTAAATGTAACGCGGATTTCGGATTTTACAGTGACGCTTACATATTGCTTAAAGCGGACATTGAACCTAGGATCCCACGGTTGGACGAGGGTAGTTAGTTATAATCAGTTACGCTGACGACACCCTCGTCACAGCCCGTGGGGGTACCTTCTAGGAGGCGGGCCGTTTGGCTACCGTGGGGGTTTCCCAGGTGGTCGGGCGTATCGAGGCGCTGGGTTTACGGGTGGCTATTAACAAGACGGAGGCCCTGGTCTTTCATGGGCCTCGTCGCAGTCCACCCCGCGGCGCCTCGATAATGGTGGGCTCGACGCGCGTTCCCGTCCAGGCCCACATGAAATATCTGGGCTTGGTGCTGGACGGAAGGTGGCACTTCGACGAGCATTTCAGACAGCTCGCCCCGAAGCTTCTCGGCACTGCGTCCGCCCTTGGGCGGTTATTGCCAAATTTGGGCGGGCCCAGTGCTGGTTGCCGGCGACTCTACACGGGGGTTATCCGGTCGATGGCGCTTTACGGCGCACCGGTGTGGGCGGACTCCCTGACCGCTCAGTGCAGGACTCTCTTGCGGAGGCCGCAGAGAGTCATAGCGGTCAGGGTAATACGCGGATACCGCACGGTGTCGGCCGACGCAGCTTGTGCGTTGGCCGGAACACCCCCGTGGGATTTGGAGGTTGAAGTGCTCGCCGAAGTGTTTGCAATGAGTAAGGCGGTGCGGGAGGAGACGGGTTGTCGTCCCCTCCCAACAGTGATTGAGTAAGCGCGCAATTGACTCATCAGGGCATGATTTTAAAGTGGAAGGCGCGGCTGGAGGTGCCCTTGGCCGGTTTCAGAACCATTGGGGCCCTCCAGCCGGTATTGGAGCGGTGGGCAGGGCGTCAGTATGGGACCCTTTCCTTCCGGCTAGTGCAGGTGTTGTCAGGGCACGGTTGCTTTGGCAAATACCTGCACACGGTCGCAAGGAGGGAACCGAGTCCCATCTGCCACCACAGCGATTGTGAGGAGGACACGGCGCAGCACACGCTCGAGCAATGTCCTGCTTGGGCGTTGCAGCGCCGTGAACTCATTGAGATTGTGGGTGAGGATCTCTCGCTGCCGGCCGTGATCAAAGCCATGGCCGACAGCGAGAGGAAGTGGGCAGCGGTCGCGTCGTCGTCTTCTGCGAGAACGTCATCTCGCAGAAGGAGGCGGTGGAGCGGATCGTGAAGAAAGTATCCTTGCGGATCCGAGCCGTCGCCGGCGAACCGGGCGGCGTAGGCGCGCTTACGCGCGCCTAATGCCGCTATAATAAAGGCCGCGGGTGGGAAAACGGGGATCTTCCGTCCGCCAGCCATTGAGTCGGTCTGACGCCCTATGTAGTGCCAGGGCATCGCCGAGGAGTTGTAGACTGCCGGGTGGGTCGCTGAGGTAGTAATTTTGCCAGCGGCCCATCCACTATACAAGGCAGCGAGCGTGCACACCGTGGGGTTTTGGTCCGTAGGCCCGAAGTACGGGAGAGCCGGACATAACCCTCTCGCCTCCTCCTGTGGCGAGAGGGTATGCATAAGGCGCATTTCCACAAGTAAAAAAAAAAGGCGTAGTTAGTTATGTTTGACTTTGTACATTATTTTACACACAAGAGCAAATCAAAAGAAATCAAACTTTTCCAAAATTGGTTGCAAAATAAGTAAGTAATTCATATAAATTGGGATATAAGATAAAGTTTGGTTGTAGTGGGGATATCTCGCTATCTCTCTCGGACAGCTGCATTTAAATAGCGTTTACGTCACAGTTTGTATCGTACATCTTTTTTCTGTCATTTGACAATTACCCCTTCTACCAGATTTGAAACGCGATTTGTATCTTATTTATTTTTGAATAGATTTAAAATATTATTTGTATTTTAGAGTATGGGAAATATTATTTGACATAAGTAATAACAAATCGTAAATCAACTATCTTATTGCGTAAGATTTGAACAACATTTCTTATCGGTATATTTCAACATAATCGTATAAATTTTATGACACAATATGTAATTTCTACCTGCCTTGAAAGTAGCCTCAATGTTGTGCATAAATAAATTGTTAATATTTGAAAACGCAAGTATTGTCATTGACATGTACATAATTAAAAATAAATGTTAAGGATCTATGACCTAGCCAACAATAATTATATGTTTTGTGAAAGTGTATACGAAATTCAAGATAGTTGTTCAATAAAATGTATATTTATAGGAAGAAATGTTGAAACATATGTAATTGTGTCGTAAAAACCGTTAGAATAGGTAATGTAATGACAAATTGAATATACAAGCAATTTTTTTTTGTTCTGTCTGAGTCCACCGCTTGGAAAAATTGCCTGAGTGATCATTTATGTAAAACTATATTTAGCCCGCGGCTACGCTCGCGTCAATCCAGAATTTATCAATTAATTCCCCTCGGGAACAGTACTTTTACCTGGATGAAAGCTACCGTTTTCTGTACCCTTAACAACGTGAATACAAAAATTAAAGATGATCAATTAATGTTGATGAATGAGTGATGAGTCAAGTAATTAAGGCGTGAAAGTGTAATAAACAAACAAACGCACCTTCGCATATTTGAATGTTAGTTAGGATTCACTATGTACACACGGCTACATATCAAGTTACCCATCCTATATATGTACGCATAACTACGCTACATACAAAATAAAGAATTGTCGGAAAGTGACAGTGCACAGTGCTGTCGATGTAATGGTAAGGATAGAGCGTAACAAAAATATAACGCACTCTCTCGCACGATTCGCAGCGTTCAACTTCTAATAGTTCAAAGTCCAAACAGTCTAGGTTGATGTGTCGCTAAGTGTACTTATAACGTTTTTCCAAGGTAATTAGATGAAACTGGCCTTAGTTTAAAAGTTTGGCCTTAAGCTACGTAACTCTGAAAACTGGATGAAAATCGGTTATGTGGGTTGGCGTAACACTCGAACAAAAACGTTAAAAGCCCTTGCTTTTGGAATAGACAGTTTCTGTAAGGGATATGTGTATTATATCTGTATTGAGTTAGTTATAGTTTTCATTTAATAGAGGGCGTGTCTATCACCGACTCTCGGGCTCAGTTTAAGACCCTGACTCCGTGCTGCAACTGAAAATTTCTTGGTAGAAATACCCAATAGTGCTTTGTTCTAACATGCACAACAGTGGCATCCAGTGTATTCCTTCGAATTAGAAGGGACCTAAATGCCATAGCTCTGGCAAACATGACAGGCTTATCTCTTCGAGATATAGGCATGAGACTTTTGTATGTACATATATAGAACCTTATAGTTTCCTTCTTCCTTCAATCCTGAGTCCTGAGGCGTGAAAAAGCACCTTCTCAGGCCGTCAAAGTAGAGACCTCAACATCGTCTCGGCTGCTATGAGGACGATGTGGAGGCCACTGCTCTTAGACCACACGACTGCTTACCATCAGGAGAAGTGTGGTCATTTTGACTAGAAAAAAAAACTAAGTTGGCTTCCTGATCGACTTGTAGAAAGTATTTACGCTTACTAGTAGATCTATCAACCTGTTATGGCGTAGGGCACTTAATTTCAAACGTCACCTTCAACTGACCAAACCACTGCCATAAAATACATAAGTACAGATGGCCAGAGAGATCGAATCAGCCAACTTAAGCCCGAATTTGCTTCAGCTAGGTTTCAACCAACAACGGCTCACCGAATGGCAATCATAACCATGGAAATTTCAAATACCGGAATCAAATTTAGAGTGTTGCCAATAATCCAAACGGATTCTAATTTTCAGTTCTAAAAAGCAGACTAACAAAAAAATTTGCCAACAGGCTGACAAACGCATGTCAACCACGGTGATTGGCTGAGTGTATGTATTAAATCACTAGACATGGGTTTAATTTTGACACAACGCTGATTAGTATTTTAGAAACCGGTTGTATGTAGTCCTTGAAGTAAAGAGCTATATTGTTAAGGAGGCACTTCACATGGCTATTTGTATTTAGTTTTGGGTGTTTGCTGTACTTGGGCGAATATTTGACAAATAGGCAAACATAATATTGTCTTCTATTTACGCGAATGTTATTCATTGAAATTAAACTACTATATACGGATTTCATCGCGTTGTTTATTTAGCACTGTATTACAAAATTTTGAAAATATTACACTACTACTACTATTGATTTTATTTTACTAATTTATAAGCTAATAAAATTATTTAAACTATTAAATCTATTTATTTCCTAGAACATCTCAATTCCATTAATAACAACATCCAATTTACTATGGAATTAGAGGCAAATAATTCATTAGCATTCTTAGATGTACTTGTCATCAGGAATCCTGATCATACTTTGAGCCACACTGTGTATAGGAAAAAGACCCATACAAATAGGTACTTGAACGGTGAATCTCACCACCATCCTAAACAGTTAGCTACCGTGGGAATGTCTTTGTTTCAGAGAGCCCACGGGATCTGTGACAAGAAACACCTGGACGCCGAGCTTCAACATGTCAAGCAAGTACTGCAAGACAACAAGCTCCAACAGCCGCGCCGCTGTCACAGATCCCGAGAAAAGCCAGCCACAGTCGAGCGCCAGCCTGCTATACTGCCTTATGTAAGGGGTGTTACTGACAAGATTGGCTACATCTTGAAGCGAGCTTCAATCAACACATACTTCAAGCCGCCAACAAAGATAAGTCAATTTTTACCATCCATGAAGTGCCAATTACCTTTACAAGATGCAGGGGTCTATAAAATAGATTGTGACTGCGGACTCTCATACATTGGTCAAACCAAGAGAAGCATAGGCACCCGCATAAAAGAACACATAGCTGACGTTAAACACAAACGCTCGTTGAAGTCTGCTGTGTGTGAACATATACAACAGGGGACCAACCACTACCTGAGATTTGACAAACCACAGATTCTCGCTAAAGAACACCGATTCCTACCAAGGATGCTTCGCGAGGCTATTGAAATCAAAAAATATCCCAATTTCAATAGAGAAGATGGTTGGAATGTACCACCAGCTTGGGATCCAGTACTTCAAATAGTCAAACTCAAGAAGAAACAAACCACAGCTAGACTTCATGATACTTTGAGCTCATTCTGCGTAAATAGAAACACCCATGATTAAATTATGTTTGGGTACTTTGAAATAACTACACTGGAACATTGAGACAACTACCATGTTAGTCTCCTCGTGACCATGGCTACTGGAAAGCAACCGAAACGTCGGGGAAAGTGTAAACTAAAAATAAATAGATTTAATAGTTTAAATAATTTTATTAGCTTATAAATTAGTAAAATAATATCAATAGTAGTAGTAGTGTAATATTTTCAAAATTTTGTAATACAGTGCTAAATAAACAACGCGATAAAATCCGTATATAGTAGTTTAATTTCAATAAATAGACAAACATACAGATATTGGCAACATGACCGTCTACACATGGAGCCAAATAAAATGGCGTCAAATAACAAATACAGAAACATTTTGAATGAGCAGAGGCAATTATTTACCAACAGTATGGACGTCTTCAAACTTACAGCAGGATTTTTGATTTAAACGCATGCTATTATTATATGCTTTGTATTAAAAAATACAAGGTTGTAAAAATACCACGGAGAGCAAGGCGCTGGTGGATGTTGAGTATGCACAAAAATAATTTTTAAGACAACGGCCCGGGATGTCAAGTTGACAGCCCGCGCATTTGAAATTGACATGACTTGCCGCCAGCGCTGGCCATTATGTGGATGGTTTAGTTGCGCCTATTTGCCTTTGATAACCTTTTTGATGTGCGTCGAAAAACCGACAAGCACACCGTAACGCGTGTTTGGTATTTGCTGCACTTATCAAATAGGCAAGAAAGGCAAATACTTTGCCACACAAACCATCTACACATAGTTATAAATTGTCAAATTTATCAAATACGCAAATACAAACATCCATGTGAAGTGCCGCCATAAAAGGTACAGAGGCCACATACGCCCGCCTACGGACAGGACAGCTACCAAGGCACACAACACAATGTTGTTTGATATCAGTGCATAGCTGGTATAGTTTAGGTTGTCGCCTCGCCACTGACGCCGCGTCGATTGTTGTAGGTTCGATTCCCCGATTAGACAAAATAAAAATATGTGACTTACCACATTGTTCTTCCGAGTCTAGGTGTTCTTTATGTCCGTCGATTGAATGTTTGTGTAGTCCCCCAAAACCAGTGAAAGAATTACCTTAAAAATATATAGATATCTTATAGAGAATTATCTCTTTTGTAGCGCGTAGGTATAGCTATGGGCAGGTTCTCCAATCGCGTTGCCCAAACAAGAACGAAAAATAATTCTCCATCACATACACACAACATCATCTAGCCCAAACTAAGCAGAGCTTGTACTATGGGTAGGTACCTGACAATGGATAAACATCTTTATATATATATAATTCTTCCTTACGTGTGTTGACAGTGAACTCCTCCTAAACGGCTGGACCGATTTGAATGAATTTTTGTGTGTGAGTTCAAGTAGATTCGAGGATGGTTTAGATTTGGTTTAATTTATTTTTCCCCTGTACAGGACAACGTCTGTCGGGACAGCTAGTACATATATATTTTTGTTTTGTAAATTCATACATATTATACATAGAAACACCCAGACCAAGATAAACATCCATGTCCATGCACACAAATGTTTGACCTGTGTGGGAATCGAACCCGCGACCTCAGGCGTGGCAGTCGGTTACACTAACCACTATGTCATCGAAATAACAAGTTCCCTTATTTAGGAGAAGATATCATTTGACCCTGCCATTCTAAAATCAATCGTTACTTTTTAATATTATTCATCACGTGTTCAAAATATATACCTATGTATTTCTATTTTTATAGTCATAATATATTATATTAATATAATGGTGTTAAATGTCAATATATAAATAATAATATACATTTTTATATCAGTAAATAATATCTAATAATAACGCTCATTTAAAAATTTGCTGATTTATTAAACAACTTTTTAAAACTGACGCACACACCCGAAATAACTTAAATATAAATTGTATGCTGTCAAGTATCCAAAAATAGAAATTGATCAACATAAATATAAAATTTAATTTTAAAACACAATGAATAGAAACCGGACTCAAGCAACAATCATTTTTTATTACGAACTAAAACTAACTTTTTGATACATATATTTAAATTGTTTGATTAATGTGTAGTATTCAAAATTAAGGTAACGTTACACCATTTTGAAATGTTATGTATCTATCTTATTATAAGCTTTTAAATTAGCTGTCTGTACATAAAATACATTTTTGAAAAGTAGATCATTTATAATTTTAATTAGCCATACTATAAAACGGTTTTGTAAATTGAAAATCTCATGAAGAAATGCCGACCGCTCAGATTAATTGGTCTATGAGATATAGTGTCTTTGACTATTGTGTAAATACTAACAATATAAAAAATCAAATATACCTAACTACAGTATTTTGTAAGTAAGTCTTGGGTCACAATACCACCACCCTTTAATCAAACGCGTTTAACGCGCAAGTATAAACATCGTGTGCCAGATATAAATGTATGAATGGCGTTTGGCCACAAAATTTGTTATGAGCGCTTTTAAACAAGCGGTGGATGATACGAGCCGTCCTATTTATGGGCATTGAGAAAAAAAGCCAAGTTACATCTACGAGAGACAAATTTCCACGGTAACCACGAAACAAACGTTCCAAAAACGAACAATCTCCATATTGCGTTTACAAACATTTTTATTTGTGTTGTAAGTAAATTATTGCAATCCATAGGTGTTTGAACGTTTTGAAATTTACCCTGTTAGCAAATTAATAAGTTAAATGGAGCAAGATATAGTGGAAAAAAACGAGTTTAGCGTTGGCTAAAATGTTAGCGCATAACAAGCGAGCTGGTTTAAGTGCAACGAACATCACACGTTTGGTGTGGCGAAGTCTTTACATAAAACAAGTATTTTTTGTCATCTCATAGCGCATACGAAGCGTTCCCACATACATCTGTCATAGACGATATGTCATTAATAACAAACAGTTAAGATTAAATAGTTGTTCACATTTCTGAACCGATTCTTGAGGAGACCATGACTTTTAGGAGTTATCGAGTTCTTCACACACTAAGACAGGTTTAATCATCGTCATGTACATATTAGGTCTTTACCTACGAAATACCTGTTATAGTATGAAGAACAACAGTTTTCGTACAAATCGGCATAAATCTTATAGTTTTTAAAACTGAACTCCCGCTCTAAGTATAATTCCTGTGTCACGGGGAGCTTTATAAACGTTCAAAAAACGGACACAAAGAACATCCAGACTCGGAACAACCATTTGTGGATCATACCATTTTTTGTCCCGTGTGGGTATCGAACCCACAACACTACGGCGTATTAGCAGTGGCGAAGCGACCACTTAAGCCATCGACATCCGAGGCGTATTTTTTTTTGATAAATCTGCGATTTATTATATTTTAGGTGTGTCATAGTATTTTTTTATTAAGCACATTAAACAATGTTATAATTAATTATATTTAATATTAAAATAAAATAAGGATTATAAAGTAAATGTATCAACTCGTTAATTAGCATACGAACATTTATCCAATAGAAAATCTTTTAATTTATTTTTTAAAGAACCTGTATTAAGAGCGATCTTAATATCTTCAGGTATTAAGTAATAATGAACGAATAGGTATATACGAATACGAATACTTGTTTGACTTTATGCAAAGCATATTTGAAATGAAATTATTATTAAAAACAGCAACCATCATGTAATATGGCATAATGCAAGAGAAGAAAAGAAAATAAATGAAATGAAATGAAATATAATGAAAGTTTAAGGTATATCCTATCTCGCCTGTAGTAGCCGTGCCGTACAAATGTGATAACGTAGTACCTCAAAAAATTTGTTAAACGTAGTATTCATTATTATAAACAAATGTCAATTATCAATAGGAACAATTATAAAAATGCTAAACCAATAAATAATATCGTAACTGTATAAAGAATATTATAATCCCACCCAAAACATATTCATGTAAAATGTTGCCAAGACGAGACCATATGCACTGTCAAAAAGTTATCAGATCTCGTGTAGAGCCAAGCTTCTTATTCTACACGCCCTAACTCTACAAGGCTTTACAAACTCTACACCTAAGTCAAAACATGTGGCTTGGCCATTTGGGGCACCCCCAGAACAATGTCAATTTCCAGTGTAATAATTACATAATAAATTTCAAGATGAATTAAAGTTAATAACATTTTAAAATTGTATACAGTATTTATTATTATATTTTAGACATTTCGTATTAAAGCATGTGTGAAATTACATTGTTTGCAATTAAAATCATTCATCAATCCTAAAGAAAAAATATTTTAAAATAATCAATCATTGTATGAGAATCAGGAAATTAAATGTAGAAAAAAAGACGCCCACGCAACAGGTAATGCCTCCCACTTCAAATCAATTAATTCTATTTTTAAACTACAGCTCTAAAAATAAATCTTGCGCGCCAAAACAATGTTATTGCTCTGCCCTATATAAACACTAAGTGCGAGCGAGATGTCCGATATTAACGCATGCGCACAATCCATGACCGATTAACGGTATTTTCGATGCAGGTGGTCTTCGACTTGTAGTATTTGGTTTTGATTGTTTGGCCAAAGTATTTGATGTTAAGACAGAGTTCAACTACCTGATGACAAGCCATATTTTTTGTTTAAATATAAACAATTGTCAAATGTATGTACAGCGTGTAACAGTAGCGTGCCTCGATGACGCAGTGGTGTTTAATACGACTGCTGTGCACGAGGTCACGGGTTTAATTACCGAATTGGACAAAGTGGGGATCGAACTCTAAACCGCATGCACGACAGTTTCAATCAATACCACTACGCCACCGATGTAAAATAAAATTTACTGAAAGCGCGACATTTTATATTAAGAAAGACATAATTTTTGGAGTTGTATACAAAAAAGAAAAATTAATTTTCTTAGATTAGGCTAGTCTCGTCATTTTGGGTATGTACACACGGCTATACATAAAGTTAGACACCCTATATACGCATAACTACGCTAGATAAAAAATAGAGAATTGTCGGAAAGGGACTATTAGAAGTTGAACGCTGCGAATCGTGCGAGAGAGTACGTTATATTTTTGTTATTTTGTCTCATTCACGCTGAACGGGACGTCGGCATTGCCGCACGCTCTAGTGCACCGTGGTGGGTCTACACCACTGAGCACTGTCCCTTTCCGACAATTCTCTATTTTTTATCTAGCGTAGTTATGCGTATATAGGGTGTCTAACTTGATGTGTAGCCGTGTGTACTTAATATTATTCTGACTTTAAATGCATCGCTAAATTTGATAGGTAAGCGTTTTAGTTTAGGTTCTTAAAACACGTCATGGTACGAAAATGAATGAACGATATGAGTTTGCGATTTAAACGCTATCCAATTCACAACTGAGTCGTAATGAAACAGTTGCGCCTACATTGGATCGCTTTTATAACGTCATGGCAAGATATAGCGATGCAGTTCAGTTTAGGTCCTAATATTACTTGCAATAAGAGGTAGTGGTAGGCCTCCTGTTTCCTGCCCCTCAATATTGATAATGCTGGTAATGTTAGTAATGCTGGTAAGTTCATGATCCTGGCAGTAAGGTCTAAAAAAAAAAAATTGGCACCGCGCCTTGGTTCCAAAGAAACTGCTGGTCTTTTGCATACCTTGCGGACAGATTCCATAGCGTGCCGCAAGAGTTGCTGACTACCGTGATACTTGGAGACCTGAGGTGCTGCAATAAGACACCAACACAATTTCTCTCGCGGAGAATTTGCCTGTAACCATTCTGTTCATTACCGCGTATATTTAGGTAAGTTCATTGAGGTGATGATACTAGTTCATCTCTGACTGAAATATGGTCTTGCGTTGTTTTTATCCTCCATACTCGTAAGTGGATGCTCCTATTATATATAAACTACTATAAGAGGCTAACTTTAACATATTGCCTCACGCTTGAGTGTTTTATGAGTGGTAAGGTTGCAGCCCCTTACAGGAAAGACTTGGAAATATACAATACTGTAAACTTGGCGATTGAAAAGAGTGGCCGTTAGTTACTTGAGACTTCTTCTCATTGGTTCTACGCTTTGCTTTGCTGAACGTGGCAACAGGTAAATGTAAATTCACATTAACGGTGATGCCTCATTAGTGCGTTGCGTTGCGTCGTCACAGCGGATCAACGCATTGTATGCCACACCTGCGTTGCGACGACGCACGACGTCGCAGCGCAAGAAGACGACGCAAGTCGTCAGTCCGTAGATTACCTCCCTCTAGCAGTGGAACACTGTCCCATGGTGTTAAAACTTAGAAGAAAACAGTTAAATTATAACGTAATCAAATTACATAGTTTACCATGTTGGGTTTCTATAAGATAACTAAGTGATATTCAATTTAGTTGTATTATACTCTGAAAGTTGCATGTGACAACCGCTAGATGACGTGGAAATCAGTTTTTGAATATTTCACTTTATTACCAATTTTTTAATTATCGTTACAATTTTTAGCTATTAATACATAAAACTATTATCAAACAATAATTTTGTTTTAAAAACGAATTTCTAAAGTTATCACTTACCATATTTAATTAATGTTATTTATTTTCGATCGATTTGGACCTGTCACATAGATAAAGCTGTTGTCAAATTTGACATTTTATCATTCCGATAATCTCTCTTGAATAATAGACTTAAGATTATGTTTTATTTTTTACAATTCCATACTTGCCCTGATCTTGGTTTTCATTTTTAAGTGAATGTACAGGCTAGCGAATGTTATAATTAAGTATACACATACTTAATTATAAACTTCGCTAGCCTGAAAATTCACATAAAATCACTACATCATTATCAGCGCTAGTATCGCCAATGCATTGAGTGACGTCTCTATCTTCCTATATAAAAATGTACTCTGTGCACTGTCCATCGTCGCCCCGGAGCTCCGACAACGCGGCGCATCACCCTCCCCCCACTACGTTTCTCATCCGTCGGTCTGTTGAAACGTGGCATGTCATTTAAAATCTATGCAAAACGACGCAGCGTCGCCGCTGCGACGACGTAACGCAACGCACTAATGGGGCAGAGCTCTAACAGGTGTAACTTTGACGTTCATAAGTGTTACTTTGTGACCTAGATGAATAAACATTTTGATTTTGATTTTTTCTTTCCTATTTTAGTAAAACACCTGTCTATTTGTTCGACTACGGCTAAGGCAAGAAGGGTTATGATTTTAGCATTCTATGTATGGATGTTTGTATTTACCTATGCCACAGATAATATAATACTATACTAGTATCTACCTATGTATGTATGTGTAGAAATACCTACAGACTTAATTAGAATCCAATAAACAGGAATATGTAGGTAACATTAGCTATTGCACGCGGCTCCGCCCGCGTTGAACTCACCTCAATAAAAAGTAGCCACCCCAGGTTTCATATTGGTTTGTTCCGCAATCGTCCCTCATGTTTCGTCCCAAACGTAGAAATACGCATTCGTCCCAAAAAATGTTTCTTAAATGACCCTAAATTTAAATAAATATTAATTTCGTAATGTAATTCCTCTTTCGTTCCAGATTATGTTCCTTTTTTGTCCCTCTTTTTTTTTGTATTGAGTTTTCGTTGTACCATCAGCCGAAAAATATTTTAAAATACCTCGTTGATCTCTCAGTAAAACTTTGGACTTATGATTGCATGTCATCACGAATCTGAGAACAAAAGATTTAAAATAATTTTAAACCATGTTTTGTTTTGTTAACCATATGCACAAAAATGTAGGGCGAAAAAGGAATAATTTAAAAAGAAGGGCGAATGAATGATGGAATGTGGGACGTAATGTAGGGGCAAATGCGGCACAAACCTTCAAATACATACCTGTACCAAATTTCGTCTAAATCGGTGGAGTGGTTTAGCCGTGAAGATTCAACTGACGGACAGAGTTACTTTCAAATCTATACTGTATACTATTAAGCTGAAGAGCTTGTTTGTTTGTTTGGTTGAACGCGCTAATCTCAGGAACTACTGGTTCAAATTGAAAAATTCTGTTAGTGTTGGATAGCCCATTTATCGAGGAAGGCTATATAACATTACGCTACTACTAATAAAAGCGGAGCATCAATGGAAAATGTTGCAAAAACGGGGCAAATTCTCATATGTGAAGCACACGAAGTTGTGCGGGTCTGCCAGTTTATAATATATGTTAGGATATTAAAGACTAGGACTTACTGACTAGGACGGTAATAGCCATGAGCAACTAATTTGTTTATATGTATGTATTTTTCGAGTGCCTGCGTTTTCACCCGCTTTTATGATTACTGCGCCGTCCCCGTGGGTCGTAGCGTGATGTTATACAGACTATAACCTTCGATTCGCCTATAAATAAGCTATCCAAGAATAAAAAGAAATTCCAATTCGAACCAGTAGTTCCTGAGATTAGCGCGTTTAACCAAACAAACATACTAACTCTTCAGCTTTATAATATTAGTATTGATGCACCTTACTATGTTTTAAGTTATATTGTAACACACAATATAACTTAACATTTACAAATGATATGACTATCAATACATAATATAAAACAAATTCCCCCGCCGCTATCTGTCTGTCTCTCCGTTCGCGATAAACTCAAAAACTATTGAACGGATTATCATGTGGTTTTCACCAAAGAACAGATTGATTCACGAGGGAGGCTTAGATGTGCTACTCGTGCGAATCTAGGGCGGATCGCTAGTCTATATTATGAATATTATAATGTTATCAGTTACCACGCTTACTTTTATTGAAAATTGCACACTTTTGTCCTCTATTGATATGTGAGCTCACTCTTCTTAGTGTGGACTTACTGACTATTCTTCTTAGTTTTTATTAAAATCTTTGTCTACAATACAATTTCAAACTGCAGGAGCCAAGGACACCTTTTCGATGTTTAATTTGTATTTGGAAGTAATATAGGCCGAAGTATACTAAGCCCCTGTGGCCTAATGGATAAGGCATCGGCCTCCTAAGCCGGGGATTGTGGGTTCGAGTCCCACCAGGGGTACAAAAGCATTATTTTATTTATGCACATGTTGAATTATATTCTATATATTATTTTTAGATTTACACTTTTGTAACATATATTTTTTATTTATTCGTATATAATAATTCTTGGTGACGTGGCATTTGGAACCTGAAAGGAAATGAAATGGTTGTTACACACCTACTTACAGGCGTTAGACTTTTTATATAGGTATGTCCAAATTCACTTACTTTTATATAGTTCAAATAAAAATAATAATAATATTCTATCACATACACACAACACCATCTAGTCCAAACTAAGCAGAGCTTGTACTATGGGTACTAGACAATGGATAAACATACATACATATATACCTATTTTTTGTATATACTAACATATTATATATGGAAACACCTAGACCAAGACAAACATCTATCCATCAAAGCCAACAAATGTTTGACTTGTGCGGGAGTCGAACCCGCGACCTCAGGCGTGGCAGTCGGTTACACTAACCACTACACCATCGAGGCCGACTGTTGAAAATGTTGCCTTCTTGTGACTGATAACTTGTTGGGTCCAGATTCGAATACTTGCTTGGTCAAAATGACATTACGTTCAGTGATTCATTAATTTAAATATATTATTATAATATTATAAATGCGATTTTGACTTTCCTTGTTTGATACGATTTCACACCTTAACCCTTAATTCAACGGAGATTTTTTTAAATCGAATTCCTAAAATCGTTACAGACATTGGTTTTTAGCTTGTACCGTAGAAAAATACCGGAAAAATTCAACATATTTCAGTTTCCTGAAAAAACTACGTCCATTATGCTGGATATTATCAAGTTCATAAGAAACTAATGCACTCATGTGTAGTATACTTCCCAAAGAGAAAGAATAAAAGCGACAAGTAATTCTGCAGGTATATAACAATTAGATTTTATAAAATTAGTCTCTTTACATTACATTTTCATTCTCTTAATAATAACAAATATATAAATTTACATTGGCTTACAAACACTAATAGGACACATATATTTTAAACTTTATACTTAAGTATCTATCGGAGTCGGGTACGGCTCTCTACACCTCTTCGCCTTGTGCGTCACCGAAGACCGACGACATAATCGGACATATTGACGGTCTGGTTTTGTCATCGTCACCGGGTACTGCGGAGGCGATGGTGGAAGAGGAGAGCAGGGGGGGCGGCCAGTAATGGCTACCACCGAAGGCGCTACCATATAGGCAGACCGTATGGCGGGACTAAGGTAAATCTTCATCACTGCATCGGGGCGATGGCCGTTCTGGCCCGCCACCTGCGGATAAGTGAATATAATATTGCCCTGATTCAGGAACCTTATGTTAAAGAGGGAAAGATCAGGGGCTTGGGTGGGACGGGAGGTGTAATTTTTCATAACTGTTCCACTAATGATATGAGGACATGTGTATATGTCAGAAATGGCATAAACGCAATGCCCTTATACAATTTCTGTTCTAGGGATCTTACGACAGTTAAGATCTATATGCGAGGGAGCGGAGGACGGGATACTGTAATCCTAACCCCTGCATACTTCGACTACATGGACAAGGAAATAGTATCTGGATAGATAAAGGAACTTGTTGAATATGGCAGCCGGGAGAACCTGGACATGATCCTGGGGTGCGATGCCAACGCACACCACACAGTCTGGAGGAGCACGGATGTGAATGTAAGAGGGGAAAACTACTGGAGTATGTGGTAAGTACCTCTTTACAAATTCTAAATAAAGGAAACAGGCTAACGTTTGCTGACTGCAGGCGAGCAGAGGTAATTGACATCACGTTAGCCTCCAACAGGGCTAGCACTAAGATTGTCGAATGGCATGTGTCTGATGAGATGACCTTATCAGATCATAATTACATATGCTTTAAGTACAGGACGCTGGTTCCAGCTCCTACAGCACGTAGAAGGAATCCCAGAAATACGGACTGGAACTCCTTTAGGAGTGACCTCAGAATAGATTTGGAGGATTCTAAGGGTAAGCTCAATTCTATATTAGACATCGAGCAGACAAATTGGTCCACACTGTGAATACGGCCTGGACAAACAACTACCCTGAGAGGGAACTTAGGCCCAAAAGGCTACCGTGGTGGACGCCAGAGTTGGTCAAACTGCAGCTAGAAGCCAGACGAGCATTTAACAATGCTAGGACCAGTAGGGACTACAGCGGTTACGCTCTTTGTTTGACCAACTATAACAAAGCTGTGCGGAAAGCTAAACGGAAGGCTTGGAGAGCACACTGTGAAAACATCAGTACGATGCCTGAAGGAATGAGGCTCTCTAAAGCTATCTCGACTGTCAGAGCACACCCATTGACAACCATTAAGTATGGCAATGAGCAGCGAACAGGGTCTGGTAAGGAGACACTAGCAATTATGCTAAACACACACTTTCCAGACTGTAAGATAATAGAAAAGGAGCAGGAGGACCCAATCAGCCTGGTTGAACTAAGCTGTCGTACAACCAAAGCAGATTGGGACACTGCTAGGAAGGTAGTGGATGAAAGTGGTGTTCTTCTTGAAAGCCCTGGAGAAGTTAGTAGGTAGACATGTCAGGGAGGGAGCATTATGAAAATTCTCCCTTCACAGGCTACAATGTGCCTACCAGTCGGGAAAATCCACTAAGACGGCACTACATTTTGTGGTAAATAAGGCAGAACATGCATTAGAGAACCGGGAAGTTTGCATTGCTGCTTTCCTGGATATTGAGGGAGCTTTCGATCGGACCACCTTTGATGCCATCAGTGTGGCATCGGCAAATCACGGCATAGAGCCAACCATTTGCAAGTGGATCGATTGTATGCTGAGGGGTAGAATCATTAGGTCTGAGTTGTTAGGAGATGAAATGTATGCAACGACAATCAAGGGCTGTCCTCAGGGTGGAGTACTCCCACCACTCTTATGGTGCTTGGTAGTCAATTCACTCCTAGAACAACTCAACAAAGGTCCGTACTTAACGGTCGGATATGCGGATGACTTGGTGATACTCGTCAATGGAAAGTTCCCGAGTACGGTATCTAGTCTCATGCAGAAGGCCCTGATTATGGTGGAAAATGGTGCAGTAGCAATCATTTATCTATCAACCCAAAGAAAACGACTGTCGTGCCGATTACTAGGATGAGGGATCTGACAGGGTTGGAAACTCTCGTCATGTATGGTACGCAGTTACAATGGTCCATGGAGGTGAAGTATCTACGCATGACCTTAGATAGCAAACTAACGTGGAAACCTCATGTAGACAAAGTCATAGAGAAGGCCCAGCGGGTCGTCGGCATGATTCGTTCTACTTATGGGAAGACCTAGGGACTAAAGCCCAAGGTCATCAAGTGGCTATACACGATGATGATAAGACCCATACTCACGTATGGAAGCATTGTCTGGTGACCAAGAACTAAACTAGCTACATGCAGGACCGCGCTGTCGAAAGTGCAGCAATTGGCCTGCAAGGCTATTACAGGGGCGTTCCTGACTACGCCAACGGCAGCGTTAGAGGTCCTGCTGGATCTAACGCCGCTACACATTGTTGTGGAGTCAGAGGCGATAAAGGCGCTACACAGACTATCTGTGCATGGGCTATGGAGCGTCAACATGCCGGTAACCCGATACACAAAATTGGAGATTTCAAAGGATCTCAAAAGGATTATGAGCATGGGATGCGACAAAATGCAACCATTGCACATAAACAAAAATAATTTTAAAATAAAGGTTCCCACGAGGGACGAATGGAGACAAGGTCTACAATCCCCTGATAAGGGTTATCTCATCTGGTACACTGATGGTTCCAAAATGGAAACAGGATCGGGCGCTGGTATCTATACCAACGACTGCAAGGTGAGCCAAAGCATGGGCAAATATGCAACGGTCTTCTAAGCTGAAACCTATGCTATAATTGCCTGTGCTCAGGAGAATATCAAAATATCAACAGTAATGTCACTGACAGGACTGTGTATATTCTCAGTGACAGTCAAGCTGCTCTCAAGGCTCTGGACTCGTGTAGGGTGGAGTACAGACTGGTCTTGAACTGTGTTAAGGCCCTAAACAAACTTGGCAGGAAGAACACAGTCAGACTGGTGTGGGTGCCGGGGCATGCAGGGGTGCAGGGCAATAAGGAGGCTGATGTATTAGCCAGAAAGGGCTCGGAGCAACTGTTTGTGGGCCCCCAGCCATTCGTGGGTCTCTCTGAGAGTACCGTCAAAGCAGCTTTGAATGCATATGGCAATGATAAACACAGGCTAGAGTGGATGGCCCTTAGGGATCTGGAACACTCCAAGAAATTCATTGCAAACAGAGCCACAGGTTTCACCCGAAAGTTCTGCGGGTATAACAAGAGCCAAATACGCCTGCTCACAGAAGCGTTCACTGGCCATTTTGGCACCAACGACTTCCTGTGCAGATTGAGATTGGCACACAATTCAATCTGCAGAGCCTGTGGTGAACAGGACGAGTCCATATCGCACCTACAATGTGAATGCGACGCGTTGGCTGGATTGAGGATGGGTCTGATGGGATTGGCATATCCAAACCCTGAGGACTTCAGGCTTCTCCCTCTGAAGTGTACGCTACGACTGATGGAGTACATTCATAGGGAGATAGCTAAGGGATAAATCTTGGGGCCGACACAAAAGATCCCAATGGGTCGAAGTGTCGCCGGTCTGTACTGACTGGCCCCCACACATAAGATAAGTATCTATAAAATTCTCATATTAATCAATATTCAGCTTAACCAGCGTTGTAGTTCTTAAAAATATCAATAATACTCATGTAAATTAATATAAATCAACTATAACTTGCTCTGTGGTTGCATGCCTACCTACTTATTTTGGAAATTATAATAGAAAAAAAAAAAGAAAAGAAATCATTCTTTATTGCCACAAAGAAATATGCTTACATATTTTTCTTACAAAATAGACAAAATAATAAAAAAGACAATTAAATAAACAGTTAAAATTAAAAAAAGAAAAAAAAAAAAAATATATATATATGTATATACACATTATGCTATTGTGGCAACAAATGGTCTCCATTCAGCATTGATGTTGCGATAAAACCGATGTGATATCGCAACGCTGATTTTCAATGGAGACCACCGTTACGCACGGACATCAAGCCAGCTGCATACAATTTTACAACTAACAATCAAAGATACGTACCCAGAGATAAAAACAAATTATTACTCAACCCATATAAAAAACAAATAAATGACAAAGAAAATTAAAAAATTAAAAAAATTAAACCCATACAGTATGCACGTTTTGTCTTATGCGGTGATCCAACCCACAACACTCCCCACCGGCAGAGGCGAGGCACACATAAACGTGCCATCCGTGCCGTCACGACAAGAATAATAATTTTATATTGAACTAAATTTAATCAATGGATGACGTACATTACACGGGCGCCGCGATCCATCTGTCTCCCTTACACCGCGCATAGAGGGGGATAAAAACAACTCGCGTGATACTGAGAGATCGCTCCTCGCAATACACGGCCAAACCGGCTAGGCAGCAATGCGCGCGAGTCTCGCGAATTTCGTAAACAACGCTCATACACAACAAACAAAACGTCATGCTCACTAGCGGATTTTTCTATGCTGTTATCTATAACTTGCAAATAGAAAGGCAGCCAACGGGACCACAAAATGCAAAACCAGCCCCCGACATGCATTTTGATCGTTAACAGAGAGGTAAGTGATTATAATTTCCTTTTTGCTTTTGTTCATTTAAGAGAAATGATTTAAAGTGTTTTTTAAACGTAAATTTACTTGTTTTAGATCGACACGGCGCGGTGGCGGGATGGGCCACTAAGCACAACCTCTTCTTGTATTTGGAATGATGTCTGTTCGTTTTATTGTTCTGTTCGGCCATATGTCGTAGCCAGTGGTAAGTGGCTGTAGCCATCATAACGAACAGAAACTGGGGGCCTCTGCCTGGGTTTTCGATCCGCGCTTTTTTCTGTACTTAGCTTGGTGGTGCACTGCCGTCTCAATTGTGCTAATGCCAATCTGTGTCTGAAGTTTTTCAGACTTATGTGTTTCAAGCTTTTTGTGTTGCATTTTCTTCTGTAGAGTAGTCAAGCATTGTTAACCATTACATCTAACATTTAACCAAAGTTGTTCATGTACTAACGACGACTCTTGAAAGATGTTCTATAGAGAGCAAGGTATTTATTATAGACCCATGATAAGAAGAACCATGAGGAAATGTTTCAACTCCTTGATGGTCAATTGAATAAATTTGCCAGTTCTTTGGGTTGAGTACAAGTTCGTGTTGTCGACGATCTCAAGAAGGAGAAGAACCGATAAAAAATCCAACGGAGAGTCAGTATCCGTATCTCGTTCTGGTCGTTTCCTTTGACGCTAGGTTCTTCTCAATATTGATGGATTAGTAATAGACGACTTATTTGATGACGGAATCGACAGTAATAAAGCCAATCTTGGCAAAGCATTTTAATTTACGTCACCAGTCGGTGGTAGCACGTTGTTTATAATGGGTAGGTATCCAACGGAGGCCGCGCATGGTTCAAGTTGTCTTTGATTTCCAACACAGGGTTGTTCTCATTGCCACTGACGCTCGGACGATCCTCTATTTGAAGATTTGCGCCTACTGTCTCCATGAAGACATCAGCATCAACGTTAGTCTCGTCACTGTCGATTAAAGTATTATCTTGTGTATAATTTTCGGTGCCGTCTAATATATTCATGCGCTCTATGTAATGATTGGAAGAAAGAAGTATGAATGGAAGGGCAGGGTGAGGAGGACAACTCTTCAGTTCTATGAATAGCAATATTCTCTTCATTATCAGTTTCAAAACCACTATCTAGATCCAAAGAAGCATTTTCAGGCGGGACCAATGCTATTAAGCGATGTCCTCTACTTGAAGCTTTGAAAAACGACATGTAGTAAGGTTTAAATATTTATTCTGCGGGTTCCTCAAAATATTATTATAAAAGACAACAGAAGTTCATTTTCCAATAATACTGCAATGGGAAGAATACTAGACATATGATTTCGTATTTTGTTTTGTACTACTTTGACAAGGGAAAGAAAACTGGACATAGTATTCAGCCGTTACTTTACAAGTAATTCGATGACGAGAAGTATACTAGATATACAAGTTGTGAGCGTCGTAAAAACTAAAATAAACTCAGTAATATAATCAAAGCATTATGATCAGCTTTCCGGGTATACTATCATTACTTTGAATTATATTACATGGTAATAAGTCGAAAGAGAATGAATAAAATACAACTTACCGAAAGTCCGTGCAGCGAGAATCTTGCCTCCTCGCCATCTCACCGGCGACCACTCGCGTGCCGTCAATGTGCACACGTTGCTGATTTTTGACAACGTAATACGATAGTTTAGGGTGCAATTAGAGTACCTAGAGCTCTAATTATACGGTCTATTTTTAATATAGTTTTTCCCTTATTTGGGAACCTTCAAACGTTCAACCAAACGGTTGGTGATTACTGCACGGCGTCAAATTAAGCTACTCGACCGATGATCATGAAATTTCGTGTAAATGTTATGGGGTACGGAACAGGACATAGGATATCTTTTACCTAAAAAACTTTTATTGTTGCCAAACAAGGAAAATATAATACCTATTTCTATACTTTTAACCGCCGCCGCGTCGTCAATAATTTCTATGGTGGACCAGTAGTACTAGCGTAGTGTATAAACTTAAAAGCGAACAAAATAAGTAATTATCTGTATGATAATAATAAAGATATATTTTTTTTATTGCCTGTGGTGGCAGGCGTGCAAGTTGCCCACCTGATGGAAAGTGGTAACCGCTGCTCATGGACTTCAGCAATGTCAGGACACAGCAAAGCCGCTGCCTACCGTGAAAGAAGAACTTTCTTTAAACCTCGTTTGAAGAAGAACATATCATAGCGCTCGGGAAACACCGAAGCAGGCAGTTCATTCCAGAGCTTGCACGTACGTGGGAGAAATAATCGCTGAAAGCGTACCGTCTTGGATTTGAATTTCCTTTAGAAGTTACCGTCATTAAAGTGAATCAACTTGAAATTATCAAATTTATATTAGCAAATATCCATTAGTAGATCATTATTTTTGAACTCTTTAATGGCTTTCTGCTTATCCTCATTAGATAAGCTTCGGTATCTTATATTGTTTCTTTGTGTTCCATAATGTATACTCATTACATGTGCTTGAACTAATTATTATTTAAATATTAAGACGTTCATAATCTCTTGCTAGGAATAATTCCTGTGTCACGGGGGACTTTAGAAACATTCAAACAACGAACACAGAGAACATCTAGACACAGGACAACCGTTTGTCTGATTTAGGTGGTACCCTCGCCATTACCGTCTCGCCGAGTGTTGTAGGTTCGATCGCCACACGGGACAAACATTTGTGTAGTTCGCAAATATTCTTCCAATTCTGTTTGTTCTTTATCTCCGTTATTTGAATGTTTGTCATGAGAAATGAGAAAGTCCCCTGTGACATAAATAAAACCTTAAGAGGAATCTTTTTAAAAAATAATGCTTTTGTGTTCTTACACCTAATATATCCCCTAAGCCTCAAAGGTGCTACGGCCAGTTTATACTATTTATTTTCAATGGAACGGAGGTAGTTAAAATTTTAACTGTCTCCGTGGCGGTAGTGAATGCGACTGCTGTGCCTGAGGTCTCCGGTTCGAATCCCGCGTCGAGCCAACAAAAAAGTTATTGGGTTTCTCTGTTAAGAAATCTCAATGGCAGTCCGGAGTTAGGAAGTTGGTGGTGTTAGACACCTCCGTGCCTCGGAAAGCACGTAAAGCCGTTGGTCCTACGCCCGATCTCTCTCCGGTCGTGTCGGATTACCGTCCCATCGGATCATGAGAGTTAGAGATCAGGGAGTGCACTCGTGTTTGCGCACACACATGTGCACTATAATATTTCCTGCGCAAATGGCCAGTCTCCGTTAAGACTGGCCGCCGTGGCCGAATTTCGGTCTGTAGGACATCATTCTTTTTTATTTTAAAGTAAAATTGACAGTAGCAGCAAAAAGGCTAGAAAGTGGAAAGGTGCCTAGAACCCGATGGATGTTGATTTAGTTTACCTGAATGGTAGATAGCCCACCTTTTTAATCATTCCCTTGTATAATGTCCTCCTGACCGATTTTTGGTCATGGTGGCCAGTCTTAACAGTCACCGGTCAACTGCGTAAGAGATATTATTGTGTATAAGTGTGTGCGCAAACACAAGTGCACTTCATGTTCCCTACCTCTCATAATCCGACAGAACCGGAGAGACGTCAGGCGCAACGGGCCCAACGGTTTTTATGTGGTACTTGACATGGTGATATCTTTCGGGCAACCCCACTTACTGCAAGCACACAACAAATGGAATGGTTGGAAATAGAAAAATAAGGTTTTCCAAGTCTGGTTCCAAGTTTGGTCGACCTACCTTTTCTACAATGGTAGGTGTGTTCCAATTCGGTTCTAATAATTGTTAATGAGAGTTTCCTGTACAAGATTAAGTAACTACTTCGACCTATTGTCTAAAATTCTTTCTTCCTCGAATTAAGAACGTAATCGTATTAGTGAAATCGACGTTTGGGTGGTCCAATTGCTTATTGATTGCCTTGTTGGCGCAGTGGTAGTGAGTGCTATAAGATCTTGGATTCGATTTCAAGGTTGGGTAAAATTTTATAGGCTTTTAACGTCGGAAAAATCTCAGTTGTAGGATGTAGGTTGGGACTGACTGGCCGATAGACGGCCGATAGGTTCCCATCTCTATTAAATTAAACCTTAACCCACAGCTGGTGAAATCTGTCTACTTATTCATACACTAGTGACCCGCCCCGGCTTCATACGGGTAGTACAAAACTTTAACAAATTCACCTAAACCTTCCTCATGAATCATTCTGTCTATTGGTGAAAACCGCTTGAAAATCAGTTCAGTCATTTATGAGTTTATCGCGAACACACAAACAGACAGACAGATGTGGCGAGTGACTTTGTTTTATAATATTTGTGATAGTGATACAAACTAGCAGTCCATGTAGAAGAAAATCGAGGACAGTGACGTCACGCAGTGCCCAGACAGACGCAGCAGAGGTTTTGTTGAATAATATGTAATGATATAGCTAGACACAAGAACGATGGTCACAAAGATCACCAAGAATTGATACATCTATTTATTAATCTCATCATTTGTTCTGGAGATCGAATCCATATCACTTGGCTCATTATCAGTGTCGAGGTGACTATATAAATTACTGCTCTATTTACAAAGCTAGTACTTTATGATTCGTATACATACAAGCCATGTGAGATAAGCATATATTTTTTTGTCGTATGATTTAAACGCCTGCGAAAAATATGTTAGCAATATGTCATGATGTGCTTTTTGGTAAAGTGTACGTAGGCGAAAACTGTCGCCTTCTATCACTTCACGCATCGCATTTTTATATGTTACCAGTGGCGTACCGCGGGTGTCAGCCACTCGAGGTAGCAGAAAATTTTACCGCCCTCTTATGTATATTCTTACACAGTCATTCTAAAGATCTTTTCGGCAAAAACCGTCATCATTATTGTGTATTGAACATCTGCCCATGCCTCTCGTTCGTCATGAAATGGTTTAAATATTTACAAGATATTATTTTTATTTATTATGATATTTTGCCGTCCCTTAAAGTGCCGCCCGGGGCGAGCCACCTCTGCCGCCCCCACTACGCTACGCCACTCTCTTCTTCTCCTTAGCCTTTATTATTCCCAATACACTTGGGGTCGGCTTTCTAGTCTAACCGGATTTGACTGGATATCAGTTTTTACACGGAGCGACTGCCATCTGACCTCCGCAATCCGAAGGCTAACTATACCCTAAGGCTAGACCAGTGTCAGGATATTATAGGGCAATGACTTCCCAATAACAACTGCCATAGATGTTCATGGCAGCCGGGACCGACGGCTTAACGTGCTCTCCGAAGCATGGAGCAGGCGATAATTGTCAAAATCAATACGCACATAATTTCGAAAAGTCATATAACTTCCGAAAGTCAGAGTTGCGCGACGTGGGTTCGAACCCGAAACCCTCTGCATTGCAGTATGTTGGTCTCCCCACTGAGCTATCCCTGCTACGCCACTGGTTCACACATAATACTTATATATGTAACTCACGGCTAAAGTCTTGAAGGTATAGGCAGGGGTTATTACATTCACATTAACGTCAGCATGGTTTTAACCCAACAACTATAGATTAATGCTGGTTAATCTATAATAAGCAAATGTTTAAGCCACCACTTGATGTCAATATGTAAACAGTTGCTGTTGATAAACCATAATAATAAACAAATAACCCAGTCAAGACATATTGTTACACCGTGTGTTGTTACTGACAATTTATTTCCATACAGAAAAACCTATTACTCGTTCCACAATTAAACATACGTTGTTTAATTACAAGACTGCCTCGTTGCTCCAGTGGTAGTGTATACGACTGCGGATCATGAGGTCTCGGGTTCGATTCTCGGGTCGGGCTTGAAAAACGTTACTAAGATTTTCCATCAAGAATTGAATTCAACATGAATTTATTAAGAATTTCTGTCAGAAGTTCTTAATAATTAGCCCGGAATTAGGAAGTTGGCGGTGTTTCACCCCCGTGCCTCGGAAAGCACGTTAAACAGTCAGTCCCAGCTGTCAAGAACAGTCAGCGCCCTCAAATATCCTGACGACTGGTCTAACCATAGAATGATGTTATCCTTCTGGGTTACGGAGGTCAGATGGCAGTCGATCCGTGTAAAAACTGATATTCAGCTAAATCTCGTTAGGCCAGAAATAAGCGGACTCTGGCATAAGCTGGGATTAATAATCGCTAGGAAGAAGAAGTTTAATTACAAGACAACAAAATTAAAAGTCATTTATGATTACTTTAGCTATTTTCTACTTCCAGACTTTATAATCTATACACTAGTATAGTATTATATTATCTGTGTCTATACTGATATTATAATGAGAAATGATTTCATTTTTTGCTTGTAATGATTTACATCGAAAACTACATGACCGATTTAAAAAAATATTTTTGTCATTACAAATATTATAATTACTATCAATTCATCGCGGAGAAACATAGGCTACATTTTATTACAAAAAGTACTGTTACTAACATAAACTAACCTACTTTTATGAGAGCGAAACCGCGGACAAAAGCTGGTCACTTATTTTCTTTAGCGTGCCATGATTTATATAACGGAAAACGGGTACCTATTAACTCGATCATGCTGAGTATTTACATACCTTTTTAATGTCCCTATCTACTGGACCTGAGTATATAGGGTTTTGGGGGGAGAACTACGGGTTTCCCCCTTTGGACCAGGGTACTGCGGGGTCAGGAAGCCCACTGCGCCTCGATAGGCGTGTTCTATCGACCGCGCTGATTAGAGTACGCGGTGCCTGACATTGATGTTGGACACGCAGGGGTATGTGGTTAGCCGCTGAGGACGACATGTTCATTGCTCGGCAAGCACGTGGCGTTCGAGCGTCGGACTCAGGCGCTGTGTGGTTTCGTTGCCGCAACGCATCTCGGGCGCTTGTCTGCTCAGCAAGTAAGAGTCATAGCTGGGGTGCCTCGGGCCACACCCGGCTTGTAGGCCTATTTGGGTGGGCGTAGTGATGTACATCGGGAAGTGAGCGTGCCTTACACAGCTCCGGTACCATACTGGAGATAAGGGAGGCGGCTTCTCCGTCAGCTTCAGCAAGGTTTTCGTTAGCAACTCCCAGAGTTGCGAGTGGTGAGCGGCTTTATTGCTCCGGTATATATCTGGCGAATAGGTACAATCACTCGGGCACGAGGTAGCTCGCTTACGAGAACCGAATCTCTGAGGTTAGGGTGGAGAAAGTCGAGATTTGGGGACAAGACCTGTCTATAACTGGTCCCGTAAGGTGCTCTCGGGCACTGGAAGGTACAGCGGCTCCACCTATTATAGCCTTGCGGTTGGTGTATTGGAACGCTATATCATAAACTGGACTAGTCGTAGAGAGAGAGGATACCTTTTAAAAGTCTTGGCGTTTCGGTCAGGTTGCACTGGCCGTGGTCACAAGTTACAAGCAGACTGGCGCGGCGCAGCGATATTAGGCTTCCGTTTGTGAGGTAGATGTTCCACATTTTGTTTTTACAATGTACTCACACATACGATACTAACCATGTCCGTATACTTCGAAGCCCTCTACCCGATTGAAAGTAGGCAGGTTGATCTTTGACCATGGCATGCAGTCCCTGCTTTTGCGTCTTTAGGTAGGTCTCATACGAATTGTACCCAGGATATTGTAGGCGTACCTATATAGGATAAGGTAATCGCTTATGTAACGTGGGATGTATGTTTATTATTTTGAAACAGATGTAACAGCGACACGTTCGTCTTAGCCTTCTTCGTGGCGCAGCGGTAGTGAATGCGACTGTTGTGCTTGAGGTCCCGGGTTCGAATTGCGGGTCGGGTCATCAAAAAGTTATTGGGTTTTTCTGTTAAGAAATCTCAATATCAGCCCGGCGTTAGGAAATTGGCGGTGTTAGACACCCCGGTCGTGTCGGATTATGCGTCCCATCGGATCATGAGAGTTAGGGAACAGAGAGTGCACTTGTGTTTGCGCACACACTTGTGCAATATAATATGTCCTGCGCCGATGGCCAGTCTCCGTTAAGATTGGCCGCCGTAACCGAAATTCAGTCAAGAGGACATTATTATTAGCCCTTTTTAAAGAGGCTTCAAATCGGATTTAAGTCTGATAAGGTGGTTGTAAAAAAAAGTAAAGAAGTGTGAACTGCATTGAAGACATAATAGTTTAAATGGACCCCGCGCAGCTGCCTCTACGACGAGTTATGTTGGTTTGAATCCCACACGGGACAAACATTTCTGTGATCCCTATTTAATATTGGGATTAAATATAATGACCACCAAAAATACTAATTGTGCAGCAAAATATGCTTACTAAAATATATCATAACGAGCACCTATACGCCTCAAATCACTGCATTCCGTCTCGGAAGGGTTACGTTTTGTTAGGTTCCTTCTTAAATCCACCCAAAAATAGGAGTCCCGCGAAGCGGGGCTCCGTCACCTTATTTTGATCTCTTTAAATATATTACGGTTTTAATTTTGGTGATCATTTACCATTTTTGACTGTTATATTTTACTATATCTGGTGATAAGTTAAACATAAGTCTTTAATATTTGTAGTTCTAAGTCTGGATGATCTTTATATCCGTTGTTTGTAAAGTGTCTCGCAATACTTAGAATAAATTTTATGCCTGCGACGTCTTTAGAATTAAAAAGTAACTACTTACGGCGACTCTTGTAGCGTTAGACTTTATAAATAACCTAGACTTGATAGAACTATTTGTGGTACAAAGAATATATTTTGTCTCCGTTTCCGTTTTAATACCTACCGTATTAAAACGGCAACATGACGCATTGAGAGCGCTGCATGCTGGCTGTGAAAAAAGCAAGACAAAAAAAACATTAAAATTAAATTAATTTTATTCATAACAATTTATCGCATCTAAAATTCCATTAACAATAAAAAAACATATGTAATTTATTTTCTTAAATTAGTTGACCAAAATATTATTGAGATATTCTTATTAATTAATGTTTGGTATTTCATGTAGTTTTCTTAATATTATTATTATAATCTCCTTCATATTGTCACAGCACATTTTATCTAATAATTATTTATAAATATTATAAGTATACTCATCATACGTCGTCCTTATTATTTCCAAATATATTGGCATAGATTAAATAAAAACAGATAGTCTACTAAATACATACATATTACCAAAATGGACACACATACGAAAAACACATGCAAAGAATGATACCAATACCCAGATAAGACGTGCCAACAAAAAAACTAATTGACATACGGTCAAACGCATGTCAATTGCTGTGATTATATATATAACTACAATAGATGTTACTTGCGACTTCAACCGCATTTTTCCTTCGCAACAACTTATTTTTTCTAAAATTATTTAAAATTACGTAGCCTTTATAACATCAGCTATCTGCTAGTGAATGTCTCGTCAAAATCAGTCCAGCCGTTTCAGAGATTAGCCAAAACAAACAGACAGACAGTTTTTTTAATTGGCTTTCCTGTTATACATATGTACCGTATATACTTTCATATGCATTTAGTAAAAAGCTTTTATTTTGACATTACAAATAGACACGTCAATTTTGCAAAAACTTTGTACCCCTTTTTACGAAAATTGCGCGGGCTGAGGAGCATGAAATTCGATACAGTTTAAGTTTATATGGAGCCTCCTCCATATAAACTTTAACTGTGCCAAATTGGCAAAGTGGCGAATCCTAATATTTTTATAAAATATGCATTGGAAATACATTAAATTAATGAAAAAACACCACACCCACACTACCATGCATTTGACACATGCAGTCGAATCGCGTTCGTAGTATTTCGGCATAGTTCGGCTGATGTCGTATAATTCTTCGTAACTATGGTACCTATTGCAATTTCGCGGTATGTATGTCGCAGGCATTTTGTATGATTCCGCGTTTAACAAACGTCCGTTTAAAAACGCTCGCTTTTTTAAAATATGCCAAAGGCAAATTGGCGACTCGTTCAATTGTCCTATTTCTGGGTGGTCACAAAAAAAATAACCACGAAGGCTTCGGAGGGAGCAGAGCTTCTGCCTCAGCCTTCTTTTTATGTGCTGTTTTTTTTATTAGTTTTTTCCAGGAAAAATGCTTTATGCACTGTCCGCCGGTTAACCTAACCTATCCAAGTCGGAGTGCTAAGAGTCGGGACTCGGGGCGTTAAGTGATAAGGCAATTTGCCTATTTTAAAACAGCGAGCGTTTTTAAACGGACGACGCCGTTTGTAAAACGCGGAATCATACAAATTGCCTGCGATATATACGATCAAACTTAAAATTGAAATCAATTATGGTTGAATTTCGACCACTTGGCGACAACTAGTTTGTGTAGATACGTCACGGGTATTTACGCGATCATGCATAATGTTCACCTTTTAATTCTTGACGTTTCTACCAGGTTACACCTGCCGTGGTTACTAGCTGAGTCATGCAGTGATGTGATTGGCTGACTAAATTAGCAACAGTCAATCAAATCACTGGACATGCGTTTAAATTTCATATGTAAGGGGGGCTTCCCAATACAACCAATGTAACTTGACTTGATACAAGACTGTTGTACACCTGTGATTATGTGTGTGTTCGTCTGTTTTAGTACGTTGTATGTATTTATTCGGCTATATGCTTTTAATGAATTTGTGGTTTTGGGAATGTGGATGGACTTTTAGTTTTACTAGAGTACGATACAGAATATTGCAACAACTAAATCATTGATCAATTCGATTAAATTTGGTATGATATAAAATAGTTTCAGTACACATCGCATTCAGTGATTCAGTGTGTCACCAATTTACAAACATGTTTAATCGTATCATACGGTTAGTTATCTAAAGGCCGGTTTTTCAATCGTCAGATATCTTTTATCTGAAGAATAAATATGGCGGTTTGACATATTTTCTATACAAAAGCTGTCAAAACGTCAAACATATTCCCCAGATAAAAGTTATCTGACGATTGAAAACCGGCGCTTAATCGAATATTTAACTTTGCATCGGTAACCATTTATTGGCGTATATTAAAATACGCTTAAACTGGACGTCAGAATATTTAAATAGTATTGATTCCCTATATCCGTCTCTTATAGATGTTTTTGACAGTCGGACCGATGGTTTTAAGTGCATATTGTGTACGGTTCATACCTAGCAAAACGCCTCGCAACTTCACAACCGATCAATTTTCTACCAAATAACCAAGCATCCTCAAGGATTCTTAAATAATTCGAATATGTTTATTCTGTTTGTACTTACGTATTTTGTGATACTGCTAAGTGCAGCTTCTAATTTTCTTTGGTCTGTTTCCGAGATGGGTTGGCAAATGAGGATTCCCACTTGCTAAGATCCTGGAAAGTAAATTAGAGTGTCGTTAATTTTTTACAGCTTCAACGATATTAATGAACTGTCGGCCGAACCCGGTCAAAGTGCGACGAGAAATGAAACAAAAAGGCTTAATTAAGGTTTTATTATTATTTTTTTATTCACATTATGATGTGGAATAGTGTCAACCTATTTATATTTCAATGTCTGGTGTAAACAAGGATTTTATAAAACTTCTACATTCATTTTATTATAATGACATCTATTAGAATATTAATGCAATTTTACGAACTAACTATTTACTAAATATAGTTTGTAAAGGCGACATCTATATTAAAATCATTAGTTCAAACCTCCGCCGCACGATGTCACAGTTTCTAATTTTGGGCCACAGGTACTAACTTGTTACTAAAAAGTTAACAGATTAGTTTTCGTAGGCAGTTAATTTTGCACATATATGATAACGACATTATTAAAGTCAAATCGGTTAATATGAGGAGATAATAACTAACAATTTATTTGTTTCAGACGTAATAAATACATTAGCGTTTAATCATGGGACCAATCTCTTATTGTTAAAACTTCGTACTGTTATTTATACTACTGAATTGATACTAATTGATACCTTAAGTTAAAAAAAATGGTACCTAGTTTGTTCAAAAGATATAAAACATAAGGGTTGTTCGGCTTCATCCGATGATGTTTCATCCTACACTGTTTTTTTTTTCCTAACTCAACCTATTTACATTCCATTTTTTTTTACGTGGGGGAATGCAATGACGTATATCCCTCCGCGGGGGCGAGTGGAGGGATTATGTCGGACTCGCCGGGGTAAAATAAAGATGTTAAAAAGATAATGTACCTCCCGGAATACCGACTAAACCTACCACGGTGTTCCTCGACAAAACCGCTATCGACGGGGCCGCGCGAATCGCTTTCGCATGCGGTCGCGACCCCGCCGATGTTACGGCCCGCTGTATGAAACGGCAGGCCACTACGCAAAGAGACCTACCCAAAGGCACTCACTTCTAATAAAACCCTACTGTCTCCCCCCTAGGGGAGAGAGGGACTCGAAACAGAGGCGCGCGTGGGAACACGCACATCACACTACTGCCATATTTAATACTGTTTATAAACACGTCCACACACGTCAACATTTGTTGATAAACTGATGTTTTCGCTCGCCGAGCGGCAACTCTGCAACATGGCGTGATAAACTCCGCAACACAAGTGTTGCCCGTAACATATTGACAACAACTCGGCAACATGTTTATGCAACCATGTTTATAGACAAATGCTTACAATGAATATGGAATAATAACGTCTGACAATTTTGAAAACAAGTGCGGTTTGCTTTTTACAAACACAGCAACTTCAAGGATGTACAATGTCGGTAGCGTTAGTATTTTGTGCTTAATAAACAAAGGCTTACAACTTTCTGTATTGTGAATTTGTAACATAGCACAGCACGTATACAGTGTTTTTGAAAGGACACCGGCAGAAATAGGCTTAACATAACTTCATGTTACTCCAATGCCTTATTATTCAAAATTATTTAGATATTTTTTGATGCCATGTCCTCTAATATTTTGTAGATTAACAATGGGATAGTATTTTAAACGCTCAAACCCCGTTGACGCCGATCGGCGTCAAAACCGGACTTCGGATTTGTACACGTCAAACCCCGGTGACCCCATATGGCGTCGAGCACACTTGGTCGTGAAATGTTTACGTTAGCTCAAATAACTAATGCAAACGTAAACAATACACTATCGAGTGTGCTCGACCCCATATAGGGTCACCGGGGTTTGACGTGTACAAGTCCGTAGACACGATCGGCGTTAGCGGTATTTGACTGGTTAAATTAATAAATCTTTAACGTACTTACTTTTATTTACTGGTTTCGGTTGACCTTGGATAATATACAGTGTTGCTATGTATGAAATAACAATTAGGCAAATCGATATTACTTTCACTTCTTTTTTTGAGTATCAGTGTTTAAGGATATTGTTAGTATTATATACACAGATCAATTAATGCATAAAAATATAGATTTAGTTGTAACTTTCACTTTATTTCAACTCATTTCAATTATTTTTCCTTAGATTGGAATCGATACTAACTGAGACTTATTTTATTTAATGGCAATGTTATTTTGGATTACTCAGAATTATTACCTAAATTTAAAAATAAGTGTTATGAGGATTGGAAGGAATATTTTGACAAGCGTTCATTGGATAAAGGAATCTGGTATAAAACCATGCAGAGTCAGCCTTTTCGTGTGCCCTGGTTTATAAACAATAATTTAAGTCGAAAATTAGTTGTTACGGCTCATAGACTCAGATCTGGACACATTCCATGTAATAAGTTTGCGCACTTGATGAAAAAAACGAACTCGCCTAATTGTGTGGAGTGCGGAGTTGTTGAAGACTTACACCACTTATTGATGGACTGTGTCCGATATGAGTCTGAGAGAAATGATCTGTTAAGGGTATTGAGGTTGAACAGACTTGAAGTAGGCACATTTCACAAAATCCTGTCTCAACCAAATGGTGATGATGCGAAGAGTCTGTTTAGGTTCATGGCCCAGATATGACCAATGTTTATTTAGGGTACGATGGGACTGACATACGCATTGCGGTTATAAATGTCCCTAAATAAATAAAGAAAAAAAAAAAAAAAAAAACAAAATTAATGGCAACTCAAAAATGATTTTGACAGTGTCAGTTATTGTCAAACTACTCGACATTTGCTTGCTTGTGCGCCGCTTACTGCTCTTGCATTGTGAATACTTCTCATACTGTGTGTTTTATTGTGTATTGTGCTTTCTTGACGATTTTGGCGATATTTTATGGACTCTGGCGTATACTGTTTCCACGAACGACCCACGCATTCTCACAACGGATATTGGTTTCTTGTTTCTTCTACTGACACCGGCTTGTTTTGACGGCTTTCGATCACAATGCATACGCAACAAAATCATATGATGAGATATCAGTGCAAAAACATACTTTTCCTATATTTTAGGTGATAGCTCTCTTGTTGGTTGGGAAACGATCGAGCAATATTATTGTAATTGTGTGGTAGGTAAAAGAACTGTAAGTTGTTGTTGTCATGTAATGGTCATAATATCATAATATCATAATATGGTGCCTTAGCTGGGCAAGGTTTCAACAAAACTTAATACCACCTGCACTGGTTTTGGATGATATTTTAATTATCTATGATGATGATAATAATTAGTGATTAATAAAGTAATAGAAAGCAACGAGTATATTATTTATGATCCCACTATCATATGAGCTGATAATGATGATCATGATAAACTATATAAGTGTTTAGTTTTGATAATATAATATATGTTTATGTTTCAGAGAGCACCGTCAAGGCAGCTTTGAATGCACATGGCAATGACAAACACAGGCTAGAGTGGAAGGCCCTGAGGGGTCTGGAACACTCCAAGAAATTCATTGCAAACAGAGCCACAGGCTTCACCCGGAAGTTCTGCGGGTATAACAAGAGCCAAATACGCCTGCTCACAGGAGCGTTCACTGGCCATTTTGGCACCAACGACTTCCTGTGCAGATTGAGATTGGCTCACAATTCGATCTGCAGAGCCTGTGGTGAACAGGACGAGTCCATATCGCACCTACTATGTGAATGCGACGCGTTGGCTGGATTGAGGATGGGTCTGATGGGATTGGTATATCCAAACCCTGAGGACTTCAGGCTTCTCCCTCTGAAGTGTACGCTACGACTGATGCGGTACATTCATAGGGAGATAGCTAAGGGATAAATCTTGGGGCCGACACAAAAGATCCCAATGGGTCGAAGTGTCGCTGGTCTGTGCTGACTGGCCCCCATACATAAGATAAGATAAGATATGTTCCAGTACATAACACACCTAAAATAACACTTAATTACTTGGTGATCTTAAGATATTTGAGACTTTTAAATACATGTGTATGTGTATTTTATTTTTCTTTGACAGTAAATATCTCGTTCCTCCCATTGAGCAGCTAGATGAATATTTTCGTTTTGAAATGTTAATAATATATCTATAAAATAAAGCAAAAAACATCGTAGTAACATCAGGCCCAGATATATATGAAAACTTGCCGATCTCCTTTAAATGCCATGTCTTTATTGGTGGAGTTACCCCAGAATATAATGCCATCGGGCACGCCACGATCGTGGCGGTAAGTCCCGTGTTTCAGGAGTGGCTGGAGAGGCGGCATGGCGCCCTCACCTTCCGGCTGACACAGGTTCTAACTGGCCACGGTTGTTTTGGACGGTTCCTGTGTCGTATACGCCGGCAAGAGACGCCCGGTTGTCACCACTGTGGCGACTGCCGCGACGTTGTTGAAGACACGGCGCTGCACACTTTGGCGGTTTGCCCCGCCTGGGCATCGCAGCGCCGTGATTTGATCGCGGCAGTCGGATCGGTTGCCCTCTCGCTCCCGGCCGTAGTTCAGTCTATGGTCCGGAGTGAGAGATCGTGGAGCACCGTCGCCTCCTTTTGCGAGGAAGTGATTTCCATCAAGGAGGTGGCGGAGCGGGAGAGGGAGCGTTTAAACCCTCACCCCAACCGCAGAGCCGGGCGCCGGAAGGCGCGAGATGACCTCCAGCCATCCTCAGGTTTGACCTGGGGGTGGTGGGCTTTGTGGGCCTGCCCGCCACCCGTTCAGCACCAGGTCCGAGAGGCGGCGTGCGTGTTTCCACGCGCGCCTTTGTGTCGAGTCCGTCTCCCCTGTAGGGGGGAGACAGTAGGGTATTTATAGAAGTGAGTCCTTTGGGTAGGTCTCTTCGCGTAGTGGCCTGCCGCTTCATACGGCGGGCCGTAATCTCGGCGGGGTCGCGACCGCATGCGAAAGCGATTCGCGCGGCCCCGTCGATAGTGGTTTTGTCGAGGAACACCGTGGTAGGTTTAGTCGGTATTCCGGGAGGTACATTATCTCCTTTCCATCTTTCTTTTACCCCGGCGTGTCCGACATAATCCCTCCGCCCGCCCCCGCGGAGGGATAAGCGTCATTGCATTCCCCCACGTAAAAAAAAAATGCATTTAATGCCATATCTTAGTGTAGATTCAACTAGACCGTAATATGCAGTAAGTATTGCATCGATGTTTAATGTACGGGTAAGATTATATAAAGCGTATGAATTAGAGCAGATTTTTTACTTAAATTATTAATGTGCTCTTTCCAGTTCAACTTTTGGTCAATTATTAGACCAAGAAATCGAGTACTAGCTACTTCATTTATTTTGTAACTGTTATGTATTATGGTAAAATTTGATTGATTTTGAACTCTTTGAGCAAAATGCATAATATTTGTTTTATTTATGTTAATTTTCAAATTATTATTATTCAGCCATTTAATTATTGATGTCAGTGAATGATTTATGTCAATTTTATAATAGTCAATATTCTTACACGCTTTGTTCACAGTGCTGTCGTCAGCAAATAAAGTCAAGGGTTGTATAGTGGCATTAGGCAAATCATTTATGTCCGGATGTCCGGTAATTAATGGATAACCTTGATTAATGGATAATAAAAAAATATATATTCAAAAGTGCAAGCTATATTAGCATAGCATACTTGTGACTGTCTATCTTAATAGATAGACAGTGATGTCATGCTAATGCATAATTAGTGTTTAATAATAAAACAACAAAAAACCGATGGATTTCATTCATTTATGGTCGTAGTATACAAGAAAGTTATACATGGTAATAAAAAAAACACATATCTCAGGTAGTAGTCAGGATAGATTTTTTTTCATTTTTTTCTTAACGGCCCTCAGTTCCACTATAAGACATTTTCATGTTCCATTTATAAATTACCGGACACCCTGTATACAAAATGAAGAGAAGGGGCTCTAATACGCTTCCCTGGGGCACTCCGTATGTTACGTAGCACTCCTTTGAATTATATAATTCTTCTGTTTTCGTTTTGACATTGAGTCTACATATCTGAGTAATTTGTTTTCGATCAGTTAAGTGCGATTGAATTAATTTTAATACATTACTAATGCCATAGGCTTCAATCTTATTGATCAGGATTTTGTGGTCCATATGATCGAATGCTAACGACATATCGCAGTAAATAGCACAAATAGGTTATGACTTGTCAAGGGAAGATAACACCGAAAGTATTCATAAAATCGTAAATCACCGTATTAATAGTCCTATTCCGACGGAATCCTTTCTGCTCGTTGCAATATTATTATTTTTAAGATAAAGATTAATTTGATTACAAATGTATTTTTCAAATATTTTCGAAAGTATAGAAATTAAGGCTATGGGCCTATAATTCTCTATCCGTTCTTTATCATCTTTTTTAGTAGTGGCTTAGCAATAGCTAACTTCAAGTCTTTTGGGTATACACCAATAGATATACTTAAATTTAGGATATGACTTAAAGGTTCACAAATATCATCATTGACCCCATTAATTATTTTGGTCGAGAATCCATCGTAACCTATCGTATATTTTTTTAAATTCATCGTTCTATTTATGCTTATCATTTGTAAAACAAATTGCTGGAAACCTAGTTAATGTTTGAGATTGCCGCGACACAGGAATTATAGCTAGTGCGGGAGTAACCCTTATTTTAAGACTTTAGGTATTTGAAATGAGTAAAAAAATATTTATCTTCTGCCTAGCCTTTATTATTGCCAAGTCACTTGGGCTTTTCTAGTCTAACCGGATTTGACTGGATAGCAGTTTTTACACAGAGCGGCTGCCACCTGACCTCAGCAACCCGAAAGCTAACGATACCCTAAGGCTAGACCAGTGTCAGGATATTATAGGGCACTGACTTTCCAATAACGACTGCCATAGATGTTCATGGCAGCCAGGACCGATGGCTTAACGTGCTCTCCGAGGCACGGAGCAGGCGATAGTTGCCAATCAATACGCACATAATTTCGAAAAGGCATATTACTACCGAAAGTCAGAGTTGCGCGACGTGGGTTCGAACCCGAGACCCTCTGCATTGCAGTCTGTTGGTCTCCCCACTGAGCTACCACCGCTATTTTGTTTGGCAGATAGGTCTTTTTTTCTTGTGACGACAGTATTATTAACTCTCAATCATGTAGGTACCAACCGAAAAACTAATCTATGAACTTTTAGTAACTAGTGTCATCTAGAGCCTAAAATTGTAAATAATATTGACGTCTAGCGGCGGAGTTTTGAGCTAATGAGTTTAATGTAGATGTCGCTTAATATACAAACCATAATTAATAAACACTATGCTGGAGTTTAGCGTTGCATTAATATTCTAATATATGTCACTATAATAAAATGAATGTTGAAGTGTTATAAAATCCTTGTTGACACCAGACAAAATATTAATAGATTGATAGTAATCCACATCATATAATGAATAACATATGATTATTATAAATTAAGAATAACTTATATTAACGACTCTAATTTACTTTTCAGGAACGTAGCAAGTGGGAATCCTCATCTGCCAACCCATCTCGGAAACAAACCAAAGATAATTAGGAGCTTCATTTAACAGTATCACAATATACGTAAGTACCTAAGTACAAACAGAATAAATATATTCAGATTATTAAAGCGGTTATTAGTTTCTTATTACGGTTCATAGATGTCGCTGTACTAAGGTTAGAAACATTCGGCTGTACGGGTGGCGCAGTAGTTATAGCGGTTGCCGCTCTATTTCCACTGCGAGTGTTGTGGGTTCTATCCCCACATGGGTCAAAACATTTGAGATCCACAAATAGATAAGGCTAGGTGTTCTTTGTGTCCGTTGTTTGAGTGATGATAAAATCTTCTGCGACACAAGTATTACGCCAAGTGCAGGAGTGGTCTTTTAAAAAACAAAGCAATTGAAAATTAATTATTTTTATTTAATAAAAACAGAATTATCAAAAAACATATTTTCAAATGCATAAACTGTTAAGGATAGGTCTTCGAAATTTCAATCTTCGACTGATTCATTTGGCCAAAATTTAATTTCACTTTCAGCTCTGTTACATGTTCATATGGAAATAGGTATACCAAAGAACATATATTTGAATGAGGGACTCGTTTTTATAAAGTAGTTTTTCAGATATCGATGTTCGATGAGAAAAACTAATTCAAAGCATCCAGAACGCATGTGCACGGTTTTGTTTCGCCATACCTCGCCGAGCTCATGTCACTCCTTATTTATGCCGTGGAAACCTTATGACCATGGAGTCTCGACGGTACCTATCATCACTTTTGCTGTCTATTTGGCATTACAAAGACGAGATTTCCGCCATACCTTTATGAAAAATTAGACTTCTCACTACGCCTGCTAAGAATTACCACTCGATTGAAGTGCCAAAAATACAACACAGCCATGTTTCGTGGTTGTTTTCGATACGCAGCGACAAAGTGTTGGAATAATCTGCCGCCACCGTTGAGATTGCAAAACAGTTTATATCTTTAAAATAATACTGAAAGCAGAGATTCTAGTTAAACAGAAACTGTTACTTTAGTGGCTGAATGTTATTTTATACTATGTCTTTATAGCTTTTAATTCTTTGGTTTTTTTGTTTTATTTATGTTTTAAAACTTTTGTTGTGATCAGCGCATGCACATGCTTCCTCGTTTTGAATTTACATATCTCTCAAAATGTCAATCAAATGTCAAACTAACGGCAATATAGCGGATGCAAATAAAAATCAATGTAATGATTTTTATTCCACCCTATGTCAACAAATAGGTATTCGGCATCGGAAGACGAGCGTCGTCACACCTTTGAGGTGTTGACGACTAATGCTGAGATAATACCTTTTTAACGACACCCTAATAAGCTTTTTTTTTTATTTGTTGTATTGTGTATCTGCATGAGTTTGTCGTTAAATAAACTTATATCTTTCTTTTCTCTTATCTTTCTTTCTATCTTTTTTTTCAAATATTTTGTGCTCAGATGAATCAGAATTTGTTATAGATGGATCAGAAACAGAAATAAAAATGAAAAACTTTATAAATATTAAGAAAATAATCATATTTTAACAATTACAATAATCTGTTTTTAAAAAAACAATTATCAGTGAGCACGTCAGATGAGCAGCGATAGCCTAGTGGGAAACCATTGGACTACCACGCAGAGGTCTCGATTTCGAACCCAAGGCGCGCATCTCTGACTTTTCGAAGTTATATGCGTATTAAATAGTTAATTATCGCTTGCTTTAACGGTGAAGGAAAACATCGTGAGAAAACCTGCATGTCTGAGTGTTCTCCATAATGTTCTCGATGATATGTGAAGTCTGCCAACCCGCACTAGGACAGCGTGGTGGACTAAGGCCTAACCCTTCTCACAGTGAGAAGAGGCCCGTGTTAAGCAGTGGGACTGTTTAATACAGGGCTGATATTATTATTATGTTTCTCTTATCACAGGTACTTATTATATTAGAAAATAACATAATATATTAGAAAATACCTGGCCCTTTGGGAAGCTTACACGGAGACATGGGTCCAACGTGAAGAGGCCCTACGAGAGTTTTAATCAAAGGTGTGATGGAACACCTACAGTGGCACTAGCAGCAGCAGGCGTAGGACTATTGCTACGTATGGATTCTAATATATGGGCTATAGGTATGGGTGTTTGGTGGACCGGTATATTATATATTATAGATGAAAAACGGCGTCTGCCCTGAATACTCTAATAGCATAAATGCAATGGGCAGACGGTGACTCGCCAACTCACTAGATGGGCCCCGTGATAAGCCACTATAGGCATACAAGCCAGCAGCAGAGGGCAACACTAGTGCGAGTGGCTAGGGGTGTCGAGCGGTGCGGCGCCGGTTTCACCATCACGGGTCTTGTGACAAAGGAGACCCGGAGCGGGTTTCCCCGTAGTTATGCACTTGAAAATGACACTTCAACCCCCAAGCATGTAGCTCTAGCGGCTCCCCTCTGACCGGCCGACCAAGGCAAGCCAGAGTTGAGAGTCCTACGGGCGCTCTTGAAGTTCCACCCCAGCCAACCAGTAACGGCAAGTCATTATTATTACATCACGGAAACAATCTGGTGAATTCAACAATAATTCTTTGTAAAGGAAATATTATTGTAAACTTGGCGATTAAAAAGAGTGGCCATGAGTTTCTTGCCCGTTCTTCTCATGAGCCCTAAACCCTTGCATTGCTGAACGTGGCAGTAAATGTACATTCATTGGAAAATTTAGTATAACTTTGACATTCATAAGTGTTACCGTGTAACCTAACGTGAATAAATTTATTTTTGATTTGATTTAGATTTGAAAACATTGCTGAACATCTAAAACAGTATATAATAATTATTGTATTTTATGGGCATTTTAGTATAAATAACAAAAAAAATTAATTTTGCTAATATTTGTAATACAATAAATTCTTTTAAGTACTAAAAAGTTATTATAATTGCTACAATATATTATTTCTTCACTTAAATATTTTTCCGTGTACAACTCATTAGCCATATTTATTATACTTACCTATTAACTTAGATATAACCTTTCATAATTCAGAAAACACAGGAGTACTAACTTATTCTTATAATGGCAGTTATGACATCAGTCTTAGTTAGGCAGTCTTAATATTATTAGAATTAACAATCACATTAGGTAATGTATTTATTACTAACAATAAAGTAACAAAAATTAGATCAACTTTAATTAAATGGCATTTTTCAAATGAATCACCTTATTAACTATCAAAGAAACATACTTATTATAAGCATGGTAACTAATAAATAATGAAGTCAAAGTTAAGTAGGTACTACGAGTATAAGAAATATTTCCTAGGCTTTTTGCAAGGGATCGAGCTAGTTTCAATGTCATCCTCAATACCTTTTTCTTGTTGACGAGATCTTGAGTTTTTGGAGGAAGATGGAGTATCTCTAGAGAGGAGTATCTCTATCTCTCTAGAGAGAATCATATCTTCGCCAATGGCGGAAGACACTTTTGTCCGTATATCATATTGAGACCTTTTAAATAAAAAATTCGTCATCGTCAGTGTCTGAGCGATCATCCACGCTTTTCTGATGTAGGGTCGATAGGACATATCTGGTAAATTTTGGAGTTATAAGTTTTTCATCGATTGATGAAGTTTCTATCTAAAAGCTGTCGTCATCATACAAGTCAAGCATATGGTGTTTTGATCATACGAATCAGGTACAGATGAATCAGGATTTTGCCTACAATCATGCATAACTCATTATACATACAGAGTTCAGTATTGTTATTTTTGTACACGAATCTATAACTTAAAAGCATCACTCGAAACACAGACTGAAGTTGTAAAACAATAAAATAAATTTTATAAAGTAGGCATTGTAATTAGAATGCCACCTGAACCAAGCACATATGAACCAGATATTTACCTTCGTAACACCGGGATCTAAGCCAACCAGCCGCACGTACACCTTCTAGCTCGTCCGTTGCACGACTGGCTTCCCTCCACGTGGGAAGTCAGGTTCTCTTTATTATTACCCGACCAAGAACGGTCAAGCGCAGCTTACGTCATATTAATCAGTATTATACGCCGGAAACTTCTTTGTTAGGTACTAATTTATAAACACACTAAGGTATAACTAAAACACATTTTTTTTTGTAAGAGGGCAGTGTAATAATTATATTGATTTATCAAAGGGAAAATGCGACATCAACCATTTTGTTCCGGAAAATGGAAGACGGACGCGATATATGAATCAGAAGAACAAAGTTCAAATATTTTTATTTTGTACCTAGACAGCATTTATTCCAAAAATATCATTTGTCCCGGTTATGGATAAAGCTAAACTGTACAAAAATAAATTACAGGTCGTTTTGTTAGTTGGTTACAGAAATATATCCATAGAAATCAAAAATTTTGTCTCTGAAGAACTATCCTTAATCAGTCTCTCATTGGAACACGTAGATAAGTCTACATTCATTAATTAAATCTTATTGTAAATCAATTATTAATATGTGAAGCCTTTCTTTTCCATTTCTCGTCGCACTTTGTCCGGATTCGGCCAGAAGACCATTAATATTGTTGAAGCTGTAAAATAAAAATAAATAAGTAATAAACGTTAGATATCGCGATCTGTACACACACTTAATATAACTAGATCTAGTAGTCTACTCTACTAGTCTACTGGTCTTACTCGCGATTAAGTATTTAAAAGGTTATAAATACATATTGCTTGCCCGACAATCGATAGGTATTTATTACCTTTTATATACTTACCAGGGATAATTCCTGTGTCGCGGGGAACTTTACAAACATTCAAACAACGGACACAAAGAACACCCAGAGTTGGAACAACTATTTGTGGATTACACAAATTTTTGTCACGTGTAGGATTCGAACCCACAACACTTGGCACGGCGGCGAAAGCAAAGAATACTTTCATACTGAAAGCAAATAATACTTTTATAGTGAACTAACAGAAATAAATATAAATGTGGATACCATAATTATGCATTACTAAACATTTTATGATGGAAGGCTGTGAAAAGTTGTTGTTGGTTGTTTTTCAGTGCATTGTTTGTTAATATATTATAAGATTACTAACATTAGGTTAAGAACTTTGTACTAACAATATATGGAGAATATTTTATCTGAAATAAACGATTATTATTATTATTATTATTAAAAGCAACTAAATATACCCAACTATTGTCTAGCTGCCCACTACAGCAGAAAAAGGCTAAGAGAGGTGGAGCATGCATTTTGGTTAGAAATGGATATAAATGGAAGGAACTACAAATAATATCTAATATGGCAATGTCAGAAACTTTCGAATGCTGTGTGTTTTAATTGAACTCGTCAGAAATAGTATTGATATTATCTGTGTTTATAGAGTGCCTAAATAAGGAATATTAATGACTTATTTAGTAAATTAGAAATCGTTTTGCGAACAGTAGTCTCTAAACGATAAAAAAATATCATTCCAGTCGGTGATTTCAATGTTGATATATTGATATCAAGCTGTCCATCAGTTAAATTTGGATGCATTTTATTAAACTTGAAATTAGCAGTCAATAAATCTACGCGAATTGTGAGCCAAACATGCATCGATAACTTTGCACATAATTTGTAATATATAAATATTGGAATTTGCTTTATCCGATCATACAGCCCAATTATTAAAATGCTCCGTTGATAAAATATGTGTTATTGTTAAGTACCAAACAGTTAGGCGAAATTATAACAGCGAAAATTTGACAAAGTATTATATATTTATAAACACCTTTAAACTATATTACGACCTATGATTTCCAAAATGTAAAATTTATGTTAATCTGATAAAGAGACCGAAATGGGTACCACGAGAGATTCAAATATACAGCAAGAAGGAAAGACAACTCTTATGGATGCATAGGCTTAAACCCGATGCATATAGTAATACACGTTTTCTTAATTACTCTAAACTGTTTAAAAATATTGTTCGCCTCACCCAGTGTTCACAAAACAATGATAAAATTAAAACGTCTACTAATAAAAGTAAAACAACTTGGCAAATAATAAACCAAACTAAATTTAATGATCCAGTAAAAACCATATTAATAACATAAAAACTGATAATACTTATATAGAAAATCCAAAACAAATATGATTTTCTATATAAGTATTATCATCATACGTTTAATAATTACTTAATTGACAAAATACAACCAACAATTTAATTACAACATATCTTCCCATAAAAAAAATCAATGTTTATGGCTCCTAGTTTACCTCAAGACGTACTAAAAATCATATAAACCCTACGAAACACAAACATTGTGGGATATGACGATATCTCTACCAAAGTAATAAAAGCTGTAGCACAGGAAATTTCTCACATTACGATTCTATGTGTCAGTGACGAAAAGGTCCCCGAGGCATTAAAACTATCAATAGCTAAACCACTATTCAAAAAAGAGAACAGAGAGCTAATGCAACACTATATACCGAACTTAGTAATACCAATTTTTCCAAATCTTAGAGAAATTTTTCCACAAAGCAATAGACAAATATTTAGACAATAATGAAATATTCTCAAAATCACAATTTGGTTTTTGTGAAAACACGTCTATTAATATGGCAATCAACAATTAATTCCATACAGTAATGACAAATGTGGATAAGACAGTGCCTGTATGTGCTGTGTTTCGTGATATGACGCAAGCATTTGATTACGTTCAACATAACATACTAACGGGAAAACTTGATACATACACAATCTTGAGGGATAATGTACTGAGTCTGATAAAATCGTACTTGTGTAACAGAAAACAACGAACTGAGATTACCAGAATTAACACTATTACGAAAAGAACGTAACGTTATTTTCGGTGTAGGTACCTCAAGGTAGTGTTCTGGGACCGCTGCTTTTTATTTTATACATTAATGACTTGACAAAATCAAAACCACATCCGATGACTCTCTTTGCAGATGACAGCACTGTGACAATTTCTTGCAATAAAAATGACATGATACAATATAAACTTGACATTGATAATTCCTTGACATTAATAATGAAATGGTTGGACATTAATAATTTTAAGATGAATTTAGAAATACTAAAATAATTCACTTTAGCTAGCGTTCAAAATTAGCAGAACCAAATATACAACTTAAAGATAAAACAATTGAAAATGTAAACACGTCGAAATTTCTAGGATTAACAATAGATAAAAAGCTATATTGGAAATCACACATAAATAACCTTAGTAAAAAACTTCCAATTCTGCCTTCGCCTTATATTAACTGCGTACAGTAGTTAATACATAAACTCTGAAAACAGAAATTCTCCCCGTGACCATGGCTGCTGAAAAGTAACCGAAACGTCGGGGAAAGTTCATAAATAAACAACGCGATAAAATCCGTATATAGTAGTTTAATTTCAATGAATAACATTCGCGTAAACAGAAGACAAAATTACAGAAACTCTGATTACGGCTTATCATGGACTAGTTGCATCAAACTTGCGGTACGGTATCATTTTTTGAGGGAATTCTACTGATGATAGCATAACATTTAAAGCACAAAAGAGATGTCTAAGATCTATGTTTAGGCTAGACTACAAATAGCTGCAAATGTTATTTCCAAAAATTTTAAATCCTATCCTTACCATCTTTGTACATTTTGGAAACTGCAATGTTTGTCAAATTAAACCACTCTTTTTCCACGCCTAGAAGACATAGTCTCGCGTAACAGGCGCAATAATAGTAGACTTCGGCTACATAGAGTTACAACTGCACTCATCCGCAAAAGTATATCTTGCATGGCACAAATCATATATAATAAGTTATTGGAAATCATTAAACAATAATGCATTTAAAAATCAACAGAAGGATTTTCTTACGAGTAAAGCCTATTATACTGTTACAGAATACCTAATGGATAATATTTCTTAATTATATAAAATTGCTTCAGTAAGACATGAATTTATTGATGTTACATATATTTAAATAATTTTGCTCATTGTATATTTATATTCTTTGCCAAATAATTAATATTTATTCACTATTTAATTGACATATTCAATTTATTATCTTATAATTTAAAATTTTCTAAATACCTTTGACATGACTTAATTTATTTTCATTGTTATGTATGTGGTATAATTGAAACACGATAATTTACTTTTCTTAATTTATATTCATTGACATGTACACACAGCGACGCATCAACCTAGACTGTTTGGACTTTAAACTATTAGAAGTTGAACGCTGCGAATGAGTGCGAGAGATTGCGTTATATTTTTCTTACGCTCTCACTATGCACTGTGCACTGTCCCTTTCCGACAATTCTCTATTTTGTATGTAGGATAGTTATGCGTATATAGGGTGTCTAACTTGATGTGTAGCCTACATATGAGATATAATTGAAATAATACTTTACTTTTTATTTAATGTCAAATATTTGTACGCCACAGCATGAGGCTAAACATGACTGGACATATTAATTCATTTAATATAACTACAACGTGCATGCTTCTGTATGTAACAACACACATGTTTTTATCAAGTAAAGAATTATTATTATTATTATCATACATTTCTGTATTGAGTTGCTAGGTACGCGTTTCGTTACGTGTTAGAGCGCATACTCTATAACTCAGTTAGTCTGAGCCTGACGATTACTAGAACCACACGTTGGAGTGCAATATTAATTAAACAGTAGCTTAATTCAAATGATGGCATGTTGTACATATTAAAGGATAGGGCCTTTAATATTTAAAACATGGCTTTTCGACACATATTCTTTGAAAAATACGTCGAAATTAAACTGTGTCTGGTTACACTTTTCTTAAATACAGAAATCGGGCCTAAGTATCAAGAGCCATGCACTAGTATTGTCGAACAATCGATAGTTTAAATCGAAAGTCAACTACTCCATCGATAGGACTATCGATAGTACCGACACTATCGATAGTATCGATACTATCGATAGCATGTTTCAGGTCAATACTGTTAAAATGATTTAATAGTATCGATACTATCAAAGCTCGTAATGATAATACTATTGATCTTATCGATACTATCAACAGTTTTACAGTATCGATAGTGACTTGTATTTCGATAGTATCGCTTATACTGCGCAGGTATAGTAATCAATGATGACTAAGAACATTTAATTAGTTATGGTTTTGTATACCTGCATTCTGTAAACAATACTATTGCAAATTTCTAACTATAGATAACCTAAAACTATCGATAGTATCGATAATATTGCACTCTGAAAATATTATTGTCACCATCCTAGCTATCGATAGTATCGATAGCATAGATAGTATCGATAGCATCGATAGTATCGACAGCATCGATAGATATCGTTAAACTATCCATAGACTAGGTATCGTACTGGTATCGATATTCGACTATCGATCGGCAACACTACCATGCACTTTAATTTTAACCTCTTGCAACGCTAGGACGCCGGCATCTAAACTTAACTAGACTATGTATTTAAAACGTAATTTTTTTATGATAGTCTACTTTTGATTGAATAACTTTTTTGTATTTTCGTATTTTTGATAACGGGATTCGTTGAGGTTAAACAAACTAGTTGAGATGTTTCTGGTACGTAGTATGTTGAAATTAATGGATTTCTGCAAATATTTTGAAAGCATTATAGAAAGGTATAGTTTTAATAACTTTCGACGCATCTAGAAAGTTTTCTAGCGACCATTAATTATATTTGGTCATATTTAAAAGGCAAATGGCTGGAATTATTTACTATGCACTTTCACATAAGAAATATTATTAGTATTATTGCCTAGGTCATAGCTCTTTAACATTTGCTTTTAATTATATGCAATGTCAATGACACACACAGATAAGTTTATAAATATAACCAATATTATAATAATATAATATTCTACTAATAATATTATTATTATTACTACTACACACAACACCATCTAGCCCAAACTAAGTAAAGCTTGTACTATGGGTACTAAACAATGGATAAACATACATATATACTTTTTTTTGTAAATACATACATATTATACATAGAAACACCCACATCAAGACAAACATTCATGTTCATGCACACAAATGTTTCACTTGTGCGGGAATCGAACCCGCGACCTCAAGCGTGGCAGTCGGTTACACTAATCACTACGCCATCGAGGCCGATGACACAATCATGGCTACTTTCCAGGTAAGTTGCAATTAAATATTTTAGCACTATTTAATTTCATTAGACAATTTTTATATTAATTTATTTGAGAATTACCTAACCAAACTATTATTGACTGGACGGATGGCGCAGTGGTTTAAAAGGTCGATCGGCCATTGCCACTGCATCGAGTGTTGTGGGTTTGATACGAGACAAAAAATTTTGATCCACACATACATAATTCAGTCAGGATGTACTTTGTGGTCGCTGTTTACAATTTTGTAAAGATCCTATAGACACAGAAATCATTGCTAATGCAGGAAATGTCTTTAAAAGGAAATACCGTGGGCTCTGAACTAACCGCTTCTTACAATGAGAAGAGGCCCACGCCCAGCAGTAGGACAGTTTATTTACAGTGCTAATATAATTATATTCCGGCATCTAGTATCAGTTTTCAGCTACTAGCATCAAGCAGATCGTGGGTTCACGTTAGGAATTATTTTCGTCTGATACAACGCTCGGTAGACAGGCTAATTGGTTCGTGCGTATTATGTAATCAAGTCTCAGACTACCCGTTTGGTCAACGGACGAGAGAGAGAGTATATTACCTGCTGCAAATACTCCGAAGAATGTGAAGGCTTCTAAACAGTACACATCCAAGGTGGCACCAAGGAAGTAAGAGCCAACCGCCGCGCCAGCTCGGCCTACCATGTACATCATGCACATTGCCATGGCTCTGGTAAGAGGAAAAAATGAATATATTAGTTACGAGGTTTTGCGGCTTCGCTCGCATAAAAGTAGGTATGCTAGTTTGGTATGTATATCTTTATATATATATATAAATCTTCTGTTCGTGTGTTTATCATTAAACTCCTTCCGAACGGCTGGACCGATTTTGATGAAATTTGTGTGCGTGTTCAAGCGGATTCCAGAATGGTTTAGATATTGTATTTTTTAATTTTTTGTGTGTACACAAAATATATACAGCGTGTATATTTTATTTAACTTTTAAAAATACGTGATCATTTTCCAATTAGTCTGAGTTAACTCTTACGCCGTTTCTATGCAATTTACGCCATACGCCTTTTTTGTGTTATTTACGCGTTAGATTATGCATGGAAAGGTTTTGAAACAACACCATGCCTCTGATGCGCCTACCGCGCCTATACCGCTTATGCAGCGTCTATGCCGCACCCATGCCGCACGTATGCCACGCCTTAATATCGAAATTCAATACCTATAAATTATGAGAAGTATTCCTCAACAGTTGACATACTCGTAACTAAGCCTTGTGTTTATAGAACTATGCAATGGTCACTAACCTCAAGGACGTAGGGAACACATCGACGGCAATAGCTGCGAGTATGGAGGCTGCACACCCTGAGCAGAGAGACAGCACCAGCAGCGCTGTGGCTGCGATACCCTTGGGCACGAAGGCGGCGCTGACCGTTGCAATACCGCATATGAAGATTATACCACCTGGAAACGGTTATATACAGAGTGAAATGGAAGAAATTGACTTCATGGTTGACGTGGTGATTTATAAGGTTGTCTCGCCACTGCCTCCGCGGTGTGTGTGTTTATTCATTAGTGTTGTGGTTTCAATGCCCACTGACAAAAAATTTCGCAACCATCGATGGGCTCAACACTGCTTTGAGAACTGTCGCTGGTGAAATCATCCTGTGTATGGAATATTATATTCCATACAGTGATGTCACGAGCGGCAGCAGGAAAAGGCCCTGGTTCGGTCGTGAATGCGCTGATGCTGTTGAACGCAAACAGACAGCGTACCGCGCTTGGACCAGGGCTCTCACACTTCCTTCGGGAACTCGTGCATTCTGGTCTCTTGCCAAAGCTATCGAAGGAAATTTCTGCAAGCCATCCTTTCCACCCCTACACATGGGAAATGCTTCGTTGGCCCACGACGCAAAAGAGAAAGCCGATCTTCTGGGTAAACTTTCTGCGTCCAACTCGACTTTGGATGACGAGGGACAAAAACCGCCTACTATACCGCGGTCTGACGGTTGTATGCCGGATATCAAGTTCTACCAACGCTCAGTGCGTTTAGCACTTCTATCCCTTGATATCCATAAGTCGAGTGGGCCTGATAGAATCCCTCCTATCGTGTTAAACATGTGCGCTCCTGAGTTGGCGCCGGTCTTAACGCGACTATTTCGGCTCTCTTACTCTTCTGGCGTAGCCCCGACATCATGGAAGTTAGCATTGGTCCACCCGATGCCAATAAAAGGCAACCGCTCAAATCCGTCCAACTATAGACCGATAGCCATAACTCCCCTTTTCTCGAAGATAATGGAATCCGTTATCAACTGTCAGCTCTTGCGGTACCTAGAGGGTCATTAGCTGCTTAGTGACCGGTACGGTTTCCGTAAGGGTCGGTCGGCTGCTGATCTTCTAGCATACCTAACACATCGTTGGGCACAGGCGATCGAGACAAAGGGGGAAGCCTTGACGGTAAGTTTGGACATAGCGAAGGCCTTTGATCGTGTCTGGCACAAAGCGCTTCTTTGGAAGCTCCCTTCCTATGGGCTTCCCGAGAGATTATGCGAATGGGTCACTAGCTTTTTAGCAGACAGAAGCATTAAGGTCGCAGTCGACGGTGAATGCTGTAACTCCATGCCTGTAAATGCTGGTGTCCCGCAAGGCTGTGTGCTATCGCCTACTCTGTTCCTCCTCCATATCAATGACATGTTGCAAATCAGCAATATTCATTGTTATGCGGACGACAGCACGAGCGATGCTCTCTATACAGGCCGCGCTAACATCTCTCGAGAAAACGTCATTGAGAACCGAAACAAACTTGTGTCTGAAATTGAGACCTCTTTAAAGAAAGTCTCAGATTGGGGCAGACTTAATTTGGTCCGATTTAACCCCACAAAGACACAAGTCTGCGCGTTCACCGCCAAAAAACTTCCGTTGGTCGTATCTCCTCGTTTTGAGCACAACCCCATAACTGCCTCAGCCAATATTGGAATACTTGGTGTTGACATATCGAGTGAAGTCCAGTTCCGCGGCTATTTAGAGAGTAAGGCTAAATTAGCTTCGGAAAAGCTTGGCGTGCTCAACAGATCGAGACAGTATTTCACGCCGAGCCACCGCCTACTACTTTACAAGGCGCAGGTTCGGCCTCACATGGAATACTGTTCTCATCTTTGAACAGGGGCACCCCAGTACCAGCTTCTCCCTCTAGACCGCATTCAACGGAGAGCGACTTGAATCGTCGACTGCCCGGTTGTTTCAAATCGGCTAGATCCCTTGGCGCTGCGTAGAGATGGGGCCTCGCTATGCATCTTCTATCGCTTTTACTATGGGGAGTGCTCCGAGGAATTGTTTGGACTGATCCCTGCCGCCTCTTTTCGCTATCGTCCTACGCGACAGAATTTGCATTCCCATCATTTAGATGGTTGGCAGTCCACAACTGTGCGCTTTTCCAGAAATTTTCTGCCTCGCACAACTAAACTGTGGAATGAACTGTCGCCAGCGGTATTTTCGGACCAATACGAACTACAAACCTTCAAGAAAAGAGCGTACTCCTTTTTAAAAGGCGGGCAACGCATTTGTAGCTCCTCTGATGTTGCGGGTGTCCATGGGCGGCGGTAATCGCTTACCATCAGGCGATCCGTCTGCTCGTTTGCCACCTACATCATAAAAAAAGGCAGCGTTCAACCAAGCCACAAAAGTCTGCAAGAGGGCATACTTAAGAGCCCAGGATGCCCAGCGCGTCGCACGGTTCGGCCAGGAGCTCATGGCGCATCTCACGGGCAGTCTTAGCTATTGGCGCCTGGCCAAAGCCGTGCAGTCCAACCTCTGCCAGACCTCGCTGCCCCCTCTGAGATATCCGTATGGATCACTGGCTCATCGGCCGCAAGAAAAGCAAATCTGCTTGCAAATCTCTTTGCGGCCAAGTCCCGAATCGATGACTACGGTTCGCAGTCGCCTAATATTGCCAACTGCAGCTACACCATGCCTGATATACGTATCAGGCAACGTGACTTTCGTGCGATACTGCAGTTTCTCGATGTTCGGAAAGCCAGTGGACCTGACAGCATCCCAGCTGTGGTCCTCAAAAAATGTGCAGCGGAGTTGTCTCCCATATTTACGCGCCTATACCGGACGTCTTACGCCGCAGGCACTGTGCCTGAGGCTTGGAAGGCGGCGAACGTTCAACCGATTCCCAAAAAGGGGGACCGTTCCGAGCCAGGCAACTATCGATCCATAGCTATCACTTCTGTGCTCTCCAACGTGTTCAAGCGGATTATAAACACCCAAATTGTCCACTACCTGGAGGATCACTCGTTGATCAATGATCGCCAATACGGCTTTCGGGCTAAACGATCAACGGGTGATCTTCTAGCGTTCGTCACACAACACTCCCTCACACTAAGTCTTTGGCTATCAGCCTAGACATAGCCAAAGCTTTCGATAGAGTCTGGCACCGGTCTCTTCTTTCCAAGCTTCCGGCCTATGGCTTGCCCCCTCAACTGTGCACCTGGATTACAAGTTTCCTGCAGAAGCGTCATATTCGAGTCCTTTGCGACGGTCACGCTACCAAATTCATGCAGGTCAATGCAGAAGTGCCTCAGTGTCTTATCCCCTACGTTCTTTCTTCTGCATATCAATGATATGTTGAATCTCGGCAACATACATTGTTATGCAGACGATAGTACCGTGCATGGGCGATATCTCGGACGTCCTGGGGCCAAACAGGCTGAGGTTGAGGGGAAAAGGCAGGATCTTGTCGTTGAACTTGACCAGACCTTGAACCGCATCTCTGAATGGGGTGCCAAGAACTTGGTCCAGTTCAAAGCCAAGAAGACCCAGGCATGTGCGTTCTCAACAAAAAAGTCTTCGTTCCTTCCCCTCCCTTCTCTGAAGAACACTCCACTGGTGATACGTGACAGCCTCTCCATCTTAGATATGGATCTTTGCCGCTCCCTTAATCCCAAAACCTACATCGAGAGCGTCATTAAGCGAGCTTCGCGAAAACTCGGAGTTCTGAACAGGGTGAGGCGGTTCTTCGCGCCTGGGCAGCTGTGCCTATTCTATAAGGCACAAGTGTGCCCTTGCGTGGAGTACTGTTCTCATCTTTGGGATGGCTCCGCGCAGTACTTGCTAGGCGCTCTTGACAGGTTACAGCGACGGGCTGTCCGTATCATCGGAGATCCAGAGGTCACGAGTTCACTGGAAACTCTGCAACTCCGTAGGAATATTGCCTCTTCGGCATGTTTCTACAGAATATACCACGGGGAGTGCTCTGAAGAGTTATTCCACCTTATCCCGCCCTCCTCTTTCCTAACCAGAACAACGCGTGCTGGGCTCAGATGCCATCCCAACACGGTGGAGTTGACTAGAGTGCGTACCAACAAGTTTGGGTTCTCATACCTCTGCCGTACGATCAAGGCATGGAATTCTCTGCTAAGGCACATGTTTCCTTCTTCCTTCAATCCTGGGTCTTTTAAGCGGGGCGTGAAAAAGCACCTTCTTAGGCCGTCAAAGTAGAGACCTCAACATCGCCTCGGCTGTTATGAGGACGATGTGGAGGCCACTGCTCTTAGACCACACGACTGCTTACCATCAGGCGGGGTGTGGTCACGTCGAGTAAAAAAAAAAAAAAAAAAAATTTGATTTGCAGAGCCTGTGGTGAACATGACGAGTCCATATCACACCTACTGTGTGAATGTGACGCGTTGACTGGACTAAGGATGGGTCTGATGGGATTGGCATATCCGAACCCTGAAGACTTCAGGCTTCTCCCAGTGCATGCAGTACATTCATAGGGAGATAGCTCAGGGATAGACCTCGGGGCCGACACAAAAGATCCCACTGGGTCGAAGTGTCACCGGTATGCACTGACTGGCCCCCGACTTAAGATAAGATAAGAGTCTGAGTATTTTTGTGTCCGTTGGTTGAAGGTTTGTAAAGACCATTGCAAAAAAAAAAATGTTTAACTGGGCTGAAGATGGGCTGATAGGAATGCATCGATAGCGCAAATGTTTATTAACAGAACAACCCTTTTGCTAGATACGGAAGTCGTACCTGTAACTTCACAATTCTTAAACAAACTTAAGCAATAAAGCCAGTGGGACATTCTGAGATGACAGTACATAAATAGTTCAAAGTCATTTTATTTTTGTAAATGTGTGTGGTTTTGCAAACATTTGAACAACGGACGAAAAGAATACCCAGACTCTAAACAAATTTCTGGATCACGCAAATAGTTATTGCGAGTCTAATCGCATGACTAAGACTTAAGGACTACAAACGGTCTCAAAAGATGTCAAATATGATATAAAAAAGATAGGGGTAAAATGTTACTAGTAATTATATAACCCTGTATATCTGTTACACCCTATAAACAACACTGAATACTTACAATACATAGTTTTCCTTCCAATCTTGTTGATAAGGAACCCTATCGCAAGATAGGTGAGCGCGAACACGGCTCCCATGGACATGGAGATGGGGAATACTGCTACTGACACTTCTGATTGGCACTCCTCGCCTTCCGATAATAGCTAGAACGAAACAACAAAAATAACTTAAATCAATATTATGCAAATTATTATTAAATTAGCTGACACGTGCAGTTTCGCCCACGTGTATGACTAATGCCTTGCTCCCGTGGTTCGTAGTTATGTCTTGTCTTGTATATTTCTGGATGAAGTAGCTTTTTAATGGTGAAAGAAATTGCTCGAGTAATATTGTTTTACGTTCACGCGAATGTTATTGATTGAAATTAAACTACTATCGTGCTGTTTATACAGTGTGTATAATAAACCCTGTCCGATCCATTAAGGACTTGTTTCTCTCTTAACAAACATGCTAAGAAAAATAACAAAAAACAAACTATATCATCGTTAAACGTCTTCATAATATTTTAAGTAAAGTATTGATCATCATTTTTGCCCTTAATTACTGAAATTTTACTGAAATTTCGCACAGTCTAGCAACACTCCACTAAACTTGACAAGGACGCGGAGCGTGGCATACTTTTGGCGGCAGTTTTCTAAGGCGTAGATAGGCGTGGCGTAGCGCGGCGTAGCGCGGCGCGGCATCGGTAAATCTTTATGAACTTTAGTGATACCTAGGTATTATGATTAATAAGTTGTCGGTGTTGCCATGAGTAATCTATTAACATATTATTTTAAATAAATTAAATTTACTGGGGTCATTTTTTAACGATTTATTAAAGGATGTCACTTAGTGTACTCATAATAATATTGTCTTCTGTTTACGCGAATGTTATTCATTGAAATTAAACTACTATATACGGATTTTATCGCGTTGTTTATTTATCACTGTATTACAAAATTTTGAAAATATTACTCTACTACTACTATTGATTTTATTTGACTAATTTATAAGCTAATAAAATTATTTAAACTATTAAATCTATTTATTTTTGGTTTACACTTTCCCCGACGTTTCGGGTGCTTTTCAGCAGCCATGGTCACGGGGAGTAAATAATTTTATTAGCTTATAAATTAGTCAAATAAAATCAATAGTAGTAGTAGAGTAATATTTTCAAAATTTTGTAATACAGTGATAAATAAACAACGCGATAAAATCCGTATATAGTAGTTTAATTTCAATGTACTCATAATAAGTTACTGTATAACACCTCTAAGGATCGGACAGGGTTTATTATACACATTGTATAAAACATAATTCATAGTTTTGAAACTATTACACTACTACCTACTCTTAAACTTAAATAGTTTAAATAGTAGTTATGTTTAACAGTAGTAGTGTAATACATTCAAAGTCATTTTATAAAAGTGCTAAATTAACAACGTGATAAAATCCGTATAAAGTAGTTTAATTTTAGTCGTTCTAGTAGTTGTTGTTATCTATTAAGAACAAAAATACAAAAATGTAAGCTTTCCTTTTTAAAAGGTCCTCCAGAACTCCGACCGAAATTCGGTCACGGCGGCCAATCTTAACAGAGATTGGCCTTTCGCGCGGGAAATATTATATTGCACAAGCGTGTGCGCAAATACAATTGCACAAGCGTGAGCGCAAATACAATTGCACTCACTGTTACTACAATATCTCCTGCGCAGAAGGGTCAACTTTATTAACTTCGGCCGCGGTTGTGACCGAAATTTAGCCTAGAGGACATTATTTGGGTTGATTTTAGTTGTTTGGATTGCTTTTGCTATGGCAAGAATTGTTCTTTGTTGTTGTTTCTGCATTGCCATGAGTGCAGCCACAGGAGGAAAGTCTACCACTAACAGCAATAATAAATAAATATCTCAATAAGCCATGAGCAAAAGTGTTTTGACGTGTCGCAAAGCGCGGAGTTTTAGACTTAGGTTATCACAGTCTAAAACTCCCTGCTGCTTTACTTTTACTTACAAGCGAGGAAACACTCAATTGCCAAACAGGAGTTGAGTACGCGTTCTCGACTTACCTTGTTGTGTTTTTTTAAGTGAACTCGTCACCATATGAGTAAAAATTTATTTTTACTTTAAGTATCTTACACGACTGTAACGCGCCATCTATCGTAAAATTAATATAATTATACAAATAGCTTGTGTTATAACACATTAACGGATTAGATTCCCGGCTCCGGGAATCGATCCTTTACTCCAGGATAAGTGAGATTTTGTTTACAATCAAGCCGCTAGATTAACCAGATAATCAGTAGTTTAAATAAATATTTTATTATAGATATCTTTAGTACTTACAGCTGTACTGTTCACGAATTTATCTCGTATAATTTGGCAGATGGTGATATGCCTGTTGGAGCTGTTGTCGAGGATGCTGTTCAGGATATCTGGCACCCACACGTACAAACCACTCGATCTGAAAACAAACATAATGAGATAAACGTATATGTATATGTAAGAGAAGACAACGGCATTCCCAGTTAAAAGTTCTCATTGGTTCTACGCCCTTGCTTTGATGAACGTGGCAACAGGCAAATGTAAAAATTTGTAATGTAAATTCATATTTATTGTTTAGTTAGTGTAACCTTGACGTTCATAAGTGTTACTTTGTGACCTAAATGAATAATTATACATTAAGATCTGATTTTGATTTTGATCCTGGGAATTCGCACAAATTTTATTGCAACCGAGTTAACAAGGCATTTAGATTTTCAACAAAATCTCAAAAAAAACAAAGCTACTTTTTTCGTGCTAAGTAAAAATATAAATTCTAAACGAGAAAAAGGTTTTGAACCTGCGCCCCTAACAAACCATATCATCGTTTTACTAACTGAGGTATTTATTTATAGACATTACAAGATACAATTTTCATTAATAACTATGCAAGGCGATGATAAGCGCCATCTACTGATAGTAAATAGAAGTATGCGATAAACAAGGCACGCAATTATATTAATTACCATTGATCAGTGAGTAGCTCAGTGGGGAGACCAACAGACTGCAATGCAGAGGGTCTCGGGTTCGAACCCACGTCGCGCACCTCTGACTTTCGGTAGTTATATGACTTTTCGAAATTATGTGCGTATTGATTGACAATTATCGCCTGCTCCATGCCTCGGAGAGCATGTTAAGCCGACGGTCTCGGCTGCAATGAAAATTTATGGCAGTCGTTATTTGGAGAGTCAGTACCCCCTAATATCCTGACACTGGTCTAGCCTTAGAGTATCGTTAGCCTTCGGGTTGCGAAGGTCAGGTGGCAACCGCTCCGTGTAAAAACTGATATCCAGTCAAATCCGGTTAGATTAGAAAAAGCCGACCCCAAGTGACTTTTAATAATAAAGGCTAAGGAGAAGAAGTGAGTTAAGCATACAATATGAACGGTTTGCTAAGTCTCGGTTCCTAAATCAAGAAACGAGTCGTTCTACCTACAGCCAGTTAATTTTTGACACATATTCTATAAAAAAATATGTTGTAACTTAATTTTAACGGCTCTTTCCTTGATATAGGAGCCGGGCGTAAGCCCAGTAGTGGGCTACCGGTGAATGATATTGAATACTTACAGCATGAACACGGTAAACATCGACACATGCGATATGATCACACATTTGAGCAGCGGTGGTTTGACCATTAAGTACACGTTCTTAACGGCGCCAGCGAAGCCGCCGGTTTTGACTTCCTCACTGCCTGTACTTAGTTTCGTGACCTGGAAAGAGATTGAGACGAAGATTAATAAAATATCTTCGTGTCTGCTATAAGCTCGGTGACGCAGGAGGAGTGGATGTGACATGTGTGTTGAACATGAGCTATTTGATGCCGTCCGAGTCAGGCAAAAAGGTATTGTATGTTTTTCTATCAAGTATTTCTTAGTAGCCGCGCAAAGTCAGCAAACGGAGTGTAATCTAAAAACCAAACCGGCCGGCTATATATATATTATGTATGTAGGTAATTAATTAACAAAACTACAAACCGCTACATTTTGACATAAGATCAAAACAATTATTTATAGGTGACACAAATCACGGAAAAAAGTTTATTCTTCTATTATTACCCTAGGTGCATTTATCATTCTTCCTTCAACCCTGGGTCCTTCAAGCGGAACGTGAAAAGCACCGTGCGTAGTCAAAGAAGAGACCTTGGCAACATTTCACGTGAGGACATGGTATGGAGGCTCTGCTCATATCTTATCTTATCTTATCTTGTGTGACCCAGTGGGATCTTTTGTGTTGACTTCCCCTATAACGACTGCCATAGATGTTCATGGCAGCCCGGACCGACGGCTTAACATGCTCTCCAAGGCACTGAGCAGGCGATAATTGTCAATCAATACGCACATATTTTCGAAAAGTCATATAACTTCCGAAAGTCAGAGGTGCGCGACGTGGGTTCGAACCCGAGACACTTTGCATTGCAATCTGTTGGTCTCCCCACTGAGCTATCGCTGCTCATATACTACACGACTGCTTACCATCACGCGGAGTGTAGTAATTTTTAGAAGCACTAGCCTCGTCTTATCTTTTCCGTGACACAATTATTTATCTAATTTTCGTGTCGTTAGTGGCCAACCTGTTGTCAAAAGTTGTTCAAGCCGCCTGTAGGCCTCTGACATGGTTTAACAACTGCTGTCAATTTGTCAACAACCGGAACCGACTCTTTACATGCCCTCCGAAGCACGGAGACACTCAGATGAAATACCACTAAGCGGTCACCCAACTATAGACTGACCGCGCCCAACGTTGCATAACCTCTCTAATCGTTTACCGATCAGTGAGTGCAACTGGCTATGAGCGCTGGCTATTTATCTCGTGCGGAAATTAAACCAAAAAGACTCGGCGCAAGGGCATTGACGAGGCGACCATTACGCCATCAGTCTAATACCTAAGATATAGTTTTAAATATAAAATACGACGAACACACTTACCGCACCCGTAGTAGCGAAGGGACCGAATGACCGTTCCTTCCGTGCAGTGTGAATCAAAAATACTCATTAGTTTAAACTTACCGGGAAATCCTCAGCACTCTTGCCATAATTCCACTCGAACATCTTCGCCAGAACTGGTAGCGCTGCTTCGGGACCTTTAGCAGCCAGTAAGAACCGAGGACTTTCAGGCAAAAACATCAGTATGACGGCAGCGACCAGACCAGGCACGCACCACAACCAGACAAACGCTCGCCAGGGTACTATCTCCATGTAGGCGATCGTGAAGGACCATTTGCCTGGGATTATGATCCAAGCGAGACCTGGAAAAGACGGCATGATTTAAAGTTTACAACTATATTTTTTTATACTAATATTGTCTTATGTTTACGCGAATGTTTAATATTCATAAAGTTACGAGCCCGTTGGCCCCTCAAGTTTCGCCCCCTAGTAGGTATTTGCTAGGTTTCTTCTTAAATCCACCCAAAAATAGGAGTCTATCTATGAAAGGGGCGAAAATCAAGGGGCGTACGGGCTCGTAGCCATTCATAATTACCTATTGAGTGGCAACGTAACACCTGCGGCCGGACACAATAGGTTTTCAATTATGACTGGCATTCCAACAATTGAGAGTCTTAACAATTTTACGTATACTTTGATATTGCTTCACATTTTAAGAATGAGATGAGTACAACCTCAAATCATGATCGTGGCAGATGAATAGCATTCGAAACAGGAACATGTAAGTATAAATAGCGTTTTCATAGTAAAAATTTACATTTTAAATAAACCTCTAAAGATTTGATTTTTTGTTTTATTTGTTTGTAAGGATTTAATTCAAAAACAGCTCAACCGATTTTAAATATTCTTTCACCAATAGAAAGCTATATTATCACCGAGTAACATAGGCTATATATTTTATTTTTAAAAAAGTACTGTACATCTTTATACAGTGTGAGTTTTCATAAAGTGACCATATGAAAATGAGTGAAAAGTAATATAAAATATTAAAATTAATATTCTTCGATTTATACATTTCTTTAGTAGTTATGGACCTTGTACCAAAAAAAACTTGTAACTTTTGAACCAGGTGGTTAATCGTGTTGAAACAAAAACAGTAATAATACGCAATGTGTAGACAATAACGACGGTATACTATTCACATCCAAAAAAATACCGGTGGCATAAAAATAAGGAACATTTTAGACCAAAACTGAGTTTCGTACAATGTTTTTTTAAACATTGTTAAAAAACTCAAGAAAACGTCCCCATTGCCCCTAGTTTTTATTAATTGACGTTAATTTGTATCTTATAAGGTATAAAACAACATAAAAACCACACCTGTATCCCAAACAAAACAGTTTTTATGAAGGGCTAAACAAAGACCTTGCCACCACCACGTCCATCTTTGTTTGAAAATTGCATTATTTATCTCAGGTGGTTTCAGGTGGGATTGAGGTGCAGGGTAAGGGATAAATTGCGGGCCAGGTCTACAGAAAAAATCAGTCGCTCCGAATCATTCGCCGCTGCTACTTGTGTGTTCTTGTTTTGTGATGCCCCGTTTGAGTGATTGTCCTCCGGCGCATATCGCCGATATGCATTTTTATTATGGATTGTGTAATGGAAGTGCAAGAGGTGCTCATACAACTTATTTAGCTACGTTTCCAATGAGACGACCAGTACCATCTGCACGTAACTTTCAAGATGTTCATAGAAGATTGGCTACTACTGGGCTTGGACCAAGTAGAGATCTTCGCGAGGCAAGTGCCATAAACGACGACTCTATTGAAGAAGCTGTACTGCGTGATTTGTTTGCTGATCCAAATATCAGTACAAGACGATTAGCAATGGCACATGGCATATCGCAAACTTCTGTGTGGCGCATTTTAAAGAATGAAGGTCTACATCCCTATCACTATCAGCAAGTGCAACATTTGCATGAAGGAACTGACGCAATCCCAAGGTGTGTTATGTCCACATGGATTCAGAGAAAAACAAGAGATAACCCAGTGTTTGCAAAAACTATTCTTTGGATGAAGCCCAATTTACAAGAGACGGTATTACAAACTGCAGAAATTTACATTTTGGAGTCCTAAAGGAGAGAACCCGAAGCTAAAAAGAGCTTCCACATTTCAAGTGAAATTTTCGATCAATGTAGGGCAGCACTCATTGATGATATGTTGATTGGTCTATTAATACTCCCAAGAAGGTTAACGGCAGACAGATTTCTCCAACTTTTAAGGGATGATCTCCCATTACTTTTGGAAGATGTACCCCTAAGAACACGACGTAGAATGTTTTTGCAAATGGACGGATGCTCTGCACATTATGCAAGAATAGTTCGCAATTATATAAATGAAAGCTATTCCAATCGATGGATTGGTAGGCAAGGGCCTGTCGGGTGGCCTGCGCATTCACCCGATCTGACACCCCTTGATTATTTTCTGTGGGGGACAATGAAGCAGACAATTTATAACTCTCCCATCAATAGTGAGGCAGAATCGCAGGAGAAGATTTTAAGCTGCGCCAGTGCCATAAAGAAAGGTCCAACAATGATAAGACGAGCAACGCAACAGATTTTGCTGCGAAGTACTATGTGTCTACAACAACGTAGTAGACATTTTGAAAATTTGCTACATTAAAAGTTTTATTGTAGGTTGATGAAACTAAATAAGCGTGCTGATTTCTACTTGATATTTTTTATTTATTACTTATAACTTTCGTACCTTTACAGAAAAATAAGTGGCACTTGCAGCCCAAGTGTATGTTTAGTAATTTATGTCAAAGGATTAGACATGACCTAATTTTTTACCTGAGATAGATAATGCAATTTTCGATAAAAGATGCACGTGGTGGCGGCAAAGTCTTTGTTTAGCCCTTCATAAAAACTGTTTTGTTTAGGATACAGGTGTGATTTTTATGTTGTTTTAAAGCTTATTAGATACAGATTAACATCAATTAATAAAAACTAGGGGCAATAGGGAAGTTTTCTTGAGTTTTTTAACAATGTTTAAAAAAACATTGTACGAAACTCAGTTTGGTCTAAAATGTTTCTTATTTTTATGCCACCGGTATTTTTTTGGATGTGAATAGTATACCGTCGTTATTGTCTACACATTGCGTATTATTACTGTTTTTGTTTCAACATGATTAACCACCTTGTTCAAAAGTTACAAGGTTTTCTTGGTACAAGGTCCATAACTACTAAAGAAAAAATAAATAGGTATAAATCGAAGAATAATATTTTTATTTTTTTTATTATTTTTTCCAGCGATAAAATGATGTCTAGTTTCACTCATTTTCATATGTGCACTTTATGAAAACTCACACTGTATATATAAATCTTCTGTGCGTGTGTTTGTAATTAAACTTCTCCCAAACGGCTGGACCGATTTTGATTAATTTTTTTGTGTGTGTTCAAGTGGATTCAAGCATGGTTTAGATTCGGTTTTTTTAACACACTTTTATTAGCTTCATACGTAACATACGTATATATATAACGGAATATATAGTATGTATATAACGGAAACTTTGAACATGATTTTGACCCCCTTCAAAACGTCGGATTAACTCGAAATTTGGCATACTTATCAACGACCGATAACAATACAATAATTTAGATTTTAAAATATATATAAAATAAAATAAATTAAAAATAAATAATAACTTAAAAACTAAAAAACACGCTTTATTAAATTATTTTCTACTTTTTAGTTTGCGTTTATATTAAGGTTATTAATAAAGCATGTTTTTTAATTTCCTTAAAGAAATAATTTTTTTCGTGTTTGCAGGAAAACTTCTCTCCGGTCCGCTAATAACTTAATATACTACTTTAACACGAGCAAAGACGCGGGTAGCTAGATTTATATAAAAATAATATAATAATGTAATTTACCTGGCAACATAAAGAAGGAAAATGATATGAAGACAGATCCCCACGCGATGGCAGCCGCACGTCTGGAGTTGGAGTGCATTTCTCCCAAATACGCGTATACAGTTGCACTCGAAGCTGATATTCTGGAACAAGTTAAGAAATATTTTATTTGTAATAGAAGAAGTGGACTGCAAAGCAGAGGTCTCAAGTACGAACTCAAGGTGCGCATTTCTGACTTGTCGAAATTATGTGCATTGGAAGCGAGATTTGGTGACGAACACCAGGAACACGTGTTTCGTGCCCAGCTGAAATACAGATCGCAACGTGTTCGTGAAACATTGCAGCAGTGGGCCCTCGAGGTGGAGAAGCTGATTCGAAAGACGTACCAGTCCTCACCTGCGCTCATCGACGGGTACCTCGTCCAAGCTTTCACTGACGGGATCCGAGACCTGGAGGTTGGAGTCGTAGTGTGACTCGGACATTTTAACCTAAAGGACGCCCATGCTCTTGAGGTTGGAGCAGTGCGACGGGACGATCGCGTGCACCGTATCAGGGAAGTGTCGACATCACTCCAGTGTTATAGCTGCGTCGAGAGAGGCCACATCAAGTTGAGCTGCTCGAAACGAAGGAAGCCATGCAGCAGAAACCAGTCACCTGTAGGAGGTACACCTGATGTGTCTGTCGGGCAATAACAGCAGGGAAACGAGTAGACGCCAGGATTACGGGGCTGGTGCTGGCTTGTGATAGGAGAGCCCCGAAGATCTCGATTTCACAATCGCGTGACGGGAACAGCCTGATCATCGAAGGCGAAACTAACAGAACACCGTGCAAGTTGTCAATGGACACTGGAGCCTCTCGGACAGTCGTTAGTTTTCGACTAGCAAGACGGTTTCTTGGGGACTACTACGGGATCCGTGAATGCGTACATCTTAGAACCGCTACCGGTCAGCACATAACCGTCCGAGGTGAGGGGGACATGAAACTAGGTAATAAAATTTACCGCCACAACGTCATCCTGGCTTTTCTCCAATTCACCCAGGATGCAGTCGTCCACTATGTCTAGTGGAAGACTGCATCCTGGGTTTAGACTTCTTGGGGAAGCATCACTGCGAGATCGACTTTAGCCAAGGAGTATTCAAGTGTGGCTCAGAAGATGTATTAATGGAGGGCGCATCATCGGGAAAAGTGTACTGCCTGAAGAAAGTAGTACTTCATCCGAAATTGGAAACAATGATACCGGTTTGCCTACCAAGGAATTCTGATCAGGAAAATCGATGTGTAATTATTAAAAGGGATGGAAAACGATGCTCCGTGGAAGATGGCACGCACTCTGGCGAGGGATACCAACACTACATCGGTACGTGCACTGAACCCAAGTGACAAAGGGCTGGTACTCAAGAAGAGCACGATATTGGGCACCTATGAAGGAGCAGTTTGAATGCGTAGATGCCATGAACAGCCTACCAATGCCAAAGTTCAAGGGGCAAGGTACGACGTGCGTTCTCTCTTGTAGGACTGCCAGAATAAACTGTCGAGAGAAGAAAAAAACAAGGCTGAGACGATGTTAAACCGGTTTGCCGACATCTTCTCGACAAGTGATGTTGCATAGGCAAGACTGCCCTAGTTCAACACAAAATAAACATAGGAATTGATGTACCAATCCGCCAGCGACCAAGACGTGTATCACTGGCACGGGAGCATGAAGTTGACGCTATGATCAAGGGTATAGTGAAAGAAGGTGTGATTGAGCCTTCGTCCAGTCCATGGTGTTCATCAGTGGATTTGGCGAAGAAGAAGAATGGCCGCATGCGCTTTTGTGTAGACTATCGTCCGCTAAACGACATCACAAAGAAAGACAGTTATCCGTTGCCAAGGATTGACGACACTCTGGATACGCTAATGGGGATAAGTGGTTTTCTACTCTAGACCTGAAAAGTGGCTACTGGCAGGTCGAGATATATCCTCGAGATAAGGAGAAGACAGCATTCTCCACAGGCAAAGGATTGTGGCAATTCAACGTCATGCCCTTTGGATTGTGTAATGCCCCTGCTACTTTTGAGAGATTGATGAAACGGGTACTTACTGGATTAATTGGAGACGCCTGCCTGGTCTACTTGGACGATATTATCATAGTAGGACGCACCTTTGAGGATCACCTTCGCAACCTGGAACGCGTGCTTTCAAAGATTTGAGGAGCCAACCTGAAGTTAAGTCCAAAGAAATGCGCGTTGTTCACGAGGCAAGTGAACTTCTTAGGACATGTGGTCTCCGAAGAAGGCATCCAAACGGACCCGGATAAGATCATTGTTTTCAAAGACTGGCCGGTTTCGAGAACAAGACACAAGTCGGGGCATTTCTTGGTTTATGCTCCTACTATCGACGATTTGTGAGGAACTTTGCTGACATCGATCGGAATCGATGAATCGAATGACACCATACGACTGTGGAAAAGATATGTTGATGATATCTTCAGCATTGTTAAGGGTACTAAGCAGGACGTGGAACAATATGTACAACACCTTAATTCCATTCACCCAAAAATGAGGTTTACTTATGAAATGGAGACTGACAGATCGTTGTCATTTCTTGATGTCAAAATCACCGCGAGAACGAATGGGTCCTTGTCACACTGTGTGTACCGTAAACCTACACACACGGATAGATACCTGCACGCAACGTCAAACCATCACCCTCGTCACTTACAATCCGTTATAACATCATTAAAAAACAGAGCCCATGATCTTTGTGACCCCGAGCATTTAGAGTCTGAACTCAATCATGTTCCCGAACATGATTGAGTTCAGACTCAAGGGCAGGGTTCCTTTGTTCGGTATTAACTGCGAATGACGCCCGCCCGTCTGTGTAGCTAAAAAAGGTATTTCTGCGTTATTTGATGGCTTCAAATGGCCTTGACAACTTTACGCGAACTATGGCTGAGCGCATAAAGGTTTGCGTTAATTATGTTTTTAAGATACGTGTTCTTAATGTTTCGTTCAGAATAAATAGTATAGTCACATCTGTAAATATGATACAAATGCAGATCAACATTTTGTAGTAATACACAAATGTATATATATATATATATATATAAGTATATCTACTGATATAATGAAGATGCGAAAATGGAGATCAACATTTTTATAAACGATTGCTATTGCTACGCGTCTATACTCATATTATAAAGGAAAAATATGTTTTGTTTGTTATTAATAATCTCATAAAATATTAGACCATTTTAAAATTTCTAACGGTGACATAAGCTATATAACATCACGCTACGAGTATTGGGAACGGAGCACTAATTAAAAACGTGGATGGACCCACAGAGGTCAGCTAGTCCTAACTTAATATTATAAATGCGCATTTGCTTGTTTGTTTGTTTGTTACGCTTTCACGCCTTAACTACTCGATCGATAATCATGAAATTTCGCATACCGTTGTCAGGCGTACAGAATAGGACATAGGCTATCCTTCATCCAGAAAAAGTATTGTTGCTTACATAATATTGTCTTATGTTTACGCGAAATATATATATATATATATATATATATATATTATATATAGTTTTAATTAGAAAAAATATATAGCTTAAATAGTAGTAAAATTCAATAATAGTAGTGTTAGAGTTTTCAAAATTATGTAATAACAGTGTTTAAAATAAAATAAACAACGCGATAAAATCCGTATAAAGTGTTTAATTTCACTGTTGCTTACCTTTTTTTTTATTGTGGCGGAATGCTTTGACGCATACCTCTCTGCGGAAAAGGAGAGCGGAGAGGTTATATCGGGCTGACCCGGGAAAAGATGGAAAGGGTACTACCGACTAAATCTACCACGGTGTGCCAACTCGCTGCCTTGGATGGTGGGTGAGTCGCTGGAACTGAAACTGCATCAGCGACCCACCCAGCAATGCCCGATGCAGGTGAAAATGTCTGCGGGCGACGACTTCTGGGCGACGCCCCAGCATGACAAAGGGCGTCGCTCCGACTCAATGGCAAACGGACGGGAGATCCCCGTTCTCCTGCCCGCGGCATTCACTATGACGGCATCAGGCGCGCATAGGCGCGCCTGCACCGCCCTTTCCTAGCTTTAGATGCTCGGATCCGCAAGAATACTTTCCTCACGGATCCGCTCCGTCACTTCCTTCCGCGAGACTCCTTTTACGCGAGCAAAGGCATGCTAAAAGTGTAGTTATTAATTAATAGTTCGCCTAATTCCAATTAAACTGATTTCAAGTAATACGTTATTTCATAATCATCTTGTGTAAGTATATAGGTATACATATAAAAGAAAATTTACCGCTTACCTAGTGTCTATGCATGCATAATTTAGTAATACGAACAGAAACAAATGATTAAATCTATACAAAAAAGACACACAATTTTGTGATAATCGTTAGCCGAACTGATTCAGTTTAATCTTTGTTGTCAGATAGGATAAACAAATGAAATTCTAATTTTGAATTTAGAATTTTCGGTTTTCACTGTAATGGCCAAACTGCCAGCTATACAATCATGTGATTTTTTTCATGGAATGAAAACTCTTTTGTGTTAAATTTAGACAGAAACAGTGTATAATCATTGTATTATCGGTTGTATCAATTACTCCCCAAATTAACACACCTTACACCATCCGTACAAATCATTATAAGGACTAGGGTAATTACAAAATTCCTTCGATTATACTATTGTTTTCTAACATCCAGCAATCAAATTACTCAAATATAATAAAAGAAATTAAAACAAACAGCTACTTATAGCGATAATCTTGCGTTTGAGGAGGAAACAGTCAAATACGAAATAACGATTTCAGAGGTAGAATCAGTTCAAACTATAGCTATCTCTTTTGCACATTTATATTTCGTTCGGCCCAACGCGACAGCAACAGACTCACATAAAAAAAATTATGCCCGTATTTCCCCATTATACCAGAAGAATAGCACCTACGTTGCTTACCCCAAGTAAGAGCAGCGATAGCTCAGTGGGGAGATCAACAGACTGCAATGCAGAGGGTCTCGGATTCGAACCCACGTCCCGCACCTCTGACTTTCGGAAGTTATATGACTTTTCGAAATTATGTGCGTATTGATTGACAATTATCGCCTGCTCCGTGCCTCGGAAAGCTCGTTAAGCCGTCGGTCCGGCTGCCATGAACATCTATGGCAGTCGTTATTGGGGAGGTCGACACAAAAGATCCCACTGGGTCCAAATGTCACCGGTCTGTACTGACTGGCCCCCACACAAGATAAGATAAGATAAGATAACCCAAGGAAAACAAATTAAAGGTAGGATGACGATGACTTACTTTTGCCTGGACCTAGAAACTAACTCAAAAATTCGGTAACTTTTGTAAGCTCACTAACTTTTGACGTTTATAAGTTTTACTTTGTGTCATAAATCAGTGAAATATTTTTAACTTTTAACTTAGATTTTGAATGAAACTCACAAGCATCCAGTCAGGAATCTGAAGACGAACAGCATCCAAACGTTGGTGGAGAATGAGGATATGATGGAGAAGACCGCAGACAGGAGTATAGCTGGTAGCATCACAGCGCGTCTGCCCAGCCTATCACCCAGGTAGCCCCACAGGAACGATGTGCTGATTATACCTGGAAAGACAATAAGCAAATAATAAATACATATTACGTACATACTCTCATTTACATACATTTGTACCAATTTCATCTCGTTTTGTTCTTTATTCTACATTTCTTAGCTTTGTTACTAGTTCTAGTTTATTAATTGCAAATTTTTTTGTTGAATTACTATTTAACTAGATTTTTAAATGAAGGTTAGGTAAGGTTAAGTTATGGAGATAGGGGGGCCTCGGGCACGCCACGATCGTGGCGGTAAGTCTTGTTTGAGGAGTGGCTGGAGAGGTGGCATGGCGCCCTCACCTTCCGGCTGACACAGGTATTGACTGGCCCCTGTTGTTTTGGCTAGTTCCTGTGTCGTATACGCCGGCAAGAGACGCCCGGTTGTCACCACTGCGGCGACTGCCGCGACGTTGTTGTGGACACGGCGCTGCATACTTTGGCGGGTTGTCCCGCCTGGGCATTGCAGCGCCGTAAGCCGCTCCCGACCGTAGTTCAGTCTATGGTCCGGAGTGAGAGGTCGTGGAACGCCGTCGCCTCCTTCTGTGAGGAAGTGATTTCCATCAAGGAGGTGGCAGAGCGGGAGATAGAGCGCTTAAGCCCTCTCCCCAACCGCAGAGCCGGGCGCCGGAGGATGCGAGATGACCTCCAGCCACCCTGAGGTTTGACCTGGGGGTGGTGGGCTTTGTGGGCCTACCCACCATCCGCTCAACACCAGGTTTGAGCGACCGTGTCCGAGTCCGTATTCCCACCTGCGCTTCTGGGTCGTGTCCATCTCCCCTCTAGGAGGGGGTAGTAGGGCTTTAAATTGCGTAGTGCCTATTGGGTAGGTCTTGTTGCGTAGTAGCCTAGGACCGAAACCTCGGCGGGGTCGTGACCGCATGCGCAAGTGATTCGCGCGGCCCCGTCAATAGCGGTTTTGTCGAGGAACACCGTGGTAGGTTTAGTCGGTACTCCGGGAGGTACATTATTCTTATTCCATCTTTCTCATTTATCCAGGCGAGTCTGACATAACCCCTCCGCCCGCCCCCGCGGAGGGGTATGCGCCAAAGCATTCCCCAGGGCAAAAAAATAAAAAAGCCAAAATAAAGTATCTTAACGGTATAACGCACAATACTTCATTATAAAGTACGGTTAGTAACCATTAATCGCACCGATAAAGAGATAACAATTTAATTCCGAACCGAACTGGTTTAAGACTCATTATCGGCAGGCCAAGATCTTGGCTAATTGATGATTGAAATTATGTCATTATCATAATTTTGAAATTAAACACTTTATACGGATTTTGTCGCGTTGTTTATTTTACTTAAAACACTGTTATTACATAATTTTGAAAACTCTAACACTAAGTACTATTATTGAACTTTACTACTATTTAAGCTATATATTTTCTAATTAAAACTATTTATATTTGAGTTTACACTTTGCCCCGACGTTTCGGTTGCTTTACAGCAACCATGTTCACGGGGAGCTGGAAAGCAAAATTATGTAATAACAGTGTTTAAAGTAAAATAAACAACGCGACAAAATCCGTATAAAGTGTTTAATTTCAATGTATAACATTCGCGTAAACATAAGACAATATTATCATAATTTATTTGTTTAAAATAGTTATTGCAACATTTTGTTGGTTACTTAAAGCGATTTGGACTGCAAATACCTAGTATTCTTTGAAATTCCTCCTTCTGTGAGGAAGTGATTTCCATCAAGGAGGCGGCGGAGCGGGAGAGGGAACGCTTAAACCCGCAGAGCCGGGCGCCGAAGGGCGCGAGACGACCTCCAGCCTCCCTGAGGATTGACCTGGGGGTGGTGGGCTTCGTGGGCCTGCCCGCCACCCGATCAGCACCAGGTCCGAGAGGCGGCGTGCGTGTTCCCACGCGCGCCTCTGTATCGTGTGTCCGTCCCGCCCTCAGGGGGACAGTAAAATTAGTGGTTGTCAATTTGTGTAGTGGCCTGCCGTTTCATACGGCGCGGCGGGCCGAAACCTCGGCGGGGTCGCGATTGCATGTGAAAACGATTCACGCGGCCCCGCCGATTGCGGTTATGTCGAGGAACACCGTGGTAGGTTTAGTCGGTATTACCGGGATGTCACTCACCATCTTTCCCCGGTGAGTCCGACATAACCTTTCCGTCGCCCCGCGGAGAGGTAGGCGTCAAAGCATTCAACCACGTTAAAAAAAAAAATAGTATTCTTTGAAATTAAACTAATTTATACGTATTTTATCTTGTGTTGCTGGTTTAAAAGTCCGCGTCGCCTCTGCCTTTGCACCAAGTGCTGTGAGTTCGAATCCCACAAGGAGACCGTCCATATTCGGTTTGAACGTGGACAATCGTCTTATAAACAAAGTAAAATATTAAAAGTTTTGTTTTAATATATAATAAATATTGGTTACTATCCAGTCGTATGAAATCGACGTATAATAAAAATTATTTTTCTTTAAAATGTGTAACTGAAATGGACAATCCAAATGGCTTGTTTGTGTTGTCAAGTAAAAAATCAGTGGACAAAAATCGGTACAAAGTGTTTAAAAAATCACATTTACGAAATCTGAAAATACGTTTATATTTTCATCATTATTTACTATATTCATATTTTGAATTCGAAAATAATAATTAATGTAAAAATGATATGATATTTGATAAAATATAACAAAATTGTAAAGTATGTTGGGTAATTTATTTTCATATTCTAGCAACACTTGACTTTCTGTCAATTCTGTAACCATCATTCGCTTTGCGTTTGTTCGCTCGTATGCTCGTATAGTGGATATAGACGTGATTTTGTGTATGCTTTTTTTGTTTTATTTTATTATTTAACGAACTTGGTACTAAACTTCATAGAATAATGTTTTCAACTTAGTTTAGGCTACTGAAAATCATTATTGTTATTACAATATAAAATTGTTCACGCCCAGGCCAGGGTCCTATACAAGGTGGTCGGTATCCTTTGTGTGATTAACAAATGGTTGTTCCAAATCTGGGTGTTCTTTGCGTCCACTGTTTGAAAGTTTGTAAAGTCCCCCGTGACATAGGAATTATTCTTAGAGCGGAAGCTGTCTTTTTTAAAGATCACACTTTTATCGCAATTTTGAAATTATTACACTACCATTATTATTATGCTATTTAATAATAATACATAATAATAATATTCTATCACATACACACAACACCATCTAGCCCAAACTAAGCAGAGCTTGTACTATGGGTACTAGACAATGGATAAACATACATATATTTTTTTTTGTAAATACATACGTACATATTATACATAGAAACATATTCATGCACACAAATGTTTGACTTGTGTGCGAATCGAACCCGCGACCTCAGGCGTGGCAGTCGGTTACACTTACCACTACGCCATCGAGGCCGATAAATTATTAAAACTGTTTTAAATTTAATGTTACACTACTCCGACGTTTTGTTTGCTTTTCAACAGCTATATTCACTTTAAACTATAATTGTTAAACACTTATTTAAATTATAAAAGCTTTCAGATTTACTTTCACACTTTCGCTGACGCAACGTTTCGGTTGCTTTTCAGCAACCATATTCACGGGGAGGCTAAAGGGGGTTTACACGGGTCGATTTTAGTCACCAGCCGCATGCGGCCGGTTGCCGCGTGGCCAAAGTCAGATGCTACGCTACTTTAGGGCTTGCGATTTCAGTAACCTAGCCGAATTGCCATTTAGACAGAAAATATTCACCACGCGGCAAAAATCGTGCGGCTATACTCAGTTGTGTTAATAGGTACTCAAAGCACACGCGCAATAAGTACAATGACATTCAATCGATGTTTGGAAAGCTGAACTGAAAATACAGATAAAATAAAACATGTTTTTGGTTGACTTGGATTAGTGTTGCCATGCTTGCACTATAGAAAAGCGCATAATACCGATAAAGTGGTATGTATTATAGTCTTCTTCATTTAAAATTATGACTTTTAAGAAATTGGTCATATCTATGATGAAGTTCAATAATGGTATTATAATTCAATAATAATAGCATTTGTATTAACTACGTAAGAAAAATTACAGACAAGCTAAATAGGGAATAATTTCTCTGATTAAATTGATCATTATTGTTTAGGTGGAATGTATGTTGATTCATAGGTCAAATTGTTCATAGTTGTTTTAAAAGGAAGACCGGCTTGCAAATGTCTAACAAAATCTGATTTAATATTGTCTTACGTTACGCGAATGAAATACATTGAAATTAAACTAAGTACTTTATACGGTTTTTATCGCGTTGTTTATTTTTTATATCAAACAATATTAATAAATTACATAATTTTAAAACTTTAAACGTATCTTCGAGAACATTATAGAGAACTCTCAGATGTGTTGATTGCCTCACAGTGTGTTTTCTTTTACCGTTAAAGCAAGCTATAATTACTTATTTAATGTGCACATAACTTCGAAAGGTAAGAGGTAAGTGCCTCAGGGTCGAACTCAAGACCTCTGGTAGCACTCCAAGAGTCTTACTAGGCCATCGCTGCTTTTTATATAGGCAATATTTATTAAATAAACCATTCGATGATTCAAAAATGTACTACTTATTAATTATGACATGTTAATTAAATTTGTTCTTGAATGTTTAAGTTGTTAATGTAAATTATACTCTATTGTAACATAGATAGATACTATATTTAGATGTATCATGTCCATCAATAAAGTTCATAGAGTCGCAGCTGGTATATGGCAGGTGTGGCATTCGGTTGTCATTTGTTTCATCGTCACTGCTAGCATATCAGTATGTGTAAGTTTTAAAAGAAGCATATGTTAGGTCTGGTATGGTTGCCATTTGCTTGAAGGCCTATAGTTAGCGCTCGAGACCTCTGCGTGGCAGTTAAACGGTCTTCTACTAGCCTATTGCTGCTTGCTTGATTATTCTGAGCCTAAGTATTTTATAAAATACAACTCCAGCACTAGGAATAAATCCTGTGTCGCGGATGACTTTACAAACATTCAAACAACGGACACAAAGAACACCCAGACTCGGAACAACCATTCAATTCAATTCAATTCAATTCGTTTATTGCACTCCATAATGTATATACAGGTCTTATAAATGTAGAGAGAACAATTATGGACCCCGTCGGGCACGGCAAAATTAGGAGAGAAGAAAGAACATTCTATTATCTTATATGTAGCATACCTATTGAAATAAATTTTAGACCTTAGAAGATATTTATTTAAATACTCACGTATTACAATTAATATGCTATTATAGTTTATTATTAATTTGTTATAACTTATAAGTTAAGTATTAAACTTATTTTCTAAATATACTTACATAATATGAATTATTAAAATTTATCGTTTAAATATTCGTTTATATCATAGTAACATTTTTGTATTAAAAAGTATTTTATTTTGTTGATAAACGTACAAAATTTTTCTTCATTTTTAATATTATTTGATAATTTATTATATATTTTTATGGACATAACGTAGGGACTTGATGCATGCATTTGTAATCTGGATGTTGGCATTTGTGGATGGTACAAATTATTGCCTCGAGTGGGAATCGAACCCACAATACTCGGCGCCGTGGCTGTGTCGAGGCGACCACTTCAGCCACTACACGATCCGTTCAGTCAAATATAATTATGATTACAGAATTACTTACCAATAAAAGCGGCAGCGTTCACCAGTCCCTTGCGTTGGCTGTTTAGAAGTAGTTCACACTCAGCGGCTGGGATGGCATAGCTCATGCCGACGGACTCCATGGAGACGTTGAACATGATCAGACCGCTGGTGAACAGCACCAGATGGTTTAGCTTTCCATGACCTGAAATTAATTCACATTTCAGAATAATTAATGTCCTGAATTTGACTAGTGTAGGAGATTTTATAGTGCACAAGTTTGGACAACCCCAAGTGCCATCTTTTCTCTCATTCTCATAGTCCGATGGGACGGCAATTTGACAAGGCAGGAGAAGGATCAGGTGCTGGACTAAGGGTGGTTGCATAACGAAGCAGGTTACAGGTACGGACAGGGCGGTACCAATCATTACCGATTGGTACGGGTAAAATAGCCCTATGCAATATTATGCGCTCGTTCATAAAGAAACTGGTTGAAACTTTTCGGTACTACTCGACGACATGTTGTTCACTAAGAACAGATTTATCTGTTTCTATTATGTGGTTTGACGGGCACCTATCAGTTATAACTTGTGTCTTTATGTTTGCACCTTAGGGCTGTATATTATGTTTTCAGAGGCACGGATGTTTATAACATCGCCAACTTCCAACTTTGTATTGCTATTGAGAATGTTTAATATTGTCTTATGTTTACGCGAATGTTATACATTGAAATTAAACACTTTATACGGATTTTGTCGCGTTGGTTTATTTTACTTTAAAACACTGTTATTACATCATTTTGAAAACTCTAACAATACTATTATTGAACTTTACTACTATTTAAGCTATATATGAATATTTTTTTTTAATTTAAACTATTTTTATTTAAGTTTACACTTTGCCCCGACGTTTCGGTTGCTTTACAGCAGCCATGTTCACGGGGAGACTCATTATTTATATATATTTTAAAAAGACAACTCCTGCACTAGGACGATCTCCTTTGTAAAAAACAGTCTGCCACGTATGTGGACCACACAAATTTATTTTCCGTGTAGGGATCGAACCCACAACACAAGAAGCAGTGACAGTGGCGAGGTGACCACATAATCTACTATGCCATTCGTGCATATAAAATTATAGTTTACCTGTTTGTTCAAACGCATCTTCGAAACTGTATTCATTGGAAGGGGGTGGTTTCTGCGTGCTCTCAGCATCTTCTCCAGACTGCACCTTCTGCTTTGCTAACATTTTGGCCGTAATGATAATTTCTCTCTTCGATCAATAGAAAACTAATGATCAATCTTCTTTTCTTATACTATTATTCTATCATAATTCTTCTTTCTTCTGCAGTATTTCTTGTAAATGTTGTTTTGTGAATCTGAAACAAGCCATTACACTATTTTTAATCTAAAATATACTAGATGTATGTTGAAATATAATTTTACTAATCTATATGTTATTCTGATGTATAAACAATAAAAGTAAGTAAGTATAAACAATAACAATAAAGTTTCATCAAAATCCGTTCAGTTATTTTTGCGTGAAAGAGTAACAAACACTCATCCATCCATTCATCCGCAGGATCCGTAGGATTGATCGTATAAATATTCTTTTAGAGTCGTCTCGCCCCGTTGGCCTATGTTTGTGGTCGAACATGAGATTCGATTTCGGGTAGGGTAAAGAGTTATAGGATTTTTCTTTTAGGAAGTTTTTAGGAGCAGTGGGGAGTCTGTATGTCCTATTACTACCACAGCATTAGGTTCGCCATCACGTGGGACTTAAAAACGAAAGGAAAGCGCCAAACACCTTTATGTGCATTCCTTTAAGCATATTAGATACGCTTCGGTTATACAGCAGTAGAGATAGCAACTGATGCGCGTGGGGTCTCGGGTTCGATTCACGGGTGGATCAAAATGTGATTAAGTACTTTTTTAAAATGTAGTAGCGGCATAGAATCTGGAACCGTGCCTAGTTGAAGACACAAGACTCCAACACCCCTGCCTTCCCTCCCCTGCCTTTCCTTCAAGATGTCGTTTTATGCATAGCATATTGCTCACATAGTATTTCTGTTCTTAATAAATTATTATATGAGCGGCTGTGTAGATGCGCCTTAATTTTTTATTTGTGTGCATGAACATGGATGTTTGTCTTGGTCTGGGTGTTTCTATGTATAATATGTATGTATTTACAAAAAAAAAAAAGTATATATGTATGTTTATCCATTGTCTAGTACCCATAGTACAAGCTCTGCTTAGTTTGGGCTAGATAGTGTTGTGTGTATGCGGTAGAATATATTATTAGTATGTCACATTTTATTTTGTATTATGATATATTATGTGTACCTATGCATTTAATCCTATTATGGCATTATCTGAGTTGAGAAATAAATAATCATTATGCATTTGAGGATTATACTTCAATGGCTAATACTAACTGATAATAATCTGATAAGGCCTCGATGGCGTAGTGGTTAGTGTAACCGACTGCCACGCCTGAGGTCGCGGGTTCGATTCCCGCACAAGACAAATATTTGTGTGCATGAACATGGATGTTTGTCTTGGTCTGGGTGTTTCTATGTATAATATGTATGTATTAACAAAAAAAAAGTATATATGTATGTTTATCCATTGTCTAGTATCCATAGTACAAGCTCTGCTTAGTTTGGGCTAGACGGTGTTGTGTGTATGTGGTAGAATATTATTATTATTATATTATACGTATGTGTCACTGAACTGCTCGTAAACGGCTGGACCGACTTTGATGACATTTTAGTGTGTTTGATGGTTTTGATCGGATCGGCTGGCGCTACGATCGGGTCCTAAGAAATTTGGTAAACCAACGTTCGGGCGGGATAACGTTTGTCGAGTCCGTCAGCCACTGATAAGTGAAAACATTAAGACCCTCATGCCACCCTCAAGTCCAGAAAGCCTAGCTGTCCTTAGTAAAAAGGTTGACATCATATATTTTTTTATTGACCCTTTTTCTTCATTTGAAGCATATCAAACCCATTGTTCCCGAAACAGTAATCCGCTTAACCTAATAATATAACTAATACCTAAACTTATTTTTATAGAGTGAGTCGGTGCTGGGTCTGCGTATCGATAGAATACCCGCGCTAACTCTGATGCAGGCTCACTTAGCACACTCTGAATAAGTCCTACGTTATTCCGCTCCAGGCCATGTGTTTTCAGAACCGACTCTCTTTCCACCTCGTTCCTGACACACTCCATCAGCAAATGTTGCACACCTTCAATCTTTCCACAAGTCCGGCATTTGATATCTGGATCAAACTTTTAATAGTAGTAATAATAATATAATATACAGGGTGTTAGGCACACGGTTGTCCAAATGAAATAGATATCTGGTTTGGGCTATTGCCAACGAGTTGGACTCAGGCCAATTAAATTTTGTCTCACAGTTTCGTCGATATGATCTTTTTAATTTGTAAAATAAAATGTCGGAAATTTGGACTAAAACTGTAAAAATGTTAAACGAATATGGGTTTACCTGTCAAAACGATATTTTTTATTTTAGTTAACTATTGCTACACCTTGTAAAAAGATCTAACATTCTGTATAATAGTTTATTATATTGTTCAATTGACTTGACTTTGTGTTTCGACTGCGTGGATGGTGTAAGTGGCCGCCTCACTACTGACACTGGTCAGTAGTGAGGCGGCCACTTACTCAGAGTGGTGTGGTTTAGTAAATAATTAAATTATCATTTAGAAATAAGAAGATCAGTAAGAAGTTTAAAAATTACCTTGAGCATTAGCATATTAAGCCACGCCCACAATCATTTGGACAACGTAGCACCGCACATTATTACGGAAATAGTTGTGAACTATTAAGACTATGCATTTAAGTTGATGCAATTTGTCTAACAGATGGCGATACTTTCAAAACATTTCTACACAGAACTTAAATAAATTATAATATTGTCTTCTGTTTACGCTAATGTTATTCATTGAAATTAAACTACTATATACGGATTTTATCGCGTTGATCTCGTTTTATCTCCCCGTGAGCATGGGGACATGACCTGAAAAGCAACTGAAACGTCGGGGAATGAGTAAACCTGAAAATAAATAGCTTTAATAGTTTAAATAATTTTATTAGCTTATAAATTAGTAAAATTCAATAGTAGTAGTAGTGAAATAGTTTCAAAATTATGTATTACAGTGATAAATAAACAAAGCGATAAAATCCGTATATAGTAGTTTAATTTCAATTAAATAAATTAGATGAGACAAAAATATTTTATATGAAATTTGATTTTATTTCTGTTGGAATGAAAAATAATTTTAAATAATAAAAAATATTTTATGGATATTATTATACTGGGTGTGAGCAGAGCACTTCCGAAAACGAGAGCTGGTAGAAACTGTACATAACTTTAAAACTAAAACGTCATAATTTTCTTTTCTACCATTTTCGTACCCTGTCATACTTTGACAACCAAATAAAACTATTAATACAAAGGAGATACATTAATTTAAATAAGTGTATCGGCGTGCCACGCGGTGCACTGCGGCGCACAGCGACGCGTGCTAGCTGCCGTGTGTATCATTCTAATATTCTTTGTCGCGCGAGTTACGATTTATCACACTGGATTTAAAATAAAAAAATATCTTATTTTATTAATATAATGAGTACATGTTAACTCTTTTAAATACAGACGAATACATTGCTCTTAGGTCTATTTATACTCTAAGATAACATAATGGTATATGTAATTAGTGACAGATGGACTTCTTCGTTATCTGCCTTCAATTTTGATTCTTCCATTGTTATTGTGGTAGGTTCATGATATTGACAGCCCCCTCCCACTCTTGAGTACTTCTATCTTGCCTGCCAGAGTACGAAAATGACGAGGATGATAGATGTTATGAATACTCAGTCCTATCTTCAATTGTCCTGTTTCTAGCGTAGTCAACTGATGTCTTCGTAACATTTTAATCTGCTTTGTTACATCATCTTGTGTAATCACTTCTGCTAAGGGATAGTCATTGATTGGTTCTTACTGTAGTCCTTGGTATATTTTGATCTCAGTTCTTTCTTCTTGTATAGGACATATGGTGTTGTCTTCTATATAGAATCCTTGTTATAGAACATCTTTTTGACTGCATCAGTCCTTGACTAAGGTTTCATTTAATACCCATCGGTAATAGGTATCTGTGTTTATTCTGACTGCATATTCAGCTGGGCAGAAGATCAATAGTTCTTCACTAGTGCTGATTTGGCGTAACAGAATACCTCTAATACAATCTTTGGGTATTTTACACGTACAATTTACATTAATTTACTTTGTACACTTGTTGGTTTCGTATAAGAAATTTATCAGATATAATGTTGGGCATGATACAATGTTGGGAATATCTTTTTATTAGCGGAATTAGGAATCCTTGATTATAAGTGTTCTTGGATATGATAGGGATTGGAATATCATTACGTTTGATTGAGTGACATGAGGCTTTATCTGCGCTTCGAGAGTTAATGGATCTCTAAGAATGTACATTAATATCTTTTGGGATTTTTCTAAACTTTTAATAAGATGTATTTGATCTATGACTGCAGGGTGTAGGATATCATTTTATGCAAATACATAGGTTTCGTGTACATATGTTTATACACACATCTTGTAAGCTTTGATAGCTAAATAATAATTCTGAAATAACAGCGCTTTCTTGGTTCTTATGTTGAGATTTTTTTAATAAGTCGTTAATATGGAGTGAAAGATTATTAAAATTTTTATTCAATCCTTCAAGGGTATCAGTAGTGGGTCTAAATTTATTTTCAATGTTTTCTAAGTCTGTATTCTTTAGATTTCCTGAAACAGCTTTCATAATGGTTTAAGTCTGTCTATTATCCTCTTTTAGTTCTTACCGAACTTTGTATTTTACTAAAATAATTCAGATTATTTCCTAAATATTCTAGTCTCTGTTTTCCTATCTTAATGACTACTGCTATCGAGTACAAGGTTTTTATCTTATAATATTCATTATATAAAGGTTGAAATTTAATTAGATGTATCAGGATCCATTCATTCTCTTGAACCCATACTTGACCCATTGGCATAATTATTGTTCTTCCATTGAGCTTTGTGATCTCACACCAGCATCTGGAAGGCGCATTTCAGATATAGAGCTTGTCGATCCTTTTTAGAATGAAAATATATTTATTTCTAGGTAGTATTTATTTAATTATAAAGGTCAACGACAAGATCCTGCCTTTACCCCTCAACCTCAGCCTGTTTGGCCCCAGGACGTCCGAGATATCGGCCATGCATGGTACTGTCGTCTGCATAACAATGTATGTTGCCGAGATTCAACATATCATTGATATGCAGAAGAAAGAGCGTAGGGGATAAGACGGACCCCTGAGGCACTCCTGCATTGACCTGCATAAATTTGGAAGCGCGACCGTCGCAAACGACCCGAGTACGACGCTTCTGCAGGAAACTTGCAATCTAGGTGCACAGTTGATGGGGCAAGCCATAGGCCGGAAGCTTGGAAAGAAGAGACCGGTGCCAGACTCTATCGAAAGCTTTGGCTATGTCTAGGCTGACAGCCAAAGACTCACCGTGCTTGTCCACAGCCTCACCCCAGTGGTGTGTGACGAACGCTAGAAGATCACCCGTTGATCGTTTAGCCCGAAAGCCGTATTGGCGATCATTGATCAACGAGTGATCCTCCAGGTAGCGGACAATTTGGGTATTCATAATCCGCTTGAACACCTTGGAGAGCACCGAGGTGATAGCTATGGGTCGATAGTTGCCTGGCTCGGAACGGTCCCTCTTTTTGGGAATCGGTTGAACGTTCGCCTCCTTCCAAGCCTCAGGCACAGTGCCTGCGGTGTAAGACGTCCGGTATAGGCGCGTAAGTGTGGGAGACAACTCCGCTGCACATTTTTTGAGGACCACAGCTAGGATGCCGTCAGGTCCACTGGCTTTCCAAACATCGAGACTGCAGTATCGCACGAACGTCACGTTGCCTGATACGTATATCAGGCATGGTGTAACCGCAGTTGGCAATTTTAGGCGGCTGCAAACCCCAGTCATCGATTCGGGAGTTGGCCGCAAAGAGATTTGCAAGCAGCTTCTGGCCGAACCGTGCGACGCGCTGGGCAGCCACTCTTAAGTATGCCCTCTTGCAGACCTTTGTGGCTTGGTTGAACGCTGCCTTCAGGTGATCCACGTTAGAGTCGTGGAGAGCGCGAGTGTCTTGTCTCTAGTCTTGCTGTGCAATCGTTTGTTACTCTAAATAAAACAAATTAAGTAGATTTTCCAGTTTTATTCATTAAGAAGCCCTAACTTTAATTGGTTATGGGCCGAAGCGCAACTATCCAAGATCCAGGTGTCTTCAGATTATTATTATTATATTTGACTCATCAACTACATTAAAAACTAGCATGGTATTATTATCTTGAGCTGGTTTCTTATGCACTTTCTTTAGTGTACCCTCTTTTTCCGCAGTTGTAATATTCAAAACGATGCTTCGCAGGTTTCTCTTTGCTCATACTACTTGTACTAGATTCATTTTTGGTTGATTTTTTCTTCAGTTTAGTATTAGCAACCAAAAAAGCCATTTCTTGTTCTTCTTCACATGTAATATTAGCTACCTCATCGAATAGTCTTGCCGTTAAGTTATTTAGGATCCAGTGATATCCATGCTTGCCTAAGTTATCTATATTTAGGAATCAGAGTTCCTAATATTTTCGTAATTATAGCAGTGTCACAGATGCTTTCTTTGCAGGCGCCGGAGGGCGCGAGACGACCTCCAGCCACCCTGAGGTTTGACCTGGGGGTGGTGGGCTTCGTGGGCCTGCCCGCCACCCTATCAGCACCAGGTCTGAGAGGAGGCGTGCGTGTTCCCACGCGCGCCTCTGTTTCGAGTCCATCTCCCTTCTAGGGACAGTAAGGTTTTTATTGAGAAGTAACCATAGGGTAGGTCTTATCGTGTAGTAGCCTGCCATTTCATACGGTGGGCCGAAACCTTAGCAAGGTCGCAACCGCATGCGAAAGTGATTCGCGTGACCCCGTCGATAGTGGTTTTTGTCGAGGAACACCGTAGTAGGTTTAGTCTTATTCCATCTTTCTCATTTACCCCTGCGAGTCCAACATAACCCCTCCGCCCGCCCCCGCGGAGGGGTATGCGTCAATGAATACCCACACGTAAAAAAAAGGCCGTCTAGGTGTAGGAACAAAAAGGTTACTGAATTTTTAAATTATATGGTTTTATTCAGTCACTAGCTGACTACTATGTATATATTAGAAATGTTGAAATTAACAAGGTTATACTGATGATATATGTTGACGGTGCTCTCATAATATCATCAAGTAAAAAGATAATTAAAGATATAATTAGTTTCTTGAAAGAGGCATTTAAAATTAAGGAATTGAATTTGTCATATTTTGTAGGCATAGAAATGTTAAAGTCTGATAACTGTATATGTTTACATCAGCGAGAATACATAGATCAAATTGTTAAAACTTTTAATATGAGTGAATGCAATCGTGCATCGACTCCTGCTGATCCAAATGTTGTTATATGTAAAAATCTTGAGGAAACTGCTGTGAAATTCCCTTATATGGAAGCTATTGGTTCACTGTTGTTTCTATACTCAGTGTCCAGCCTTGATATTTCATATGCGGTGAATATGTTGAGTCGGTATATTAATCCTAGCTAAAAACATGTTAATGCAGTAAAGCGTGTGATTAGATATTTAATTAATACAAAAAATGTTTGTGTTAGATATGGAGAAAGCAATGATCTTATTGGGTATTCTGAAGCTGATTTTGCAGGTGATGTGGATAATTGAAAATCCACTACTGGATATACATATATTCTTAATGAATGGTGGGCCAGTATCATGGCTGAGCCAAAAACAAAAGATCATTGCTCTCTCTAACACCGAAGCAAAATTTGTTGCAGCCTGCGAGTCTGCAAAGGAAATACTATGGTTACAGCAATTGTTGTTGGACTTGGGTGAAAAATATGATTGTATTAGCTATATGTTAATAATCAGAGTGCCATTAAGTTAATCAATAACCCAGTTTTCATAAACGAACCAAACATATTGATGTCAAATACAATGTTATCCGAGAGAAAGTGGAGAATGGTCTAATAAATATATCCTATGTCCCAAGTAAGAATCAGTTTGCTGATATATTAACAAAGCCATTGCCCACTCAATCTTTTGTTTTTCTATGAGAACAAATAATGAATAAGCTGTAATAATATAATGTTTAAGTATAAAATAAAAATATGTTTTACTCTTATGATGTAAGATTTTAGTGGGAGTGTTAACTTGTTAAGTGAAGTGAAAATTTTGATCTTGGCTGAATAGCCACGGGGTCGTTGCCCATTGTTTTACATATTTGTTTATAGCAGCACTGCCTCTCCCACTCTATGAATTTGTGTTCCTGCTGTGCAATCGTTTGTTACTCTAAATAAAACAAATTAAGTAGATTTTATCAGTTTTATGCATTAAGAAGCCGTAACATTAATTGGTTATGGGCCGAAGCGCCACTAACTACAATTAAAAAGCCTGTGTTTGTTCGTTATCATCGTAGTCATTAGTGTTATAGCTATTAGTGTTATTGGTGTTTGTGTTATCATACTGCTGATAATATATGACGATGTAATGCTTTATAAACTCATCATAGTTACTTGTATCTATTTCCTGTTCTATTGATTCTATATTAAACATAACTTTACGCGCTTGTGGTCGGTCTGAAGCTGTACGTATTGTTATATCTTCTTGAGTTGGTTTATTTTGTGTATTTCGACTTTGGTTGCCCGTTACGAACTGATTAGATTGATTATAATTTTGGTTAGGTCTTTGGTTACAGAATTGCCTCTGTCTCAAAAAGAATGGTGAAGGTGGATATACATGTCGAGGTTGTTGATTGAAATTATTTTGATTTTGTTTAGGTATAAATTGTGGGTTAAATGATTGTCTGAAAACCTGATTTTGATAGTTTAGTTTCTGATAATTATTTTTATATGGGTTTTGATTAAAGTTCTGAGGTACAAGTGCTGTAACATTTGATTTTTGTAGATTATTTTTGGTTTTATTTATAACCTTCTTTATCAAGCAGTCTTGTTCTTTCGCGTGTTTTATCATAATCTTCTGTTCCATATATATATTTCGCGTGTTTTATCATATTTGCAGATGCAAATGCTCTAGGCTTATACTTTAATAAGGTTAATTTTGCTATAGGTTATAAAAATAGTTTAGCATTTGTGATTAATGCTTCTCCTTCATATATTATTTCAATTATTTCTTGAATGAAAGGAATTAAGCGATTCTGTGTAGGAACTAGATTTTGAATTTCTATTACTACATCCTCTATTTTAGTGTCCTATTTTCCAAATCTTTGAGTTAAAAGAGTTTTAATCCTATTCCATGTAAAGTCATGGGTTTCGCGATATAATACGTTAGATGCTTCTCCAGCTAACCTAGATAATACCAGATTTATTTTGATAATATCTGGAGTGGAAATTAAAATGTCTCACATGCTCTAGTAAAACCATTCAAGTCACGTTCATTTCCGTCACCTATACCGTACCGTATATAGGGATTGGAATATGTCGAGGCTCTATAGTGTTGGAACTGTGGAATTATGGATTACTCATGATGGATGGTTTGATGAGAGGTTTCTCTGATGGCGTGGCCAATTTGCTTGTAGAGTTTTAAACAAGTGTATTCACGTGCTGATGTAGATCGACACCAGTATGTTCTTCCAGTTCATGTGGATATCTTCGGAGCCGATTGAGTCTTTGCGTTGCTGCTAAATGATCTTCGTGCGTCCTCTTGATCCCAATGAGCTACGTGCTGGCTGCGTACTAGTCAGGCTGGTTACTGTTCAGTCACATATGCAGGCGTAGTCTTCTTGATAATTTTCTTAACGAAATTTGTAGGTTCTAGGCAGATTCGATGCTACAAAATGCAAGAATTTTGATGCTCAAAATTGCCCACCACTTGGGCGCCAGTTACGATTTATGAAATTGGATGTAAAATTTAAAATAAAATATTTTTTTAATGTAATGAGTGTATGTTAACTCTTTTTAATACAAGTAAAGAGTGTAATAGATCAGGATAAAATATTAATTGTAGTTATTGTTATTTTGAAAATATTATGTTATTAGACATGTTATACTATTTAATAATATTTATTGTGAAAATGTACTATTTAATTTGATTATTTCCAAGTCTGATTCTATGTATGTTTGAGTAACGGCAACCCACATGTAAAATAATTATAAAACGCCCTCCCGAGCAGAATTTCTTTCTATTCTGTTGTGAGCTGTAGAAGTGAACGGACCAAAAACCTCGCAAGACATAAGTTAAGTAGCCTATTTTATTTTCACTGTAATAGCTGTATTATTTAACAAATTTTACCTAAATATTATAACATTTAGATTATAAGTTAGACCATGTTAAATTTGTGAATTATGTGACCTATGTTTTAAAAAGGATATTAATCATTTTTACATAAATTAGTCAATGGAAATATAAATTGTCCTCATCTTGTACAGAAACTTAATATTACAATCACTTAATATTGTCTTCTGTTTACGCGAATGTTATTCATTGAAATTAAACTACTATATACGGATTTTATCGCGTTGTTTATTTATCACTGTATTACAAAATTTTGAAAATATTACTCTACTACTACTATTGATTTTATTTGACTAATTTATAAGCTAATAAAATTATTTAAACTATTAAATCTATTTATTTTTGGTTTACACTTTCCCCGACGTTTCGGGTGCTTTTCAGCAGCCATGGTCACGGGGAGACTAAGATGGTAGTTGTCTCAATGTTCCAGTGTAGTTATTTCAAAGTACCTGAACATAATTTAGTTATTGGTGTTTCTATTTACGCAGAATGAGCTCAAAGTATCATGAAGTCTAGCTGTGGTTTGTTTCTTCTTGGGTTTGACTATTTGAAGTACTGGATCCCAAGCTGGTGGTACATTCCAACCATCTTCTCTATTGAAATTGGGATGTTTTTTAATTTCAATAGCCTCGCGAAGCATCCTTGGCAGGAATCGGTGTTCTTTAGCGAGAATCTGTGGTTTGTCAAATCTCAGGTAGTGGTTGGTCCCCTGTTGTACGTGTTCACACACAGCAGACTTCAACGAGCGTTTGTGTTTTACGTCAGCTATGTGTTCTTTTATGCGGGTGCCTATGCTTCTCTTGGTTTGACCAATGTATGAGAGTCCGCAGTCACAATCTATTTTATAGACCCCTGCATCTTGTAAAGGTAATTGGCACTTGACGGATGGTAAAAATTGACTTATCTTCGTTGGCGGCTTGAAGTATGTGTTGATTGAAGCTCGCTTCAAGATGTAGCCAATCTTGTCAGTGACACCCCTTACATAAGGCAGTATAGCAGGCTGGCGCTCGACTGTGGCTGGCTTTTCTCGGGATCTGTGACAGCGGCGCGGCTGTTGGAGCTTGTTGTCTTGCAGTACTTGCTTGACATGTTGAAGCTCGGCGTCCAGGTGTTTCTTGTCACAGATCCCGTGGGCTCTCTGAAACAAAGACATTCCCACGGTAGCTAACTGTTTAGGATGGTGGTGAGATTCACCGTTCAAGTATCTATTTGTATGGGTCTTTTTCCTATACACGGTGTGGCTCAAAGTATGATCAGGATTTCTGATGACAAGTACGTCTAAGAATGCTAATGAATTATTTGCCTCTAATTCCATAGTAAATTGGATGTTGTTATTAATGGAATTAAGATGTTCTAGGAATACACTAACACTATCTGTTGGTAATATTGTAAAAGTATCATCTACAAACCTCTTATAAATCCTGGGTGTGATGGGGGCAGTCTGTAAAGCTCGAGCCTCGAAGTCCTCCATATATATATCGGCAACAACAGGCGATACTGGGGAGCCCATTGCCACACCATCTACTTGTATGTAGAATTTATTGTCCCACAACAGATAGCCAGTTGTTAAGCAATGCTTAAGTAGTTCTGCATATTCCTCAGGCATATTGTACTCTATTAGCTTCCTTTTAGTTATGTCAATACAGTCATGTACAGGTATGCATGTAAATAATGACTGTACATCAAAACTAACCATTGTTTCATTGTTAGTGAGACATAGGTGTTTAATCTCACTCACAAAATGGTATGAATCCTTTACATGTGCTCTCGAGTTGCCTCTGAGTGGTGAAAGTATCTTCGCTACGTGCTGAGCCAATCTGTAAGTTGGTGTGTCGATCTGACTCACAATAGGACGTAGAGGAGCGTTTTCCTTGTGTATTTTTGGTAACCCATACAGCTTTGGAGGTTTTACGCAAGCTGGTATTAATTGTTTAACGTCTAGATCTAGTCTTTCGGAGTATTTATATATGATGTCTTTGGTTTTGTTTAATATTTTGTTTGTAGGGTCTGTTTTAACCTGTTTATATGTTGTTTCATCCGAAAGTAAATTTTCAATTCTATGTTTATAATCTGACGTATCCATTACAGTACTCCGTGCAGATAAGGGAAACGCTACGGTTATAATGGATACGTCAGATTATAAACATAGAATTGAAAATTTACTTTCGGATGAAACAACATATAAACAGGTTAAAACAGACCCTACAAACAAAATATTAAACAAAACCAAAGACATCATATATAAATACTCCGAAAGACTAGATCTAGACGTTAAACAATTAATACCAGCTTGCGTAAAACCTCCAAAGCTGTATGGGTTACCAAAAATACACAAGGAAAACGCTCCTCTACGTCCTATTGTGAGTCAGATCGACACACCAACTTACAGATTGGCTCAGCACGTAGCGAAGATACTTTCACCACTCAGAGGCAACTCGAGAGCACATGTAAAGGATTCATACCATTTTGTGAGTGAGATTAAACACCTATGTCTCACTAACAATGAAACAATGGTTAGTTTTGATGTACAGTCATTATTTACATGCATACCTGTACATGACTGTATTGAAATAACTAAAAGGAAGCTAATAGAGTACAATATGCCTGAGGAATATGCAGAACTACTTAAGCATTGCTTAACAACTGGCTATCTGTTGTGGGACAATAAATTCTACATACAAGTAGATGGTGTGGCAATGGGCTCCCCAGTATCGCCTGTTGTTGCCGATATATATATGGAGGACTTCGAGGCTCGAGCTTTACAGACTGCCCCCATCACACCCAGGATTTATAAGAGGTTTGTAGATGATACTTTTACAATATTACCAACAGATAGTGTTAGTGTATTCCTAGAACATCTTAATTCCATTAATAACAACATCCAATTTACTATGGAATTAGAGGCAAATAATTCATTAGCATTCTTAGACGTACTTGTCATCAGAAATCCTGATCATACTTTGAGCCACACCGTGTATAGGAAAAAGACCCATACAAATAGATACTTGAACGGTGAATCTCACCACCATCCTAAACAGTTAGCTACCGTGGGAATGTCTTTGTTTCAGAGAGCCCACGGGATCTGTGACAAGAAACACCTGGACGCCGAGCTTCAACATGTCAAGCAAGTACTGCAAGACAACAAGCTCCAACAGCCGCGCCGCTGTCACAGATCCCGAGAAAAGCCAGCCACAGTCGAGCGCCAGCCTGCTATACTGCCTTATGTAAGGGGTGTCACTGACAAGATTGGCTACATCTTGAAGCGAGCTTCAATCAACACATACTTCAAGCCGCCAACGAAGATAAGTCAATTTTTACCATCCGTCAAGTGCCAATTACCTTTACAAGATGCAGGGGTCTATAAAATAGATTGTGACTGCGGACTCTCATACATTGGTCAAACCAAGAGAAGCATAGGCACCCGCATAAAAGAACACATAGCTGACGTAAAACACAAACGCTCGTTGAAGTCTGCTGTGTGTGAACACGTACAACAGGGGACCAACCACTACCTGAGATTTGACAAACCACAGATTCTCGCTAAAGAACACCGATTCCTGCCAAGGATGCTTCGCGAGGCTATTGAAATTAAAAAACATCCCAATTTCAATAGAGAAGATGGTTGGAATGTACCACCAGCTTGGGATCCAGTACTTCAAATAGTCAAACCCAAGAAGAAACAAACCACAGCTAGACTTCATGATACTTTGAGCTCATTCTGCGTAAATAGAAACACCAATAACTAAATTATGTTCAGGTACTTTGAAATAACTACACTGGAACATTGAGACAACTACCATCTTAGTCTCCCCGTGACCATGGCTGCTGAAAAGCACCCGAAACGTCGGGGAAAGTGTAAACCAAAAATAAATAGATTTAATAGTTTAAATAATTTTATTAGCTTATAAATTAGTCAAATAAAATCAATAGTAGTAGTAGAGTAATATTTTCAAAATTTTGTAATACAGTGATAAATAAACAACGCGATAAAATCCGTATATAGTAGTTTAATTACAATCACTCATAAACTTCCACGGCTGTCTAGATACTCCTTGTTTACACCTACATGATCCAAAACTAACCAAACCTTTTCTCTCCTATAAATAGGCACCAAGCGGAATATAATTCTTTTAGTAAAAATATGGCTATTGATATATTTAATCTAAGTTTACCAACTTTTAAAAAGAAAATATTATCACTAAGCTGAGATACAGTAGTATAAAGTTTTGTTCATTTAGTATATACTAATTATGTAAGAAATTGTTTATTTAGGTATTTATTTGTAAGTTCTGGGAAGCCGCTCCCAACTATCGTTTGTATTTTGCTTTCCGTGGCAAGGCAGCACCAATACTTGTATACCACTGACCTTGTTACTTAGCTTTTAAAGTGTATGTTCTTCTTGGTTGTCCAAATAAATAAATAATTACTGGTGTTATTTATTCTTGTGTTAATTTCACATTTAAACAAATAAATATGTTTTATAAAGTTGTTCCTGGTTTCTATTTACATCCACCTAAAGTTTAATGTTTGCTGTTAACCTAATATATTAAACATTAACAGTAACAGTAGTAGTTTATATTTAACAGTATATTAAATAACTATAATTGATACATAATAGTAAATAAACATAAATTCAATTTTATAAACTAACTGTACTTTATAGCTTTTTGTTGTGGCTATAATTATATTTGAATTATAACAAGTGCGACGAATACATTGTTCTTAGGTCTCTTTATACTCTAAGATAACATAATGGTATGTGTAATTAGTGACGTAATTCGTCGTAGATTCTTTCATTGTTATTGTGGTAGGTTCATGATATTGTTACGCTAGTGCCCTCTGTCGGCACTGTGAGGAAGAGTCGGCGGTCTCTAATAATAATTTATTACAGTGCCATCTATTGACATCTTACGGAACTACGTATTTGTCGGTACGAGTTAAGTGGAGAGAGCGCTGTCACATTCTCGAATCATCGCGCTGTTGCGTGCCGTATGTGACGTTTTCTGGAAAACTCCAGAAGCGCTTTACCCGCGTATAAATAGAGCGCACGCGCACCGCCGAGTGAGTTTACAATCGTAAGCGGTCAAGTGTTGATCGAAGCGAACGGAAGAGAAAATACTACGGAGTTTGAAGCAGTTACAGTGAAAAAGTGTAGTATAGTGTTTGTTGTTTATTAAAGTTAATTGTGTGCTAGAATAAAACGTGTTTTAGTCGGTAATATTGTTTTGTATTCTTATCCGTCGAACCCAGCACGTAACAATATTGACATATGAGACTTAAAAATTTAAACAGCTTTCATTATTTACCTTCATTCTTTCTTTAGAGGCAGATGCCGCACTAAGTACAATTTCTGTGTCGCAGAAGACTACAATAAGATATTCATACTGGAAACAACTATTCGTTTACTACACAATTTTTTGTTCCGTGTGGGATTCGAACCCACATACTCAGCGCACTGACTGTGGCAAGGCGGTCACTTAGGCGATTCTCCTACTAGTAAAGCGTCCCGCCGCGGTGCGCAGAGCGACAGATCACTGCCTTACTTAGCGGTGTAATCTGCTACTCCGCGCGGGGCCCCACGCCAAATAAAGTCAAATGTTCACTTCGCTGTCGAAAACGTCCTATAAGCACAAAATCTCGCGCGGGACCATACATTACAATACTGTTATAGATAGGAAACTCGAGCCTCGCTAGAGATCTGTATTAGTGCTGCCGCCAAGTAGCAGTATCATGAACTAAACTGAAGTCGTCAAAGCAACCTAATAACCTATACAATATACATACATACGTGTATATACGTATATAGACATCCGCAGTATTCCTTTAGAATTTTATAATTTTATTGTAATTTATATGCTGCCTATATTTGTATGCATACAAATATAGCCAGCATATTAATCAAGTTACAAAATGGGATTATATGGATAAGGAATATGAAAAAAAATAAAAAGATTATGTGTGAGTATGTTTTTTATTTTCTCATGTGAGTCATATAATAATTATGCGCTGCGACTTTAACAGCATCATCACAGTCCGTTTACCGTCTCCAAGCTTCATCAAACATCCTGGTAGGTACACAACATGATCTTTGAGTCATAATGACAAAATTGATCAAATTCACCACAAAATAGAAGTCTTTAGCGTTTTTTTTTAGCGTTTTTAGGTACTCTCGATGCCTGGCCGGAGGAACTAAGTTTATCTCAACGTACTAGGTTGTAGGAAAATCACAAAAAACACATAAAAACAAGAAATTAACTTTGAGCAAAAGCATAAATCGAAAATTTTCTTGTTAGAAATCGTCGAACATGACGTGTCAAAAAACAGAGTGTTGCTAGATGATCTCAATATTTCCACTAAATCTTATTCAGGTAAATATTTTAATCTGCATTGATACTACCTGTTTAGCTCTATTGTTCTTTTATATGGCATTATTGCTGAGATTTTAGATATTATTTTACAAATAATCATCTTTATTGATTTAAGTTGTTGTAGACTAAAACAAAATATCCCACGGAATTTTTACTTTGCAACACTAAAGTAGACGCTACCGTATTGTAATCTATTGTTACCGCAGCAAAATGTTGTAATATCGCCATCTATTAAACTATATAGTAACACAATTATAACACAATTAATTCATGATACTGCTAATAGAGGCGCTCTTGTCGAAAAACGTACCCGTACATTTGTTCGCAGTTACCATAGCTTGCGCGGGACTGCGGAGCCAGTATGTTATACCCCGCGGCACGCCCCGCGCTCACGCGCAGATTGACAGAATCTGCGCGCGGGACGCATTTCCGCGCGTTGACGCGTCGTCTGCACTGTGTTGTCCTAGGTGTGTTTTCTATATAAATTGAGATACTTGCATACAATGTTAAAATCTGCGGCCCCGCGCTACGCGACGGGGCGCAGTGCAGTGTGATAATCGCCTTAATTAAACCGCTAGGCCATTACTGCAGACATAGTCTTATTGACTAAGTGTGAACGTTACAATTACTTAAATACCCGTATTAACTATGCACGTTTCAATTATTTTAATACCCGCACTACCTATTATTACGTCTGCATCGCGTGGAACGTAACCAAAATTTAAATCACAACATAATTGTTAATGCATTAATTTATAAAATTAATCTGTAGATTCTATATTTATAAGACAAAAGTATTTAATAGTATCAAAATATTTAGGGGATCCATTGGCATCGGTTACAAGAACCAAACTACCTGGGTTAGGGCTCTGAGACAGGAATCTCCGAACGCTTTTTTCCATTTTTGGTTTATTTAAATAGACTACTACCGCACCAGGAATAATTCCTGAGTCACGGGGAACTTTACAAACGGACACAGAATATCCATATGCGGAACAACCATTTGTGGATCACACAAAGTTTTGTACTGTATAGGATTCGAACCCACACAACTCAGTGCACTGACAATAGCAAGGCAAGCAGTAAAACCACTTCGTCATTAGAGCAGTCATAGTCAAATTGACTAAGCATGAACACGTTACATTTTTTGTAATACCCGCACTAGCTATCGTTTCTGATTCGCGGGACTTAATTAATATTCAAACAAAAATATAATTATTGTTAAGATTTAAGTAGCCCATTAAACCCATTACTCCTAAATATGACCTCGCCTTGGTCATGTCATTATTTACGTAGATACCCACATTTATTCGACTTGTTCGTCAACTGGCGAGCGTGAAACTCGCGAGTGCGCGCAAGTTGGCATCTTCCGATTTTACCTATCTTTTTTGTCGTCAACTCGCTTGTACAGTCATTTACAAAAACGTTTTAATAAATTTTATATAGGCATCTACTATAAACTATAATTGTAAATGATTTTTATAACAAACGTTACTATTTAAACTGTGCTAAATAAATAAAAATAAAAAGTCCCAAAGATTAGAAGTTTGATACATAAATCAATACTTATAACTGGAATTGTTAACGGTAATGTGTTCATCAACAAGGCAGGTTTCCTTTGATTTTACTGTTTTATTTTTATATTGCCTTTAAGTAGGTATAAATTTTGATAATAATTATCTTCTTGTAAGATGGTAAAAAATGTGCAATGGTTAGGTATGCATACAATTTAGGATATAATTCAATATTAATAATCCGCTCTTCCCCTACGATGCAGTAAGGCGGCGTCTGGCTGAGCAAATTTAAAGCCATTAAGACCTGCATATGGCCCAAAACTAGAAAGACACTACAGAAACTCAAGGTTGAGTTATGGTAGAGAACACAACTGTGAACCAATGACTGGTCAAGAGTTAAATTTTCAGACGAGTCTAGATTCTGTTTATACAAGCACGACGGGAGAAAAAAGGTGTACAGAAGACCGCGAGAGCGCTATACCCAGCCTGTATAGAAGAAAAGTACCATACGGCGGAGGCTCTGTTCACGTGTGGGCTGGGATTTCTTCCGAATGCCGCACTGAGCTAGTGGTGATAGAAAATGGAACTGTAACTGCAGAAAGATAAGTCACTGAAGTTCTGAATGACTGCGTTGGTCTATTTTTAGTAGACATGGGTGAGAATACCGTTTTTATGCATGACAATGCCCGCCCGCATACAGCTCAGATAGTATTTGCCTATTTTCAAGAAGCCGGTATCACACACATGGAGTGGCCAGCACGCAGCCCCGACTTAAACCCCATTGAGCATGCATGGGTCGAACTGGGACGACGTGTACGTCAGCGGAATCCGCCGCCAATCACGCTACGTGAAATGAAAGAAGCTCAAATAGAGGAATGGCAGAATATTCCGCAGCATCGCCTCAAAAACCTAGTAGAAAGTATGCCAAATCGCATAACAGCAGTACTGCGCGCGGAGCCAACACAAAGTACTAAAATGCGTGAACATGGCACATCTGTAACCAATCTACATTTGCGAAAATACTGAAAATCTACACATTTTTGTTTATTTTACATTCATTAAAAATAAAAATAAAAAGCTTGTGTTGCAACATGAATTAGAGAGAGATAGCGCTATGACTGCAAGGGTTTGTGCGCAAACAACGTCATAGAGATCGGATAATCGGATGCATATTTACCTAAAGTTAATTTTCCGCTAACTGGAAGTGACTTCTGAGAATATTTTTATATAATATTGCTAAATTAGTAGGATGTATATTTAGTTTACATAAAATTTTAACTACCTATTTAAGTATGTGTGTATGTAGGGCGTGAATGAAAGAGTAGTGTGGTAAATGAAAAATTAAATTGATATAAATATTTTTATTGAATTCAGTACTATTTATTTATTTGTAAAGGATGAAATTAGTTATTTTGTACGTACAGAAAATACATGGAAAATAAATGAGAAATAGTAGTATTTGTCGATGGAAAAGCGCATTCCATAATAGCCAACATTCCGCACCTCTAAATCGAAACCTAAGAAGTTGAGTCAAATATACTAATATATATAAACATAACACATATTTTATCATTACTACCCTCCGTAATATATTTGAAAAATAATATGTTGGTCTGAATTGATACCGACTCTTTCATGGGGAGTGCTCTGAAGAACTGTTTGATTTGGTACCAGCAGCCTCTTTCCATCACCGTACCACTCGACAACGAAGCAGGGTTCATCCATATCACCGTTCAAATCCAAGACGGTACGCTTTCAGCGATCATTTCTCCCACGTACGTGCAAGCTCTGGAATGTACTGCCTGCTTCGGAGTTTCCTGAGCGCTATGATGTCTTTCTTCAAACGAGGTTTAAAGAGATTGCTGAAGACATTGCTGAAGTCCATGAGCAGCGGTTACCACTTTCCATCAAGTGGGCCATACGCTGGTTTGCCAACAAAGCCAACAAAAAAAATAAAAAGAAAATTTTATGTCTCTTGTATTATTCTACCACAGAGTAATTAAATAGACGTTATAAGAAACCTCTATCTGTAATTTATATAGTAATTAATAATATGATTATTTTTATTAGTAGGTAAGCAATAATTGGGCAAATGCATAACTACTTTTGTCATATTTAGATGGTAATGAGCGATTTTGCTTCACTCACATATTATGATATTGTTGATAAGTAGGGAAATAAGCAGTTATACTTTTACCATGTTGTTTTATATTATATTTCTATTTCAAAAACTATATCGTCTTTTATTTTAAACACAAATCGTATAGTGTCTTATACATTTAAAGCAAGGTACCTGCTTTAAATGTATACACTATACGATTTGTGTATTATATTAAATTTATTAAAACGTTGTAGTACATGATTGTACATATAATACGTCAGATTTCCACGATCAAGCGAGTTGACGACAAAAAAGATAGGTAAAATCGGAAGGTGCCAACTCGCGCGCACGCGCGAGTTTCACGCTCACCAGTTGACGAACAAGTCACTCCGCACACGCGCGTAGTTATTTTAATTGTCATTTTTATAAACACGTCAAATGGAACGGCTTTTTGATGACACCAACGTAATTTGTTTCGTCTTTTTTTGATAAAAAGTGATACAAAGATCTATTTTAATTATTTATATATGTAACAAAACATTTATTGTAAAATGATCATTTTATTTCACCAAATTTGGTAAAAGATATTATTTTTACGTTAAACAAAACGTAACTTTTGTCGCGACAGAAAAAAATAATATTTTAAATCCCTACTTTTCACTTTCTTTTCAAAGTTAAAGTGCTCTTAAAAATTGACCACTGAATTGACCCACTCCTTAGCCTACCCCGACTCTCCCCAGTACTTTATGCCCTACCCCTCGAGTGGTTATAAAAAACCGGAGGCGCGGAGGGAGGGCAGCCTCCGCCAGCTGTAACAAAACGCAAGCGCCGTACGAGCCGTAGCGGTTGAGGTTCAAGCCGAACGTGCGTAGGCGAGTGCGGATGCTTGCGCTTTGTTATGCAATGGCGTAGAGGCTGCACTTCCCGCAGCGCCGGAGACGTCTCAGTTGTAAGTTGCTTCCAAAACAGCAGATTTTATGCAAGTCAGAATATAAAATGAATATAAAATCACAATTTTGAGGTTATGTATGAACAATTTTCAAATTTTTCTCGGAAGCTAGACATTTGCGCGCGATCGGGGTAATTGAGGGAGGTTTAACACTCCCTCCTCCTTGCCCCTCAAACACTCTCAACCCTTAATTCAATCGGCCTGTTTCTAAAGCAATCCCGTAGGCTATACCAAATTTCATGAAAATCGATTCAGCGGTTCAGCCATGAAAACATATAAACGATGGTACCTATTATTTAAAATAATAACATTATGTAATAGCATATAGCAGTAAAAATGTCTAATACTTGTAGTTTATCACTTGTATTTTACCTACAAAAAGGTGGATATATTTATTACACCCACAATGCTATTTTCGTAAAACAAAAAAAATACAATGGCACTGCTACACTTGGGAATCGAACCTGGAACCTCATTGTCACACAAAAACAAGCGCAAACCCATTCCACGGTAACCAAAATCAGTCAAAACAGGAAAATAATTACACAAATAAATGCAATACTCACATATACAAAAAAAAACGTTTCACACTCTCCGCTTCAAGAAAGACCTACAGAACAATGATTATAAAAACTAAATTATTTCATCACTTTTACTTAATGTTTATGTTAAATACGATTTGAACACGATAACGAAAAATCACGTTTTATTTCAATAGGTATATTGTCCGTAAGTCTGACCGCGACGCATGCTTGTGATGTACTAGCTGACGCACTATAATTACTTAATTAGACACCGTGGTGCAAAGATGAATGGAAATACGACGCTGGTGCATACAGCATTTATATAGACCTACTAATTCGATCGTTAGTTAATTATATATTTTTTCTTTTAAGAGCGTGTATTCGAAATAATGTAACTCAATTGTAAGTCAAAATCCGCGCGATCGCTAGTACGACGATGCACTGACGCGCTTGCTATGATCGCTGTGTGCGTGAACGTTAAGCCTCGCTATACTACTCGAAAGGAACAGTTTGATACTTTCGTGCTTTTTTTTGCATTATACCTAATATTCAACTTATTATAACTTTAATTATTAACTTTTTTAACTGATTATGTAAGTGAAGGTACGTTTTGATAATATATTTTTTTTCTTAATATAATACATAATATAGTATCCACTTAAATATTATTTTCAATCATGTCAAATTTTATCTGATATAACGGTCACTTAGTTGAATATTATAAAAGACATACAATTAAAATAACAATTGTATTGTATAGGTATAACATACATTGGACCTTCAATTGTTACATAGGTATACCTACTACTCAAAAGATTTTCCATTTTCATTTTCAACTGTGCGTGCTTTATACAAAATTAACCACAGAATTTTTATTAATCGATCCAATTCTGATTTCTACAAGTTGCATTGTATTTTAAACATAGTGAAATAATTGTTAATATATATATATATATATATATATATATATTTATAATAATTGTTAATATATATATATATATTTATAATAATTGTTAATATATATATATATATTTATAATAATTGTTAATATATATATATATATATATATATATATATATATTAACAATTATTTCACTATGTTTAAAATACAATGCAACTTGTAGAAATCAGAATTGGATCGATTAATAAAAATTCTGTGGTTAATTTTGTATAAAGCACGCACAGTTGAAAATGAAAATGGAAAATCTTTTGAGTAGTAGGTATACCTATGTAACAATTGAAGGTCCAATGTATGTTATACCTATACAATACAATTGTTATTTTAATTGTATGTCTTTTATAATATTCAACTAAGTGACCGTTATATCAGATAAAATTTGACATGATTGAAAATAATATTTAAGTGGATACTATATTATGTATTATATTAAGAAAAAAAATATATTATCAAAACGTACCTTCACTTACATAATCAGTTAAAAAAGTTAATAGTAGGTATATATATTAAATTACTTTCGATTACATGAGTCTTATATCTTGTTATATACAGGGTGTCCGGTAATTAATGGATAACTTTGAAATGTCTTATAGTAGAACTGAAGGCCGTTCAGAATTAACGAAAAAATTTTATTTTATTTTTTAAATGCAATCTATATTAGCATAACATACTTTTGACTGTCTATCTATTAGCATAATTAGTGCTTAATAATAAAACAACAAAAATCCGATGGATTTCATTAATTTATGGTCATAGTATACAAGAAAGTTATACATGGTAATTAAAAAAAAACACATATCTCAGGTAGTAGTTAGGATAGATTTTTTTTATATTTTTTTCTGAACGGCCATCAGTTCCACTATAAGACATTTCCAGGTTATCCATTAATTACCGGACAACCTGTATAGGACTCATTGAAATTAAACTACTATATACGGATTTTATCGCGTTGTTTATTTAACAATGTATTACATAATTTTGAGTTTTACTAATTTATAAGCTAATAAAATTATTTAAACTATTTATATTTAGGTTTACACTTTCCCCGACGTTTCGGTTGCTTTTCAGCAGCCATGGTCACGGGGAGATAAAATCCGTATATAGTAGTTTAATTTCAATGAATAACATTCGCGTAAACAGAAGACAATATTATATATAGGATTCATTTAATTGAAAGTTGTTTTTGTTATAAGACGTAAACAAAATGAAAAATGAACATGAAAATATCTTTATTATTGTAGGCTATAAGATAACACTTATTAATTATGACTCTAAATTTACATATACTGAAACGTTCGCAAAGCAAGGTTGTAGAACCGGCGAGGAGAACGGGCAAGAAACTCCCAGCCACTCTTTTTAATCGCCATTTTTTTATAACTTTACAGAAATGAATGTGTAAGGAGCTGCAACCATTATTACATTCGTAGCTCCAACCATAGAGTGCTTTTAGCTTAGACAATCGTATCACGTTCTACCTCATACCGGTTTTCCACGAGGCCCTTTAAGTTTTCCATAAATAGAGTTTTAGCCGTCTCATACTGCTCCGGCATCAAATCTGGTTTCTGACATGAGTCGCCATAGTAGAAACATAGTTTCTTTTTTAAGCTTGGTCGATGACTACGTTTGAGATTATTATTGCGACGTCTTATTTCAAGCTGCTTTATAGATTTTCGAAACTACTATATGGCTACAGTTTAAGACTACGCCGAGCGAAATGTGCCAAAACAGGCGGTCACAGTTAAGTTGATAAAATCAACACTTTTGTTTAATTCAAATATAAAATATACATTTATCATAACAATGAATGTGTTTACTCCGTGTAAAAAACTTAGAATAATTAATATTTTCGCCTACAAAATTACGTCAATTTGCACGAAATATGCAAAAACGTAAGCTCGTAATTTTTAGATTATAACAGTAGAAATCTTTCTTATTTTACAGCTTAAACGAAACGTAAATAGCTATATTACTATTTGTCCGTCTCAAATATTTAAGTTATTGGTTGACATTAAAGATACATATTTACCAAAAAAGCACTTCAAATCCTCCATACAATTTTTCTAGGGCGTCCGCGCGCCGATTTCAATATCGAACTCTGTCATTCAGTCCAACCGCGTCATACACTCGACGCAGTCTTAACTACATACCACAAAACTTACTTGTACATTTATAGAACTGTATCCTTCCCTGTTTATATAGTATTGTCCAATATTTCCACTCACTTTTGGGATTCGAATATGTGTACAGTCAATAGCTACAATCACTTGTCTAAATCCACATATTGAATAGAATTCTGCAATCACATTGTTCTACTCTACATCACTTTCAACTAGTCTCTGTGTGCTACTAGTGCCAAAGCAACTTGCTTGCATAAGTTGCATACAAGTGATATTGTTGGCTGACTCATTCCACTTAGATCTCCTGCATCATCTTGAATCTGTTGAAATCAAAAATTGAATTTTAGTAATAAAATAATAATTAAAAATCTATTAATAATCTATTAATTGTTTACATGAACCGCGTATTTAAAATCAATAATTAAATTAAACAATAAACTAAGTTAAATATAAAGTTGTGGAAGTGCATGTGTGGACACCAATCTCCAAGCGATATTATTTGTGACTATATTATGTACAGTGAAATTATTATATGCCCAATTTACCGTAGACACTTATTTTAATGCAAAACAATAATAAAAAGTTATCAGTGTACTCAAGAACTTTACCAAAACCATTTGAAAACAGTGAACTTAATATAAAATTGTTTTTTTTTATTCATTTTATTGATATTTAACTTCTGTAGTAATTACAAAACGTTACGAAAAAATATATTTAAAAAATTGGACTTTGGACGGCAACTAGCGCCACGCACACAGTGTCGAGTGGACGAACTACGCAGTTACTACTTGCGCCATTGCTCTAATGGAGAGTAGCAGAACCAATAGTGTTGCCACATAAAACACATAATTTCCATTTGGTAGAAAAGCAAAATTTGATCTACTAATTTAAATAATTTAAGATAGAAGTAAGAATTAAAATAATTAATTAAATAAAACAAAGGAACTATAAAATAATGAATTTCTTGGAAAATATCACGTTTTGACGCACACGCACACGATCGGAACATAATAGTGACGAAAGTATAACTTCCCGTACTCTGGATTGTACCACGAACAGCATGCCAGACATTTCTGAAGACGAGAACACATCATACAAAGAAGAAATAGAGAACCTTAAGTCGCAACTAGATAGTGCGCACAAAGAAATTGAATCACTGTCCTTGGAGAACAGTAAATTACGTCAAATGAATACGGAGCTAATTGAGAAAAAGGAAATCTATAAAAAAAATTCAAACAGCCCAATTAAACATAAAATAAAAACTCCGAATAAAACACCAATAATAAACCGAGCCAGGACCATTACCATAAAAGAAATGCAGACTACAGAGCATGTACCTAACTATGATCATAGGGAATCACCACAGGCAGTACAGGCAAATATAAATACTGATAATTCAAAAACAAAATATCCCATTGATGGAAATCCCCCGTTGTAGTTAACTCAACTGATCGTGAGAAGAACAAACTCTGTATCCTGAGCAACATTGTATCACATAATCCACACCAGGTCATAGAAGACACGTTTGGACACAATTTCACTTATTGTCTTTACAATTTTCCAAACTGTACTACAGAGCGTCTTTTGAATAATATTAATAATAAACTGTTAAATTTCGGCATAAATGATTATTGTATAGTTATGTTGGGAGATAAGGATCTTAAAACTTCTTCAAACTGTTTACACCTGCTGCTTATGGTCTCTACCATTAGGAAATCACTTGAGCATATAACTTATACAAATGTAATAGTGTGTAGTCCTACTTATATTTGCGGATCTCCTATATATAATTATAAGGTCGAGATACTCAATAACCTATTATTTAAGGAAATAAATAGTGGATCTTACGCATACTATTTTGACACAAATTCTTATTTAAGTTTTGACATGTTCTCTAGTATCACAGGAGCAATTAATAAAAGAGCACTTATACATATTTATAAAAAAATGATGGAAAATATAAAAATTGACATAGACTATCAAAATTTGATACACCTGACTTTTTTTTTTTTTTTACGTGGGGGAATTCTTTGACGCATATCCCTCCGCGGGGGCGGGCGGAGGGATTATGTCGGACTCGCCGGGGTAAAAGAAAGATTTTGAAAAGATAATGTACCTCCCGGAATACCGGCTAAACCTACCACGGTGTTCCTCGACAAAACCACTATCGACGGGGCCGCGCGAATCACTTTCGCATACGGTCGCGACCCCGCCGAGGTTTCGGCCCGCCGTATGAAACGGCAGGCCCCTACGCAATAAGACCTACCCAAGATAGGTACTACAAAATAAAAGCCCTACTGTCTCCCCCTGAAGGGGGAGACGGACACGACACAGAGGCGCGCGTGGGCACGCCGCCTCTCGGACCTGGTGCTGAACGGATGGCGGGCAGGCCCACAAAGCCCGCCACCCCCAGGTCAAACCTCAGGGTGGCTGGAGGTCGTCTCGCGCCCTCCGGCGCCCGGCTCTGCGGTTGGGGAGAGGGTTTATACGCTCCTTCTCCCGCCCCACCGCCTCCTTGATGGAAATCACTTCCTCGCAGAAGGAGGCGACGGCGTTCCACGATCTCTCACTCCGGACCATAGACTGAACTACGGCCGGGAGCGAGAGGGCAACCGATCCGACTGCCGCGATCAAATCACGGCGCTGCGATGCCCAGGCGGGGCAAACCGCCAAAGTGTGCAGCGCCGTGTCCTCAGTAACGTCGCGGCAGTCGCCGCAGTGGTGACAACCGGGCGTCTCTTGCCGGCGTATACGACACAGGAACCGGCCAAAACATCCGTGGCCAGTCAGAACCTGTGTCAGCCGGAAGGTGAGGGCGCCATGCCGCCTCTCCAGCCACTCCTCAAACACGGGACTTACCGCCACGATCGTGGCGTGCCCGATCCCTGACTAATTCAAATGTAAATAATTACTGTACTAATTTTTTTCGTTGATAGTGTTGATTGTAAACTAATTAATTCGAATATTACTCATTTACATACTGAAGGTCAAGATAAATTGCAATCGAATAAATATATTAAAATAATGCATCAAAATATTGCCGGGTTGATAAATAAATCACATAATCTCACTGTGTGTTTGAATGAGTTATCTGAAAAACAAATTAATGTAGAAGTATTGTGTATTACTGAGCATTTTATCATGGAAGGTTACCAAAACCAATTATATATACCGAACTACCATTTGGTTTCTTGTTACTGTAGAAAGCAGCAAAGAAGAGGAGGAGCATGTATCCTAGTCAAAAATGGTATACAATCTAAGGATATATCTAAAATATCAAATGTATCAACTCCAGGTGTATTTGAATGTTGCGCCATAGAGCTTATTAAATATAAGATAATTGTAGTCTGCATCTACAGAGTTCCAAATGTAAACAATTTTGACTATTGCATGGATAAATTAGAAATAATTTTGCGAGTAATATCACGTTTGCATTACAAGAACATTATATTATGCGGTGATTTTAACATAGATGTGCTTAAACAAAATGGTCACACTAAGGCATTTGAATGTCTATTGAATAGTTATAACTTAAAGTTAACATTAAAACAACTCACTCGTATGGCTAAATTGACATGTATAGATAATTTTGCTCATAGTTTCAGTAAAACTTGTAAGGCTGATGTTATAGAATTTGCTTTGTCCGACCATACAGCACAGCTGCTTCACTGTCCCGTACAAACATTTTATGCCATAAATTACTGGTACACGACAAGAAGAGACTACAATACTGACAATTTAGCTAAATTTAAAAATTATATCACCAGTCTTTCTTTTTCAGAAATTTATGAAACAAATGATCCTAATATAGCTTATGACAAATTTATAGACATATTCCAATTGATTTACAATCTCTGTTTTCCGAAAAACTTATTAAAATAGATATAATAAAAAAACCAAAGTGGTTGTCAAAAGGAATAAAATTGTGTAGTCGTAAAAAAAGAAAACTTTTATGGCAGCTTAGATTAAACCCTACTAATCAAAATAAGACTTGTTTTAAGAGGTACTCCAAACTGTTTAAAAAGGTAATACTCTTAACACAAAAGGCTCAAAACAACTATTTTATTAAAACATCCAAAAACAAATCTAAAAGTAGCTGGCAAATAATTAATCGTGCTAAGCATAATTTACCTAAATATAGCATACATCAAATTAAATTGGAAAACCGCTTAGTAACATGTCCCCAGAAAATTTCAGAAATGTTTAATGACTATTTCGTTACTAAAATCCAACCTCAAATGCACGTTGCCAGTAATCGTAAACGTATTAAATCAGATTGGAACAACAAATCTATGTTCATGGCCCCAAGCGTAACACTAGACATATATAAAATTATCAATTTTTTAAACAATACAGGCAGCGTAGGTTATGATGATATCTCCAGTAAAGTAATAAAACATTATCAGCGGAAGTATGTGGACATCTAAGTCATATCATAAATTTAAGTATAAGTGCGGGTGTCTATCCGTCTGCATTAAAAACTTCTATTATAAAGCCACTCTTTAAAAAAGAGAATAGAGATCTAATGGAAAACTACCGCCCTATTGCACTCATTCCAGTCATGTCCAAAATATTTGAGAAGTATATATATAAAGAACTGTCTGAATTTGTAAAAAGAAGTAATATTTTATGTGATGAACAGAAAGGCTTTCGACAACATAGGACAACTAATATGGCTATATATGACTTTTTATACAATGTTATTTACAATATTGATAAACGAAATCCAGTCTGTGGCATATTCTGTGACATGACCCAGGCATTTGACCACGTACATTATACTACATTATTAAAAAAGTTAGAAGCTTATGGCATAAGAGGCAATGTATTTAATTTAATCGAATCATATTACACATAGACATAGGTATCAAATCACTGAAATTAGACATATAAATAACGTAAAGAAGAAAGAAGAGATTTATCGATCATCAGGTCGTGAAGTAGAATATGGGGTACCGCAGGGAAGCGTGTTAGGACCATTTCTCTTTATATTATACATTGAAGAACCAGTGACACTATTTGCGGACGACAGTACTTTGTCAATACCTTGTAAAAGTGTAGAGACGTATGAGACTGATATTAATAATGCTTTAAAATCAGTTATCCAATGGAAGCAGGAAAATAATTTAAAAATAAACCTACATAAAACGAATACATTTTACGCAAAGGTTACCTATAATGAACCTCAACATACATTACCGCAATGAAAACCTAGAAGAAGTTAACTCAACAAAATTTCTTGGCCTCCAGATTGATAAAAACCTTAACTGGAAAACACATATTGAAATGTTATGTAAAAAACTTAGTATATCGGCATACGCTTTACACACACTTTCATTCACAATATATACGGATGCTCTACTTACAGCATACTACGGTTTGGTAGAAACTCATCTACGCTATGGGCTAATATTTTGGGGTAACTCGACGGAAAAAGAATCAGCATTCAAATCTCAAAAAAGATGTTTACGGGCGATGTTTAGACTTGAGAAGACCGATAGCTGCGTGCCCTATTTCAAAAATTACAAAATGTTAACTTTACCATGCTTGTACATATTAGAAGTAGCTGTGTTTGTTAAGTCAAACCCGCATTACTATAAGCGTCGAGCCGACGAATTTCCACGCAATAGACGCGACAATAGTCAACTTTGTCTCCAATCCGCTAAGACTACCCTGATGCGCAAAAGTGTGTACTGCATGGCACCAATTATCTATAACAAAGTACCAAAAAGTTGGAAGGAACTGCCTCAATCTATGTTTAAAAATGGGCTTCGTACTTTTTTGACCGCCAGAGCATATTATAGCGTGACTGAGTTCCTTAACGAAAAAGAATTTGTATTGACATAATGGAATTTATTTAGACCTGTATAATAATGCTGATTAACCTTATAATTTAAATATAAATTAATTAAATTTAAATAATTTAGACAAGAAAATAATATAATTGTTACATGTATCTGTTTTTTATTTTTTATTTTATATTCTAATTATTTTGCACGTCATACTGTGACAAACATGTCTGCACTTAATTTATTTTGTCATCTTGTATGTATGCATTTTCTTTGTATGTACACACACATGTTTATGCAAATAAAGCTTATCTTATCTTATCTTATCTTAAAAAAACTCAACAATAAGTGATAGTGAAGTGGAATATACATATAGGTATGTTGATTGATACGCATTTCACTTACCTCTCCACGTGCCCAAGTTCTTATTGCACTCAAAACTTTCAAATGGGGTTGTAAACGACCACCTCTCGCATCGCCAGCTAAATCACTTTTTAACATATCAATTATATAAACATCAGTAGATTGGGAAAATCTATATTTAGATTTAAATTCGGCTTCATCAAGTTCTTCCAGTGGATTGGTACGATATTTGTACAATTTAACACACCTCGTCGTTATAGGAATACTGCCAAGCTGGTTTGTAACCTCACATTTCTTCTATTAGCCTCAAATCATCAGTAAAATAGTCTCAATCCATTTTATTTTAGTAATTTCTCACAATTTTATTATGAACCCTCGATCAAAATAACTCACACGCAGCAGTAATGGGTCCCCGAGACGATCAAGTGCACTCGACAAGTCTCATGTGATTGACTGTTTTACTTGATGGGGGACTTGAAACCCATTGAACGTACCGTCAAGTCTGGTCAAGTGAGCACGTTCCAGTCACCTACCGATCTGTGCCTAAGCAAGTCATCGCAAAAATAAAAATTATTTCCAATGCCGATATGGCATTCCTTGCCATAACTCTAGCGATATCGATTTCGGTCGGTCGTGAATGCGCTGATGCTGTTGAACGCAAACAGACAGCGTACCGCGCTTGGACCAGAGCTCGCGCTCTCCACGACTCTAACATGGATCATCTGAAGGCAGCGTTCAACCAAGCCACAAAGGTCTGCAAGAGGGCATACATAAGAGCGGATGCCCAGCGCGTCGCACGGTTCAGCCAGGAGCTCATGGCCCATCCTACGGGCAGTCGTAGCTATTGGCGCCTGGCCAAAGCCGTGCAGAAAAAGAAAGAGACTATAAAGCAATAAAGATAAAGCATTCGATCTTTTATTTTTGTTAGCATAATCCTTATTTTAACTTTCCGTAGTATAGGAAAATCCCTGTAGAACGATATTAGCAATAGGACTAAATCGCGCTCGGTAATTGTGTCCAGGCTTCTCGCCAAGACAACGTCTAGGTCCCGTTCGGCGTCCGCCATCTTCCGATGTTCCGGCCGCAAATGAAAAAGCTTATCAAGTCACGTCAAGTCGCGTCAAGCGCAAGCGCATCAAATGTCGTCAAATAAAATTTCTATCAATTGCGATCAAGCCGTAGACCGCTTGACAGTAGCGTCAAGTGTACGCGGTAAATGATCAATATTCGCTTCAATCACATAGACTTGACAAGAGCTCTTGATCGTCTCGGGGACCCATAATGGATTGGACGCCGAACGAGACCTAGACGTTGTCTTGGCGAAAAGCCCCTACACAATTACCGAGCGCGATTTTGTCCGATTGCTAATATCGCTCTACAGGGATTTGCTATAGAAAATTTATATTTTTAAAACTTGAAATTTCACGGAACTGATGTTTACACGCCAATTAGCGCCACCGTATGACTGACGAAGTTGTTTATTAAAACCAGTAACAAAACAAACGACGCAGAAAAAAAATTTTTGTTCCCCACTTTATTAATTAGGATATAATATTACAACTGTGTTTTCATGAAGATAAGTCTGGGCAGAATTGTTGAATGTTATTTTTTTTTTCTCAGCCTGTTTTGTGTCGCACTGCTGGGCAAAGGCCTCCCCTCTCAATCTCCACTGCTCTCCCTCCTGAGCAACGTCTTGCCACCTCTCCATAAACTTTTCTATGTCATCCCGCCATCTCCTTCGTGGTCTGCCCTGTCGCCTACGGCCACCATCCGGTATCTACTCGGTAGATAGTTTGGCCCACCTATTTTTAGAGCGTTTTATTTAAATCTACGAAATATAGGGGCAGCTTATTGCCGTCTATGAGAGACAATTCTAGACTCCATGCTACTACTAAGAATTCCTTGATATATACATTGACCGACCCGGAAACCGAACCCGAGACTTTATTCATAGCAATCGCATTCTGAACCGCTGCGTCGCGATTATAACCATTGGTATTTGGTAAATGACAAGTATGATAATCAACAAAACAATTGCTGGCGGCTTATTGGTCTTGTCGCACGAATCTATTCGCATGAATTGTGCGAAACTGTACCTCATAAACAAAATTTTTATGTAATATTGTCTTATGTTTACGCGAAAGTTAAACATTGAAATGTATATTATATATATTATTATATGTTATAAATTATAAAACACTATTACTACATATTTTTTACTAGTTACTGTTTACTTCACGTGTTTAACAATATTAGTTTAAAGTTTCAAAATTTTGTAATAATAGAGTTTTATAAAAAATAAACAACGCGATAAAATCTGTATAAAGTTTGTTTAACTTCAAAATTTTTATGTGTCGTTTCACACACCTCCTTTTCCAGATCGGTTGGCTTCGCCACGGTAATGTTATCTAACAGTATTCTATCTTCATACAAACGGTCGGCTCGCGAGTCATACCTACGCGCGTCGACGTCGGTAGGCACTCGGTTCACAACCAGTCGCGAATGCGCCGCGCCGCAGCGATGAACGGACGGTGTGATGGTTTTGAAAGCAGTAAGCGGACGACTTGTTAATATTTGATTGAAATAAGTACAAGTACTTACATAATAATTATGGCAAAGTACAATTGTAAACAAAAGTATTCGTATATTAAATAAGCAAAACCTTTGTACGCCTTTTTACGAAAATTATGCGGACGGAGGAGTATGAAATTTGGCACAGTTAAAGTTTATATGGAGGAGTGGCGAATACTAACATTTTTATAGAATATACATTAGAAATACCTACATTAAATTAATGAAAAAACACTACACGCACGCAACCACGCATTTGACACACGCAGTCGAATTGCGTTCGTATTATTTCGGCAATGTTCGTCTGACGTCGTACAATTCTTCGTAACTATGGTTACATATATCTTATTTATATTTGTTTGTATAATCGATTATGTTTATGACGGTAGCGCGTCGAGTGTGCCTGATTGCGCCTGCGCAGGCATCTGCGATGAGGCTTCAGAGGTGTTGGGATATGATAGGTCAATTGGTGCTCGTGGGATTTTCGTTTTATGAAGTGGTTTGGAACTTTTGGAAGGTACGGGAATTGTTGTTTTTTATGGTGTGATCTGTGCTGTGGCCTAAATCTTCAGCATAGAGTTCTAAAACTGTTTATAATGCATTTGTGCACATCGCTACTAATTCGAATTACTTACGAATGTAATATACTATACAGCAGAGCATTTGCAGCGGCCTTGAATATGCAAAGTAAGTATCGCCTTGTATTTCGAATATTATTCGAACGCAATTATAATCACTATTTATTTTACGGAATAATCTTACGCTTATATCTGTGTGCGATTATAAAACGTAACGTAAATTTCCGGGATAAATTCGGCACATATGGAATTCGGCATGTGCCAACATAGATTTTTGAAAACGCTTATTGTTTAAATGTAGAAGAAGAAGAAGAAGAAGAAGAAGAATTACGTTTTTGAGCCGTTTGGTGTGGAGACGCTAGGTTCATGGGGTCCGGGCGCTCGTGCGCTTTTTAGAGATATATCTAATCGACGCTTCGCATGACCAGAAGGCTGGACTTTTCTTGGCTCAAAGAATCAGCATTGCCATTCAACGTGGCAATGCTGCCAGTCTCCTGGGCACTTTCCCGGTCGACAGCGATTCTGAGGAATTTTACGACGCTGCCTGAACCAGCCATTTCCTTTCTTTATATTAAATTTATAGACCCATATTTTGTTACTTTCATGTTTTATTTATAAGTGATTAGGTTTGTTAATATTAGTTAAGTTGTAAATTATAATTGTTGCTTTGTTAAAAATATATAAAAATTTAAATGTCTATGAACATCATAATTTATTCAAAAACTTGTAACTGATGGGTTACGAAATACGTCGAGATATACGATACTCATGACCAAGCGTACTATACCCTTTATGCAAAACATATAAAACCCCAAAGTACTTCTCTTCTCCCTAGCCTTATTATTCCCAAGTCATTTTGCGTATACGCCAGTATTAGGATAATTGACTTAAAGGTTCGCAAATATCATCATTGACCACTTTAATTATTGGTCGAGAATCCATCGTAACCTGCGCTAGAGGTATTTTTTTTTAAATTTTATTGTTCTATTTAATCTTAACATTTATAAAACAAATTACTGGAAACCTAGTTAATGTTTGAGATTTCCGCGAAGGAACACAGAAACACAGGAATTATACCTACTGAGGGAGTACCCCTTATTTTAAGACTTTAACGTATTTGAAATGAGTAAAAAAATATTTATCTTCTACCTAGCCTTTATTATTCCCAAGTCACTTGGGATCGGCTTTTCTAGTCGAACCGGATTTGACTGGATATCAGGATAACCCGAAGGCTAACGATACCCTAAGGCTAGACCAGTGTCAGGATATTATAGGGCACTGACTTTCCAGTAACGACTGTCATAGATGTTCATGGCAGCCGAGACCGACGGCTTAACGTGCTCTCCGAGGCACGGAGCAGGCGATAATTGTCAATCAATACGTAAGTACATAATTTAGAATAGGTAGTCATATAACTTCCGAAAGTCAGAGGTGCGCGACGCGAGTTCGAAACCGAGACCCTCTGCATTGCAGTCTGTTGGTCTCTCCACTGAGCTATCGCTGCTACTAAATATATAAAACCTCAAAGTGTAGGCCTTAATTTGTCGTAGGGGTCACGGTCGTTGCCCGTGCCTTATGGGAAAGCTACGAGTAAAGATCGACGCGGACAGCGTCGGCCAGGACAGTTGGGGCTCTTTCTACGGAGTAAGCGTGACTTACTTGACTTTTTACCCAAGTACGTGGGGTTAAGTGTAATATCACCCACCTTCATGTAGGGCAGTAGGCGTTCGGTGTGAAAAGGATAAAGTTAGGGCTCTCGTCGATATTGATTGCATGGATGGTTCAGTGCCTTAAGTGATCAACTTGCTACAGGTAGTGGTTCGAATGTTGTAGTTTTGATGACAGGATAATTTATTAGTGTGATTTATTAATAGTTGTTTTGGGTCTATATAATGTTTGTAACCGCTGTTTTATGTTTGTGCGTTACGAGAAGTCTTAGTACAGGTGTTATTAAATTTGTTAATATTGCCTTAAGTATAAATAATATGTATAGAAAATATATATCTTTTCATTCACTAACAACTACCAAATGTTAATTAAAATTAAACGTGTTTTTTATTTAACTGTTTTTCAATTTTTTGCCTTTGTTCCACCAAAAATACTAATTGCACATCAAAATATATTCAAAGAGATCTACCTATTTTTGGGTGGGTTTAAGAAGGAACATAACATAACCTAACCCTCCCGAGACGCAATGCAGTGATTTGAGGCGTATAGATGTTCGTTATGATATATTTTAGTGAGCATATTTTGCTGTGCAATTAGTATTTTTGATGGTCATTATATTTAATCCCAAATGAAACTTCTTTATACGGATTTTACCGCGTTGTTTATTTTAAAACACGTTTATTACATACTTTTGACACTATAAGCTAATTATTTAAATTATAGCAGACTATCAGTCTCCGCGTGGACATGGCTGCTGAAGAGCAACCAAAACGTCGGGTAGAGTGTAAACCTAAATCGAAATAGTTTTATTAATTTAAATAGCTTTACATAATGTTATTGTAATATATGTACCTGTATGAAATGCTACACTATATTCAATTTTCCATCAGTCTGTAAGGAATTCACGGCTGTGTCGCTGAAATATATGATATCAGCACTGTATATATACTGTCCAACTTTCAGGCACAAGCCTCTTCTCCGTGTCAGAAAGGTTACGTCATAGTCTAACACGCTGGCAGACTTCACATATCTTATAAAACATTACAGAGATCTCTCAAACATGCAGGTTTCCTCACGATGTTTTTCTTTACCGCAAAAGCGAACGAAAATTAATTAAAATTATCCTTTAATATATAAGGTAATAGCTTCAGCTGCTATAATAAAAAACAGTTTAAAAAAACTAAAATCCACGCTTTATTAAAAAAGCAAACTAAAAAGTAGAATATTGTCTTATGTTTACGCGAATGTTATACATTGAAATTAAACACTTTATAAGCCAACCGATTCCAACCATCCTGTCTATTGAAATTAGGATGTTTTTTAATTTCAATAGCCTCGCGAAGCATCCTTGGTATGAATCGGTGTTCTTTTGCGAGTATATGTAGTTTGTCGTTGGGACAACTACCATCTTAGTCTCCCCGTGAACATGGCTGCTGTAAAGCAACCGAAACGTCGGGGCAAAGTGTAAACTCAAATATAAATTGTTTTAATTTTTATATTTGTCATTCTTTATTTAATTCTGAAGTATTTCGCCACGCCCTTAAAAACTTTTATCAGCCGGAAGCCAGATACTACAAGACAAGCGTTATTTCTTGCTCTAGGGGTCCGGAGACAATAATAATTTATAATAATTTATTCAATAATAATAATAATACATAGGTATACATTTTGTTATTAGTCTAAAATAATATTATACTACAATAAGTTATAACTATCCTTAATCTGGTACATGTTTTACTTAGGTATACTTTAATCGGCCGACATTGTGCATTCTAATTTAACTTCAAGCGCTAGGTTTTTATAAAGTGGTTGCCTGAACTAGGTTTAGACCTGTGTTTCAGGCTATTTCTCTACTTACAAAAATAAAATATATGCCAAATAATATTAAAGTTGAGGTCAATGTGCATAAACTTAAAATAAAGTATGTATATTGATACAATAAAAATAACTTAGATTACATAATATTATTACAAATTACTGATGACTTAAGGCTATTTTACGACTGTAAGCAAATTCTCCGTATCGGAGTAGGTCAATGTTTGCAGGTGTTTGGTAACAATAACATTACATTGTTTATAACTTAGACTATATATATCTAAAATTCTATTTAATCTATTATATAAAAATGGTCCTAGGAATAAGAAGAATTTATTTACAAAGGCATGTTTGGCATGAAGCTTAGTACATACTAAATCTTTTCGTCTCTTGTCTGGAGGAAGTGGTCTGAATGGAAGTAGTGCATGTTGTTTAAGCACGGTGTGCAGAATAAGCAATTGGCGAACAGTTAGGACATTAGTGGATTGGTACAACTCATAGGTAGGAAACATGAAAAGTCGAAACGTCGCCACTTTTAGAATAGCTCTTTGAGCTCGTTCCAGTGGCAATAAAATCGTTTTCGATGTTCCGCCCCATGAGGTAATGCAGTAAGATATGATTGACTGACATAGTGACAGGTATACTTGTCTTAGTAATTTAAAGTTAGCAGCTCCACGAATGGTTTTAAAAATAAATATTAACTTTCGTACTCTCTTACATAACAAATCAATGTGATTGCGAAAATTTAGATTAGCGTCAAGCGTTAGGCCGAGGTATTTTATAAAATGTGTTGATTCTAAAGTAGGACAAGTGCATGCGGCGTCAGCGTGTAAATGACATTTATTATTGTGAGCAAATAATATGTCGTTAGGTGAATCATGTGTGTTGTTGCGCATTGAGAAGTGAATATATTTTGTTTTCTGGGTATTTAGGGTTAGTACATTATCAAAAAGCCATTTACTAACTGTATTGAAGCCATGCTGAGCGTGTGTAGTCGCTTCAGTCCGAGTTTTGCCCGTGAATAATAGTGCTGTATCATCTGCATAAGACACTATGATACCATTTTGGAGTTTTAGGTTGCATAGGTCATTTATGTAGATCAGGAACAGTGTAACTCCAAGTATACTGCCTTGAGGAACCCCATAAGGAGCATTGAGGATATCTGAACTAAGGCATTTACCAATTTTAACGCATTGATATCTGTCCCTAAGATAATCTGTAAATAATTCTAATTGTGTACCTCTTATTCCCACATATTCAAGCTTTTTTAGTAGTATAGGAACTGAAACAGAGTCAAAAGCTTTGGCAAGGTCTACAAAGATCCCAACAGCATGCATCCCGTTGTCCATGTTAGCCACTATGTGATCAGTCAACATGTGAACTGCTTGACTTGTTGATCTTTGGGGTCTAAAACCGAACTGCCTGTCTGAAAGTATATTGTTAGACTCTAAATATTTTACTAATCTGTGATTTATTATTTTTTCTAAAACTTTAGACAACGTTGGCAAAATTGAAATTGGCCTGTAATTATTTACACATTTTTTGTCGCCAGATTTGTGCACTGGGATAACAATAGCTTTTTTCAAAGACTTAGGAAATATCCCTTCAGACAAACAGATTTGAAAAATATGCGTTAAAGGAGGCGCAAGGAAGTGCTTAAACCTTTTGACTATGTTCGTAGGTATATTATCCCATCCTACCGCATAAGTGTCCTTCAGACCCGTTATTACTTGGACAACTTCGTCAATATCAGTGTCTAATAAAACAAAAGATTTAAGGCTTGAGGTAGGCGATCTGATGGGGGTATGATGTGATGAAATGTTGCTCTGAGATGTAATTTTTTCGCTTAGTACGTTACCGACATTAGCGAAAAAATTATTAACTTTATTCAACGCTAGAGTTGGATTTGATTCTGATTGAAGCAGATCTATAGCTGGTTCTTGAGGTTTTGTGATAAAAGAGCAGGATTTTATAAATTTCCAAACAAGCTTATTATTAGTGCCCGCCTTTTCCAGTTCTGTCTTGTTATATTGAAGTTTTAATTTCTTAAGAAGTTTGTTACAAAAATTTCTGTACCTTTTGTAAGTCACAGACATAATATCATTATCAGGTGATATATAGCTTATATAAATAAATAGTAGTAAAATTTCAATAATAGTAGTGTTAGAGTTTTCAAAATTATGTAATACCAGTGTTTAAAGTAAAATAAACAACGCGATAAAATCCTTATAAAGTGTTTAATTTCAATAAAAAGTAGAAAATAATTTAGGTAACAATTTTTATGTAAAAAAAGCGTGGGTGCTTCCTAAGATATTTTGATATACCCCACGTATATCAAAATATCTTAGGAAGCACCCACGCTTTTTTACATAAAAATGATTAAAGTATTTTTTACTTTTTAGTTTGCTTTTTTAATAAAGCGTGATTTTTATTTTTTCTAAATTATTGTATTGTCGTCGGTCCTTGATAAGTATGCCAAATTTCGAGTTAGTCCGATGTTTTCCGTTACATACATACTAACATAATTATGTACTTACATACTAATATACGTATGAAGTTAATAAAAGCGTGAAGAAAAGAGTGAAAAGAGAGGTAGAATGCCGCTGTTAATTGCTAAAAAAATTATCTACTAACTAATAAAATAATACACGAAAATTTCTCAATTTTTTATTTAAACAGTCCGATCCGACCGACCGGCGCCGACGGTAAAATTCTTTTGCATTTTGCATTCTTGCTTCGATTAGTTTAGGCCGCATACGATGATTCTTTATCATGATTGTGACGATGTTCTATATCGGCTTTGATAGAAACTCGGCAATGCAAAACATTTAACGAAATTGTTCGAATGATGACTATCTCTTACACGTAATCTCTTTTTGTTCAGTTCAAATCGTTAACACATATCTACTAATATTATAAAGCTGAAGAGTTTGTTTGTTTGTTTGGTTGGTAACGCGATAATCACAGGAACTGCTGGTTCGAATAGATTTTTTTTTTGTTTTGGATTTCCCATTTATTGAGGAAGGCTATGGGCTATATAACATCACGCTACGATTACTAGCAGCGGAGCAGCAATGAAAAATGCAGACGAAATTCCGTGGATCAGCTAGTGCCAGATAAAATTGAAAACCCATTGAGTCTGGCCGCCGCCGGTATACCGATGCAACTCAATAGATTAATAGGAACACGATATTGTATACTTACTACGAAATTAACTTAAGTTTTTAACCGTGGTAATTATCCAACTTACCTAAATCCAAACAATCCAAAATTAAGTCATTTCTAAAATACGTTATACATACACAGCCTCCTCCTAATTAAAATAATATATTTGTGTTTAGTTAAATTTACAAGCTGAGCGTTGGGAGCACGGCCTTTAAAGGGTTAAAATAATATGGATTCTTATATCATAGTCTAACTAAAGCCAATTAATACACTTATCTCATAGAGAATATTAGTGACGCGCATAATTGCATAATAATAGAATAACAATTCCATAATCATAATGGATCAGACAGTTTAATAAACACACTGTATAATAATTGCGCAAGTGACGATGTGTTTGAAATGATAGCCTTGCCATTCCTAATGCTCAGTGTTGCGGGTTCGATCACCACACGGGATTTGTAGATCACATTAATTGTTAAATATTCAAAAACCACAAAATTTTGAAAAGTTGAAGTGATCTTTGTGGTTTGATAAATCGTATGATTTATTTAAATAAATTTGCTATAGTGTTATTTATTTAAGTGAAATCTTAAGGGTTAGTCCCATTCGCCACCCCTAGCATTGCCCCCTCCGGTGACGAATGGGACATTTACCAAAAAAAATATCCCATTCGCCACCGGGGGTGGCAACTGGGATAAGTTTAATCGGGTTGGTCCCATTCGCCACCTCGTTATTATTTGTTGTTATTTGTTTTTTTTTAAATAGTACCTACGCACTACTACAAATATCCAATTTCTGGAGCAACTGGAGGCGTCACCCCCGGTGTCGAATGGGATATTTTTTTTGGAAAATGTCTCCTTCGCCACTGTAGGGGGCAATGCTGGGGGTGGCGAATGGGACTAACCCAATCTTAATACCTTCACGGAGTCTGTTTGATCTTACTTGGTTAAGGGTCGATTTTTCAATCGTCAGATAACTTTTATCTGGGGAATATGTTTAACATTTTGACAGCTTTTGTATAGAAAATATGTCATACCGCCATATTTATTCTTTAGATAAAAGTTATCTGACGATTGAAAAACCGGCCCTTAATATTAAAGATGCACTGTACCTACGCATTGAGACGTAGGTAACAAGGATTTGCCGTACTGATATGAACTGTCAACCCGAAATACATTTCTTCTCAATTATGTTTCCAGCTAAGCTAGAATGCTTGTAAGGAGTGAATTCAGGTCTGTAGTCAATGGATGGCATTCGAACCCACTACCTCGATCGGATCTCGATCGCAAGTCCAATGCCTTATCTATTGGGCTACCGTAACATAGGTACTTAAAATAGATTCGTAGGATAAGTAATTACTTACCCTACTAGGTATAATTATGTATCTTCCGGTACTTGGGACTGAAATACCACGCTCGTTCCGGGAGTCGGGAGGCTCGCGGTCTTCAATGCTGCAGATTGCCTATTAATATTATTGCCTAGCTTTATCAATTGATTGCTTGAAAGCATTTTTTTTATTTAACCTTATTAAAGCAACTTTACTAAGCCTAACTATTTCGCAAGTAGTGGCTACCCTAAAAGATTATACAATGATAATATTGTCTTCTATTTACGCGAATGTTATTCATTGAAATTAAACTACTACCTATATACGGATTTTATCGCGTTGTTTATTTAGCACTGTATTACAAAATTGCCATGGTCACGGGGAGCTGGGCTGCTGGAAAGCAACCGAAACGTCGGGGAAAGTGTAAACCAAAAATAAATAGATTTAATAGTTTAAATAATTTTATTAGCTTATAAATTTGTAAAATAAAATCAATAGTAGTAGTAGTGTAATATTTTCAAAATTTTGTAATACAGTGCTAAATAAACAACGCGATAAAATCCGTATATAGTAGTTTAATTTCAATTATACAATGAATTGAAATCTAAGATGTATTTTTCAAATACTTTGTGGATTAATTACTTCTGGATTTTAATTAAAAATTGTTAATTATGATCGCCTGACAATTACGTATAATAACCTCGTGATCATTTATGTGCAAAATTAACTGCCAACAGAAAAACTTTATAGAACAAGTTAATCGCGCCATCTAGAGCCCAAAATTAGAAATAATAATATTGACATCTAGCGGCGCAGTTTTAAACTAACGAGATTCATGTAGATGTTGCTTTTCCATACTATATTTAATAAGCAGTTAGTGTTCATAGAGTTGCATTAATATTTCAATAGATGTCACTATAATAAAATGAACATAGAAGGGTTATAAAATCCTCGTTTAAATCAGCCATTAATTAATATAAATAGGTTGACACTATTTCACATCATATATGAATAAAAAAATAAGAATAAGTTATATTAACAATACTATTATTTACTTTCCATGGTCGTAGCAAGTGGGAAACCTTATCCCCAGCCAACCTATCTCGGCAACAAACCAAAGAGAATTAGAAGCTGCACTTAGCAATATCAAAAAATAAATAAGTACAAGCAGAAAAAACATATTCGAATTATTTAAAGCACTTATTCTGCCTATACTCATGGATTTCTTGATAATGCCAAGAACAGCATCCAATTTTCTTTGGTTCGTTTCCAACATGGGTAGATAAGGATTCCCACTTGCTACAATCCTGGAATTTAAATTAGTGCCGTTAACGTAAAGTTATTCACAGTTTGTTATTCATTATATGAAGAGGATGAGTATTAATCTATTAATATTTTTATGTCTGGTGTCAACAAGGATTTTATAACACTTCTACATTCAATTTATTAGAGTGACATCTATTAGAATATTAATGCGACTCTACAAACTAACTGCTTACTAAATTTTGATGGAAAAGCGACATCTACATTGAACTTATTAGTTCAAAATTTCGCCCCTAGATGTCAATTTTATTTATAATTTTGGGCACAAGATGGCACTACTAATTATAATAAATTTGTTAATATAAAGCTTAGATAAGTTCTTTTTAATTTTTGCCGGGAACTCAGTTTCCACAAATGCTTATATACTTTTACAGATAAGTTTATTATTTGAGAAAATTACCATAATCAACAAGTCGCATATTGGTAAAGGACTTTCCAGTGATCATACGACAAAGCTTATATTATCTTAAATATATAGGTATAACTAATATTTTGATTGTATCTTTGTGATAGTAATAATTGAGCTTAGAAAGTAGTCTACGTCAGGTTAAATACAAATAATACATTAATGCATGCGAAAAATCGATTGATAAAACTGGACAATAAAATAAGCACTTCTGGAGTGTTAAAAACGGTAAGCTTTTGAATCCCCGAATGAGTCTATTCTTTTAGTCTAAATATACTTAGTTAATCTTTCTTTTCGTGTGGTTAGTGGCCAACCTGTTGTAGTGTAGGCCTCTGACATGGCTTAACGGCTGCTGTCAATTTGGCAACAACCGGGACGTACTTTTTAGGTGCCCTCCGAAGCACGGAGACGCTCAGATGAAATACCACTAAGCGGTCACCCATCTATAGACTGACCGCACCCAACGTTGCTTAACCTCGCTAATCGTTTACCGATCAGTGAGTGCAACTGGCTATGAAAAGAAAAAAGAAGAAGAAGAAAAGAATATAGTTATTTATCCCACGAATCGACAATAGATGTGATGGTAGCCAAACGAATACGGCATTGGACTTGCTATTGAGAGGTCACGGGTTCGATTCCCACCTATTGCACAACTGACGAACTCACCCCTAATAAGCATTCTAACTTATCTGAATGGGTAACAACAATACTAGTCATTTGAAAACCAAATAGCTAGCAACATTAAAAAAAAAATATTGTCGGCCACAATGGCGTAGTGGTTAGTGTAACCGACTGCTACGCCTGAGGTCACGGGTTCGATTCCCGCAAGTCAAACATTTGTGTGCATGAACGTGGATGTTTGTCTTGGTCTGGGTGTTTCTATGTATAATATGTAAGTATTTACAAAAAAAATATATATATGTATGTTTATCCATTGTCTAGTACCCATAGTACAGGCTCTGCTTAGTTTGGGCTAGATGGTGTTGTGTGTATGTGGTAGAATATTATATTATATTATTTATTATTATTAAATAGTCTTTCTATAACATTACAATGCTACCTATCCTACTCACATACCAACTTTAATAACCCCGTAGTGTAGGTTTAACCGACTCCTAGGAAGTAGGTACTGAGATTTTACTGAAGAACAACTCAATAACACTATAGCACTTGGATCAAATACTGAAATGAAATCCTGAATCTATTCATAGCATTGAAATATGGAGGTACTTCGATTTTTTGGTAAACTCAACCCCACGTAAAAAGAGCTCCGGTTTGCATACATTTTGTATGGCTTCCGGAGCTCTTCTTATATGTCTTGAGTTATAAGTATCGGTCTTATACAGGTGGCTTACGTTTAACAGAAACACGCAAATGCTGGCAGTATCTAATCGTTATTTTAATCTATACGTAAAATTGTAACTAGTCGGTGTATGTACATATGAGATATTCAAGAAAAAATATGCGAGAAGCTATAAAGACCACAATTATTTTAGAATTATTGTCTTATGTTTGTACATACATCATCTAAAAACTATGGCACGAAATTGAATGCAGTTATTGCAATTATATTGCTGAAGGTCTAATATAAAATCTTGGACCTGTTTTAGTTATAAGACATTTTTGATATGCCGCCTAGACGCAATAACGACAAAATAGTCTTGAGATTTTCTGAGAAACTTTTAAGCTATGTTTATCTATTAAATTTAAAGAGTAGTAGAGCCAAGCTGGTTACAGCATAAATGGGCCGGCTCGACCGGGGAAGTACTACCCTCTCACAGAAAATCGACGTGAAATAGCAGTGTCTCACTGCTGTGTTTCGTTCGGTGAATGAGAGTGCCGGAGGCCTAAGCATGAGGTGACGATTCTCGCAGCTTACGAGGGACCTGCAGAGTATCCGTAGAGTCATTGTGTGGGTGGCGCGAGTCGACCCGGCGGCCAGGGAGAGCCGTAGAAACGGTGCTCTGCTGGCCGCCCGCGGTATAGTCCAGAGGCCCAACCGAGTCTAACCAACTTGGTTGGCTGCCTCATCATGCCGCGCATAATCTCGAGGTGGCTCGTCGTGCCGGATGGTGACCGGAGGGTGGGTCCCGGCGACCACTTTCGGGAGGGTACGGGGGTCCTTCCGTCCGTCGGATCGGCTATCGCCATACCACACAGTAATATGACGAAACTTGCTCTGCGCCTTGCCCCACTTTGTTGCGAGAATAGCCGCCTCTTTTTTTTTTCACGCTTTCCCTTCCATTCACTCTATGGCAGTACGAACAAAGCATTGTCGTTTAACAGCAGCCAATCGCCGTAACCCCACCGCTGCTTCCTCTTCCGGTGTCGTGGAGTTCATTAACATCAGAGGACTCCACGCTAACCTTAATGCTGTCCATCACCACCTGGAGACGGCTCGGCCGGCAATGCTTTTTCTAACGGAGACACAAATACGCCGTCCTGCAGACACGACCTACCTGCAATATCCCGGCTACGTGCTAGAGGAGTGTTTCCTCGCGAAAGCCGGGGTATGCTTGTTTGTTAGGGCGGATATTTGTTGTCGCCGTCTACACTGCCTAGAGGACCCTTCCTTCTCTGTCCTTTGGGTACACGTAGATCACGGCTCTTTCAGCCAAATCTACATGTGCCTCTACCGATCCCATTCAGGAGACGCTGAGACAACTCGACTCTTTGATTACCTGAGTCAGGCGGCAGACGACGCGCAGGAGCAGTTTCCGAATGCTGAGTTGGTGTTCTTGGGAGATTTCAATGCCCACCATGAGACCTGGTTGGGTTCTCCCAAAACAGACCACGCGGGACGAATTGCCCATGCGTTCGCTCTCACGCATGACCTGTCTCAACTGGTACTCCAGCCCACCCGGATACCGGACATTGCAGGTCAGGCGCCCTCTCTGCTCGATCTGCTGCTGACAAGTAACCCGAACCGGTACAGTGTGTCGATTAGTGCTCCTCTGGGCACCTCAGACCACTGTCTGGTTTGTGCCACAGCTGTTGTTGTTACGCCCCCACGACCCGAGGAGGCAAGACGACGACTGTGGCACTACTCGTCAGCAGACTGGGATGGAATGCGGGAGTACTTCGCATCCATCCCTTGGGCTCAACGCTGCTTTGAGAACAGGGATCCTTCAGAGAGCGCTACTGCTGTCGCTGGTGAAATCATCCTGGGTATGGAATATTATATTCCATACAGTGATGTCACGAGCGGTGGCAGGAAAAGGCCCTGGTTCGGTCGTGAATGCGCTGATGCTGTTGAACGCAAACAGACAGCGTACCGCGCTTGGACCAGGGCTCGCACTCTCCACGACTCTAACGTGGATCACCTGAAGGCAGCGTTCAACCAAGCCACAAAGGTCTGCAAGAGGGCATACTTAAGAGCGGATGCCCAGCGCATCGCACGGTTCGGCCAGGAGCTCATGGCCCATCCTACGGGCAGTCGTAGCTATTGGCGCCTGGCCAAAGCCGTGCAGTCCAACTTCTGCCAGACCTCGCTGCCCCCTCTGAGATATCCGAATGGATCACTGGCTCATCGGCCGCAAGAGAAAGCAGATCTGCTTGCAAATCTCTTTGCGGCCAACTCCCGAATCGATGACTGCGGTTCGCAGCCGCCTAACATTGCCAACTGCGGCTACACCATGCCTGATATACGTATCAGGCAACGTGACGTTCGTGCGATACTGCAGTCTCTCGATGTTCGGAAAGCCAGTGGACCTGACGGCATCCCAGCTGTGGTCCTCAAAAAATGTGCAGCGGAGTTGTCTCCCACACTTACGCGCCTATACCGGACGTCTTACGCCGCAGGCATTGTGCCTGAGGCTTGGAAGGAGGCGAACGTTCAACCGATTCCAAAAAAGGGGGACCGTTCCGAGCCAGGCAACTATCGACCCATAGCTATCACCTCAGTGCTCTCCAAGGTGTTCGAGCGGATTATTAACACCCAAATTGTCCGCTACCTGGAGGATCACTCGTTGATCAATGATCGCCAATACGGCTTTCGGGCTAAACGATCAACGGGTGATCTTTTAGCGTTCGTCACGCACCTCTGGGGTGAGGCTATGGACAAGCACGGCGAGTCTTTGGCTGTCAGCCTAGACATAGCCAAAGCTTTCGATAGAGTCTGGCACCGGTCTCTTCTTTCCAAGCTTCCGGCCTATGGCTTGCCCCCTCAACTGTGCACCTGGATTACAAGTTTCCTGCAGAAGCGTCATATTCGAGTCCTTTGCGACGGTCACGCTTCCAAATTCATGCAGGTCAATGCAGAAGTGCCTCAGTGTCTTATCCCCTACGTTCTTTCTTCTGCATATCAATGATATGTTGAATCTCGGCAACATACATTGTTATGCAGACGACAGTACCGTGCATGGGCGATATCTCGGACGTCCTGGGGCCAAACAGGCTGAGGTTGAGGGGAAAAGGCAGGATCTTGTCGTTGAACTTGACCAGACCTTGAACCGCATCTCTGAATGGGGTGCCAAGAACTTGGTCCAGTTCAACGCCAAGAAGACCCAGGCATGTGCGTTCTCAACAAAAAAGTCTTCGTTCCTTCCCCTCCCTTCTCTGAAGAACACTCCACTGGTGATACGTGACAGCCTCTCCATCTTAGGTATGGATCTTTGCCGCTCCCTTAATCCCAAAACCTACATCGAGAGCGTCATTAGGCAAGCTTCGCGAAAACTCGGAGTTCTGAACAGGGTGAGGCGGTTCTTCGCGCCTGGGCAGCTGTGCCTATTGTATAAGGCACAAGTGCGCCCTTGCGTGGAGTACTGTTCTCATCTTTGGGATGGCTCCGCGCAGTACTTGCTAGACGCTCTTGACAGGTTACAGCGGCGGGCTGTCCGTATCATCGGAGATCCAGAGGTCACGAGTTCACTGGAACCTCTGCAACTCCGTAGGGATATTGCCTCTTTGGCATGTTTCTACAGAATATACCACGGGGAGTGCTCTGAAGAGTTATTCCACCTTATCCCGCCCTCCCCTTTCCTATCCAGAACAACGCGTGCTGGGCTCAGATGCCATCCTTACACGGTGGAGTCGACTAGAGTGCGTACCAACAAGTTTGGGTCCTCATACCTCTGCCGAACGATCAAGGCATGGAATTCTCTGCCAAGGCACGTGTTTCCTTCTTCCTTCAATCCTGGGTCCTTTAAGCGGGGCGTGAAAAAGCACCTTCTCAGGCCGTCAAAGTAGAGACCTCAACATCGCCTCGGCTGCTATGAGGACGATGTGGAGACCACTGCTCTTAGACCACACGACTGCTTACCATCAGGCGGAGTGTGGTCATTTTGACGAGCAAAATAAAAAAAAAAAAAAAAAAAAAAAAAATCTTATTTTTCAAAAAGTTAAGTATGTCGATAAAAATATTAGTATTTAGGGCTTTGGAGTGAATTCGTTGCTACTTATAAAAAGTCTACATTCTTTTAGATCCATTAAAATACTTTAATTATAATGAAATGAAATATTAAAAAGAAAATTACCCACTTCCATATGAAACGCGTACGAAGTAGCGGCAACAGCTAGTAAAATCAGAAATAGGATCTTAATTTTGTGTTTATGTATTACATTTTACCAGCAAAACTGCTGAAACGAGTTTAACGTAATCTGATACCTACATATGAAACTAACTATACTAATAACTACATATGAAAATAGGGTTTGTTCCGCATTCGTCCCTCATGTTTCGTCCCAAACGTAGAAATACACATTCGTCCCGTTGTTCCTTATATGCCCCTAATTTAAATAAATATTAATTTCTAAGTGTAATTCCTATTTCGTCTCAAATTATCCTATTGAGTGACGGCGGTACACCGGCGGCCGTACTCAATGAGTTTTAATTATATTTGGCATTCTAACAATTAACGAAATAGAAAGAGCTTACGTGAAAGAGATAGCCATAATTCGAACAATTACGTTTTAAATGTTTTGTATTTGGGATTTAGTTAAGCCGAGTTTCTTTTAAAGTCGATAGAAAATCGTCACAATTGAGAAGTTTTTATTCTTCATTTTGAGTACGCTACGTCACATCTGTTTCTTTTCTGTATATAATATAATGGATTACAATGGATTCACACCCTTAACCCTACCAAAACATTGACACCTAACCCTACATTTAAACCCAGCTGATTACAAGGGTTAAAGCATCATCGAACAGTGACAAATGTGACGTCATTATTTCTCGATTTAGCTAATGCTTATCCGTTAGCCCTTTATTATCACAACCCGTTGACACGTTTTTGTCACGGTTTGTTAGGACGTGACAAAAAATTTGGAGCACCTGAATTCTTGCTTTGGTTTTAGGCTGGCGTTGTGTTGTTTCTTGCCTTGGACATAGTAAGGGTTTACTATAATCCCTAAGATCGAAGGTGTTGCCAGTGGTTTTATTAGTTTTCTTTCTTCTTCTTTTCTTTTTCTTGTTTTTACTGGGCAACCTGTTGTCAAGACTTGTTCAAGCTGCCCGTAGGCCTCTGACATGGCTTAACGACTGCTGTCAATTTCACAACAACCGGGACCGACCTTTTACGTGCTTTCCGAAGCACGGAGACGCTCAGATGAACTACCACTAAGCGGTCACCCATCTATAGACTGACCGCACCCAACGTTGCTTAACCCTTTGTCCTTTTCCGTTCCCTTAACAATAGTAATTATACAGGGTAATAGGTATGCATAGCATTGTACACATTTTCATTTGTAAGAGATGCATGCAATACTAAATACAAAGTAATTGAAAATATAGTTAACTAGGTTTTGCTCGTGGCTTCGCTCTCATAAATGTAGATTAGATTAGGTTAGGTTAGATTAGTAAGAGTATTTTTTTCTGGATGAAAGGTACCCTATGTCCTTTTCTGCTGCCCAGACAATGTGTATGCAAAATTTCATGATGATCGGTTAAGCAGTTAAGGCGTGAAATCGTAACAAACAAACAAACTCACATTCGAATTTAGTAAATTAAGTAAGTCTGGCGGCTCTTTTACTAATATATAAACTCAAACCTGTATACTGCTAGTTTACATGCGACTCTCAGCTCACGGATTCGATTACTGGGTTGGCCAAAGTGTTTTTTGCTGTCATTTATAGTACACTAGTTTTACCCCGCGGTTTTACCCGCGTAAGTACCGTTCCCGTAGGAATATCGGGATAAAAAGTAGCCCATGTATGAATCCAGGTGTCCAGCTATCTACATACCTAGTTTCATCGCAATGAGTCTAGTAATTTTTGCGTGAAAGAGTAACAAACATCCATACAAACTTCCGCGTTTATAATATTAGTAAGAATTCTTAGAAGCTGTATGGAGTGTACAAACGTGTTCGGTAAACGTAAGATGTAAAACATAGCCGAAGATTTTGTAGATTATGGAGGTATCTTCTAATTTGAATGGATATACAGGGTGTGAGTCTTTTAATTGGTATTATCACGGTTTATTTTGTGACGTATTCGCAGTCTTAATTTTTAGCTCCCGCGCTATAATAAATCTTGTGTCGCGGGGACTTTCAAACATTCAAACAACGGACACAGAACATCCAGACTCGGAACAGCTGTTTTTCACGTGCGGGGCTTAAACACAACAAAAGAGCAGCGATAGCTCATTGGGGAGACCAACAGACTGGAATGCAGAGGGTCTCGTGTTCCAATAACGTCGCGCACCTCTAACTTTCGTCAGTTATATGACTTTTCGAAATTATGTGCGTATTGATTGACAATTATCGCCTGCTCCGTGCCTCGGAGAGCACGTTTAGCCGTCGGTCCCGGCTGCCATGAACATCTATGGCAGTCGTTATTGGGGAAATCGACACAAAAGATCCCACTGGGTTGAAGTGTCGGTCTGTACTGACTGGCCCCCCACACAAGATAAGATAAGATAAACACAACAAAACTCAACGTAGTGTCAATGACGAGGCGGCCATTGCAATTTACTGCAATAAAAATATATTGCAAAACATCAACAACTCCACATGCCTCATTTATCATCTTGATTTTCTGGAAAATATAACAGCAATACCAAGTTTTAACTCATCTCTATATTAAACTATATAATCGCTATCGAAGTTAAATTCTTATTACCCTATAATTGCAGTCAAAGAGGGGTTGATTCAGGGTCAATCGGTAGGGCACGAGGCCATGGGGTGGAACATCCCCATGACTGTGTACAACAATTTTAATTAGCTAACCGATGGACAACCGTTGTGAACATATGGGGTGACTTATGCGACTGTTTATGGTGTATGAATAGCTTTAGAAAATAATTAAACAATTTGATATGATTAAATATTAAAGTCTATACTAATATTATAAAGGGATTTGATGTTTGTTTGTTTGTTTGTAAGGATTTAACTCAAAAACTATTTACTTGGTATTAAAAATTATTTCACCGTTAGAAAGCTATATTACCCCCGAGTAACATAATAATAATAAAAAAATATATATCAGATAAAACATATTTAAAAACATATTTATATCTACAAATAAAATAAAATTTTAAACTTACGCAGTCAATGTGTACACGTCAAATAAATTCATAATTATTTTGTTTTTAATTACTTAGTTTACTTCTTCTCCCTAGCCTTTATTAGTCCCAAGTCCCTTGGGTCGGCTTTTCTGGTCTAACTGGATTTGACTGGTTTGATCATGGCAGCCGGGATCGACGGCTTAATGTTCTCTTCGAGGCACGGAGCAGGCGATAATTGTCAACCAATACGCACATAATTCCGAAAAGTCATATAACTTCCGAAGTCAGTGGTGCGCGACGTGAGTTTGAACCCGAGACCCTCTGCATTGCAGTCTGTTGGTCTCCCAACTGAGCTATTGCTGCTACTAATCAATAATAATAATAAATACACAACATCATATCAGTCTTGCCCGATAATAATTTTTATCTATTTGGGGATCGGACAGCCCGAACGTGACGCAATCAGTTTAAGGATGCTCTCAATCTTCTTAACAATGGTGCTACTTTTTTACGCATTACATAGGTTATATTTTATTTAAAAAGAAAATATTGTTACTAACATAACGTAACCTTCTTTTATGCGAGCGAAGCCGCAAGCATAAGCTAGCAGTTCTATACTGCTAAATTGTACAATAAATTTAGATGGAATTTAATAGAAATATATTATGTATACAATTCTATATTTACTATTTTATTATTATAATAATATCAGCCCTGTATTAAACTGTCCCACTGCTGGGCACGGGCCTCTTCTCACTGTGAGAAGGGTTAGGTCATAGTCCACCACGCTGGCCTAGTGCGGGTTGGCAGACTTCACTTATCTTCGAGAACATTATGGAGAACTCTCAGATATGCAGGTTTCCTCACGATGTTTTCCTTCACCGTTAAAGCAAGCGATAATTAACTATTTCTACTTACTACTATTTCTATAACTTCGAAAAGTCAGAGATGCGCGCCTTGGGTTTGAACTCGAGACCTCTGAGTGGCAGTCCAACGGTTGCCCACTAAGATATCGCTGTACTATTTTATTATGTGACCTAAAACAATAAATCGGTATATAATATATAAATAGTCTTTTTAGTCGGACATCTAACGTGAGGTCTTGCGATCGGCTGTGATCAAAAGTAGGTATAGGTACTTAAACTAAACCAACAAAATCCTTACCTTGTAGTTACGAGTATGATGTTTGTTACTGCGTCAACTTGCCAAATGCCATCAAATTTGTCGCAAAATTTTGCAAATTTGTTTGCATTTTCGTTTGTCATGTAAACCGTTGAACGAATTTGAATGAAACTTGGCATACAGATAGACTTTTTACGTAATGTTTATGATTTATGCGAGCAAAGCTATGGCCATAATTTCGTACATTTATATTCGTATAGACTTATATGTCATATCTATCTACGTCCCACTACATCTTAATCTGAGGTTTTGACTTGCAATCTTGCAATTTACTTTTTCACACAGCAGCCTTCCAACCCCGCCCAGTATTCAAACTTGAGCCCACAAATCATGTGTACGATTGTACGGAATCCCGTGAACTGTCTGGCACCGAACCTGTGACATATGGTGCGGCGGTTACCACGTGTCGCCCCACCTGAGTGTGCACGTGCTGGGCGGTTTTTGTAATCAATATTAACCTTCTCGGTTTGTTTTGTGATGTTTTGGTGCACTGGGCCGGGTGGTGTTTAAAATTGAAATTGAAAGTACTCGTAAGTTATTGGTGTTACTTATACCAAAGATAGGTAATATATTTTGCAATTTTGCAAAAGATTAATATATTTGGCAATTGGAATTGGTATTTGTACAAAAGTTTGTCTGCTTGTAAGATAGGCCCGGCTAAACGAATTAACTGTAGGCCTATTATGAAACGTAAATGCCAAAGTATCGCGCCTACTGTTCCTACCGGTATATACCGAAATACATTCTGAACTTCGGCAAGTTACCTTTTGATTGTCCTAAACCCTTTTATGACGCTCTCCAAACAACAGAGTAATGTCATTTTAAAAGAAAGCAATCCGAAGAAACTTGTTTTTTTGTACAGCCGGCAGTTTTGGATAGACTATTTCATGACAGACTTAGAGATTATGTTGATATTTCTTACGTAGTTAGGTTAAAATCTGGAAAATACCTTGTTATAATAGTAAGCACATACTATTTTCATTTTGTGCTTGTTTATTTTAGAAAATACATTTACGCTTAGAAACTTATACAATAAAATCAATAAGTAAGGAACTGGTATCTAAAAGAGGTAATATTGTCTTCTGTTTACGCAAATGTTATTCATTGGAATTAAACTACTATATACGAATCTTATCGCGTTGTTTATTTATCACTGTATTACATAATTTTGAAACTGTTACACTACTACTACTACAGAATTTTACTTATTTATAAGCTAATAAAATTATTTAAACTATTAAATATATTTATATTTAGGTTTACACACCAACTTGAGATCCCGTAATTCAAATAGTCAAACCCAAAAAGAAATAAACCACAGCTAGACTTCATGATACTTCGAGCTCATTCTGCGTAAATAGAAACACCAATGACTAAATTATGTTCGGGTACTCTAAAATAACTACACTGGAACATTGAGACAACTACCATCTTAGTCTCCCCGTGACCATGGCTGCTGAAAAGCAACCGAAACGTCGGGGAAAGTGTAAACCTAAATATAAATAGTTTAAATAATTTTATTAGCTTATAAATTAGTAAAATTCAATAGTAGTAGTAGTGTAATAGTTTCAAAATTATGTAATACAGTGATAAATAAACAACGCGATATAATCCGTATATAGTAGTTTAATTCCAATCTGAAAGAGGTGTTAACCTGTACCGCATATTGCCAGATTCTACACATAATTTATGTTGGCGTTCCTGTCTTCGGTCCACTGCACTGAAGAATTGACCAGGAAAATTTTAGCTCCCACACTGGTTAATTCGGAAGTGTCGTGCAAGTCCGATGCAGTGAACGCTTGGAAAATGATCTGTCCAAGCTCTGATTTGCCATCCGATCTATTCTCTCAGAGTCGGTGGGACGGGCCGCTCTGCAACATGGTGAGAGAACATCTCATGAACACATCTCCTAATGTTGCTGAGCGTGCCCGTTTATTGGCTGTCGGGGAATGGGAATCGGGTCTTTGGCTTCAAGCACTCCCATCGTCCAACATAGGCACTATGTTGGATGACACAACGTTCCGCATCGCTTCTTGCCTTCGTTTAGGTGCTCCATGTGTTTCTCCGCATCGATGTCACTGTGGTGAAGCCGTCGATGGCCTTGGCCACCATGGCCTATCATGTAGCAGGAGTGCCGGTCGTTTTTCGCGGCACGCCAACCTTAATGACATTATCCGTCGTGCTCTTGTCACCGCCGGCGTGCCAGCTCATCTTGAACCTAATGGTTTGGCGCGTGACGATGGAAAGAGACCGGACGGTATGTCATTGATGCCTTGGAAGATGGGTAGGCCCTTGGTGTGGGACGCAACGTGTGTAGACACCCTTGCGCCATCACATCTTCCCAGTACGGCGGGTTGTGCTGGTGCTGCTGCTGCATCCGCGGAGACTCTCAAGCGGCGCAAATACAAAAACCTGGCAGGGGATTATGTTTTTGAGCCGTTTGGGGTCGAAACGCTAGGGTCATGGGGTCCCAGTGCTCGTGCTCTTTATAGAGACATAGCGAAAAGGTTAATCGACGCTTCCCGTGACCAGAGGGCTGGCCTTTATTTCGCGGAAAGGATAAGCATTGCCATTCAACGTGGCAATGCTGCCAGTCTTCTGGGCACACTACCAGTTGACTGTGATGCAGAGGAATTCTATGACGCCTATTAGAGGGTTTTAGTTTTCTTTTTTATTTCTGTTTCATAATATTTTAGGTATAAGTTAGTTTTAAAGAATTGTTTATATTATGTATATAATTAATAATTTGTATTGTTTTTAAGTTTAAAAAGCTATTAAAATAAATATTTATGTTGGTACTTTATAAAAACGTTTACTATATCGCTGGTACGTGTACAGCTAGCTTTTTATACTAATTAAGCATGTCAACTACTATTATTACTAAATATACTGGAGGGGTATGATTTCTTATTTATAATTTCAATTCGTTCAAATAAATGCGATGGTAAGTAGTTCTTATTGCACTCTACACCTTAACTAAAACGATTTAAATTAAATTTAGTGAGGCGAAAAATAAAATACTCAAGGAATAGGTACATAAACTACTTAAAAAATTATGCGATGTCATGAATTGGCCAGAAACTCACGGCCAGTCTTCTTAACCATCAAGTTTACAATATTGTTTATTTTATAATTCTGTTTGTAAAGAGCTGCACCTATGAACAGTATAAATACTAAAAGTTAGAACGCTTTTCTATTAAAATAACTATAAAATGAACATAAAAAAAGATATGGTCAATAGACCTTCCTATCTTTGATATAAACATCGTTGGCTCTTAAAAAAGCTAACGCCAATCATCTGAATCCGTATCCCAAAAATGTTGTGATAGAGTATTTTATGACAAAATAATAGTCTAAAGTATCACTGGTCGAAAAAAATGGTCGAATAATTTAGAAAAAAAACCCTCAGGTAGTTGTAGTGGTCGGATTTCGGCATTTCGCTTTATTTTCTAAGTTGATGAGGACGGTCAGGGTTGATTGTTTTATTTCTGTTAGTCGAAAAAAATATATTTATGTTTCACGTACAATCCTACTGACCTCTAAGTAACGGGTAACCGAAGGGAATGTTCAATTAAATACCTATAGCTCAATAATAATTATTAACGTTTGAACTAACTTTATCACATTTTTTATAAGTCCCATATCGCCACCAGTGTTTCCTGTCACCATCCAAGGTCACTCATGGTCTCTGTCTTCGCTGCACGATTGCCAGTGTCCTTCTCTTAAATCTGTTAATGAAATAAAATATCTTGGCGTAGTGATTGACAGGCTCTTAAATTTCAAATTACATATTAATATCCTCACCGGCCAAGTACGCAAACTTATATATATTTTTAAAACATTACGATACATTGCCACAGCGCCAGTTATCCGCAAGGTACATTTTGCTCTTTGCCAGTCTCTAATCACCTACTGTATCTCCTGCTGGGGAGGTGCTGCGAAAACAACGATGAAATCTCTAGAAATCGCTCATAGAGCCATACTAAAAGTTGCTACATTCCGCCCGATACTATTCTCAACCAGAGAATTATATAAATCCTGCAATGTTCTTAATAATCGGCAACAATATTTTCTACAAATAATTCTTTTGCGGCACTCCAGAACACCACATCGTCAAATCACAAAGCGTCGTAAAGACAGAATCTGCACAATTCCACATCCGCGTACTTCGTTCGCGAAAAGATTCTCCACATACCTTCCCCCTTCTACCTATAACAAAATAAATCGCATATGTCCAACTTTTGGTTTATCACACTATATGTGCAAGAGAACTGTACGGACATTCCTTCTTGAACTTGATTATGATGACACTGAAAAAATCCTAACATAATAATTGTAATATAGTCCCAGCACATATGCACATTCAGAATCGCACAAAAACACGTCTTCACACACAAACACATACACACACATACAACTACATTCTCACTCACTTTTTATCATTTTAATCTTAAGTTTTACAATGTATTAATCTTGTAATTTTTTAAATGCTGCTTTTAATTGGCACGAATCATCCTTCTTTTCTACGATTGTTAAAGGGACCGGCACTGTACCTCCTTATCACAGGCTAATCTGTAGCCTTATTGAAATTAGTATTTAAAACTTTAAAACTTCATGTATACTACATTTGTAAAACCTACAATCATATTTTCTGCAAATAAAAATATTATTATTATATAATTAGACATGCTTACCTAAATCCTTACTTTTAGTATTATGAATGCGAAATTGAGATTTTTGTTTGTTATTTAACCAATCATCATGATATTCGCATACACTTTGCCAGGGGTAAGAAACAGAACATAAGGTACCTTTTATCCAGGAAAAAGTTCTGTTCCCGAGGGATGGAAATTTATTGACAAAATCTAACCTTTTATTTTTTGTTTCCCAGGAAAAATGCTTTATGCATTGTCCGCCGGCTAGGGAACGGCACCGGCGGGGTGTGTGGGACTCCCAGCATGAAGTGCTGGTATACCCACTAAAAGACCTGTGGTGTTCCCTCTCTCACCCAATGGGGAGACCAGTTGGAAATTCTTAAAAGATTCATCCATAGGCCTCCCCGTGTGGGTGCGGGCCGGGTCAAACGGACCCGACCACCTCTCGTCCCCAGGGGAGAGCCTCACTGCTCTCTCCTAACACGAGCGCAGCCGTGGACAAAATCTCGTCATTAATATTTGTATTTGCATTGGCAGAGGAGCAGGCAACTCACCCGATGTTAAGTGGTAAACTTCGCTCATAAATTTAGCAATGTAAAGAGCACACACAATCAAACTGCTGCCTACAGTGATAATAATGGCAACTACTTTCATTGGACTATCGTTGACCGCTACCTAAATCGATAGGGGTACCTACGTTCACATATGCGAAAGACTAGCCTTCCATACAAAAGTAGGTATACCAACCTCATTACATAAAATCTAGCGCTAGAATGACTACAGCGAGCTTTGATAAGCTCATCTACCACATGCGAGTAACATTAAGCAACAAAGATGAGCATAAGACGGATATCTTACTCTTCGTCCTTACTTTCATCTAAAACCAGTGATCTGATCAAACAAGCTGCATATTACGTTTGTCTTGGTCTGGGTGTTTCTATTTATAATATGTATGTATTTACAAAAAAAAAGTATATATGTATGTTTATCCATTGTCTAGTACCGATAGTACAAGCTCTGCTTAGTTTGGGCTAGATAGTGTTGTGTGTATGTGACAGAATATTATTATGTTTGTTTGCGTTTTTGTGACATTCGCGACGTAATAATGCCAACACCTTTCATTAGACTATTGTGCCTTAATTGGTAGGTGTGAGCCTAGCGTCCTCCTATTACTAAGGAACGTTATGTTATGCAAACCTATAAGTATGTCTTCGGTTTGCTTTCAAAAGCTCACTCACCATATGCGAGTGAAATTAAGCAATAAAGAGAGAACCAGACGGATTTCTTACTTTTCTATTGAAAAATTTTTCGTCCTCATTTTTTTTATTCATAAAATCTGCATGTCCGTTTGTTTGTGTGTATGTAATTTTCGCGTCGCATACGTTTATACACCATTCGTTTCAATACGATGAATTTAGAGTGAATTGTTGTGGGCAAAAAAGGCTTCAGCCAAAAATAGCGGGCTGTAGTTAATCTATACGTCTATATCTATATTGATACTACTATTACAGAGAGGAAAATTTAATTCTTTTATTGTTTGTTTGTAAGGCTTTAACTCAAAAACTGGTTAGCCGATTTAAAAATTATTTCACCTTTAGAAAGCTATATTATCACCAAGTAACATAGGCTTTATTTTTTAAAGTACTTTTATCATAACCTATCCTACTCTTACGCGAGCGAAGCCGCGGGCAAAAGCTAGTTGAGCAATAAGACGGATTTGTTGCTTTTCTATTATAGAAATTTAAGAGATATTAAATTTTTCGCCGTTGCCTTCTTCTATAATGTCTATGTATGTGTACGTCACGTTTGATATGATGAATCTTTAGTGAATTGTTGTCATAAAAGGCTACTGCCTAAAAATATAACTTTATTTAGTCCTTTATAAAGACATATGTATCAAAAGATACGGACGTCGTCATTACGCATCTGTTGCGTGATAATATCGGTAATAAGCCGGTAATGCACAACGTATGCGCGTGCGCAACGTACCGTAAAACATTTACATATCAACGGTATTGTACACTGTTCGGGTGCTAGTGGGTGAAATGTATCAATACATTATGGAACATAGAATATGTAAGAGTATTCTGAAATGGAAATAGGACTATTCCTATTTCATTTCAGAATAGTCTAATTTTTATATTTATTTATTTATTTGTTAGAAGCACGGTACAAAGATGTTACATACAATTTCAGAATACTCTAAAACTGAGAAATCGGGGTATATTCAGTGGCACGTTACTGACTATAAAAAAAAGTCAAAAGAAGAAGTAAAAAAAACAATTTTTTTTTTAAATATTTTTGCATATTACAAGCGTTTATAGACTACGGTCTTGATAAGCCATTAGATGTGGTCTAGTGTGTTTAAACACCATAATTCGAAGTTTTTGAGTCCCTAATTTGTGTTAGACACTAAACCGCGACTGTCCCGCATGTTTCTGAATGTCGTTGGAGCCATTAATAGATTATTTTAAGTTATCTTCTATACATAATTTCCACCAAATTTCAACCAATCTATTTCAGCGAATTTTATAGTTAATTACCAGTCGTTTTAACGGCGAAGGAAAATATCATGAGGAAACCTGCATGTCTGAGAGTTCTCCATAATGTTTTCTAAGATATGTGAAGTCTGTTAGCGTGGTAGACTATGACCTAACCCTTCTGACACAGAGAAGAGGCCCGTGCCTAGCAGTAGAACAGTTTATATATGTACAGTGCTAATATTATATACAGAAAGATAGAAAATTTTAGATACTTTAGCATTTCATATAGTACAATAACAGAGAGAGATGCCTCTCACCTATACATACTATTATTGAGAAGATACATATATTTACTTTCAACATTTCCCGACAATTTGTTAACGTCTGGGAGATTCTTATTCATGGTTAATATATCAAAATATATATTTTTCTTTACCTATTATTTATACTTTAGGCAATATAATATGTTTTAACAACTCCTGTACCAAGAATTCTCATATCGCACAAACTTAAAAACGGTTGTTATTAAGATTACCCAGACCTGAAACAACTATTATCCTGACATCAAAGCTACAACATTCGAACCACTACCTGTAGCAAGTTGATCACTTAAGTTACTGAATCATCCGTGCAATCAATATCGACGAGAGCCCTAAATTTAACCTTTTCACACCGAACGCCTACTGCCCTACATGAAGGTGGGTAATATTACACTTAACCCCACGTACTTGGGTAAAAAGTCAAGTAAGTCACGCATACTCCGTGGGAACAGCCCCACCTGTCATGGCTGACGGTGTCCGTGTCGATCTTCACTCGTAGCTTTCCCATAAGGCACGGGCAAGAACCGTGACCCCTACGACAAATTAAGGCCTATACTTTAGGGTATTATATCCTTTGCATAATGTGACGGTATGTAGGTGCTTGGTGGAAATGCATCCGTGCGACATGCGGAGTTGTTATATTCAATAGCTGTAAACCCTCATTTAAGAAGCTCAAGATGTTACCTGTATCATTCCTATATTAGAAATAAGTTTATTTACAAAAAAAATATCCTGAGTTCTTTACAAAATTTGATAACATGTCCAGACAGAAATACAAATTAAAATTACCAACAATAAAATTAGAACATTTTAGACGATACGTAGGTATATTGTATGGCAATTAAAATCTATAATCATATCTCCCATATTATTACGGCATTATTATTGGCTATATCACTGTTAAAAAATTAATTGTTTGCCTTCTAACTAAACAAAAACTATTATAGTATTAAGGTACACTTTGAGGATTAATCCTAAACTTAATTGTATTTTTCTTTCCTTTCGTGTTAAAATACTTTTAGTGTACATAACTATGTTGTATTATTATGTACAACATAATTTCTTATTTCAGTGTCCCATTGGACAGAATATGCTGTAAGCTATGTATTTAATTTTGACAACTGTAAAATATGTACATGTTTAGCAAATAAACAATTTGAAATGATGAAAAATCTTTCAATAAATTATTATTAAACGTTTTAAGAGTTTCGCTACGCTTTATACACATACAATCCGACCTAATTGCATCGATCGTGGTCACAGGTTGACATGGTCGAGGCAAGTCGACCAAAACGCCGTGCGATCAAAATATTTTACATACTTAATAATCGCGAGTAAGACTCAATATAGTATCATATTAAGTTAATTAATTGTTATGGTAAGGACGTTTTTAGTAAATCAATAGATAATTTGTGCTGGAAATAGAACTTTAAAACTTCATTCTAGTATTGCCAGAACAACTTCTTCGGACTTGTCTGTTCATATCAAACATTAATACAAGTGTTTACTTACGCCGTAAACAAAAAAGAAGTGGTTAATTGTGCTTGAATCATATTCAAAAACAGCTGTCCACAAATCGATACTTAACATTACAAGCAGTTACACTCATACATAATTACGGTTTATGACGGCAATATTGCGGATGGCATAGTAGTGGTTTAAGCGGTCGCCTCTCGAGAGTTGTGGATTCGATCCCTTTGCGGGACAAAATATTGAGTCATTCGCAAATAGTTTTCTGAGTCAGAATATTCTTTGCGTCTACCAATTAAATTTTAGTAATTTCCCCCACTACACAAGGATTAGGCCTAGAGTCGAAGTACCACTTTTAAAAAGTCACCTGCTAGCACACGTTTAGCCCATAACCCACCACATAATAAAAAAATACCAAACTTCACGTATCTTCCAAACGAATTTATAAAACGAAAATCCCACGAGCACCAATTGACCCATATCCCAGCACCTCTGAAGCCTCCGCGCAGACGCCTGCGCAGGCGCAATCAGGCACACTCGACGCGCTACCGTCATAAACATAATCGATTAAACAAACATCCGCTCTCTTACCGCCATAAATCATTCATTGATTGGATGTGAAGGAAAAAGATATAAAGAATTAAGATGGGGCTTAGTGATATGATGTTTGTGCCTACTAGGTTCTGACCTCAGAGATGGCAAATATGGATTACATGTGTACCGAAACTGGACTCCTGCTAATTAAAGGACAGGCACAATCTGATGTTTAATTTGTGTTCAACAACAACGAAAGCAGTTCAACTTGTCCTTGTTGATGAAAACCCTTATAACGGTCTATACGGAGTGAATATCTTCAGCATATCATCTAAACAGATTTTAATAGTTCGAGACAATCACGACACAATGGAAAAGCAAGTTTCTGGCTCCGAAGGCCGAATTGTGGCCTATAATTAAGCATCCGATTGATTTAACTATCTGCAAGAATGGAATTATAATGTACTTAAAAACTGGTACCTACTAATTAAGAAGATCTAGAATTAATAATAAGTTATTCATCAAATTTTTTATATAGTAAGAATATAAATAGGCATAGACAAAACAGTTCAGTATCTTTTTCTCCTTTGATTGGGCGAACAATAGTAACAAGTAAAAGCGTTTAAACAAAGCAAAGTTGTTTGTCCTATCAGTTCTGTAAACTTTAACTAATCTTTGGGAAGCTGCGCGCACGCCGCTCCCAGTTTCGCCAAACCAATTAAACGGGCACCATCGGTGCTATATCGTTTCGCCCTTTTATAGTCTTATTTAACTTAATAATAAAGTAGGTTCAAAACTAAATAATATGGCCGTGAATAGGATACGTGTGAAAGGATTATTTTCTTGTAACTTGTAACACGTATTTGTAAAGATATTTTATCTTTCAAAAAGATCTTTGATAGTATAAAAACTTGTTCTATACTGTTGTTTAATGTGGTGATTCCATTCCATTAGATCTGTGAAAAAAAAAACCGTAAGTACGTTTCGAATGCAAACCCTTATAGGTTTGCATTCGAAACGTACTTACGGTTTTTTTCCGGTTCGGAATAAAGCGGACATGTGCGACAGTTAGTGTATTTTATATTGATTCCATGCATTCGTATATCCGAATATGGAAAACGAATTCGGGAATCGAATACGGAAAACGAATGTATGCTGCCTGCCTAATAAGAAGCTTTTGCCAGTGCCTGCGCTCGTTCGGAAACAGTACTTTTTTAACACGATTTTATTAGCTTGGTATGTATCTATGTATCTATGAATCTATGTAACGGAATCTTTGAACGTGTTTTCACCCCTTTCATTTTCATTGATTTGAAACTTTGCACACTTATCGAGGACCGGCGACAATACAATATTTTAGATTTTTTTTTAATAAAAATGAGTAATAGTTAAAAAAAACTAAAAGCACGCTTTTTAAGAAAAGGAAGAAATAATTTAATAATTTTAATGTAAAAAAGCGTGTGATGCTTTCTAAGATATTCTGATAAAAATTATCGACGATTATATTTCTGATTCACTTAAAATACAAACTTACTTACTTCATTGGCTCAAAGACCCAATGTATGGCTTCACCGCCGAAACAAGGAACAATATTTTCCAAGGATATAGAAACATAACGCTGTCATAAGTAGTTTAGTGTAAAAAAAACAGGATATTGACAATCAGCTAACGCAATCCGTGTTTCCTAGCAATATTTAGTAGCAAGTTTTTTTCAGAACTATCTACTTATTTACCAAAAACCTGTGATTACAAGAAACAGCAGTCGAAATTAACCGAAAACAAGCAATAAAATTACCAATAAAACATGTTTTTTTCAAAATGGCCGGCTAAAAAAGCGCGGCAAAGTGTTGGCGCCATTTTTTATTTTATTTTTATAACGAGGAGATTAAGTATTAACGTAAAACCAACAATGGGCGTAAAATGTTTTGTTTTTTATTTAAAAAATTTGTTTGGCGCCTTACGAGGTTAGCATTAAGTCATTATAGACTGTTAGGTCAGGTCAATTCGATGAAGAATTTCGTTAAAAAAAAGTTAAAATTAGTTTTCGATAGTGGCTGGTTTGAGGATAAATTATTTGGTGTCGATAAATATTTAAGACGTACTTATAGCCTTAAATATTAACTGATACCAAATAATTAAATACCAAAATATTATACAAGTATCTTTTACATTTTAGAAGTCGCACGGCAATATTGTTAATTTGTACACGTTTTGTTTTCTTTTATAAGTCAGTCAAAATGACTAGACGCGGCCTGACGGCAAGCAGCTATGTAGTCCATGAATAGAACCCTCCACACCGCTTCTTCATCATCATCATTCTTCACAGCTGAAGTGGTGCCATGGTCTCTACTACCATCGAAAATATGCCAACAAAAATAACTTAACCTTTCATAAGCCGAAAGAAAATGAAAGAAATTAAATTATGTAGAAAGATAAGAGTCGAAGCCATAGGTGATCAAAACTTTTTTTACATTTAACGCAATTTAACCAATGTTGAGCAAACAAGCTTACCTGTGATTAAGCATGATTATTGGGTGCGCGTTCGATTCCTGATTATAGATATTTTTCGGTTAGAATTTGGCGGTTAGCTATATAGTTTTGGCGTGTAATAATGAATTATCGTTCGTCGGACTGTTTGTTTTACAGCAAATTGGGTTTTTTGTTAAAAATAAAGGTAGTAAGTAGCGTTAGGCGTAAAGGGTGCAAAATAGTAAAAAGTGGATGTTCGTGTGAATAGTTCAGATTATATTTGGTATAATTTGGTATGTCGTTATGTTCTCAAAGGCTCAACATTTTGCCTCAACCTGCTAGGTTCACTAACATAAAAGTAAATTCAGTAAATTAGTAAACTTACTAACGCCTTTGACGTTCATAAGTGTTACTTTGTGATCTAAATGAATAAATTATCTTTAACTATGACTTAGATTAATTGTTTGTAGTGCTACAAAGCGTACTAAGTTTCTTTCTTTTCTTTCTTATAACGGGTCCTGTACCGTTTTTATTATTATTATTATTTTGTTTTGCTTTTATTGTCTCGGCTAACCGGAGAGAAAACTGATGGCACGGGCCTAAGCCAAGTGTAGGTACATCAGCAATAGTTTGTGATTGAGTTGTGAATAGAGTGGCTGTGTGTGTTACAGGGTGTGAGTTGTCTGATTCACATTGTCAATAAATTTAAGGTGTAGAGGTTCTAAATAAGTTTTTGTATCAGTGTCTAATGCTGTTAGGTGAAGATAGGTGCGCAGTATGAATTTATTCATTTCAGGAGTCCATCTTTTGCGCGTTGTGCCCGAGGTGGGTGCAAGTTCTATGTCAGGATTGACCTCTTGCACAACACTATCGAGCTTACTAGTAGTGGATGATGTAGTTGTGCTCCTAGTCATATACGAAGGGCGAGTAGATGGCACAGATGAAAATAAAGACGTGGTATCATCATCACTAATTGAGCCCCGGCGACCCCCGGGAAGCGTTCTAAGGTTATATTTTCTTGTGTTGTACTTCTTCATCATTTTGCCACGAGTAGCAAGAGACGAAACGGTCAGCCACGGCAGAGCTCTGCATTCACCGTGGTAAGGGCAAATAAAACTAAAGATTCCCTGGTCTCCAGAGTTCGCATACTAGCGTCTAAACTCCCCCTTAGCCACGCAGCTCTCGGCGTACACTGTTCCACCTTAGCTTGGGTCCTACTCCTAACTACTCACCTACCAGTGCCACGTTAGCCACGCTAGTAAAGTTTATATTATCGTGTGTCCACCCCCCACGTGATCAGATGGTCGATCAGGACGTGTGGTTGGTTTTTAGGGGGCAAAAGTCAGCGCTGCGTGCCTTGGGATCGAACTCGAGACCTCTGCATGGCAGTCCAACGGTCTACCACTAGGCTATCGCTGCTATTTATTATTATTATTATTATTATTATAAAAAAGAATTTTACTATATACATAGCTATTTACAATTATCGCAAGATTTTCTTATCTAGGCATGATACAAAGTATTTTAAGTTATCCGAAGTCAGAAGCTGCCAAAAAAGCTATGTAATTTGATAAAATAATTCAGCAATGATTATGTTATCCATAGTTCTAATATCTAGTATCTAATCTATAGTTGTATCTCTAGTTATATCTAACAGTGTACTTTTAATTTTAATGTGTGTATCTAGCTATAAAGTACAATGGGATTGACATATCTTTAAGGATAAAAATCCCAAATAAAAAAAGAAAACAAAGAAATTTCATAATCGTAGAGAAAGAATCGGTATCTTTCAAAATCAAAGTCAAAAGGTGTTAAAAATATATATAGATATTTTTTAATAGGTATGCAGATTTTGAATATTTAATTATTAATATAAATTTAAATTTAAAAACTATTAATCAATGAGGTGTCGTTATTTATTATTAAGTGATTTTTCTATTTCATTTATATGCGTTTAACCGTATGTTAACCTGTCAAGTCTTAGAAAACCAGACATAATTAAAAACCTATTGTGTCTAGCCACCTGTGTGCCACTGTGACTCAGTAGGATAATCTGATCAGACTTTCAGCAACTGGGTTTTACAGAGTGGTAGGACTTGGCAAGATTTATAATTGAACCCGAAATGATCTAAAAAAACACGCTGCTAAAGTTTGTGTTCTGTTCCTACGATGTGCAGTTATCAGGCTCCAGTAAAACCCAATAATTTTATGGAATAAGACTCTGGAATCCCACGGTCAAATCCTGGGATGAAGATAACTGACACGGAATTCGACCATAAGTCTCCACGACCGGTAGCAAAGTTATACAACGCGTTTGTCTCAACCTAATTTTATATTTATTTAAAGGACTGACGAATTGAAATGAAATACATTTTTTATTTCGACAATGCACAAACCGGGCTCTTTAATTATAATTTATTTCCTCAAAATTCCTAACAAAAATGTCTACTAATCTCCTGGTCAAGATCCCGTAATAAATACCTAAGCTACCCAAAAGTTGACAAAACAAACATAACTAATATCGGTTATTATACCCAATATTTTAATAACCACTCTCATTAAATTTTATGCTCTATGATAATTTCTATTTGCGCATCAAGCGTTATAATTATCTTTTAAATACCTAATTATTTTACAATTTAAACAATGCAAAACGTACCTTAAAATAAGAACTATAAGATAAAGAATTCATTGACTGAACTGATAGAAAAAATTGTGTCATCTCTCTGCATAGTTTTACTATCCAAACTAATTGTTGTAGAAAGATAAACATTAATTGTATGCATATACAGTTCAAAATCGGACAACCAATGCAATTAACTGCACCTATTAATTTTGTGTCATATTTTTGCACAGATTCATTCGCAAAATTGTTTTACTTTCTAAACTAAACTTTAATCTTCAAGCAATAGAAGTGAAAATTGGACATCATTTCCTAAAACAAAAGCGCAAAAAATATTTGCAATATATCTTTTTGCGGTGAGCGACAAAGATGTTTTTTTAGAAGTGTGCGGTGGCCTGCGCCGGCGCAATGACTTGCACACCGCATTGTTTGCGATCTATTTGTCATATTAGCGGTTGCGATCCTTTTGTCCGTCCGTGTTTAGTTTTTGTTTGTTATAATTATCATGGTTATGATTTTTGCAAATTGATATTTGGGTTTCGTTTCATCCGTTTGTGTGCTTCCAATTTCGTACGCTTCAGACAAATTTGCTTCTTTTTTGTAAATAAATAATTATGCATTTTAGAGATTGTTGACACAAATAGGCAGCCTCGTCGCACGAACGCTTCGTGAGGTCCAGGACTCGATTTCTACATCGGCAAAAACCTTTTCTGTTAGAAAATTCAGAATAGCGAAACGGAGTCTAAGAATATGCCCGACAGACGGCAATAAACAGTTTCGCTAATAACCCTAACTAATATTATAAATGCGTCTTAGTTTGTTTATTACGCTTTCACGCCTAAACTACTCGATCGATCGCGAAATTTCGCATACACGTTTTTAGAAAAACAGGAAAGGACTTAGTTTAGCTTTTACTCCGAAAAAAGTACTAACTACATTTACAATTTAAAATAATTACTGGCAAATGTGTGATGGGATATATAACGGGACATTGATCGCTACATTTATTTTTATATTTTAACCTTAAACTCAATTCAATGAAACCCCATCCGCCATTTAAAACCCGTATTTGCTCCAATTTCAATTCATACAAGCAAAGTAATATTCAAGGACCTTATTCATACAAAACATAAATGTGTGTAATCTTGAAAACCGCGCAGTGTTTTCATCTCAAAAGAGCCTTTTGTATGACTGGCGTGACTGATGCATCCTTGAAAGAATACTAATACCTACTTACTTTTACCTGTTACCAGGGCGATACCGTTTTGTTCTTTGAAGGTGAGCTCTGAAAGGTATTGGGAGCTTAGTTTTAATTTTAAAAGACCTTAAGAATATATGAAGTATGATATTAATGTTTTGAGAAAGGAGGATAGTGTGTGAAAATATTTTAAGAGCATTTATGGTGGCCTGTCCAGATCGGCAAGGTCACAAATAAGTGTCTGCGCCTTATTTTGGAAATGTTTTTAATATATTTTAGACTTAGGTATCATAGATGGAATCTAGATATATTTATAGTCCATTTTTTATGTAAATATTGGGTCATAATTGTCATAAATTATCTAACTTTTCTTGCAACTATAACTTTTTCCTTTAAGTAAATAACTTATTCAGTATATAAAATGTTAACATTTTAATACTCTGTAAAACAGCAGTTCTTAAGTGAAGCTAACAGCTTTCCAATTAATAGCATTTAATATTTATTTATATAGATTTAATAACAACATTTCTGGTCGTACGCTAAACAGTATAAAATTTGACTAAAAGTGTACTGGATTATAATAATATATTTTTTAATGTAGCTTAAATTCATACATTAGTTTAGTGCTTGGAGTCACCTTTTAAGCAATTAATGCTTGTGTTACAATAATAATATAAGAAAAATTATGTGTGTTGTATGAGTGAGTGTGCGTATGCGTGTGCGTGTGCATTTGCGTGTGCGTGTGTGTAAGCGTGTGTGTGCTGGACATGGATGATGATGCTCATGGATTTGTTGTACTGATTGAAGAAAAAGAATAAAATATTGCAATTTTGGTCGGTACTTCAGTAGGACTTTTCTGAGCAGGGCGATTGCGTCGAGGTCGCGCCCGTCGCCAAGTATCGACACCTGCGCAGCCGTAAACTGTACGGGTACTTACATGATTCATAGGTATACTTATTAGTTGAAGTTATACCGTAGACGTCGATTTATGTTATATTTTAATTTCCTTAAAAGCAGTTGCTGTTTTCTTATAACTCGTGTTGCTAAAACCTCGTGAAACCGGCTTGTCTGAGACTTCTCCATAAAGTTTTCGACTAGGTGTGAAGTTGACCACCACGTTGGAATCCACATTAGGCCAGCCTAATGTGGGTTCTAACTTGGTGGTCTACGGCTTAACGGTTTTCATACTGAGAAGAGTCCCACAGTGGGACAGTTTAACAGGTCTTATTAAATATAATTTATATGAAAAAATATTATTTACAAGAAAATAATTTTAATATTGCTTGAAGCAATAGTATGAAATAGGTATTAACTATACATGCTGTTGTTAAAAAATTCGAAAGATAATATTAAAGTTTAGATTTCTGACTACTTCTAATGCATCATTGATTGGCTGAACCTAGCAACTAACCTAAATGAAGCTTCAGTAACTTAGTAAACTCACTAACCCATATATTTTGACGTTCATAAGTGTTACTTTGTGACCTAAATGAATAAATGATTTTTGACTTTGACTTTGACTTTTGGCGCCCTACACGTCTTAGAAAGAAAATACGACTCTTTGAAATGCCTCGAATTAAAACTGGCTCTAAGGCTTTGCCCGCTTGAGTCCCGCGGAAGATTCTTTATGTTACAACAGAACTTGATCTACGTGCCAACTTTGCCATCTTCGCTAACTTATATATTTATGACATTGGTAGGATTTCAATCTGCACCTATAATTTATAGTACAAGATCCTGATAGCTGAAATATCGTCAGGCGTGCGCCTGTGCCCACGTGTTATTTTATCTTGTAACCATTGAATATATTTGCATATGTTTGTGTCTATGGCGGCAACTTTACCTATTTGTTTTATACTTATGAAAGTATCACACTAGTAGTTGAAGTATTATGATAAATATTAAAGATAATTTAAATTTTAACGAAAATATACAACATTTATTACGCTTTCACGCCTAATCTACTTAACCGATCATCGTGAAATTTTGCATACGCGATGTCAGGGGTATAGAAAAAAAACATAGGATACTTTTATCCAGACAAAAAGTACTGCTACCGGGGATAACGCAAGCGAAGTTGCGGGTAAAATCTAGTGGAAAATAAAACTACACCCTCTGCCTACCCTACAAAGACCAGACAAACATTTGATCATCGATTATTTTAATAACGCTAAACAACTTTGATTGTTTATCATTTTATGATTGAGCTCAAACGTGTTGATTTTACCCTCGGGGATCAATTCACACCTCTGTCTAACGCAACGCACGTATACACGTTACGTTTAAGTTATGGATTTATGAACATTTCTACGAATGTGTATCGGGAACTTTTAGTGTGATCTTTTGGAGTTGCAGAGTAAGGACTCTGACAGTTGCTGATATTTCAAATAGGGGTGTATTTTGATAATTTTGAGCACGGAAGCTAATATTGATCATGTTCTCTGTCTTTGCTTTTTTGTGTTGATTATCTCTATCCTCGCCTAAAGGTGTTTTCTCACCTACATTTTTAAATTAGAAGGTCATAATGCTTATCAAAATATATGAGGATACTGACGATGACGTAAGTTTAATTTAGGCATGTACGAATTTACGGTTTTAAGTGTTGCAGAAGAGTCGTGGGAAACGGTTTCTTTAGGATATTGTGCCGCCATTTTAAAAGAGAAGAACCTACCTGGCATTATACAATTTGAAAGTTTGGGACGCACAAAAAAGACGCGTATACGCAGCCTCCATATGCAAAATCTTCTGGCCAGGGACTATATCTATATGTCACTATCAATATATTTATTCGCTAATATCCCTCACTACATCGTCCATGACCCCTGATGCGCAAAGTGGAATAGAAATTAATAAATTTATTATTTAATGTTTGCGCAGCAAACGTGTGCTCTGTATGGAATACTTTTGGTGTGCATCGAACGAGGGTGCTTCAAACTGGTGCGCAACATGGCATGTCTCGTTTTTCTTTGAGTCCGCTGTCTTAATGTCTGTAAGGTCAATACAGTAATATTTATTTATTATTCAAAAGTACAACTCCCGCACTAAAAATAAATCTTGTATCGCGGAGGACTTGACAAACATTCAAACGGGCAATCTCTTAAAAAGATTATGAAATGACATCCCTGGATTCATTTTTCCACCTGGTACCCTACAGCCTAAAGCGAGTTACAAAATACTTGAAAACAGGTGTATTATTTGACCCCATTGGGTCTTATTTGACCACGTTATTGTATGATTCATTTTTAATGCGCGCTCCCGTTTCGCCTCTCTTTATGTTATGCTGTACAAAAGGGTATTGAACTGCAAAGATTTAATTGTTGCACTTTTGTAATTTGTAAATGGGTAGATTGTGGTCTGAGTGGTCGCGAAAGTCGCGTTTAGTGTGTGATCGTAAATTGTGGTCATATAGTGGTAGGCCTGTCACGTGTAAGAAGCGACAGTAGCCTTATGGTTAAGTTATCGGATTAGCAACCGATCGTAGATTCGTTGTAGAACGTGAACCTGGAGTTAATTCATATACATACATAGATTAGACTCTCAAGTCGTAGCGTAATAGAAATAATTAAAAATATACTAATCTAATACATCTGGCCACCGGTGTCCCGCTAAAAATCATACTAGAAATCTCGTAGGTAAAAAAACGAAAGTACTAGAAATTGTCATCAAAATTCTTAATAATATTTCCTAATAAAAAGAAGAAAAAGCTGTCATACATCTCAAGAATAACTGTCCATACACAAACCTCCCAAACAGAATACGGCATATCAAAACTTTCTTCAAAATTTTGAAATTTTGCTTTCAAAATTGATTTTCGCAGAATAATTTACAATTCACTTACAGAGAAACTAATAACCAATATCTATATCCCCGAAGAACCAGAAAAACGTGTACTTGCACTCATATTTGGTTATGTTTTAAGCGAGTTTATTTTTGTCTAATGTGTGCTGATAACTGTGTCAGTTTTGGTGATGTTACCGAGAATTTCCTGGCTACAAAACCAATATAATTATGTACGAAGAAGAAATTAAATGCCTTTTTCTGATAGATTAATTAATAAGCCTGCGATTTTTATTATGGATATTTATTACCTTAGGTACACTGTAAACGTATAGGTCAAGATTACAATCCCAATACGTAAAACTGCAACATAGAAATCTGCGGAACAGCATATTGTTGTCTATTGCTCCCTTCTTTACAGAAAAACACAATAAAACTTTCCCACCCCAGAAACAAACCCAGTATTTCATAATCTATAATTCTATACTAATATAGTAATGAGGAGAATAGATTTGATTTTTAGTTTGTTTGTAAGGATTTACCTCAAAAACTACCAAACCAATTTTCACCATTAGAAAGCTATATTATCACCGACTAAGATAGGCTATACATTTTTTTTTAAAGTACTTTATCTAACATAACCCTACCTAAACTTATACGCGATCGAAGCCGTGAACAAAAGCTAGTCAGTAATAAACTTGAACCAACTTATGACACGGGACCTGCTTTACTTTTCAATTCAAGTGCATACTTAACTAGCTGTCTTTATAAGTAGGTTGTGAAGACCTATTTATGACACCAGATGGCGCCTCAGACGTCTGTTCTTAATGGTCGCGTGTCAGATGCGGTACACCAATCGTTTGCGTATATTTATATATCGACTACTAGCCAATCCCAACCAATATTATGAATGCGAGTATGAGTTTGTTTGTAACGCTTTCACGCCTAAACTGCGCGACCGATCATTATGAAATTTCGACTACTAATTTCGTCAGGGGTACAGAAAAGTTCATCGTGAAGAAACCTGCATGTTTGCATGTTTTCGAAGATATGTGAAGTCTGCCAAACCGCACTTGGTCAGCGTGGTGGACTATGGCCTAACCCTTCTCACACTGAGAAGAGGCCCGTGACTTGCAGTGGGACAGTTTAATATCTATATATTAATACGTGAAACAAAAACTTTGTGCCTCATTTTACGAAAATTGCGCGGGCGGAGGAGTATGAAATTTGGCACAGGTAAAGTTTATATGGAGAAGAAGGGGCGAATCCTAATATTTTTATAAAATATGCATTAGAAATACATTAAATTAATTAAAAAAACGTGCATTTGACACACGCAATCGAATCGCGTTCGTAGTATTTCGGCATTGTCCGTCTGACGTCTTACAATTCTTTGTAACTATGGTTACCTATATCTTACTTATATGTAATAAAGAAAAAAGAAAACAAAGTAGCAAGCTTAGGAATTTTGGTCGAATTTTGACCACTAGGCGACCGCTAGTTTATATTATAACATAGGCCGTATCTATAACATTACGCTATGAAGTATGAGAGCGGGCAGTAATCGAAAATGAAGCCGATGTAAAGAACAATTATAAAAAAATAAGTAAATAAATAGAAGTACGTATAATGTTAATCTCATTGTAAACAATTAGCGATTGAGACGAGCGGCCATTAGTTTCTTGCGTGCTCTTTTAAAGTATGCTCAGTAGAGCTCTCACGAAAGAAAGCAGGCAGGAAATTTTGAATCGAAAAGACCTATTTAAGTAGTAACTTAAATAATACAATGCCATCAGTGCAGTATATCGGTACGATTTTCTATCCCTAGGTAAAATGACCACAGGTTATAGTTACATATATCTTACAACTACCAGCCGTACGTTAGTAACATTATCCTGTCACGGTGTGCTGGCTATGATTGGTCACAAGCAGTCGGACGCGGCAATTTGACAGGAATGTCATTGTAGACTAGATATTAGCAATTGTGGATAACGGTTAAGTGTTTTAGTTGTAATATTGATGTAAGTGAGTGTGTGGCGTTGTGTAGTGGCTAATTCGTCGTGGGTTGAAGGATCGATTCCAGCAGACAACATTTTTGTGGTGTTATACAGAATAATACAAATGACAAACAAAAATTTGAGTTTTTATACAAAAATAAGAAAACGCAAAATAATAGGTACATTATACACGAAAATGCGTTTGATTTTACACAACATAATAAAGATAGTAAACAAATATTTGTGTACATAAATACATACATACATAAATAAAAAAAATTAAATTCAACAGACACAAAATCTAAACACATACAAAAAAAATTGTTTGCAGTTTGGACGATATTGTCTCTTGTTTTGATATTTGTTAAGTGTCCGAGTCAAATGTCGTCTTTGATTCCTTCTCTTTTGACCATTATCTATCTCTTACTTGACTATACTTCCCAGAAAGTATATCAGCCAAATTATATATCAGCCAAATTTTGCTAGCTAGAGTTTTATGGTTTCATGTCTCAGGTTATAAAGGGCTAGCTAATTATAATAATAATATCCTTCACACCGAATTTCGGCCACGGCGGCCAGTCTTAACGGAGACTGGCCAACTACGCAGGAGATATTATAGTGCACAAGTGTGTGCGCAAACACAAGTGCACTCTCTGTTCCCTAACTCTCATGATCCGATGAGACGGTAATCCGACACGACCGGAGAGAGATCAGGCGCAGGACCAACAGCTTTACGTGCTTTCCGAGGCACGGGAGTGACTCACACCATCGACTTCCTAACTCCGAGATTTCTTAACTGAAAAAATGTCTAAGAAAGTCTATTGACGTTTTACCGGGACCTTACCAGACAACGAGCTGCTTATTAGAATTTAAAGGTTCTTTTCGCATAATGTTTTTTGTCCTAATATACTTTGCCATCATTGTTTTGATATAATAATACTTTGCCATAATTGTCTATTGCATAAGTTCATGTTGACACTAAATGTTCCCGCGATTTCACTCGCGTTTATCGTTACTGGGTCGTAGCGTGATGTTATATAGCCTATAGCCATCCTCGATAAATAGGCTAACCGACACTAAAAGAATTTTTAAATTTGAACCTGTAGTTCCTGAGATTATCGCGTTCAACCAAACAAACAACCTAACTCTTCAGCTTTATAATATTAGATAATTAGGTACCTTTTAGGCTAATTTATTTTGGCTAAAGTTTTGTTTAAAAAATTTTAGATAAAGTTTGTCAAAACGCATCGATTTCTTTGTATTATTTAAAGTTTATGGTATAACTAGACTGCCCGCGGCCTCGCTCGCGTAAATGTGGGTAGGTTACTATATAAAAATTATATTTAAATATCATTGTGTTTATAAATTTATGCTTTACAATGTTATGCTTAAACATAAATAAGATGAGAGATGCTTAAAAATCATGCACAGGCTGTTATGCGTAAATATAATAAGGATAAATAAAATTATGCCATGTTATATCATGTTTTAAAATTTTATGCATATGAATAGAAAACCGAATTTAAACAATCCCATTAAAGGGCACGGGCCTCTTTCAATGTAAAAAGGTTCTATGCATCTATAACATGCTTTTCATGGATTACTCTTTCTTCATGTTTTGGTTTTGAATTTGTAAGATGAATGTAACATAAGCGAATGATTAACAAGCCCCTGTGGCCTAATGGATAAGGCATCGGCCTCCTAAGCCGGGGATTGTGGGTTCGAGTCCCACCAGGGGTACGATTGATAGTTTTATTTGAGTATTAATTAATTTGCTTTTTATTCTTTTTGAGATTTATTTCCTTATTTTTCGCCAATAAAAATAGAAGTGTTTAGCCGTTATAATTACTTTATGGCAGTACGCATTTATAATCACATGCCACAATAGTTTCATGAATTACCTAATTTCAGGTTTAAGGCTCATTTGCTCAAATGGCACATTCAATGTTTTATTATGTGAACGAGTATTTAAATAGTAAACAAACAGGTACGTTTATTGTTAACTAGATGTTTCCGCGGTTTCACCCACGTTTATCGTTACTGTGCCGCCCTTGTGGTTCGTAGCGTGATGTTATATAGCCTATAGCCACAATAAAAAGGCTATCCAACGCTAAAAGAATTTTCAATTCTAACCAGTAGTTCCTGAGATTAGCGCGTTCAAGCAAACAAACAAACAAACTCTTCAGCTTTATAATATTAGTATAGATAAATTTAAGAAAGTGCAGTACCTAATTGTGAACTGTATATGCAGGCCATGGGACTTTGATGGCAAACAAGTTGTTCATTAGAACAACTGTATCACACCATCTGTATAAACCATATTTTAGCAAATAAATGATTTGAATTTGAATTTATTAATGTCTTTTTTTTTACTACTATGTCTTGCGATATAATAAAAAAATACTTTGCATAACTCGTTTATCAAACTTAAGACCTTACGCAGCAGTCATCGTATACCACATATATCTGGGTGTTTCTATATGGTATAATATATATGTATTTACAAAAAAAAAGTACATATGTATGTTTATCCATTGTCTATACAAGCTCTGCTTAGCTTGGGCTATACAAGCTCTGCTTAGCTTGGGCTAGATGGTGCTGTGTGTCTCCCCTGGGGACGAGAGGAGGTCGGGTCCAATTGACCCGGCCGGCACCCACACGGGGGGGCCTGCTATGGATGAATCTTTTTAGACTCCCAACAGGCCCCCCCCCACTGGGTGAGAGAGGGAACACCCCAGGTTTTTTTAGTGGGTATACCAGCAATAGGCTGGTGAGTCCCAACGCCCCGCCGGTGCCGTCCCCTAGCCGGCGGGTAGTGCATCAAGCATTTTTTCCTGGGTATCAAAAAAAAAAAAAAAAGTTTGTGCTGTGTGTATGTGGTAGAATGTTTCTCTTATCACAGGTACTTTCTAACATATTATATTAGAAAATACCTGGGCCTTTGGGAGGCTTACACGGAGACATGGGTCCAACGTGAAGAGGCCTTTCGAGAGTTTTAATCAAAGGTGTGATGGAACACCTACAGCGGCACTAGCCGCAGCAGGCGTAGGACTATTGCTACGTATGGATTCTAATATATAGGCTATAGGTATGGGTGTTAGGTGTAGGTTATTATTATTATTATTATTATTACCACAAGCCATTAAATATCTTTATTTTTGCAAAAATAAATCTCTATAAATATCTAAGACACAGTTTTAACTATAAAATTACCCCTAAACCTATTATGAGGTTTCTACGGTAATCATGGGATTTGATTGGGTCCATTGTCGAACCGGCTACCTAAACGTTTGGAAGCTATACTTACCTCCCAACACGAAAAAATTATCTATACAATACTAATGACCCCATCAATAGGCGTCAATCCTAACAGTTTTGGTTGCCGCTCTATAATTTCGCTAAACTCTATCATTTTGTGTTTATCTGTTGCCACGCAATATGGCGGCGCTTCCGTTTGTCTATGGGATGATTTCCGGTGTGAGATGTCAACTTGTGTGGTTTATGTTTGTTTTTATGAATGTGTACTGATAGTTCAGTGGCGTAAGAGTATGCATGCGCATTTACCGTTAAGTTTTGGTTATAATTATCGGATCAGGCAATTTCTTCTTATAATAAGAATTCCCGCACTAGAAATTATTCCTGTGTCGCGGGGTACTTGTCAAACATTGTTACAACGGACACAAATAACACCCAGACTTGGTACAGCTATCTGATCATCACACAATTTTTTGTGTCGTGTGGGAATTGGTTAGTAGCGTTCCTAACTGTAAGGTTATTTCCTGTATAGATATACATACAAACATACTCTTACGCCTGTCTCCCGGAAAGGATAGGCTGATAGAGATGTTTGACATACACTCTTACCCAGCAAGCCTAAACGACACATTAAAATATTATATTTTCTTTAAATATCGATTCGCACACTTCCATGGCATAGTGATTAGTGTAACCGACTGCCACGCCTGAGGTCGCGGGTTCGATCGGGTTCGGCACAAGTCAAACATTTGTTGGATTTGATGGATGGATGTTTGTCTTGGTCTGGGTGTTTCCATGTATAATATGTTAGTATATACAAAAAATAGGTATATATGTATGTATGTATGTTTATCCATTGTCTTGTACTCATAGTACCTACAAGCTCTGCTTAGTTTGGGCTAGATGGTGTTGTGTATGATAGAATATTATATTATTGTTATTAATTTGAGTGTGAAGCAAACCGATCTTAAAAAAGAATATACATGTGCGAAACGCAACATAAAAACGTAGTTTCGCCCAATTCGTACGAATAGATTCGTGTGAAACGAGATAGATTAGATTCCACTACGATAAAAAAAGATAATAGATGATTACCATACCCGCAATTTACCAAATACCAATGCTTATAATCGCGGCGCAGCAGTTCAGAATGCGACTGCTATGCATAAACTCTCGGGTTCGGTTTCCGGGTTGGTCAAAGTATTATTGGATTTCATTGTCAAATAATTCTTTGTTGCAGCACGGTGTCTAGAATTGTCTCTCATAGTCTGCAATAAGCTTAACCTTTTTTGTAGTATTAAATCAAATGTTCAACAATTCTGCCTATACATATTTTCATGGAAACATACGCGTAATATTATATCCTAAATAATACACAGCACCGATAGCCTAGTGGGAAACTGTTGGACTGCCACGCAGAGGTCTCGAGTTCGATCCCAAGGCGCGCATCTCTGACTTTTCGAAATTGTGTGCGTATTAAATAGTTAATTATCGTTTGCTTTAACGGTGAAGGAAAACATCGTGAGGAAACCTGCATGTCTAAGAGTTCTCAATAATGTTCTCAAAGATATGTGAAGTCTGCCAACCCGCACTGGGCCAGCGTGGTGGTCTATAGCCTAACCCTTCTCACAGTGAGAAGAGGCCAGTGCCCAGCAGTGGGACAGTTTAATACAGGGCTGATATTTAGTATTATAAATGCGAATGTGAGAGTGTTTTTTTTTTGTAAATGCCCCGTTATCGCTGGGTGTTATGCTTTATTCCCCTGACGTAGGGATCACGGACCTTATTTTCTTTCTTTATTAAATGCAAGCTTATAGTTATTCCTATTACTAGGTTACATATCTTATTATTTACGCATTTTTATTACATATAGTTTTTAATCATTTTTTACATTGTTTTATTTTCTATCATAATATTGTTACCGTGTGTTTGTGTTTGTTTTGTTTCTTGTGTTATTTTGCTTGCAATTAATTTGCAGTATTCTATGAATGGATTTCTTGACATTTTAATAATTTATCAGGCTATGAAAATTTTTGGCATTTATATAGCAGTCCAGGTTATTTTCCAAGTCGTACCTGGGCTTTCCGTACAGGGGACACTTAGCCAGGAAGTGTGGGACGGTTTCGGTCTCTTCAACCCACAAGGTCATGACTGGTCCTCTTTACACTTGAACCTGTGCAAGTATTCAGAGAACCCACCATGTCTTGTGAGAATGTGAGTTTGTTACGCTCTAACGGTTTATCTACTCGACCGATCATCATAAAATTTCGCATATTCGTTATCAAGGGAACAGAAAAGGACATAAGGTACCTTTCATCCAAAAAAAGTACTGTTATCAATCTAACCTAACCTACATATAAGCGAGCAAACCCGCGGGCACAATCAAGTACCTAAAAATAAAAATAACAATCTATATTAATGACTCAATCAACTATAACCAAGTTGATTGATACCCTTTCCAATAAATAAACTCTATAAATATTCATAACCCAACTGATTGAAAGATTGAGCTCATTTATTTATTAGCTTATTGTTATAAAATTATGTAAATGTTATCAATCAATTATTTGTTGAATAAGGCCACACAGCACGGTCCTGTTTATGTAAAATTATTTTGTAAAAGTTCTTGGTTGAAAACTTCCGTTTATTGTTACAAAGTATACTGTAATTCAGTTTGTATGTATTTATATATGTAACGCGGTTTAGTGTTGGATAGGCACCATTAGGTTTTATGTAGTGGGTTCAATTTCTGTGATATGCCGTGACATTGTCTTGGTTTAGACAAATTTTTAGAAGTTTGAGTGTTTTTGTTTTTTTTTTTATAATATTTTCTAGAGGTTAGTTGATGCTTATATTTGTGGGGTATCTGGTTCGAATTCCGAGTCAAACAAAATTTTGTTGTATTTCCTGTTAGGCAATTGTCAGAAGCAGCACGGAGTAGAAATAAGCCTGATTTACGGCAATAAGCTCGCTTCCTTTTCCGTACGTCGCGTTGTTTGAAAGATTGTAAAGTTCGCCGCGATACGAATTATTCCTAGCACAAAAGATTTGTTTTTAAATACAAAATAATTAAGAATATTAATATGGAAACCTTATCAAATCTAACAACACGTGCAATATATTAGAGATAACTTTGCAAAAAATAGATAATATAATAAGAAAAATATCTCAAAAAGCAGAATAATTACTGCTTAAAAAATATTACAAATCGTACCCCTGATGGGACTCGAACCCACAATCCCCGGCTTAGGAGGCCGATGCCTTATCCATTAGGCCACAGGGGCTTGATACACTCCCGCTTATATAACAGTCAACTTACAACATCAACACCAAATCACGTATCACAAATAGAATAACACATGGAACTAATATTATAAATTCATCGACATTTCTCACACTGAGAAGAGGCCTATGCCCAGCAGTGGGACTGTTTATATATAGGGCTGATATTATTATTATATACATACATAGAGTCACGCCAGTAAATCCCCGAAGGGATAGGCTGAGAGAAGAGGAATATATTCAACCTTAATTTTGATTATCCTATTGAGTCGCGATGGCACACCGGCCAGACAATAGGTTTTCAATTATGTCTGGTATTCTAACAATTTGATTAAGAACTAGATACTGCCTGCGGATTCGCCTGCATGAATCCTAAAGGACCACAAATCGGGATATAAGATACCCTATCTCCTATCCCAGGAAACAATCTTTCTTCTTGCCAAATTACATTAAAATCAGTTTAGTAGTTTAGCCTTGATACGGACAGAGTTACATTCCTATAATAGCGGATTCGCATGCACATAGGACCACATATTGCAATAAAAAGTACAATCTTGCATTGCCAGATTAGATCAAAATCAGTTCGGTGGTTTAGCCGCAATAAACAGACAGACAAAGTTATTTTTCTATGATAATAGTCGTATAATATAAGTAAGTTTACTGTTAATAGCCACAAATGGTGCCATATCTTGCCTTTATTACCGAAACTAAATCAGATCGGAAGTGAACCCCGGAACGAATGAATATCCCTAACGGTATCAACCCTTGCAACGGTATCTTCTTACTGTTGGGATATTTTTTACCCCCTAACTGTTTTTTAAACATACATTTTCACAGTCAACTTGTTTCGGTGTTCCGTTTCTGTAGATCTGATATTTTTGGATAGGTCGGCGTGGAAGTAACTCGATGTGACTGATTGCTTGTATTTACATTGAGCAATTTCGGATTTCCAAAAATACCTTAATTTTATTTATAACCCGTTCCATGTTTTTTTTTTTGCCGTAGCTTGGCATACGAGCAGACGGATCGCCTGATGGTAAGCGATTACCGCCGCCCATGGACACCCGCAACCCCAAAGGAGTTACGAGTGCGTTGCCAGCCCTTTAAAAAGGAATGAAGGAGGGAAAGGACAAAGGAAAGGATAGGAAAAGGATCCGGGTAACTGGGCCTCCGGCTCTCTCACTCACCGATACGAAACGCAACAGTACGGGTACCGTTACTTCACGCCGGTATTCTGTGACGGGTACATAACAACAGAACTTCTGATCTTCTCTTGTGTCCATCACGGGGCAGTGAAAGGGTTAAATAATTTAAGAATCTTGCAATCCCAATACAAATTTCCTAATTAATATTATAAATGCAAATGTGAGTATGTTTGTTACGCTTCCACGCCTTAACTACTTGACCACTCATCATGAAATCTCGTATTCTGCGCTTATTTTACAATAACAAAGTACCTACTAAGAAAATCTTTATCTGACCCGGAAATCTGTGATATTCCAATATGTTAGCTTTGTCGTATAATATTAATAATAATAATAGTTAGGTACCATTATACCTGTCCATCAAACACCCATACCCATAGCCCATATATTAGAATCCATACGTAGCAATAGTCATACGCCTGCTGTAGGTGTTCCATCCCACCTTTGATTAAAACTCTCGAAGGGCCTCTTCACGTTGGACCCATGTCTCCGTATAAGCCTCCCAAAGGGCCAGGTATTTTCTAATATAATATGTTAGAAAGTACCTGTGATAAGAGAAACATAATAATATTCTATCACATACACATAACACCGTCTAGCCCAAACTAAGCAGAGCTTGTACTATGGGTACTAGACAATGGATAAACATACATATATACTTTTTTTTTGTAAATGGATACATATTATACATAGAAACACCCAGACCAAGACAAATATCCATGCTTTTAACTACTCGACCGATCATCATAACATTTCGCATACACGTTGTCAGGGTACAGAAAAAAACATAGAGTACCTTACATCCAGAAAAACTAGTGTTCTTAAAGATTAGCTAGTAAAGAATAAGAAAACACCCGTAAATTAAGCTCGGAATCAGTTTTAACGCAAGCACACTCAAAAAAAAAAAGGCAGGAAAAAACTATAATATATAAACTAATATTATAAATGTGAATGTGAGTTTGTTTCTTTGTCTATTTATTTGTTACTCTTTCACGCCTTAACTACTCGGCTGATCATCATGACGTTTTGCATACACGTTGTCAGGGGTACAGACAAGGACAATGTGTGACAATGACCGTGCCTTTTAAAAAGTTAATGTGTAACAGATCTCGAGATTTAGCTAGTAAAGAATAAAAAAGACCCTGAAATCAATCTCTTCTGACCGGTTTCAACGCAAACACACACAAAACTAAACCAAAGCATAAAAAACTAACGTACAAAATAAAACTACACCCAATAACTTATTCATACAACTTAATCTCAACCAATTCACGATAATCAAATTATAAAACAAGCTTAGATTAAGTAATTTCTAAACAGGGGTACTTTGTACCATAAAACATTTTTTATGGTTCGCGAAATCCGAGCCGCGTTAACGGGTTAACGAGGCGGAAAATGAGGGTAGAAAAAACAATGTACTTGACCTCAACGCTTGGGAATCTGGTCATACCATGTTTTTTATAGTCGTGAAGTTATTGTGAAATCAGTGTGTTATGGTGTCATACGGTAATTGAACAGGTGGGAAATGTTGACCAGGTAAATCCGTGTGTCAGAGAATAAATATTAAAATAATTTATTTTGTTAAAACACAAGTGAAAATACAATATATTGAATGTCAGATGTTATAGATAACTAGCTGACCCGGCAAACGTTGTTTTGTCATAAAAAAATGTTTTGACCGAAAGATTAAAAAAAAATGTTAGGGGTGGACAACCCTTATCACTAAGGGGTATGAAAAATAGATGTTGGCCGATTCTCAGACCTACTCAATATGCTCACAAAATTTCATGAGAATCGGTCAAGCCGTTTCGGAGGAGTACGGGAACGAACATTGTGACACGAGAATTTTATATATAAGATTAGAACTAGTTACATGATTGACCAAAGTTTGAAGATAGTGTTGTTTACATAATCATAATCTATATAATTATACTGTATTGAATTTGGTAATTAAAATATTATTCATTTATTTTAATGTGGGGAACGATCACTGATACGATATTAGAAACAATAAATGCATTACAAGATTAGGTGATAAAATATTAAAATAGAAATTGTGAGTATATATTTAGGTACGTATATAATATGTACTATATATAATATACTTTTGTTATTCATTAGTTTATATATTTGTATTTTTAATGCTATTGTATGCGTAGCACCTACTTCTTTTTAACTCGGCATCACCCAATGGTTGACTGGTAGAGAATGACGTTGGCATTAAGTTCGCCAATGTATTCTTTTGTGCATGCAGTTTTAAATAAATAAATAAAATAAATATCAAAACAAATTGCAAATAAAAATTAAGTAGTTATAGTTTAAAATATGTCTTAGGTAGTTAAAATTAATATATCATTCAACTCAAATATGTATAAATATATACAATCAACTCATAAATCTTTAGGTCGAGTGGATTAGGAAGTAAGTTCGTGCTTAGAAGAATATCCAGAGAATCTATACCGCAAGTGACTTTTTGTTTTTACTAACTGGTAATGGGCTATGCTGCTGGGCTCAAAATTTGGCAGGAAGAAGTTCCTTCGCCAATCTTTTAATTAAAAGTTAGGGAAACCTACCACCTGGGTCGAAATTACCATGGCCAAAATGGAAAGCCCTAAATCGACTTCGTACTCAAGTCGGCCACTGTGGTTGCAACCTGGTAAAATGGGGAATCAGGGAGCCTCACAAAGCACAATGTGAATGTGGTAATCCCAATCAAACCATGTCACATGTGTTGAAATGCCCAAATTGTCCCTGTAGGTGCACCATGGAGGACTTGATGGACGCAACTGCTGATGCGATTGCCGTGGCTACACATTGCGCAGGACATATTTAAAATAATGGTACCATCGACTCGAGGAGAAGAAGAAGAAGATTACTGGTAATTTGGGCTGCCGACATCTCTCCGAAGATTATATCCCCGAGTTGTAAGAAGAGGTGTAAAACACCTAAATTTCTTTCACCTTCATTAGGTTCCACATAATAAAGGGTGAGTTTAATAATAATGTTCTCCTGACCGCATTTCGGTCACGGCGTCCTATCTTAACGGAGACTGGCCATCGGTGCAGGAGATATCATAGTGCACAATTGTGTGCGCAAACACAAGTGCACTCTCTGTTCCCTTACTCTCAAGATCCGATGGGACCGATAATCCGACACGACCGGAGAGAGATCAGGCGCAGGACCAACGGCTTTATGTGCTTTCCGAGGCACGGGGTTGACTAACACTGCCAACTTCCTAACTCCGGGCTCGTATTGATTCCAATAACTTTTGTTGGTCCGACCCGGGTTTCGAACCCGAGACCTCATGCACAGCAGTCGCATTGTGGTTTTTACCAGACACAGTTAGAAACTCCATGTTGTTACTGGGGATTTCTTGACAGAAAAACTCAGTAAAACCTTGCCCAAGCTGGAAATCGAACCTCGAGAGCTCATGCACTGCAATTGCTTGCTTGTGTCAGAGGTGAGTTTACGTAGGTAGAGCAATGAGTGATGGGATTCGAACGCGCAATCTCTCAATCGTAAATTCAATACTTTATTCATTGAGCTTTCCCCGTTCATAATATAAATTGTTTTACAATTTAAAGTAATTTAGAAGTAGTTTTTTTTTAATTATTCGCGATAAAATCCCTATAGACTATTCCAGCACCAATAATATTTTGCCCAACCCAGGATCGAACTCTCTATCACCAACATCACCAACATGCGTGATCACAGTTATACCACTGAACGGACGACATGGAGTGTTACCGTTACTTTCATGTCAGTGAAGTGGTCAGAGATGCTGTGCGATGTGATTTCGCGTACGGGGGAGCGAGATTGTGACAAAGATTGGACCACACCTAAGCTCTGAGGATGCTGCGACACCGATGTACGAACTGATGAAAATGAAGCTGTTATTTTCTATTCTAAAATTATAATAAAAATATTTATTCTGCCGTTTTTAATAGTAATGGTTATTACATAAATACTGAGTTACACATTTATAACCTCTAAGGGGGTAAACAGTGGTGTATTTTACAGTTTCAGGTCTCACGTAGTAAGGGACGAGTTTTTTGTCGCAAACTGGGCATAGTTCCAGATTGCTACTATTTAGAATGTCTTGACAAACAAACCAAACAACACTTTACCTGACCTAGAAATTGAGTCTCAGACCTCATGCAGACCTCAAGTTTGGTGAAACGTTACCTTTTAGTGAATCCACCGCAATGCACGATAAACACATAATCGGGCGACGACAGAAAAAAAAGTAATTTATTAGCAACGAGATGGGTGTAAAAACCCAGGATTCAACTTCTTCGTCATCACGTGACATTTCTCTTTTTCATCAGTTTATTGTAATGTCCGACTGCTAGGCAAAAGCTCCTCCCTTGCTCCCTTGGACTTCCAAATCACTCTGTTGGTGGATATTCCCTGACCTTATGACCTTGGGATTCCTGTATCTCGGGGTCTTTTGACCCACAGAGCCCATATTCAAACTCGACCGAACTATGACCCCAAGGTGTCTGCACACCAAGCTACAAGTCAATCGGTCCAGTGGTTCCGGAGCTATGCCTGTCACTAACAAACTGTCATTAACAGACAGACACACAGACCCACATAGTGTTTTCATCAACCTCTTCGAAGAATCGAAGAAGACTCAGAGGTTAATAAATTACTTATGCAGTTTAAAATAATTAAATACTATACGCTGTTATATTAACTAATATATAATATAATATTGTCTTCTGTTTACGCGAATGTTATTCATTGAAATTAAACTACTATATACGGATTTTATCGCGTTGTTTATTTAACACTCTATTACATAATTTTGAAACTGTTACACTACTATACTATACTATTAAACTTTACTAATTTTAAGCTAATTAAATTATTAAAACTATCAAATCTATTTGTTTTTAAGTTTACACTTTCCCCGACGTTTCGGTTGCTTTTCAGCAGCCATGGTCACGGGGCTGCTGAAAAGCAACCGAAACGTCGGGGAAAGTGTAAACTTAAAAACAAATAGATTTGATAGTTTTAATAATTTAATTAGCTTAAAATTAGTAAAGTTTAATAGTATAGTATAGTAGTGTAACAGTTTCAAAATTATGTAATAGAGTGTTAAATAAACAACGCGATAAAATCCGTATATAGTAGTTTAATTTCAAATAATATATAATATATATATATATATATATATATATATATATATATATATATATATATATACTTACATAACTTGATAACAAATGTGTATATTATCAAAATACCGCGTCCATACTTTCGATGCTGTTCGTGCAATCGGCCCACCAGCGCGCCGTTCTTGAATTTCACCCACTGGGTGCATCTCGTGAAAACTATATCGCGGGTTCGGTTCCCAGTCGTTGCGGTGTCGAGTGGTGACTGGTTACTCACGTAGTATTTTACTAAAAACATCAGCCCATTAATGAAATTAGTTACCTTTAGTTTAACATTGTTGAAAGGTTATTGTTGAACGCTGTGGCTAATAGTTAGTAATAACACTGTTACTGCGTTTCACCGGATGAGTTAGAGTATATAATATATATAGTGTATAAACTGTGCCCACTGCTGGGCACGGACCTCTTCTCAGTGTGAGAAGGATTAGGCCATAGGCCACCACGCTGTTCCAGTGCGGGTTATAAGACTTCTCATATAATCAAGAACATTATGGAGAACTCTAAGACATGCAGGTTTCCTCACGATGTTTTTCCTTCACCGTTGAAGCTAGCGATAACTAACTATTTCATACTCATATAAATTTGTAAAGTCAGAGGTGCGTGCCTTGGGATCTAACGAATTAATTAAGTTGAAGTAGAGAAAAATAATTGATTATTTAATAGAATAAATAAGTCATAATTTAATTAGTAATAATCTTTGGTCCTTTTAAATTATATACATACTAGTTTTCCTCGCAGTTTCACCCGCGCAAGTCCCGATCCCGATAGGAGTATCGCAATAAAAAGTAGCCTTTGTGTCCAGATCTCCAGCTATCTACATACCAAGTTTCATCGCAATCGGTCCAGTAGTTTTTGCGTGAAAGAGTAACAAACATCCATACAAAATTTCGCGTTTACAATATTGCTAGTTTCTCCGCGGTTTCACCCGCGTAAGGCCCGTTCCCGTGGTAATATCGGGATAAAAAGTAACCTATGTGTGAATCCAGGTCCCCAGCTATCTACATATCAAGTTTCATCGCAATCGGTCCAGTAGTTTTTGCGTGAAAGAGTAACAAACATCCATACATTCTCAAAATTTTTACATGTATAATATTAGTAAGGATAACTTTAACTCAGCAATAAATAGCTCATGCATGTATCATACAGGTAATCATACCTGTAAGATACTGTGATATTAGACTAATGGCCAGTCCCACAACTAACAAATAAATCGCATGCTGTCTCACTTATTTTTTTTATTGACTTACTGTTGTCTTTATTTAATTTTTATATAATTGTGTACTTATTTAACATTTGTCTATGTATTTTATACATTCTTACGCTGTTAGTATGTACATAATTCTAAATTATATATAACTATGTATATATCGTTATACTTGTTGGCTTCCGTACGTCACAATAACAGGCTCCAGTGGAAGACCAGTGCCTGGTTCTTGGGACCAGGCAAATGCTGAACTGGAGTCCTGATTGCTGCAGCTGTGGGACGCATGTATCTCAAGAGGTTTAAATATTTTATGTTACTGTATTTTTTAAAAATTTTATGTCTTCTTTTTTATTATTGTAATTGGTATTTTTTTTATCTTATACATACACATTGTGCCCGTCTGGAAGCTGTATAATAGCAATAAAGATTTCTTTCTTTCTTCTTTCTTTCTTTCACTCTAGTTAGGTTCAAGAAAAGAGATGGCGAGACTTTAGATCGAAATAAATGCTATTAATTGGAAGTGGTTTGACAAGCCTTATTAGATTGTTTTTGTAATTGCAGTGGTGTTAACAATTTCTGCATATAATATAATAAAATATAATATTATTTTAGTTAAAAGGATGATAATACATTATATCTATGCCTTGTGAGGGCGCATATCTTTTGATTTTTGGTCGGACAGTCATTTAAGCGATAGCCTAATTGATAAGGCATTGAACTAGCGATCGAGAAGTCGTTGGTTCGATTCCCATTAATTACACATTACATTAACTGGAGGTGTTAATAAGAAAACTAGCGATTTGTAACCCAAACTGGTGGTAATCTTTTTCATAAAAACAACAAATATCAGCAAATTGACAGCGATATCTAAGACGTGAATTCTGTCCAGTGAGTTGTAATATGCTGACTCCCTATTAAGAGGGACCTAAACGTAGTTTGCAATTAACTAGCTTTTATCGCAGGTTCGATTCCCGGGTCTTCTAACGTATTATAATGTATTTATTTCTGTTAGGAAATTCTCATTAGCTTCACAGTGTCTGGAAATGTGTCTAGAAGAACTCAATAACCCGCTACTACATGCGATCTTAATCATATTACTCTGCTATATTTTCGTTCTATATATTATAACTATCATATTTATTTATGATTATCTAGTATACATATTCCTACATACCTATGTTTATTTAATTTCTTACCGTATGTAAGGGGATTGTAAAAGCAGCGACAGCTCAGTGGGGTGACCAACAGACTGCAATGCAGAGGGTCTCGGGTTCGAACCCACGTCGCGCAACTCTGACTCTCGGAAGTTATATGACTTTCGAAATTATGTGCGTATTGATTGACAATTATCGCCTGCTCCGTGCCTCGGAGAGCACGTTAAGCCGTCGGTCCCGGCTGCCATGAACGTCTGTGGCACTCGTTATTGGGAAGTCAGTGCCTTATAATATGGCATGACACTGGTCTAGCCTTAGGGTATCGTTAGCCTTCGGGTTGCGGAGGTCAGGTGGCAGCCGCTTTTTGTAAAAACTGATATTCAGTAAAATCCGGTTAGACTAAAAAGCCGACCCCAAGTGACTTGGGAATAATAAAGGCTAGGCAGAAGAAGATGTGAAGGGATTGTAATAAATATATTATGTGCTGTACTATACAGTTCTATAACATTACATACCTAAATATTTATTTATTTATTTGGTTTACTAAAGAAGTTATAATCATAGACAAGTATAGAGTTTAAATTATAAAGCTAGATTGAAGTTCTAATTGAAGTTCTTCTCTATTTGTGCACAGAATGTTCTAAGAAAGAGAGTTAATTGTTGTAGCACGTACTACAACACATCTATTGAGAATTAGCAAAGCATTAATTTTAATTAAATTTTAATAGAAAATTTATTAAATCTTAATAGAAAACAATCTGGATTAATTTCATGGGTTTTAAAAGATAAAGACTATCCGATATTGTACCAGATACTTAACAAATTTCCATTTATGGTATATTAAAATATTTCTGTACTCATTTTAAAGTATTATATAAAATAACCTCACATTAACTTTTATAACATCGATAGTCGAAAGGCTAACCGGCATTGTACCGCGGCAATAGACTCGTGTTAACCGCTACCAACAATACAAGCCCGGGGGACCAAATAATTAATGATGATTGGCCTTAAATTACCCTCTTGGGACCTCTATCTATCCCTTTTCCACCCGCTGCGGCTGTCCCGCCAAACCTTTTCGCGCAAACCGGGAACCTATATAAGCCACACAGGTAAGCGCCCAGGTTAGAGCCCTGTGGGACGCCGTATCGTGCACACCTGTAGCTAAATTTCCAAGATGGCCGCCGAAACTTACGGACACCGACTCATCTACGAGAAGGATATGTTTTCCTCGGACGTGATGCTTGAATATTCAACTGAAGAGTGCTATTTATCATGGCCGAGGTCTCCTGACTCGGGACGATCGAGCTTGGAGCCTACGCCTTCCATCGATGGCAGTATCAACCACGATTCTTCACACATCGCGTACAGAGGATTGTCAAGAGATGTTTTGGAAGACAGTGCTGAGGATAACGAGATGTTGGAATCTGGGAAACGACGTGGAAGAGCGACGAGTGCAGCTGTCTTAAGAAGAAGACGTTTAGCAGCTAATGCAAGAGAGAGGAGAAGGATGCAGAATTTGAACAAGGCGTTTGACCGACTTCGCGGACACTTGCCGTCTCTGGGCGCTGACCGACAGTTATCTAAATACGAGACGCTTCAAATGGCCCAAACGTACATCGCAGCTCTTTACGAATTACTACAGTAAGTGTGAAAACTCCACCGCTATGAGCCAAATTAGTTATATCTACAGGGATATTTATTTTAAGTTTAAGTACCGTAAATACTCGTTACCAACTTAATAATATAAGCTTCGAGATTTTCGAGTTTAAAATTAAAAAGTGTCAAGTTACTGTATCGTGTTACGTTGAAATCTTACGCTTATTATTTTGTAACTTTTTTAACTTTCATGTGTAGTTTTTTTGCTTGTAACCATTGTTTAAAAGTGGGTTTTAAAAATAGTGATTTTAGACACTTGATGTGAAATTAATCTCATAGCTTTTGTATCTCAAAACAAAATTTAGTAGTTAATTAAACCAAATTTTAAAATAGCGTTCCTTATGGTTTGTTTTAAAACTAAATGTAAAAGTAAATTTAACATGTTTATTTACAATAACATTGAATGTAAATGTAATAGAATTTTAGACCCTACTAATTAGCTCTTTAATCATTTAAACAATGTAGTTATTTGAATTTGTTTTAAGCATAATCTCACCAGTGTTATCCGTCCTACCGATCTAGATTTAGTTTTTAGTTTAGTGAATGAACCATCTTTGCCTGCAAAAGTATTAGTAAGTAGTTTATTCGTATGTATCTCACTGAAAGTGTAATTAGGACATACATATGTATCTGTCAAAGTGGCATTGGAAACCCAGATTCTGTATAATAATTATGATGTTACAAAATCACATTGTTCAAAATTTGGCACCGCTTAATAATTTTATACATAATTTGATGTTGTGCAATTAATAATTAATCCAATCTAAAATCTCAGATTGAAAATAAATATCACGTTTATTATTTCGACTGTCATCAAATTGTTTCAACAAATTGTATGTCAAATATTATTTCTTCAATCTGAAGATTATGAAATAGATTTTATATTCATTTCATTTGTAAGCAAACCAAGATTGTTTTTATTTTTAGTGTAACTTTAAACAGATATCAAGTTTAACAGCTATACCAAACAGCCTACTTAAGACGCGATTGCTCAATGGGTAGACATTGACCTTGCAACTGAGGAGTTTCAGGTTCAACTCTCATTCAAAGCAGCTTATTTCAATTCAAAATAATTTAAAAATATGTATAGTTATGTTGTAAGATTTTAACAGTGTGTATATGAATGTATTGTATAAACGTTTCTCGATGTTACTTTGATAGATGTCGTGTAAAAGCGAGTGTTAAGGTCAGTATTATGTTGTTAAATTTAGTTAGTAGACTGTTCCGTATGTATAAGTAGAATAACGATGTTTTAAATGTGTAAATATACGAATTATGTTTGAAAATATATATTTTTTTCTTTCCACTTCACACACAATAACAACCTCAATGGCGTAGTGGCCACGCCTGAGATCGCGTGTTCGATTCCCGCACAAGTCAAACATTTGTGTGCATGGACATGGATGTTTGTCTTGGTCTGGGTGTTTCCATGTTATAATATATAAGTATTTACAAAAAAGTAGATATATATGTATGTTTATCCATTGTCTAGTACCCATAGTACAAGCTCTGCTTAGTTTGGGCTAGATGGTGTTATGTATATGTGACAGAATATATTATATAATTACAAAATCTCATTATACTTGCCACTTTTAGATCTTAGGTAAAGCTTATTTACAAGAAGGCAGATAGATTATTTTTATTTTAAAAGACGACTTCATTAGGATTAATTCCTGTGTCGCGGGGGACTTTACAAACATTCAAACAACGGACACAAAGAACACCCAGACTTGGAACAACCATTTGTGGATCACACAAAGTTTTGTCCCGTGTGGGATTCGAACCTACAACACTCGGTGCAATTGTAATAGCGAAGCGACCCCTTAAGGCACTACACCATCCGTGCAGTCTAACAAGATACATTATATAATAATATATAGACTGATGATACCTGTTTGTCCCTGAAGATGTAGGAAGAGGAAAATTATATCAATACTAAATGTGCCCGCAGTTTCACCCGCGTTTATCGTTACTGCGCCACCCCCGTGGGTGATATCGTGATCTTATATAGGTTAAAGCCTTCCTCAATAAATAGGCTACCCAACACTAAAAGAACTTTTCAATTCGAACCAGTAGTTCCTTTTTTTTTTTTTTTTTTTTTACGTGGGGGAATGCAATGACGCATATCCCTCCGCGGGGGCGGGCGGAGGGATTATGTCGGACTCGCCGGGGTAAAAGAAGATGGAAAAGAAATAATGTACCTCCCGGAATACCGACTAAACCTACCACGGTGTTCCTCAACAAAACCACTATCGGCGGGGCCGCGCGAATCGCTTTCGCATGCGGTCGCGACCCCGCCGAGGTTTCGGCCCGCCGTATGAAACGGCAGGCCACTACACAAAATACCTACCCAAACTAGGCACTTCCGACATTATAAAAACCCTACTGTCTCCCCCCTAGAGGGGAGACGGACTCGACACAGAGGCGCGCGTGGGAACACGCACGCCGCCTCTCGGACCTGGTGCTGAACGGATAGCGGGCAGGCCCACAAAGCCCGCTACCCCCAGGTCAAACCTCAGGGTGGCTGGAGGTCATCGCGCGCCCTCCGGCGCCCGGCTCTGCGGTTGGGGAGAGGGTTTAAACGCTCCCTCTCCCGCTCCGCCGCCTCCTTGATGGAAATTACTTCCTCACAGAAGGAGGCGACGGCGTTCCACGACCTCTCACTCCGGACCATAGACTGAACTACGGCCGGGAGCGAGAGGACAACCGATCCGACTGCCGCGATCAACTCACGGCGCTGCGATGCCCAGGCGGGGCAAATCGCCAAAGTGTGCAGCGCCGTGTCCTCTATAACGTCGCGGCAGTCGCCGCAGTGGTGACAACCGGGCGTCTCTTGCCGGCGTATACGACACAGGAACTGGCCAAAACAACCGTGGCCAGTCAGTACCTGTGTCAGCCGGAAGGTGAGGGCGCCATGCCGCCTCTCCAGCCACTCCTCAAAAACGGGACTTACCGCCACGTTATATAGCCTATAGCCTGCCTCGATCTATCCAACACTAAAATAATTTTTCAATTCGAACCAGTAGTTCCTGAGATTAGCGCGTTCAACCAAACAAACAAACTCTTCAGCTTTATAACATTAGTATACATTACGACAACTAAGTTTTTAGCCCCACGTAATGAGAAACAAGTCTAATAGTACTGAGAATTTAATAAAATGTATTCTTATAATGCTTTGGCTGACCTCTTTATTTTATTTTATTTTATTTTGTTTTATTAGGGGAGCTTCCATCTACATACAAGTAGTTATATAAATACAATCAATAAATGCCAATAACAAGCTTCCACAATTAGTTTATATATTATATATATTATTATTATCTTTAGACTAGGACAGTGGTCGGTAACCCGCCTCCACGAGCCGCATGCGGCTTTTTGACTCCTCGGCTGCGGGTCACCTTGCTTTATAAGTATAATACCAAAAATTTAATTTACAGTTATTGAACTACGACTTATTTGACAAAGGCAAGCTCGAGAGAGTACTTTTAAACCTAATTATTTCCGTAATAATGTCTTCTGCTAAAACAAAGCAAAAGTTTAAAAATGGCTCTTTGAATAGATTACAATTGTGTGTTGTCTTTATTTGGCTCTTCTGGATGACAATATTGAAACAAACAAACAACGGAAATAAAGAATACCAAGGCTTCTGATTGAATATCCCGCTCTTCTATGAACATAATCATATATTATCTAAGATGGTTAGGTATTGTAAAGGTATCTTATCCCGTGTTTTACATAGGCCTTAAATAATTGCTTACGAGTTATAAAAGTTTCTTGTTGAGCTAATAAGCGAAAAATAGTTAAGCGAAGCGAAGTCCAACTAGCTAAAATATAGGTTATCTTCTACTAAGAAATAGGTTTGTCCATTTATAAGTTTTGCCTTATAATTTGTATGATTTGCCGAACTTATTTCATTGAGTCGAGCTCGATTTTGAATTTTGTTACTCGTTCAGGCCGCTCTGCTAAATTCTTTATTAGTGGCAGTATTTCTATAAAGTTTAAAGTTGCGAGTTAAAGTCGGTACGGAGCCTGTTCCAATTGTAATGAAAGCCTAGCTTGAGACTGGACTTTTTGGATGTGTCCAATGAAACTGCCGTTTCGTGTGATGAAATTCAGTAACGTACCGTATCAATAACGAATAGTATTTCTGTTAAGTGTCTGTACTCCTTTCTATTGCTGTACCTTAAGTGTATACCAAATTTCAAGGTGATCGGTCGAGTAGTTAAGGCATGAAAGTGACAAACAGACAAACTCACATTCGCATTTATAACATTTAGGATGCTTAGAATAGCAAATTATTGGCAAGTATGATTTGAGTTTAATTATCAAAGGAGAATGCTGTTTTCGTTTTAGATTTTGCATTTGCTACTGAGGTAGTTTAATGTTAAATTAAAGTTTTATGTCAGCTGAGTTGAGACTCAGTTGACAAAAAGCTCTAAACCAGAAATGAAACCTGGAAATTCGACTTTAACTGACACTCTCGCTATTAATTAATAAATCTTATCAACGATGCATTTAAAACGTTGTAACGCATTTGCCTAATAACATATTTGTGTCCTAACGCATGTGCGTCACAATATATTTTCTTTATACCGTTGACTTTTATATAACAAAAGAATTTACGTAGACTCTTTATTGCCCATTTAAAACGTCAGATGTCAAACATCATACACTCAGACAACACCACCCAGTATTTTCACCCCTTTAGCCCTAACCAGGTTGACTGTCCACTCCCCCCTGTTGAAGACATGAGTATCAAGGGTGGCATCCCTTGAGTGACAGGACAATCAGTCAAGACTCCACCGTATGCAAATTAAGCAGATGTTTGTGAAACCATTTTAGTTTTGCTGTTAATTTATCAAATGCCAAGCGAATGTAGACCTTCTGTTGTGGATATATGGGCGTGTTTCTGGTTCGAGGATTGCCAGGTATGTTGGTGATCAGTGTCCGGTGGGTGACATTGTTTTTAACAGAAATAGGGCAATTTTTATCTGTTCTAGATATCTATTTGTTACTACGTATTGATGTGTAGATATGTAGGTATATGCTTAGTTGTAATTACTACGATGGTGAGGCGGTAGTAAATAGTAATGCTGTGCATGAGGTCATGGGTTCGATGTCCAGGACAGGCAGTGTAACGATTTTAGTTATTACGGGCCATCGGACTCGTTCCAGGAGGTATTGCCTTCACATGCTGGCAGCGTCATTGTAGTGCTCACATAATAGGGGACGTCTAGACATTTTCTTCGGCTTTTTATTAAGTCACTTCTATACCTTAATCATGGTAAATAATATCTGTTATCCATTGTAATCGTAATAAGAATGGCGACCTAGTCATCTGAAATACAGATCTAGGCTTCAAAATATTCTTACTTGCGAATATCTCGATCCTTTTGCAGGCACGAGATACACCTGAATCAATATTTTTCTCAATTTAAAGTGCGAATATGTTCGTAATATCCAAGTATCCTTAATTTTCGTGAGAAGAAAATATATAATAAATAATGATAATTATTATTATCAGAAGGTTTAATGTATAACATATCTAACGCTAAAAACTAAAAACGCGATAAAATCCGTATATAGTAGTTTAATTTCAATGAATAACATTCGCATAAACAGAAGACAATATTATATATTTGTGTTGACCAATTTCTTACAGGTCACATTCACATCACGTTTAAGCTAGTCTTCTCACCATCCGCTAATGTTTATCACCTGATACACATTTGTATGAACATTGAACAATCCACTCATCGTGTTCTATAGGCATCGTTTTTGGAAAATGAACGAAGAACTACTTATGAAAAATATTTTTTCTGGAGTTGTTCTTTATTTCTTAGGTTGAGTAGTATGAATTTTCGTGCGTTTAGGCGTTTCTAACATACAAATTACTGAATTATGTGGAAGCATAATTCAGTAATTTGTAATTACTGAATTAATGTAATTGTAATTAGTTCTCTTTATGTTCTTGTTCGCAGGACTTATCTTTTCTGGTATTGATAAATATTCTCTATTTATTCTTCCGTTTTGATAAGAAAGGAACAGATATTATTTTATCTACTCTGCATATATACTTCTATTTTACACTTTTTTTGCGATTTCCAAAACAATTTACCACCCTGCTCTGAGACTTTAGGGGTGTCATAACTTGGTATTTTCCATGGTCCCTAATGCTGAACCTGGCTACACAGGTGTTACAATGAAGAGAGAGTGAGTGGGATTAGTCCTAAAAGATCTTAGATCTTATGTAGAATTAAATTACTTCCCTATTCGAAATGATCCGTGTTTGAGCGATGATACCGCTGGAATATACTCTTTTGAAGTATTTTTATTAATACGTCTAATATAATTATAATTTCACAAAAAGCGACGTTATCCTTTTTACTTAAAAACTATTATTAAAACAGAATCCACCGGTGTATAATTAAAAAAACGAATATGTGTGAACGTAATGACGGGTTCCGTCTACAAATATAACAGATACGTCCGTTACGTCTTAATTTTGAACGTCGAATGTCAAATTTTGACAGTTGTGCAGGAGTGCACCGTCATACGCGATTCTTCGCAACATCGTTGGCTAAATGATAAGCTATCATTATGTATGTCTTTCATATTGTTAATTTGATCGATATAGTTTTTTGCATGATATACTTTTTTATTGTGAGAAATGGCGGGTAAGTTGAAAGTATTGTTGGGAATTAATTTAGATTTCTCACACGTTCAGCTATATTAATTAGTGTCAATTGTAATGTGCACTTAAACTTAAATTTATCTTGTGGTTCTAAAACCTGAAGCAGAATTGTGTGATGGTTAGGTACATAGTGAAAACACATGAATGAAGGAAATCTATGTGAAAATTTTGATAATATATCATAATATGTCGGTACCTATATATTTTCCATAGTATGGGAACCTACACAGCGTGTATATTAAATGACTTAAATATGGTTCGTGCTATTTCTTAATATTCACTACAGTCAACTCGATATAAAGATTTTACAAATATTCAAACAGCAGATTCAAATTACACCCAGAGTCACATAACTTTTAGATCTGTGCGAGGAGCAAACTCATCGTAAGTGCGCATTAAACTACATAACAACTTCGCCATCCTTGTGAGTAACTTAATGCATAAGGGATTACATAATACCTAATTTACCTTTAATTTTCAACTTCTTTATTTCTATTGTCTCATACATAAACACATAAACGTTCACACAAAAGATTACATTAACTTAATACCGCCTCCTTCGTCTAGCACCATTAAAAAAACAAGACTATGATCTTCATACGCTTAACATTAATAAAAATAAAACGTCCCCTATTTGACATTACTCGCGCATGCGCGTCACGTTTTATGAATACAACCCATCTCATTGGTTAGTCGCCGACCAATGGGATGGAAGCGCATAGAGCACGTTCTGTAATTCAATTGTCGAATGTACTTACATAGATTAAGTTTTTGTGTAGTCATGTTCTTTGCTTTGCGTAAGATTTTTTGTATGGCTGGCTTTTCATAGGAAGATTTACAATGGATGCAGTATATTGTTGGATAAACGGTCAATTATATTTGTATAGCGTACAACAAAGATGTTAATTATCCCTTACTGACTGCGGTAGATTGACTTGTAACTTAAAGAGATGAAGTAAGTAAGTAGATTTTATACTACTGAAGTGGCAAACAAGCGTACGGTTAACTTGATGGTAAGAGGTCACCGTAGCCTATGGACGCCTGGAACATCAGAGGCATCACTTGCGCGTTGTCGACCCTGTAAAAACCTTTTAATACTCTTTTTGAAGATCCCCTACCTATCTTGTGGAAAAAATTCGGCAAGGATTTAATTTTACAATCTGAGCGTCTGTGGGAGAAAATTCCTTTGGAATCGCTTGGTGCGGCACCAATTGGGTTGTAAGGTATGAGAATGAAATTCCTGTCTATGGCGAGCGGTGCGATGATAAAAAGTAGCTGCGGGCATCATCTCAAACAACTCCTCAGAACACAATCCATTATATAAGCGGTAGCACACAAAGGGGGCAAAGTCTCTTCTGACTAAGTGGCTCAATACCGCCTGTGAGTTTGGGCTCATCGACAATTCTCAAGGTTCGTCTGTGAACCGCGTTAAAAGGATCAAGTTGTTATTTTGGTGCTTCTGCCAAGAGATGACTGCAGTACTCCATGTGCTGTTAATAATCGGGTAGTATTGAGAAATTCATTTGCTGGTAACTATCGGGATGTTATTAAATAAGAGACTAAGTTTGCATGTTGTGTTGTGTTGCATGTGAGAATACTTCATTTTTAAGAAAAGACGTCTCCCAGTCTATATTTAATTGCTGTCGTAAGTGACTTAATAAACATTTAAACAACGGATACAAAGAACATCCAGGCTGAGAACAACTATTTGTGAATCACACAAAGTTTTGTCCCGTGTGGGATTCGAACCCACAACACTCGGCGCAGTGGCGATCAAATCGATCTTAAACTACGACGCTATTCGTGCAATGAAATTACCTACCTACCTATATCTATACTAATATTATAAAGCTGAAGAGTTTGTTTGTTTGTATGCTTGAACGCGCTAATCTCAGGAACTACTGGTTCGAATTGAAAAATTATTTTAGTGTTAGATAGCCCATTTTTCGAGGAAGGCTATAAGCTATATAACATCACGCTACGACCAAAATGAGCGGTGCAGCAATAAAAAATGTTGCAAGAACGGGAATAATTCTCTTGTGTGAAGTAGACGAAATTGCGCGATTTAGCTATTATTCTTATGTATAGAGACGATAGCCAAATGGTTAAAGTATCGGAATTGCTCAAGAGGTCGTGTATTATAATCCCATCCATTGTACTACAAACTCTGGATAGAAATATTTCAGATTAGCTGTGTAGTGTAACAGAAATACTAGTAGGCTTTTTTTTTCTATGGCATAGGTTGGCAAACGAGCAGACAGATCGCCTGATGGTAAGCGATTACCGCCACCCATGGACACCCGCAACCCCAAAGGAGTTACAAGTGCGTTGCCAGCCCTTTAAAAAGGAATGAAGGAGGGAAAGGACAAAGGAAAGGATAGGAAAAGGATCGGGGTAACTGGGCCTCCGGCTCTCTCACTCACCGATACGAAACGCAGCAGTACGGGTACCGTTACTTCACGCCGGTATTCTGTGAGAGGGTAGTGCTACCCCGGTCGATCCGGCCCATTCATGCTGAAACCAGCGAGGATTACTACTACTTTATACGGACTTTTTGATTTTATCAAACAACGCGATAAAATCCGTATAAAGAAGTTAAATTTCAATGAATAACATTCGCGTAAACAGAAGACAATATTAGTAGGTATATTACAACCAAAACTGTATGGGAATCATTAAAAAATTAGGTCAAAAATTAGAATTCGGCTTCTAAAAATCACTCTCTAAGATGAAGATGTAGAAAATATTCTCATCTGAAATTGTATAAGCTATATTGTATGTTGTATAAACTGTTCATTCCTACGGACAGTCCGTCCGCAGGTAAAATGACTTCAAATGCATGTTTACAATATCTACGATGACGTTTCGGTTGCTTTTCAGTCATTGGCCTCGGTGGCGTAGTGGTTAGTGTAACCGACTGCCACGCCTACGGTCGCGCGTTCGATTCCCGCACAAGTCAAACATTTATGTGCATAAACATGGATATTTGTCTTGGTCTGGGTGTTTCTATGTATAATATGTGTATGTATTTACAAAAAAAAAGTATATATGTATGTTTATACATTGTCTAGTACCCATAGTACAAGCTCTGCTTAGTTTGGGCTAGATGGTGTTGTGTGTATGTGATATAATATTATTATTATTATTGGCGTAGGTACAACTAGAATTATTTTCAAGGGATACTTCAAAATTATTCTATATGTACGCCAAGGACTGAAAAGCAATAATAATATATTTATCGTCTATTAAATAAACAAATTACTTAATCAGTATTCATAGTATGTTCAGAGGATAGCCGTGGTCATATGCTAGCTACGTTAGAGATGATAAGCTTCAGACAAAGTTGACTCTGACTCTCATGACTTCATGTCCTCTAGAGAGCGCTATATTTAATTAAATGTGTAGTCAAATAAAATAAATTGAAACAAGCTAGCATACAAGTCAAAATGGTGGATGCCGCTGCTGAGCCCAATTTTACATTGAATTACCGCCAAGAAACGCCCAGGTGAATTCATCATAGCCTTAAGATATCCGGCAAGACTTAAAAATCACTTCCTTTCTATTCTCTTATACCTACAAAAACAGCAAAGTTATAAAGAAAAATTTAATTAAAAAACAATTCTATCAAGACGAAATAATTCATTCTTAATGAAGAGGTTTTACCTTTTTAATCATCTTAATTTAGTTTACTTTTTTACAATTCAGTTTACGAAATATTAGCCTTTTTAGTAAAAAGTTATAGTTTTTTAGTTAGGCTAGTATTGATGTTGGAAACCCCGCCCTTTTTCCTTTCGAGGGATTAATTCTAACGTCTTTATCATATATCATTTTTGCTACCGAATGGGTGTTGTTTCAAATCATTATTTCTTTTTTAAACAGATGTATAAAAACTGTGGTCCTTACTTATAATAATATCAAATACTAAATTATGCCCGCAGTTACGCTCGCGAAAATTCTAATATTCTATCACATACGGCAAACACCATCTAGTCCAAAATAGGCAGAGCTGGATACTGGAGAAAATGGATACTAGACAATGGATAAACATACATAGGTATATTCTTCTTTTTTGTAAATTCATATATAATAATAATAATGTACTCCTGACCGAATTTCGGTCACGGCGGCAAATCTTAACGGAGACTGGCCATCGGCGCAGGAGATATTATAGTGCACAAGTGTGTGCGCAAACACAAGTGCACCCTCTGTTCCCAAACTCTCATGATCCGATGGGACGAATAATCCGACACGACCGGAGAGAGATCAGGCGCAGGAACAACGGCTTTACGTGCTCTCCGAGGCACGGGGGTGTCTAACACCGCCAACTTTCTAACTCCGGGCTCGTATTGAGATTTCTTAGCAGAAAAACCCAATAACTTTTTGTTGGCCCGACCCGGGATTTGAATCCGAGACCTCATGCACAACAATCGCATTCACTACCGCTGCGCCACGGAGGCAGTGAAATACATATATATTATCCATAGAAACACCCAAACCAAGACAAACATCCATGTTCAAAATTCATGCACACAAATGTTTGACATGTGCGGGAATCGAACTCGCGACCTCAGGCGTGGCAGTCGGTTACACTAACCACTACGCCATCGAGGCCGACTGAAATGGAGGTTAGGTTAGGTTAGTAAGAGTAATTTTTTGGATGAAAGGTACCCTATGTCGTTTTATATTCCCCTGACATCGTGTATGCGAAGTTAAGACTTGAAAACGAAACAAAGAAACACACATTCATATATATAATATTAGATAAGATAAAATACTAGATATTGCCAACGACTTTGTGCTTGTGGATGTTGCAAGTAGGTACCAATCTATATTTTCTTTCTTGACATCCATTAATTACGTAAAGACTAAATTTATTTTCAGAAAGCTGAAAATCATACAACATTAAGGTGACTTAAAATTTATTTAATTAAATTTTTTTTAAATTAAGTTGAAACAGACAACAGCATTACTTTTACTGATGTCTCACTAACGGCCATCAGTTCCACTATAAGACATTTCCAGGTTACCCATTAATTACCGGACATCCTGTATGTGCAGACCACTAAAATTTTGTTCCTTGCGTGGATAGAACCCGCGACTCTTCGCGTAGCGGTGAAGCGACCACCAAACCACTACATGGCACCTCTCGTACAGTCAATTATTACCATTATTAATTGAAGTAAGACTTAATTCTTCAACGGCTCAGAGCTTAAAGGTCTCGCCGTGAGAGGGCTCAGTTTATTTAGCGTTAGCAACCAACCTAATTGTGAATTTTCACTTGTATTTAAAAGAATGTCGGACAGGGTAATTGCAACGCATCCTGTCTGTCGGTCTGTCTGTACGTACAAGATTGAGTTCAATTTTCTTATCAGTTGTAATTGTTGCAAATCGATGGTATACCAGTTCGATTTAATTTGGAGCTAATTCTTTATTTACACCGTGTATATCGTGTGTACACTTTTAGTTTCTTTAACTAAGTGTAAATGAATGCGTCGTTGGTGTAGCGATTAGCGCCTATATGTGCAGATGATGTCTCCGCTTCGATTACTAAATCGGACAAAATGATGTTTAGTTTTTGGCAAGGCAGTCAGCTCGGTAGCTGCGGAGGATTTAGATATCTCTAGAGAAAGATAAAAAATAAGAGTCGTTTGTCGTTTTCTACAACGTGAACTTCAAGATATAGGGTAATATGAGTGGAATATGTACTCATATGTTCAACACTTCAAAGATAAAACCGTTAGTATGTAACTATAACTAGCTTCAGGAATATTGGTGCCTAAATGTTTAACAGGTGTTTTAAGATAGTAAATTATTGACAAATATTCTTGTAAATTCCCTTCGCTTGTAGTATTAAATTGTGCTTTACGTGGGTGGTGAATTTGGACTCAGACGTGAATCAAATATTAGATCACACTAATTTTGTACTGGGATCGAACGCACGACTTTCAACGCGCGTGACCGCCTTAACATAGCCATCTTTGCATTGAAAGTGATGTAAAAATAACGATTCTTTTTACATGATTTTGACTGGACGGCTAGTCATAAAGAATACTATCATAGTTTTAAAGAAATTATTACAATGCAAAATGTATTAAATTCTGTAATTTATTTTGCAATAATGATTGCTTGGATGGGCATCGTTACGGGAAAACTGTAATGTATACCTAATTCATTTATTTTGACTAACATAGTTTGTAAGTTCATTTGTGCAGAATTTTAACATTAATAAGTATGATCAAGGAGCATTTTTAAGCATATTAGCCGAACCGATTTCTGAAGCTGCTAAATTTATTATAGAAAAGATTATTTATAACCGATGATTCTTAAACCTTAAACCTTTATAACTTAATAGAAATTTGTATATTATTGTAGTATGTAGTATATATGTTGTTTAGGAAACGCTGGGGCTCACCTATCCTTGGTGGATATATGCCTCTAAATAAATAAAGAGGAAATTAAAAAAATTGTTTGTAAGTAAATTGTGGCTCACTCATATGGAATAAGTCCGAAATAAATGTTTTTATTATTTTAATAAGATTATCGAGTGTAATATTTCTCACATTGTTTTTTATCAATTATGGTGTCATTTTCCTTTAATGCCATTCTTCTGTATTATTATTATAATAATTTATTAATTTTTTTTTAAATTTGATTTATGATATTTTTGCTGTCCTCTCTTATTCTCATAGACTTAGAATATTTTAGCATGTTTATTCTATTGTCTCTTAAATGCATCATTTCCAGGGAAAGCGCTGTTGTCTGAAATACAGATTATTAATTTATCTAGTTCAGACACAGATACCATAAAGATATCGAGTCGAGCTAGAAGTCGAGTAAAAGTAGGTTACATTTTCAATTTTATAATGTACCACTGCTTTTTATGATATTATTTTTATATTATCTGAATAATATCTAAGTTTGCTATTATTGTCTAAGCTATATATATTATGCTCAAAGCTCAAGTTTCATCAAATCCGTGCAACGTCCTTTTTGGATTGGCTTGAGTACCTAACAAATATCCAAAAATCTTTACCAACATACTTACACATTTATAATATTAGTAGAATCATCCTAATAATAAGTAATTATAAAACGAAGGCAACGTCTTATAATTAGGCAATAATTAACACATTTCTATGTCAAGAATGTTAAAAGGGATGTTATTATAAAGGTGATGGAATAATTTAATATTTATAAGGGTAGGTGTTTGATATGTATTTTAAATATAGTCCTCCACTTACCTTTGGGATGCTTTAATGGTTCTGATAAAATTTGATGATGAATCCTAGCTTAATATTATAAATGCGAATGTGAGTTCGTTTGTTACAGTTTCGTGCCCTAACTGCTCGACCGATATTCGTGAAATTTCGTAGTTTTCATACTCGTTGTCAGGGTTACAGAAAAGGTCATAAGGTTTTATCCAGAAAAGAGGTGGAAATTTATCGACTAACGCGACCGAAGCTGATAGCAAAATTTTCCTTAAAATAAACTGCATCGTAGGTCCTGTGATTGTGATCTTCTTCGCAGAGGTTAATGAAAACACTATATAGGTCTGTGTGTCTGTCTGTTAGTGACAGTTTGTTAGTGACAGGCATAGCTCCGGAACCACTGGACCGATTTACTTGTAATTTGGTGTACCGACACCTTGGGGTCATCCCTTGGTCGAGTTTGAATATAGGCTCTGCGGGTCAAAAGATCCTCTAGATATAGGGGACACAAGGTCATAAGGTCTAGGGATATCCATCAACAGAATGATTTGGAAGTCCAAGGGAGAGGCTTTTGTCCAGCAGTGGGACATTACAAAAATCTGATGACAAAAAAGGTCACATGAAGACGAAGAGGTTGGATCCTGGGTTTTTATACCCATCTCGTTGTTATTTATCTTTTAATACTACCTACTTCTATAGAGTCAAGCCCTGTGTCTAGATGGATTTAATAAACATACAATTGACTGCTCGGATGGTGTAGTGGTTTAATTTCTCGCCTCGTCACTGCCACCGCGTTGAGTGTTGTGGGTTAATAATAATATAAATAATAATATATTCTACCACATACACACAACACCATCTAGCCCAAACTAAGCAGAGCTTGTACTATGGGTACTAGACAATGGATAAACATACATATATACCTTTTTTTGTAAATACATACATATTATACATAGAAACACCCAGACCAAGACAAACATCCATGTTCATGCACACAAATGTTTGACTTGTGCGGGAATCGAACCCGCGACCTCAGGCGTGGCAGTCGGTTACACTAACCACTTGGGACAAAAATGTGTGTGATCCACAAATACAGTCTGGTTGTTCTTAACCGTTTTTTGAATGTTTGTAAAGTCCCCTGCGACACAGGATTTATTCCTAGTTCGGGAGTTGCCACTTATAAAAAAAGATATCGGCCACAATGTACCTAACCTATATACAAATTACAGAGCAATAATTTGTGGGTTACAGAAATAATGCGAGGCGAAAGAAAGTCCACTGCGCCATCGTTTCAATAAAATTTGAGATGTAAAATATAACCTTCAAGTTTTTAAGTCTTTATAGAAAGATCTATTCTATCGCATCGGCCTTTATAAATATTATTTTTTTTATTAAGACTCTTCACCTGTCAACACAGACCTACAAATTACAACAACGTTTATCTACGTATTGATCACTACAGTTTTGCTTAAAGTAATTTATCGCGTATAAAACTAGCGTAAAGATTATCTCTATAAGAATCTCCATAGTAAAACAAACAATAAAAGTCAGCGATAGACAAGGACAACGCCATACAAGAAACCGAGAAAACAATACGTCTTCTTCCGGCGGCGCTGGCGCAGGTGACACAAAATTTATTCTGAATTTGAAAACCGAAATATATTTTATATGGGATACAAACGGCTTTTTAAATATGGACATCCTTTATACTGTGGCGACGCCTGACATTTTTATATTTGGACATAGTTTTGCAAACAAGAACCAACCCACAAAATGTCACTTTCGAGATAATTAGATTTTTGTTTCAAAAGTGTGCAGAAACGAAATGGTTATCAATTTAACATAAACAACTTAACATTGTTATGGGTAGTATTATTGGCCATATAGGGAATCATTTTTTTTTGGAATGTTCTTTTATTTAATATTTGTTTTAGGTCAAAAACCTAATGGTTCCTTATTGCAAAATGACTGTTTTGTGGGTTGGTTCTTTATAGAAATATGTTTAGGTTGTTCAGGTAGTCAAATTATTTTAAACTAGCCGCGCCCCGCAGTGTTACCCGCGGTAAGAAGTAGCCTGTGTGGTAATCCAGAGTGTCAGCTATCTCCATACCGAATTTCATCAAAATCCGTTCAGTAGTTTTTTTCATTTTCTTGTTTGTATGTTGGTATTTTGGCTAGGATCTTTTCTGACGAGGTAAATAATATTGTCAGGTGTCAATTTAAGTATGTAACTCAATTTCACCCGAGATGTGGGTTAGTTCTTGTTTGCAAAACTATGTCCATTTGTCGTCGATTTTATAAAAAAGTTATTTGATTTATGGGAAAATAATGGTGGCTCACTGCGGTTGCGCATGCTGTCAAAGATTTTGGAGATACAGATGTGACAGTGTTGGGTGTAGGTGAAATTGCATATTTTAATTATTATAGGTGCTTTATAATTGTGCTGTTATTTTACCTTACAATTACTTTTCTTAATATATATTTTGAGAGATGAATGACATATCTTAAGAAGTAGTTTAATGTCGTAAAAATATTATCATTAATATTAATGTTCTTTTCTTTGAATTCATTAAATAGTATATTTTATACTGTAATATTAACAATATACTGCAAACATACAGTTTTCGAACATGAAATATATATAAAAAGGCCAATTAAAAGGAATATATATGATTTTTCAGCCAAGCATTTTGTTATAAAATCAAAATACTTTACTTGCATTATCCTAACTAATATTATAAATGTGAATGTCAGTTTGTTATGCTTTCTCGTAGTTAATTACTTGATCGATCATCATGAAATTACACAAAATCGTTGTCAGGGGAGCAGAAAAGGACATAGGGTACCTTTTATTAAGAAAAAAGTATCGTTTGTGATCTAACCTAACCTACATTTACACAAGCAAAGCCGTAAGCAATATCTAGTATGTTTATAAATACGATAGAAAAATAATATAAATCACTCGATAATCACACATTGCTAACATCACTTAACTAAGATAGTACATTCAATTTTACATTTTCTTCTTTTCTGCAATTTTTCATTTTTTTTTGACATTTATTTATTGAGATTCTGTTTTAATTATTTAATTATTGTTAACCTTATTATATTATATTTTAATTGTATTTAAATTTGTCATAATATTAATGTGCTTGTTTTAGTTTTTATTTTACTAAATACAAACTTATTTTCAACACAAATGTAATTTGTTCTGAAATAAATGACTTATGACTTATGACCATTCTCTTCCAAATCAAAGATCTGTCCTATCTATATCAAAATCAAAATTTCATAATCTCTTCACAAATCATGTCTGAGTTATTGTGGGACAGTTTCAGATTTACCGCAGAAACTCATAAATCTATCCGCCGGTAAAGATATGAAGTTATCGATATTTCAGACAGGTACTGTTCTTGGTGCAAAAGGCTGTGAGCTGAAGGCTGATTGGTAAATAGATGTGTTTTTATGTCTTACGTGGAAGGTAACCGAATACTGTTTATGATTTATGGGGTGGTAGTAATGAGAATATACATATTTATTTATTTAGGGATAACAAACAGCAGCGTATTAAACGTTACTATGATAGTACTTAATAACTAAATGTACAAAATAAATATTAGTAAAGATATAGCATGGGAGGCAAGAACTTTCTCGAGGGGTACTTATCCGTTATATAATGGAATACCAGGTTATCCAAACTTCTTAATCTATCGAATCGCAGCGGCACACCGGTGGCCAGAGATAATTGATTAGTCTAATAAGACTTGACAAACCACGATCACACTAAGTATGTTGTCTCTAGAGTACATACAGTCTCACGCCTATATCAAAGTGATAGGCGTGGATTTAGACACCGCATAAAAGAAGACGACGAGACGAATATTGCCGTCTAGCGGTTCCAGACCCTGTGTTACTTAGAACTCCTTGACAGTGAGACCTAATAACACTTTGCCCAATCCAGGTATGGCACCCGACACTTCATGCAGTCGCATTACCTACGGCTGCGCCACTGAGGCAACGGCAACGCATGATTGTCAAAGCTTGTGTGTGTATCCTTCGATCACTTGCGACAGCAGAGGTATCGCTTGCAGCTCTGCAGCTGCGAGGAAAGGAAAACAATGAGGGATATAAGTATGAGAGCTTCCTGAACTCTTACTTACCTGTTAAAACCCAATAACGGTATATCCGCGGTTACTCTCAAACGGCGCAAATACAAAATCCTGGCAGGAGATTATGTTTTTGAGCCGTTTGGGGTCGAAACGCTAGGGTCATGGGTCCCAGTGCTTGTGCTCTCTATAGAGACATAGCGAAAAGTTTAATCGACGCTTCCCGTGACCAGAGGAATGGCCTTTATTACGCGGAAAGAATAAGCATTGCCATTCAACGTGGCAATGCTGCCAGTCTTCTGGGCACGCTACCAGTCAAATGTGATGCGGAGGAATTCTATGACGCCTATTAGAGGGTATTAGTTTTCTTTTTTATTTCTGTTTTATAATATTTTAGGTATAAGTTAGTTTTAAAGAATTGTGTTTATATTATTTATATAATTAGTAATAGAGTACAGTATAAAATATATAAAATTCATCATTTTACACATAATATAATAGATTTGGTGATAAAGGCATCACTATTTTTATTGATTCTGGAATCTAAAAATCAGAACTGGGAATTTCAATTCTTAAAGTTTGCCAATTTTCAGAATTGACCTGAATAAGCCGGCTCATTCGTACGTTAAATACATAGCAAAGGTGGATTCTACCAATGATAAAATTTGAATAAAATATATGCATACACACTTGTCTTTTCAAACTACCGATCCTGTCATATTTTCTTTCAATTATACGCCATTCAAATATTTATCACCTCGTTATCAACCATTCCTATCTATCTTTTAACTTTTTATAATAATAAATACCTCAAAAAGTCCCAAAGAGCTCCTTAAGAAACAGAATCCCGATATATTTCAAAAGTCGATGATAGGAAACCCATTATAACATATTATTTAATACAAAATTAACATATATATGCCGTTTATATTAATTTTGTTACGGTTGACAAATTAAAACTACTTAAAATGATATAAAACCAACCCCTTCTTAGTGAGAAAGGGGTGTTTTAAAAAAATGTCCTCAAAGGTTTTTAGGGCGCACTGTAGGGGTCAAATTTAAGTAGCTGATGTGGTTTTAAAAGTAATTTAAGAGGTATTTTTCGTTATAATTTTTCGGCCTGGATGGCGTAGTGGTTAGTGTAACCAACTGCCACGCCTGAGGTCACGGGGTCGATTCCCGCACAACTCAAACATTTGTGTGCATGAACATGGATGTTTGTCTTGATCTGGGTGTTTCTATGTATAATATGTACGTATTTACAAAAAATAAAGTATATATGTATGTTTATCCATTGTCTAGTACCCATAGTAAAAGCTCTGCTTAGTTTGGGCTCGATGGTGTTGTGTGTATGTGGTAGAATATTATATTATATTATATACCTCGCGGCCTGCCGAATTCTAAAAATAAGTCCAGGTAACAGTCCTAGCCGCTGCTGTGCTGAGTAGGTGCTGTACTCATCCAGGTCACCCGTCCCAGGTGAGTACAGCACCTTTTGCAGGAGATGGAATCGCCACTTATTACAGGAATACAATACAGAGTAATTAAGTTTTATTTTATACTACTAAGTTGTCAAACAAGCATACGGTCCACCTGATGGTAAGTGGTCACCGAAGCCTATAGACGCCTGCAACACCAGAGGCATCACTTGCGCGTTGCCAACCTTTTAGGAAAGGAAGTGGGAAGGAGAAGAAGCGGGAAGGGGAAAAGAGGGTGATTGGGCTTCCGGCACTCTCACTCACCGTAAGAAACACAACAGTAGGAGTACCTACTGCTATTTCACGATCACAATCAATAAAGCGCCAGCAGCGTTATGGATAAGGCATTAGACTTGCGATTGAGATGTCACGGGTTCGAATCTCGCCCGTTGCACTAACGACTTGAACCCACTCCTAACACGAAAATTCTAGATTAGCTGGAGGGGTTAACAAATATACTAATAATTTTCAAGAAATTAATATGAATATTTCTAAAAAGAAAATATTTAAATGAAAGTCCCGACTGACTGACTGATTCGTTAAACATACTTAAACAACGGGTCTTCCTCGCGATAAAGTACTTAAAAGTTGTCTAGCATTATATTAAGTATGTGTACAAATCGCGATAGTCTAAAAACTTTGATTCGTTAAAGCCCAGCGCAACTTTAGATCTACAGAACAGAAATTTGGCTTGGAGCTTCGGTTTATGATGTAGACAAGGAATAAGCCCTGATTAATCTAAATTCCCACGAGATAGAGAATAAAGATTTTTTTAATCATTAGCCTGTTAGCTCAGCTACTTCTTAAACATTTATTAGAAGTCAGACTGTAAGGATTTTAAGGAAATATTAGCTTTAACAACTACTTACGAGTAATAGAGCCTCGCTGATTTCAGCATGAATGGCCCGGCTTGACTGGGGAAGGACCCACTCACAGAATATCAACGTGAAATAGCAGTATTCCTACTGTTGTGTTTCGTTCAGTGAGTGAGAGTGCCGGAGGCTCAATCACCCTTGTTCCCCCTTCCCGCTTCTTCTCCTTCCACCTTCCTGTCCTAAAGGGTCGGCAACGCGCAAGTGATGCCTCTGGTGTTGCAGGCGTCCATAGGCTACGGTGACCACTTACCATCAGGTGGGCTAAGATAAGCTTGTCTGCCAACTTAGTTGTATAAAAAAAACGCTAAGCAGAGTGGCTTAGGTTCACTTCTTTTAAAGATACTTTGCTTATCACATCAGGGGTATAATGTAAAGAGATAAGTTTGAAACTTCAGCCTTACAATAACAAACTTTAAACCACTGCACTAAATGAATAAATCTTAAACAACTTGCAATTTAAGCAAAAAGAAAATCACAAACCCAAACTGTTCTCACGACATAAATAACTTTCAAAAGCAGCCATCTTTATCCGGAAGTGGCGCAATTTGTCCGAAGCTTACACTCCGGGCCGCTCATCGAGACAGCTTCCGGTGTGTCGCTGAAGTAAACCTGCTTATACCTGTCGGTGCGTCGTGAAGATATCCGGTCAAAAAGGCTTTAAATTTAACTTATTGAGATGTTTATCGATCGTATTGTTAACTTTAGCTAGAGTTTAAAGAGGGTAACTTAATATTTTTGCTGTTTTATTTTCATGCTTCATCATTAAAATTGTATTTATTTTGGATGAACTTGGTTTTTATTGTCTGTCCTTGACTGCAGCGTACTAGTGCCTTGATATGGTGTGAGTGCTTGTGCATCTGTCGGTCGACTTGTCCGGCGTACGATTATCAGGTTGGGTCAAAGTCTTAAGAAGTTCGTTTATAAATTACTCTTTTATTTCAAGACAGATTTCGTTCAGAGAGGAATAACTTCCGAAAAGCCCTGCTTACCTTATTAAAATACTCAATCCAGAATATAATTAGCAGATTATTTCATTTACTATAATGCTACCATGCCTTCAGTGTGCTTTGGTGAACTGAGACATACAAGTGAATTTAAAAGTAAAACGGGCTACATTCTCTTACATGCAGTTAAAAAGTGTTACTGTCCCTTATAGTAGCATCCTAAGGCTTTCGGTACAAAACAAGCTTAATGGTTTGATTTGTACAGAAAGACTTGGCATGATACTGCATCCCCGCTTGATCCAAACTAATTTTACAAGATTATGCCCGCGGCTTCAAGTTGATGTAGATATTGTCAATAAATTTCCATCCCACGGGACTACTACTTTTCTGGAAGAAAGTTGCCCTATGTCCTTTTTGATGATGAGTCGAGTCGATGAGGCGTGAAAGCGTAACATTCAAATAAACTCACTTTTGCATTTATTGTATTACTTAGAATTAAACTCGTCATTCCTCCGTTCTTGGAGTCATGGTGAAAACCAACCAATGTTAAATAGGTTGCCTAAGCCGAACAGGTCCTGCCTACATTAAGCGAATCTCGTCAATAGGGTGGTCTGGAAATATGATGTTACAATGTAACTTGCGTGGGGTTAAACATTGATGAATTGATCATGTAAAACTTAATTTAATAAGTTAATCTCGTTGTAATTTGGATAAGATTTATTTGTTAGAGGGCCTAATAGTCAGTATTGGGAGGCCGCCATTTGCTTAATTTGATAATCAATTGGATCAAATGGTGGCGTGCACTCACGCGCAGGTTATGCCGCCGATATTATATGGTTGGTTTAATTTGCATGTCTGTCTGTACCCGCAGTTTTTTTGGAATGCTTACGGTCCAGTGGCGATAACCTTTTGCTTATTAATATCGAACCCGGACCTTACAAACGGCAGAGTCGTTCGATCTCCGAGTAACGCATTATTGTTAAATTTTACTGTAATTAAATTACACGGAGTTCTGAACTATGATCGGTAGACGACAATCCTTTTACGAAGGTCATAAAATCTTTATTTTTAATAACTTCTTTATTTATTGGTACAATTCTGTATAAATATTTACATATTGTAATTAATAAAGCTATGTGCTACCTGATAATATACTAAATTTATGATCGTACCGTCGGCTCTGAAGAATTGTATGCCTTTCTCTTAGGACTGACATGCTGCTACTGTCATACATAGGGCTGCATCGATAACTGCCTTTCTCTCTAGCTATCTTCACGTTTGCAATGTTTGACTTGTCGTTTAAAAGATACTTGTTGCCTTTATAAAGATCAAGTATCTTTCATCGTTCAAGTTTCGACTATAATCATGATATTATGAAAATACGTTAAAGAACACTTTTCTAAAATGTTTCTATTGATAATATTCAAGTTCGGCAGTAGTTACTAAACAAAGCAAAAATGATCGGCTGACAAACAGGGGAAAAAATTGTACTGAACTGTTTTATCTTGTCTATTTATACATAAACAACGACAAAATATTGGATCACAGCTAAAACCGCGAGGCGGTACTAGTGCATCCAATACTAAGTTTGGATCTGAATGAAGGCAGCATCATTATGATTTGATTAGAGATTGGGTGGTCTGTGCACGAGCTGCAGTCGGTGCGCCTGCGCAGGACGGGAGCGCTTGTCGCTCACAGCGGACTCATCTAACAAGTGCAGGGTAGTTTACAGAAACAGAGACTTTAAGTGATATTTACTTAATAATATAATACTTAAATCAAAATAGAGCATCAATAAACAAATTGATACTGAGGTGAGACTTCAAATCTATACCTAATAAGATATGAACCTATTGTCGTCTATCAGGCTTAGTTCCATCAGTTCCTAAGAGATTGTTTACAGAAAACTTAAGCACTTTATAAACATCCGATACTTAGAAACGTAAGGATAAAATACTGGAATGTAATCAGTCAGGTACCTACTTCTAAAATCTGAATGAGTCTAGAGTTCGAATCCATGGCATAAAGCTTCGGCTTTATGAATTTATGTGCGAATGGAGTAGATAATTATTGTAAAAAAAGAGATATACAGGGTGTCCGGTAATTAATGGATAACCTTGAAATGTCTTACAGTAGAACTGAAGGCCGATCAGAAAAAAGGAAAAACATATATACAGGCTGATTTTGAAATCGTGTAATTCCTTTTAACCACGCATTCTACTGGTGATATAGAATAACCCTGACCATATTTTTTCTTAATTAGAGTAATGGTTTCGGCAAAATTAGAGTACAGTTTTTTTTCATGAAATGATTTCAAATAATCATATTTTAACCACCTGACACAATCTTAATATTTTACTAATTTAAAAATAATAACATAACAATAACTGATGTCGTAAATAATAAGGGGCAATAAAAAGGACCGCCCGTTATTATTTACGACATTAATTATTAATATGTCTTTTTATTTTAATTAGTAAAAAATTAAAATTGCCTCGGTTGGTTAACATATGACTATCTGACACCATTTCAGGAAAAAAAACGGAACAATAATTTTTCAAAAAAACAATTCTAATTAAATAAAAATATGGTCAGGGTTATTCTATATCACCAGTAGAATGCGTGGTTAAAAGGAATTACACGATTTCAAAATCACCCTGTATATTTATATATTAAAAAGTGCAAGCTATATTAGCATAGCATACTTTTGACTGTCTATCTATTAGCATAATTAGTGTTTAATAATAAAACAACAAAAAACCGATGTATTTCATTCATTTATGGTCGTAGTATACAAGAAAGTTACACATGGTAATTAAAAAAAAAACACATCTCAGGTAGTAGTTAAAAAGTTTTTTTTCATATTTTTTTCTGAACGACCTTCAGTTCTACTATAAGACATTTCAAGGTTATCCATTAATTACCGGACACCCTGTATAGAGACATCGTTAAATTAAAACGGCGGTAAGCTTAGTGGTGAGCTTTACCGCTGCAATGAGTTTGTTGATTCAAATCCCAGAAGAAAAAATATATTATGTTTGATCCACAAATGTTTTTCTGCTTCTGGGTTTGTTCTGTGTGTTCGTACCTACATTATATGAATGTACGGCTCTCCGTGACATATGGCTTAAGCCCTGGTGAATTTATACTAAAATATTCTTAAAATATTTTACAGTAAATCTTAACTAATGTTTATTGAAATTAAACTACTATATACGGATTTTATCGCGTTATTTATTTATCACTGTCTTACAAAATTTTAGCTTATAAATTAGTAAAATAAAATCAATAGTAGTAGTAGAGTAATATTTTCAAAATTTTGTAAGACAGTGATAAATAAATAACGCGATAAAATCCGTATATAGTAGTATAATTTCAATGAATAACATTCGCGTAAACAGAAGACAATATTATCTTAACTAATGTTGTAATATGAATGTGAGTTTGTTTGTGACGTTTTCACGTCTTAGCTACTTGAGTGATCATCGTGAAATTTCGCATACACCTTGTCAGGGGAACAGAAAACGACATAGGACACTTTTTATCCAGGAAAAAGGACTGCATATATACATTTACGCTCGCAAAGCCGCGAGCAAGATTTAGTTTCTAAATAAGTAAATATTAATATTATTTATAATATTTTCTACACAGTAATTAATTCTTAAATTCCACTAGTTTCAGAATAATTCTTCTTCCTAGCCTTTATTATTACCAAGTCACTTGAGGTCAGCTTTTCTGGTCTAACCGGATTTGACTGGATATCAGTTTTTACACGGAGCGGCTGTCACCTGACCTCCGCAACCCGAAGGCTAACGATACCCTAAGGCTAGATCATTGTCAGGATATTATAGGGCACTGACTTCCCAATAACGACTGCCATAGATGTTCATGGCAGCCAGGACCGACGTCTTAACGTGCTCGTAACGTTAAGCCGTCGTAACGTCAAAGTCATATAACTTCCGAAAGTCAGAGGTGCGCGACGTAGGTTCGAACCCGAGACCCTTTGCATTGCAGTCTGTTAGTTTCCCCACTGAGCTATCGCTGTTTAGTTTCAGAATTAATTATTCTACATTAAAGCAAACATATGATCAACAATATAAATCTACTAAATCATTAAATTCTCTATAGTTTTACGCTCTATGGCGCTAAGCAGAATGGACACGCGCTACTATAGTTTAGCCGTCGCCCGCGGCGCCGCCTGCCTGCTACCACAATCAGCTTTACAATATATGTGACTAAAACTCGTGGTCAAAGCATGTATAGGTACTCTAGACCTTCCTTGTTGATCCCGTGGCGCAATATAAAATTGTCATTATGGTCGATCGTGAGGTCCCGAGTTTGAAGCACGGTTTCTAAATATATTTTGTTATTTTTGGATTTTATATTACTGATAGGTTCTACTATTTTCGATCCTTTCGTTTCAGCTTAGTTACAATACTTGTGTTAGGAATGAGTCAGAGTCAGTGGTACAACAGGTAGAATTAGAATTTACGACTTTTCGACGACAAGTCCACTGCCTTGTCCATTGAGCTACCTCCACGTTTTATTCCTAACAAAAAGGTTGTGATAAACAAAAATAACGAATAGACACGGCACTATAGGGCCATCAGAATAGCGATTTGTGAACTTTAATCGATGTTTTCTAAACATCAAACGTTCATACTAGGTACATAGCTTACCCGTAACATACCTATTTCGTGCACCTACCGTGTTGTCTCTCACAAATGTTTTGTTCTGTTTATATTAGATTCAGCCATAAAACTGAACAAACATATGTGATGACGATGAAACATTTAAAAAGATCCTTAAAAAGGAAGCAAGAGGTGTTTTAAACTCACATTACGCCTGTAATGATTTACAAACATTAATAAGTGTACCTACATTATAAAATTTTAAGATGTACTTATTACTAAATGAATAAATAAGTTTACATATATTGAATAATAATAATAATATAATAATAACAGTACACTAGCTTTAAAACTATCACCTTCGCCTTGTGATATAAACAAACAATGTATCACCAGGTTAAATTTAAGCGCACAAACCGCAGGGCAGCTTGTGGCGAGCTGAATGTGAGTGGCGACACTGCGGTCCTGAAAGCCTCAGAGAGTTGTTTAGGGCCTCGTCCCCGGCTTGTCGTTACTGGTTGGCTGGGGTGGAACTTCAAGAGCGCCTGCTGGCTTGTATGCCTATAGTGGCTTATTAGGGGGCCCATCTAGTCAGTTGGCGAGTCACCGTTTGCCCATTGCATTGATGCTATTAGAGTATTCAGGGCAGACGCCGTTTTTCATCCATAGTTAGCAATATACCGGTCCACCAAACACCCATGCCTATAGCCCATATATTAGAATCCATACGTAGCAATAGTCCTACGCCTGCTGCGGCTAGTGCCGCTGTAGGTGTTCCATCACACCTTTGATTAAAACTCTCGAAGGGCCTCTTCACGTTGGACCCATGTCTCCGTGTAAGCCTCCCAAAGGGCCAGGTATTTTCTAATATAATATGTTAGAAAGTACCTGTGATAAGAGAAACATAATAATATTATGATTATACAGGGTGTCCGGTAATTAATGGATAATCTGGAAATGTCTTATAGTGGAAACGAAGGCCGGTCAGAAAAATTAAAAAGAAATATATTAAAAAAATATGTATATATATATATTAAAAAGTGCAAGCTATTATAGTATAGCATACTTTTGACTGTCTATCTATTAGCATAATTAGTGTTTAATAATAAAACAACAAAAAACCGATGGATTTCATTCATTTATGGTCGTAGTATACAAGAAAGTTATACATGGTAATTAAAAAAAAAACACATATCTCAGGTAGTAGTTAGGATAGTTTTTTTCATATTTTTTTCTGAACGGCCATCAGTTCCACTATAAGACATTTCCAGGTTATCCATTAATTACCGGACACCCTGTATATTGAATTATATTGAATCGACGTAGGCGTTCCTTGACGGAAAGGTTGACAACACCGAACTCCTCTGGATACCTATCCAGTTCTCACCTTTTTCTATTGCAATAGGTGGGTAATCCGAGGGTGCGTGGCGGGTTCCTCTCTTCCCAATAATTTTATTACATTGAATTATTTTATAGGAATCGATCCTATTGCCATTTACCGGGTACAGTGTTTTCTCGACTCGGAGACCACAAGTATTGCAGTCGCATACACAACTGCTGCACCACCGAGGCAGCGCGCTTAATCGCTACTCTCGCGGCCTAAAAACCAAGTAACCGTTTGTTAAACCACAAGAACTTTCCCGCGACTAATGCATGTAATATTGTAGATGGCTGTATAATTTGTAAACAAAGACCACACTCCCTGTCGAGAGGAAAGTCCTTTCTCTTCCTGGTTCAACCACAGGATACACAGCACACAAATCTGGCATAAATTAGCGTTTTAACAACTGCTGGTACACTTGCTTACGTGGTAATTAGAATTTATAATTTTTTATTATAAGTAAATATATCAAAATATTAAATCATAGGTAATTAAAAACCTCGATTATTCTAAACGATAATATGATATTTATTTAATACTTAGTTTTGACCGCGGCTTCGTTCACCTAAATTTAGGTTAGGTTAGTAACAATACTTTTTCCTGGGTGAAAGGTACCGTATGTCCTTTTCTGTACCTCTGACTACGTGTATGCAAAATTTCATGTTAATTGGTAGAGTAGTTTAGAAGTGAAAGCGTAACAACTTACATTCGCATCTGTAATTTTATAGGATTGTAAGTGATAAACCCAAAATATTGAAATACAGTTAAGCATCACATCTTTTGTGAACAATAATATAAACTAGCGGTCGCCAAGTGGTCGAAATTATATAATATTGATAATTGATTTAAATTTTAAATTTGATCGTTATTATATATACCGCGAAACTGTAATAGGTACTTAAGATATGTAACCATAGTTACGAAGAATTATACGACATCAACCGAACCATGGCGAAATACTACGAACGCGATTCGACGTCATTTCATCACATTCGTGTGTCAAATGTGCGTGTAATGTTTTTTAATTAATTTAATGTATTTGTAAAGCGTATTTTATAAAAATATTAGGATTCGCCACTCCTTCTCCATATAAACTTCAACTGTGCCAAATTTCATACTCTTCCGACCGCGCAATTTTCGTAAAAAGGGGTACAAAGTTTTTGCTTCACGTATTAATCTATACTAATACCTATTATAAAGCTGAAGAGTTTGTTTGTTTGTTTGCTTGAACGCGCTAATCTCAGGAACTATTGGTTTGAATTGAAAAACTATTTTGGTGTTGGATAGCCTATTTACCGAGGAAGGCTATAGGCTATATAACATCACGCTACGACCAAAATGAGCGGAGCAGCAATGAAAAATGTTGCAAGAACGGGAATAATTCTCTTGTGTGAAGTAGACGAAGACGATAGCCAAATGGTTAAAGTATCGGAATTGCTCAAGACGTCGTGTATTAAAGTCCCGTCCATTGTACTACAAACTCTGGATAGAAATAATACAACTTAGCTATGAAGTGTTACAGAAATACTACTAGGTATATTGAAATTAAACTTCTTTATACGGACTTTTTGATTTTATCAAACAACGCGATAAAATCCGTATAAAGAAGTTAAATTTCAATGAATAACATTCGCTTAAACAGAAGACAATATTAGTAGGTATATTACATGACCCACGGGGGCGGCGCAGTAACGATAAACATGGGTGAAACCGCGGGAACATCTAGTAAACAAAAAACATACACTAGCGGTCCACCGCGGTTTCACCCACGTTTACGATTATTCCTCGTGGCTTGTGGCATTATATTAGATATAGAATCGGTCCAGTAATTCTTGAGTTTATTTATTACAAATAAAAAAAAAATCTTTCCCCTCTCTAAAATAATTAAAGCCAGTGATGCCTGGCTATTTTAGTTGTAGATCCCACGTACTTTAAAGTTCCAAATTCTGTACAGGTATGAAAAATGCCTTAATAGAAATAAAACCACATAGCAAAACATTGGTCAACACTGCCCGATCCGGGAACCGTACTCGAGACCTCGTTTACAACACAACCGCAGTGCCACCAGGGCAGTTATAATAAAGAATAAAGATTGTTATTCTACCTTTTACTGAATCCAAAGCACTTAACAACCACTTACTATTATGTAAAATATCAGCCTTAAGCCGTGTATTCAATTTACCCGACGTTTAGGCACCAAAAGTAGATAATGAGTTTACATTCACGTCATTATTCTTAAGCACAAATCAAATCAATTGTTGTGAGGTGAATGAACGACGCGTTTGAAAAGATTTCATTCACAAAAGCTCATTCATTCGTTTAATTTGAGGCATTAAGGCTTTACAGCAACTTGGTTTGTGATTTGGACATACAGTAAATATCGGTAATAATGATTATGGAAAGGAAAGGAAGGAGTTGAGCATTTTAATCTTAATATGAACTAACTCCAAATATAAATTTTGTAAGTATAAAACTAGCTTTTATTAATTTAGGTCATAAAGTAACAGTAGTGAGTGAACTAAATACTGAATTCATAAATGTTACTTGTCAGATTCAGGCGAAAGGCCTATGAGAAGATACCGGCAAGAAACTTACAGCCACTCTTTTAAGTCGCCATTAATTTATAATTTCGGTATTTCACAACTCATTTATGTACAATATATACCTATGATATCCAGTATATCCAGTCAAATCCGGTTAGATCAGAAAAGCCGATCCCAAATGACTTGGGAATAATAAAGGCTGAGAAGATTATCCGTAAAGGATTTGAATCCACAACACTTGGCTTAGTGGCGCTGGCGAGGCCACCATTTAACCAGTAGGCCATTCGTGCAGTACACTTATGTAACAATATATCTTTATTACCTATATCCCTTATGTCCTGTGTTCCCTAAGCTACAAAATTATAAAAATGCCGTCAATACGCAGTTTAACAGTTTAACATACAATCGAATGGCCATGGTCATGGTATTCGGAAGCTATTTTTTTGTGTCTAGGCTGCATCCAAATAGTCAAGCCTTATAATTAAAAAAATATCTCCTATGTTCAGATACAGCGACATGTCAGTCTTTAGAACTAAAGACTGTACTTTTAGAAATAAATACACTATGATATACTGAGATAGCAACAATCACACTGTTTACCTGATGAGAAGCATTTCCCGTGGTCTATGACCACTCACAGCACCAGAGATAGCACTCACGCAATATCAAGATATCATCAGGTATCACTGTAGATTCATGTAGCAGGTAGTAAAACGATGTCCTATTGGCCTTTTTTTTTGTTCGTCAAAATGACCACACTCCGCCTGATGGTAAGCAATCGTGTGGTCTAAGAGCAGTGGCCTCCACATCGTCCTCATAGCAGCCGAGGCGATGTTGAGGTCTCTACTTTGACAGCCTAAGAAGATGCTTTTTTACGCCCCGCTTAAAGGACCCAGGATTGAAGGAAGAAGGACACGTGCCTTGGCAGAGAATTTCATGCCTTGATCGTTCGATAGAGGTATGAGGACCCAAACTTGTTGGTACGCAATCTTCATGCCAACACCTCTTTGATGAATTCTGGCATCCAGATTCTTTGCAAGAACACAACTCAAGCCTATGGCTAATGATTATGGTTAGAAGAACATCCTAACTGGTGCCTGAGATACAGGTTACTATGCATTGTTTCACGCACTACCACTATTGTTCACCATGTAATGTCTTATGTCTTGTAAATTAAGAAATAAATTATTATTAAATTATAACTAATATTACAAATGCGAATATGAGAATTGATCAATCATCGTTAAGTTCTGTATACACGTCAGTTGCACAGAAAAAGACATAGGGTATATTTCGTCCAGAAAAGAGATAGTGTTCCCAAGAGGTAAAAATTTAGTGGCAAAAGCGAGCGTAGCCGTGGGCAAAAGATAGTATATTACATATTTATAGGGAGAATTGACAGCCACTTTCTGAAGAGCTATCTAACGACGTGTCAAAATAAAACTCATAATATTAATATAATAATATTCCACATACAGACAACACCATCTAGCCCAAACTAAGCAGATCTTGTACCATGGGTACTAGACAATGGATAAACATACATATTATACATAGAAACATCCAGACCAAGACAAACATCCATGTTCATACACACAAATGTTTGACTGGTGTGGCAATCGAACCCGCGACCTTAGGCGTGGCAGTCGGTTACACTAACTACTACGCCATCGAGTCGTCTGATTATGGTAAGGAGTACATCCTACCTAATATTATAAATGCGGATGTGAGAATCGACCGATCATCATTAAATTTTGCATCCACGTTGTCAGTTGCACAGAAAAGGACATAGGGTAGTGGTACTACCTTTCGTCCTGAAAAGAGGTACTGTTCCCATGGGATAAAAATTTTGTGGCAATATTTACACTCAAACGAGCGTAGCCGCGAGCATAAGATAGTATATTACATATTTATAGAGAATATTTACACCCAGTTTCTGAAGAGCTATTTAACGTCGTGTCAAAATTAAACTTATGTCAAGTAATTTGATTGGTTGTCGCTAATTTAATCTGATAATCACAGCAGTTCACATGTATTTGACCGTCTTATAATAAACTAGATTTTGCTCTCGGCTAAGCTTGCGGTAATTTAGATTTTGGCGATTTTCTATCCCTAAGAAACAGAACTATTTTTTGGATTCAAGGTACTAACTCCAAATTTCATGATGATCGCTCGAGTAGTTCAGGCGTGAAAGCCTTACAAACAAACAAACTGACATTCGCATTTACAATATTAGTTAGGATTAGGATTTCGATTCGTACTTACATTTCTCTTTATATTTGAAAATAACAATACACTTTTACTTAAAAAATGCAACAATAAAAAATACGTTGAATAAATTCCAGGTTAAGTTGATTATCACAAATCCTAATCTGCCCAGGTGTGGGAGTGGGCAGTGGGCATCGGGAGCGTGCGACGTACGGAGCGGAACATCACCTGCGCGTGCGCCGCTCTGTGACACGAGCCGTAGGGATGTTACTCTTCACTAAGATTTTATCGATTGGTTGTACCCATCAGTATCATAGAATATGAGAGAGTTTAAACAGAATGAATAGGATTATACACGAGATATTGCATATTTGATCCTCATTCAATACAACATTTTGTGTAATTCTGAAAGCATAAAAAGAAATATAATTGATGCGCCTGCAGGTGTTTTCTCTAATAAAATTTGAATGTCATGCCATTTTAGTAGACCAGATTTTGTGCATGAAGAGAACAGGGATGATGATAATTAGGTATGTGATCACTTAGTTATTACCACTGGCTTAGTATTCGCAGCTTCTATTCTCACACGGGACAAAATTTTGTTCGGTGGTTGTCCATAAATATTTTTCTGTGTATAATACATACCGTATTTTTGTTCATCAGTAAACGACAGATGCATTTGTGACACAGGGATAAACATAATGCGAGCATTGTCAATTTCTAAAATAATAGAAAACTAAAGATGAGTATACACTAATATCGATAGATCTAAACACCAATACATCCCTACCCATCCCCATGATTGTTAGGGAAGATACCCCGTAGTTGCGCGTACGCCGGGGCGCGTGCCACCTTTTTCTTCATATCGACTTGCGTCACTCTACAACCGACATCACTAAGCTTTTGTCAATGAAAAATGAACCATAATAGCCTTCGCATTAAACATATTTTACTTTGCTATTAGAAGTTAGATGATTGTCATTGAAATCTCAACTTTATTTTTATATATAGTGGGTCTATTTTGTATAGCAGTGGTTGAATATAGGGAGCTTTTTTGAAAATAAAATAATTGTAGCAGGAATACACGGTAATGTTTTGTTAATTTGAATACGACGAGTTGTTTTTTTTTGTAACAAAGAGGGTGAATGTGCACGCGCCGATAAGAGGTTAATTATTTAGAACTAATTCATGGTAGAAATTCCGTTGTACTAAAAATACCGTTTGAATAAATATATTATCAAATTCTTTAGACAATTACTGTTTAGTATTTATTCTCTTATTGGACTTATTTAGTAAACAACTATTGATTATATAATCATTCAGCTAGAATGCTTTCAGACTATAATCGTTTTCTAAACAGAGATTGTTTTGAAGACAAACTCTGCAATAGAAAATAATGCCTGCATCTTGAGACTTTACAAACATTCAAACAACGGGCACTAAGAACATCACACAATTTTTGTCCCGTGTGGGATTCGAACCCACAACACTCAACGTATTGGCAGTGGCAAGGCGACTACAGCTACCATTACGCCATATGTATTTATTAAATAAGACAAGTGAGGGAAAATGAACTATATAATTAGTATCTTAGAGATTGCCTAGCCGGTCTTGTGGTATAAGTTTACAACAGATCGTGGATTCCATTCACAATTTGGGTAAAGTATCATTGGATTGTTCTATTGATAATATTTTTCTACTATAACAACAATGGCGGTAAATGCAACCGCGATTATTACTATCGTTACTGTAAACGTGGTCTCGGGTTCGATTCACAGATCGGACGTGTCATTGAGTAAGTCTTTTCCAAAAAATATCTCAGACTTACCTCAGGGTCTGGGACAGTGCCTGGTAGACGACAATATTTATTTATTTAATTCATTAACAGTTTATTACAATTGTGTCTGAATATTAAATAATATACAAAAGAAAAAGAAAATTCACATACATTTAAATAAACAATCCATTAAAATAGATTACAGCCACAACATATTGTATAACATTAATACATTATATGACTTACAACCATTCATAATAATCATAACTATCATTACAGTGTGAATCCATAAGACTTCAACTCATAACTAACGAAACGTGGTAATAATATACTTTTGCTTCTTCTTATAGAGAGACTATCTATGTACTAAATAAAATTAAAATTCGATTCCCATTCATTCTCTTCTTATATTTTCTGCACTCCTCTATTCATATAAACTAAGCCAAAAAACACACTCCTCCGTGCCGGCAATATGCTTTAAAAGAGGTACACACGGCTACACATCAAGTTAGACAACCTATATACGCATAATTACGCCACATACAAATAGAGAATTGTCGGAAAGGGACAGTGCATAGTGGTGTCGATGTAATGGTAAGGATAGAGCGTAACAAAAATACAACGCACTCTCTCGCACGATTCGCAGCGTTCAACTTCTAATAGTTCAAAATCCAAACAGTCTAGGTAGTACCATTATTGTTTTGTTATTTTATTATTATATTTGTTTACCATTGTCGATGTAATGGTAAGGATAGAGCGTCGCGTACCGTTCAGCGTGAATGAGACAAAATAATAAAAATATAACGCACTCTCTCGCACGATTCGCAGCGTTCAACTTCTAATAGTTCAAATTCCAAAGAGTCTTGGTTGATGTGTCGCTGTGTGTACAAAGCTCTTCAAGTATAGAAGATTTAAAAAATTCTTTCTCCATTAGAATGCTATATTATCACTGAATAACATAATCTATTTTAAAAAAGAAGCACTGTTACCAAAATAACGTAAGGAAAATATTTAAAACAAATTATTCACAGCACTCGCTACTCAGAAATTAATTTCGACTACCCTCATTATTGATGAGTGGCAACAGCGCATTACCGAACGATAATTTATAGCCAATTGTAGGGGATGAGACCCCGCACGCGACCAATAAGCCGGCAATAATGTGGACACACCCTGGTGTGGCTAATGCATGTATATGGTGAAATATTTGAATTTATGTATTTTAATTATCTTTAGTATTGTGGTGTTAGTTTGGCTTGCCGAGCATGAGGTAACAATAATATTGTCTTCTGTTTACGCGAATGTTATTCATTTTTTCGGTGTCAACTAATATGGGAGACAGCAAAATCCTCTTACGATCTTATGTTAAAGCTTAAAGGACGCGCCCACTACACCGTCTCATACCATGAGTGTGCTAGGAACGTATCAGACACGAAAAGCAACACGATACGCCCTGCTATAGGAACTGCTGGTCGGTGACGGAACGGTCTAGTGGGCATAGTCTTATACATTTACCAATTTATTATCAATTTTATTTCACTTTCATTTTTATCTTGTGTCAATTGTTTTAGTTCGTATATGTGCTTAATTATGTAATCCATTTATTAATATGTATTTGGTGATGAAACAACTTTTCTAAGCGCACCCGTAGAAGTCTTCTATTGCTATAATGTGAGTTGTATTTTCAAATTCTCTAAGGTAACCCTTCATTATTGGCGCTACCTCGGTCTCCTTGAAAATTACCTGCAAAGCTGTTAGTGACAGTAATATGTAAACTAATTTACACGCTAGTACGCCGACCATATTGATTATCAGCAAAATGTACGTGCAATGTGTAATGTAATGTATTTCCTTACAAAGAATTTTTTTCTTCCTGGCACGTTCCTAGCACGGTCATGGTATGAGACGGGGTAGTTGGCAGACTCCTTAAATGTAGCTGTAACTAATCTATGCCTACCCTGGAGATGTAGTGTCGTGAGACTATGTAGGTACATACATAGCACAAAGAATAGAACCACGAATGGCGTAGTGGTTATGTGGTCGTCTCGTCATTGCTTCTTCTCCCTAGCCTTTATTATTCCCAAATCTTTGGGATCGGCTTTTCTGGTCTAACCGGATTTGACTGGATATCAGTTTTTACACGGAGCGGCTGCCACCTGACCTCCGCAACCCGAAGGCTGACGATACCGTAAGGCTAGACCCGCGTCAGGATACTACAGCCCCGATTGTTGTGAGTTCGATGACGTGGGATGAACATTAGTGTGATCTACAAATAGTTGTTTTGAGTCTGACAGCCAGTCCCAAAACTAACAAGTAAAAGTAACCCGAAAGATAAATCGCATGCTGTCTCACTCTTGTTAGGTTAAAAAAGAGAGAGATGGCGAGACTTTTATCTTATAGATAAATGCTATTTGGAGGTGGTGGAACAAATCCTAAGTGTTCTTTCGTCCACTGTTTTAATGTTTGTTAAGTCCCTAATTAATTCTGTGTCGCGGACAAAAGATTTACTCTTAGTGCGATAGAAGCAATTAAAAAGAAATTGCCCGTTCAAATTATATATAAGACAATTTAGAGCATCAGCATGGCTTCTGATAATACGGCTGGTAGATGGCAGTAGGCTCATTATCACACACGTATACACACGCACACACACACACACACACACACACACACACACACACACACACACACACACATACACACTCTCATTCAGAAGCTTATGCATACTGCCAATTGGCAGTAATGTTTATACCACCAAGACACTTACCAGACATACTTGTACTGCATGAGTCCAGTGCGTGGAGAGGCTGTTAATATATCTATGTGAGAGAGAAACAATAAACTATTATTATTATTATTATGTATCACGGTAGACTTTAAATGTAGTTGTAACATACCTTTTCCTACCCTGGTGTACCATGAATGCATCATTGCCACTGCGACGTGTCATGGTTTAAAGTCAACCAAGATTTTGCCTGTTACACCAATAGTTGTTTCAAGCATGGGCGTTTTCTTTTTTTTTAAACAAATTTATTTATTATTCACTAATAACAATACAAATTATTAATTATATACATAATATAAACAATTCTTTAAAACTAACTTATACCTAAAATATTATGAAACAGAGAAATAAAAAAGAAAACTAAAACCCTCTAATAGGCGTCATAGAATTCCTCCGCATCACAGTCAACTGGTAGTGTGCCCAGAAGACTGGCAGCATTGCCACGTTGAATGGCAATGCTTATCCTTTCCGCGAAATAAAGGCCAGCCCTCTGGTCACGGGAAGCGTCGATTAACCTTTTCGCTATGTCTCTATAAAGAGCACGAGCACTGGGACCCCAAACGGCTCAAAAACATAATCCCCTGCCAGGTTTTTGTATTTGCGCCGTTTAAGAGTCTCCGCGGATGCAGCAGCAGCACCAGCACAACCCGCCGTACTGGGAAGATGTGATGGCGCAAGGGTGTCTACACACGTTGCGTCCCACACCAAGGGCCTACCCATGGGTATTATTATTATTATGGGTGTTATTTTTGTCCGATATATCAATGTTTGTAAATTACTAGTGCGGTATTAGCATATTGAAAAAATGGTGATGGCTCGTTATAAAATGTAAGGAAATTTAGACCAACAGCACGGAGTCTAGTAATATGGCCGATAGAGACTGAACTAATTCCCGCGTTAAAACTCAAATGTAGGTGTTACACTACGCGGATGGCATAGCGGTTTAAGTAGTTGTCTCGCCACTGCCACTGCTTCGTGTGTTGTAGGTTCGAATCCCACACGGGACAAAACTTTGTGTGATCCACAAATGGTTGTTCCGAGACTGGGTGTTCTTTGTGTCCGTTGTTTGAATGTTTGCAAAGTCTCCCCGCGACACACGAATTATACTTGAATTATAACTGCGAGAGTTGTCTATATTAAAATCAAAAACACATCTCTGCCTACCCTTGAGATGGATCTCGCATGGGATCAAAATAACTACAAAAATGTTGCCTGCAATTGTGTCGACATTGTATCTTGACCTAACGATCGGCACTTGCGCATACATTCCCACCACTGCACCAACCTAGTAAACATGTTGCCATATTATACCAATAAATTTATCAAGCAATAATTATGCCATGACTCCAGCTACTTAACTGATCACCCCATACTGCAAACATGGAATTGAACCCTAACTCGTCAATTTGAATCGTGAAGTCACGAGACACGTGCGTGATACAGTCACTCGATCATCACTGATGATCACTATCAGCTGTTATGAGTGCAATATCAATATTGAGGTAGATTAACTTGGGGTCACAAATTGGCTCATTATAGAGATGCTTTTTACGGATCCTGTTATAAACGTTTGCAAATTTAATAGGGATTATAATTTTTAAGAACAATAGTATTTTTGTATTTCTATCTGTATGTTTGTACACGCATCACTCAAAAACTACTGCATAAAATTTAATGCAGTTTACACAGTTGTATTGCTGAAGGTCTAACTTAAAATCTGATGCATTTTTCATATTTATGCGCCCCATATAAGTCAAATATTAAGAATGAAGAATATAGATAGGTACCTACTTCCTTTCACACGAACTAAGTCACGACACGAGCAAAAGCTAGTCTGAAATAAATACTTACAATAAATGATTGTATCCACAGTTCATACAATGTAGTATCAATACGAAATTGAATCGTTTGTTTCATCGTTTTGATACGACCACTAATTAGTAATACAAACAATATGAGTAGGTATTGTGGTGAAGGGATCGTGCACATTTTGAATTCATGCAATGTATTTTTCATTTCATTAAGCGTTGTCTCTGCCCATCGCGATCAAAAGTCTTATGAGTTAAAATAGATATCCTATGTTTTAATGGAGGAAACATTAACACAGGATGTTTACAAAGTGTCTACATTTCGAGGGCGATTTTTATATGTACACAATACATCGAGCTCGCTTAAGTATTACGTACAAATAATGTTTAAAAGATAGAGTAATTAAAGAAATATTTACGTTGTGAATTAGTTTTTTAATACATGTAGAAGAAGAATACAGGTAAGTTAATACAATAAAATATTTAAGTCGATATGGTGGATCTCTTTTACTAAAAGTTTGATACGCAAGCAATCAAATCATATTTTAATTGTATCTTTTTGTCCTAGTTTTATGTCAATCTCTGTAGATAACGATAACTCTGATAGGTATGATATAGTCAATGGCTGGCGGCCTGAAAATACTAAGTCTATTCCCGTAACGTACCTACATAGTAAAGACAAAATATAATGTGATGCAGTAGCTTGATATAGGCATTAGCTGAATATATTATCAGTTGTACACAACCGCTTGCCTGATAATGAATAATAATAATAATAATAATTAAAATACAAACTAATAATAATAATACAAACTTGTAGATGTTGAAGTGCCGTACTACAGGTATGTAGCTGAATCAGTTCTCGAAAATGGTCATGTCACGTTGTACTGGGATCGAACTATCATCACAGACAGGACTGTTGTGGCCAACAAACCTGACATTGTGGTGATGGATCGATCAGAGCGCCGCGCATTGATTATCGATGTCACCATTCCGCATGACGGCAATCTCGCGAAAGCTGAAAAAGATAAGCAAATTAAATATCTCGATTTGGCTCGCGAGGTTGTCGACATGTGGGATGTTGATTCGGCAATCATTGTGCCGATAGTCATATCTGTCAATGGTCTAATAGCCAAGAGCCTCGATCACCATCTAAAGAGGCTCGCGTTGGGTGCTTGGATCAAGGGTTTGATGCAGAAGGCAGTGCTTTTAGATACAGCACGCATTGTGAGGAGGTTCCTATCTCTGGAATCCTAACCAACGGCAGCTTGGACCCTGTTCCCGATGCCGGTGGGGTACCATATATTTTATATTTTTAAATGTATTTTTATAGATATATGTATATTTGAAAATGAAAAGTATATTGAAAATATTTGAATAAAGAAGATAATAATTAAATAAAATTATTATTATTATTAAATATAATTATTTTCTAATATAATATGTTAGAAAGTACCTGTGATAAGAGAAACATAATAAATAATGTATATTATACAAACGAAAGTCCAATTTATGAAGTTAAATAAAATATATCAAGAGGGTATGCTAGTATTAATAAGTTTGAATAAATAAATAAATTTTGACCGTAGACATGGTCTGCATGCCAAGATTTTTCCAAACCCATACAACGGTTTACGCGCCATTGAGTAATTTAGGTATATCATCGAATCCAATTCTAATAAAATGGAAAACAAATTTTGCGATTATGGTGAAACGAGATAGTTTCGATCAAGGCTACATCAATCTAGCTTTAATTTTTTAAATTTTGTAATTGATATTAGATTCATGGACTTCATTAAACTATGTATGTACTGAGAATTTCCTAACAAAGTACGCAGTAACACTTTGCTTAATGCGGAAATTAAACGCTAAAACTTGTCATAGCTACACGGAAAGATCAACGATGCACCTATCCGAAACATAGGTTTCTGACCTAGTTCAGGCCATACTATGTAAAAAAGGCTTCATAAACAAGTTTTTTTGTGTCCAATATTTGAACTGTAAATGTTTTCCTTTAGATTAAACATAGTTTTAATGTGAATTTAACACAATAAGTACCTTGTAATGTGTTTTGTAAAGACTTTATGTTGTATGGAATAAAAGAATATTATTATATATAACCTATCTGTCTGTAGGTTGTAGTATAAAATGTTGCAGATCTCTGTCGACCGCGGCTCCCGATAAACAGCTCTCTCGCTCGTCAAACATTGTACGGGCAGCCACTGAAAATATAAACAGATATGTTAAGGGACAGCCTTCTCCGGAAGTTATACGATGAAGATAGAAATTAATTCAGCTAGGTTCTAAAACGTAACATAAGAACTATATCCAGGGCAAAAGTTTTCTTATAATAATAATAATATTCTATCACATGCACACGACACCATCTAGCCCAAACTAAGCAGCGCTTGTACTATGGGTACTAGACAATGGATAAAAATACAGATATACTTCATTTTTTTGTAAATACCTACATATTATACATAGAAATACCCAGACCAATACAAACGTCCATGTTCATGCAAACAAATGTTTGACTTGTGCGGGAATCGAACCCGCGACCGCTGAGGTCTGGCAGTCGGTTACACTAATCACTACGCTATCGAGGTCATGTTGGTACAATAAAGGAAACAAAATTAGCAAGGATGGCGTAATGCTGCACGTAGTGGCCACGTCACTGACCTGCGCCGACTGTTGTCGTTTCGATCCCAAATGGGGTAAAAATTTGTTTGAGCAAGTAGTCGTTTCGATTTTGGGTATTGTATATATCCGTTGTATGAATCTTTACAACTTGTGTTGCGGGACGATTCCCACGACACAGGCATTATAGCAAGTGCGGGAGTTGTCTATTTAAATAATAAAATCTTATTTGATTTTAGTTTTATTTTGCACAGTGATGTGGCCTTCACTACTTTACGACGACTATGGGTAAGCACCGTGATAGTATACTAGCCTGCCTTCAACGTACTTTGGTAGCTCACCCATGACGTAGTACCTACGACAATTGAAAATTAGCTAAAACGATTTTCGATGCTTAGTCGAATCGTTGCACCCTTAAGCAAATATTTAAAACATTTTTACACGTATTAAGATTTAAATCTACTCATGATTTAAATCTTAATACGTGTAAAAATGTTTACCTTTCTGGACGTTAAGTTGTCATCTGATACACAATGCTAATATGCCATCTAAATTATCAGTATAATATTATCGTTCGCTGTCTAATGTGTTTTTTGCCAACCTGCCACGGTGTTCCTCGACATAACCATAGATCGCGAGGCCGCGCGAATCGCTTTCACATGCAATCGCGACCCGGCCGTGGTTTCAGTCCGCAGTGTAAAACGGCAGGCCACTGCACAAAAAATACTTCCTTCACCGTCCCCCTGGGGGACCTGTCTTATGTGTGAGCTTACTCTTTTTAATGTGGTCATTTTTGATCTAAGTACATTTATGATTTAGATATGTCAAAAATATTGTCTCACACTTACGCGAATATATTGAAATTAAATACTTTATACGCGTTTTATCTCATTATTTATTTTGGAAAACTATTGTTACGTAATTTTGAAACTATTAAACTTTACTAGTACCTATTTAAGATATATAAATTATTTAGATTAACGTATACAGTTTCCTCGACGCGGCAACGTTTCGGTTGCTTTTCCGCAGCCGGGGACCGGACGGTACGGGAAGACTCACTCACAGTCTTCGTACAACGCGATGAAATCCGTATAAAGAAACTACTTTAAACGGATTTAGATTTATGGTTCTGTTGAGGAATATTTTTGAAATTAAACTTAATTTCAAATATATTTCTCACCATAACTAAAGTATTCCCCTTAACACACAAAGCGGACATTGTACAAACAGTGCTCGCGTATTTGGGCGCATTGTCATGCCTCGTGATGTCATCACTTGAATCAACAACCCTTTGTATCCGGTTATTGGACAAACGAGGTTTTGGCAACGATACCCGCGGAGCCGGACTTTTATTTTTGCTCTGTATAGCGTTATGACTTTATGAGTGGTTTCCATCATTTGAGAGGACATTTATGAAATATTATACATAGCGTCAGTATTTTGATATGTACACGCACGCGGCAGGTCATATATTGCGAATAAGTGTACACTGGAATATGTATATTATATACATATATACATAGATTCACGCCTGTTTCCCAGAGGGGTAGGCAAAGACTACGGATTTCCATTTGGTACGATCCTGACTCACTTCTCTGGCTTCATTCACTTTCATAACATTCCTCATACACGCTCGCCGGTTTAAGGTGCTCTTAACCTGGCCTTTATCCTGAACGTCTCCGATCTGATCAATAAACGTTTAATAATAAATTAATATGTATATTGTTATTAAGTATTGGCAAATTGAAAAGAGTGGCTATTAGTTTCTTGCTTGCTTGTTCTTATGAGAGCTCTACGCGTTCTCCCGTGTTGCTATATTCTAATTTAACATTTTGCTTCCTCCGAATAATTACTGAAATTATTTTTTTGGGAATAGAATATTTGAATTTGCTCAAAAGCATAAACCAAGTGCCTATTGATAAAAAAAATTGCATTAGCATGTTTTCCAGTATTTTTTGCCGGGGTCATCCCTGACATGCTAGTAAAATAGAATATTGAAGAGGAAATAAACAATATATTACTAGTCAAAAATACTGATCTTTCCTTGTGCTGTTTTCCTAGGCACGCGTTAAGGTATAACCGACATAAATATTATTTGTGTTAATTCAGAACTTGATCTTTTTGTGTGATAAATTTCATCGAAATCCATGCAATGTAACAACTATTTTAATATCTTCACAATCTTTTACTTTTTGTTCTCTTTATTTAATTTAGGGTCTTTTATATAAAATACATGGCAGTCCCATCGTACCTTATTACAAGATTATTCATAATTTAATTATTTTAACAAACTTAACCTTATTAGACTTTCAGCAGCACTGGACATAGGCATAAACAAAATTTCATGAAAACAGCCGATAGGTATTATTCTTATCTATTTTTAAATTATTTATTAATATTTCACTTTCAGATTGGAACCGGACACATTCCGTTAACAAATATACATCTTCTACCGTGCCGCATACCTCGCAATTAGCCGAGTTGCACATTTTCATAAGGAAAATAAAATTATTGGGCGGCATGTGTCCGGCTCTCAACCTCATAGTTTTTACTAACAATTGTTTACTTCACTTAAGACTAGCGAACCAAGGGATACCGTGAGTGTAGTATGTGACGGTACATGCACGGTAATGTTATCTAACAGTATTGTAACTCGGCTCTGTCCTTGAAATAATTACCTACAGCCGCGCGGTCCGCGAAGGCGCGAGAGGGCTGCCCACCTACAGTATTTTAATTTCATCTACCTACTTGAGTTTCTTTCTAGTTTAGTGATTGTAAATATTATATGTTGCAGTCAAAAAAATTAAATTTATTGTGAATAAAATAGGAAGTGTTCAATAAAAATCATGTATGCTTTTTGATTAGTAAATTTAGTAAAAAATACTGAATAATATTTGCGTCTCGACTGAGACGTATGAAAAGCTTTATTGTTAAATTTAATAGGATAAAAAACATCCGCATTCGAATAAAAACTTTAATAAAGAATACTTTTGTTTACAATTGCACTTTGCCATAAATAAGTACATGTACTTATTTCAATCAAATATTAACAAATCGCACGCTTACTGCTTACCGTTCATCGCATGCCAACCTCGAGGCGCGTAGGTATAACTCGCGTTCCGACCGTTTATATGAAAATAGAATACTGTTAGATAACATTACCGTGGTACATGGATAAATAAAAACATTTGTAAAGTAAGGGTGGATCAAGATTCTCCTGCCTCACAAACGGCGATATGACATCGCCGCACCAGTCAGCTTTTGACCACGACCGGTGTAACCTGGTCGAAACGTCAAGCACTAAAAGATAAACATGCATGATCGCGTTAGTACCCGTTACATACATAGATACATATTATATTAGAATAATGTCGGCCTCGATGGCGTAGTGGTTAGTGTAACCGACTGCCACGCCTGAGGTCGCGGGTTCGATTCCCGCACAAGACAAATATTTGTGTGCATGAACATGGATGTTTGTCTTGGTCTGGGTGTTTCTATGTATAATATGTATGTATTTACAAAAAAAAAGTATATAAGTATGTATGTTTATCCATTGTCTAGTACCCATAGTACAAGCTCTGCTTAGTTTGGACTAGATAGTGTTGTGTGTATGTGGTAGAATATTATATTATATATTATATTATATAATATGTAGAAGCGTCAAGAAAATAATCATTGGAATGCAATTTATTTCTGTAATTAAAGTTGAATAAAGCGCTATTATTGGTTTGTTTCGGAACGTCAAGCGTAAGCTTGAGTGAGGTCGCCACAGAGCCAATGTGTCAGTTGGAGTGACAGTAATGGCTGTCAGTGTCATATTGACGTTATAAAAGCGCCGGAGACGTTATAACACATTCGGTATAACGAACTCGCTGCGTTACCGATCAAATCGGAGATAATCACAGTCAATCTTTATTGTTTTATTTCTCTTGTATTTGTCTATTATTAGTATAATTACGAAGTATAATACCATGCCTATATTTTATTGCTTCATCGTGTCAAAAGCGAGTTGCCATTCAACCCTTCGTTATGTATATATCATGCAACGCGAAAGTATTAAAGTTTTTATAATTGAAAGGCACCAAATCTCAGCCTCAATTACTAGTATTTAAACATTTTAAACAGACACCCATTATCCTGTTTACCGGTCAGCAAAGTGGCTCAGTCGCGGGTCGAACCCACACCCCGTGTAATTTAAACCCCGCCGGCATATAATGCAATAATAACGCTACTTGCACTTAAATCAACACGCTAACGAGACAGCCCATGGTACAGGCTGTTTGAAAACATACATATTTTGCACTGTTTCTTGCCAATTTTCTTGTTTTATAAGAATAATAATAAAAATAAAATCCTTTTATAAATAATAAAATTTATTACTCCATAAGAATAACATTTAATCTAGGTACAAAATTTAGGGCTTAAGGAATATACAATAACAAACTGGAGACCCTGACTTCTAAACTAGGTATGGACCTGTATCTTAGAAGCCAGTGCTACCTTCTGATAATTACATTTATATAAGCCTAACAACAAATGGTTACAAACATTGATATTCTCGTAAATAGTGAGACAATACTAAATACAAAAAAGAGCTAGTGAAAATGGAGAAATGTATCTTTCTTTATTGTATAGAAGGAATACAAAATCTGCAAGTGTCTGCTTTAATAATAGTGTGAGATTTATAATTAATTGTTGTGTGACGTGTGTGTGTATGTGTGTAGGTGGGTGTATATAAGTATGTTTGAGTGTGTATGAGTGTATATATAAATAAATATGAGGGTGTGAGAGTATTTTTCTACATAACTGTGTATGTCTATTATCCAACTGTTAATTCCAAAAAATATTTTTAAGATAATCCTTTAGTGCAAGTTTAAGTTGAAATTTAGTTTTGGAGTGTATTTTCAGTTTTTTATTTAAATTATTATAACGTTTAGTACTTGCCACGTAGTAGTGTCTTTTTGCGAATAAGGTATAATGTGAAACTTGAGAAAAGATTTTGTGTTTTAATCTGCCAACTGGCTCTGAAAAGGGGCGAGATGAGTGCTTACACAGGATGGATATAAGTACATAAAGCTGTCGAACTGTTAGCATATTCGATTCCGCATATAGCTGTATCGTAGGATATCTCCGTCGCTACGGCTATGGCAATACATGTGTTTAAATTCATCCATTAAAGTATGTCTCGCATTTCGGCGTACCTTCTGGCATAGGCCTCCTCCAGCTCACTCCACTGGACTCTGTCTCCTGCTACTCTGGTCCAGTATGGTCCCACGGTTAGGCAGATATCGTCTTCCCATGTTGTTTCCGGACGCCCTTGTCTTCTGGTATCCTCTCTGGTGTACCATAAGGTTACTTGCTTGCTCCACTTGTTTAATGTACAACATAGCATATGTCCTGTCCAGCCAGCAGGCGGCTTCTTAAATCTCACGTCATACGTGCAATCAGTGTTGTTGGCCACTCAATGGTCCAATGCTGACCATAATTCTAGCCAATTGTTCTTCTCCCTATCGTGTTGTTTTGTTCTGGTCTATGGCCAAGTGCTGATTGTTAGATTTATTCCTTTTCTAATATCACCGTCACCCGGTAATGGTGTATCTTATAAGTAGATTTGATATTTTATTATATTAATTAACAGACAAGTTATTAAACTTGTATAGTACTATTATCCGAGGGACTATACAGCCATACATAGAAATAGGGATTCTGACTGTCTGACGAATCACATTACTAGAATTTTTAGCTTATGCTTTTCAAATTTCTTATATTATTATTTCTCGTAGGTCAAAAATTTCCGTCATGAAATTCTTGATTCGTAAATGCCTAGAATGGTATAATTAAATAAAAATAATTTCGTTAAGTAAGTAATGGTAAAGTACTATCAAGCAAAAACGCTGGGAGAAACAAGTATATTGGGCTAAACAGCATCCAATGTATTTACCCAAAACATGGTATATCTGTGTGCAAATTTTATCAAAAGCCGTTATCCGTTTTAAGAGTATTTGAGTAACAAAACACTTAAATATCTGCCCAAAGTTTTACTTTCATCCTAATAATAATAATAATAATAAACCCCTTTGGGATAGTCATTATCTCATCATGAGACTAACATGATATCGGAAGGCATAGTACACCATCTTTTAAACTACCACCTTCGCCTTGTGATATAAACAAAAAATGTATCACCAGGTTAAATAAAAGTGTACAAACCGCAGGGCAGCTTGTGCCGAGCAGAATATGAGTGGCGACACTACGGTCCTGACTCATGAATGCCTCAGAGAGTCGGTAAGAGCCTCGTCCCCGACTTGCCGTTACTGGTTGGTTGGGGTGGAGCTTCAAGAGCGCCCGTAGGACTCTCAACTCTGGCTTGCCTTGGTCAGCTGGTCAGAGGGAGGCCGCTAGGGCTATATATTTGGAGGTGGAAGAATCATTTTCTATGGGATAACTACGGGGAAACCCGCTCCGGGTCTCCGTTGTCATGAGACCCGTGATGGTGAAACCAGCGTCGCACCACTCGAGACCCCTAGTCACTCGCACCGGTGTTCCCTCTGCTGCTGGCTTGTACACCTATGGTGGCAATTCAGAGGGCCCATTTAGTGAGTTGGCGAGTCACCGCTCATTACATTAATGCTATTAGAGTATTCAAAGCAGACGCGGTTTTTCATCCATAGTTAGCAATATACCGGTCCACTAAACACCCATACCTATAGCCCATATATTAGAATCTATACGTAGCAATAGTCCTACGCCTGCTGCGGCTAGTGCCGCTGTAGGTATTCCATCACACCTTTGATTAAAACTCTCGAAGGGCCTCTTCACGTTGGACCTATGTCAAATGAAAAGAATGAAATTACAAACATAAACATGTACATTCCAATCACAATTAATATAATATACTAGCAATATATTATAGCAGCAGCGATAGCTTAGTGGGGAGACCAACATACGGCAATGCATAGGGTCTCGGGTTCGAACCCACGTCGCGCACCTCTGATTTTCGGAAGTTATATGACTTTTCGAAATTATGTGCGTATTGATTGACAATTATCGCCTGCTCCGTGCCTCGGAGAGCACGTTAAGCCATCGGTCCCGGCTGCTATGAACATCTATGGCAGTCTTTATTGGGAAGTCAGTGCCCTATAATATCCAGACACTGGTCTAGCCTTAGGGTATCGTTAGCCTTCGGGTTGCGGAGGTCAGGTGGCAGTCGCTCCGTGTAAAAACTGATATCCAGTCAAATCCGGTTAGACTAGAAAAGCCGACCCCAAGTGACTTGGGAATAATAAAAAAAAAAGCTAAGGAGAAGACTAGCAATAAAACCAGTAACTATGATTTAATGAGGTTATTTGAGTTTTAAACAGACTCGGAATCAGCGTAACCAGCTGATACCGGGTCTGGTATAAAGCTGCTTATATATTTCTTAATATTTTCTGTTTAATTTCTTTCTTTTTCTTTCAATATTCACAGCCGTTTTAGTAGTATAATATATAGATTATAATATAATTTTAGTTAATATTTACTTGAAATAGTAACAGCCTGTACTACAGTGCACATCATAACCGGGAAGGACAAAATAATAAATATTTTTCACGCGTAAAGGAAATCTTAATGTCAATAATTGTTTACGAGCGCGGAAGTCGCGTGCTTACAGATAAATACACGTTCGGGGTTCGATTCCTGAGTTGTGAAATGACTGCAAAGTGTTGGAAATCACTCTGCCTGACATGACGACCCGATCCCGAGGAGTAGTTATGACTAATTTGAGGTGCGAAAATTTTGACAAATTGAACTTGGCCCCCTTTTTTAATCATTATAATTTATTTTTGAAATATTATTTTGCAGAAAATAAGTACTCGTTGGTCCTTCATATTAATTAGACCTTTATTACCCGACTGCGTCAGAAGGATGGTAGTGTTTTTCGAACGTATGTATGTATGTACATATATATGTATGTGTGTATGTATGTCCATTTCTTTAGCACGCCCTACAGCCCAAACGGCTGGACGGTTTTTGACATATGAGGTTGAATTCATCACAATTGTGATAGTAACATAGGCTATAAAATTATCAAAATGGCGCCCGCAAATGAAAAAACGTTCTCCATAATGTTCTCGATGATATGTGAAGTCTGCCAACCCTCACTAGGCTAGTGTGGTGAACTATGGCCTAACCCTTCTCACAGTGAGAAGAGGCCCATGCCGAGCAGTGCGACAGTTTAATACAAGGCTAATATTATTATTATTATATTAGCAATATGGGTATCAAATGAAAGATCGTGAAAAGACCATTTCAAAAATATACATATCATATCACCTTTGTATTACTGTTTTAACACAAATTGTCAAAAAGCGTACCGATTATATATCGGGATTATATACACTATATTAGTTCAAAAATTGAGCGAAGCTTATAACAACGAGGTGTAAAAGAAATATCAAAATATTTATTTAACAAATTTCGACGAAGTAATTCATAAAACAACGCTACAGAATGGACTCAGAATATAACAACATTACTCAGCGGAAACCCAAGAGAACAAGTTCATTAGGAGATCTTATCAACTTAAAAAACACAAATGATGAAACCATGTTTGATAGTACGATGCTTAGCATACCTGACAGCCTACACGAAAACAGTGATGCAATAAGTGACCTACATGACCGGATAAAAGTACTTACAATGCAATTACAGAGCGCACATCAAGAAATAGAAAATTTGAATTGTGAAAATTTCCGCCTTAAACGTGATCTTGAAAATATGAATAAGACAATTGATAAATACAAAAAAATCTGTTCAACACCAGAAAGGAAAAGCAAATCTTCGTCACAATCCGCACGTAAAACCAAAATACAAGCAAACAGAAATACGACACAATGTTATGATGATTGTACCGGAAGTCCAGTCATAATGCGCAATAAGGAGACCCAAACCTGTGGCACTTCGGAAGCAGGAAAGGAAACAATGACACAAGAATCATATTCTCAACATCCTTTACAAAATAATATTGGGCCGACATGTTCTGAAAATCAAACTAAAACGTAAAATAAATTATGCATTCTAAGTAACAGTAATTATAAAAACTCATTATCTATTATCGACGACGTATTTTCTGATTACTTCGATTATTGCCATTACAAAAAACCAAACAACACTGTGAATGAACTTTTGAAGAACATAGAGAACAAATTAAAAGATTTCACCTTAAACGACTACTGTTTATTATTGATTGGAGAAAATGATGTTAAGGATGATAGAAACCACATAAAACCTATAAATATTCTGAAAGATACCTTGACAAAACTAACTCATACAAATGTAATTATATGTGGCCCTGTATATGTGACTGGTGCGCCTATATATAATTTCAAAGTTGACATGTTTAATAATCTCTTATACATTGACATTCAAAACAATAAATATGCTTATTTATTTGATAGTAATACTGATCTGTCATTAGAAATGTTTTCATATTCTACTGGAAAACTCAATAAACATGGAATGAAAAATATATATGGACGCATAATGGATAACATTTTGATTGATTTTAGCATATATCATGATAATTATAAAATAACAAATAATAGTAACTCCCATATTCACTATAAACCTGCCAACGTTTTAACAACCTCGATTGTACCAAACAGTGAAAAATATAATACTTCCCAGTTTTTCTCTGAACGACATATATATGTACTACACCAGAATATTGCAGGATTACTTAATAAATTAGAAGTTTTATGTGTAAATTTGGAAGAACTCAAAGATAATAATAAGTGTATTGACGTTGTATGTATTAGCGAACATTTCATGTCATTGGCAAATAATGTGTACTTAGATTTACCAAATTATACTTTGGCTGCATCTTACTATCGACATAACAGTAAAAGAGGAGGAACATGCATTCTATTAAATAAAAAACATAAATATAAGGAAATAAATGACATTAGGCAATTTTGCGTTGACCATGTATTTGAGTGTTGTGCAATTGAGCTTCTTTCTTATAAAACTTTAATTATCTGCATATACAGAGTACCCAAACAAAATAATTTGTATACGTTTTTCAACAGGCTAGAAAAACTGTTAATTTACATAAATAAATATAAATATAATAACATTTTAATTGCTGGTGATTTTAATATAGATATTTTAAAGCGTAATAATAGTACTTTAGATTTTGAATGCCTATTATTAAATTATAATTATAATTTGACATTAAATAAACCGACGAGACTATCTAGTCGAAGCTGTATTGACAATTTTGCACATAATTTAAAAAAGAAATGTAAGACCGAGATTTTAGAATTAGGTTTATCGGATCATACAGCCCAATTAATAAAACTGCCCGTTAAACTAGTGTTCGCATTAAAATCTTGGCGCATCACGAAACGAGATTATAGTTTAGAAAACATTAAAAAATTTAAAGAATGTATCAAGAACATGTCTTTTTCGAATATTTACCAAACCGATAATCCGAATACAGCATACCAATACTTTATAGATGACTTCAAACTTTTTAATGATTTATGTTTCCCCAAAATACATATTTTTATGAAAGTCAACTGTAAGCCAAAATGGGTATCTCGTGGAGTGAAAGCTTGCAGAAGAAAGAAAAGAGATTTACTTTGGCAATTTAGACTAAAACCCACACAAGAAAATAAATCAAAGTATCAAAGTTATTGTAGTCTATTTAAAAAGATCATAATGCTAACTAAACGTGCTCAAAATAATTTCAAAGTAAAAAGTGCATATAATAAATGTAAAGCAGCGTGGCAAATTATAAATAGTGCCAGACCTAACATACCCAAAGAAGACATTGCCAGCATCAAAATTAACGAGAAACTTACAAATAATCCCATAGAAATAGCGAATGCATTTAATGACTATTTTATCAATAAAGTTAAACCAGTTCCCGGTTCAAATAAAAATGTAACTGCATTAATAAATACAAGATTAAAATCAATGTTTCTTGCTCCAAGCACGCCGCATCATATTTACAAAATAATCAATAATTTAAAAATACAAATACTGTAGGACACGATGGCATATCATCAAATATTATTAAAGCGGTTAATGAGTACATATGTCACCATTTGAGCCACATAATTAACTTATGTATATCGACTGGCGTCTTTCCGGAAAATCTTAAATTAACAATAATAAAGCCATGATATAAAAAGGAAAATAAAGAGTTAATGCAAAATTACAGGCCTATTGCTTTACTTTCCGTATTTTCAAAAATATTTGAAAAATATCTATATCAGGAAATTAATGCGTATCTCGAAAGAAATAAAATATTATGCAGTGAGCAAAATGGTTTTCGGAAAAACAAAACCATCAATATGGCTATCTATAATTTTATTAAAAATGTTTTAACGCACATGGATAAAAATCCCCTGTATGTGCTATCTATTGTGACATGTCCTCCGCTTTTGATTGTGTGAGTCATAATATTCTGCTAAATAAACTTCATGCTTATGGTGTCAGAGGCAATGTTCTAAACTTAATTAGATCCTATTTAACAAACCGACAACAAATAACAGAAATCAATAAAATTAATTTTAACACAAAACGCCAAGAAACCTACACTTCAAAAAGGCGTTATGTACCACATGGTGTACCCCAGGGTAGTGTTCTGGGGCCACTCTTATTTATACTATATATTAATGACTTACCAAATGCTACCAACCAACCCTTGATATTATTTGCTGATGATAGCACGGTCACCATACCATGCAAGGACATAAATCAATATAAATCTGACATTAATGACTAACTGACATCTATAATCTCTTGGTTAAACAATAATAATTTAAAAATTAATTTAATGAAGACGAACATTATGCATTTTGGTCAACGACTACAAAATTCGTTAAATTTAAATGTAGTATATGAAAATATTACCATTAAGGAAGCTACTGTTGCTCGGTTTCTAGGTTTAAATATTGATAATAAATTTAATTGGAAGGAATACATTGACATTGTATGTAAAAAAATCAGCAGTCTATCTTACGCCTTACATAAATTAGCTGCTATTATTAACACAGATGCGTTACTTTCGGCATATTACGGACTTGTGGAATCCATCCTTAGATATGGCGTAATTTTTTGGGCAAATTCTACCAATAAGGATATGGTGTTTAAAATGCAAAAGCGATGCATTCGCGCTATGTTTGGCCTTAAAAGTACTGATAGTTGTAGGCCTTTTTTCATAAAATACAACATTCTTACACTTCCATCACTTTACATTATTGAAACAGCTCTATTTGTCAGTAACAATCCTGATCTATTTCCCAAACTCTCTGATTATGTAAGCCGAAATCGCCGTGATAATAATAGACTTCGTGCTCATCCCGCTAAAACAGCTTTACTCTATAAAAGTATAGTATGCAAAGCTCTACAAATCTATAATAAAATTCCACTAGCTATTAGGCATATGAATACTACACAATTTAAAAAATCACTTAGAAAACTACTAATACAAAAAAGCTATTATAATATTGATGATTTTCTTAATGATAAAACTATAAAGGCACAATAAGTACTATGTTATTTTTATTATTAACATAAAGCGGACTATTACTTATTTTAAATTATAATTACTGACTTGTGATTTTATAATGCATGCATGACATTTTAATATTATTCTGACATGATTTCTTATTTATTATTTGACATTTTTTATTGCTTTATTTTAATTTTATTATCTTTTCAAATTGTTAAACATATTCTAACATGGCCATTAATTTTAAATTATTTTATTATTAAATATTCTAATTGGACCTCAACTATATTTATACATGTGATAATAATTTTAGAAACTAATGGTGTAATTGTATTTAGCTGTTAAGTATATTAATTAATGTTTATTATTTAAATTTTGCACGCCACATGTGGCAGAATATGCTGTACTATCTAAATCTGACAAACTGTAAAATGTAACCATATTCTAAGCAAATAAAGGATTGATTGATTGATTGATTGATCATTTTCTAGCAAGAATATATTCAAGTCAGGAATGACATTGCATAGTTACATATTAAAATAAAACTATATATATATTATGTTATATTATAATATTACATAAGTAACAACAGAAATAACTTGTAAAATTATTATTATCAAAACAAAAAACCAGTATTGCGCGGTCTGTTGTGTCGGGCGCACGCGTAGTAGCAATCGCTCCGTTAATCATTTAACTACCCGGAAAACAAAAAACCATAAACAGTAATAATGGACGATGATAATGTGGAGGACGATTCAGATTTTAATAGTGACAAAAGTGATTCAGAAATACTCAAAGAATGTGAAATTGCGTTGGAAGATAGGACCGAGAATGTTGAAAACAGAAGAAGTAGCTTTATATCCGTTGAGAAAAGAAAAGAGAGGGAAGATGACAGTAGTATAGAAGAATTTATAACCGTTAACAGGAGACCTAAACGCCTTATTCGGAGTAATTCGAATAATGCAGAGAATAACCAGGGCATTATACAAAACACAAATGAGAAACGGAGGGTAGAAGAAAAACAAAATAATGATGGTAATTACAATGAAGTTTGTGTATCATCGGTAGAAGCTTTGCCTAAACAAATGGCGTTTGCAAAGTTGCTGAGCAATGAAAATATAAAAAATATAATAAGAATTAAATATAAAAGCCCATATAAGGTACTTGTCCGCTTTGCCTCGAATGAGGATGCGGGAAAGTTGATACACTGCCAGAAATTTATAGAAATTGGATGTAAATTCCATATGACGTATGAGTCAACGATGTCTTTTGGTATAATTAAAGGTGTTGACATGGAGTTAAACGAGACAGAAATTATGGATATTTTGGAAAGTGAAGCAAAAATATTAGCAATCAAAAGACTAAAACAAATCAGCTCAAACGAATTATGGGTGGACAGTGTGACTATAAGAATATGCTTTGAAGGTTCCATTTTGCCACCATACGTATATGCGTATGGATGCAGGTTCAGAGTGGATCCTTTTGTATTCCCGGTAACACAATGTACGGGATGCTGGAAGTTTGGACACTATCTCAAATACTGCCCAATTAAAATGAAAATCTGTCCTAAATGCGGGGGGCAACATGAAAACTGTGAGATTAAAGATTTCGCATGTCTAAACTGCAAGGGTCCCCACCTAGTATTAGACAAACAATGCCTTTTATATATTAAAGAAAAAAAATCCGAGCAATTATGGCCAAGGAAAACGCTACGTACAGAAAAGCTTTAGAAGTATATAATTCTTCTAAAAAAATAAACATAAACATACAAAAAGAAATAAATACAAATATACAAGAATTTAACCAACCGGCAACACATATGACGGCACCAGTATTGGACAACTCCGTGGAAACGTACAGTTATATAGTAGCTAAGAATGGAGTTAAAGGAAACACAGCAGAAAGGCCGACTAAGAAAAATCTAATAAGTAAAGAAGGCCGTGACATAAGTCCATCACAGAGAAAGAAGCAAAATGAAAAACCAAGTTTTACAGAAGAGGTACCTATGACAACATAAGAAGATTGGACTGATAACAACAACGACGAGGGCAATAACCGCAATAAAATTGTAGATAAGTACAGATTTGATTTTAAGAAATTAATTTTGAAATTGAAAAACATTATTTTGTCTGAGAGGAGTTTAGAAGAAAAAATTGTAGCGTGCATAAAAATAATATATGACGATGTAAAGGAATGTATATCTAGTCTATTTAATAATGTTAACTTGATACAATACTTACTGTCAATGTTTAATGGATAGCGGCTCCTATTATCATTCTGTTATAAACATACTGCAGTGGAACTCACAGAGTATTAAGCCTAAATTACTAAGCTTTGCGGAGATATTAAATACGGAGCAAATCCATGTAGCGATTATTAGTGAGACTTGGTTGGATTTCGAAGAAATTCTCTATATTAACTCATATAATATTTTTAGACAAGGTAGATCGGATGGCTATGGTGGGGTAGCTGTTATAGTCCATAAATCAGTTAAAGCACACGTCAGTCCTATTAATATTAAGAATTCAGGTATAGAAATATTACACGTTAAATTAGTAAACTGTAGTAACTTAGAAAACATTGTCTCTATATATTGTCCATCATCAAAACCAACACAAACTTGCGATTGGGAAGAAATATTTGAAAAATTCAGAAGTAAATCATTGATAGCCGGTGACTTCAATGGTCACCATACGAATTGGTCGTACAAGACTGATTCGAGGGGAACACAAATATTTGAAGCATTATTAGAATATGGACAAATTTCTCTTAATAACGGGGCACCTACGCGTATTAAACTAGTAGAAGGCATCTTGAGGGAGACTTCACCAGATATTTCCTTTACATCAACAGATATTGCTACAGAATTTTATTGGAAAACTCTTCAAGAAAACTTAGGCAGCGACCATTTGATCATCAAATTGTCGAAAAATCATCATGATAAGTCACGGCACATCAAAAAGCGCAATCTAAAGTTAGCTGATTGGAACAAATATAGAAACTTACTTAAAGAGACGTTCTGTAATAACGATATAATTAATAATTGCTATTCCCATAATATACAAGAAATGTATGATTATTTGATGGTCAAAATAAACAAGGCAGCAGATGACAGTATTCCTATTAATTAAAATATGTACAAATCCTTTAGATAAATTTAAACCTAAGCCATATTGGACTCCCGAACTTTCTCTGGCTGTAGCGCGTCGTAGATTAGCACTGAGAAATTTCAGAAGAAATCCCACCCCCAATAATTTGAACACGTTTGAACATCAATTGAAACAATGTGCGAAAGTTATAGCTAAAGCCCGCAGCCAAAATTGGAATAGATTTTGCAACTCTGTGGACGAAAAATCCTCAGCATCTGAACTTTGGAATAAAATGAGGTGGATCAAGGGATATAGAAAAATAAAGACTCATATCCCGGTCACCAAACAAATAGAATTATTATGTTCGCTTACCCCTGATTCATGAACAATAAATAAAATTATTATTATTATTATTCAGTTCTAAATAAAACTCCAGACATCACATCAAAAAATAATATTATGGAAATTGATTTCACAATGCAAGAGCTTGAATGCTGTCTAAAAAAAAATATACCACTCCTGGTGATGACAACATTGCCTACTCAATGATTTACAACTTACCGGAAGAAGTAAAAAGGTTTTTACTAAAGCTACATATATAACCTTATCTTACACACAGGATATATTCCATCACAATGGCGTGAAATTAAAGTTATAGCCATTCAAAAACCGAACACATCTGGTGCCAAACAAAAATTTCGTCCTATATCATTAATATCTTGTATATGTAAAATTTTACATTCTATGATAGGGAAGCGTTTAGAGTGGTATGTGGAGAAGAATGAAATTATATCCGAGTTTACAGTAGGATTCAGGAGATCACACTCATGCATAGATAGCTTGGCACGGTTGGTTACTCAAATTCAGATAGGATACTCTGAAAATATCCCCACTATTGCGTGTTTTTTAGATATAGACAGTGCGTAAAACAAAATCTTAGTTGAAGCAGTAGTGAGAGTTCTGGATGAGATCAAAGTAGGCGAGAAAATATGTAATTATTTATGGAATTTTCTTAGAGAACGACATTTAACGATTAAAGATGATGACGGCCAACCTATAATAACAAGGTGGACGGACAATGGATTGGCACAAGGGGATCCGATTTCACCTCTACTTTTTAATATAGTAACACATAAGATATGTTTCATGTTAAGGAATGTTATGGTTTCTCAATATGCAGACGACTTTGTGATATATGCAAGCAACAAAAACTTGAATCAGTGCAAAATAAATATTGAAGAAGCGCTTAAATTAATTATTACGCTATTAGAAAAATTAGGGTTACAATTGTCTGCAACAAAATCAAAATACTGTGTGTTTAGCAGAGGACATAGGCGAATTATACCGAATATAACTATAAGAAATAATAACTTACCAATGACACCATGCATAAAATATCTGGGTATGTGGTTGGATCGTAGCCTAAGTTGGAGTAAGCATATAAACGAAATATCTGGAAAAGCTTCCAAATTCCTAAATCTATTAAAAGTTTTATCGGGGCCTACGTGGGGAGTTCATCAGAGGCATATTAGGAGACTATATATTTCATTAATTAGAAGTCGAATAGACTATGCAAGCTTTCTATATGACAACAGTGCTAAAACTCAAGGGTCCAAACTTGACCGAGTCCAAAACCAGGCTTTACGAATAATCGGTGGATTTATCAAAAGCTCCCCAATCCATGTAATGGAAAGCGAACTTGGTATACCACCCCTATATTTAAGGAGGCAATACCTAGCTGCTAAATTTTGCTTAAAAAGCCAATCCTGGTCTAATAATGTCACTACTCAACTTGCTAATAAGCTGAACATATTATGTAACAACATATATTGGCAAAGGAAAAAAAAGCCTTTAATTGCGACTACATATAATGAGACCAAACACTGTAATGTCCACTGCTCATATCCGCTACTTATGTTCAAACAAAATATATGGGTAACACGTACACATATCACAGATGTTATTAAAATTAACTTAGATAGTATTAAGAAAGGAAAATCGGAATATGAATGTAATTTCCTTAGATGTAATTTTTTGGATGAACTGAACACAAAATATTTAAGTTGGCATAAAATCTATACAGATGGATCTAAAAAGGATAATACTTTGGGTGCGGCTTTTTATATAACTTCGGTGGAACATCGTGTTTATTTTAATATTAAGAATAATTTGACTATTATGTCAGCGGAACTCATTGCAGTTTCAGAAGCCCTGTCATTTGTCATACAAAATAATATAATATAATAATATATAATATTCTACCACATACACACAACACTATCTAGCCCAAACTAAGCAGAGCTTGTACTATGGATACTAGACAATGGATAAACATACATATATACTTTTTTTTTTTGTAAATACATACATATTATATATAGAAACACCCAGACCAAGACAAACATCCATGTTCATGCACACAAATATTTGTCTTGTGCGGAACTAAACGAAAATAAATGGAACAACACTGTTATCTTTTCGGACAGTAAGAGTGCACTGCAACATTTGGCTCGATGCGCCTCTGGAGTCAGAGGTGTATCAATAGCCTACGAAATACTCGAAAAGATATTGCAGTTGCAGGACCAAGGCATAGTGCTGAGACTGCAATGGATTCCAGCTCATGTTGGAATACATGGTAACGAAGAGGCGGACAGATTAGCAAAATTAGGATGCACTGAAGGAATCGAAATTAACACATTACCTGACTATTCGGAAATATTACCAAAATTTAAAATAATAAATTATAATAAATGGAAACAACACTTCAACTTAGTATCTAGAGACAAAGGAATCTGGTACAGAACTTTGCAATCCGAACCTCTTCGGATACCATGGTTTATAACAAAGAAAGTTAATAGAAATCTAACGAGACTATTGTTAAGACTTAGATCTGGCCACATTCCATCAAAAAAATTTGCATACATGTTGAAAAAAGTGGACTCTCCTAATTGCGATTTGTGCGAAGTAGAGGAAGACCTTCAACATGTTTTGATGGAATGTGTCAAGAATAGCCAGGAGCGAGAGTTGCTGAGAGAGGCACTTCAAATAAATAAGTATGATGTAGGAATCACGCAAACTATTTTATCATCCCCAACATCTGATAGAGCGAGGATGCTATGTAGTTTATTTATGGTGCTTCCACAATAGCTGTCTTCTTGATGCCTTTCTTATGACTTTGAAACCCTAATGATGGACTCAATGGGGTTGTCATATCCGAATAAGGATAAAAACCCCTCCCAAAAAAAAAAAAATTGAGTAAAAAAAAAAAGAAAGAAGGAAAACAATTATTGATAAAAAAAAAAAAAAAAAACCGACTGCTTAAAGGTAATGAACTAAAAAGAGAAAAACAAGTATCACAATATCTAATAAATCAATACTTTGTTACGGGCAAAGAAAGATCTACCAAAACTACGTTTGTCACCGCATGCGGCACCATAAAGTGTTTAGTTTAACTTATTTGAGTATACATATGTAGTTATTTCATTATTTGATAAAGTAAGCTTACAAAACAATGCATTAGTCAGTCGAATTTTATTTAGATATTTGTTATTCTCTTTTCAGTTCATTATTTTTAAGCAGTCGGGTTTTTGTTTTTATAATAATATTTTTTTTAGTTCTTATTGCTTACTGTTTATCAATAAATACTTAACTAAGGGCCGGTTTTTCAATTGTCAGATAACTTTTATCTGAAGAATAAATATGGCGGTATGACATATTTTCTATACAAAAGCTGTCAAAATGTCAAACATATTCCCCAGATAAAAGTTTTCTGACGATTGAAAAATCGACCCTAAGTTTTATTATAATCAATATTTGCGGTTTCTCGATAACTGTGCTTTCCCTGCAATCTTCACAAACTTCTATCAATTTAATCAATTCAATTCAACTATTATGTTCTTTTAATTTATTTACATACTCACACATCCTTACATTATTTTAACACCTACCACCTAGGTACCTAATTCAATAATACGTAAATTGAAACATATAATAGATTTAGTTTATTAATTTATCTAGCAACTATCTAAATAAAAAGCAAACTGTCAAAAATCTATTTTAACTGGCCATCTGTGTGCCGCTACGACTTTTAATTACCATGTATAACTTTCTTGTATACTACGACCATAAATGAATGAAATCCATCGGCTTTTTGTTGTTTTATTATTAAACACTAATTTATGCTAATAGATAGACAGTCAAAAGTATGCTATGCTAATATAGCTTGCACTTTTTATTTTCTTTTATTATTATTTTTTCATTTTTCTGAACGGCCTTCAGTTCTACTATAAGACATTTCAAGGTTATCCATTAATTACCGGCACCCTGTTTATCGAAATTTTAAATTTCAATTAGTTACATCAGAACGTTTGCGAGTTCACTCAATACACATTAGAATATACCAACTTTTCAGTAAAATTCGATTAAAATTTTGACGGACGTACTCACTTTACAAGAATGCTGCTTACACCCTTTTGTTACAAAACCCTAAAGCTATTACCCTAATATAGCCAATCAAATCACTAACTCTACCTAAACACTATACTTACAACAATAATTTTGACAAGTCTTCACCTTCAACAAAAAAATTCGTTGATGTCATATTGGTATGTTAAACAGTCAGGCTGAAGTGCTAAGAATGTCCTTAAATGTCCATTTTACCGTAGGCTATAGTACTTGGCCAGTTAAATAAGGTTTTAGGCTACTTCCCACTTAAATATATTTCAAAGTGAGCAGAGACAAAAGCGCCGCAGCCTTTGGGTAGCGTGCAGTTGCCAAATTAACAGAATGAGTCGCTCCGGGATGTAACTCGTGACTTTTTAAAGAAAATTAAGTAATCTTAATTAGGTGTAATATTTTAGACTACTTCTTCCGCCGTGTTTATGATGACTGCTCCGCTCATGTGGGTTATAGCGTGATGTTATATAGTCTATTAGATTTGTGAAGAATTGAGCTATTGAACACAAAAAGAATTATTAGTGAAAGTCAAGTCAAAGTCAAAAATAATTTATTCATTTAGGTCACAAAGTAACACTTATGAACGTCAAAATATATGGGCTAGTGAGTTTACTAAGTTACTGAAGCTACATAATATTGTCTTCTGTTTACGCGAATGTTATTCATTAAAATTAAACTACTATATACGGATTTTATCGCGTTGTTTATTTAACACTGTATTACAAAATTTTGAAAATAAATTATTTAAACTATTATATCTATTTATTTTTGGTTTACACTTTCCCCGACTTTTCGGTTGCTTTTCAGCAGCCATGGTCACAAATAAACAACGCGATAAAATCCGTATATAGTAGTTTAATTTCAATACTGAAGCTACATTTAGGTTAGTTGCTAGGTTCAGGCAAAGGGTTAAGCCTATGAGAAGAAACCTGCAAGAAACTCACGGCCACTCTTTTAAATCGCCAATTAAATATAATTTCAGTATTTTACAACTCAGATTAACAAGGTGTTGCAGCCATTATGCCATATACTACTGACTATAAAAAAAACTAAAGATGAAAACAATAATAACTTAATAATATTATAGAGATAAATAATAAATAAATAATTTGGGCTAAGGTATATCTAAAATAGGCAGTAGGATGGCATGATGGCGCATACACTTACACTTTGTGACAATGCAAAGGCAGTCCGTGACTAAATGCGGTTGTGCATTTTTAGAAACAAACTTTAGTATAGATAGGATAAGGTTTTCCTTGTCCTTTAGGCTTAGCTTAGTGAAGTTATAGTAGTACTGACCACTAGAAGAAGACTAGATTATTACATTCCTCAAGAATATTAAATGTAAAAATAATTATTTAAATCCGACTGATCGTTTCTTTTTAAAGGTACCTACTAGCTAATTGGGTTTCAAATTACTAGTATCAGTAGTAACAGATATGAGCACGTTTAAACAAACAAACTTTTCAACTCTCTGTATTTTATTTACTAAAGAAATAGCTTAGAGAGGCTCTAGTAGCACACGCCGAAGTCTCAAGTTCGGATACACGATACGTAATCCTATGTGACAACATAAACCATCGAATGAATGAATGAACTCTTTATTAGACACACATATGGTATAAAAATTAACATTAAAAACAGCAGAGCGTGCCTAAAAGGCTTCAGCTCAGCCTATGCTGCGGATGACCGCAGCGCTGATTTTCAGCTGAGGCCGACGAGCGACTCACGAACGAAAGTACGGACTTATAATTAAATTAAAAGATTAAATTTGCAATATTAACAAATAAATAACATGACATCGCTAATATTATTATTTTGGATCTGTGACAGTAAAAATTAACTATGTAACCTTTAGTGATTAGTAAACATATTTTCGCGCCAAAAGCGAGTTTATCACACCCACATTTCACTAGCTATATTTTAATAGAGCCTTAGTCTTTTAATTTATCAAGAAAAAATTTAAATACCATTATTCTAGTAAAAATTCCTAACAGAAAACCCAACCAGAAAATCGAACTTCAGACCACATATTCGCACGCAAACATAAGTGCACACTTACGCCACGGAACCGAAGCAGTCTTTAAACAATTCCTTGAAATATACCGATGTCACTGTCAAAAAATATCATGTACTTCACACCAAATAATTTTAAGCCCGTTAGCGTGTTATTTGCAAATTATTTTTACATATTTTTTTATTAAACTGTATGATAATAAGATGCTTCGTCCAAAAACAATATTTTGAACACGTGCTACAGACGACATATGGGTGATATGGGGCTTGGGACGCCATCTTGAAGGAATCGCGTCATATGGCGGGAAAAAACATTCAAATGATAGAGGAAATGATTTTACGTGTATATGTTACCGTAAAATGTCAATGTAGGTAAGAACTTAAAGTTTCTAATCTTTGAACATTTTATTCTAAAATTCTTGTAATGCTTATCGACAAGCATTGGAATCTTTGAGTGCTAATTATTTATATCGCAAAGTTTCTTTAAAAATAACCTTTAAATATGCTGCCTCGTGATTGACTTATTAGAATTTTTTTTTGTATCATAATGTTTATTCATTATCACTAAATTTGTACATGTAGACCTCCTTGATGGTAAGAGTTTACTGTGTTTATGACTGTAATACCAGAGGAGATGTGAAACTAAATCTTCCCAACAAATATCCAGTCTCTGTACTGCTAGCACTGTCAGTAAAGTTTACTATCTCGTCCTCTTTTGAATGACTTGCACTTCGTCCTTTTGAGCTGCTGAGAATTCATAGCCACTACCAGAACATACCAGAAAGCTTTGTGGCTGCGATTATCGGTTCTTACTTTGCCCTCTCTTGAATAGAGATATATTTAGATGCATGTTTACAGATTCCAAATTTCTTAAATACACAATAACTGTACTCTGTTATTTATAAAACAATCCAATCCATAAAATACGTTCGATAGAAACTCAGTAGGTCTAAAAAAACATTATTTAAAATTATTATTTATAAAGTTTTGTAAACTTGGATTATCTACACATTAAGTATTATTATGCAAGGTAGCAATTATAAACATTTTTGTGAATGATATCGCTATAGAATTTTCTTTTATTAACGTTATAAACTCCTAAGATTTATCAACAAGACACACATTAATTAGTAACTTTAAGATTTTACATATTCTGTAATTTTACTGCAACATATACTTACAACAAAATAAAAATATATCTTTTTAAATAAAAAGGATGTATTAATTTATGTAATTGTTAACCCTTTGTATAAGCATGTGTTCGGGGTTGTTTAACCCTTACAAATCAGTTTAATTTCGAATTTGTTTTGATTGGCCCGTTTTTGTTTATGGGCTTGTATCCGGTGGTTTGGACTTCCGTTTTATATGCTTCTTATGAGATAAGGAGTTTACTTTTTTATTGGTGGAGAGGGAGGCTGTTTATCTTAAAAAAGAAAGATGTGTTATTGAAAGTGGCGGTCATGTTATGACTAAAGCCCAATTTACTAAATAGATAGGAATTATTTATTAGAAAAATATCTTGCTATTGATTTTATTTACGTTGACTATATGTATAAAGACAGCATGTGAATAATAACTTTTAAACTTTCGCGTTGCATGATATATATATAATATGTAACGGGTATTAACGCGATCATGCATAATGTTTACCTTTTATATTCTTGACGTTTCGACCAGGTTACACCGGCCGTGGTCACAAGCTGACTGGTGCTGCGATGTCATGTCTCCGTTTGTGAGGCAGAAGAATCTTGATTCACCCTCACTTTTGGCATATTTTTGTTTGTCCATGTACCGTCACAAACTACACTCACGGTATCCCTATTAACTTTCTTCGAAACGTCAAGCATATAAAAGGTAAACATTATGCATGATCGCGTTAATACCCGTTACATATATATATATATAGCATGTGAATAATATTTCGAAAACATTAAAGCATAAGTTTGTTGCTGCAACTTCTCATGAGAGCTTTACTCTTCGAAAATGTTTTTATCAATACTATATTTATATTTCCATATATCGTATTATTGTCTATACGGTAGGTAGTAATATTATTAAGAGGCAAGATTTGTATTTTGTTTGTTATAATTAAGCTCAAAAACTACTGAACCGATATTAAGATTTCTTTCACCATTAGAAAGCTACTAAAGCATTTATATGCGCGGATCAGTAGTCACAAACGTGGGTGAAGTCGCAGGAAACAGCTAGTAGTATTTTAGGATCGTTGACGTGTCCAAGAAATATTGTACTTTTTATGCAAGTAAAGATTTTGCGTTTGAGTTCGAGTTAAACAATTTTATACCAATCAAAAAACATTTCAAGAGCTTCATTTTGATCATTTACATCAACAACACGTCTTTTTACAATTCATTTGTCGAAATGTGAAGTATGTATAATGACGTAGGTATTAATAAATATAAAATTATACAAATTAAAAATACTGCCAGGAATATTTTGTCTTCATTTTCATAATATTGTCTTCTGTTTACGCGAATGTTATTCGTTGAAATTAAACTACTGTATACGGATTTTATCGCGTTTTTTATTTATCATTGTATTTTTTGTGAAAAAAAATTTGTAATACAGCGATAAATAAACAACGCGATAAAATCCGTATATAGTAGTTTAATTTCAATTTATTTTCATATATAATATAGATACGCATCATAACATACCTACATATATTTTTATAAGTATTGTAATTTACTTAGTAAGATTACGTCAATTGTTATTATTTGTGTATTTCTTTTAAGTTAGAGCTTAGCATCGTCATCTTGTACTAATCTTTATATTATAATCATGACGTGTACACATATTTAAATCCATAGTTTAAATTGCTTATTAGTTTATAAGTTTATACTGTATGTACAATGTTTTGTTTTGTGTGTCTTATTAAATAAATTAATTAATAAATAAACGAGGCTTAGATGTTAGGACACTATACATTAGGTTGACCAACTGACGAATGCATCTATATATGTATACTAATATTATAAATGCGAAAGTGCGTTTGTTTGTTTGTTACGCGTTACTCGACCGATCATAGAAGAGGAAACAAGGTTCCTTTCTTCCAGAAAGTATTGTTTCCGAGGGAAGTAGCGGGCAAAAGCTAGTAAGTTCTAACTTTACGTCAGCAGTCGAACAACTGTATACTCTGGCGCCTTTAATAAGCCTGTTCTGAAGCTATCCCGAATCTCACATATATTATTTTTTGCCACATACTCAATTCAGTAACCACCTTGATAAAGACACCATAACCATAAAACAACCATATAAACTGGACCGCCCAAAACGTTTCCCATGACATAATCATTTGGTATATCGTATCAAAATTTATGCAAAACTATAATACCGCTTTGGCTGTTAAATCTCGTGAAATGGTTCTGTAACTGCGCGGGCGCAGCAGGGTGTCTAGACAACCCTATATTTTATAGTTTTTCTGAGTAATATTTAAGTAAATAAGGTCTAAAATCCCTTGGTAATATTACTGTGAAGTATTTGAATATGTTTTCTTTTTAATATTTAACAGTTTGTCATATTTGATAGAGTCACTTGTCATTTCGTTTTTGTTTTTGATGTTGGCAAATTAATATGGCTTTTTTTGGTTTCATAATCAATGGCGTTGGATCTGTTGTTTCTCTTTTTGAGTTTTGTATGTAGTGGTAGTTTTGGGATTGATTTAAATTTGTATTTTTTATTTGTATTCTACCCTTTAATATAATTTTAGAGGAAGACGTATTTTTCAATGTTGGCGTGCAGTCTGACTGTGCAAATATAAGTACCTATACCCTTATTTTATCTTATCTTATCTTATCACACTTCGACCCAGTGGGATCTATTGTGTCGACTTCCCCAATAACGACTGCCATAGATGTTCATGGCAGTCGGGACCGACGGCTTAAGGAGACACGGAGCAGGCGATAATTGTCAATCAATACGCACATAATTTCGAAAAATCAGAGGTACGCGACGTGGGTTCGATCCCGAGACCCTCTGCATTGCAGTCTGTTAGTCTCCCCACTGAGCTATCGCTGCTCTCTTAAGTATACCCTACTAAATGACCATTGATCTTCGTCAGAATTAGCAATATATGAGGGTTTTCTATAGTTCCAAATCACCGTCACACGAGCAATAAGCTCGAGCACTGTCATTTACAATGTATAGAGAGCTCTTTTAAAGATGTTATATAAATTGTATCATGTTTTTTCGTCAAAGTAATTATGTAGTTATCTATACAGTCCGAGGGTTTCGGTTTCGATTGGAAAACCCGAACTGCCAAGCAAAGGTCTCGAGTTCAATTTCAAGGCGCTCATCTCTAACTTTTCGAAGTTATGTGCGTATTAAATAGTTCATTATCGTTCGCTGTAACGGTGAAGGAAAATATTGTGAGGAAATCGGTCTGGGAGTTCTTCATAGTGTTCTCGATGAATATACATAGTCTTAAATCGAGTACAAACTAAATAAGCCTACAGTTTGAAACTTTAATGGCATTTGTTCAAACATAGTTCCACTCCAATCCGTCTCAAAAGTCGGCAACACAAAGACGCGAGGTTTTTTTTATTTTTCTATTATTAATTATCTTTATAAAATAATCCATTGACACCGGAAGAACCAAAAACCCACCCTTTACATAAATTGGCAATAATAAATCATATTTTTTAATAAATATACCACCTATCAACGACTAGGCGAAAACAATAAAATACTTTTTCACTTGCGCTCTTTCGCACTGCGGGACATTTTTCCACACAAAGTTAACTTTGCTGGCAAAGGAAACATATTTCAGCCTCTATTTGTTTACAATTAAGTTCTATTTTTACTTTTGGAACTGTTTTATTATTTTATCTGTATCATGTCAGTCTTGTCAATAGAACTTATGGCGGCAAATCTGTCTTTTATTGTATACAATAGTGGTTATTGTTGTTGTATTATGTTAAAATTAATTCCATTGTACAACATTATTGTGTGAAAAAGAGGTTTTTACGGTATAATTGTAACAAAAGTTTATAATTAGCAATATTTATTTGATAAATTTTGTGGGATTTTGTGATAAGCCGTGTTGTTTCATTGTTGCTGTTTTAGGTTATGCCTTTGGTAGTTTCTTTAATATAAAATTATTCGATAAATTTTATAAAATGGTGTGTCCTTTCAGATTCATTTTTGTCAATTTGAAATGGGAAAACCATTTCAATTTCTGTATTAGACAAAACTCCTCCTATAATATTATAAATGCGAAAGTAACTCTGTCTGTCTGTCTGTTTGTATGTCCTTCTGTCTGTCTGTTACGCTTTCACGCCTAAATCACTAAGCCGATTTTGATGAAATTTAGTACAAAGATAGACTAGACTTTAGGAAAGGATATAGGTTACATTTTGTTCTAAAGAAGGGGTTGAATTAAGGGATGAAAGTTTGTACAAGAATTCTTCATTATCGCGCCTAAACCACTGAACTTAATTTGAAGGAATTTAGTACAGAGATAGACTGGATCTTGGGAGAGGACATAGTTACCTTTTGTTTGAAAAAGGGCGTGAAGGGATTGAAATAAGAGATGAAAGTTTGTATGGGAATTCCTCATTATCGCGCCTAAACCACTGAACTTATTTTGAGGGAATTTAGTACAGAGATAGACTAGATATTGGGAGAGGACATAGTTACCTTTTATTGTAAAAGAGGGCATGATGGGGTTGAAATAAGTGACGATAGTTTGTATGGGAGTTCGTCAGTATCGAAAATAAAACAATGGGACTTTGTATTTAGGCATTTGATAAGAAGTAAATAAGTAAACATTGGCCCCAGGGATTTTGAGATTTCAACCTGCATGGAGATGAAATAGGAGACGAACGGTACTTTTAACTGATGACTTTAGACAGACCCTGCCGGTTATTACTAGAGGGACACCGCAGATTAAATAAATGCCTGTTTGAAGGCGTCTGTATTATGGGTCTTGTCCCTAGCCTTTATTATTCCCAAGTCACTTGGGGTCGGCTTTCCTAATCTAACCGGATTTGACTGGATATCAGTTTTTACACGGAGCAACTGCCACCTGACCTCCGCAATGGGGTAACCATATCGTAAGGCTAGACCAGTGTCAGGATTATTATAGGGCACTTACTTCCCAATAACGACTGCCATAGATGTTCATGGCAGCCGGGACCGACGGCTTAACGTGCTCTCTGAGGCACGGAGCAGGCGACAATTGTCAATCAATACGCATATAATTTCGAAAAGTCATGTAACTTCGGAAAGTCAGAGATGCGCGACGTGGGTTCGAACCCAAGACCCTCTGCATTGCAGTCTGTATTATGGGTATACGTAAAAACGTTTTGTCTGACAACAAATATGCGAGTACAACTACACAATGATTGTCACGCAGAGCAATATGCAGCTGCCTTTCTAAAAGTCAAAGAAGATTGTATGCTAACAGACAGCAATGGCATTATTATACTAAGACCTGAATTCTGTCAAATTGTCGATAACACAGATGATTTGAATTATGTCTATCTAGATCAACAAATAAGTATGGGCAATCGTGAATGGTCGTGTGACAGATGAATTTTGGTGTCAACAAATGAGACAGTAGGCCACATAAACGAACAAATTATGTCAGTTGTTGAGAGAGATGTTGTCGTGTACCTGCCTCTTAGTAGACAATGTTATGAACATTGAACAAGTGCCATCGTACCCTATAGAGTATCTCAACTCTTTAGAATTATCAGGTGTGCCTTCCCGTAAGTTAAGGCTGAAAGTTGGTATTCAGCCCTGTCAATGAGAAATCTTGCCGCATACAGACTATGTAATGGCAAAAGAGAAAATGTTTTAATTCCCCGTATTCTGATAATTCCGAGCAATTTGCCATTTCAGTTTATAAGAATGCAGATTCCCTTAAAAGCAGCATTTACGATAATAAGAAACAAAACTGTTTTCCATGGGTAACTCTATATGGCATGCTCACATGTATCAAACCCAAAGAAAGAAAAAGTCCCAAAAAAAACTGTTTATAATAAGCTATTTGCGGTAAACCAAAGCATTTTTAGTGTATTATTTGCAATATAGTGTTCTTACAAAATTAAAATCTTGCCCAAACTATTCCACGCGGATGAAATCGCCTCTGTCCTGGAGCGATAGGCAGAGACAACGTATTAAATAATTGAGAAGAGAAAAACCGCTACGCACCCTTGAATTGCCCATCCTAACTATTGCAATAGAAGAAAGTTGACAATACTGAACTCTTTTGGTAAGGGACAGCCGCATCGTCGGTTCCGGGAATACGCCAAGTTGCAGTATTTCGATTTCCACTTGCAGTGATTCCAACATATCTCTATTAGTTTATTCTGTAGTATTCATGGTTATACCCTTCACGCAAGCCTCTTAATTTAGGGTTCTCTGTCAGTGCCTGTGTAGGATATTAATGTCCCAATTTCAACTATTGCTTTCCCTTGCTAGAAAATTATATTGTCGTCATTTCACCACAATCTTTAATACATCGATTCCAAAGACCCTTTAATTAAATCATAATTGGAGCCCCATCCCTTCACACATAGGACGTCAAGTGTCACAGTCAAATATTTAGTGCGTTGTTGACATAACACTTGAAGATGTCAAGTGCCTCATAGAAGCCGCTGTTTATTTTGGCTACCGGTTTTTTGCCTCCACAGTTTACCCCACAAACACTTGAGGAATGGTGATGGGTAAAAACTTATATAACATCATTTTTTTCAACATAGGAATTATAGATTGACTCTTCGGATGGCGTAATTGTTTAAGAGATCGCCTTTCCACTGCCATTGCGTCGAGTCCTGTGGGTTCGAAAGGAAAGGGACAATAGTTGATAACAGAGTTGCTTCCACTCACAGGTTATTTCTAATCATATTATTAAGTTAACTGTAATACGAGTTGCTGTGACTATTATTTCATTTTTTATTAATATGTATCTTAAAAAGAGCAGCGATTGCTCAGTGGGGAGACTAACAGACTGCAATGCAGAGGGTCTCGGGTTCGAACCCACGTCGCGCACCTCTGACTTTCGGAATATTTTGAGTTTTCAAAATTATGTGCGTATTGATTGACAATTATCGCCTGCTCCGTGCATCGGAGAGCACGTTAAGCCGTCGGTCCCGGCTGCCATGAACATCTATGACAGGCGTTATTGGGGAAGTCGACCCAAAAGATCCCACTGGGTCGAAGTGTCGCCGGTCTGTACTGACTGGCCTCCACACAAGATAAAATAAGATAAGAATATGTATCTGAGAATTAACAAATTTTTACTTTTTAAATCTTATTGAAATAAATAACTGTAACAACTACACACAGCAGCTCATATAAGGAAAATAATATAACATCGAATTGGATTGATGTAAACATTTGGCGATTGAAAAGATTAGCCATGAGTTTCTTGCCTGCTTCTTCTCATGAAAGCTCTACTCCTCGAACCCTTTGCCTGAACCTAGCAGCTACCCTAAATGTAGCTTCAGTAACTTAGTAAACTCAGTAACCCATAGGTATATTTTGACGTTCATAAGTGTTACCTTGTGACCTAAATGAATAAATGATTTTTGACTTTGACTTTGACTTTAACAGGCTTCTTTCAATGCAAATTTAAAAGTTATAATTGCCGCTAGAGTAGATTATTCCTTTTAGCGGTTTCTCAACAAACAAAGGGAAACCCGTACAATAATTCTAAAAACAGTAGTTTTGCTTTCAATGTTTGATCTCGAATAGCATTCAACAAAATATTGACACACTCTCGTTACCGTTCCATAAATGTATAAATAAGTTTGAAGTTGTGAGTAACACAAAATTGCAAGAAATTTCATCCAATAAAAAATCAGCCACATCTTATTTGACTTCTCACGTGAAATAGACGCGTCAGCCTCAAATTAATCCATCAAGCTTCAAGTTAAGCTTACACTTTTTAGCGAAAACTTTCTGCCAGTCATCCTACCTTGGGTGGGTTTTTTACCACCATCATATATGGTTTTTTATACCAGCACCACTTGAGAAGTGGCAAGTCACCTTCGGCTCCCCAAAGAAGCTTCCTTTCTTTCCTTCCTATGTTTTTTTAGAAGTTTTAAGCTGTGAAACTTGTGATGGTGCCAGAATTGTTTGGATTACATTTTTGATGTGATTATGAATAGATTTGCTTAGGTTAGATTGAAGTGTTTTATTAGATGTTTACTGACGTGGGATACACTATATTTTATTAGCCGAAATGTTTCCTTTTTTAGATGAATGTGTGCCGTAGGTGCTATAGCAAGCAGTGAAGTTAGGTCAGTTGTTATTTCTTTATTTATTTGCTGTAAACAAGGTACATTACATTGATGTCATACTATAATAAATTAGCACAAACCTGTTTAGCCGTTTGAAATAGCATGCAAATATAGGTACATGTTATATGGAGTTAACAAAGTATGTCTCTTCAAACAATCATAACACATTTTAAATTAACAATGTCATAATTCGTATTTGATTAGTAGGTCAATTAGGTACTCATCAGGCCATATGTTCCATAACTTCTTTAACAGAGTAAAAGTTTTTCTGCATGTTGAAACAATGTTCTTAGATTAAAGGAAGAAAGATTTTGATTTAAAAAAACCATCGGTAAATAAAATGATATGTACCTAATGAAAATAAACTTAAAAGTTTTTAAACTTTCGCGATTTGTACACATACTTAATATAATGTTAGACAACGGGAAAATAAACTTTATTTCACTGACCATTAAAAACAATTGAATTACTTATACGTGTACATATATTATCAGCAACCTGGTTCTTGATATTAAGGCTATCTGCCGACATAAGCCTCCTCTAGTTCCTTCCATACACTTCGGACTTGAGCTAGTCTTCTCCGATTTGGTGGTAATTTGTCCCCCCACCTTTTGTTCTCTACCTTGTTGTCTTTGTCTGTTTCTGGAGTACCATTCTGTTACGGTATTTGTCCATTTATCTATTGTTGTCCTCATCATATGTCCAGTCCACCTCTCTTTAAGTTTCTTAATTTTTACAGCGACGTCTTCTACTTTTGTTATTTCTCTTATTTTAGTAGCCGTCCATTTATATTTAACTAAAATTTAGTAAGCTTCTTTCCATCGCTCTTTCGCAGGTCCGGATCTATGGGTTCATTTTTAAAAAATCATCGACCCTTTCCCTTTTTCACAAGGGAAAGCCTAAGAACTTATACTATACGTTTATGTATAGACAAATATAAATTTTACCTGATGAACCGTCATATCTTATCACAAGACCCCTGTGTTTAGAATTAAACAAATATTTGTTATAAGCCATTGGTATAAGGGCTGAACAAAGCGCATATAAAAAAAAAGTATGTGTACACTAGGGACAATTACGGCTTACCATCAGGTAAGCCGCAGCTTGACTTGTGTACCACAAGCACCAATTAAAAATCGCACCCGCTTTTATACATTATGGTAAAAATCAATATCACACACGTTTCTATTCCTATAGTACTACAGTAAAGCTTTCAGAATCACTGCTAATGACGCCTAATCACATAAAATTAAAAAACCTAAATGACCACCCCGAACTGCGAACTAAAAAGTCAAAAAATCATATTAACGTATATCAAAATAAGGGGCTATAACTTGGCAGAATGGCCGCCGAAAAAAGTTTAATGTCCAATTTTTAGGCGCCAAATCGGCCACCCTTTTCGTCACACTCGATAAAAAGTAAAAAAAGAGGTTATGAGAATCTGTGGTAGAAGTAGGTAATTAAAGCAAATTAAGTTATAACTTGGAGCAAAATATTGGTCACAGATAATACAAACCTATTTAAAAAAGTAACATCGGTTCTGAAGAAATTTGCTTGTGATCCAATTATTTGCCATGAATAAATTCATTTGCTATAGGTTAAAATATGATTCGCGCGGCCCCACCGATTGCGGTTTTATCGAGGAACACCGTGGTAGGTTTAGTCGGTATTACCGGGAGGTCCATTCTTATGACCAATAGTATCTCTCTTTATCCCCGTGAGTCCGACATAGGTCCTCAGCCCGCCCCCGCAGAGGGGTAAGCGAAAAAGCATTCAACGAAGAAAAAAAAAATTGCTTATGTAAAAATTAACTTTCTTAATTACTTAGACTTATGCCTAATTTGCCTTAAGGGAGACGGAGATGTAATCACACAAAGGATAATACATTTATTATCTCTTTCGTAGGTGTAATTCACTCTCATTTTACCAGTTTAGGTACATGGACATAACGGATGGAATGGACGGAACGGAGACCTACCACCTGGAGACCTGATCCACAAAACCATTTGATCACACATTTTTATGCCGTATGGGATTAGAATTTCGAACCCATACTACTCGCTGTAGTAGCACTGGCAAGGTGACTACTTAAAATACTACGACATCCGATCAGTCCTTAAACGAAACTCTAAACATAACTCATTGCACGGCGCTTAATTTAGTTATACGCTAAATTAAATGAAATGATTGAGCGTGGCCCCAACTCATATAGTTATTGTATCAAAATAAGTAATAGTTTCCTACAAGTTGATCTTGAGGTCCCAGGATGTCATTATGTACAGGTACTATAAGATCATTACGTTCTGGACACACTGAGAGATTGCGTCCCATATACGATTTGATTTTTTGTTTGTTTGTAATGATTTAACTCAAAAACAACACAACCGATTTTAAAAATTGTAAGTCGTCTGTGTAGTTTCTTATTTTTAATTTTTTTTGCTCCTCAAAGTGACCACACTCCGCCTGATGGTAAGCCGTCGTGTGGTCTAAGAGCAGTGGCCTCCACATCGTCCAACGGCCTGAGAAGATGCTTTTTCACGCCCCGCTTAAAGGACCCAGGATTGAAGGAAGAAGGAAACACGTGCCTTGGCAGAGAATTCCATGCCTTGACCGTTCGAAAGAAAGAAATCTATAATATCACCAAGTAACAGACTATATTGTATTTTAAAAAGTACTGGTTCTAACATAACCTACTTTTATGCGAGCGAAAAGCTAGTTTAATTTTAATGGATGAAAGTGACCTGGCTCAAAGTTTTGAGAAAATGGTGTTCTTTTTTCATAGCTTTTGTTACTATCCAATAACTTAATAATAATTGTCTTCATATTTAAAGAAGCTATTCATTAGTCGATATGAAATCACTTTAGTAATTTGTAGAATAAATAAATGGTAGCTCAATTTGACATTATGTAATAAATCTCTCTCTATAGTCGGTTCCTCATGTCCAAGGATCGTGATCATCGTTTGATAATCCACATTTGGATCGAACGATTTGCCTCCATCGGTTCCTGTTCATGGCACTTCTGACCACCGAGCTGAGTTTGGTTGAAGATGAGTGCTTTACTTGATCGGTCCATCTGGTTGGGGACCGTCCTCGAGCTCTTTTGCCCTACGTGTTCCCAACTACGATCAGCTATTCGAGGGTCTCATCTCCTCTCCGTACTATGTATGTTATAAATATATTAGTAATATTTATTTAAAAGTATCGCCAATTATAATAATATCTTCAAAATTGAGTTCCGATATACTCTAAAATGAAAACCGAAATGCGATTTATGATCACATTTGACTTGTTTATTTTATTTAGAAGAGTAGGTACTATTTGTGAACCGGACATTTGTTTTAAATCTATTTTATTACAAAAATTGGCCTTTTGCAATAATAACACGAGTTGCAGTTTAATAAATATGAAATACCTATTGAAAAATTAAAATATTATTTTGTAAATTAACGTAAAACTTATTCATTTAATTGTTCTCCTAACCACAACTCACATCTATAATAAGCTTCCCATCTTAGTGTACAACCGTCTTTATGGACCGGATGTGTTCGGAACTCTTCCTTGCCCTTTATATGGTAATGATTACACGAGTTTTTGAGATTGAGTAAAAAATATGAGCAGAAAAAATATTTTCCCACAGCCACTGTGGGAGAGAGCAATTTGTGAAGTCTCAGTAACTTTCTCATGAAATAACTTGGCAACATTAATGATTGGACTTTGATAAACAATTTAATCACCAGTAAAGTTTTGAACTTGGTGATTAAACTGTTATTTTGTGAAAGTAACAAATATCCTTTCTTGTTTACGTGGGAGAATGCTTTGACGCATACCTCTCCGCGGGGTGACGGAGAGGTTATGTCGGGCTCACCGGAGGAAAGATACCCCGGTAATACCGACTAAACCTACCACGGTGTTCCTCGACATAGCCATTGACGGCGGAACCGCGTGAATCGCTTTCAGGTTTCGGCCCGCCGCGCCGTGTAAAACGGCAGGCCACTACATAACACTTCCTCTATTGTCCCCTTGTGGGGGGAACAAATAACACGACTCAGAGGCGCACGTGGGAACACGCACGCCGCCTCTCGGACCTGGCGCTGATCGGGTGGCGAGCAGGCCCACGCAGCCCACCACCCGCAGGTCAGGTAACAAATTTCCTGGGCTAACGTTGTCTCTATGTAGGCCAGAATCGTAGAACGAGACGTTTATCGCTAAGCCAGAGACTCAATAAAACAAACAAAATAAAAATAGGGTAGGTAAATCACAATTCTTTTACTACAATGTTGTAATACTTACTTACTTTTTGCAAATAAATTCATTGAAATTAGAATTTGGCGAAACGAATACCTCTGTATACTCATTCGGAAATAAAGGCGAGAACATCTGATATATTATAAGAATATGTACCTACGCTAGAGAATCTACAAACCCATAATTAATTGTAATTATTGGTCTTTTATTATTATTGTATTATTAATTGTAATTATTGGTCTGTTATTATTATTACTAGCGGTCGCCAAGTGGTCGGAATTCGACCATAACTGATTAAAATTTTAAGTTTGATCGTTATTAAGATTTTATTGTCTATAACTATACCCTTATAATCATATTAGTCACCTACTCGACATACATAAGTAACCATAGTTACGAAGAATTCTACGACATCAGCCGAACAATTCCGAAATACTACGAACGCGATTCGACTGCTTGTGTCAAATGCATGGCTGTGTGCGTGTAGTGTTTTTCATTAATATAATGTATTTCTAATGCATATTTTAAAAATATTAGAATTCGCCACTCCTTCTCCATATAAACTTTAACTGTGCCTTTCATACTCCTCCGTCTGCGCAATTTTCGTAAAAAGGGGTACAAAGATTTGCTTCACGTATTAATATATAAATATTAGGTAATTGTAATTATTGGTCTGTTATTATTATTATTTTTACTATTGCCATTTTGTTCTTATTGTGTTGGTGTTTTCTAAGTTAATTAATGCTAATGATTTGGTCGCATTTTAATCCTTACTAATATTTATAATAAATTAATTCTAATATTATTACATAATATTTATAAAACTTCATCATAATTATTTGCACGCCGTGATGGCAAAAACATGTTGATACAAATGTAATTAATATTAAGAACCAATGTATAGGACTTGTTCTGTATACCACACATGTTTGTTACAAATAAATTTATCTTTATCTTCATCTTTATTACAAATTCAAAAATAGCTTTGTCTGTTTATTACCTCTTTACGGCTAAACGACTCAACCGATTTAGATGAAATTTGGTACAAAAATAATTTAAAATCTGGGAAAACACATAGGCTACTATTTATCAATGTACCACGCGGGGAGAGCCGCTCGCAAAAGATAGTTAACTATAAATAAAATAAAAAATAGGCATATGTAAAGAGACACAGGCCTCATTACTTTGTATCACGCTATACCTGCAAATACAGCTAGGTGCGCATACGCAAGATGTCTCGCGCAGTAGCACCACACACAGTAGGCCAGTGGGTGACCGTAGGGCTTCGATCGCGGCCACACGCGCGCCATCACACGCCTCATTAGACAACACGTTTTATTTTAACACCACTGCTTACCCTGTGTGGTTTTATTTGTTGTATTGTCAAATGTGACCACACTCTTCATGTGTGACCACAGATTCTGTATTTCTTTTCTACGTTTATATTATAGTGTTTGAATAAATACGTATCTAGTCCTGTTGCATAAATATGTTTGTCATGGGGTTTGAGTTCTTTAGTACTACATTTATCACACGGCTTCGCTCGCCTAACTCTAGGTTAGGCTAGATTAGTGATGAAAGGTACTCTATGGTGCCAATTCTGTTGTCACAAAATTCTCTAATCTTAGCTAAAAATCTCTAAAATTTATTTTAGTCCTATCACGTTTAGCGATTTCAGAATACGAAATGTCGTTTGACAGGACTAAACTAAATTTTAGAGATTTTTAGCTAAGATTAGAGAATTTGTGACAACAGAATTGGCACCAATGTCCTTTTTCTGTATCCGTAACAACGTGTATGCGAAATTTCATGATGATCGGTTGAGTAGTTTAGTAGTGTGCGACCTCAGGTATAGGCGACCTCTTGTAGAATATGTTTGCAATGAATCTAAGGTTGGATTTCCAGATCGGTAGTCAAAGCACGAAAGCAATTAGGAAACCTGATAAAATAAAGAGATTAATACAATAATGATCTAATATTTGTAACATCTGTTGGGGTATCAATGCATGTATAATAAAAATAAAAGAAATTTGGTGAAGATGAAATTGTTTGGTTCAATAAATCTAGAAATCTGAACTGAAGCAAAACAAAAAATACCTCCTTAAGATTAAGTAAATATAGAAAAAATTTACATTGTATTAATTTTTGCCCGCGCCTTCGCTCAGGAACAGTACCCCTCACAACGTGTAAGCGAAATTTCATGATGATCGATCGAGTAGTTTAGGCGTGACCGCGTAACAAACAAACTAACATTCACATTTATAATATTAGTGAGGATTGATATTTTTCTAATAACAAGAAAATATTTTTTCCTTATTACTTGTATCCTGGTTAAACGTCTTCAGCTAAGCTAAATTGCTTGTCTTAGGCGTAGTTACAGATCAGTAGTGCAATGAGTGGGATAAGTATTCAGGACGTCTAGATCGTAAGTCCGATGCCTTATCCATTGGGCTACTGTCGGTTTAATGACTTGTGGTTAAACGCTGATTTCACTTAACGTCTAATTATTTAATTAATTACCTTACTGCAAGTAGCTACTGTGTTATCTTATCTTATCTTGTGTGGGAGCCAGTCAGTACAGACCGGCGACACTTCGACCCAGTGGGATCTTTTGTGTCGACTTCCCCAATAACGACTGCCATAGATGTTCATGGCAGCCGGGACCGACGGCTTAACGTGCTCTCCGAGGCACGGAGCAGGCGATAATTGTCAATCAATACGCACATAATTTCGAAAAGTCATATAACTTCCGAAACTCAGAGGTGTGCGACGTGGGTTCGAACCCGAGACCCTCTGCATTGCAGTCTGTTGGTCTCCCCACTGAGTTATCGCTGCTCCTAGTTACTGTGTTACACAAATAGTTCTTTTGAGAAGGGATCCTTGCATCATTTTAATGTTTATAAAATAAACTACACTGGACGGATGGCGTAGAGGTTTAAGAGGTCGCTTCGCCAATGCCACTGCGGCGAGTGTTGTGGGTTCGAATAGGACCAGACGTTGTGTGGTCCACAAATGGTTGTTCTTTGTGTCCGTTGTTTCAATGTCTGGGTGTTCTTTGTGTCCGTTGTGTGAATGTTTGTAAAGTCCCACGCAACACAAGAATAATATACCTAAATAAAAAAATCTCACACTCGTGTTAAATTCTAAACAAACATAATACGTAAAGCAATAACATAATTACATGTTTTACTAATTATTACAGAATTATGCATCTCTCTCGGAAAACCTCACTTATTCTTACATAGATACCTATGACCCTACCTTCCCAGAACGTGTCATATTTCGGAACCTAGTCCAAAGTATCTGTATGACACATTAAATCTTATTCCTCATTGAAAGAAGTTATATTAGTTAAGTAGGTTTATAAACAAACACCAATTGTATGTAAGAATCGTAATTCCCCATTTAAAATGACCAATTGGTTGGCAGCTGCCCGCGCATGCGCTAGAAGCCTCACAAGAGACGCCATTGCGGTCGATTCACAACTGTCACTTTTCCCGCCCTTTCATTGAAAATGGCTGCCAGATGTGATGATTTTTTTAAACAGTTTTTGCACAAATCTCAGCTGATCGGTTAATTAGTTGTTCAATTAGCAGCGTAATTGCAGTAACTGAGGAATTTTAAATATTTTTCGTGTGAATATGGCGCCATATGTAGGTCAAATTTTGATGAGAAATATTTTTTATCAATTTCTGATTTGAACAACGGTTGACCGCGGTTATTCCTATAGGCAAGATGCTATAAATATCTTCGTGAGAATTTTTACTCGCTAGTCGAATATTTGGACTTTTGAGTGTTAGGACTATTAACAGTTAGATATTCAGTTTGATTTCACTATTATGTGGTGACGAAATCTAAGTACCTACATAGGTACATACATATATGTACTACGGTATTACATCATAATTACACACACATTAACATCATAATAACTACCTATCACACGAACTAATTTTGATTAGTTTGTGTAATAGGTTGCTATTATGATCCAAATATGTAATGTAAAGCATAGAATTATTAAGATAATGCATCAAATAAAATACTATATTGTGTTATCGTGTACGGGAGTATGAATAAGGGTATTATTGAAATTAAACACCTTATGCGGATTTTGTCGCGTTGTTTATTTTACTTTTAAAACTATTTATATTTAGGTTTACACTTTGCCCCGACGTTTCGAAATTTCGAGCGTTTGAAGGGCGTTGCATCTATTTAAGTAGTTATCTCTAATTATTTCAGTAAGTGGAATACTTTAATTATTGTTATTTATCGGTAAGTAATAATGAAGCTATTTATAGATATAATAATAAGTAGTACCTATTGTTATATAGTTAGTAGATTGTCACTTTATTCTATTAGGTTTCAAACCTGCGAAGATAGTAGTTGGTAAAAAGAAATAAATTGCCTTTTAGAATAAAAGAAAACCGGGGAAGGCCATAATCCTGGGGAAGTGCATGGTAGCCAATTCCCGTTTGTCGGTATGACAAAGATATCATATGGAACACGGAAAAGGCGGAAAATTTGAAGAAAACACGACGGTTTATATTAAGATGTTTACATAATTATATACATAGTCTAACTTCTATATCCCTCCTGCAACAAGATACAGTCTGTTATTTTTCTTTAAAAATTCATGTCAATTCAATTCATATTATTACCTATCCACAAAACTATTACAATGTTCATTATAAATATAAAATAAAACGCATATTAATAGACATTTTGCCGTTTACCGGGCATAGTATGTATATGTGTCTATGAATCTATGTAACGGAATCTTTGAACGTGATTTTCACCCCTTTCAAACCGATGGATTGATTTGAAACTTTGCATACTTATCGAGAACCGATGACAATAGAAAATTTAGAAAAAAAAAATTGTATAAAAAATCTACAAAACAGCGTGGGGTGCTTTCTAAGTATTTTAAAACCCCCACCCCATGCTTCTTTACATTAAATTTATTAAATTATTTATATTTTTTAGTTTGGTTTTTTTAATAAAACGGGTTTTTTAGTTTTTTTTTTACACGATGCTATTATTTGAAAGCAAGATACTGTTACTAGCATAGCCTGATCTACTTTTACACGAGCGAAGGCGCGGGCAAACGCTAGTATTTAATACATATGTATTTTTAAAGTTTAACTTCCAAAGTGAAACGTAAAAATACGGCACATTTGACGGTAAGCGGTTTCCCAAGCCTTTGCGCACTTACAGCGTCATGTCATTTCTTTTCGAAGCTCTCGACGCAATCTCATTTGAATCGAGTGCACCATGGCGTGATGGTTTAATTAGTTGCCTTGCTGCTTCCAGTACGCCGAGTGTTGTGGTTCAAAACCCACACAATACAAAAATTTGTGTGGTCCACAAAATATGGTTGTTCCAAGTCCACGTATTCTGTTCGATGTTTGATATGCCTGTAATACATATATTAATAATACTGAGGGAGTTGGTTTTAACGTCTAACTTGCCGAAAACCGTATAAATTATGTAATTTCCTAAGCTTTCTCTTTACGTGCACTCTATTGTGTCAGCAGTTGTATTAAAGAAAAGAAATGGCGGTATTCGAAGATCTAATACCTATGAAGTACTAGCCGAAGATCTAATGCCTACTACGTAACAAAAAAAGGTATTAACTATGCAATTTCCTCAACTTTCTCTTTTCGGGGAACCCATGACGAAATGCCTATAAGTATTTTACAATTTAAAGTTAACACGCGTTGCCCGGGGTATAAGTTTCAATAGGCCGTATCAAATGGAGACTTCCCATAATTTCCTAAACAAGGTTTCATTCACCGGAAGTTAGCAGAATTTGTAAGATATCGCGCTTCCGGGTAGTATAATGCATTGTCACATATTATACCACGAGCTTGCAGTTTTGATATTTTATGTTGTTAATAATATTTTGTTCGCCCCGTGGTGCGGCGTTAGTGAATGGGACTGTTGTGTATTAAGTCTCGACCCAGTTTTCAATTCTTGGGTCCGGCTAAGGTTTATTTGGTTTTTTGTTAAGAGTTTCTCAGGAACAACATGGAGTGTAGTATTGGCCAAGGTAATGTCTGGCAAAAATATTGATGTAATATATATGTGCCTGTTCCATCACTTCTTCATAGAACTCATGGCTTAAGAGTACAGCTGCATTGAGTAAATAAATTCGCGACTCTATTGCTGCACGAATTGAGGTTTCCAACGTGCTACCGGCGTGATATAATAATCTTAAGTATGAGGAATTAAATACATTTCTTGACAACTTTTTACAATTCTAGTGAATTAAGTAACAAACAGAGAGCAAATCACTCAAATAAAATGCTTAAAAGTCGACATCGACATCGACTCAATCTCTTATCAAGAGTTGTTCAAGCCGCCCTTAGGCCTCTGACACGGCTTAACGACTCCTGTCAATTTGGCAACAGCCGGGACCGACTTTTTAAATGACCTCCGAAGCACGGAGACGCTCAGATGAAGTACCACTAAGCGGTCACCCATCTATAGACTGACCGCACCCAACGTTGCTTAACCTCGCTAATCGTTTACCGATCAGTGAGTGCAACTGGCTATGAGCGCCATATTAGCGCCGCGATTAGATGCTAAAGAAAAGTAAGTGTAGCAGTACAAATCTTGCGGGAGTTGTATACACCGATATGTTTAACCTTCTAAGGTGGTTAGTAAGAATACGCCTTGGCTATCCACTGTTTGAAGGTAACCCGGAAGGGTTACCTTAAAGAAATTTCGTATCATAAAAATATACCTATATGTTTAATCGCGAAATCGAAGTCTTTAGGATATTTTTGGTCGGTATATATACATATAACGTTTAAATGCAACATTTATAGCTCCTGGAATTTAGAAGGCCAATTGTCGTATAATACGTTTAGAATAGAGTTCTGATCTAGTCTAAAAACGACAAATATGAACTGGTGTGCAATATAGCTTCACATTTGACGTTTATTTTAATTTAGAAAAATACTATTTGTAATTTTATGACCCCTATACTAGATAAGAAATCTAATTTGAACAGATCTTAATACAATAATTTTCCTTTGGGTAACGGGTTCGACTCGATGTCGCACAAAGTAGATATTATCAGTCTTTTAACAGATAGCAACACCACAAAATTTAGGGCTATGTCTGATAGACACAAATGCCAAACTAATTAGGTCGAATCTAATCATATTTCGGGAAACATGGACGCAACACTACCTAACCCCAAAGAGTAAGCAGGCGTTGTATAATTCGGCCATTTATATAATTTAAAAGGACATACACCTAAATGTTAGTTTATTCGCACAACGGTCAAGTCCTGTGGATCGGAAGCGGTGCATCTTGCGGACATCTCACCACCGGACGTGCAGCTATGAGCAGAGTGCATGCGCCACTGAGCCGGACACAAGAGTTTTGCAAAAAATGGCATTCGCCAATTTTATACCTTTTAATTTTTGGGATATCTCTAAAGGCCAGTATGCCTCTAGAGATACAAATAAAAATATATTAACATAGATTAATTTAAACTAGTGTCCGTCCAAAATGGTCCAAATTCGACTATAATTGTAATAAATTGTATATGAGTAAACAATTGTTGGTTAGCCATTAAAATAACTAAATAATAAAATAAAAAGTCACTACTGATAATTTGAGGACAATTTATATAAAATTACATTAATAACAAACGCATCATCGATTTTTTTATTGATAACACTAAATAGTCAATAAAAAAAAACATGCGGGGCAGTCTTTGGGGACTGCCGGTAGAAGTGAAAACTAAGTAACTAGCGTGCGATGACGATGACGCGAGTTTCAAGCTTTTTGTTCACCCAAAAAGTACACATATATAGGTGCACAGTATACATATAGCTCATGGAAAGCGTTCGGTGACGATGACGCGAGTTCCATGATTTTTGTTCACCCAAAAAGTGCTCAACGCGCCTAAAGAAGTTTTCACTTGAAAAATCGTGTTAAACAGAACAGTACCTAATAGGTAGTATGTACCTACTAAATTGTTTTGCCTTTGCCTATTTACATACCTATAGAGTAAAGTACCTAAACTAAGTCTTAAAAAGTCTACCTGAATAGAAAATATTGCTGGATCGATGCGCAGCCGGAGAACGTGCGTGTGTAATGCGACTGATGTGCATGACGTCTCGAGTTTGTTTTACGTTGGAGAAACGTGTTACTACGCTTTATTGTTAAAAAAATCTCAGTTATAATACAGAGTACTCAGTTCTATTTTAAGAATAACAATTAGAGTCTGAACTGTTCTCTTTAGGATACAATAAGCGGGCCTCCGTTGGACTCTTACGTGAGACCTACAGCATTATATTTTTCTTTTTTGTTATACTTCTTAGGTGGCAAACAAGTATGCGGCCCACCTAATTGTAAGTGGTCACCGTAGCCTATAGACGCACGCAACACCGGAGGCTTCACTTGCACGTTGCCGACCCTTTAGGCAAGGAAGAAGAGAATAAGGAAGTGGGAAGGAAAAGGAGCGGGAAGTTGGAAAGAGGGTGTTTGTGCCTCCGGCACTCTCACTCACCGAACGAAACTCACCAGTAGGAATACTGCTATTTCACGTCGATATTCTGTGAGAGGGTAGTCCTTCCCCGGTCGAGCCGGCCCATTCATGCTGAAATCAGCGAGTCTCTATTACTCATAAATATATGGTGTAAAATGGAAGTCATCCACCTTTGCAAACCCCTGAGGGTGTAATAATAGGCGTGAGACTATGTTTTATCGTCAACTCCAGATAGACCCCAGGCGTAGCGGGAATGGCTTACTATCACAGATCTGTATGCTTATTTACCTCAGTAGAGTAAAAAATAAAACAGTACAAAAAAATCGTTTTGTAAAAAGCCGTGCTCCAAATTTCTATCACCGTTAACGCGTTCTGCCAATTTACAAATGAGGGTCACAAATTATAAAAAAGAAGTCTTTAATAAAAGTTATTTGACCGCAGGCGATGCGATTTAGAATATAGTTGTTAATTGCGAGCTTGAAGGCGTTATATTATATAATATATCTAACTGATCGTAATAATGCTTAAACTTTTACCATTTTTTGGCTAAAACCTTCATAATCAAAATATTTCTATTGGTTTAGATCACATAGTAACATTTATAAACGTCAAACTTACACTAACAAAACTTTTCTATGAATTTACATTTACCTATTACCACGTTCACCAAAGCAAATGGACCCAGTGAGAATAATGGCCAAGAAACTCACGGTCGCCCTTTTTAATCGTCTATTTCACAAAGCTGCTTGAACCATCATATCATTTATTTCCTACTGAACACATAAGTATAAAAAAAAAAGTTGTGTAAAATCCCGCACTAGAAATTATTAAAATATAATATTATTAAAATATTTACAGATGAGACATAAAAATATGCAGCCTCGAAATGACTGCATATATTAGTTACACAAATGTTTGTCTTGTCCCGTTACACGGTCAAACCTACAAACACTCGATTCACACTGCATTATCTTTGCAATCAAATTATATTAACAGTTAACTCTTACGTAACTAATAGCGATCCTATTGCCGTCCAGGTCATTTAACACAAAATAAGGTTGTTTTGCTGCAATCTTCGGTAGGGTGGAGGTTCTTCTCGAAGCAAGCTTCTTGAGTCTCCAGTTTGCGTAACACCTCCGTTTCAGGTAGGCGGAGTCTTACTGTACCCCACCTGTCTTGTGTTCTCTTATGATATTAACTATTTTAATTTTATTAATTTCTCAATTAGAGCGGTTACAATATGCATTGCACCATGTAAAAAATACTACGAATATTTAGTCATTGTTGGTACGAATTATTTTAATTCATACCAACTTTGCCTGCGCTTCACTCGGGAACAGTACGTTTTTACTAGATAGCCTCCTAAATATACCTCTGACAACGTGTATGCGAAAGTCATGATGATCGGTCGAGTAGTTAAGAATTGAAATAGTAACAAACTACCTAACAAAATTACATTGGCAGTTATAACATTAGTAAGGATATTATAATGAATTGTTAATTATTATCGCTTGCTTTAACAGTGCATAAATACATCGCGAGGAAGCCTGCATGTTTGAGAGTTCTCCATAATGTTCTCGAAGTTATGTGCAGTCTGTCAACCCAGTGGCCAGCGTGGTGGATTATGGCCGAACCCTTCTCCCACTGAGAAGAGACCCGTGTCCAGCTGGGAGACAGTTTAATATAGAGCTGATACTATTATATATATATATTATTAAAAAATATTGTAATATCTATGTAATGTGTATACATACATACATAAATTCACGCCTGTTTCCCAGAGGGGTAGGCAGAGACTACGGATTTTCATTTGCTACGATCCTGACACACTTCTCTGGCTTCATTTACTTTCATAACATTCCTCATACACGCTCGACGGTTAAAGGTGCTCTTAACCTGGCCTTTATCCAGAACGTCTCCAATATGATCAAGAAACGTTTGCCTAGGTCTTCCCCTTGCGACTGTTCCATTCACACTAGCCTTATAAACTTTCTTAGTCAGTCTGTTCTCGTCCATTCTTTCTACATGCCCAAACCAGCTTAACATACCCTTTTCTATTCTCGTCACTATATCCACTTTTATGCCGCATCTCTCTCTAATCGCACTATTCCTTATTCTATCTTTCAGAGTCACACCACATCTATATATATATCTATCTATTAATTATATTCAAGTGGCGATTGAAAGGAGTGGGCGTGGTCGAAGTGAGTTTCTTGCCTGCTTCTTTTCATGAGACCTCTACTCCTTCAACAGGTCTTTAATTTTCAATAAAATATTTTCTTTATTAAAATTCTTCACGTATTCAAATAATAGGTACTTGAAATTATTTATATATTATATTCTAAATTTGATTTACATTTCATATAACAAGGCGAAAATCTACCGGCATTAAAAAACCATACTAACCTCAAACGTCTAATTCAATTAGTTTCACAAGCATTAGTCCGAGCCCAAGCCGTAAAGTTGAAAATTATAGACTTACGTTGGCTAAGTATAGCCGGCGCGGGTAACTATAGCCTTTGCGACTAATTTGACAATAACTAGATGTCGCTGTTTTTTTTTGATGTTGTTAGCCGATGAAAGGAAGTGACGTCGTGTAGAAAAAAAATAGCAGAGATTAGGCTTAATTAGATTATGAAGGCTTCTAATTTTCTGAATATCAAAGATTAAAATTATACGTGTATCATTGTACTTACGTCGCACGATAGTGTCCACGCTAAGAAGAGTGAGCTCACCTATCACATTACCCGATGGAGAATAAAATTGCACAGTGTTTAATATGAGTACGCGTGATAATGCTATACCTTGATGCCTTTAGGCCTTGATGGCGTAGTGGTTGGTGTAACAGCCTGCCACGCCTGAGGTCGCGGGTTCGATTCCCGCACAAGACAAATATTTGTGTGCATGAACATAGATGTTTGTCTTGGTCTGGGTATTTCTATGTATAATATGTATGTATTTACAAAAAAAAAAAAAAAAAAGTATATATGTATGTTTATCCATTGTCTAGTACCCATAGTACAAGCTCTGCTTAGTTTGGGCTAGATAGTGTTGTGTGTATGTGGTAGAATATTATTATTATATTATTATTATTATTATTACATATATATAATTCAGATGTCATGTTAGCAATGAGTTAAAACACAACTTAACGATTCAGAAGTATTTAAAGGCGGTAAGAACTTAGACATATTTTATTATATACTTATATACTGGCTTCTGCCAACGCCTTTGCCAGGTGAGTCTATAAACACATGTATTCTATGTGTTATTTCAGGACATGGTCTATATGTGTGACAATTTTCTATCAAATTCGTTGAGCGGTTTACGCGTGATTGAATAACCAGCACCCAATCAATTTCACAAACTTTTATATTTATGATATTAGCAAGCTAAATGCCTCTTCGGTGGTATGAGTTTGTGCTTATGTTTGCAATCAATTAAAAAGTGTCGAATTGGATTCTCGGATTAGGGAGTGTCTTAAGGTTTCCTTTTATTATTAGTAGCCGCAATGTCTAGAAATATGCTCAATAGACTGCCTCAGGCTCACCCGTTATCTACATGAGTTAAGGTATTTAATTCACCTTTGTCTGCCGATTAATTCCATTCCTTCGCATAAATCATGCATTAACAACAACATCAACACTTAAAAATGGAAAGCTATGTAAGTAGCTCACACATAAATATATTAACAGGAATCTTATCTTACTTCTGTACGGTATATTAATCTAAACCAACCCTGCCCTCCTCGCCAAATTTTTCGTCAAGCGACATTCGCCAGTGTCAATGTCAAGCCTATGATTAGGGTCGATTTTCGACAGCACCTCATTGGTCCCTAGTTAACAGAATGATGGCGGTTTGATGACAAGTTGAAGCATTTTTTGCGAACATCTCAAAATTACTAATAGAATTTAATTTTATACAATTTTGCAAGAAATTTTAAATTGTATATAATTTGCGACGGTCGGTTTATTCATTAGAACTTCCTGTGTTTCTAAAGAGAGATACTTAGGTAAGATTTTGATAAATAATTTTCAGATTAAAAGGTGAATTATAGGTATTGTGTAAATATATTTGGCTTAAGGATAAAAAAAAAGTATTACACATCTAATTAACAATTGAAAAATGTTAACAGTATTATGGTGCTAGTAAATAGATACTGGTATGAGGTAAAAAGCTGCCGCGGCAGGTTACGCTTACATTTGAGACCTATCATAAGGTCTCAAAATTCGATTACGAGTCGTAGAAAATCCACGTGTTATATTCAGGGTGTCCCGTAATTAATGGATAACCTTGAAATATCTTACAGTAGAACTGAAGGCCGTTCAGAAAAATGAAAAAAGAAATAATAAAAAATATATATATATTAAAAAGTGCAAGCTACATTAGCATAGCATACTTTTGACTATCTATCTATTAGCATAATTAGTGTTTAATAATAAAACAACAAAAAACCGATGGATTTCATTCATTTATGGCCGTAGTATACTAGAAAGTTTTACATGGTAATTAAAAAAAAAACACATATCTCTGGTAGTAGTTAGGATAGATTTTCTTTAGTATTTTTTTTCTGAACGGCCATCAGTTCCACTATAAGACATTTCCAGGTTATTCATTAATTACCGGACACCTGTATATTACGCAACTGGCACATAAACCAAAACTATAATAATAATAATAATATTCTACCACATACACACAACACCATCTAGCCCAAACTAAGCAGAGCTTGTACTATAGGTCCTAGATAATGGATAAACATACATATATACGTCTTTTTTGTAAATTCATACATATTATACATAGAAACACCCAGACCAAGACAAACATCCATGTTCATGCACACAAATGTTTGACTTGTGCGGGAATCGAACCCGCGACCTCAGACGTGGCAGTCGATTACACTAACATACTGACGAAATACTAACACAATAGGTACTTTGTACTATTTTAATAATCCTGCCACTATAACACACGGATTTCCTTGATAATCTTATAAGAAGTGAAGACCTTGGCACCACTTCACATGAGGACGTGGTGTGTAAGGCTCTGCTCCTGTTCGTCGACTATACGACTGCTTACCATCAGACCGAGGGTAGTCATTTTGACTGGCAAAAAAATGTACCGTCTTGATGTGAATCGGCAGACTTGAGACTTCTTTCAAAAACATTATATAGAGCGCTAACAGGTTGCTTCACGAAGTTTTCCTTCATCGGAATACGAGCGACAATTCGGCTTTTATATCAACATATGTTTATTCATTCATCCATTACACAACTTACTATTCACGACACACTCGAGAAATAAATTAAATTAAACACTTCAAGACATTAAGACAACTAACATTTTAGTCTCCCTGTGAACATGGCTGCTGAAAAGTAACCGAAACTTCGGGGAAAGTGTGAATTTGAATCCAAATAATTTTCATAGCAATAGAAGTAAACAGTAACTACGCACAGAGAAATAAATAACGCGTTAAAATCCTTATAAAGCAGTTTAATTTCAATGTATAACATTCGCGTAAACGTAAGACGATATTAAATATGAATCATATTAATATTTGGTCACTCAAATTCTTTCCATAGCGCACCAAATTCAACAATGTAACCGCGATGGGGTCAAAAATGCCCCTTAAAATTTAGTCATAAATTGAGGCGGGCACGCCCGCGGCTGTATATGATATAGTGTGATTTTTTGCCACTGACCGACGCGTTAAAATTTATGATTTTATTTGGAACGGCAAAAACTTAATCGATGGGTCAAGTGGACCCACACTGCTGGCTAAGGGTTGACGGATTTTTTATGTCAATGATTATGGAATGTCTTTGTGTGAAAAATATTTAGTTATTACATAAGCTTGAAAGTTTTTATGAAAATTAATATTTAAGATATTTTTTTTATTATGCATACCTACATCATTGTCAGGTCTTCATCCCCAACGGGAAAGGAAGAAGTGTATTATACCCACATTTCGCCAGATATGGGTTTAGGTCCTAAGCAATCGAGGGCGACCCTATTGCTTTTTATTAGGCACAGTTCTAGACTCCGTGGTGCTGAGAACTGTGTTGTACCTACAGAGAATTTTATCATGGAAATACCCAATAAAATTTTACCAAACCCGGAATCGAACCCGATACTTGATACACAGCACTCGCATAAACTCACATTGTGCCACCGAGGCTTTTGTATAACATTTTATTATTTTAAACGATTGCGTTATCGGTTAAGTGGCTAAGTTTACGGATGTGCTTACAGGCAACCTTGAGACCTCAGGTTTGATTTTGGTATAGGTCAAGGTACCAATGGCTTTTCTCGTTAATTCTTGCAATATACCTTTTATGGATGAAAATAGTCACACCGTATTATGTAAAACCTAACTTAAAGTGGGAAGGAGTAGTTCCTTTATGTATATATTAAGAATTAGAAATATAAAACCTACAATATACAGGGTGTCCGGTAATTAATGGATAACCTTGAAATGTCTTATAGTAGAAATGAAGGCCGTTCAGAAAAAATGAAAAAAGTAAAAAAAAAAAAAAAAAAATATATATATATATATATATATTAAAAAGCACTCTCAAATCTGGGATGTATAATGCAAGAATCAAATTCCTAAAATAATTACACAAATATATCAAAACAAAATCGCACAATATACTCAAAAATGCAGACAGGTCAAACCTCCGCTCAACTTAATTACAAAAGATTTAATACCTATAATTATATAAATGCTACCATTAGCTAGGAATTGAAATAAATCCATACATATTAATGGGTGGTAACCCACGCCTACTGAAAAAAAAAACATTTATTTTGATCTTTAGCCACCGCGTAATATTACACTGTATTTTAACGTATAATTAAAAATATATTTAAGTCTAAAGCTCAATAGAGCGATAAATCGATGATCTTGATGTCTATTGTGATTTTTTTCTATTGCATTGTGTTCTGCAGAGCTCAACACAGCATTGTCGTGAATTTGTTTTGATGTCTGTCAATCAATCTTTTGAAAAATGGCTGTAATTTTGGTTGTTATTGGGCATATTTATGTGAGTTTAATACGTGGGAATTTAGAATTAGATCCAGACAAACTAAATCTGCGTGCTTTTAAAGAAGTAGGTGAAGATATATTTAATATTTATATGTACTTAAAGGCTTACGGGGCAGCAGCTAGAATAATAGCTTTCTATCAAATATATTTTTCTAACAAAAAACGTAGTTTTTTTAATATAGAGCTTCGCTGATTTCAGTATGAATAGGCCGGCTCGACCGGGGATGGACTACCCTCTCACAGAATATCGACGTGAAATAGCAGTATTCCTACTGTTGTGTTTCGTTCTGTAAGTGAGAGTGCCAAAGGCCCAATAACCTTCTTTCCCCGTTCTTGTTCCTTCTTCTTCCCACTTCCTTTCCTAAAGGGTCAGCAAAGCGCAAGTGATGACTCTGGTGTTGCACGCGTCCATAGGCTACGGTGACCACTTACCATTAGGTGAGCCGGACGCTTGCTTGCCAACTTGGATGAAAAAAACAAACATGCGGGGCAATCTTTGGGGACTGCCGATAGAAGTGAAAACTAAGTAACTAGCGTGCAGTGACGATGACGCGAGTTTCACGCTTTTTGTTCTCCCAAAAAGTACACATATATACACAGTATACATATAGCTCATGGAAAGCGATCGGTGACGATGACGCGAGTTCCATGATTTTTGTTCACCCAAAAATTGCTCAACGCGCCTAAAGAAGTTTTCACTTCAAAAACTTATATAATAATTAGAATGACGTGCGTTAGGTATGTAGAAATAATGATACAACTCCTGGATGTCCAAGTAAACACTAACTAATATTATAAATGCGAACGTGAGTTTGTTGGTTTGTTACGCTTTCAAGCCTTAAACTCGACCGATCATCATAATATTTCACATACTCCTTGTCAGGGGTACAGAAAATGATATAGGGTACAATAGGATAAAAGTACTGTTCCTGAGGATAGAAAATTTACATAACCTACATTTACGAAACAAAGCCGCGGGCAATAACTAGTAGGTAAATATTATTTTGTCTGCCTCAGTCTGCCAATATGGCAAAAAACTTATGCTATTAGTAGGTCATTACATAAAATAATAATATATAATCAAAATAGGCGTTATTTAGCAGCAATCATGTAATAAAATTATTGAGATAGCATAGCCACTCACTGATCAGTAAACGATTAGCGAGGTTAAGTAACGTTGGGTGCGGTCAGTCTATAGATGGGTGACTGCTTAGTGGTATTTCATCTGAGCGTCTCCGTACTTCGGAGGGCACGTAAAAAGTCGGACCCGGTTGTTGCCAAATTGACAGCAGTCGTTAAGCCATGTCAGAGGCTTATACAACTCTTGACAACAGGTTGGCCACTAACCAAACGAAAAGAAAAAATAATAAGAAGATTGAGACGATAGGAATCTGCTACGCACGCCCAGATTGCCGACCACAACTATTGCAAAAGAAGGTTGACGATACCGAACTCCTCCGATAAAGGAAAGCCATATCATAGATCCAGGTGTACTCCAATTTGCAGTATTCCGCTTCGAACAGAGGCAAAATACTCAAAGTAAAATCACATTTACCCTATTTTATTGCATTGACACATGACTTCATATAATTAATATAAGCCCTGTTTAATATATTGAACGCCGTGCCGGTCATAAATGACTGCGAACAATACATTTTCTATTGTGGCTTTTGGCAGTCAATGTGTAAAAGGTCCCACTAAGCACGGGCTACTTCTCAACCAGAAAAGCGGCTCGTGCCCAGCAGTGGGACTGTTCTCGTAGAAAGCTCTATCTATCACCGAACACTTTACTATAAAATCAAGATCAGAAATCGGTGCCAAAACGACAGTTCTCTGATCCAATAAAGATGTCGCCATACAAACCTTTTGGCAATTCAAACTCACTTAAATACATTTTAGAGATAACTACTTGGCACCCGATACAACCCTTATACCTTAAATTCAAAAGAAAGTAAACTTTATGTCTATCTAATAAAGTAGAATTTCCTTTAAACTATTCGTGTCTATTATCATTCTAAGTTTCGGCAAGATAGTTAAGTAAAAATGAACCTTATCTCAATGTTTTTAAGTCATACTTAGAATACTAGACGGCTGTCTTTTGTCGGGATATGTAAGGCCAGGTTGTCACGGTACTCTTAGTGACTGGACACAATAAATTCACTTTTATTGGTACTTTTGTAAAAAAGTGAATGGTCAGTCTTTTAAGTGACACTTTTTTGTGTAAAACCGTTTAATTTAGAGTGACTTTCGCTTTTGTTGTTAGTTCATGCCTTTTTTGGTTAAAATGTGAGAATAGATTGTGATTAGATAGGGTTATATCTCTGTTTAGTCAGCATCCCATTGGCTAGGTTTTAGGATTCGATTCTTAGACCTGCCGATACACAATCCATGTTATAATCGAAAAGGCCAACATGAACTGCCACGAGGTCACGAGTTTAATCCTCACTTCCATAGCATAAAGAAAGTTATCAATAAATTAAAAATCCATCACAAAAAAGCACTGAAAAGCAAGAAATTAAAAATATATTTTAATTAGTTTTAATAAGGGGAATTTACTGGCTCCTGTAATACAGTCCTTAAGTAGCTACTGACCCCATGGCCAGGGACTTAAATAATTGTAATAAATTTGTATTAATTAAGATATTTTAATTATTTTAAATAAGCGCCTCATCAAGTCTAGCCAATGTGAAGTCGCTGCCAATTAATTATAAATATATGTAAATCTCAATACTCAAAATTATGTTCATTAGGTACCAATTAATTGAATTATCTGTATTAACTTTTAACGTCGAATTCAAACACTCATATACACTTAACATAACTCTATGGGCAATCATTTGCGGTAAATAGAACACCCAATACGTCTTACCATATTCATTCGTCATCAATTAAATTACAAAAACCACACCATCAGTCTAAATTTTCTCTAAAATTTCACCAATTATGCATGACGCCATTATGAAATTCAAAAAGCAGAAAGCTTCTATTTTAACTACATAATCTTTAAAAAAACATCGGCCAAATTCCCTGCAGCTAAAAAGTTTAACGACCTTTTTAGCGACATTAAAAAAGCGGAACCAAAACGGTTCTTGCCGCCAAATTTTTATAGGTTATTAAAACAAATTAGTGCTACAGTTTAGTAAAAAATCTTTAGAGAAATTTATTAGCTTCCTAAACAATAAAGTTTACTATCGCCGCATCTAAATGGTGTTAGTGAAATACTGCCTACTACCGTACCGATGTGTCGTTAAGATATTGCTAAAGAGGACATTGATAAGGCTCGCATAAATCTATACAAGCTGCATCTTGTGATATATAACTTGCACAAATTGTTAATTTATCAAATCTTAGAAAACCAGGCAAAGAAATGCGTTGTGTCGACGCATTAGGTATATATTTTTTGACAGCTGGTCTCTTGGTTTAAGTCGGCGGAGGATTGTGTCCGACCGCCGAGTTTGATTTTCAGGTCGTGCGTTATTGGCTTTCTCCATTACGAAATTATCAGTAGCAGCACGAATTCTGGGTATATGCCCCGTAGACGGTGATGTATGGCCCGTAGACGGTGATGTATGCCCCATAGATGGTGATGTATGCCCCGTAGATGGTGATGTATGCCCCGTAGACGTTGATGTATGCCCGTAGACGGTGATGTATGCCCAGTAGACGGTGAACTCGCCCTACTTACTTGATTCCTAAAAATACTGCTAAAACAGTGTGAGTATAACATGCTACTTATAATTGTTATGGTAATACACCACTACATATTCCTTAAGAGGTGTGTATATTGAACAAGTGTAACAAAAAGGTCTGTACAATTACGTATATTTTTAGTGTCTTTGGTCTTATCCTATGAATAAGGCTACCCCAAAAACTAAGCAAATTAATAATAATAATAAATAACGTTTATTTTCTTAAAATTATTACACAAGAATATTTGAAGTCTGATTTCTGAGGTAGGTATGAACTACCTGTGTTACAGAAGTCAGTGCCTTGCCCCACAATTTATGCACTACAGTAGATATGATTAAATTATTTATTAAGTAGTATTTTTCTATTATTACATTATGTAGACTTGTTGTTGTACCTGTAGTATATATATAAGTTCACGCTTATATGTTTATGTGATTTCGATTTCGATTCCCGGACCGGTTACATAATTATTAGGTTTTCTTTTAAGAAATTCTCAGTCTCTTTCTTCCTAGCTATGTATCCCACATGGTGGTAGGGTCAGTTTTCCTTATTTTCGCCTCCACTTCGCTCTGTCTTCGACATCATCGTCATTAACATTACATTCCCTCTTGTCCTTTAGCACTACATCTTTTAACCTTGTCTTGGGTCTACCTCTAGGTAGGTAGGTCAACCGGGGAGGTCAAGCTGTAGTGCCAAAATTCCAACGTAGTCTGGTGGCCTTCTTTTCAAGTGACCATAAAATCTCAGCCTACTCTCCTGAGAAGAAGATATAGAAGATAAGAAATTCTCAGTAAAACTCTTTGTATAAAATTTACACGCATAACAAACTTATTTTTACTAAACAGTAGGAAGAAAGATTACGTTGTAAACCAATCTAATAAAAACTTAACCCTCAACTAACAGCTATAGTTAAACATCCTCATATTTCGGACAATATGCGAAATTAAATATTGTTTGCGGCCACACAAGTGAAGTCATAAACCATTCGGGCCGAGGGGCGGAGCCCTAGGGCTCTGCCCACGGAGGCGCCAATACAAATGATATAATATACGAGCGGTACTTCACTACAAAGATACTTTTTGATAAATTGTGTACAAAATTTCACGGAATATTTGTTTTCCTAAGTAATATTTTGATGTAGTTCATCGATTATTTTACTTAGATACCTATATAAAATGTAATGCAAACGTTAAATTGTTAAGATAAGATCTTCCTATACCTTATTCAAGCAAATAAATAATTTGTACCTTTTTATCATATGTTATATCTTAGAATCTTTATATAAACTCAAATACTCTCATTCTGCGTAAATAGGAAAACTCAATCAAATTATGCTCGGGCACATTGTAATATCTATACTTTATGGGAAAGAGACGACCACCATCTTAGTCTCCGTGTGACCCTGACTGAAAATCAGCCGAAAAAACGAGAAGATAAATATCAATTTAATAGTTTAAAGTGTAAAAGAGTTGCTTTTATTTAAATAATCCGCGTTAAACGCTGTTTAACATTGGCCTAAATGTAAGACACTAATATTATTATACAAAAGCCCGGTTTGCTTTACTAATATAATGAGTATATTAGTAAATATAATATAACAGTTAAATATATTCAATCTAGTACAAGCATGCTTTGGCGAACGGCATGTTATTTAAAAATAATCACTGTAACAAACTGGAATTAACTTAATTAGATAATACATAATTTGGGTTTCCGTTATGCAACTACCCTACAATAATCCGCAAAAAATTTTTAGACTTTGGTTTCAAGACTCTAAGAAGCTCGGCAAACTGACTTCCGTTTGTTTAAAAAGCCTATTTTGAAGGTTCGGCAAGTTTTAGCTTTTGAATACCATTGGTTTGTGAGCGTCAATAAGTCTGATCTTAAGAGTGAGCGATTACTGACCCTCAAAAAATCGGCAATACCTAGTAACCCTGGACCGAAACTGAGATCTCACAATCGGTTTCAAATGTTTACCATTAGACCCGTTGGTCAAATGGTAAACATTTGAAACCGACCATTTGCTTCGTTAAGCATATACCACTATATCATAGCATTATCCAAAAAGTTTACGCTTAAGCGTAAAAATAAATAAATAAAGGCACCCCTCAACTTGAGGGGTAGCGGCATCACAAAGAGTTGCGCACGAGTTGGCCATATGTCGCGTGCCTGCTTAGGGGAGCGTCTACAGAATATTTTTTTTCCATTTGATTAGTTCCCGGTAGTAGTAAAAGAAATGTGTTTCACATAAATGATGCAGTGATCGGCAAGATAGCTTTGGTATTGGTGGTCCTAGGTTTGATGATAGCTAAATAAATTATCACAATATGATTTGAGTATGCGATGTTTGAGTAACAGAACATTCACCATGTAATAAAAGAAAAATATTAATTACAGTAAAAAAATATTACGTATACAACAATGAATACTTTTGGCAAACTGCAAAACTTGCAGAGCTGCTTGCTGCAAAGTTTGGTTTGTTAGCAGAAAGGTGGAACTATTGCCATCTTGATATTTCTAAAACGTTTTTAGACTTTTGTTATTTGTACATATAATACAATACATACGTGATACTACTAGAGTGCGTACCAACAAGTTTGGGTCTTCATACCTCTGCCGAACGATCAAGGCATGGAATTCTCTGCCAAGGCACGTGTTTCCTTCTTCCTTCAATCCTGGGTCCTTTAAGCGGAGCGTGAAAAAGCACTTTCTCAGGCCGTCAAAGTAGAGACCTCAACATCGCTTCGGCTGCTATGAGGACGATGTGGAGGCCAGTGCTCTTAGAGACCACACGACTGCATACCATCAAGAGGAGTGTGGTCATTCAGACGAACAAAAAAAAACACAATATGCCCTCAAATAGCCAGAGCTGTATATTTACACATACCTATATAAAATTTCTCCAGATTAAAATAGTAATAATTTGGTACAATAAATTTAGAAAAACTTGATTATAATATACATGGTAGCACGCCATTCACGTTGTAGCTTTTAAAGCAAGAGACGACAGAGAAATATCAGACAGCAGCTAAATCGCGTTGATAAGTATTTAAAGATATAATTGCCTTTTTATTGCCATATGTTTAGACCGACTTTCAACGACTTACAACGGCTTAACTGATGTGAGGGTCTGAAATGCCTTAGAATAGCAGTCATCAGCAAATGTTAATAACGCCATAGTGACTTGTGATACCCCATTAATTCGAGAAAACATTTTCCACGCCAGCAAAACCTTAGGCAGTAAGTAATACTTATATAAATAAAATATTAAATTAATTCTCAACAGTCAACAGGATGTTGAAAATATATTCTACACCGTCAAAGCCTCAATCTTTTTTGAACTCAAGACAAAATAAATGTAATTACTTACATAAATACACATAAAGGAAGCTATTTATTCTCAAACCTTTTTGCCTACATCTACAAAATTATCAACCATCTTATTTTAACCCTAAAACGCACCATGGTTCATCCATAATCCATATGTTGTTTCAAAAACCGATTATCGTCTCAATATCCTGTTTATATAGTCATTCGAATTTTCGTATTATGCTCAAATTCGCGCCAAAGCCTGCCCTACTTCCGGCCATCGCACGTGTGCGCAGGCGCACCAAACAATACATTTTTTTGCGACATTCAAATGATAGTACTACCGACTAATGAAGCTTACTTTCATCTCGCTCTGTTTAATACTAAATGTTCTAAATACGAAAGAGAAGGGTGACATGACAGTTGGCTCCGAATGGCGTCTGCCGTCACCATATGCTGTTTGAGGTTTCGAAAATTACCCGCGGATCGTTTTTCAAAATGGCGATATTACACGTCAGTTTTGTCTATTTATTACTATATCCTCACACGCGAACGTTAAAAGCTTGTAAAAGAACTCAGCTATGTTATTAGGCAGAGGGAATAACTTATACAAAGATAGCTTAAGATTAAAAGAAAATCTGCCACCTGTCAGACTACCTTGCAAGTCTTTTAACGGCCTCCAATAAGACTCAGGGAAACGAACCAAGGATCTCATAATCTCCTTGTACCTCGGACAAATTGTCACTGGGGTTTTCTTTAAGAACATTCTAAATAGCAGTAGCGAGTACAGCATTAAGGGAAAAGCTTACCCTGTTACAATAAAGGTAGGTAAATTATGGACTGTAGTTTATTGCAGCCAAATGACCTTGTAATAACATTTTAATTGTTAACGAGAACGGACACGATCATGCTAAGTATCCTAGTTACTTTTTGGCAGGCTTGACAATTCCGCAAGGCTGCATTGGCGCGATCACAAGCAGACTTCAATTCAATTCAATTCAATTCGTTTATTGCACTACATAATGTATATACAGGTCTTATAAATGTAGAGAGAACAATTAAGGACCCCGTCGGGCTCGACAAAATTAGGAGAGAAGAAAGAACATTCTATTATCATATAGCATATTGAAATAAAATGACTGGCACGGTGTAAAATAATAAAAATAAAATGTTTATTTAAACAAAAAATGAGTTACCAACAAAGTAATTGCACAATAGTGTTGTTTTATGTTTACAAACGGTACTGGTCCTGTTTCCCAAACTAGTCTGTAGCCTGTATTTTGGGAGACAGTGCTCAGTCAAAAAGTTTTATTCTAGATACAGTGGATGACCTAGTTTTATTAATGTCGGTAAGTCATAAACATACTTTAAGTGTTGTGAGGCTGCCGATTGTACGTATACTTAGCTTGATTGCATTAACTTCCATTTATTATAAAATAACCTGGTGTTGTGTTCCTGCAGTAAGTAGGGTTTCCAGAGGTCCTAAAAGAGGCCTTATGTTGCCTTGTAGCAGAGACTTTTCCACTTTTGCTGGCATTGCAATGATTGCTTTTATGTATTAGCAATGAATGTGACAACATAACAAAATTCTTTGGGAAATAATTAAACCGCCGGATAAATATATCAAGTTCGATCCCACGGCACGCATCTCTGACTTTTTGAAGTTAAGCATTAAAGTGATAGTACCCAATGCAAAAGTTTACTGCCTCCGTGGTGCAGCGGTAGTGAATGCGACTGCTGTGCATGAGGTCTCAGGTTCGAATACCGGGTAGGGCCAACAAAAAGCTATTGAAATTTTCTGTTAAGAAATCTCAATACGAGCCCGGAGTTAGGAAGTTGACGCTGTTAGACACCCCCGTGCCTCGGAAAGCACGTAAAGCCGTTGGTCCTGCGCCTGATCTCTCTCCGGTCGTGTCTGTTTATCCGTCCCATCGGATCATGAGAGTTAGGGACAGATAGTGAACTTGTGTTTGCGCACACACTTGTGCACTATAATATCTCCTGCGCCGATGGCCAGTCTCCGTTTAGATGGGCCGCCGTGACCGAAATTCGGTCAGGTGGACATATTTATTCATATATAAGATAATTGTCGTGTCTAAGAAGTGTTTACACATTTTGACGCTCGCTGTAACGATAAAATCTTGCAAGTTTAGAACTCCTATATAACGTTGTTAATGATGTGTACCAAACTGCACTAAGGCAGCGTTGACGGCTGTGGCCAAAACGTTTTGTATTGAGAACAGCCCCTGACCAACAATGGCAAAGTTTATATACAGAAATGATTTCATTATTTTACATTACAATTATACTCGATGGCGTAGTGGTTAGTGTAACCGACTGCCACGCCTGAGATCGCGGGTTCGGTTCTCGCACAAGTCAAACATTTGTGTGCATGAACATGGATGTTTGTCTTGGTCTGGGTGTTTCTATGTATGTATTTACATAAAAAAGTATATATATGTATGTTTATCCATTGTCTAGTACTCATAGTACAAGCTCTGCTTAGTTTGGGCTAGATGGTGTTGTGTGTATGTGATAGAATATTATATTATATTATTATTATACCTAAATCTAGTAAAGTCAATTATTTTAATAATATAATTATACCACATATCTCAACGCTGGCTTATTAGGCAATTAGTAATTATACATCAATAACACAAAAGGGCTTCCTTTCAAAAATAAAACCAACCCAAAAACTAACATTCAAATAACGGAATTCAATACATTTCTTCAATTTTAATTCATAAGACTGTTGATCCATAACCAATCATACATAATTATACATCGAAAACTTAAATTATTTTAACCCTTGAATGGTCACGATCGATTTGAAGCCGCGGCACGTGTCAAATTGAAAAAAGCAAACTTCTGTTTTAATCTTTTTGTTTGTTTAAAGTTTATAATTGATGATTTTCGTTTGCATTTGTGACGTAATTGGCTACTGATGTTTGTTTTTATGCTTGACCGTTACAAAGATCGCGTTTTTGAAGACATTTTGGAATGGGGTGGTCCTTGAACAGTTTTGAAATTATTTTTAATGATAAATGTTTCTTGGAATATTCGAGGTATTTTATAGATTTGTGCCACAAGGTTATTCTAGTTTTGTTGGGGCAAACAGCTACTATTGAAGCTATGAACACAACATTTAGAAATGGTACCTTCAAGTACGGGTATTATATTATTTCTTCTATTGGAACGCGAGCTTTAGTCCACATGATGGTATGTGATAACTGCCGCTTAAAGGTTTCGTTAACGTTACTATCCTCATTATAATACTTTAAATTTAAGCCTCGTTTGATTAAAACTAAATTATAAAGATCGAATATCATAATTTCTAAAATTCTAAAATGAATCTTCTCTCTATTTTCTTTAAAGAATCTTTACTTAGTTGCAAGCTGTTATTATTTCAATAACGGAATAACTAAGTTAAAATTAATGTTGAAGTGTACAAAACATGTATTTTTTTACTTTACTCCTTACGGTAAGGAGTAAAGTATAGTATATAATATATATAATAACAGCCCTGTATTAACTGTCCCACTGCTGGGCACGGGCCTCTTCTCTGTGAGAAAAAGGTTAGGCAATAGGCAAAAGCACAACACTGGCCCAGTGCGGGTTGGTAGACTTCACACGTCTTTGTGAACATTATTTAAAACTCTCAGATATGCAGATTTCCTTACGATGTTTTCCTTCAACGTTAAAGCGAGCGAGAGAAAACGTTGATTACCCTCATTATTTCCACACTCTAAGTCCAAAATTAAATATACGTTTAACCTATAACAGCTTAATAGCAAAAGGGTAACTTAACGTCTTCTAAACGACGTTATAAACTTCAGTGAAAGTAAAAAAGACTATAATTTCGTAAACTATGTTAGTTTACGAAAAGTACTAAATAACAAAAAAACATTTAAGAAAAAAATGTGGTGAAAGGGTTCAAAAGTGCCGATGTGGCTAAATAGTGTATCGTTTTAAATCGAAGCGCGAACTAAATATAGTTGACTTAAATGGACACTTAACCCTTCAAACGAGCAAGTCTCTAACGACTAAAAACGAACTGGTTTGCGTTAGCCACTCAGATTGTAAGTACCTTAGTTTGTAGTGATATAATTATCTTGTTTTACCTTTTCTAGTAATACTAATCAGTTATTATAATTATATAGTCAATGCTTAAGTTTTAAATATTGAATGACGTAGTACCTACTAAGCTATATGTAATATATATTTATTTGCAAATTAATTATATATTTATTTTAAGCGATCTTTTCTACGATCTTTTCTACAGTATGCTACGTTTTTGCTTCTTTTAATAATATAATATTTGTATCCATATAAATTATAATATATAGAAATACACTATAATAATAATAAAGTTTATTACTCCATAAGAATAAAACTTAATCTAGGTACAAAACTTAGGGCTTAAGGAATACATAACAAACTGGAGACCCTGACTTCTAAACTAGGTATGGACCTGTGTCTTAGAAGCCAGTGCTACCTTCTGATAGTTACATTTATATAAGCCTCATAAATGGTTACAATCATTGATATTCTCATAAATAGTGAGAAAATACTAAATATAAAAAAGGGCTAGTGAAAATGACAAATATACGAATATGTAATAAACTAACAAATATACGAATACATTCTCAAAAAGATCTTCTATATATTTAAATGCTGTGCTGTGATACTGTGCTACTAATCCTTCGTACAACTCTTTGCTCAAACTGAGTATCAAACCCGAGTTCTCACAATGGCATGCAAATATAATTGCGCACTTATACCAAGCGACGAACAAGTTATATAGTTAATAATCCAAACAAAGATAATAACAGTAACAAAATTCCGTGCAAAATAAAATTCATAAATTCCTAAAAAATACCACTAAACTTACTTCCAGTTTATAATCTTTAAACGTAACCCCAAACTCAAAAATCAAAGTTAAGCCTGTTAAACGATTGCCCTTCAAAGTAGATTAAGTCATTTAGAAGCAAAAATCCCGTGTTTGTTTAGCATTAATATTATAATAGGGGCCTAAAAGACCCGCCGACGGTAAATAAAGGGTTGACTCTGAATTTATTAGGCCAACATATGGGTGTTGTTTGGTCAAATGTCTGGTTGATACATTTTTGATTGTGTAAATAAACATAATGAAGAAATGGAGGGTTGAAAACGGTTTTATTTACGATGAGCTTTCTAATATTTAGTTTACTTGGAATTAACAATGGCCAGGTTAAGAGGACCCTACACCGACTAGTGTTTATGAAAATATAATGAAAGTGTATAAAGCAAGAGTAGTTAGCAGTATATGTAGGAATTTTCCTTAGTATTCTCTAGAATATTCTAGGATATTCAGACATTACATGTGGCCAAAGCTTATTGTATTGCACATGCGTGAAGACGATGACTTAACGTCTCATTATTGCAAAATATTCGCAGATTAATATTTGTAATATCACCTAACATAAAACTTCAATAAGTTTCAGAAAGGACCATATATCCTGATTAAAGAGGCTGCTTAGATATAACATAGTCCTTTTTGTGTGCAAAATTGCATCACCATTTATTTACCCATTGTTATCGGGTCAGTCATACTGAATATATGTTCGAAATTATGGACAGAGAGAGGCCTAATTCACGCTAAGCAGATATTTTTGTCTAATAAAACTATATAATAAAATGACGAATGTAGATTATTGGAGCTCTGTTTGCTAGTTGTAGCTTGTGCAATACCCAGGGTTACGATTCATAGGAATTTAAGTCAAACACAATATATGTAGGAAACGAGTACTATTTATTAATACGTATTGACTACATAAATGCTTTACAGCGACTGGCGAGTGCGCGCCACACGGCGCGCCCCTTACATTGGTGCTTAATATCTAGCGTCAGCTAAACGTGACCCAACATAGATTTAATACGTTTGTTTAATTTCAATGAAAGCCGCCATTTTATCGTGGGAAAGAGAAAATATATTTTCTTATTTTTTTAACACATGCACTAATAAGAGAGCTTATATAAAGAGCACAGACCGTGTGTGAGATTAATATAAGGGTTAGCCGAGATACTACATAGGTACGTACAGACAATACGATTTTGTTTACATTATACCAAATTTTTCTCAAATTTTGCAACTTCACCAAAATTTCTAAAATCGGAACAAATACTACGCAAACGTCAACAGCTCTGCGTCCTACATCGAAAGTGGCATAACCAAAAAAACACAGAAATCCATCAATTTTCTTACGACGGTAGCGCGACATCCCGCGGTGTGGCCAGTGTGCTACCGCGGGGTAGCCAACATAAAAAGCAACATCGATTGATTTGCAAAAAAATGGCGGGCCTTCACTTTCGTTTGATTTTGCACGCCCACTCATCAGTCTTGTCGTGATATTCTTGAAGGAAATAATGATTTTTTGATAGATTAACGTTTTATATTTTAAGAATGTCTAGGATGCCGCAGTGACGACAGCGTAGGTCAATGATTATGCGAGGGAGAGCAATGTTAACACAGTTCTGCTGATAGATAGGTAGGTGGCCAAATATGTAGGTATAATTTAATCATCGCTGATGTTACTGCTGGATTCATATATTTTATATATTATTAATGAGCTAACCGAAAACTGTATAAGTATAGAATGGTCAACTATGGAAATTGAACTTACTCCGCAATCGAATGTATGCTATTTTGTAGTAGCTAAAAAACAATCGAATAAAAATCGATTGATCGACTGTAGGTGTATGATGGTATCCTGCGACAGCGATTATTTCAATGTTTTGGTTTATATCTCTAATTAGAATAGCAAAACTTATATTTGTCTTACAGCTAGTATCTACGCTTTCATTGAAAATAATTCTGTGTCCAAACTGGTAAATTCCAGCGCGTACCACCCGCTAGACACCCGATTTAAATGTTAAGAACATCGATTGTTATTTAATTACAATCGAATGAACTAAACAATCGAATAAATCGATTATTTTTATTACCAATGGTGCTTCATTATCTACTATAATGCTACGCAGCGCCCGTTCTCTCATCCAACACAAATGAAGAAATCATCCGAGGTGCGCACAATATTGTGAAATGACTCCTAACAAGTATAATTCGCATCCTCACATGCGCAAATCACAGGAAATCCTTGATTAAGTCATCAAAGTTATGTGTGATAATCATTACGAGCACAGAATCACTGACATTATGAGAGTACGACATTGCGACGACGTGGTATAGTTAATGAATTGTTTTGTGAGGACATTTTTCTTGTCTTTAAGAAGGATTCAGCATATGTTGTCAAAATAAATTTTAAGCTAATGGTATACTTTCGATGCAGGCTACACGGTAAGACACAGCAGCGATAGCCTCATGGAAGACTGTTGGACTGCCTCGCAGAGGTATCGAGGACGAACCCGCGGCACGCATCTCTCACTTTTCGAAGTTATGGGCGTATTAAAAAGTTATTTATTTATATTATAATGTCATTTATCAATGATTTCTTTAGTATCCATTAAATTAATAAATAAAAACTTATATGATAGACATCTGTGAAATTTTAAATAAATATATAAAACAATAAATATTTATGATTGTTTCCTTTATGTTTATTTTTCTTATACTCAAATAATATAATAATATTCTATCACATACACACAACACCATCTGGCCCAAACTAAGCAGAGCTTGTACTATGGGTACTAGACAATGGATAGATATACAGATATACTTTATTTTTGTAAATACATACATATTATACATAGAAACACCCAGATCAAGAGAAACACCCATGTTCATGCACGCAAATGTTTGACTCGTGCGGGAATCGAACCCGCGACCTCAGGCGTGGCAGTCGGTTACACTACACACTACGCCATCGAGGCCGACTTACCGTGTGTATGATATTGGTTGTAAGACCTTAATTTCATATGTTTAGTTGTTAGTTGAAACATGCCTTGTAAAAGTATAGTGTACATATTCTTTGCTCGCGATCAACAATAAATTAAATAAATAAATAAATATGTATATTATGATTGATACCGCAATTATAATTTTCTGTTCGTTCTAAAATTTGAACACTTATATCCATACATATGACCAATTTATACCAAATGGATATCAAAGGACTTCGTAGGTGGCTTTGATCTCACCTACTCCAACTATAAATAAGTCAATCAACAAAAAAGTTCCTAATCAATTTGATTAAAAAACCTTTTTTACATTGGCAACCGCGAATAATGACGCGACGGGCAGCCCGCGTTCTTTTTGAATTTCGAACAATGGCACCCAGCCGTTCGCGCCTAAGGAATGACATTTAAAGAAAAATAGATAAAATTATAAAAAATATACTTTTGTACTTGAATTATTTTTGACACGGGCTACCGAATTTACTAATTCATTATATTTAGTTAATTATTTAAAAGATTGGAGTAGATGTTGATATTCCGTTGGAGTCTTTAAATTAATAGGTTTTGAAGCTTATAAAGTTAAACCAATTAATTATTTTTAAAGAACAGAATGTGGCGTTGGTCACCTCTCATAATATAGAGTAGCCCACCGGAAAGTTAGGTAAAGGTCTTTTAACTGACCAGATAATAGTCAGGCTAGGTCAGTACCTATAGAACAATTATTGAACAATTATAATTATTAGATATAATGCAGTCGACTCATGTCCTAAACAAAATACAAAATGTTAATATTGCCGCATAAGATTTATCAATCAACCTAATTTCAAAGGAACAACAACATTTACCAAATATTCTGAATTACCTGCAGTCATATGTATCATGGTGGAACTGTAAATTTTACACGAATAGTGATCTAGCTAAAGATTCTCTCATAAAACAAGTATGAATATCCTCTTTAATAGGTTTTGTAGGTTCTTAATTAGATGTTTCTTTAATGAAATCGAAAGAAATTAATAATAAACCTCTTTCAACATTCATAAATAGATAACATTGACGGATCCCACAAAATCGTAATTGTCAAAAATGCAAACAATACAAAATTTATTTGCGTCAAAAAAACATTTACAAATGTAAAAAATATGGTAAAATAACTATATACTTAAACCCTGACCGTGCGCTTGTGGCTTGCACGCGTTGGGTTAAATAAAAAAATAGTAAGTGACCGTGATTCGGTATTTTATAACTATCTTCTATATGGACTCCCTTAGGTCAAGAGTAGCCTGGACCAATAGCTCTATTGTAGAGCCGGATATAAAAGCTTGAAGGAATGCAGTGGTCGCCAACCTAATTGACCAAAAGATCCAAATATAGATTTGAAAAATGGATCTTGGTATAGATTGAAAACTATTCAATATCCATTTTTCTTACTTAAGCTTTGTTTTAGCAGAAGACATAATTATGGAAATAATTAGGATTAAAAGAAAACTCGAGCTTGCCTTTGTTAAATAAGTCTTAGTTTAACTAAAAGTAAATAAAATAAAATTTGGTATCATAAAGCTTGCTTTCGATTATCTTGACGATAACTAATATTCCGTGCCTGCACTAAACATTCCCTGGAAGAGCAGCCGAGGAGTCAAAGAGGCGCTGCTGACTAGGGTGATAAAATCTCGTATTAACAGTACGGAGTCTGAAACTGCCCGGACGGCACTAATTTAGCCCCTATTACGTGGGATTTAAAAAATATGAAATGTAGTTGCAATGGACATCCTTCAGTCTGAATTCTAATTGACCCTTCAAGGATAAAATGTACAAAAAGTTAAAATACTGCCTTCTAGGAGGGCCCAAAAACAAAAATCACTGTTTATTATATATACATATATATATATATTCTATCACATACACACAACACCATCTAGCCCAAACTAAGCAGAGCTTGTACTATGTGTACTAGACAATGGATAAACATACATATAATATATACTTTTACTTTTTATAGCATCTAAAATAGATGAACTAAGTTTTTTCAGTTCTTTATGTTCTTTAATTACAAAATTATATCTTTTCAATATTCGCGGCGAGTTGGTGTATTATTTACAACATTAGTTTTAGATAAAAGTGTTTATATGCGGTATTTTCTGGGTTGCTTTTTACCATTTCTTTTGCGAATATCAATATTTTACATACACATGTCGATGCAGCTCGAAACACTGAATATACATTACCTACACCAATAACAAATTTTCTCCAAAATGAGTTTTACAACATGTCATCCTCGAAAGGTCGATTATTTTACTGAATCTGATCAATATATATTTTTCCTAGATGATGTCTAACATAGCGAAGGACTTCAAGGAGCAGGTGCTCAACTCCCAGTTCAGTCAGATCATGTTCAACAGTGGCGCCAGCGATACCAGCTCGTCTACCTTCACCGTCGACAAGTCCAAGGAGTGTGTGCCTCCTATCGAAGAGGTATCTGAGGTACCAACACACCCTGGTTTAAGACCGGAAGTTACGGTAGTATCTTTATTTGCTACGAATGTATCTAGTTATTATGAATGCGCGAGCAATCCCAGCGCTCAGGCCGTAGACCTTATGAAGGAACACCGTGGTAGGTTTAGTCGGTAGGACTCGGGTCAGCCCAACATAATCCCTCCACCCGCCCCCGCGGAGGAGTACGCGTCCCAGTTTTCCCCTGCGTTAAAAAAAAAACAAAAAGAAGAAAAGAGTATGTAGTTATTACAATAAGAAGTTACAATCGCTTAAACCGAAGCGGGTCAGAACCCACTGGCCCCTGAAATTCGTACCCTGTGCTCACTCGTCCCCTCAAATGTTTGAGGTTCCCACTCATCCCCTGATCTATTATTTATTTTAAAATCATTTATATTTCCCAATCACTCTATTAATTTAGATATTTCCTTTCGGTTCCTGTGGTTGTGGTACAATCGCGTACAATAGATAAAAAAAATATAGTAAGTAGGTAGATATCATATTTATTTCTAATCACAAACGATTAGTATTTTTGTACTTTTGAAACTTATCTATAAAGATTATTAACAAATTAAAGAACGAGCATATCTATAGATTTACAGTCACTTAGAAATGTTGTATGTTGCAGTGCGTGAATAGCATTTTGATTTTTAACGATCTAATTTAATTTTAATAATATAATTATTTTAAATTAATTTCGTAATAGTAATGTTCACAAAAAATGTACTATGTCAACGCTTTTTTATGGAAAAATATGGCTGGTTTTCTATTAGGGAACCAAAATGCATTTGAGCAGGTGCCGAATCTATAACTTTTATTCCAGGGGACGAGTTGGTACCTTAAAAATAAATTAATATTGACCGGTCTCCTACCGGGGGACCGGTGGGCACCTATAGGGGCCGGATCTACAACTTTTATTCCAGGGGACGAATATTAGAGGCCCAGTGGTATATCATCCGCAAACAGTACTATCTCATGTTAATACCTCACGACGTGGGGTAAGTCATTAATTTGACTGAAAATAAAAACGGGCCGAGGATTGAACCCTGAGGGACCCCATTTTAACCACAGACCCGGAAGATTGCTTACCATTAATATCAACTTTCTGAATCCTGTTACTCAAATAGGATGTAAGAAGATTCAGTGCTGAATTTTTGACTCCATAGTGATGTAATTTTCTGATTAATGTTTCATGAAGTACACAGTCAACAGCCTTTAGACAAATCACAGAAAATACCTCGCATCTCGTGATACCTCCCAGGCGTCAAAAATATGTTTTACAAGCTCAACACCGGCATCAGTGGTGGAGCGACTCCTTGTAAAACCAAATTGTTTATTATGAAGTAATCTGTTATTATTAAAAAAAGGTCTGCAATTGACTCAAAATAATCATTTCAAACATTTTCTAAACGTAGGTAACACAGAAATAGGTCTAAAATTGGTTGGGTCTGATGTGTTACCTGCTTTAAAGAGAGGTATTATTTTACTATTCTTTATTAAATCAGGAAATACACCAAAACCTACGCATTTATTAAAAATTAAATCTAGTCTGAATGCTGCTAGAGTAATAATAGATTTGATTACTGTAATGGAGTTACCCCAGAGGTAAGATGATTTTTTAACGTTTAGGCTATTAAAAACTTTTATAATATCTGATGGACTACATACTGAAATTTAAAATCTCTGTCATATTTTGTAACATTTTCTTTTATGATTCAGCAACAGTGGGTGATGAGTACAAAGATTTAGTAGTAATGACTGGAATGTCTGTGAGAAATGTTCAAATGCTGTAGCTACGTCTAGATCTGATGTGATAGTGATATCATTAACATTCAAAAAAGAAAATTCTGTATTTCTATACTTGCATTTGCATTTATTTATTGTAATTATATAATATGAAGCTGTGTGCCTAATGGTAGATGTCACAGTAACTCAAGTTCAAAATATAAAGTAAAAAAATAAAGAAAGACGTAAAGGATGTTAAATAACAAAGGTCTTATTTATAGATGTACCACTTTTGCCTAAACTAGTCGAATCTGTGTTGTAGGTATGGAAGGTAACATAATATAAAATAATCACTTAAGTGTACATTATATAATTTTCTACTGGTATACGATATTCTACATTGTAGGCATATACCTTACTATTTAAAATAGGTACCAGGTATAAATCGATCTACGTATATCTAGACAGATTTATAGGTATTTTCATTTTTTTTTTTCTTACGACTAATTTTGTAAACAAGCTTACACATGATGGTAAGTGGTCACCGTAGTCTATGGACGCTTGCAACACTAGAGGCATTACTTGCGCGTTGCCGACCCTTTAGGAAAGGAAGTGGGAAGAAGAAGGAGCGGGAAGGGGGAAAGAGGGTGATTGGGCTTCGGACACTCTTACTCACCGAACGAAACACAACAGTAGGAATACTGCTATTTCACGTCGATATTCTGTAAGAGGGTAGTCCTTCCCCAGTCGAGCCGGCTCATTTATGCTAAAGTCAGCGAGGCACCTAGGTATTTTTAATATTTAACTAATTACTATATATAAAAAACATTACTATTTATTTTAATACAGTGAAATATGTTGATACAATGGTGTTTAGAAAATAGTTATTTGCAAAGATTTCAATTTTACAAATATACAGTTATCGGATACAAAGTACACTTAGACCTAAAAAGATTTGGTAATACCTAAATAATTGCCTATGTAGGATTCAAACCCACTATCCTCAGCAGCTGTGGCAGAAACAGGGCAATGGCTCGTTGCGCCAGTAGTCGAGTACTTAACAAAAAAAAATGTATATGTATATTCTATAATCTATCACATACACACAACACCATCTAGCCCAAACTAAGCAGAGCTTGTACTATGGGTACTAGACAATAGGTTAACATACATATATATACTTTTCTTTTTGTAAATACATACATATTATACATAGAAACACCCAGACCAAGACAAACAGCCATGTTCATGTTGCACACAAATGTTTGACTTGTGCGGGAATCGAACTCGATGTATGTATGTATGTATGCTAAGCTTCAAAGCCAAACCAGTGAACCGATTGTTATAAAATTCCGCATAAACATAGTTTGCATCCTCGGAAAGAAAATATACACACCAATTGTTTACACGAAATATAAAAGAGAAAAATAAAACGACAAAAATTAAAAAGCCTCATAATATTCCTCCGCATCGTCGTCAATTGGCAACGTGCATAGAAAAGACTGGCAGCATTGCCACGTCACAGATAATATAATACTATACTAGTAGCCACGTTAAATGGCAATAGGTACTTATTCCTTGTGCAAAGAAAATACCAGCCCTCTTATCATGCGAAGCATCGTTCAGCCTCACATATTATATAATAGTTTAAAACCTGCTAAGTACTTGAGGTATGGTAAGCTATTTCGAATTCTAATTTAGATCCCTTTTCCTCAGGCGACTGCATCTTCGTCTTCATCATATACCCTGGCATGTGACCAGAGCATGTATAGCCGTCAAATTGACAGATGGTTTCAACCGCCGGTCTTGCCCACAGAGACAGAGAGCGCTAGTGTTCAGCTCAGCAGGTAAACACACATTGTCTTATGTTTACGCGAATGTTATACATCAAAATTATATTTTACGCGTTACGCTTTGTATGTTTCAAAATACTTATTTTACATAATATTAAAATGTTGTGAATTCAGTTACTATTTATGGTCCTATTTAGTTATGTCGAAATAAGGTAAAATCTACTGGATGTCTAAATAGATGAATAAAATTAATAAGTAATAAAACTATTAAACTAGTTACTACTGTTAAACATTCCTATTATTTTAAGTTATTTTAATTATTACAACATTTAGATTATACACTTTCCCTGATGTTTCACGGGGAGACTATGATACTGGCTGTCTCAATGTCTTGAAGTGGTTATTTCAAAGTACCCTTGAGTGTCAGAACATAATTTAATCATTGGTGTTTCAATTTACGCAAAATGAGCTCAAAGTATTATGAAGTCTGTTACCTCTTTTTGGGTTGACTATCTCAATCATAAAATTTATAAACGAAGTTTACCGTTCGTCTGTCTTAGCTATGATAGAATATAATCATCATCATGATAGAATCATGATAGAATATAATCATCACGCCCGTTTATTCTTGATGGGGAAGTCAGAAGAATAATGTTTTACTTTAGCAAGTACAACCCAGTATTTCGCCAGCAATTTAAGTCCCACATATACGTATATATGTATGCGAAGCATATTGCCAGACCCTGTTCTACATTTGATTTGCCTAACAGAATAATCTAATAATATCTAACCGTCCTCGGAATCCAACTCGGAACCTCGTGATCGCACGGAAACAAAAGAGCAAACTTATGCCACGAGACCATCGATTTAATAATATATAGACGTATAATGTTCCTCTCTAACAAACAGAAAACAGGCGATAGATACTTATTTCAGAAAATATTAGGCAGGTACTCATATATAACATTAGGTACCTCGTATTAGAATGGCCAAGTAATTTAATAAATAATTATTACTTCCTACAGAGTTCCTCTAGTCCAACGTTCGACCCTAATCTCATCATCATCTATGGACACATCAGGCTTGTGGTATCTGTTGGCAATGATCCTGCCACTCTTCAGTGTGAATAATACCGCGTTGTGGAGATGCGCTCCAGGGTAAATGTTTACGCCATCTCTGGTATTTTAGAAGTAATATCGACAAATGTTAGTAGCATTTAGTTTAGATATGTTCTGAAAGATGGCGCTGTAGCTAAAGTCGACTGGTATAGAAATTTATTTTATGTTTTACATGATTGTGATTCACTTTATTATTTTTTCATACATAATTTTGGTAGATATTATTTGTAGGCATTTTTCTTTATATCTATGTTTAAAAAGATGGCGAAGTGTGCTATAAATATTACTCTGTATTAATAGTTCTTAAATCCTCCACTAGATGGCGTAATACAACATTAATATTTTCAGTAATGTCTTGAATGCGGCAGATGTATTCGTAAATAATCTAAGAAGGATCTGCGGCGAAGCTCGGGTCCAAGTGCAAAGACTGGCTGAAGACCAGCTGGCTCGGGACTACTTCGCCACCTTGATGGACATCGTCCTAGTGATCTACGCTATTGGTTTTCTCGTTCTATCCCTATATCAAGCATCCGTGTTCGGTTAAACATTTAAACAATCAATGAAAAGTGAAGTCAATAATACTATTAAACTGTGTTATGTTTCTTAATAAATACAGGCGTTAACAAAATAAAATAAATTGTTTTATTTATGAAATTACCTACGTTGTGTAACAACTTGTAAGACAAAAGAGTGTGGTTAAGAAAAATATTTATGGCAGCCAGAAGATAATTAATTAATAGTGTTTTAAAAAGAAGCTATACATACGAATGCCTTCATTCACTGAAACTTAAGTTATGTCTTGGCTAAATTTCGGTAATCCTCGCCGAATATTCGGACTGCACCGATGGCGTATTGATTTAGGGTAAAACTGGGTATTACCGGTCAGGAGGTAATAACGGTCTCTACAATTTCGTCCGTATTATTAAGTGCGTGGCAAGGCACACGTAAAAAACGGGTGGTGTGACGTTACCACTCGCCGACGCACCAATCCCCTGCTCATTCCACAGCCGACATATAGGATGAAAGTACTTCAATTGTTTTCGCGATTACTTGAAGTAAATTGCCAGTGTCAAACAATAAGAGGTGAGTGTTTGTTATTACACATATCTTGCATTATTACCTATAATTGTTGTAACATAATTATCAACAATCCCAAGTGATAGGTACTAAATTATGAGTTTATCTTGGCAAGTTTGTAAACTAAAAATGTTATTTGGAAGTGTTTCTAGGCGGGCAATGCCGGTCACGGTGACCGGTATTCCCCACTAGTGAAATAATTCATGTTTTATTTTAATGTTTATTTATTATGGGTTCAAGCCCGTATCCCCTTGACTTTCAAGTTTCACCGCTTTCATAGATAGTTGTAGTTTCGCCTTTTAACTCAGAGCCCTTTCGCCCCTTATCAAGGGGAGAACCAAGATAAAATAAGATATATTATTTTTTAGCGAACCCTTTCGCCCCTTAGTCATATCTTTATTTATTTATTGTACTGTTTAATAGTGAAAAAGGCCATTAACTGATCCTCAATTTTTTCCTTTGTTCCACCAAAAATACTAATTGCACAGCAAAATATGCTTACTAAAATATTTTAAAGAGATCAAACTAAGTCGACGGAGCCCCTCTTCGCTAGGCTTCTATTTTTGGGTGGGTTTAAGAAGGAACCTAACATAACCTAACCCTTACTTTTTTGATCTTATAACAAGGGGCGAAAAGGTACTAGAATTATTTGGAGGGGCGAAAGGCGACAAATACCTACTAGGGGGCGAACCTTTAGGGGCGAACGGGCTCGTAACCTTTATTATTATTGAATAGCACCGTTTGCATATTGGTTAGTAGGTAGGTAGTTATAAGATGACGACTAAATATGTATTTATTTATTTATTGTTGGGTTCACGCTGAGTGCTCAGGTTATGACTCGCCTGGGGGTGGTGGGCTTTGTGGGCCTGCCCGCCATCCGTTGAGCACCAGGTCCGAGAGGCGAAGTGCATGTTCTCACGCGCGCCTCTGTTTCGAGCCGTCTCTCTTCTAGGGAGGGAGGAGGGGGGACAGTAGGTTTTTATCGAGAAGTGACCATAGGGTAGGTCTTATCGTGTAATGGCCTGTCAGTATTCCGGGAGGTACATTACTATTTATTCCATCTTTCTCATTTACCCCGGCGAGTCCGACATAAACCCTCCGCCCGCCCCCGCGGAGGGGTATGTGAGTCAATGCATTCCCCCACGTAAAAATAAAAATAAGTTTATGACTCGCCTGAAGGTAATATTTGCGACTTATGCCTTAGCTAGTCGGCGATACCGGTCATGGTATTGCCGACCTAATGACCAGTATTACCAGTCATGGTGTTTAATACCGGTCAAAGTCGTTTCTTTTTTGTTAATATTAATTATGCCAAAGGAGATGGCCAATTTTCTTAGGGCACTCTGCCTAGCATCTAAAAATGTATGTACAATTTATGCACATTTACTAATTTTGCTTTATTTTAAATTTAGTGTGCTCTTTTATTAAATGTGAAAGTTATATAATCCACTAACTTCAGATTTCGTAGATATTAACAAAAACATATTTTGATCATGCACCTACTCGGGCTCATAACTCTGTTGTCTGTTGTGATGGATTATGTATAATCTAAGCCCTGTTACAGTAGTAGGACAGTAATGGAATGTTTAAGAAGTACCTATGACGTATAACTGGATAGACTCTTAATAAAAGGGTTGTATTTGGCTTCTTATATTAGGCTTCTATTAATGTACAGTGAGCTGCAAAAATGCATACCCATGTCAAAACTAAAATGGTATAAGCTGGTTAGTGACGCCATCTAACAAATATCGATACAAGAACTGTTAAATAGTTTATCTATATCATAATAGATGGCAGTGTACTACTATAAAATAAAAAGAAGTATATTTCTTAATAACTCAATTTTAATAAATTTATTAAATAATTTTTTTTAATCTCTATGAATAATTTATTTAATAAACAAATACAAATAATTCTTTAAAAAAGAAAACATTTCATTGTTAAACAAAAAGCAAAGCATTACAAATACATTTACAGTGGGTAGTTTATAGATACTTTCGATAACTCGCTATTTCGTTCGCACACAAACATTATCCTTTGTGTTCGAGTGTATTTTCGGTTGAGATTATAATTTCTTATAAATTTCACTATTTGCTAAAATGAGTATGTGTTGCAATATTTATAAAACAACGCCATCTAGTTCATTCATATTCATTCTAATTCGAGTGTTCACACGATTTTGGACCATAAGGTATCCAGGCACTATTACAGTACTGGCATACATGTACTATCGACTTGAGCGACGGTTGACCATTTCAGAAAAATTTTCGCTTGCTCATGTTGACTTTAAGTGACTCCGCCCTTAAAAAAATCCTTGTAAAAAACTCAAACAAGTGTTGGCCTGCTATGCGATTTTAACCTTAGGAGTGGTCAACCGTCACTCTAGTCGAAAGTACATGTACCTATGCCAGTGAGAACCTAGGCAGAACTAGCCATGTACTTTGTTACTTATTGAACTCAATTATTGTGATTTTGTTAGAAGAATACTGAAAGTTTAATTAGAAAAAGGTTTAATAAAGAAATATTGATTATTGTTTGATTTGTAATTATTTCTCCTTACGTGACCGGTAATACCCATTCTTACCCTAAGTGGTCGCCTCGCCGCTCCCACTGCGCCGAGTGTTGTGGGTTCAAATCCCACACGGGACAAAACTTTGTGTGATCCACAAATGGTTGTTCCGAGTCTAGATGTTCTTTGTGTCCGTTGTCTGAATGTTTGTAAAGTCCCCCGGACACAGGAATTATTCCTAATGTTGTCTTTATTTATTCATTTATTCATAACAAAAAATATTGTGTTGAACATATTTATTGAAATTAATAATTTTAACATCAATTGCAATTAAGTACTCATTTAATATAAATTTGTGGATTCTCAATCTATTAAATATTATAATTTATAAATTATTTTAAAAAAATCATGTCATTTTTAATCCTAAATTTATGTCAAATAAAATCTTTGTAATTCGCATTCAGTAAAACCCATGTTCAGCCTCTAATATATAAGTGTAGGTGACGAATGTGTAAAGTCGCGTTAATGACGAACGCAGATTATTCCATACATTATTCCTAGTGCTGGAAAATTAACAAGTTAATGTTAAAACATTAAAATTAATGAATGGCGTGGTAAAGGACACGTGTCTAAGAAAATAAGTGTCATTTAAACCTTTGATGTAGTTGAATGCAACTACTACTGTAAAGATCAGGGTACGATGCCCTGGTCATGCAAAAAAATTACGTTCATATGTACACTATAATCTAAATGAGTATTGATATTTTGATTTTAGCTGTGATTATAAAAGTCTGAACGGCTATACAAAAAAGAAATTTGTATTGTTAGTAATTATATAAAATAGCAAAACCTTTTTATAAGGTCTTCAAGACTGCACTAGGAATAATTCTAATATCACGACGGATTTTACAAATATTCAAACAGCATATAAACAGGTTATAAATCTCGTAAAAGTTACGCGAAATATCGGTGTCTTTTATATCCATAGTATCAATATATCGAGTGAGCAGCGATAGCTCAGTGGGGAGACCAACAGACTGCAATGCAGAGGGTCTCGGGTTCGAACCCACGTCGCGCACCTCTGACTTTCGAAAGTTATATGACTTTTCTAAATTATGTGCGTATTGATTGACAATTATCGCGTGCTCCGTGCCCCGGAGAGCACGTTAAGTCGTCGGTCCCAGTTGCCATGAACATCTATGGCAGTCGGTATTGGGGAAGTCGACACAAAAGATCCCACTGGGTCGAAGTGCCGCCGGTCTGTACTGACTGGCCCCCACACAAGATAAGATAAGATAAGATAAATATATCGACTTGCAATTTTTTTATGGCTTTGGCTCTCTTTAATGCCTCTCCCTCTCTAGGAATAATTCTTGAGTCGCGGAGTACTATACGAACATACAAACAACACAAAACGCCCAGACTCGGATCTATTTTTAGTTCACACAAATTTCTGTCTGCCCTGAATCCGAACCCACAACACACGGCGTAGCAATGAGAGAAATTATTATTTATTTCAACTTCTGGTACTCTTACACGTCTGGTGAAACACAGCTGCTTCGCGAAAGCTTTACAATCATAAACTGCCTCCGTGGCGCAGCGGTAGTGAATGCGACTGCTGTGGATGAGGGCTCGGGTACGAATCCCGGGTCGGGCCAACAAAAAGTAATTGTGTTTTACTGATAAGGAATCTTAATAGCAGCCCGGAGTTAGGCAGTTGGCGGTGTTAGACACCCCCCATGCCCAAGCACGTTAAGCCGTTGGTCCTGCGCCTGATCTCACTCCGGTCGTGTCGTATTACCGTCCCATCGGATCATGAGAGTTAGGTAATAGAGAGTGCACTTCTATTTGCGCACACACTTGTGCACTATAATATCTCCTGCTCAGATGGTCAGTCTCCGTTAAGATTGGCCGCCGTGTCCGAAATATGGTCTGGAGAACATTATTATTACAATCATAAAAGTAATTAGAAACAAAATTTACCAATTTTTTTTTCCTTGATTATTGCTCTCGTTCCTGGTGCTGATCGGATGGTGGGCAGGCCCACGAAGCCCACCACCCCCAGGTCAAACCTCAGAATGGAGGTCATCTCGCGCCCTCCGGCGCCCGGCTCTGCGGTTGGGAAAAGGGTTGAATCGCACCCTCTCCCGCTCCACCGCCTCCTTGAAGAATTTCAACTCCTATAAAAAGGAAAACGTTAACTCTGGGTGATGAAAAAGATACCTAGATATGACGTCTTTTTTCCTTGCGAGTAGACACATTTGTCTCCTTTTTTAATAAAATTATTATACAGCAGGTAATTGCTTACCTAGTACTTTAATTTATCTCTCGTTGAACCAATATGCACATATTTACTTGTAATTACTATTCTACTTTTATTAGTGTTATTAAACATCGTTAAAAGCTGTAAGTATTCCAAGAAGTAAGAAATAAAAACTTAATTAGATATGTATCTATTTACTGGATTTAATAATAAAATCAATAAATGAATACATTGTTTACTACGACGTAAAATCATGTTTATTTAATTTTCTAGTTCTTGTAGTTGAACAACATTTCCAAGACTTAGTTGATATTGGTAGTGCACTGGATGGGATTCGAACCCACGACCGCAATCTGATATCTAATCCATTAGCGTATTCTCGCTTCAAAATAATGATTTGATCACATATGTATAATTGCATAAGTACATATTTGTTCAGCGATAGCCTAGTGGGAAACCGTTGGACTGTGACGCAGTGGTCTCGAGTTCGATCCCATGGCACGCATCTCTAATTTTTCGACGTTATCTGCGTATTAAATAGTTAATTATCGCTCGCTTTAACGACGAAGGAAAACATCGTGAGGAAACCTGCATGTCTAAGAGTTCTAAATAATGAACCCGAAGTTTTTTTTTCTTTTTTATATAACTAAGGAGGCAAACAAGCGTACGGCCCGCCTGATGATATGTGGTCATCATAGCCTATGGACACCTGCAACACCAGAGGCATCACTTGCGCGTTGCTCACCCTTTAGGAAAGGAAGTGGGAAGGCGAAGGAGCGGGATGGTGAAAAGAGGGAGATGGGCCTCCGGCAATCTCACTCACCGAACGAAACACAACAGTAGGAATACTGCTTTTCACGTCGATATCCTGTGAGAGGGTAGACCTTCCCCGGTCGAGCCGGCCCATTCATGCTGAAATCAGCGAGGCTCTACTACTCATATGTGAAGTTTGCCAACCCGCACTGGGTCAGCGAGGTGTACTATTGCCTAACCCTTCACACACTGAGAAGAGGCCCGTGCCCAGCAATGGGACTGTTTAATACAAGGCCGATGTTATTTTAAGTATATTTATGTCACGAATAAGGATTGAACCCGAAACACTGCACAGCATATTGGATAGGTAACTTAAACAATTTCACCGTACAATCATTAGTTAAATATCTATGACCTAATACATATCCTAGTTAGTACCTAGGCTTACTAGGAAACTACCTGAGTAATAGGAGAAATGCAGATGAGTATTAACTAGGCCATAAATGAGTCAGTAGGTCCCAAGGTCATATCTACATGAATAAGTCCATGACAAACAAAATTCCGCTGATTTTCACAATATTATGCAGCGATGAAATATTTTCAGCATTACTAAGTGTGCTCGTAACTATACAAACAGGCGACAATGAAGGCTTTGCACAGGGCTGACTCAAACTTCATTTATTATAACTAGATTTAACCCGCGGCTTCGCTCGTGTTAATGTAGGTTAGGTTAGCCTGAGGTCTGAGGTCCCTCTCGCTCCCGGCCGTAGTTCAGTCTATGGTCCGGAGTGAGAGGTCGTGGAACGCCGTCGCCTCCTTTTGCGAGGAAGTGATTTCCATCAAGGAGGCGGCGGAGCGGGAGAGAGCGCGTTTAAACCCGCTCCCCAACCGCAGAGCCGGGCGCCGGAGGGCGCGCGATGACCTCCAGCCACCCTGAGGTTTGACCTGGGGGTGGCGGGCTTTGTGGGCCTGCCCGCCATCCGTTCAGCACCAGGTCCGAGAGGCGGCGTGCGTGTTCCCACGCGAAAGAAGTATTACAGATTTAATAGTTTAAATAATTTTATTAGCTTATAAATTAGTAAAATAAAATCAATAGTAGTAGTTGCGAAATATTTTCAAAATTTTGTAATACAGTGCTAAATAAACAACGCGATAAAATCCGTATATAGTAGTTTAATTTCAATGAATAACATTCGCGTAAATAGAAGACAATATTTCATAATATTAGTTAGATAAATATAATATTTTTTTGCGTCAGTGGTGTAGCGTTAACGAATGCCTTGCCGTGCCTGAGTACTCGGAGTTAAAGAAGATTGGATTTCTTTTTTTTTTAATACGACTACCGCACGAGGAGTCAAACCTGTGTCGCGGAGGGCTTTACAAACATTCAAACAACGGACACAAAGAACAGCAAGACATGGAACAACCATTTGTGGATCACAATTTTCGTAAAAATAATAACATAACAATAACTGATGTCTTAAATAATAAGGGGCAATAAAAAGGACCCCCCGTTATTATTTACGACATTAATTATTGATAGGTATGTTATTTTATTATAATTAGTAAAAAATTAAAATTGCCTCGGGTGGTTAACATATGACTATCTGACACCATTTCACGAATAAAAATAACCATAAATTTTCCAAAAAATAGTTCTAATAAAAAATATATGGTCAGGGTTATTCTATACCACCAGTAGAATGCGCGGTTAAAAGGAATTACACGATTTCAGAATCACCCTGTATACTTAGTCGCTGTGTAACTTTCACTTGCGCGATTCAGAATGTATAGAGAACGTCATACCATATTTGTTTTTGACGAGGACGGTGGCAGCCCTGTAAACATCGATTATGTTTGAACAAATGGTAATGGTGTACACCCACAGTGATTACGAGGTAGCACCTGTAACGCGCTACATTCCACTCGTTATTATTATTGGTTTACCGAGTTTTATTCTCGGGTCAGTCGTCATACGTGCAACTTGTATTATGACATAATCGGCACGAATAAGGGCCTAAACGTACTTTGATCTATACTTCTATCTAAGACTTTATTTGTTTGCTTGAACGCGCTAATCTCAGGAACTACTAGTTCGAATTTAAAATTCTTTTAGTGGTGGATAGCTCATTTATCGAGGAAGGCTATAGGCTATATAACATCACGCTACGACCAATAGGAGCGGAGTATCAATGTAAAATGTTGTAAAAACGGAGAAATTCTCTTATGTGATGCAGACGAAGTAGCGCGGGTCAGCTAATTTATACTAATGTTATAAAGCTGAAGAGTTTGTTTGTTTGTTTGTTTGGTTGAACGCGCTAATCTCAGAAACTACTGATTCGAATTAAAAAAATCTTTTAGTTTTGTATAGCTCATTTATCGAGGAAGGCTATAGGCTATATCACATCACGCTACGACTAATAGGAGCGGAGCAGCAATGAAAAATGTTGCAAAAACGGGGAAAATTCTCTTATGCGCAGCAAACGAAGTTGAGCGGGGCAGCTGAAAGGCCAACACTGAAAGATTTTTTCAATTCGAACCAGTACCTAGTTACTGAGATTAGCGTGTTCAACCAAATAAACAAACAAACATACTCTTTAGCTTTATAATATTAGTGGCAGCATTGTGTTCATGATTGTAAGAACTGCAAATAAAATCATATTTGTAAGATCTACATAATATTTGTGGAATCGCGGCGACAGGCATGCAAGCAACGGACACAGAACATCCAGACACAGAACAACCATTTGTGTATCACACAATGTTTTGTTCTTTCTGTAAATCCAACTGCCATCGCAGTGAAAATGACGACGCTACGACTTATGCGTAGTCCGAATAGTTAAAGATTTAAGCGAGGATCATCAAGTAACTCAAGAACGTGTTAACCACTGAACGTATTAGACGTAATATGGCACAAAGATGGACCATGTCCTTTTTTAACATAATATAATATTATCAGCTCTATATTAAAACGTCCCACTGCTGAGCGTCTCAGCGTGAGAAGTCTTAGGCCATAGTCTATCACGCTGGCCCAGTGCGGGTTGGCAGACTTCACATATCTTCGAGAACATTATGGAGAACTCTCAGACTGACAGGTTTCCTCACGATGTTTTCTTTTTTTAGCATAGGAAAATGCAATTTACTCAAACCTTTCCGCGGGAGGGCACCGAAATGGTTATGTCGGGCCCACTTGAGGAAAGATAGAAGTCCCGGGTCCAACCGATTAAACCTACCAGGAGCCTACTCCTGCCTTGAATGGTGGATGGATTGCTGGAACTGAAACTACCACAGCGTTAGTCAGACCGCGTTCTGAATACGTATCCTGGTATAAATCTTCATACCATACACGGGGCCAGAAGCTGATTTATAATATTTACAACTATTTTGAATTTAAAAAAGAGGTTTTAAGTGTTTATTTTTATTCGCGGATCCCTAACTTTTTTCTATGATAAAAGTATTTATACTTATAACATCAGTTATCTGCCAGTGAAATTCATGTCAAAAAATGTACAGCCGTTTCAGAGATTAGCTGGAACAAACAGACAAACAAAAATTTTTGAAATAAAAGATATAAGTGCCGAGATAAATGTTTTGATATAAGGACTGTATATTATTTAATTATTATTAATTTTAGTAAAATGCTGTTATTTCGATATTACAAACAGACACTTCAATTTTATTAATTTGTATGTATGTGTAGATGCACTATTATTGAACCATAAATAACTTTCTCTGCGATAGTATTATCATCTGTCTCCAAAGATAATTGTGCGATAAGATCGAAAGTGTGCAACATTCTAAATACTGCACATTCCATACCAAGGTCACATTAGGGTCACCTTTAGATAGCCTGTCGCCAGAGTTATCCAGGCATCTGATTGTAATATCAGTGTGAAATGAATCTGCTGTTATCATGGATTCTTGTAAATGTAAATAGAAAAGTGAGGGTTGGTATGGAATAAGCCTTTCTTATTAAACCGTCCAACTGCTGGACTCATGCCTCAGTTTGAGAAGGATTAGGCCACATTCTACCACGCTGGCCCGGTGTGTGTTGACAGACTTCACATACCTGCGAGAACATTATTAGTTTATCCAGCTTTCAAGCACCAATAGAATAATTTGACGGCCTCGATGGCGTAGTGGTTAGTATAACTGACTGCCACGCCTGAGGTCGCAGGTTCAATTCCCGCACAAGTCAAACATTTGTGTGCATGAACATGGATGTTTGACTTGGTCTGGGTGTTTCTATGTATAATATGTAGGTAAGTATTTATAAAAAAAGAAAAATATGTATGTTTATCCATTGTCTAGAACCCATAGTACAAGCTCTGCTTAGTTTGGACTAGATGGTGTTGTGTGTATGTGTAGATTAAAAAAGAAAAAAAGGATAAATAAAATTCTATTTTATTAGTTAGAGACTCATTTAAAGTACTCTATATGGAAAAAAATGCTCGATTCGTATGGTATAGATCTTTAGAACTAAAGAAATGAAGACGCAGGTATGTCTGGTAGTATTCTAATGTAATTTGTCAGTTAATAACTGAATTTAGTGGAATCTTTTAATTGCAGCAAAATGATTAACATTATGTAATAATTAAACGTAATAAACATAATTGAAATACTTAGTTACTTATAAGATATTAGTATAAGTGCCAAGCAACAGAAAATCTATAGAGTACCTAATATATATATTTTTTTCAACTCCGTATCTTATTGCCGGAGTTCTTTAAGCGGCCTGCGAGTCTCTAACTTGGAATTCCGATTTGATTAGTCGTCAAAATTAGTTGATATTACTGAATGCCCAAATCAACTGTCGGCAATACTCATAGCAACTACATAGAATCGACGGCATTTTACGTGGCGATAAATAGGACCTTAGTACGTCAAGTCTTACAATGCTAGACATAATTAAAAATCTATTGTGACTGGCCGCCGGTGTGCTGCTGCGACTGAATACGTTAAATTTAGATGGCGACCGGTGGGTGTAATGATTCCTGTCTATCTCTTGGGAGACATGCTAGTGTTGTGTAAATATTTCCTAGGAGAAAATAATACTCATGAGATTGTACTTTCGTTTATTACGAAGTAGCCTTTGGGAACTGTTCATTGATTGTATAATGTATGGCGTAGTGGTTCAAGTGCTGGCACACTGGGCCGAGTGCTATGGGTTCGGTCCTCACACGACACAAAATGTTGTGTGATCCACATCCTTACTAATATTATAAACGCCAAAGTTTGTATGGATGTATAGATGTTTGTTATTATTTGACGCAAAAACTACTAGACCGATTGCGATGAAACTCGGTATGTAGATAGCTGGAGACCTGGATGCACACATAGGCTACTTTTTATCCCGTTATTCCCACGGGAACGGGGCTTACACGGGTGAAACCGCGGGGAAAGATTAGTATAACTATAAGTTGGAAATGCTCCTTGTGCGATCTACATAAAGTTGATGAAAGATGTTCTTTCTGTCCGTTGTTTAAATGTTTGTAAACTCCACAGCGACACAGGAATTATTTCTAGTACCGGAGTTATATTTTCAGATAAAAATTGTATGCATGTAAAGAATATAGATATTTTTGGCATAACTTAATTTATAGCCCGTTTATATGCTGTCCGATTGCTGGGCACGGAATCTTAGTATAAAATAAGTTAAACTTAGCACCGCGCTAACCCAGTGCGGGTTGGCAGTCTTCACACCTTCGACGATATTATAACGATCGTTGAAAAAGCCTTATATTAAGATGCTCTTATATTAAATTTAAGTATATAAATAACTTCCTTTAAGTGGGTGATAATTACATGAATAGGTATATAGGTATTTGTGTTCCGCGTGGGTACTAGATGCGCAACGTTTGTTCACAACTAGCAATACTGCTGAAACTGCTGCAGTACGAATCCATTGACACAATATACATTACCTCTTACAATATTTAGACATTCATAAGTGTTACTTTGTGACCTAAATGAATAAATGATTCTTCATTTGAACATTGTCTTTAGAAGACAACGGTTTTTTACAAAAACCCCAATCCAAAACACAGCAATCGGTATCAAGAACTCAGAATCGGCCTCATTAAAACCAGTCCTTGATAATTATTATACACAGTTAAAATACTGTCTGCTAATCTAAATATATTACATACATTACTGTTAAGATGCACCTCACCTCGTGATGGACTGATTGGCCTAATATTTTGGACATACCGAAATAAACGCATACGTCTGCCGCTAAAATAAACAACAAACATAATATTTTGTTGTACGTTAGTTATGTAACGCCACGTGAACTTGCTCACTGATAAATATGGCGTTACACCACGTAGACTATGAAGCTAAGATAAACAAAAAATGCAGCATGGTTATTCATGCCACATTTTTTAAGCAGAAGCTTATGCCTTTACAGAAAAAGTACCACTACAGAATATCGACGAAAGGAAGCAGTTTTCTTAGGTACTAATGTTTAATGAGTGAGAGCACCGAAAGTCTAATCTGTCCCCTGGATTCCCTGCCCTACTTATCCTCCACCACTTCTCATCTTCTTCTTTAACTGAGCTGTCAGTGATTTGGGCTACGGTAACCGCTTACCGTCATCCGTACCTATATCCATTTCTTCCCACGTAAAATAAACAAAAATCATACATTTTTGTTGTGCATTTGTATTAATTGATTATAGCTTTACTGTGGCTGTCAATCAATTCAAATAAACCTAACATTAGTATTATAAACCTTTGTAGTTAGTATACGTCCTGCTTTATTTTTTTTTAATTTTGGAAGTAGGTTTATCTCAATATGCCTATAGCGGTCCCTGCTATTCTTATAATTAAGAAAGTTGGCAATGAAACATAAACTATCAAGTGGATTTGGCTGCAACTTAGCTAAGAGGTAGACCGTATCCTGAATTATCATGAAGGATACATCATGTCGCCTCGATGGCGTAGTGGTTAGTATAACCGATTGCCACGCCTGAGGTCGCGCGTTCGATTTCCGTACAGGACAAATATTTGTGTGCATGAACATGGATTTTTGTCTTGGGCTGGGTGTTTCTATGTGTAATAAGTAGGTACTTACAAAAAAAAAAGTATATATGTATGTTTATGCATTGTCTAGTACCCATAGTACAAGCTCTGCTTAGTTTGGGCTAGATAGTGTTGTGTGTATGTGGTAGAATATTATTATTATATTATTATTATCATAAACGATCACGCAGAGCCGAAAGCTGAAACGAATATTAAATTAAATTTAAATATTCGCATTCACTATCGCTGTGCTGGTGAGGCATATTTTGCATCATTTTATTATGACTACAGAAAAATAATGAATATCTCATGAAAACATTGTATATGAACAGTTACTTTTCATTCCATATAATAAATTTTAAAAAAGAAGTATTCAAGTAACTCTGTTGGTATGTCTGTTACCTCTTTATGGCTAAACCACTCAACCGATTTGGATGAAATTTGGTACAGAGATAGTTTAAAGCTATTGTTTATTGATGTAGATACCACGCGGGAGTCGCGCGTAAAAGCTAGTATAAAGTATTCCCAAGCCCGTGGTTAATGTATGTATGTCAGAGAAGAAGTGCAAGATGTAATGTATTATAATAACTCGGCATTATTGGTGCGAGCGTGACGGTACACTTGAGCACACAACGCTTCAGCGATAGGTCATGGTTTACACATAAATACGACAAGGACATAAACACACAGTCATAAATAGTATGCACGTATATGCAGGCTGTATTGGGCTGCATAGAGCTGATTGTTTCTTGAGTTCAATTCACAGGTTTGATAATATGGAGGAAACCTGCATGTCTGAGAGTTTTCCATATAAAATATATACAGTTTGCCAACCCGCACTGGGCCGGCTTGGTGGATTATGTCATACCGTACTTACACTGAGAAGAGGCCCTTGCCCAGCAGTGGGACAGTTTAAAACAGAGCTGACATTATATCCAGCAGTAGCAAAAAAGTTCGACCTGGTAACGCTCACGCTTAACTGAGTCTTCAAAAAGCTTTGAATGGCCTTCCTAAATAATCTCAAATCGTTGATGATACGTGGGTGCAATATCATTCTACCTTACCTTTCGGAGTACTGGTGTGATGATATAAAAATATAATTTGCATTTAACTAAGCAGCTACTTATTTCCGTAAGTGCTAATATTGCTAATAGCTTTATCTGCAGTTCCTTATTTCAATATCCATATGTTGAGCTAATAAATCAATTTGTTTGTTTACACATGACGATAATCTAGTTGCACTGACTGTACACAGGAATCACCTGCGCGGGCGCAGTTCGCACGGCGCACAGTGGCAGTGCGACTGCGCACAGTGCAGCATGGCCGCGCGCGCTTTACTCGCTTCTCTCACGCTCCTCGCGATCGCGGCGACTGCGTACGCGCAGGTCTGTTTTAATATTCATTATTATTATCGTGATTTATTAAAATATGATTTAATTTAATTTCATGTGTGTTTCTGTCGGTAAGGTATTTTTTTTAATTATTTTGTTAAGGTTTTCGTGTGTTTTTGACGGTACGGTAGATTTTAATTTTTATTGTGTTAAATAGAATAGGACGTAAACAAAAATTGTTAAGTGAGATTTAAAAGTTGATGTTGAGAATATAAACGTGAAATCTTGTTACAATATTTTCTCTGTTGCATTTCAAAAAATGTTTTCATTTGGTCTTCGGCCAAAATATCTTTTTAGTCACTGAAATTTATTTTGCATTTCCGTCGGTATAAATAATATCTCTACGGTTTTGACTTCGGCGGGGCAGTGTTACTGATCGTGACTGCTGTGCATAAGATCTTGGATTTCTAGGTCGTTCTGACCAGAAATTCTGAGTAGCAGCACGGAGCTTGCGACTGTATTTAATAGAAGGCATTAGGGCCTAAACCGCAGCTTGGGAAATATAGGTGAAAACTCCCCTGCCTACACCTTCGAAGATATACGCGTATCTATCTATATTTTTATAATTATTTCTATTAATATGGCCCGTGTTTTGCCAACAATTACTTTGCCAATCATTAAAGATTTATTTAATACTGTTATCTAATTACGAATCGTCATAATTAGCATCTAATTATAATAAAAATATCGTTCAGTTTCTATGTAGGGGAAATAATAATAATAATCTTTATTTATACAAGAAAAACAAATCATACAAATTAATATACACACATATACTTAGGCACTTATCACAGCTAAATTGTACATAATTAATATAGTAATAGTATCAGATGTCCGACACTAATTCATTTTTTTTTTTAACTTGGCCTATTGCTTTTACGCATACCTCTCCGCGGGGCGACGGAGAGGTTAATCCACTTTAATTCCTACCTTATGGGTGATTTACCAAACTTTACAAAAACCGACACAGAGATTATCTGGAACAATTACATGTGATAATCTCACAAATGTTGTCCTGTAAAGTAATCGAATCCACTACAGACGAAGCACTGGCAATGGCATGACGACTACAAAACCGTTACGCCATCCATCAATTAAGTGTGTGTTATGATCCTAATTAATGTGACATTCAGACATTAATTTAAACGATATAAGCTTGCAGTATTATTTACAATTAAAGGCTTATTCATGTCAATTGAACATTTAAAAAACAATTTAGTACCTACTATGTGATAATAAATACCTACTTAGGTACTTTATTATTGTTCTGATTATTTTTCTTTTCTACAATATAAGATAACGCCCGCACTAGGAATAAATCCTGTGTCGCGGGGGACATAGGTCTTATAGGCAGTTTCCTTACGATATATTCCTTCACTGATAAAGTAAGAAGGAATCGATCGTACATGTGTAAGTTTTAGGAGTTCTCTTACTGTTTTTTTTAAATATATTCATAGCAATTTATATACCACCTACATAGACTAACGCCTGTATATAAATCTTCAAAAGCGTAAGTACTCAAAAATCTTTTTTTAAAAGACAACTTCCGCATTACGAATAAATTCTGTGTCGCGGGGGACTTTACAAACATTCTAACAACGGACACAAAGAACACCCAGACTCGAAACAACCATTTGTGGATGACACAAAGTTTTGTCGCGTATGGGATTCGAACCCACAACACTCGGCGCAATGGCAATGACGAGGCGACAAATTAAACCACTGCGCCATCCGAGCAGTCAAATAGAAACAACAAGTCCTCATACCTCTGCCGAACGATCAAGGCATGGAATTCTCTGCCAAGGCACGAAGGAAGAAGGAATTCTTCCTTCAATCCTGGGTCCTTTAAGCGGGGCGTGAAAAAGCACCTTCTCAGGCCGTCAAAGTAGAGACCTCAACATCGCCTTGGCTGCTATGAGGACAATGTGGAGGCCACTGCTCTTAGACCACACGACTGCTTACCATCAGGCGGAGTGTGGTAATTTTGACCAGCAAAGTACCAAAAAAAAAAACACACATATATACATAGTTTAACGCTTATTTCTTCAAAGGCTAGACATGAGTGTATTACAACTACATTCCAGCCTCGGTGTTATATAATATCAGCCCTATATTGAACTGTCCCACTACTGGGCACGGGCCTCTTCTCACTGTGAGAAGTGTTAGGCCATAGTCTTGTGTCTTCCAACATTATTTTGTCGGCCTCTATGGCGTACTAGTTAACCGACTGCCACGCCAGAGGTGGCGGGTTTAATTCCTGCACAAGTCAAACATTTGTGTGCATGAACATGGATGTTTGTCTTGGTCTGGGTGTTTCTATGTATAATGTGTATGTATTTACACAAAAAAGTGTATATGTATGTTTATACATTGTGTAGTACCCATAGCACAAGTTCTGCTTATTTTGGGCTAGATGGTGTTGTGTGTATGTGATAGAATATTATTATTATTGAGAACTCTCAGATATGCAGGTTTCCTCACGATGTTTCCCTTCACCGTTAAAGCAAGCGATAATTAACTATTTAATACGCACATAACTTCGAAAAGTCAGAGATGCGCGCCTTGGATTCGAACTCGAGGCCTCTGCTTGGCAGTCCATCGGTTACCCACTAGGCTATCGCTGATATATCTCTCGCGTCATACCTCGGTGTTACTACTGAGAATTTCACGACAATAAAATCCAATAACACTTTGCCAAATCCGGAAATCAAACCCTAGGCTGCGTGCACAGCATTCGCATTTATTACTGCTGTGCCATCGAGGCGTATTTTTTATCATCTATAGATACTAATATTATAAAGCTGAAGAGTTTGTTTGACTGTTTGCTTGAACGCGCTAATCTCAAGAACTATTTGTTCGAATTGAAAAATTATTTTAGTGTTGGATAGCTCATTTATCGAGGAAGGCTATAGGCTATATAACATCACGCTCCGACTAATAGGAGCGGAGCAGCAATGAAAAATGTTGCAAAAACGGGAAAATTGTCTTATGTGAAGCAGACGAAGTTGCGCGGGTTAGCTAGTTATGTTATAAAATAATGTTGTCTTACGATTACGCGAATGTTATAGATTGAAATTAAACTTCTTTATATGGATTTTATCGCGGCTCATTTGATAATACTACTATCTTAGTCTCCCCGTGACCATGGCTGGTGAAAAGCAACCGAAATATCTCAGAAAATGTAAATCTAAATTGTTTAATAGTAACAGTAGAACTTTGTCTTTTCCAAATATATTTTTAAATTTTCATACGTACATGCATAGATTCATGCCTGTTTCCCAGAGGGGTAGACAGAGACTACGGATTTCCATTTGCTACGATCGTGACACACTTCTCTGGCTTCATTCACTTTCATAACATTCCTCATACACGCTCGCCGGTTTAAGGTGCTCTTAACCTGGACTTTATCCAGAACGTCTCCGATCTGATCAAGAAACGTTAGCCTAAATTGTCCCCTAGCGACTGTTCCATTCACACTAGCCTTATAAACTTTCTTAGTCATTCTTTTCTCGTCCATTCTTTCAACATACCCAAATACAAACCAGCTTAACATACCCTTTTCTATTCTCGTCACTATATCATCTTTAAATTTTTTATTTACTGCTAATGCTAATGTCAAAGGAAGAGCTGGACCCCCTAAAACAAATTATTACTTATAAGGGGGTCCAAAACGATTTAATATGAAACACAGTACAATTTTCTTTTTCTTATTGTATTGTCTTACGTTTACACGAAAGTTATACATTGAATTTATCGAGTTGTTTATTTTAAATCATGTTTATTACATTATTTTAAAACTATCAAACTACTATTGTTAAACTGTACTCTACTATTTAGTTTATTTAAATAACTAAACCTATTTTATTTAATAATTTATGTCGTGGAAAGAGAAAACTTAAATCTAAATAATTTTAACAACTTAAATATTAGTTAAGTTCAAAAGTATTAGCTTAATAGTCTGAAAATTAGTAACAGTAGTTTTATTTCAATTATATTATGAAAATTATGACAAAAAAAATCTTGTTTGTTTGGTTGAACGCGCTAATCTCAGGAACTACTGGTTCGAATTGAAAATATTTTTTGTTGCGTATCTTATTTATCGAGGAAGGTTATAGGCTATATAATATCACGCTACGACCCACGGGGGCGGTGCAGTAATCATAAACGCGGGTTAAACCGCGAGCACAGCTAGTTTTATAATATACTAGCTATGACCCGCGGCTTCGCCTACGTAAAAGTAGGATAGGTAAGGTCATGTTAGTAAAAGTATTTTTTTTTAATATAGGCTATGTTATTCGTTCATAATATCGCTCTCTAATGGTGAGAGAATTTAAAAATCGGTTGAGTAGTTTTTGAGTTAAATCCTTACAAACAAACATATGAACAGAAAATCAAATATTTCCTCTTTATAATACTAGTATAGATGAACCGTTAAGATATCTGCCTACCACGCAAAATCTGTCGTGAAGATACAATAAACATAGACTTCACACTTCAAAAGTAACGGGTAGAGTGTCAAGTGGAGTCATTTAACAGTGTGTACACAAAAATGACTGACAAAGCTTTATACTGTGGGAAACTTTGTACCAAGAAGGTGGGATTACTATTGGATAGATTCTTCAAGGGGATTCCCCTTTAAGGATTATGATAGATTTTTTATATGTGTCAGTTCAGGACTTACAGAGACACGTATAAAAAATCTGGCTAAAACGGTCGCGAAGTCCGTTAAAATACCACATTCCGAACGCGATCCCTTCTTATTTTTTAAAGGTTAAATACGTATTAAATAATGAAATATCACTTAGTTTAACGGTGTTAGAAAATGTCGTGATAAAACCTGCACGTCTAAGAGTTTTTCATCATGTTCTGACAGATATGTGCACTCTAACAATCCATATAGGAATACAAAATGCAATGTGACCTAACGCTACCCATACTAAGAAAACTGAGGTACATTTCAAATAATACAAACTGCTCAGACTAGAGTGTCGATTTAGTTCCATTATCAAAAATATCACAAATGGTTTAGTCTTAGATTTTAATACACGTATAATGTAAACAGAAATTAAACATGTGTACATTCATTACATTAGATCAGAACTCTATTTTGAACAGATTTGATTACGAGAATTGCCTTTCAAGTTATAAGCTATCCAACTTCTGGACCCGGGCCTCACCCACGCTGACCCAGTGCCGCTTAGCAGAGTTCACATATCTTCAAGAACATTATAGAGACTTTATAGGTGTACAGGTTGCCTCACGATATATTACTTCACTGTTGAAGTAAGAAGGAAGCGAACGCGAGATGTGCATGCTTAAGAAGCTCTCCACTAGCTTTTTTTTAATATACAGTGTCCGGTAATTAATGGATAACCTGGAAATGTCTTATAGTGGAACTGAAGGCCGTTCAGAAAAAAAAATGAAAAAGTCTATCCTAACTACTACCTGAGATATGTGTTTTTTTTTTAATTACCATGTATAACTTTCTTGTATGATGTAGAATATCTCTACGACCATAAATTAATGAAATCCATCGGTTTTTTGTTGTTTTATTATTAAACACTAATTATGCTAATAGATAGACAGTCAAAAGTATGCTATGCTAATATAGCTTGCACTTTTAATTATTTTTTTCATTTCTTCTGAGCGGCCTTTAGTTCTAATATAAGACATTTCAAGGTTATCCATTAATTACCGGACACCTGTATAGTAATTTATTTACCTACATATACTAATGCCTGTATATCTTTAAAAACGTAGGTAGACAACGATCTTTTCCTTTTTTAATTCCTATGTCGCGGGGTCTTTACAAACATTCAAACAACGGACACAAAGAGCATCAATCGAAACAAACATTTGTGAATCACACACAAATGTTTGTTTCGAGTGGTGCTCTTTGTTATACCCACATTTTGCCAACTATAATTATAGTCCCCCACGTTATTTCATAATGATCGCGCTTATTGCCTTCTGGACATTGCGCACAGTCCCCAACTCCGTAATACTACCGAGACTTTTGTGGCTGAAAACCCCAATCGAACGACCTAGAAATCGAACCCGAGTACACATAGCAGTCGCATTCACTACCACACTTCATTACCGAGGTAATCTCTAATGAATTATATTACTGGTATTGTAAATTACAATGCTAACCGATCCTACTAAGCTAAATGTTTGTGATAGGAATGTGATCGCATCAATAGTGCAATAACTGGAATTCGAACTCGTGACCTTTTGTTAACAACAGATGCGAAGCCGCCATTCGACTTTTGCATCATCCATTCTGTTATTACAAACGTAAATATAGCTCTATATGTATGTTTGTTACGTTTCAACTGCATTGCTATACCGATTATGATGACACATTATTTTTCTATGAGCTTGAAAGCTGGGTAGTTATTATATGCTACTACCTTCTCCCTAGCCTTTATTATTCCCAAGTCACTTGGGGTCGGCTGTTCTAGTCTAACCGGATTTGACTGGATATCAGTTTTTACACGGAGCGGCTGCCACCTGACCTCCGCAACCCGAAGGCTAACGATACCCTAAGGCTAGACCAGTGTTAGGATATTATAGGGCACTGACTTCCCAATAACGACTGCCATAGATGTTCATGGCAGCCGGGACCGACGGCTTAACGTGCTCTCCGAGGCACGGAGCAGGCTACTAAAACCAGCTTAAAAGTATTGATGGGGTCCTATGAATAACCCTCGATACATTTTGAAAGATTTGATCGTGGCATATATTTCCATATTACGTCACTGTCAAATAGGTCTTCTCCTTTTAGTTATAAGTTACTGACGTTTTGTAAGAAGGAAATCAGTGGTGTTGTTTTTCATACAAATTATTTTATATTTCGTCAGGATTATAAGTAGTAGAGCCTCGCTGATTTCAGCATAAATGGGCAGGCTCGACCGGGATAGTACTACCCTCTCACAGAATATCGACGTAAAATAGCAGTGTTCCTACTGTTGTGTTTCGTTTTGTGAGTGAGACTGCCGGAGGCCCAATCACTGTCATTCCCCCTTTCCGCTCCTTCTCCTTCCCACTTCCTTTTTTTCCTAAAGGGTCGGCAACGCGCAAGTGATGCCTCTGGTGTTGCAGGCGTCCATAGGCTACGGATACCACTTATCATCAGGTATGCTTGTTTGCCACCTTAATTGTACAAAAAAAAGGAAGTATAAATATGATGATATTTTTAATGTGCTAGATGCTAGAATCCACGCGCATAGCAACTAAAATGAGCGATTTGTAGCAATGAAACTGAGATGATGCTAAACGACGTTTTGAACACAAATTGCAATGTACCGAATCTATTCTCAAAGAGCAGCGATAACCTAGTAGGAGATCTTGCATCTCTTTTCTTGTCGAAGTTATGTGCTTATTAAAATAGTTAATTATCGCTCGCTTTAACGGTGAAGGATAAACATCGTGAGGGAACCTGCATGTCTGAAAGTTCTCCATAATGTTCTTGACGATATGTAAAGTCTGCCAACTCTCACTGGGCCAGCGTGATGGACTAGCCTAACCCTTCTCGCACTGAGAAGATGCCCGTACCCAGCGGTGGGTTTTAGAATGGCAAAATGAAGATGTTGAAATATCAGTAATTTATAGGCATAGATAATAAAGACATTTAAAAAAGGTTTCTTGCACGGATGATGTACCTACTGGTTTAAGAGGTCACCTCGCCGCTGCCATTACGCCCAATGGTGTGGGTTCGAATCCCACACGAGACTAAAACTTGTGTGATCCACACAAGTTTGTACCGAAACTGGGTGTTCTTTGTGTCCGTTGTTTGAATGTTTGTAAAGTCCCCCGCGACACAGGAATTAATCCTAGAACGGTAGATATCGTTCTAAGAAAAAATATATTTCTAATTACTAAGTAATATTTTCTTAAAATACAATTTTTCCAAAATTAACATTGTATCAATATACATGAGCCACTGAATTAAGAAAAAACCGCACTCATACGCAAATATCTAAACACTCAATACATTTCCTAGTAAAAATGTATACACAATGATCTTGAAATGCAAGAAAAACAGTCTTGCGTAAATCGTCGACGTCTGTGAGAACCAGGTTGCTGTTCGGTAAGACTTTACTGACGGTACTGAACACCTGTGTTTGTTAAGACAATACTCCTACAATCTATACCAATAATATAAAGCTGAAGAGTTTGTTTGTTTAGTTGAACGCGCTAATCTCAGTAACTACTGGTTCGAATTGAAAAATTATTTTGGTGTTGGGTAGCCCATTTATCGAGGAAGGCTATAAGCTATATAACGTTACGCTACGACCAATAGGAGTGGCGCATCAATGTAAAATGTTGAAAAAACGGGTAATAAAATTATCTTATGTGATACAGATGAAGTTGCGCCGGTCATAGTATAGCATATAATCAATGCCATTTAAAGATAGTCATGTGTATATAAGCGTTCATATTTGATCATATTTTTGGCAACACAACGATACACGTTCTCGAAGTCTCAAGTTCGAGTCGGCCTTGGGTTTTCGAGGTAATGGGCGAGTTATATCGTCCGCATAGATTAATTATTCTGCATGGGTAGTCAAGGGTACTTACGTTATGCTCATAGGTGACCATATATACAGAATTTCATGCTTATATATCTGAAAATGTAGATACAGGTGTATCACACACACATTTTGACATCTATAATAATAATAATATAATATTCTATCACATACACACAACACCATCTAACCCAAACTAAGCAGAGCTTGTAGAATAGAAATACCCAGAGTAAGACAAACATCCATGTCCATGCTCACAAATGTTTGATTGTGCGGGAATCGAACCCGCGACCTCAGGCGTGGCAGTCGGTTGCACTAACCATTACGCCATCGAGGCTGGTGGTCTTAGGTCTCATGTAATAAGTATGCTATTGACCACTGGATATAGTTTCAATCTCAACGATGCTTGTGAAAACTTATTAACTAGTATGGCGATAGTGACTATAGTCGCCATCAGTTCCACTATAAGATATTTCCAGTTCCATTAATTACCGGACACCCTGTATACAAAATTCACGCGAATTTTTTGCACGGATGACGTAATGGTTTAATTGGTGGCCTCGCCACTGCTACTACGCCGAGTGTTGTGGGTTCGAATCCCATACGCGACTTTGTGTCATCCACAAATGGTTGTTTCGAGTCTGGATGTTCTTTGTGTCCGTTGTTTGAACATTTGTAAAGTCCCCGTGACACACGATTTATTCCTTGTGCGGGAGTTATCTAACTATACAAAAAAGAAAACACTTATACTTTCGCGTTCTATCTATACTAATATTATAAAGCTGAAGAGTTTGTTTGTACTGCATAACATCACGCTACGACCCACGGGAGCGGCGCAGTAATCATAAACGCGGGTGAAAACGCGGGCACATCTAGTAATTTATGTAAATGAAAACGGGTAAAATCGGTATCACGTTCAGTATTTTCATACGTTTTTGGAAGCCTTGACACAGATTGACGTTTCGGCTATTGCAAAAAGGTATGTAAATACTGAGCATGATCGGGTTAATACGCGTTTTAGTAATAGGTATGTATACAACCAGAACTAGGTGGTTTGGATTTAAATATGCTTCTATTCTGCCATAACCCACTATTAGAGATATTAAATAAAAAATATTTAATAATATAGAAATGTTAAGAACAGAACCAAAAATAAGTAAAAACTTGTTAAAATCGAAACTCAAGTGTCTACTGCTCGGCGAAGGTGATACTAGGATAATTGAGGTTCACTCCCACGGTGCAGTCGACGCTTGAATTTCGCTTTATTTTGCTATAAAGAATATTGTTAACGAGCGTTTTCTCGCCAACAAGCTGTGTAGCTTGGCGAGGAAATTTGAATTTTGTAATTTATGCCAAACAAGTGAATAAAAAAAAATTACTTACTACCTATCTCTCGGGCTACAACTACTCGGGTACAGTACTTCTTTTCAGGATGAAAGGTATCCTATGTTCTCTTCTGTAACCCTGGCAACGTGTATGCGAATTCTATGATGATTGGTCGAGTAGTTAAGGCGTAAAAGCTTAATAAACAAGCAAACTAACATTCACAATTATAATATTAGTTAAGATATTAGGAGCTTCTCTTCCAACAAATTTTGTAAATTAAACAATATTGTAAACTTAGCGATTAAAAAGAGTGGCCCTGAGTTTCTTACAAGTTCTTCTCATTGGTTCTACTAAGTAAATGTAAATTCACATTAAAAATTAACTTGCCTAAGCGTAATTTTTAAAAGCATCCTCCTTTCAACGTATAATGCCTGTGTCGCGGGGACTTTACAAACATTCAATAGATGTTCATGGCAGCCGGGACCGACGGCTTAACGTGCTCTCCGAGGCACGGAGCAGGCGATAATTGTCAATCAATACGCACATAATTTCGAAAAGCCATATAACTTCCGAAATTCAGAGGTGCGCGACATGGGTTCGAGCCCGAGACCCTTTGCATTGCAGTCTAACTCCAGTAACTCATAGGATGTTGGCAAAAAATATACAATATAATTATAATAAATACCTAAAATTTAAGTGTCTGTTTCTAATGTCAAAATAACAGCTTTTTACTATATTCATTTTAAAATAATAATATTATATAATTTATTTCATTCAATATACCTACGGTATTTATATAACAAAATCTAATTTTATTTTTTTATCTGTCCGTTTATCTGTTTGTTCTGGCTAATCTCTGAAACAGCTAGAACGATTTTGACGGGACTTTCACTAACAGATAGCTGATGTTATAAGGAGTAACTTAGGCTTCATTTATTTTAGACTTTATTGTTAAATTCCACGCAGATTAAGTCGCGGGTATATAGAATATATTATAATTAATTCATGACATCTTATATTAATGATACCTTCTAAGCAATAATGTGATATAATAGGTAAATGAGCTATTTATAATGATATTTATTTAAGGTTATTAATGACTATATTTCTTGTACATATTGACCTCGAAGAAAATATTGTTTTTAATTAGATTTGTTAAGTATTACCTCGTTAGTACCAACCTTGTTGGACTTGTGATATAAGTTTGTGCTTATTGCCTGGTCTAGAGATTTCTAGTTTAATTCCCGGAATTGAACTAAAATCTCTAGACCGGGTAGATCCTAGAAAACAGTGTTATTAGGTATTAAGATACATATGGAGTCTGGAAATGGACTAGCCAACGGCAATGGGCTTGAGGGTTTCCGATCGTGCAACTTGGAGCATGGTTAACTTTTACATTGGCATAATGTGGGTGCGATACACCATTTTAACCCCTTCGGTGATATACAGGGTGTCCGGTAATTAATGGATAACCTGGAAATGTCTTATAATGGAACTGGAGGCCGCTCAGAAAAAATGAAAAAATAATAATAAAAAATTTAAAAAAAGAATATTAAATAGTGCAAGCTATATAGCTTGCACTATTTAATATTCTTTTTTTAAATTTTATATATATATATATATATATATATATATATATATATATATAGCATAGCATACTTCTGACTGTCTATCTATTAGCATAATTAGTGTTTAATAATAAAACAACAAAAAGCCGATGGATTTCATTCATTTATGGTCGTAGTATACAAGAAAGTTATACATGGTAATGTAAAAAAAAAACACATATGCCTGGTGAAAAAAAAATGAAAAAATATCTATCCTAACTACTGTTAGGATAGATATTTTTTCATATTTTTTTCTGAACGGCCATCAGTTCCACTATGAGACATTTCCAGGTTATCCATTAATTACCGAACATTCTGTATAGACCATTTTTCTTACTAGACTTATTTAGTAAACAAATGTGTGTTCCGAGTACTGTGGGTTCGATCTCCACATGAGACGAAAAATGAGTGATTCACAAATACTTATTTGTTTTGAATTTTAAATTCATTCGTGACGCAGTTATTTCTAAAACGGGAGTGGTTTAAGAAAAGCCTTATAGTGCAAATAGACGATCGAACATGGTGTGGCTTAACTATAAAATCGGTACAGTCTTGGACCATATTCGATCGTGTGATGCACAGTGGGCCGAACATGTGTCGCTACGACTCTATAGTTTAAATCAGCCGTAATATAACATCGACTTACGTTTACGCGAATGTTACACATTGAATTGAAATTGAGTTTCCCCGTGAATATGGTTGCTAATAAATAATAGTTTAAAACTAAGATATTTTGATAACCCCCACCCCACGCTTTTTTACATTAAAATTATTAAATTATTTTCTACTTTTTTTTAATAAAGCGTGCTTTTAAGTTTTAAACTACTATTTATTAATATATTTTTAAACTATTAACTTTGTTTTTATTTATTTTTTCTTAATTATTGTATTGTCATCGGTCCTCAATAAGTGTGCATAGTTTCAAATCAATCCGTCGGTTTGAAATGGGTGAAAATCACGTTCAAAGATTCCGTTACATAGATTCATAGATACATATATACATACCAAGCTACTAAAAGCGTGTTAAAAAGCAACCGAAACGTAGAGGAAAGTGTAATATTTTAATTAAATCTTAAATCAGTTTCTTTAATTTCAATAGCTTAAATAGAAGTAAACATTATAGTAACAGTGTTTAAGAATAGTAGTTTGAAGTTACAAAATCATGGAATAACTAGATTTTGACCGCGCCTTCACTCGCTTTCATGTAAGTTAAGCTAGACTAGTAATAGTAGATGAAAAATACCCTATGTCTTATTCTATACCCCCGACAACGTGTACACAAAATTTCATGATGATCGGTCGAGTAGTCTAGGCCTGAAAGCGTTACAAACAAAGAAACTCACTTTTAAATGTAAGATATTACTTAGGAAGTTAGCATACTGTTCTGGCCGTTATATATTATATTTATTTGCCATCGATATTGCATAAATAATTGCGAACACAACCAAAATCTGCATGCATCACACAACAAAACGAAACTATTCGTCCTTGCTACACAATACGGTGTTAATACATACAGTAAAGAAAATGCTATTTGTGTTTGTGTTAGTAAAACTGTTTTACAACAATACAAACATTGTAATGATAGTGCATGTGACGTCAGAGGTGCATGACGTGCATGGCAGACTGAGGACGCAACCTTGGATGGGTTTGCATAACCAATAATGTGGACTTAATCGATTTTCTGGTCCTATTTAGTTTACAGTATATTTTGACTAGATATTTTTAATACAATATTGTCTAACGTTCACACGAATGTTGTACATTAAAATCAAACAACTTTATATGGATTTTATTATGTTATTTATTTTTTATAAAACTCTATTATTACATAATTTTGAAACTTTTAACTACTTTTGTTAAACACCTCACTAGTTACTGTTTCCCCGTGAAACATGGCTGCTGAAAAGCAACCGAAACGTCTTGGAAATTGTAAAATTAAATCTAAATAGTTTTTATAATTTAAATAGTTTAAATAGAAGTAAAGAGTAACTAGTAAAAGTGTTTGACAAAAGTAGTTTGAAGTTTCAAAATTATGTAATAATATAGTTTTATAAAAAATAAACAACGCGATAAAATCCGTATAAAGTTGTTTTATTTCAATGGATATTTTTGACTTATGATGAGACTGACACTTGCTTTTCGGAAGAGTAAGCAGGGAAGATAGCTTTTAAATTATTACGGTCCTTAGACACGTCTCACTTAGGCGCAGGTCAGATAAAAAGAACATAGGGCGAAGACAGAGAGCGGATCGAGTGTCTTTTAAATGGACTTTCATACAAAATGTACGAAAGTCTCACAATGCTTCTTTTTCTCCCTGGCCTTTATTATTCCCAAGTCACTTGGGGTCTGCTTTTCTAGTCTAACCGGATTTGACTGGATATCAGTTTTTACTCGGAGCGGCTGCCACCTGACCTCCGCAACCCAAAGGCTAACGATACCCTAAGGCTAGACCAGTGTCAGGATATTAGGTATAGGGCACTGACTTCCCAGTAACGACTGCCATAGATGTTCATGGCAGCCGGGACCGACGGCTTAACGTGCTCTCCGAGGCACGAAACAGGCGACAATTGTCAATCAATACGCACATAATTTCGAAAAGTCATATAACTTCCGAAAGTCAGAGGTGCGCGACATGGGTTCGAACCCGATACCTCAGAATTAAAATGTTGGCGTTAGCCATGAATAGCACGTCCACGTCGTTGCTCTCACTACAATGCAATTTTGGGTTAATTACGTATTAGTGGTAACCTTGTCCAGGTCTTGTCTTTTCTATATGTATAACTAACTGACCCGCGCATCTTCGTCTGCTCCACATTAGAGAATTTGCCCGTTTTTGCAACATTTTTCATAGATACTCCGCTCCTATTGGTGGTAGCGTGATGTTATATAGCCTTCCTCGATATGGGCTACCTAATACTGAAAATGTGTACCAGTAGTTCCTAAGATTAGCGCGTTCAACCAAACAAACAAACAAACTCTTTAGCTTTATATTTTTAGATTGAAAAGTCTCGTCTATACTCCATCCGAGATGCCATTTCACCTCGAATTTGTCCTACGTCTTTTCTGTGTGGCTTGTGCCTTAGATATTCTTTATGCATGCATGGTCTGCATGCGGTTTAGGGTGCCCTAAGATGGCAGTTTTTCCGAAAGCGTCGAGGCCGGTCCGTGTACTTATATACTTTTTACATGCCACTAGCTAATAATTGGTGATACTAAGAGGTATGACGAATCATCGCGGATTCGATAAAAAGGAGTATTTGCTCTATAAGCTTAGATAAAGTGATTTCTGACCATTATTGACAGCACAGCATCTTCAATATACTTTAGGAATTTTACCTACCGAAGTATTACCATAGTAAAAAATTAAACTGCTTTATACGGATTCAATCGCGTTATTTATTTTAATAAACATTATTATTAACTATATATTATATTTTTTATAGACTACGATATATAAATATATATATATATACACTTTTATGTATGAATATAGTATAAATATATTGTTATAACTTATAAGTTTATAATTATTATTTTTATGCCCTTTTTGTGTTGTATTTTTTTATGCATGGTGTGTATTAATAAATAATTGTAAGTAGGCCTGCGAGAATACCAGCGCTGTAGTCTATACTGCAACAACAGCTGACGCAGTTGCCTAATTTGATCTCCATGTACCGTTTTCAGTTTAATTGTATTTACTATAGTTTTTTAAAATTATGTATGTATGGAGATTCAAACAAAACATTTTCTTTCTTTCTTTCTTATACACAAACATACTTCGGAATACACAACATAATACATAACATAATTCGGAAAATATTTAACTACTACTATTAAACTTTACTACTATTTTAGGCTATTTAAGTTTTCAAACTATTTAGTTTTATACTACACAGAAAAATTTATTACGCTTTGTTAAATCCAGCTGGGTCCAGCAAAGTGTGATTAGTTAATTTACGATGGCGTTGTGGTTTTAATAGTTGTCTCGTTATTGCCGAGCACCCAGTGTTGTGGAATCGATCCCTAAACGGGACAAAAAATTGTGTAGGCCATAAATTGTTGTTCTGAGTGTGGGCTTTACTTGCGTCCGTTGTTTTATGACATAAAATAAAATCTCGTTTATTGTCAAATAAATTTACAATATTGTACCAGGGATGTTGCGGATGCAGGCTTTTTGACATCCGCGGATGCGGATGCGGATACGGATATTTAAAGGCTCACAACCGCGAATGCGGCTGCAGATGCGGATGTCCAATTCGATGCGGAATCTCCGCAATTGCGGATGCGGATGTTGACGAAAATTGTGCATCTTATTTAATTAAAAGTATCTAATATCACCTTTGCGTATTGAAGCCTGTTTTGCAAAGGTTCATACATTTTGCTATACCTACCGATTTCTTGTGTTTCGTGATTCTCATCTTCACTTGAAGAATTATCGCACCATTCATCGGCGCACCCATTTTATTTCTTGTTCAGCATCTGCGCTATATCTGGATCCGCATTGACATCCGCGTTGATTATTGCGGATGCGGATGCAGATGTCCAAATCGATGCAGAAATTCCGTAATTGCGGATGCGATGCAAATATTCGCAACATCCCTATATTGTACCCTACTCATTGGCCCCACACTAGTCAAGCCTGACCTGTAGGTGCCTATTACGATTACAATTTTGACTAGACATTATTTGCTTGGACATTATTACAGTGATCATATTAAAATAATAAAGTACATAATTATATAGGCGAAACATATGTTAACTTACATAATGCAGAAATGTTTGTAAGGTTCCCCGTGACGCAAGAATTATTCCTACAGCGGGCGATGTACCTACTGAAAAGAAATGTTTACCTAACAATCTAATTTTTAAATCGCACGGCAATATAACTGTAAACTGGTATCAAAAATATACTTACTAAATCTGTTAATATCGTCAGTTTGCATATATTTACATACAAATATCATTCGTCATGAATTTCTAGTTATTACACATGAACGTTATAATGATATGTACATATTATTATGTATTATTGTCAACACAGCTGCACCTAACACATAGATACACACAATTGTGTTCCAACCTTGCTTTATTTACACACTATATCAGAATTGATTGCCTTGCTGGCTGGCATAAGTTTGCGTTACCTTGCGTGCGAATTTGAAGTCCGAGGATCGATGTTAGAGCATTCTTTTTTTAAAGAAAGACGTCTTCGGCTCTGGGAATAGAGTTGCCAACCGTACTTTATTATAAAGTATTGTACGTTATTTCGGAGAAACTTTATTAGGAAAATTAAGTACGTGAAAATACTTTATTTAACCTATGTCAACTTTTACATACAACGCGATAAAGATACCCTAGGTTAAATTAAATTTAATGATTATCTATCTCAATATATACATATATTGTAAACATTCAGATACGACGTTCCTTGATGATAAATATTTGTTAGATGTCACCAGCATCAACAAAAATATGGTAACAAAAAGACAGGTTAAATAAATATAAATTTAAAGGTTAAATAATACTTTTTTTCAGATCATGTAATTTTTTAACGTAAGATAGTAAATATACTCCATTCGTGGCTCCAAAGGTGGCAACCCTAACTGAGAATAATTCCTGTGTCCGGGGGACTTGACAAACATTCAAATAACGGACACAAAGAACATCCAGACTCGGAACAACCATTTGTGGATCACACAAAGTTTTGTCCTGTGTGGGATTCCATCCGTGCAGCCAAGTTTTATTAGATTTTCTGTTAGGGAGTACTTCATATTAATATGGAGTCTGGAAATAGGTATACTAAAAAGCAATCGGCTGACTTATCTTAAATATAAAATTCTCGTGTCACAATGTTCGTTCCCGTACTCCTCCGAAACGGCTTGACCGATTCTCATGAAATTTTGTGAGCATATTGAGTAGGTCTGAGAATCGGCCAACATCTATTTTTCATAGCCCTTAGTGATAAGGGTTGTCCACCCCTTACATTTTTTTTTATCTTTTGGTCAAAACATTTTTTTTACGGCAGAACAACGTTTGCCGGTCAGCTAGTATTCCTGTATAATCCTCGTACTTTAAATAAAAGTTATTTAACCAAGGGACCTTAAGAAAAACAATAAAATGTTACCTTTTAAAAAAACATATAAGTTTTACAAGCATGATTTCGAATCAACATTTATATGACTTAATGGTAAAACATGGCAAAGCTATTATGTTTTATATTTTAACTTGTTTACCTATATGTGCATATTCATGGTTTAACAAATAAAACGATCTTTATCTATATAATCAAAATAAACCTTTAAAAAACCTTTCGGAAGTTATATGACTTTTTGAAATTATGTGCGTATTCATTGACAATTATCGCCTGCTCCGTGCCTCGGAGAGCACGTTAAGCCGTCGGTCCCGGCTGCCATGAACATCTATGGCAGTCGTTATTGAGAAGTCAGCGCCCTATAATATCCTGACACTGGTCTAGTCTTAGGGTATCGTTAGCCTTCGGGTTGCGGAGGTCAGGTGGCAGCCACTCCGTGTAAAAACTGATATCCAGCCAAATCCGGTTAGACCAGAATAGCCGACCCCAAGTGACTTGGCAATAATAAAGGCTAGGGAGAAGAAGAATATCAGCCCTGTTGATAAACTATCCCATTGCTGGGCTCAGAGCGAGACTTTTCTCAGTGTGAGAACGATTAGGTCATAGTACACCACGCTGGCTCGTTGCGGGTTTGTAGACTTTACATATCCTCAAGAACATTATAAAGAACTGCGATGTTATCCATCACTATTAAGTAGAATCGAACTTGAGACGTCAGCGCAGCTGTCAAACGGTCACATATGACTGCTATTAACAAATTCAGTGATTTATTATCCATTATATATTATTGTACACCAATCGTTGAAGCCAAATTAATCATTAAAATTGGCATTGCAGTTATAAACAGCGAGATATTTCAGGTATTATTCTCTTTCATAACTGACATTTCGGACAAATTGCATTAATCTATAGTCCAGCCAAGATCTGAGAGTTTTTGTAAACAATCATGTCGTTTGATTTGTTTACATTGCTTTTATAGAATTGCATAATGTGATACAAACTTTGCCAACTATGGTACTAAAAATATGTTAGGGCCCTCGCCCACGGCGACTTTCTGTAGCGATGCTGTCACGCGTTCGCATCGATTCAGTCGCGATGCGGTCGCTAGCTGTGTGCCCTCGCCCACATAACCACGATTCAGTCGCGATGCAAACGCGATACTGCTGTGCTTCTGTCGGGATGCAAACGCGATTCAGTAACGGCACAAACATGCGTGCGATCGCTACAGTTGCAAGATGGACTCTGTTGAGGCAACATTATTCACGTTGTCTTTGGTGCTGCTTTGCCGTAAGCAGCCGATGCGTGGGCAACGAAAGCAGCGTCGATATTCACGCCACGCCTCCCTCCGTTCTCTCCCCAATGTCGTCCGACACGGTCGCGCGTTTGCATCGATACAGTCGCGATGCTGTAGCACGTTAATAGCGTGTTGGCATCGCTTCTGTAGCGCGTTGCAAATGCGACTAGCGCTCGTTAGTAGCGATGCTGTCACGCGTTTCGTAAACTCATTGCTACAAAAATTCGCCTCGGGCGAGGTCCCTTAGGTATACAAATATTGAAACAGCAGACACAAAGACACATGTCTGGCATAGTGGCTTAAGTGGGCGCCTAGCCACTGCCACTATACGATATACGAGTGTTGTGGGTTCGAATCCCACACGCGACAAAAATTTGTGTGATCACACAAATGGTTGTTCTGAGTCTGGATGTTCTTTTTGTCCGTTGTTTGAATATTTGTAAATTCCCTCGCGACACAGAAATTTTTCTTCCTAGTGCGGGAGTTGTCTTTTTTAAAATAAAAACGAAACGAAAGTGCACCCAGACTCGGTACAGTTATTTGTGGATAACAATTATTTTGTTCCGTGTGGGTATCGAATTTCATCGGCGCATCTGTGCTGTCTAGCTATTCGGCCTTGCATGATATTACAAAATTCTTTACTTCATGAATTGCAATGCAAGTGAAAATATCTTACAAAAATTGTTTATATAATACAACTACATTTGGCTGCGGATTCATTCGCGTAAAAGTAGTTTAGATAAGGTTAGATTAATAACAGTAGGTACTTTTTCCGGGACGAAATGTCCTTTTCTGTAGTTGTCGTCTGACAGGGGTATCAAGGGGAATGCAAAATTTTGGAGATGATCGGTCGAGTAGTTGAGGCGTAAAAACCTATCAAACGAACAAAGTAAACTCCTATTCGCATTTATAATCTTAGTTAGAACTATTATAAGTATACTAACTGATCCGCGCAACTTCGTCTGCCGTCCTCGATAAATGAGCTATCTAACACTGAAATAATTTTCCAACTCAAACCTGAGATTAGCGCGTTCAACCAAACAAAGAACAAACAAACTCTTCAACTTTATAATATCAGTATAAATTCAAAAAATTTATTTGTTAGAGTCATGTGCAATTGGACTGACTGTTTGAAGTCGAAGAGTCAAGCAGTTTAAAGCATTCCGAGCGTTACCTTTTAAGCAAAAACAAAACTGCTGAATATTTTAGAAACTATGCAGAACGTTCCTTGTATACATTTTAATTGTACTTTAAATACCTTACTACTCCGCTAAAGTGTAGTGTGTGGGTCAAGCATAGACGTAAGAATTTACAGATGACTAGAAAATTGTCATTTTTAATGTCGACCGAACTGCTCGTACATGTGGTAACGTCAGTCTTTGATTGGTTTTTATGACGAAAATACTTAATCTATAATTACATTAATTACTAAAATATTATTTTTCATTTACATACAGAGTGGCGCAAATCTTATCACATTAAATGGCAAACTGCCTTAAGCCGGTTGATATAAAACGGTTAACATAAACAAAAAACCTATTTTCGCAAAAATAAAAAAATATATTTTTGAACAAAATAAATAAAATAAAATTAGACACAAACTCGAACACCATTGTAATAAGCACACACACAAGATTATGGACCTTATTTATTTTGTTTCCTTTTGTATTTTTTCGTTTATTTATTTTGTTTTAATATCGCTGCCTGAGATCTTTGACATTTATCTCTGCATTACACTTGATGTTCTAAATTATGAAAATAAAAAAAACGTCCTGTGGATAAACTACTGAATACATTTGATTGATAATTTGTAAATCGTCAAAGAATACCATGTAGTATATCTGGTATCAATTAATGTGATAACATTTGCGCCGCTTTGTATACGCGCCCGCTGTATTTGTACTTCAAAACGTTGTTAACGAGATAATGTTTAGAAATACCTTTTCTAATATCTAAGTCAGTAGGGATGAACTAAAATCCTAAAATTTTAGGCACATTATGTTTGACAATCAGTATAAAAAATCATAGATTTATCTAAACTGATATTATAAAAAGGCATGATCAGATTTTTTGTTTCTTTGTTCATTTGTAACTGGAAACTCATCTCACAAACATTGGAGAGCTATATTATCACCGAGTAACATAAATTATATATTTTAAAACTAACCTAACCTAATCTTACGCGTCCGAAGCCGCGGGCAAAAGCTAGTTGATAATAAATATGACCCATACTAATATATCACTGGCCATGAGGAAACCGTGAGCAAAACCGAGATACTGAACCTCTTTATGTATGTATTCAAAGTGCATCACAACGTAACTATTATAATTATAACGGAAAACCAACAACGTAATCTTTCAGTCAACCTTGAGCTGAATAATTGGAATTCCATCGAGATTCCTTCAGTGGGGTCCTTTATCTTAAGCACACTAACATCTGATAACGAGACCTTGGCGCTATTGTTTAAGGGCTTTGAGTAAAGCCATCTTATATACACATATGTGCATATATTCACGCCTGTTACATTAAAGGGTACATTGAAATTAAACACTTTTTACGGATTTTATCGCGTTGTTTATTTTACTTTAAACACTGTTATTACATAATTTTGAAAACTCTAACACTACTTTTATTGAACTTTACTACTATTTAAGCTATGTATTTTCTAATTAATACTATTTATATTTAAGTTTACACTTTGCCCCGACGTTTCGGTTGCTTTATAGCAGCCATGTTCACGGGGAGACTAAGATGGTAAGGGTACGTTAAGATTACGGTATTTGACATGCTACGAATTTGAAACGGGTAGTATTTAACTGCACAGCAAAAAAATACTAATTGCACAGCACAATATGCTTACCAAAAATACTAGATAATTGCATGCCAAAATATATTTAAAGAGATCAAACTAAGTCGACGGAGCCTATTTTCGGATGGGTTTAAGAAGGAACCTAACATAACCTAACCCTTCCGAGACGGCATGCAGTGATTTGAGGCGTATAGGTGTTCGTTACGATATATTTTAGTAAGCGTATTTTAGTGTGCAATTAGTATTTTTGATGATCATTATATTTAATCCCTTTTGAAACTGTGGCGTTGTATATAATATAATTTTGGGACAAGTGTAATTTATTATGAAATTTTAATTAGTTTTAGGCAATACCTACTTATAAAATTTTCTGGCCTATTTTTGAGCTATATATAACAATAATAACTGTTTTGTTTTATAAAGATTAGACGAAATACTAGAACTAAATGTAGATATTAATAAAATGAATGATTTTACAGATTATGAAGTTATAATCTGAATTATAAATATAATATGTATACCTCACTGTCATGTCCGGACCGAACGATTTATTTTCGGTCTGATTATTTTATTAAAACCATCATCTCATATTATAATTTATTTTTCATCAACTATATGATAATGATTTCGGCTATGTCTCTGTGTTCGTTTTTGTTTCAGAAACTCCGTATTTTTTTTAACTAGCTGTTAGAAAACAGTGATATATCTTAGCGAATGTTTTAATTCCTTGTTCTTGTAATTAATCAATTATGAAATAAATCGGATTCGTTGCTTCTATTGGCCAGTTTCATAATTTTTTGATAATTCGTGGCTAACCATACTCGGCTTAAAATTAACCAACTATACAAGTAAAATACCATTGAATTCGAATTATCCATAATAAATTGATAGAATAACATATACAAAATTAAACACAGTGAACAACGTTACCGATTTTCTTCATACATATATAAATTTCATTCATAATTCCTAATATCTGTAAACTGTATACATCGCAAGATTTACTGTAATTTATCATCACATACCGATGCATCGGACCGAGCGATGCAGGATATCCTAGACAATGAATTTTAACAAAAGCACAATTTTATTCTATGCAAAACCAATTTGTAACATAATATTTACATACTGAACATATATCCGGAAGGCGCAGCCATCTTGAATATTAAACATCCGTTCCCATATCAGTTTATGCACGGATAGCTCAGTGGTTAAAAGGTGTGTAGTATGTTGCTACCGCCTTCTTAGAAAAGAGTTGACTAGTGTTTGTGCCTGCTTGACGTATTTTGATTCTTATAATTATCTATCTATAATTTTCTTTTTTAATAATACATCTTTGAGAGCAAATTGGATCCAAATAATAAGTAAGAAATATGAGATTGCGATATACATAATGGTTTTCGAATGATTTTCGAATATACCTGTGTTATTCGAATACCAACTGTTTTTGATAAAGCTTATTGTAGAACGCGATGCTTTGTTTGTACGGCGAACCACGTAGCATAGACTAGTACTAAGAATAGTAGGTACTGTTGTCAACATATTCGAATATATATAATAATAGATTTTCAAAGTTAGGTTCGTATTAAATAGTTAATTATCGCCCGCTTTAACGGTAAAAACCTGCATGTCTGAAAGTTCTTCATAATGTTAGCGTGTTATGGTCTAACCCTTCTCACATTGATATGAGGCTCGTGCTGAGCAATGAGACAGTTTAATACAGGGCTGATATTATATATTGGAGACCCAGTCTGGCCTTACCAGACAATTCTGGAGTAAGCACGACCCATCAGGCCATGCTTATCCTTATATAACCTTATGTAACCGACTGCCACGCCTGAGGTCGCGGGTTCGATTCCCGCACAAGACAAATATTTGTGTGCATGAACATGGATGTTTGTCTTGGTCTGGGTGTTTCTATGTATAATATGTATGTATTTACAAAAAAAAAAAAAGTATATATGTATGTTTATCCATTGTCTAGTACCCATAGTACAAGCTCTGCTTAGTTTGGGCTAGATAGTGTTGTGTGTATGTGGTAGAATATTATATAGAATATTATATTATATTATAGAATATTAGAATATTATATTATATAATAAATGGTTACAGAAGAATCTCTCATGATCGCTTGCCTGCTGTGTCATCAAGCAGGAAATACCTCTGTTAATTTGGACAACATCCTGGACTTAACTGAGAATCTAATTGTGCTTTAATTCATTATAAAATACTACTATGAACTCTGCTGTATACCTTTTATGTTTATTAAGTTTACAAATATAGTTGTGAACGTGCTCATAAACAAAATAATTTATTGTTTATTTAATACGATAAGGAATCTGTCAGTCAGAGGTATTACCTAACTACGCAGTTAAGGTTGCCAGATCTGTAAACCGTTTTTAATAAATAATATAATTAAAATTTCGAAATTGTATAATCAATGTAGCTACCCGCGTTTTTTTGTGTGTTTGTTCCTTTAGTTCTTCTAAACGGCGCAACAGATTTTGATGCGATTTTCATTATTATTTAGAGAATTTATTTTGAAATGTTTATATGGTAAACTTTGTTTTATGCCTGTTACTAGCTAAGAACTAAAATATAAATCATAGATGTGTCCTCACCATAATGAGATCGCATAAAAAAGTGCTCACATTAAAAAGAGTTTTCACACATTAGAATGAGAAAGATATTGTATAAATATCAATATGAGTTAGCATTTAATAACACCAGCTCTGTATTAAACTGTCCCATAGGTGGGCACGGGCCTCTTCTTAGTGCGGGAAGGGTTAGGCCATTGTCACCCACGCCGGCCCAGTGCAGTAAGTCAGACTTCACATATCTTCGAGAACATTGCGTGGAACTCTCAGATATGCAGGTTTCCTCACGATGTTTTCCTTCACTGTTAAAGCGAGCATTAATTTACTATTTAATACGTACATAACTTCGAAAAGTCAGAGATAATAATAATAATAATAATAAAAATACCTAGACTTAGCACACGAGGTCGTCGATATGTGGGATGTGGACTCGGCAATCATTGTACCGATAGCCGTTACGGTGAACGGTCTAATAGCCAAGAGCCTCGACCAACATCTTAAGAGGCTCGCGTTAGGTGCTTGGATCAAGGGTAAGATGCAGAAGGCAGTCCTCCTCGATACGGTACGCATAGTGCGGAGGTTCCTCTCTCTGGACCCCTCACCACCGACAGCTTGGACCTTATCTCGATGCCGGTGGGCCTCCATAATTTTTATATATTTAAATGTGTTTATTATTATTATATTTAAAAATGTAATTTTTATTGGTTAATAATTAATAAATGTGAAATAATAATAATAATATTCTACCACATACACACAACATCATCTAGCTCAAAATAAGCAAAGCTTGGATTATGGGTACTAGACAATGGAATAACATACATATATCCTTTTTTTTGTAAATACGTAATATTATAAATAGAAACACCCAGACCAAGACAAACATCCATGTTCATGCAGACAAATGTTTCGTGTGGGAATCGAACCCATGACCTTAGGCGTGGCAGTGGGATCGAACTGCGAAAAGACAGAGATGGGATGATCTTGAAATCAAACTCGAGACCTCAAGATGAGAGTGAGCATGATAATACTTTTATACTATATTTATAATTCAAATGTCTTATTGTCATTGTGTGTCAGATGACAATTGAATGTACAGGAAGGTGGCCACATCGAAACGTAGGGAGGCGCATCTATAATTTAAATATTTTGTCGGGAGATTATAGATGTCTGGCAACCCTATACTCAGCTGAATGAACGAGCGCAAACAATGAACCGCTGTAGTTCTGATAGCTCTGTTTATCTTAACGCTATGGCGTAACTGGGGAAGGCAGGTTTCGTGTTACGTTACGATTAAATTTAATTATGAAATCCAATAACATTGTGTTGTGTTCCTGTGGGATTTTTAAACAACCAATGTTGTAAATAAATATTACTTGATGGTTAACAGTTACTATCCTATGGACGCTGACAACACCGATTATAAATCTGATACGTAGCCGACTAGTGTTGTTGCAATAGCGATAGTTTCACTATCGATAGTTGACCTTGAAAAACAGTCGATAGTCCTATCGAAAATATCGAAATGCTGCAATACAATCGGTAGTATCGATTGTGAAAATTAGGTGATACTATTGAATTTTATCGATATTATCGATTCTATCGATACTATCGAGATACGATAATATCGATAGACAATCGCTATCGCAACAACACTGTAGCCGACTCTTTACAACAAAGAGTCGTTGTGTTGCCAGTGCAGAATATAAATATTCTCGTCCATTCCGTTTACCTACTAACCGACAGCACAAAATCTGGAGGGCCTGTTTACCTCTTCAGGATAAAAGCGTGAATCTATGTTTGTATGTCAATAACTAGAAAATAAAATATTTTTATATTGACTAAGTGACTGTCCGGATGACTTAGTGCGTCGCCATCCGGATGCCACCTTGCCTTGTAGGTTCGAATCCCAGACGGGACAATTTTTTTTGTTATGCGCCTGTTATTATTGTGAGTGTAGATGTTCTTTGTATTGTTATTTGCATGTTTGTTAAATCTCCAAGACACATAGAAGTTGAGTTAAGCCAGAAGGCAGAAGTAATATTTTAAAAAAAATCTGCAGTCGATAATTATCGAATAATCGATAGTAAAACAACCGATTAATGCGTTGTTGGATTTGTAATCGTTAATCGTATAATTGATTAGGTAGATTTATAATCGATATAATTATTGTTCAACACGGGTTTTATGATAGTATAACTATACAACTGGATTGTTTATCCGATAGCATATGCGCTTAGGTGATTCCCGGGTCGGGCTATGTTATTAAGATTGGCGCATGTAGGTTTGTTTTCCAAGCTTATTGCCAAGCCCTAAAAAATGGCAGATGGAGTTGATGGAAAATGTTAGGCGACGGTATATTTTTTATTTAAATGATAGCTTCCGAACTAGGAGCTATGCCTGTGTCGCGGGGACTTTACAAACATTGAAACAATGGACACAAAGAACAGGCAGACTGAAACCAATAATTTGCGAAATATAAAAAAAATTGTTCCGTGTCCCACTTGTACTGAAGAAACGCCCATGCCCAGGCCCAGCAGTGGGACAGTTTACATACAGGTCTGATATTTATGTCTATTATCTTGTAATGTTTTTTGGACTTGTACTTTTACTACACCATGTACTACATTTTACTTTCATTTAAAGTAACACCTTGTACACACAGCGACGCATCAACCTAGACTGTTTGGTGTTTGAACTATTAGAAGTTGAACGCTGCGAATCGTGCGAGAGAGTGCGTTATATTTTTGTTACGCTCCATCCTTACCATTACATCGACACCACTATGTACTGTCCCTTTCCGACAATTCTCTATTTTGTGTGTAGCGTAGTTATGCGTATATAGGGTGTCTAACTTGATGTGTAGCCGTGTGTACATATTATTTTTTTACAGAATTTTATATTAGATTGATAGTTAGCATAACGATGTCGATTAATTCTTCCAAATATTGTGAAGCCTCTAAATAATTCAAAATATCACTACATATTATAAAATAAAGTCCATCGACGCGTCTATCTGTTTGTCTATTCGCGACAAATTCAAAAACTATTGAACGGATTTGCATGCGGTTTACATCAATAGACAGAGTGATTCATGAGAATGGTTTAGGTGTATCATTTGTTAAGATTACCCGTGTGTAGCCGGGGCGGATGCTATTATTAACTATATTAATCTTTTTTGTGAGAAAATTCTCAATAACAAGACAAGGAACCTCATCAATCGTAACTAAATCCAATTTCTAATCGCTTCCACGCAAATAGACCGATGTAATGCGTACATAACAACTCGTTTGCACATTAACACTATAAACATACACTGTATGACCTATTTTAGTTATTGAATCACTCTACAGTCTTGATAAGCCTTTTCATTCGCATTCTTTGCATAACATTAAATCAAGATTACCGCTTTATGTAGGTAAATAACATTGTTGGGAACTCGATTGCGTTTAGGTTATATAACTAGTCTCACGCCAGTTGTTTTACGTATTTTGCTTAGCAAATTAATTTATCTTCTCCCTAGCCTTTATTATTCCCAAGTCACTTGAGGTAGGCTTTTCTGATCTAACCGGAGTTGACTGGATATCAGTTTTTACACGGAGCGGCTGCTACCTGACCTCCGCAACCCGAAGGCTAACGATACCTTAAGGCTAGATCAGTATCAGGATATTAGATATAGCGCACTGACTTCCCAATAACGACTGCCATAGATGTTCATAGACGGCAGCCGAGACCGACGTCTTAACGTGCTCTCCGAGGCACGGAGCAGGCGATAATTGTCAATCAATACGCACATAATTTCGAAAAGTCATATAACTTCCGAAAGTCAGAGGTGCGTGACGTGGGTTCGAACCCGAGACCCTCTGCATTGCAGTCTGTTGGTCTCCCCACTGAGTCTATATAAAGTTATAATCCATAGCTATACTAATATTATAAAGAGGAAATATTTAATTTTTGTTTATTTGTTTGTAAAGACATAATTCAAAAACTACTCAACAGATTTTTATATTTCTTGCACTGTTAGAAAGCTAGTGAAGAAATGCATTGATGCATACCTCCGCAGGGCAACAGAGAGGTTATATCGGACTCGCCGGGGAAAAGATGATCCCGGTAATACTGTCTAAACCTTGACATAACCAGAATCGGCGGGGCCGCCCGAATCACTTTTTTAATAATTAAATTATTAATAATTATGTATCATAACCAATGATTAATAAACTTTATATGAAGTGTTTTGATCGGGACTACCGGTTGACCTTAAATGATGCTCTAACCGCGCGCTCTCCGCCTTCTATCTCGAAAAGGATTCAACGTATAAAAAATTTTTTTATACTAAAGTTCTAGGTAATTTAATCCTCTACAATATTGATAATAAATACAAATAGTAAAAAACCCATAGGAAACGAGATATTTGCAAAAAATGTGCAAAACTTCGATATTTGCGACCTTTGATCTTAGATTTTAATAGTCGCGTACACCCTACCATATATAGGTTTTGAGACAACTTTTAGGATGTCTAAATACAAGTGTATACCAGTTAATAGCTGGGTATCTCAAATTCCAATTTTGACTAAGATGACTGGACTACTCACATGTAATCGCGACCCCGCCGATGAGTAACATATAACCTAACCTAGTTTCAGTTATACAGAGTGTCCGGTAATTAATGGATAACCTGGAAATCTCTTATAGTGGAACTGATGGCCGTTAAGAAAAATATGAAAAAAAAATCTATCCTAACTACTACCTGAGATATGTATTTTTTTTTAAATTACCATTTATAACTTTCTTGTATACTACGACCATAAATGAATGAAATCCATCGGTTTTTTGTTGTTTTATTATTAAACACTAATTATGCTAATAGATAGACAGTCAAAAGTATGCTATGCTAATATAGCGTGCACTTTTTAATACATTTTTTTTTTCATTTTTACTGAACTTTCTACTATAAGACATTTCAAGGTGATGCATTAATTACCGGACACCCTGTATATAAAATTGCAGAAACATTATTTACTACGTTAGTAATTAACGTAGTAAATAATGTTTCTGCAATTTTGCTTATTTGTATTACGATTTGTAGTACAGCCCCGTTGTAAACTAGACCCACAAACAATTCTGCATATTATTCAATACGTAATAAGTTCTATTATTGTAAATAGCCGTGCAAACTGAAGGATCGTTTCAAGATCATTCATAAACATAACAATGATGTTTGAAACGACAAGATATACGAATCTATATACAAAGTGGCGCAAAACATATCACATTAAATGATATACTGTCTTAAGCTGGTTAATATAAGACGGTTAAAATAAACAAAAAACCTATTTTCGCAGGAATTAAGAAATTATATTTTTGAATAAAATAAATAAAATAAAATTAGACACAAATTGGAACACCATTGTAATAAGCACACACTAACCTATTTCTTTTCGTCACAAGATTATGGACTTTATTTCTTTTGATTTTTTTTGGTTTTTTTTGTTTGTTTGTTTTGTTTTAATATTGCTGCATTACACATGATGTTCTAAATTATAAAAATAAAAATAATGTCCTGTGGCTAAACTACTGAATGCATTTGGTTCATAATTTGTAAATCGTCAAAGATTACCATGTAGTATATTTGGTATCAATTAATGTGATAATATTTGCACTACATTGTGTATATATATATATATAGGGTAGGCAGAGGTGTAATAAGCTTATATTTCACTAGCAATGGTTTAAGTTTACCACGCAGAGGTCTCGGGTTCGATCCCAAGGCGCGCATCTTTAACCTCTCGAAGTTATGTGCGTATTAAATACCTAATTATCGCTCGCTTTAACGGTGCAGGCAAACATCTTGAGGAAACCTGCATGTCTGAGAGAGTTCTCCATAATGTTCTCGAAGATATGTGAAGTCTGCCAACCCGCACTAGGACAGCGTGGTTGACTATGGCCTAAACCCTTGTCACACTGAGACTCTCTCACTCACACTAAGGGCGAGAGAATTGAAAGATAAAGTATTTGTTAAATCTATTGCTATCGCGCAGTGCCCGCAGAGCGCGATGCAACTGCAGCTTGGACCAAAATTACCTATTAAAAGTACACAAAATCAACGTTTCGTAGTCCCCTGATTCCTACTCGAACTTGACCGATTTGACTACGTTTTCATTAAAAATTAAAGAAAGGTTTTGGTCGTGTTCCTATGTTTTCCTTTTTTTATATAATCTAGTCATATTTGTTTTCTGGATGTTTGAACATAGTATGAAAAGCTGGCCAATTTTTGAAGATTTTGAAGGCTCATGTCTCTTTTAATAATAAATTTATGAAAAAAAGGAAAACATGGGGACAAGCCAATCGAGACCATACAATTTTTTGAAAATTGCTTTTATGGCGTTATCCAGGGAGGGAACACTTAACTACGTTTGTATGGGAAATCGGCCCTTGTGTTTCCTCTTAATTCAGGACTGATATTATTATAAGAGGGCGAGTTTGATCTATTGAGTATAGATCCAGACTTAGTGCTGTTATTGAGAATCTATTGACAGAATAAACGAATATCATTTTTCCCGAATCGTTAATCAAATCCCGGACATGTCGCATTTTCTACCGCTGCGCCATCGTGACTGATATCGGTACCTAATGTGAGTTAACATAGCTCTTGCTTTGGTACAATGTTTTAGCCTTTCGAATTCAATACTTTTTCGGCCTTGACTGCCCGACTGCCACGCCTGAGGTCGGGGGTTCGATTTCCGCACAAGTCAGACATTTGTGTGCATGAACATGGATGTTTGTCTTGTTCTGGGTGTTTCTATATATAATTTGCATGTATTTACAAAAAAATATAGTATATGAATGTTTATCCATTGTCTAGTACCCATAGTACAAGCTCTGCTTAGTTTGGGCTAGATGGTGTTGTGTGTATGTGGTAGAATATTATTAACTACTGCTGCGCCTTCTTGACAGATATCGGCACCTAATGTGAGTTAACATAGCTCTTGTTTTGGTACACACGACTACATATCAAGTGAGACACCCTATATACGCATAACTACGCTACATACAAAATAGAGAATTGTCGGAAAGGGACAGTGCTTAGTGGTGTCGATGTAATGGTAAGGATAGAGCGTAACAAAAATATACTCTCACACGATTTGCAGCGTTCAACTTCTAATAGTTCAAAGTCCAAACAGTCGTTGAAGTGTCGCTGTGTGTACAATGTTTTAGCCTTGTGAACTTAATACTTTTCTGTATAGTTTGTGAAACTAATTGCCAAACATCAACGGGTTATTGTTCTATCGTACATTCCTGCTGGCTTGTTTTCCATTTGATAAAATAAAAAGCGATTGACTACCTCGATTGCATAGCAATATTAAATGCCTGTGTCGCGGTAAGTGTTCGGTTTTCTGTCACTAAAACGTCACTAGCAATCTGGAACAGCTGTGATGGCAAAAGTTGCGCCCCCTATGAAGTAGGATCTAAACCCATACCTACTGGGTGCGTGTATAAACCTCTTTTAACGCTTTCGACAATATAGGCATGTAACTATGTATGCTTGTAATTCATCTCTGCCTGTTCCCTTGAAAATGTACTGGCCACACGTCCTTATGATAACTGTAACCTCCAACCTGAATATGTTTACATTACGCAGTCAGAATATTGGCATGAAAAACTAAAGCAAGTACGTCATGACATAAAATGAAACTGTAAATAAGCAGTTATCTTTTATAGTTTCCTTTGTGACATCATGGTATTAATGTTGCCATAAGATTTTATGTTTGTCGTGTGCCGAGGACAAGCGGCCTAACGCATGGATTGCATTCAGTTTATGAGTATGTGTTTCATGTGGGGCAAGCGATCTTTGAGAGATGAAGGTCGCCAGATAGGTGTATTGGTTTCTGGATGAAATAGATTGGAAGATAAAAGGAACGTGTGGCTGAACTACAAGTGATATGGACTTTATTTTGCTAATGATCGAGTTCACAGATAGCGTAATGATTTAAGAGGGCGCCTCGTCACTGCCTCTGCACCGAGTATAGCGGGTTCGAATTTTTGCCCTCAAAAATTTTTGTGATCCACAAATGGTTTTCCGGAATCTGGATGTTCTGTCGAGGAACACCGAGGTAGGTTTAGTCGGTATTACCGGGAGGTCCATTCTTATCATCATTACCATCTCTCTTTTACCCCGGTGAGTCCGACATAGCCCCTCCGACCGTCCCCGCGGAGGGGTATGAGTCAATGAATTCCCCATCGTAAAAAAAAGGGGTTAGTAATATACATCTGGTTGACACACCAATACTCCCACAAAATGCCTTAATATTGATGCGTCATGTTTACATGACAATGTTTGCAGAATATTATTGTTGCTATCTCTAATGATGCTTAACAAGGATGCGGTCTTGTTCCTTATTATGGCATAAAAGTCATTAGTTCGCGCCTTAGTGCACATGACAGACGAGCTGCAGTAACGTGGCAGCCTGAACAACACCCTGAAACTGCATACTGCATCCTTAGTACACCTAAAGCTCTACTCGAACAGTTGACCTACAGACCACCCATGTAGAACGATTGGCAGTATGATTTAACAAGTGAGAAACGACAATGAATTGCCGTAAATCTTAGAGTTCGAAAAAATGGTAGCACGTGACCTTGAAGTCAGAGATCAAAGGTCATAGTCATTTCGGGGTATATCGACTATGCTGAGTCGAAGGGCGTTGACCGCGAGTATCTAGCTCTTACGGTTCTCGAGTTGAAAGTTGTATAACAGACAGACGGACAAATCTGTTGTATATGAGTTTTTCGAACTCTAACAAGCATGATTTTAACCTCATTACTACAACGAGGAAATCTATGAGCCAACATGGTACTTCGGGCAGCAAGCGCCCTTCGTTCTCTTTTAATGTCCCTGATGTCTAGCTGTCCAAGAATTGACAGGTGAATTCCTTTACTTTATTATCGGAGACGATTGAGTGATACCGCTTCTTCTGAGATGGAACGTAAGCTTGTTTTTTTTCCCTTGGTTGTTCAAAATATTCAATACTTGATTTTGCCCGTAGCTTCGCTCATTTAAATGTAGTCTACGTCTATTATCTATTCCTCGCCAAAAGTACTTTTTCTGAATGAAAGATAAGTGTTTGAAAAGCTTCATGACTATCGGTCAGTAGTAGAGAGTCAGGTAGTGGAGGCATGAAGGCATAACAAACAAACGCACATTCTCATTTGAAATATTAGTTAGGATAAGCGTTATTTCATTGTCATTTAGTTTGAACAATGATATGAGTGCCCTCTGCAGGTCATCTCGTATAAACAAGGACTGCTGATATTCGATACTGTTGACAACTGCCATCTGTGCAATGTACATCTGACTGCATACATGTTCCTATTACAGTTTGCCCTTGCAGCTGCATTGTATATAAATGCACTACATTTTCCCCGCGGCTTCGATTGCGTAAATGTAGATTAGGTTAGCAACAGTACGTTTCTAGATTAAAGATACCCTTATCCTTTTTTTCTTTTTTATACAACTAAGGTGGCCAACAAGTATACGGCCCACCTGATGGTAAGTGGTCACTTATGGACACCTGCAACACCAGAGGCTTTACTTGCGCGTTGCCGACCATTTAGAAAAAAAGCGAGTCGGCCTCGCCCACGAAGGGTTCCGTAGCAGCAAGTAATACCAATCAAGCCACGCCCCGCGCGAATTATAATTATTATTTACTAAGGCACCTATTACAGATTTATTATTAGAAAATAATGGTTCACGGTTTATGCATAAGATTTATGTTTATGAAATTAAATGTTTTTTATTTTTGTATTTGAATTGATTAAATGAAAGGTAAATTGCGGTTTACGATATATGATGTATTAAAAAAAAAACTACTTACTAAATATCGTTCAAACCAATTTTCGGTGGAAGTTTACATGGTAATGTACATCATAAATTGTTTTTAGTTTTATCATTCTCTTATTTAAGAAGTTACACATACATTTTACCACTTTGGAAGTGTCTCTCGCGCAAACTATTCAGTTTAGAAAAAATGTATATTAAAAACCTCCATATCATTTTTGAAGACCTATCCATAGATCACGTATGGGCTTGATGAAATTTTTTTTTGATTTTTAATTCTATGTATGGGGAACTCCCAAAATTTCGCAAAAAGTGGCTGTGACATACGGATGGACAGACAGACAGACATGACGAATATATAAGGGTTCCGTTTTTTGCCATTTAGCCACGGAACCCTACAAAGTGGGAAGGAGAAGAAGCGGGAAGGGGGAAAGAGGGTGATTGGGCCTCCGGCACTCTCACCGAACGAAACACAATAGTAGAAACACTGCTATTTCACGTCGATATTCTGTGAGAGGGTTGTACTTCCCCGGTCGAGCCACCCCATTCATGCTAAAATTAGCGAAGCCTTTTCTGTACCCCTGACAACGTGTATGTGCAATTTCATAATGATCGGTCGAGTAGTTAAGGCGTGAAAGCGTAACAAACAAACGAACTCGCATTTATAATATTAGTTAAGATACATATACATATATGATTGCAAGGATGACGCAGTGGTTAAAGAGGACGCCTCGCTGCTGCTACTCCGCTGAGAGTTGAGGGTTTGATCTCCACACGAAATCAAAATTTGTTTGCGTGATCCTTCTTTCACGGTAGGCAGCGGCTGTGCTATGTTCTGACATTGCTGAAGTCCATGAGAAGCGGTTACCACTTTCCATCAAGTAGACCACTCGCTTGTCTGCAAACAAGGGCAATAAAAGAAAACAAACCCTTTTGAGTGTTATTTGTGACCTTTGTAGGAATGTTTGTAAAGACCCACGCGACAAAGGAATTATTCCTAGTTCTGAAGTTTTGTTTAGAATACTAAAAAACAATAAAATAGTTGGGAAGAGAGGAACCCGCCTTTTAATCCCTACAATATATAACAAACGTAGCTGGCTTAGAGACATGAATATTGAAATAAGTAAATTATCTCTAAAACACAAGCTAAAGAAACTGCTGCTTGCTGACGTCACAGATAACTGTAACGTGTAGATCCTTAAGTTGCAGTAATGTGTGTAATGGTACCTAATGCAATATGTTTTTTATTTTTGGTTAATTATTTTATTTTATAATTAAGCTAAGTGTATGTAGTTATTATAAATGAGTGTTCCTGCCGACAAACTCTTAAGCAGTTTGGTGGGATTTCAATGTTTAAATTCATATTTTTTGGACTCAATAAATATTTTATTATTATTATTTCGGATTGCTAACCCCAACTACTGTAATAGAAAAAGGTTGACTATCACGTACTGAATATCACGTTTGGCAACAAATTCTCATTATTTCTCATTCGTTGCCAAACTGTTTTATATGTCTTACGCTGAGGCGAAACACGTGTCGACGCATATTATGTGTCCGAAGTACAATACTGCAAGCTGGAGTACGCACGAATCTCACGATGCAGCTGTCCCTTACTAGATGATTTCGGTGTTGTCAACCTTTTTCGACTGCAATGTTTGGATGGGCAAACCGAGGGTGCATGGCGGGTTTCTCTCTTCCCAATTATAGTGTTACGACGGTTTTTTACCAAGTAACGCCTATATAACCAAACAACCTTTACCTGAACTGAGCATCGATTCCAGAAACTCAAAATTTTTCTGCAAGTAAAGTGGCAATAAGCTTGCCGTCTATTTCACAGGACATAAAAACATATCGTAGGTTAAATTCCCGCACAAGTCAAACATTTTTGTGCTTGAACATGGATGTTGTCTTGGTCTGGATGTTTCTATGTATAACATATCTATGTATTTACAAAAAAAGGTATCTATGTATGTTTATCCATTGTCTAGTACCCATAGTACAAGTTCTCCTTAGTTTAGACTAGAAGGTGCTGTGTATATGTAATAGAATATTATATTATTATTATTATATTACTAGTTTTCCCCGCAGTTTCACCCGCGTAAGTCCCGTTCCCGTGAGAATATCGGGATAAAAAATAGCCTATATGTGATTCCAAGTCTCCAGCTATCTACATACACTACCAAGTTTCATCGCAATCGATCCAGTAGTTTTTGCGTGAAAGAGTAACAAACATCTATACATCCATACATCCTCACAAACTTTCACATTTATAATATTAGTAAGGATATCTGGCACAAAAGATTGTAATGATACACTCCTGCTTACATCTTCAAGGCAATATATTATAATGCTATTTTTTTCTATATCTCCTTACCAACTACCGCTGTTCATAAAATTCTCAAGATCAGAATGCAAATAAAAATGTAATGTGGCAAAAACTACGTGCCGGCGTCTAGAATTTGTATTTTTACTTTAACGATGTTTAAAATAATGAATATAATTATGTGTGTCTGTTAGTCATTTCGCATGTTAAGTTTTACACCAAGGCCGACTTTCAAGTCCACGAATTTAAAATAGATGCATTGACTTACTGTTTTAGTGATACTAGTGGCTACATGTGGCTTTGTCCGAATTTATAAGTTTAGTGTGTATTTTACTATCTTCGATTAGTATAGTACGTCCAAAAAAACGACAGAAATAATGTAAAAATATGTACGTTATTAAAGGTACGTTATGACATTGCAATTAAACTACTATATACGGATTTTATCGCGTTATTTATTTATATAATTTTGAAACTGTTGCGCTACTACTACTATTGAAATTTACTAATTTATAAGCTAATAAAATTATTTGAAATAATAAAAATATTAAAACTATTTATATTTAGATTTACACTTTCCCCGGCGTTTCGGTTGCTTTTCAGCAACCATGGTCACGGAGAGACTCTCTAGAACACCATGGCTGCTGAAAAGCAACCGACTTTTAATAAGTAACGTTCGCGTAAACAGAAGACAATATTACGTTATGACAGTAGCGATAATTGTCTGTCCTTTATTCTCACACGCAATGACGTGAGAGAAGTATAAAATTGGGTGTCATCATGTCATTCTAAGTACCGGTATCCAACCAATCCACGAGATATTTATGACCTGTTTTAACTAGACTTAGAGCTACCAGTCCAGTCAAGGCTAAGCCAAGGCCAGATCTAGAGTAAAACACTCACTGAAAACGCAGAAAAATAATCATTCTGCACCATAATCTTCTGCTTCTAAACTTTAATAACGATAATATAATTGCATAGACAATGACATTTATTACATAGTTTATATAATAGGTACAGAAGTTGAATACATAATCAATTTCTGTACCTATTACAAAAACTAAGTACATACCATGCGTACTTGATTATAAGAGAAATATATTGTTAATAATAAATAATAATAATAAAATAATAAATATTCTATCACATACACACAACACCATCTAGCCCAAACTAAGCAAAGCTTGTACTATGGGTACTAGACAATGGATAAACATACATATATACTTTTTTTTTGTAAATAGGTACATATTATACATAGAAACACCCAGACCAAGACAAACATCCATGTTCATGCACACAAATTAATGTTTGACTTGTGCAGGAATCGAACCCGCGACCTCAGATGTAGCAGTCGGTTACACTAACCACTACGCCATCGAGGCTTTATTTTCTTTCATTTAACAAAATATATCTTTGTATTCGATATTCGACCGAATATCTACATAAAATTTGGCGGAATATCGAATAGATCCTTAATTATATTTTGTTGTAGTGAGAATAATTAGTAAAATGTAATATAACTTTTTAGATGTTTCTAATTCTTATTTATAATGCTCAACTTTATTACTTTTATTACTTACGGATGCAAGTGAAAACTTTGACAAACTATATTGATAATTAACTTACTTATTATAATTGAACCTAATTGAAAATAAAAATGTTACTAACCGCTGTCCGTTTGTTTATATTTACACTTACTATAATAATAATAATAGTTTAATCAGTTTAAATTGGTACAAATATGAATAACAATAGTAAAGGTAATGTATCCAATTTTTGAGACCTATCTTAAAAATATGTACGTTATGACTTATTATGACAGTTAGCGATAATTGTCTGTCCTTTATTCTCACACGCAATGACGGAATATTATGACTGCAGTTTTATTTTTCTCTTCAGTTTATATTTTTCATGTAAATAATTTGTATATATATATATTATGTTAATTATTTAATTATGCCATTGATTAAATATAATAATAAATATAGAGTAAAAAACAATTTAAAACTGGATACAATACTTTGGTCCCCTGTACTAGACTATACCTGTATCAAAGGCGATATTGTACTATTACAGTATGATAGGATAAGCATCCGTAACAATATTTAACAAATTGGCACTATAGTCTTTTGCAAATCATTGTACTGTCTTATTTCTTGGTAAGACTAGTTATATTGTCAATAGTTAGTATTTCAGTAATAATCAGCAAAAAAACTAACAGATCAAACGTTGTTGCAGGAGGCGGTGATATACGTGAATGTAGCCAACCAGACCCATCAGAAGCTGGATGGGATAGCTTCTGAGCTACACTGTGTGAAATCAGATGCGCTGCTCCTGTACACAGACTTCGCGTCACGAGCTGGCAATGACCTGAACATTTTCCTGAGGAACATGACCGGCTTCGCTGATGAGACCATGAGGAGTATAGGCATGGATCCTCGCCACGAAGGGGTGAGTACTGTGATTTATAGAAGCATGTTCTGCGAAACCCAATACAGCTATCTGTAGATAAGTCTAAAATTTTGCCGTCTAAGCTCGGCTAGGTGAAAACAGATGAAATAATGTAGATTATGTTAAAATAGCTAATAAGTGAACTGTAAATACGATTGCTGTGCATTAAGGGTTGCTAAAGAGTCTTGGCGGTATGCAGCCAACATTTTTTTAGTGGCAGCACGGTATTTGAGTCTGCTTATTCGTTGAACCTATATAAACTTAGCATTCACACTTATACACCTCTTAAGGGGTAGAAGGAGAAGTAATAAAGCCACGTTTAATCAGGTATGATGTTTTGTCCCAAATATTATGCAGCATATATATATATATAGCTAAGCGAGGACTCAACGCTAGCAACAAATCCTCACAGAAAACCAAATAATACGTTGCCTGGCCGGAGAATTTAACCTGAAATTTCATGGTTCACTGCCTGCCCCATCGAAAATATTCATTCGTAACTCTATGCCTGCATATTCATTTATCAAATGCAGGACCACACCTTATAGCCACACGCTTTAAAATAGTGTCTCTCGTACATTGGATCTACATAGGTTATGAGTTATGAATCATTAACGATTGTAATTTATAATCATTTATGAACCACATTCATGAGTCATGTAAAAGCAAAACAGCGATAAGCAATTAATTATCAACGTAATTAATTAACGACTTTGTGCACCTTAGCTTAAGGTTTAAAATAGCATAACCCGTTAGATGTGTGACGACATCGTGCATCGGCGCAGGCGCAGGTCGCGCTATCAACTTTGGGACTTCCCCTAACACAACGCTTTGCTATTGGTCAATATACATTTAATACGTGTAAAAATTTTACTCAATTTTATTGATAATTCTGACAGAAACTATAAAATTTTATAAAGCAGATCGATTCAAAATTAAATTGTGAATATTTTTGCTGAATAAACCATTATAAAATAATGAATGGCTTAGAAGATATTACGCCATAAAGTTACAGTGCTGAATCGCGCAAGTAAAGTTTTCCTAGCACTTTGTATATATACAAATCCGATTGTAGTACTATCGGGCTACCATTGAGTCTCTCCGTCGACCAAGATCTTTGAAAATGGAGTCTTCTGGACGCCCGAAGTGTCTGACCATGTGACCCATGATCATACACTTGGATGGCCTCTGGTCTACGAATATTTTCAGAGATGGACTCCGGCCAGCTGTAGTTAGACGGAGAAGCGACACCCCACCACAGGTAGTCGCATCACGTCAGTGCGGCACTTGGAAGACCAAGAGACTTAAAGGAAGCCCCGCTGGCTATTACATCCAGCGTTACCAAATGAATGTAATTTCCGCAACACACAAACACACCCTTTTGTCAAAATTAATTATCTTTTTACCCGCTAAACCGAATCGAAGTACAAGATTGGGTCAAAAACTGCCATCCTCAGGAAAAGTACTTTTTTCTGGATTAAAGTTATCCTATGTCCTTTTCTGTATCGCGGACATCATGGATGCGAAGTTTCATGATCACCGGTTAAGAAGGTAAGGGTTGAAAGCGTAACAAACAAACACAACACTAGTCACACTCACAATTATACAATTAATTGGTATTAATATTCTTATCACTACAAATGGCAAAACTACAAAAAGTAGGCATAGACGAGTATTAATAAAACTATATATATATATATACATGCCACATATATGACGAACATTACTTAAGAACGACTCGACCGATTTTACTGTTTATTTTTTTGTTGATATTGTAATTATCAGCACAAGGTTTGTATGAGCAAAAATTTGCGAAAAATCCGCGGGCAACGTCGAAAATTTATATGGTATTTGCATATGAAGAAAAATTGTTTGACGTTTTGATATTGAATTTAATTATGCGAAATGTATTTTTGTATAGATTGACTGGACTACGACTATCGCGTCAGCTAGTACCTACAGGTATAATATAATTACATATATCAATGGGTTTCAGTTCCTGACATTGACTACAAGTAAATAAACAGTAAAACGGAACAGCTAATAGCCATCTTGCCCCCATTTACTATTATATACATATCTATACTAATTTCATAAGCTGAAGAGTTTGTTTGTTTGGTCGAACGCGCTAATCACAGGAACTACGGGTTCGAATTGAAAAATTCTTTTAGTGTTGGATAGCCTATTTATCGTGGAAGGCTATAGATTATATAACATCACGCTACGACCCACGAGAACGGCGCAGTAACGATAAACGCGGGTGAAATTGCGGGCACATCTAGTAATATTATAAATGCGAATGTAAATTTGTTTATTTGTTTGTTACGCTTTTAAGCCTTAACTACCCGACCGATCGTTACGAAATTTTGCATACACGTTGTCAGGGGTACAGAAAAGGACGGGGTATTTTTTATTCAGAGAAATTGTACTGTTTCCGAAAGATAACAATTTATTGATATAACCTACAAACAAAACCTATTAACGCGAGCGAAGCCGCGGTAAAAATTTAGTAAATATATATTTTATAGTAATTTTCCTTTCCACACACCTTGTTTAAAGCTCCAGCCATCTACAACCTTTATAAAAGCTCAGTTTTCTTGTTATACTTAGAGTTGGTAGATGAAATAACGTTACCTTGTTGATATGCATGAGGAACACGATCATGTGTCCCAGCAGGAACTTGTGGTGACTGTCTCCGCTGCAGGTGGCCGCCAATCGCGCGTCATGCTCTATCTTCTTCAAGTGGTACTTGAACTTTATCCAGCATTCGTCAGCCTGGAAGAGACAGAACTAGAAATGTAGTATACAGTATTCTGTCGAAGGATTTCCTCAAAAGACACTAAAAAAATTCTATATTGGAATATTACAAATACTCAAATAATGAACACAAAGTACAACCAGACTCGAAACAACGATTTGGAGATCATATAAATGTTTGTCTCGTATGGGGATCGAACCCACAACAAACGTCGCAGTAGCGGTTACGACGCAAGAATATAGGCCAAATAAATTAACGTTATGAAAAGGAAGGCCACCTTATAAGACATGATGACTTCATAAGAAACATCATAGAAGGAACAGTGGAAGGAAAGAGAGGAAGGGGCAGACCCAGAAGGACATTCACTGACCAAATAAAAG